>CM056741.1:125073265-126455765 GCA_029851415.1 Eretmocerus hayati
TATAGAATACATGCCGCTTGATGTTATAGTTAGAAGCATGAATCGACGCTTGACAGCACTGACATGTAACATATCCAGGTTCAGAACTCTCCCTGACCCAGAAAAACCTTGTAGTATCTATTAGGCCATCCCTTTTCGAAGCCAATTTTCTCTGAGGTGCCATCTCTCGTATTCATGCAACAGCCGTTCTCTTGATTCTATGGAAATATTTCTTTGTAGTCCTTATATCTCCTCGATCGGGTAACATCAACGTATTGAAACGGATGAAATTTAAAAATTGATCAACCTATAATTCAAATAACATCACCTCAGTATTCCGAAAAATCACTCGAATTACAGTGAACTTTTACTCGAATCTAGTAAAGCCCCACTCGGGGATGTTTAGAGATTCCAATATAGGCTTATCTTAAACATGATGGATGATGATGGAGAGATACTATGTCAACATCAGAGAAGCTGTACAACAGATTTATCCGGAATTTGTCGAAACTTTATAGGGAGCTTGCATAAAGGAAGTCCACGGTTTTGACGAAGATTTCGGACCCCTCCCTTCCCTTGTCACACGTGGTCAAATTTTGCGAGTAAATATCCCCCCCCCCCTATTCGGGACATTCCAATTCTTCAAAAATTTTGATGAGGTAAGTATACCAAACATGCCCCCTCCCCTTCACCGCGTTTTGTCAATGATTTTTAAATATTTTTCAACGTAATGAAAATTATACCCTCGCTTCGTTTCAATATATGATGGAAGGAGCGGCCGAATTGTGTAATAATTTGTTTTAATTGCCGAATAATTTTCATCCTTGTCTCTACACCGTACTGCATTATTTAGACTGTGAAAAAGGTATGGGATATTGAGTGTGTGTTCCGCCCTGGTCTCTCTCTTGGGCTCGTCAGTGAGATGAAGAGAGACTTGTCTCAGACACTATTGTGAATTGGGTGGACTGACATCATGTTAAAGAAAAGTTAACTTTGAAATTGTCGTAAAACAACCTTAAATTGAGGTTCCCACCTAGTGATGAAGACACGAAGCAGGTGTTGAGCTTTGTGTGGTGAACGACTTTATACGGCCTCATGTCGTTTGGTGGAATGATGGAAATTATACTCTCGCTATGTTTCAATATATGATGGGAGGAACGGCCGAATTGCGAGGCATTCCTCATCGAAGCAAGATTCCTTGACAGAGGTTCTGTCACTTCGATTGTCTGGGGAACATACATCTTTAATAGAGCCACAGAGCCATGGGGAAGATGACAAGAACCCAACTCCAATATCATTATCAGTCTCAAATGCAGAGCTGATGATAATTCCCATCCTCGTCTCTACACTGTACTGAATTATTCAGACTGTGAAAAATAATTTAAAAAAACATTTTAAAAATTCGCTTTTATGTGAACCGTTAAGCATAATTGCATGTCAAAATTTGAAGAAAATGAAAACAGTTATCTATGTTTCTGTCATAAACAAAGAGTAAGTCAGTTGACGTCCAGCTTCACGAATTCCATAATTTCAAGATATCAAAATGGTAAAAGCGTGGGTTGTAAACTTGACACATCAAGAGTAGTTTTCACCAATCAATCCACGCTTTTACCATTTTGATATCTTGAAATTATGAAATTCGTGAAGCTGGACGTCAACTGACTTACTCTTTGTTTATGACAGAAACATAGATAACAGTTTTCATTTTCTTCAAATTTTGACATGCAATTATGCTTAACGGTTCACATAAAAGCGAATTTTTAAAATGTTTTTTTAAATTATTTTATTTTCTCAATTTTAGTTTTATTCTAATCGCTTGGAATATAGAACATGAATGAAGGATATTAATATCAGCCAGAATGTTGAGATATTATTCTTAAGATTTTTTGGGTATTCATTTTTTCTTAAGCGCTTCAGAGTGCAAATTGATAAAAAGTGGATTAAATGAGTCAGCTATGGTTTACCAGAAATAATTTCTCATCTCATGTTGAGCATACCGATAATGCTGAATTAATTCACAAGCTACAGTCAAATCACATTTAAGAGGCTGTGTTACCCTTATTACTAGAATATGAAGACATCCAATGATATATTAATTTATCATCAGGACATCTCCATCCGTTAAGATCATATGATACATCACATGCCAAAGCTCGAACATGGATGATCATATTCCTAAATCAGTAGAGTGAAATTTATTAGAAATGGAATGAGTCTTTAGCCCAATATAACATGGTATGCTACACTTTAATGGCTGGACCCATGAAAATTCAACCAAAAGAGACTGTTGAATCTCTGTGATGCATCAAGTAGTGACAGGAAGCATCCGCAATGGTTCAAATAAACAAGTTCATAACGCGTAGAGCCACTGTGACTATTTTACTTTTGAATGTAGTCCATTCCGTCATTCATCTGAAGATTCTTGAAGCATACGATACTAAGAGTGAGGAGAAAGTCTGAATTCAATGACAAATCAAGAAGCACACAGTGTCTCATGAAATATCATTCATCACCTTGATTGTGCTTCATGATTTGAAGACGAGGACTTTGGCTCAGCGCGCTTACTGTACGTACACCACAAAACTTGATTGCACACTGAGGCCTCAACTTCCTCTCTGAGCTTGCAAAAAGATGAAACCATTCAACTCTTAGAGGTACCTATTATTTTTTATCTGCTAACACTAATCACAACCTTATTGGTCACACGTGGTGGAGAGAAACTTTTGATAAGACCATGGTATAGCAAGGCCGCATGCAGAAAACTTGTAAGAATTCAATAGCTAGGCAAGATCGACCGCACTCTGAAAACTGCTGAAAACTGAGAAACATCAAATCATCACAATAACAGCACTAAATAAAAAGCAGCAACACAGCCAGCAGTAGTTTAGGCTTGACAGGACAGCATCGCGTGGCAGTGGCAGCACTTCGAGGAGGTTATATGGGTCCTACAGGCAGTTGTTATACTTGTTATTGGATAGGCATCTCATTTCTATTTGTTGATAATCATTATGTTTTGATTAATCAAAACTAGAAAGAGTGAAATTTGTAGGGTTTGCGAAGAATCGACGAGTTGCGTCGGCTGCTGTGATATGCTAAAGCGAGGCTCTTGCCCTTGCTGATCGCGCGAATAAACCTCTACATAATTATGCAATGAGAAAGAGAGAGAGAGGTCCGACGCTGCGCACAAACCTATTTGCATTTACACAAATATTGAATCGCGCAGAGCTCGGAAACCCACACGAATACACGGGATACCACGCAATTCCACGTCAGTGACACACTCACACGAAGAATTCGGTGGCGCGGCCGCGGCCGAGTTCAGTAAAAGCGAATAAAAAGATATGTGATATTGATTGTGTGTCTTCCCTGGTCTTCCTTGGGCTCGTCAGTGAGACGAAAAGAGACCTGTCTCAGACACTATTGTAATTTGGGTGGATTGGCATCAGGTTAGAGAAGGGTTAACATTGAAATTTTGGTAAAACAACCATAAAATAAAGTTGCCATCTAGTGATGAAGACACGAAGCAGATGTTAAGCTTCGCGTGGTGAACGACTCCATACGGCCTCATGTCGTTTGGCGGATAAATGAGAGTCATACCCTCGCTATGTTTCAATATGTGATGGGAGGAACGGCCAGTTTACAATAGTTTCTTTGTCTCACTGACGAGCCCAAGAGAGAGACCAAGGCGAAACACACACTTACTATCACGTATCTTCTTCCCAGTCTAAATGATCCAGTACGGTGTAGAAACAAGGATAGAAATTATCATCAGTTTTGCACTTGAGACTAATAATGATATGGAAGTCGGGTTCTTGATATCTTTCCGATGACTCTGTGGCTCTATAAGGGATGTTTGTTCCTCAGACAATCAGAGTGACGGAAGCTCTGTCAAGAAATCCTGTTTCGATAAGGAATGCATCGGCCGTTCCTTCCATCATATAAGGTCAGTGTACCCAACTTGTCCCCATTAAGCCATTTTCTCAATAATTCTGGCTAATCTCAATATTTTCCAACGTACTCTAACTCATTTTGAAGCTTGTCATAATACCTTTAAGATAAGCTAAGATACGTCCAATTTGGATGAAGTGGAGCCGAACTGTTTGAATTCTCCCAAAAGGTGATTCTTGAGAGTTTACAAAAGTGTGTACCCAACTTGTCCCCATCATTAAAAACAATGTAAATCGGCGATGAAGAGAATAAAATCGCTTCGATCCATTTTGATCACCGAGCAGTGACATTTGTAGCTTTTAGCTGGCCCAAGACATCGTTTCTGACCTATTTTAACGTGATAAACACGTTCTGAGTGGTAAAAAAAGCCATACTGCACGCCTTTCCGAGATAACCATATGGGGGTATGTTGGGTACACTCCGATGTCGACCTTCTTGATCCCCAAATCATCTCTGTGTTTTGTACATGAAATCGCTCCAAATCAGGGTTCTGCAACCCTAAAGAGCGGATTTTGAGGGTCTCGAGACAAGGAATCGAATGCGCTAAGGTACGTCAAGATTGGTCGAATAAAAATGAATTGGCGCCGGTTTTAGTGAACGCAAATTCCTCGGTGATTTCTTAGCCGTGCAAACACGAAAAATGGCAAAATCACTTCATATTTTCTGGAGAACGCAGAAATGATCCGGGGCCGATGAAAACAACGTATTTTCTCATATCTTAACATGGCAAACGTAAAAAAAATTGCGGGAAGGTCAACGAGCGCCCATTCCTGAGATCGGCATATGGGGGCAAGTTGGGTACATTTACCTTATTTCTCAACATACTTTAGCTCATTCCAAAGCTTGTTTGAAGACCTTGAAAATGAGCTATGATAAGTCTAATTCCGAAAAACGAGAGCCGAGCTATCACAATTTCCCTAAAAGTGATCTTCCGATAGTTCGAGAAAGGGTACACCCAACAGTTTTAGTCTTTGAAAAATAATAAAATTAGAGTAACGAAATGAATACTATCTAGAATAATCCGAATTCGTGGATGTTGATTAGAAGATTCATGAATCAAGACGCAGGAAGCTCTGCTGAGAATTCATTTTCTGGAATGATCTTGAAAGTTCCCTCCTCTTTGCCAACACTTATCATATCCATATGACCAAACTACTGTCGATTACCTGAATATCTTCTTCATTGCATAGATGAATCTCCTAAAAAATACCTACCAACCGCAAGGAAATTGAAAAACAGAAGTGAAATGAAACAATTGAGGAACTACTTGATTGTTACTTCAATCCATGTGGACGACAACTAGCTCGGTGGTTGGCTAGTACAGCGATTTCGCAATTATTAGTCAAGTTATCCACAAATAATATCCAGGTCTTAATTGGGTATTTCAAGGAGAGTTGCTTTACGACAATTTTCAGAACTATGATGGATAAATTGTTTGTCAACTTCATTCTTTGTCTAGCAGTTTTTCGTTACAGCAACCCATTTTGCTTCCTCAAAGAGAAAGCCTTGTGATGATGCGGAGTTTTTCGCTGAAAATTTCATCGTTTTCTCCAATTTTCACCGTTCCAGATTCCTTTTCGGCAAATGAGAGTCATTTTATTTTATTCTACTCGACGAGATCTATCAATTAGTACCCCCATACATTACCCCAAACGCATACAACATCTGCTACAAATTATTTGAAACTGCCAAGTACATATCTCCGTATGTGTGTAAGTGTGTTCGTTGTCTTTTGCTTACCATACAACCACTTCTATTCCCTTCGTTCGATTTCCATGAAATTTCGAGGGTTCATTCTAGATTAACCCATGACTATCCCTACTGAATTTGAACTTTATTGACTGATTAGTTGGACTTCCACGTGAATCATTCCTCCAAAAGTTCAACATAGTTTTTTTTCAATGTTGGTCTAAACATTATATCATCAGCCTCCGTCCACTTGAAAAATCTAGAGTCTCTTTCCATATAATTCAATGTCATTTTCAAGTGATTGGTTGATACGGGATTTTAATTCACCCCCCTATAATCCAAATGTCGATTTTTCTATTTACCTCTCCTATGGCATTCGAAAACTCTTTGACGTTTCCAACGATCGTCTTGAAATTTCGAGGGACTATCGAATATTAGTGAGCGGTGAGCACAGTCTATTTTGAGCTCATCCCATCGATTAGTTCGTCACCCTCAATACTTTTTACGAGGAAAAATCCTACTTCTTCTCTCAATTTTATTACATTTCCTGACAGAAATCCTCAACCATCCAATCAATAACCACAAAATTTCAACCACTCCTTCCTCTTACTTCATCAAACATCCCCGTGCATTTCAAGCTTCATACTCACTCCAATGCTCGTCCCACTCATCCTATAATTAACATCTCATTTTTCATATTACTTTCGAAACAAGATATTATCGAAAATTTTCTCAAATATAGATCTAGCAAATGTATCTCTATCATTTATCAGCACTTTCCAAGCGATTGGTTGATACCGAATTTCAATTTACCCCCCCCCCCTAATTTCCAAATATTGATTGTTCTATTTACCTCTCCTATGGCATTCGAAAACTCTCAGGCGTTTCCACCGATCGTCTTGAAATTTTGAGGGACTATGAAGAATTAGTAAGCGGTGAGCAGAGTCTATTTTTAGCTCATTCCATCGATTAGTTAGTCACCCTCAATAATTTTTATTAGGAAAAATTCCATTCCTCCTTCGAATTTTATTACATCTCTTACCATGAATCCTCAACCATCCAGTTCCAAAGAAAATTTTTGTGCAACGATGAAATGATGAATTGACTTAAAGAAAAACTGTAGTATGTCGATGATCATTCAGGATTTTTGAGGGAAAGATAGATTTAATTGAAAAAAATACAACAGAAATATGAGACGATCAATAGTTGGTGATGCTTTTCCCCCTGAGGGTGACAAACTAATGGGCAAAATAAACAAGACTCAACACAGGAGAACGTTGAAGAACCATTCAGAATGTCACATAATCGCCAGAACCATTGAAAAGTTTCCGAACGACATGAGGAAGAAAAGAAAGAGAATTGTTATTTGATTGGTAGTCACCATCGAGGAAGAGGAAATTCAGGCGATAATGCTTTGAGAAAGCATTCTGCTAATAACATTTAGCAGCGTATTTGCCCAAAGGTTTATGAGCAATATACATATACGTCGAAATTGGCAGAATCGTCATTCCAGTTGGGCAGAGAAAGTTACGCTCAATCCGGAGATGCTTACAAATCATGAATTCGTTTATCATCAAGAGATCGATGATTATGTGATGAATGATATGAGAAGTATGATTGTTACCTGTGGTGAGCAGATAACTCAGGATCGGAAGAGATTGGACTTGCATCTTTTAGTTATAATGTCTTCTCAGCTGTCCCAACGATCAACTGTGAAGGAGAATCTTTGCACTTCTTAGATAAAATGACTCAGGAGACATCTCGGAAACAAAAAAAATCACACGTAATTATCAGCCTTGGCCTCATCAAAACTCAACAAAGATAGTTCATAACCAATCACGCGGAAGATCGAGCAGTTCCCATCGAATAAATAAAAGCCAATCGATTGAAGGATTGTGAGATCATTTTCGAGGCGTATGAACAACCCACAAGCTGAGTGATGAACGAGGTGATAAAGCTTTATTGGTATCACAGAAATCCAAAATTTTGAGCGAGGACATTGATGTATTTTGTGTCAAACGGAAATGGTAGAGCCGAGATATCGTTTTACAACGACGTTCTAAATTTTAGACCTTATCTTATCATGTTATCTGACAGTCTGATGATACTTGTAATTCATACTCACCATGTTAGGTGCTATTTTGAGCGAGCCCGTAACAAATTTATGTTATCCACAAATTTAGAAAAGAATGAATCAAGATATGCACCATAGATGGGCGCACGCATTATTCTGCAGCTTTCTGAGGGGAAGTTGTTTAAGGTTTTTAATTTAATATTCCTAAATACTTCATTGATACTCCCTAGAGGAGATGCGTTTGATCCATCATGCTATGTACTGCTGTAAAAACCTATCGGTATATTGTTGTATTTGCACTAAGCCGCTATTGACGATAGGAAAACTTAGGAGCGTGAGATTCAGCAAAAAACTTGTCCTCGGTAGCTATCGCGTGGCTGGGATGATTGCAAACAATAACATCTCTCATCGGACGACTCCTGATCATTTTCTACGTGAATGATCGGAATGAGTTGTACAAAATTGTTTTCATCAATCTGCGAGCTTTCAGATGTACTGTTACATCGAAAGAACTCAGTGATTTGACGCCGAAAAAATTGTGAGCCTGAGTCTGACCCCAAGAGCTCAGGAAATTTAATTTGAATAACGGCAATCTGGCACAATCGATATCAGATGGAACGTCATTTGCGCAACCCTAACTTTTCGACGGTTCCCGAAATAATATTAAGGAAGAATTGATGATGATGCGGCATGCTCCCCTCCGATTGGTCGGGGTGGCTAACTAACCAGTAGCGATTCCCTCTCAAATCAGCGGAAGCGGTGTTATCTTCGGTTATTCTTGAGACCTTGTCTCCAGGTATAGCAACACTAGCACTATACCCAGATGAAAAAAATAGGGAAATCACGCTTCACTCGCGATGCGGTACTAAGGAGTCGTGAATGAAATTCACTTCCGTGCTAAAATAAAAGCCTATCAAAATGATTTGATACACCGAAGAATATATTTTTGTGTAGAAATGCAGAATCAAAACGACTTACTTCGCTTGAGATGGATTGAATAACTTTTATTCGATGATGTCCCTGAGCACCACTCGTTACAATTTGACAGCTGGAATGATGGCTAGTACTCCAGGCCTCCTCACCAGGATGTCTCTCCAAAAATAAGTATGTAGGAGTTGGAGTTGAGTTTCCAAACCAGGGTGGGCAGTTGGTGCGCGGAAATTGACCGGGGCAAGAACACCAAGTTGAAATAGTAGTAATTGGAAAAATTAAAGTTGGCGGTGATTCTAGTTTGAATTCGAGAGAAAGACGCGTGAAATACTGCTCGACTGGTCTTGAAGAGGTCCAGGAGCAGAGTGAAAACCGGGCTCCTGTGCGGAGACCCGATGATTTTTGTGCGGAAACTGCATTTCCCGGAGAGGGAAATCTCAACAAAAAGGGCTAAGTGGCGGGGTAGAATCTTGCCCTGTGATTGGTGTTCATAGTCTTTTGTTAGCCTGGGCCTTAATGCCCAAAGTAAAGTTGACATCAATAGAAAGGGCGTGGGCCCTATTCATGAGTTTAGAAGGAGGGTTGAGTCTCATAGTTTGGGGGCGGCAACATCTTGGAGAGGGGCCTGGTGGGACGGACAATTTGGTCCCAGCAAGTGGCGCCTGTTGCACTAAGAGTTGGTACTATTAATATTTTGGGTCCTGGTAAGTGGCGATCATCGCGCTGAATATCGGTACTAGGGATCTTATATGTCCCGACGAGTGGCGCCCTACAGTGCTAAAAATACTCACTATCCAGACATTCTCTGGCGTATATTTCTTGTAAAATATTTGCATGTTTAATATTCAGCACATGTATACTTATCAGATTTGGATGTTCACTTTGAAATATTTGTTACACCATCCTTTCCTGGGGCGAAGCCCCTGTCCTCACCGCGACTCGAACCAGCTTTTTCGCACCTTTACTTGAAGAAAGTACCGAACCGATCTTCACCAAATTTCGCAGACATGTCTGGGGCATACCCAAGGGTGCATATCTCCAGGATTATTCAAATGCATTGACTCAAAGTTATTTAATCGAGATTATGTGCAAAAATACGTTGTAGTCATAGATTCATGCCGTACTCGGCGTTTCCTCCACTGGGCCACGCCACTCGCGACGTACACGTTTCGGTCTCACACCACCGAATAACGACGAGTTTTGCTCGCTACCAGAATCTCAACCTCTTAGCGGCGGATGTCGACATAATGTGCAAGTTATGATGAATATTGTCGAATCATCGGGTGCAACCGAATGTAATGTAAAAAGTTACACTGAAATTTCCCGCGCCATACCCTCATCTGCCTTGATCGAGTTTATGTAGGTACATCTTATTATCGTCCGATGTTTACGTCAACAACTCTTTTCACGATTCACGGCATGGAAACCAGTGACCGTGTGAACAATAACCTTTGCAGTTTGAAAATAACGAGGAAAAACTTTCGCGTGAGTGCGATAAGCAAATGCTGCCGATGAAAATTACCGCCTAAACGCAACCTCGGGCTCCGTTTTGAGCTTCCACGTCGGAATTTTTGTCTGAGTGGAGAGAACCTTAGGAAAACCAGTTGTTGTTCATCTAACAAGGAGTTATGTTATCTAGAAAGGAGTGCGATCTCATTTTCTACACTGAAAAATACACAAAATTCGTCATCTGGTCAATGAGAAATCCCTACCCCAAAATTGGGTCCCATAGAGTAATAATGCGAACTCTTAGAGTAATTGGGCGACCTTTCCCGGAGTTCTCTTCGCCCCGTTTTGTCCGCAAACACGGAGTCACCTAGTTACATCAGTTTTTTTGTTTACCTTTTTGAACTCGGGAGTATATGTTGATATCCTTCTCCATTCTATATCGTTTCCTACGGTTTGCTCAGATTACAAAGATTACAGGGAGCCTCTCGCATAAATAGCATTCACGCCCTCAAAAGCAGCTAGGTTATGATTATAGATTGTCAGAAGTGATTCAATTTTTACTGAAGAGGGTAATCTTTTCTACTGTTTTCAGCAAAGTCGAGGTTATCTTTTCTGCATAAATTATGAATTCATACACATGAAGTTTATAAGGTTGAATATTGTGATGTAATAGGGATTTGCACTCAACCACACATCTATCTCGATTTTCTCGTCTCATTAGTACATCCACTTTAAAGAATTTTCAGTCAGCAGGAATGCATCGGCACAAAGACGATTTCTAAACCCAACAGAGGGTCATAAAAGTGCGCTTTCATTTCGTTCAAACTAGAAATTCCAGCGCAGGCTGGAATTTCTAGTTTGGGTATAGTGGGCCGAATCGCTATTACTTTCGGGATTCTTTGTCGAGCTTAGGCCGCCAGAGTCGGGGGGTGGTAGTGGGACGGGAGGTTGAAAAATGCGGTGGAGATCTAACTTGGACGTGAGTGAGGTTATGATACCAAAAGAATTACACATCAATATGTGCTATAGCGTGGGCCAGCGACTTTAGGGTCCCAGAGACGGTATCGTGAGCTTTCACATGGGGTTAGGCGTTGGGAGGGTTAAAATTTGCATATTGGGACTATCTTTCAGTATCTGGGTACTGATATCGGTCCATTGTTTCAACTGATACATGGTCACATATGGGGGGTAGTATTACCACCCATAGGGGGTGTTTTGACTCGCCGTACGGCGAGACCAAGTATCAGGAGCGCAGGAGTATCGAGTAGGTATACGGCCTGGGTTGCGCGAGAGTATAGAGTCAGAGATTAATTGATTGATTGATGTCCTTTATTTGTCCGAAAGACAAAAGAGTCATCACATATGGCAACATATGTCTGTTATAAATTTATAGTATAAATATATAAATGCACGTTGAATATAATTTCTACTAACTACAAGTTTGGTCAAGGACAAAGATTATCACAGCTTGCGATTAGTCAAGGTGTAACAGAATCAGGTACAAATGGAGTACTATCACAAATTTAGTGAAGAAAAGTAGATGGAGCAAGGACTCTCGGTCATATCACAGAAAATCAAAAGTTATGCATCAGTCTTATGACGAAAGGTCACGTATAAAGAAATTACTAATTAGGAGAAAGGAACAGAGTCCAGCCCATCACAGATTAAAGTATTGCTTCAAATCCACATCAATCTTCTGCGGAGGTCTTGTTAGCGGAAAGCTCTTTAATGTCTCCTTAAATTGTGTCACTTTACCGAGCTGCCGAATGCCCGAAGGGAGAAAATTCCACGATCTTCTCCCATACTCAAGTCTCATCCCGGGAACCTTGAGAACCTGCTCTTCTACATCACCCCGTGCGGGACGCTCAGATTGGTACCTGGTAAACATCGCAGCTAGGTAGCCAGGCTCTCTTAAGTGCATGATCTTGTGCATTAACAGAGCTGCGAAGTACATTCTCCGCGAATCAGTACGTAACCAACCTAGACGTTCCTTAAACGGAGTGATGTGCTCGTCTCTCCTAAGATCAAAAATGTATTTCACACATGAATTGCTCAGCCGCTGTATCCGTTGCCGCTGTTCGTCCTTGGCGTCGAGGTACACGACTGTGCAGTAATCTAAATGCGGTTGCACCAAGGACTCAACTAGGCGAATTCGGAGAGGTCTGGTGATACACGCCCTAAAAAACCGCAATCCGTATAGGGCTCTGTTGACTTTCTTAGTTACTTGATCGATGTGCGGTTTCCACGTCAGTTCACTGTCAAGTGTAACACCAAGACTCACGACCGTGCCACTGAACGGGACGAATTTTCCATGCTGTATTTGAACCCCTGGCAAGTCCATTATCTTCAGATCTTTGATATTCCTCTCCGAACTGAAGTATATTGCCTTGGTCTTGCCAGCGTTGAGACACAGGCCGGAACTCTTGTCTGACTCAGCAACTAGTCGTCCTATTCCACCTAGGCGAGCGATGCCCTCCCTGATCTTAGTTTTCTCAACTTGGAGATAAATTTGAAGGTCATCCGCATGAAATAGATGTTGTACCGACTTTCCGTCTAGCAATCCAGGTAAGTCATTGACATATAAGCTGAAGAGTGAAGGTCCGAGAACGGAACCCTGTGGAACACCCAGATTGGTTCCGAGCCAATCAGAATTACCAGATTTAGAAGTGACTTTTTGGGTGCGGCCTTGTAAGTATGATTTTATCCACAGAAGTGCCGATCTTGAAAAGCCAAGATTTCGAAGTTTACTCAACAGCTTTGATGGTGAAATCGTGTCAAAAGCTTTACTAATGTCAAAAAGCAGGAGCAAGGTGATCTTCTTCTCGTCAATTCCTACTCTGATGTCATCGGTCAGCTTTAGTAGAGCTGTCTGGGTGCTATGGTATTGCCTGAAACCAGTCTGGAAGCGATCTTGTTATCTCTTTCGTTTTAAATACTCCGTGATTTGGTCGTGTGCGATCTTTTCCAGGACCTTGGCAAGGAAGCAGAGCAGCGCTATAGGTCGAAAATCTGAGACAGTTGATGGGGCTGTGCTCTTTTTTGATGCAATCAACTGTGCTTGCTTCCAAGCTCCAGGAAAAGTGCTATGAGCGAAAGAGGAGTTGAAAATATGGACAATAAGGTCACCAATCGCCGGAAGAGCCTTCGCGATCACGCTTTGGGGTACTTCGTCTGACCCACGGGCTTGCGAGGAAAAATGTTTGATAGCAAGGACTACGTCATTGAAATTTGTGGGCTTGAATTTGAAACCATCCTCTGAAGCCAAATTTAAATCGTCCATTGCTTCATCTATATTTTCGTGAGGCGAAACGGAAACTCCTGCAAAGTGAGCGTTCAACTCTCCCGGTGTGAATCCATGAAGTTCCTCCTCTTTGCTCTTAGGCAGGAGGCCTAGATTGCGCATCTCCTTCCAAATGTTCTTGTGTTGATCAAGAGCTTCCGAAAGGTGAGTTTGAAGGAAGGAATCATGCTCTTGTTCAATGCGCGAGTCGACCTCCTCACTGAGACGGAAGTACTCATTTTGCAGCTCAGAACACTTGCGTTGATTGCGTTGGTTACGCTCCCAACGTCTACGCGTTGCATCTCGCTTATTTATGAGCACCCTCAGCTCAGGACCAATCCAAGGAGCACCACCTTTACGCGGGCAAATCGTTTTCTCCGGCGCTAGTTCATCTATGACAGTTTTCAAATTCTCATTGAGATAGTGAATTGCGTCCTCCAGGCTGGTTTCTGCATGTTCAAGGGCTGTCCAGTCACAACGAAGCAAGTGGTCATTCAGTTGTTCCGGCGTTATGCTACGAAAATCCCTATAAGTGAAGGAATTTTTCGGTAGAACAGGAGTAAAGACGTTGATGGTAACGTCGATGACCGAGTGCCTGCCGAAACTGGGCAGTACCCTGTTTTGATAGTCGGTGATGGTGTCATTTTCGTCTATGTAAATATGATCAATCCACGTGCGAGAAACATTAGGGTTGTGTTGGTGAGTCGCGCCATGTTGCACTATTTGTAGAGACAGTTCTTCCGACAGTGCAGTCAGGGTCTTTGTGTCGGGATGAGCCATGTCCAACAGATCAGCGTTCAGATCCCCCATTATAATCTTATGGCTAAAATCACCACACAGCCGACGTAATGAGCCAAAAAGCCCATCATCCTTCTGAATGGCAACCCTAGGCGGCCTGTAGATTACTGCTACTAATATCGGAGTAGAGCTGCCCTGCTGTACGCTACAAGAAAGAAATTCAGGCAGACCAGGTTTCCCTGGGCCGAAAGTATTTGAAGAGATCAGTCTTTCTACTTCAAAATCATTGCGGACAGAGAGAGAGAGAGAGAGAGAGAGAGAGAGAGAGAGAGAGAGAGAGAGAGCTATATATTCTCTCTCTCACTCTTCGATTCGCGTGGCACAGCTATGCAGCAGACGATACGAGGCTCGTAAACGTGTTGGGGAAGTCTCACGCCATCGCCACTTTTGAGATAGCCTAGGAAAGGTTGATTGAGAGATTGTCTAGGCCGGTGAGAAGGTTCGGAGAGGAGAAGGCCTCGTTGTGCTGCACGCACGCACCTTATTTCCCCTCACCGCTCCTCTCATCGCCAACCTCGCGGGGACTCACGTGAGCCCGGCCGCTATACTTTTCATCGTCGCGGAGGATTACCCCGTGGCGTTGCCAAGTTTCAACCATTTCGCTTCACCTGTTCATTTTTCTTTTCGTTTTCAGGTAAAGAGAAATCGGGAGGGAAAAGCGGCAAATCTCGATTCCCGAGGCTGGTCTCATGTCAGCCTCGGGGTCGAGAGAGGTGCTTTGCGTCCCTTCTCTCTTTCGCGTACTTGAGCTAATGTACTCCCTGTCACTCTTTCTTCCTCCTTTTAAAAAGATGTCGAGTAGCGCTTGACATCACACCTCCAGCGTTAAACGGTCAGTTTTAGTTGATTTTCCAACTTAGAAGTAACCGTATGCCTCAGCTCAAATTCGCTACACGCCGCGCCGACGGGAATCTAGGGTGGACTCAAATTATACCCAACGACGTTACGTGGAGTAGTCATCGAAGGGGTATGGTCAGCTTAATCGGGGTATATTCCGGGTTTGAACGTTGCACTTGGGGGTAGCAAAGGTTCTTGTAGGGGTAGAGCTTGGGGTGTTTCGGAGGAAGGGTCTTCGCGGGGTTGTTGGCATGCAATGAGGAGACAGTGAACCAGAGAGCTCCAAACGGCTCCCAGCAGGTGAAATGGCCAGCCGAAGACAGAATGTAAGGTGCAACCGCGAATAATTATATTCACGATGGCTTTGATGAGGTGGAGAATCATGGAGATTGCTATCACGCCGGCGCTAGCGGTGCCAAAAGACATGAATCGGTTCCAAAATTCATTCCAGGTAGATTGCGCCAACCGGTTTACAGCTTCTTCATTCAGAAGTCTGAATAGTAAGCCTTCAGCACTAGAAACAGTTCGACTATGAAGTTCTCTGACAAGGTCTTTCAGATGACCACTACGGTCCAACGGAAACATGATATGATCTCTAAGATCGCTAAGGTCTCTCAAGGTATAAATTCCGGGAGTCGCGACTCCGTCGGGGCTTACGTATTCCCATGAAGATTTCGTCATGGGTTCGACCATGGTAGGGGGTTTCGCTTCAGTGGGGCGGGGGAGTATTTTATACCATTGGTCACCGACAAAATAATAGGTGGGAAGTAAGGTGTTACAGGAGATTTCGGTGCCTTTTGATTTTAAGATGTGAGTACGGGGTTGTAGGAATAGGGTATAATTCTTGTGAGATACCTGTAACTCAGCGTAGCAACTGGTGCCGTGTTCGATGCGACCCTCGATCGGGATGCACTTAACGACGTGAACAAGTCCGCCAGTAGCTCCAGCCATATTACCGGGTCCTTTCATACGAGTGTATGCGAATTCATCGGGGGCCTGAGTCGCGATGGCTAAGAGATTCCGTATGATTCGCCTTTCTCACTTATTTCGATGTAAAATGACGTCACGAAACAGTTGAGCACATTGGAAACGCATCCATTTTTCAACGAACACGAATTTGGGATTTACGTATGAAAACAAATCGATATTCTGCGATTCGATCGGTTTCTGGTTGGCGAAATCCTGTCCCATGACCGTTTCAAAATACTAGCTTAGGGTGTTCAGTTTGCATGACATTATATCCACACACACACACACACTTATTCCCTTTTATAGTTAAGGCAAAAGTAAAATCCTTAGAATTGATTGAATATATGACTTCAGACACTCGATCGTCACTATTCGTTAACTTATGGGCCAGGCTTTCGAACAATATTCCGTAACGATTGAACCCACAGGAGTCTTGCGGAAGAGGGCTCCAATATGTTTGCCCTCCAGCCATATCTGTACATGAACCGTCAGTAAGGGTGCACACAGTTACGGACTTTAGGATCAGCTGATTCTTCTCGAGCCGTACGGATGCGATTTGGGTGAATAAAGTTACCTTGATTGAAGCTTGTCTGAAAACATCGCTCCATGAACCGTGAGGGTCGGAATAACCAGCTCCACTGCAGACACCCTCGCTGTCTACTCGTCCAGCTAGGAGCATAGACTGTTGGGCTGGTAGCCCGTTAGGTTTTAGCCCGTCAATGACTTGATTACCGCCTAAAATCAAAGTGCCGGTACGATGTGCATCCTTACAAGTTTGCGCATTCAATTCCTGCATGTACCCGTTAGATTGCCCATGAGCCACAGCGGAATTGTGACTGAACGTGATACAACGGGTTACTATTCTGGTAATTTTCACTTCGCATTAATACACGTCGACTTCGTGGAGCTCGTTGATCTGCAGCAATTGGACGTAACGATCGACTACGTTGACTTTAGTCTCCGGGAGATCGCATTCATCCACGTCTAACAAGGATAGCGTGGTCACGTTCAAAGATCGAGATCCACAATATATCCAATCAGGGGATCCGCTGCGGGGACTAATGCTACTAACGATACGCACAGGAATACAAAACCATGAATCATCATCTTCTCGCCTTCCTGCAACAGACAACAGCGTGATCTTCCTCTACAATAGTGGCAAAATTTTGATTGTGTTCAAATGTGGTGAAAGTGTGTTATTGTACCGGTCTCTTTTTCTTTTATTTAAAGGAATGATTATTATTATTTAGAATATTTTCTTCATCCTTTTTATTTTGAATCCTACGCTGAGAGCATGAAAAAAAAGAGTTCAAGTTTTAGTGAAAGATAGAGAAAAGAAAAGAAAGGAGAAAAAATTTTGGTTGACAAACTATACTTGTCGCCCGAGATCATACGCTGTGTATTTTTCATTCGTCTCCCCCTCTCCCTCTTTTTCGATTTCATGAGTACGCGATTCTCTTAGTCGCGTTCCTCCCTTATAAGATAATTCTTTTTGGGCCTCATATAGTTATCAGGATGAGAGCCCTGGATCATTTAGGCCCGGGCGAGAATTTTCCTACGTCGTAATTCCCACCCACACAGCATGGAAATATTTCATACGAAGATTCAGAGAATCATTCCAGTGTGATCTTCCGGGAATCTTGCAGGGATATTGCAAAAAATATTCCATAATGTTCCGTTGCAATGTTTCGGAGTAATCTTCCCGGGAACTCCCGGGAATATTTCAAAGAATTCCATCCTCAATCTTTCAGCAACCTTGCACTGGAATATTTCTGCAAGATTTGTGCAACATTTCTGAAAGATTCCATGCAATATCCTGTGAAAAAAATATCATCGACATGTTTCTACGATATTGGAGGGCGAGATTTTGTGGGAGGATCTGCTAGGTTTCAAGGATTGCAGGATCATCAGCGATGATTACCTGGAAAATGGTTCAGACAGGATTGAAAGAATATCGTGCTTACGATTCTCTGATGATCGCTTTACATCAGGAAGAACCACAAGGTTTGCGATGGTTCCTAAAATTCATCCTCTTACTATTCTGGAGCCTTTTTTGTCTGTGCAACATCCCTTCGATTCAGGAGATGAACATTGCGTCATAGGTACGCGGTAGCCATGCAACTCGGACGTGGAGTTTCATTCTCATTTTACGTGAAAACTGTCATGATACGAAGTTTGAGATAAGTTGTTGAGTTACCGTTATTGTATAACTTACACTCGACAGCTTGTCATTTAGCCGAGATCATGAGAATATTGCTGGGGATAGGAACTGCTGAACCGTTGGTACCTTCGCTGTGATATAGGCTCATTAAATTCCTAACTTGTTCAAATCCTCTTTGAATTCAGGCTAATCACGAGTCGTCGCATATGAATGAAGCCATCATAATAATAGGTTTGTGGAAGCTTTCTGACTGATTCCGTATCTATTTCTTCGAAATATTCCACAGGTAATCTCCCAGAAATTTTGCAGTGAGATATTGTTGATAGATTTTCACAAGCTTCTTAAAATCTTTCAGAGCAAAACCATGTGACGGGGTACTGCATATTAATACCAAAAACCATTACAATCGAGGGAACAACATATTATGCTGTTGAAGTATTGCGAGGAGTAATTCTTAACGACTCGACTCTGTGGGGTATGACACATAAATATTGCGGTGGAACATTCTGGGAATCTTTCAGTAACATTGCAGTGGAAGATTGTAGGAATCTTCCAGAAACATTGCAGTGAAAGATTGTAGGAATCTTTCAGAAACATTGCAGTGGAACATTGTAGGAATCTTCCAGGAACATTTCATTGGAAGATTCTGTTCCCGCTAGATGTCGCATAACACACTTTAGTTTTCAAATTTTGTTCTCATAAATTATATGGTTTCTGGGAAACTATCTATCAGGAAATTTGATGGCAGCATCAAAAGATCGTGTGATGACATACCCAGGACCAGCTATGCATAATATTCTGTAAATGATACGTGAGGATTATTTGAAGATGCGTGCAGGCTTTCTCGCAAGCGCTCACAATAGACGCTGGTTAGTATATAAGACAGGAGGACGGCTCATTGGTTAGGTGTCACGTACATCGAAGAGTTCATAAAACCTGGATGAATCTAACATGAAACTTTGGATTCAACGTCACAATGGAGTTGGAGTACAAGTCAGAATGATGAAGTCATGCATTAGAATAATCAAGAAATTTATGAAGCAAAATATGGATTCCACAGACAGATCATTCACGCCTATGTTTTTGTGAGATTTCATGAAATCTTGCAGAAACATTTCACTGAAATATTTCAATGAAATGTTTCTGAACGCTTCCCGAAATATTCCCGGCAATATTTCATGAAATCTTGCAGAAAGGTGTCTGAAGTGGGACATATCTCTATTGAGGGAAGCTTTCAGTGAAATCTTTCTGAAAGATTCCCGGGTTTCCCTGAAAGCTTGCAGGAAGGTTCTTGAAAGATTCTCATGCTGTGTGGACAGGGTTCCACGGATATGGTGCCCCGTATGTATGGAGGTGTTCACCACACAGGTGAAAAGAAATCTCGTCCCGGTATATTCGAACATTAAGGGTGTTCGCGCCCTGATGTGATTGTAGATCCGTATATTTCGGTCGAGGGTCTCGAAATATTCTGTTATTGGGCCCGGAATTTCCTTCTAGATCCGGAAATGGTCCGCGGTTGTAACCATGATACAACCATGTGAACCCGTACTGGTCGTCTTTCACGACCCAATCTTCTTCTCCACACCAATTATGTTTCTCGTCTTCCGTAGGAATCTTATGTCATGTTTGTTCGCCCCCACAGGTAAAAAAACCCGAATGAGTGGAGGAAAAATCTCCTGCCAGTTGTAGCTACATTCAAATGGGTACCTACGAGGCCAAGCATCTGTTTAATTGCTAATAGTCGTGAATTAGGTCCCCATTGATCTGGAGACTAGAGATTCATCCATCACTCCACTCAATTGATGTGTAAACTATCTGAAGAACTTCTCCAAGGAAGGTTTGGAAAAGATCAGTGAATTTTGATGACTGGTTTTATTTTGGCCAAAGGGCGGAGAGGTGAAAATTGTGGTCTATGATTTCTTCCGTTGATTTAGGTGGAAATTCTCTTGTTTTTGATTGTGGACTATCCATTGTACCTGGCAATTGTGATGAACCAGTCCCATTTTGCGACGAGGATTTCGTTTTTGAATGGGTTGGGTTTTCTTTTGTGAGTTTCCACTCCTTAGTCATGAATGTCAACAGATAACTCTCTAGAGAACTAGAAATTTTTCGGGGAGAAGATACTTGATTTGATCCAGGTAAAATCCTCAATTTTTCTCTTTCTTCCAAATGGACTGTAAGATTCCATGAGTCAGAGAATGACGAGGTATCCAATAGGTACTTTTGAAGGAGGAGTGAGAGAAAAACAAGCCCCTCCTCGGTTGAACTACCTGCCAGCTTTGTCAAGGTTGGATAAGAAAATCCTACCAAATATTTCAAGTGGTCTTAATCTTATTGACATTATATAATTTCTCTTCTCTCCCTTCTTTTTTTGACAATTGGAGAGCGACCAAGAAATTTGTTTCTCTCTTTCTTTTTCTTGGCTTGAATTTTATCAGTTGATGTACAAAATTTCAATTTTTTCTTCATCTCTTTTTATTCTTGAGTTTTGATCAAAGATAGAATCCTTGAAGCATAAGACTGGAAATCAGTAAATTTGGATTCCAAGTAGATTAATGATGCTGAAGGAAGTTGTTTCTATCGCTCCCTAGACCACTCCCGGACAGCTGATGTGATAAGACGACCCATATTCAGACTGAACACTACAATATCATTGGATTACGCCACCTAAGGAAACGAATTTCATACCTTCCCAAGGAAAGATTAGTGTTTCCTTTGGGAAAGAGGTGCAAGTATCCATCAGTTTTAGTCATGGTCTAAATGGTGGTCCTGAATAAGTTTAGGGGGAGCTATACAAGAAATTGGATCTAAAGCTATGTGTTGGTATATTTGATTCTGAGCATTTAAATGAGAACTGAGTGATACTTTTGTCTTTTGAGTGAAATACCAGGTGGGGCTTTGCAAGGGTTTGCCCCTATATCAGCATTTGATTCCCAGTACGTTAGCGTGAGTATCAAAATGCCGTCCAAACACGACTTTGACTTTGAAAAGTCGTATCTTTTGGCGAATTTCTTCATAAAGGTGCTTCAGAGGGTTCTGCAACTCTCTCCTAGATGAGGTATTACAGAGGTATTGAGAAAACTAATCGATCATTTTTTGTCAGAAGTTTGAAAAGATCCATTGAAGCCAGTGCGCAGCTTTGTAATGGTACTGCTTTCTTTGAGTACACCATGGTGGGTCAAGAGAAAATGACCAGTCAGATCAGGGGCTTCAGCTACAGTAGAAGGATGAGACATGTGGTTGAGTTCCTCATACTCATTCATAAATTCATAATAAGCATCAGATAGCTTTTTATCCCGAGATAGTCTGTTCTCCAACTTAGACAGCAATTGGCGAGCAAGGAAAAAAAAATTTTTCGGGCTTGAAAGTTCCAAGATCAGATTTGAAAGGAAGTCTTACTATATACCTTCCATCTGGTGCCTCTGAATGAGTGGCAACGAAGTGGTCCTCACAGCGCTGCTCATCGACGGTCAGTGGAGGCTTCTCAATTTTCACCTCTTCCTGCTGCCAAAACCGTTGCAACAGTTTGTCGACTTCAATCTCAGCAGTGCAGTGGAGAACTGTGGGTCGGCGTGGCAGAGAGGCCGATTTACCTGTGGGCCCAGACAAGAGCCAACCAAGCTTAGAACGGGTGGCAATAGGATGGTCCGGCGCACCCTTGAGCACCTTTCCTTCAACAAGCTGTGCCTGAGGTACAGCGCCAAGCAGAAGTTCTACAGGAGCCTTTTCAGAAAAACGAGGATCTGCGAGCTCAGGACCTTTGATGTGAACCCAGTCAACAGTTGAATTGGTCACGCGAGGCGTGTAACGGGTCACCGTTTTGAGCACCATAGCCTCGACATCGAAAGAAGAGCAAGGGTCAATGCGCGAGGTGACTGTGGCAATTGACACGCCTTGACAGTAGGTTGGTTTTGCCCCCCACCCCCTCAACAGGAGCTGAGACTGACTTTTTTGGTAGATTCAGACGCTGACACAAAGATTCAGAAATGAAGTTGGTTTGTGAGCATTGATCAACAATTGCTCGAGCAAAGGTGCTATCCCCTTTTTTATTCGAAACTCTAACCCAAGCGGTTGAAAGTAAAACAGTCTCAGTATTTCTGAGTGAGCTTACACTCTAAGAGCTCGTTAATGTGGTAGAGCGGGTAGGCTTACTAGCGTCATTATTTTGAGGAGGAGCAGCAGGTTTTGCATTCAGACTATCAGAATGCAACAAGTAGTGATGCTTGAGATGATACTTATTGCATTCATTTGGGGCGAGACATATGTCAAAGAGATGATTCCCCAAACAGTTGAAGCATCGTTTCTTGGATTTAGCAAATGCCCTCCTTTCGTCGACGCTTCTGACTTTGAAAGTTTCACACTCTCGAGTATAGTGAGACTGTTGACAACAGAAGCATTTTCTCATTTGAGATTGATCAGCTGATTGAGAAGTGTGCAGAGATTTTGCACTTTGTTGTGAATTTTTAGGAGTAAAATCAGTAGTGGGTTTCTTGGGCTTCTGCCCGTTGACACCTGTAGCAGAAGGAATACTCATGAAACTACTAGCTTTGGTAGCTTCTGAGGTGTTCAGTCGAGTTTTGAGAAAATCCCTCATTTGAGTAGAAGTGGGAGGACTCATGATTGCCCGAGAGAAGTTTCCCACGGTTTACGCGATTCGCAATCTAAATGACTTGCAGTGAGGTAAACAAGTAAATCATCCCAAGATCCAGTAGGCCGTACGATTGCTTGAAGTGCCAATAGTGGATTGGTAGTGCCGTTGATCAAAGCCCGTAACTCATCAGCTGATGCGCTTTGCAGTGGTTTAACTGAGAACAGATCATTCAAATGGGCATTGACCATTCTGCGTTGGTTCTCATAATGAGAGGTCAACTCATCCCAAACCTTTTTGAAGTCAGATTCTTCATCCTCCATAGCTATACCCTGGACTAAGCTAGCAGCCTCGCCCTCTAGATGGGCTTTGGGATAGAAGAATTTTACAGTATCCGAAAAATTGATATTATAATAGTAGCAGTGGAGAGTTTTCGGGAACGAGGCCAATCTTTGATATTTCCCGAAAAAGGCTTGATATCAATGGGGGCTAGACGCGCAGATTGGATTTCAGGCATAACTACTTTAGTAGTGCTGGCACCTTTACCAACAGTATGCACAGTTGAGTGAGTATCTTGGAGCAAATACTCTTTGAAATCTTCTAATACATCAAGATAAATATCCTCAGCCGCATCTTCTTCCCCATTAGTGAAGTAATCATTGCGGGAATTGAGAACCTCGGGCTCGTCAAGCATAGCCTCGTGGTTATTTTGGAAAGTTTTCCAATCTAGTTGTAGTTGCTCTAATCGAGCTTCGGCTTTTCCGGGATTTTTCTTTCTACCTTCTTTGGTAAAATTTACATAAGAGTTAGCAATCTTTCACTTCAAGTTCATTCGTGCGTCGACAAACTTCTCCATTTTGAAAGGATTTGGAAGTAAAGAATGATGCAAATCAATCAAATAGAGACTGAGTCAGAACTACAGTATCAGAGCGAACAGGAAAGATTTTTGCGGAATTTTGCAGTTGAGAAATACACAACATGAAAGATCGTGGGATGGCAAAAGAAGATATTCACATGAGTGAGATAAACATAAGAGGGACGCAGAGTCATATGAAGAATGAGCAAAGAAGCTCGGAGCTCAAGCTGCTACAATATATGTCCAGCCGGCACACAACAAGAAAGTATATGGAGCGAGCTTACTTAAATCAGCTGTGACGTAGCAGCTGAGCAAAGCATGGTGCAGCTAGTGTCGATCAGCTCCGCGAACAGCGACAGGAGCGCCACTGGAGATGAGCGGCAGGCTCTCGAAGCTCTGCGCCGACGACTGCAGTTATGTCGGTAAGGCAGGGTTTGACGTTGCCCTGCTACCGGCGCCGCTCCTTAGGTCGATGTCAGGTTAGCCGCAAGCTCGCCGCCCACTCTGTTCTCTCCTGTGAGCAAGCTCGGTACATGTTTCAACGTGAAATATCAGTTGGCCACCACATATACATGTAGGTTTGCCCAGCAGCACGATCACTCGCATATATTTGCGCCACGTTCACGCGCTCACTTCTCGACGACTCTGTCGAGGTTGCCCAATGTAGCCCTCAGCTCCCCTGCAAATACGCAGGATTGACGCGACACGGACCTTCATCGGGGCCTATCACTAGCGAGAACAACGATCGCGAGATCGAGGATGTAGAGCACGTGGTGACTTGCTAATACAAGCCGAGCGTGGCACTGAAGATGGCGTCCCACGCGGCACTGTCTGGTGAAATCGGAGCACCTTGCACTTCGGCACTTTTTCACTCCGCGGCACTGATCCGGCTCAAAGGACCAAAAAATGTTTATAAAGTTTATAGCGGGTCAGGCCTATCAATGAGTGCACTCCGGATTTCATAATAACTATTCAAAGTTTATTCAAATTAACGCGTGTACAAGTGGCAGCGAGAGCAAGCACGCTACTCGCTGCCATGGCCAACGATAGATTGATGAGAGAAGCGTCGAGCGGAAGTGAATCAAAGAGAGAAATAGGCTGTTCCGCATCGCCAGACGATCACGCCGCGCAAATCATGACAGTTTGAACGTGAATCTTACAATCATAATAAAAATGGAAATAGTTGTCTGAAATTCCATATTTTAAAATTCACTGATTCTAAAATCAACCATTAGTTTTACTGAAAATAAGTCAAAATTTCTAAATAGGTGTCATATTCGGACTGCTTATCAACCTTGGTCCGTTATGGCAGTTTCGGTGTCTGTCCTTTGGAGCCATGTCCAAATTAGCCAGGTGGATAAGTAGGTAATGACGCCCCTAACTTATGTTCACCCGTATTTCCATCCGATCAGCCCAACTAATTGTCAGGGGAATCAGGAGTTGGTGGTGCGCAGTCCGAAAATGTTTCCGATAGTAGAGATACAGCGGAGTCGACAGACAGTTTTCGAAAACCAATTGTCAAATCTAAGGTTTGTTTTTTTTTGTGATAAGTCCAGATGGAGGCCTAAAGGAGTAGACCAAAATCTCATATTTTTGGAGAGTGACGAAGCACGTAACAAATTGATTGCGGACGCTACCGAATTGACTGATAAGTCATGTCTTGAGAAAATAAGAGAGTATATCGATAGGAAATTGCCAATTTATTATCATGATATTTGCCGAAAGAAATACGGGTGTAAATGCGACAAAATAACTGCAGAAGAATTAGGTAGAACATTCTGTCATGACATTCGCGCAATCAACGAGCGGGCGTTCCAACACATCTGTGATTATGTTGAGAATCATGTCATCCGTGCAAATCAGATCATATTCTCACAAACGCTGAGAGATGAGTGTTCGCAATTCATAAAATGTGTTCACTACAACAATACCAAATCACCCACGCGAGTTTCCGCTAGGTATCTCGAAGAAATACTGCTCAATTAATCCGGGGAGAGAGTTGAAGTTGCTTTGTTCAAGAATAAAAAAATCATCAAACCGTCGAATCCAGTAGTCATCAATCCCAAGGATATGGACGATTTCAATAAGCGCAACACTAGGCATGCAGTGGTACTTGCTTTGCGCCGTGATATCTTGAATATACAGGAAAACCCCCTTCCCAGAGACCTCAAGATTTCTGATCTGGTCCGCGAGGAGTGCACTATACCCCCAGATCTGCTTGATTCCTTCAAAGTGCTCTTGAATGCTCCCATTGATCCGGATAAAAGTCCGACGAAAGCCATCGCTTCTAAGTCAATGTCGTATGATGCCATACATAATGTGACAAGATGAAGAGTAAAAACTGCGAAGCACATCACGTTGGGCATGACCATGGAGAGCCTTACAAATTCGAAAAAAATTATCACTATATTGAAAAAAGAGGCGCATATCGCCAGTCACACAGCATTGTGTGAGTTGGAAACAGAAGCCACTTATTCATCGAAGAATCGCGAAGAGGTACTACCTGTTGGATTTATGAGGCATCCCGATCTGACTCCAAAGCTAGTGTGGGATAATTCTGAACGGTACTACGATTCTTGCGGGGAAGAATCCATTGTCAGGTCAACTGTTGGTATCGCGATTCAGATCGATATTAATTTGGTCCCAAATGTTGAAATATTCCAACAACTCCTTACTGAAAGCGCGCAGATTCATTCAAACGCACCATCGTGACCTCAATCACCACAGCCCGGCCCAAGTCACTCTTTTGCGCCATTTACATCGGCTGACTGTACTCCCCCACCATCAAAGGGGAGACGAGGTTACGAATCCATGACACCTGAGTTACCGCAAGTCACAAGAAGACCGAAGGTTGTGCAAACTTAATTGTCACTCGATCACCCATATTGCCATGTCAATATCGAAAATGTACAGCGTGCTCGCAAAATAGATTCCGCGCTGGTGCTGACACATCATAGACAGATACCAGACACGCCTATGTTTTTCGGTTATAACTCTCTAATCCATCACGACCCGTCACCAAAATAGAAAGTATTCTACCTGACAACTATGAACCATTCTCCTACAGATGCATCGGTTGTGTTAGAAACTATGATCCGCACCGCGAAGGCTGCCGAAGAGAGCAATGCTCCATACATTGAGAGTACATACTATCTTGGCATAGCCAAGACTGCGTTTCAGCTCAAATCGAGTGAGGAACATGTCAACCCTGCTGTAAAGAAGAACTTTCACCACATGGGTACTTTTCATATAAAATTCAATTACTAGGTGGCCCTTGGGGAATATGTCAAAGAATGCGGTCTCGAAAGTATTCCAATCGACTCAGGGCTGATGGGGACAGATTCAGCCTACAGTTCCATATCTGAGATGAATTACAGCAGATGCAAGCGCTTGCATCATTCCGCGTACTTGGCCCTGGAATTGTTACACTTCCAACATTTCTTGATGCCAACGATTGCTTTGTGTCCGATGGAGTCGATGAGCTCCTCAAAGATTTCATGGAGCATAAACAAGTGTTTCCTAACATTCAAGATGGAGAGATCATAGATATTCTTCAAGAATACGAAATTCATAGCAGGGTTTGTAACTAACCGGAACTGAACTAACGAAAACAATATGTTTAGTTTCGTTTCTTGGAGAACGAAACAGAACTTAATTAAGTTCTAATTCCGTTGATGATAAACGAGACGAAACGTAAACGATACTCCAAAGAATTTTGAGAGACTGAACTAAACAAAACAAACTTGCTTTCAGTTTCGTTTAATGGGCACTCAACAAAATCGAAATTGATTTAGTTTCATTTTTTCGCAGGTTCGTCCATAACTCAGTCTTATTGTCTCAGTTGCCTTCTTCAGCGGAACCAAGGCTTGTGCTCTCTTTGGATGTTGGCGAGACAAGAACTTTCGATTTAGTTTAGTTTAATTAATAAAAAAACGAAACTAAACGAAAGTGATTCCTAATATCGTTGAAAACGGAACAAATCCCAACAATGATTTCGTTGAAACTCACGGAATGAAACCTAAACGAAACATAATTATGTCCAAGATAAACGAAACTAAACGAAAGCGATTCTAGAATCGTTGATCAAAAACGAAACTAAACGAAACTAAACGAAACGAATCTGAACAGAAATGTGAAAAAACAATTGAGAAAAAACACACTTTTGGCGACAATTATCGGGTGAAAGTGTCGATAGTGAAGATGATGAATGAGTGTACACTATGTGCTGTTGCCCCGGTGCTTCAGATCGGTGAAACCTTCCACGCACTCTTGTGCATAAAGCAGTCACATATAGTGATTGTAGCCCAAGCGGGAGTACTTAATGACCCAGTAATCTATTTGAAGCTGCCGTCGGATGTATCTGGAAAATGAACAAAGGCCGGGTGAGCCCAAAGTTGACAGTATGCAGAAGAAATGCTCATGCGAGCCATTTCAGTACGCTTCGAACGTTGTTCGTAGCGATGCGCTCTTAGGCGAGAAAAACTCTACTCGAACTGGAAATAATTTAACAACCTCAAATGTCCACGTTCCTTTATTTGTTTTCCCGTAGAATGAGTGATAGATTAGCATGAAGACCAGATACTCGCTATCCCATAAATCATCCACACATGCTCCTCTACTACAAGTTCAAGTAAACGGGTGACCCGGACTTCCATGCTTTTGATCATTCATCTGAAAATTCGAGGTGGTGCGGTTCTTTTCAGTTCGAGTAGAGTTTTTCTAGCAGAAGAGCATATTGCTACGATGAATTTTTGATGCGAATGATTTCGATTGGAATGGCTCGGATGAGCAAGTTTTTTTGCTGAGTTCAAAAAATTTAAAGAAAGATGATTTTTTCTGGACGTTCATTTGGTCAGGAAAGTTTCTGCTTCAGTAATTCCTGTATTTGGGATTCTTTTACCCGATAATTCCTACGGAAGCCCGTATGGACATATAGTGAGCTGCTCATAAATGTACGAAATAACTCCGTTCGATGAGCAGTTTGAGCGAGTGAGTCGCTCGCTCGCTGCGACGTTTTTCGCGGCATCAACGTGAGTGACTCATTTGCTCGCGCGGGCGGCCTGGTATACAGAGAGATCAACTCTTCACAAATACAGATCCGAAGAGCCGGGGTTTGAGCCTCACCTAGGGCAAATTTTTTCTCATTCTTTCTCATCTCCATGTTGTAGGTGGGTGTTGGAGGCAAATGAACTTATCAGCTGAGACTGTCGAATAGTGAGTGTACCCATTAATGCCCACCTGAAATTCTGTAATTCTCTACCTCTAACGCATCTTGATATTTTTCGCTTGCACTCGTTTTGGATCTCACTTTGGGAATTTTCATAAAACTCAAGTTGTCTTCATAATGCCAAGTGAGATGAGTTCAATTGTTTGAATGGAAAATGAAGAATAGCGCCCTAAGAGATCGCGAGGGGGTTCCCATCAAAGTCCGTGCTCACACACTACCCTTATATCTTGCTCAAAATCATAATCATACCCGCATTATGTATGGACTGTGGACAGGCGCGGAAACTTCTTGTCGAGGCCTTAACATAACTAGCCCCCCCCCCCCCGTTATCCAAGCTGCGGGCTAGCGAGCTCCAGTTTCACTCGAGAACTGGGCTGCAAGCTGGGCTGAGCTTCGGGCCAGACTCAGCTCTGCTCAGCTCTGACTCGTCGTCACGTCTATAACAGGTTAGGATTGGTTAGGATCACAGGCGCAAGTCTGGGTGCAATTATATCGGTGCTAGTGCAAGGCAGTACAAGGTGTTAGACGGGTTCGGATATCTATCACTTCAACGACATTTCTTTCACATTCTTTCAGAACCTCACATGTATAAGAGTACTCCACTCTTGTCTCAGCTCTTGGGCTGGCAACGAAGAGTTGCCGGCCCAAGATGAATGTTCACGCTCTCATTCGTACCCATCCGTCTTGCTTACGTTCACCATCGTTGAGAAAGAAACTAGCTCCGAATCAATTTCGTTTCGTTTCGTTTCTTCCAACGAAATTATTGTTCAGTTTCGTGCAACAAAAACGAAACTAAAGAAGATTAACGTTTCGTTTCGTTTTTCCCAACGAAACTATAGTTGAGTTTCATTTGTTTTTCACGATCCTAACGAAAATTTTCATTTAGTTCCGTTTGTCAAAAGCGAGATTATAGAAAACTTACGTTGCGTTTCGTTCTTCCCAACGAAATTATTGTTGAGTTTCCTTCCGTTTCTTACCAAACTATATTTCGTTTTCGTTCAGTTCAGTTTCTGATGAACGAAAGAAATACGTTATCGGAAGTCAATCGTTATGTTTAGTTTCGTTTATCAGATAAACGGAACGTTATTCTGGTATTTTGATTATATTTTTTGAAAAACGGAACAAAACGAAATTCCCTCCTAGTTTTGTTGGAGGTCATCGAAACTAAACGGAACATGAGTTTAGGTACAAACCCTGATTTATAGAAAGCAGACTCTTCTTGGATAACACGGCGAAACTGCCCAATTCTACATAATGTACACATCGGTGGTAGGCAACCTCTTGATGCTCGAACGTGCGATCAGAACGTCCGATTTTGATCTATTCATGTACATTCTTCCTCAATTCACAAATGTTTTCTTCGCCTTCAATCGCCAAAACTACGCAAGATATTTCACATTGTGTCATGACAACCTCATGAATATCGATCATACTCGTCCCAGACTTAAGGAAAAGTGAAACGTTCGTTAGGTGTCAGGAAAACTGATAAAGATTTCGCTAGACAAGACGATGACTTGACTCTTGAGACCACTATCAACAATGACAGTGCGAATAAAATGGCTGGAACGCGTAACATAATGAATAATCTGGGCGTTGTGTAGCGGTGGATGGACAGCCATACCCCACGGACAGAAATCATCGCACACGCTACTAAACAACTGAACCTTCGACCTGGAGAAGATATCACGTTTCAGTTGAAACCCTGTGTCATTAAAAAAACTCAGAAATCAACTCGAGTTATTGATCGGCGTGTTTCAACAATCCATCAATCCGTTTTCCGCAAACCTCGACCATGACGAGCTCTACAATATCTCCACCGGCAAAACCTTGAAAGAAGAAAACGCTGAAAGTCTCTTGAGCATCTTGGACACTGGAAAGGCCTCACGAGAGCAGTTGATCACAGAGTGTTCTACTGATCCTAAGCGATTCGAGAGAACGCTTAAGAAGAACAGATATAAGAATCTCGAGGAGGAGGTTCCCAAAAAAGACAAGAACGCCGGTGGTAAAGTTGACAAGTTAACCCGCTTACTGCGGATGTCCAGCATACTGGACAGACGCGATTTCCAATATATTGTGATAACTTTTGAAGGGTCCGGTGATAAAATCTGAGAAAATTCAGGAAAGTTCCTGAGCGTCTAACAATTATATTAGCACACAAGTTCCCTCTCAGGAGAGGTTCATTTCCGAGAAAAAAAATAAAAATCGAAAATTTTTCGACTTTCTAATTTTCGTGTTTTTCACCATTTTGAGACTAGCAGCGAGGATGAATCAGGTGGTGAGGAATTGAAGAGTCAAAATGGACGATTGAAATGCTTCTTCGTTTGGCAGCGACACATTATTCTGGCCGAAAATCTGTGGTGCTGAACTTGCAAAATTTGTCGCGCCCACCGCTTCAAAAAAGGACATAAACCTTCGTTACTCGAAAAATGAGCTTTCTTCACACCCAAATCCTATTGCCCATTCGACTTTGATGTATGATGGATTACCATGCACTTCAATGAGGTGGCTATAATGATTGTTATTTGAGGGAGGAGCTCGGGAAACTTGTTCAGCCCTCGAAAGCTGATTTTTCCGGTCGGAGAAGATGCACGTAACAAGTCTCAATTATAGCTGGCGACTTTGTATGTAGTTTTCACATCATTTCCACACCGCAAACCTATCATCACTCAAGTGGGAAAGCTTTGGAGAAGCAAAAATTGCGTATACCTCCGACAACTCTGTGGACATAGGGAAAGTGGAACTTGATGAGTGTAACGGAAAGAGGCTCAGTTCTGGGAATGGGATACGATTGAATGAGTGAAACAATATCTTCATCAACCATCATACTGCACTATCTACGATCCATCCATGTGGAAAGCCTTTACTAGTAACGAAAACGTAATACACAAATTCTACCTCATTGTTCTCAGGAGATTAACATCTTCAAAAAATGGTGGGCACTACTTTCTCTCACATTTCAGAGGTACCGAAACACTATGGAATTGGTTTCTCGAAAGCGACAAGGAGGAAGACAATTTTCTTTCTCTTTCTTTCTCGGATGGTCCAAAAGTTCAAGGTTTGGTAGATTCCCTCATATGCTTGCCGTGAACTTCTCCTGGAATGTAAGGTTACTATATATGCTTTGTCGATCTTGCAACAGATCTTCTTCTGCGAGTAGGTCAGAAGCCAAGGAGTAATATATTCTATAACCAACCTAAGGTGGACACCCCTTGGCGATTTCTCTTCGCAGAGTACGAATTAGATCGAAGTCAAATCTTACATGGATCGACCTTTCGCCTAGGGAGGTGGAGTGAGAATTTGCAGGGAATGGAAGATTTGATAGGAGCCGGGAATCTTCCCTGAATACTCAAGGAAAATAACATTGCAACACGGCATCGTGTAGCTCGTCCAATTCGGAGTCCGAAATAACTCGTCCAATAACTTTTTCATCACTCAATTTTGCAGGAAAACGTACGAAAAATAGCTAATTTTGAATTCGCCACCACAACTATGGGAGAGGTGAGCCGCACCACAAGTTAGTTAATGTTATTGTTTTGGTGTAATGCCACATGCTTTTGCTATTGTTTTGGTGTTTAACCTATGATCACTAATGTTGTATTGTAGATTATCCAGATACGGCAATACGCCATACACAATGGAGGCTCGTGATCGAGTGGGAATGTAAATGGATCTCACGTTGAGAGATATTGGATGTATCGAGCGTATACTCTTGTACCTCTCACAAGGAGAGCATCAGGTCTGCGGAGCACGGATCTTGATGAAACTTTGGGAAACATCTTTTTGTGTTGCAAGATAAAGGTATCTCCAAGGGCTGAGTCCAATGGGCCTCCTATCCCAAGATATAGCCATGAAGATGAGCATTGCCCATATAGGCCCATGTTAAAAAGACACATACATATATAGATATACTAACAATGCTAAGCTTCATGGCTGTATCTCGGGACAGGAGGCCCATTGGACTTAACCCTTGGAGATACCTTCATTTTCCACCAAAGCAAGATGATTCTCAGAGTCTCATCAAGATCCATGCTCCGCAGGGTTGGACCCCTCCTTGTCAGTTAAAGAGCCAACGTTGCGTAAAAAAATGTGGCAGTGATGCGATCAAAATGCTCTAATGTGAGTCGAAATTGGAACAATACCGCATCCAAATCTCTTAGAGGATGGTAATGCCTGAAAGATTCAGGTATCCTGCTGGAAGAGATGGATGGTAATGGAATCAAACTCAATCCGGATGAGTCCGATCCAATGCAGACCAGCCCAATCAATCGACCAAGAAGAAAAGTAGTATCGGAATTCTATCGATTCCTATCCATCTCAATTCCGATCGGAACGAATCCTGTATCCCCGCATTGAAGGACGCCCTATCTAATCCAGATCAAAGCGGTTTTGCGGGTAATGTTCAACGAATCGGTTTGAATGTCAGAAATATGGCTTAGAGTGGATCCGGTTCAATCCAGCTGGAATGCTGCCTCGTGGGAGACCGTTCCGATGATAGAAGAAGCAATTCAGGTCATTCTGATTGAATCGCGCATTGTGGAAAGGGAATCCAGTTCTTACCATTCGGGACAAGGGAGATTCACATCGAGAGCTCAAATACAATTCAATAACATCCCTATCCAAAGAGATCAGGTACCCAATCCAGTCCAATACGAACTGAATGACAATCATCAAATGACTAATCATGAACTACTCTATCCGCGGCAATTTGGACAAACAATATCGAACGGGACCTAGGCTATCCAAATCAATACCATTTCGATCCGGGGCCCAGTGAAATTCTATCCGATTCTATCCGCTCGGAATCGATTCGCTTTCGGATGAACTATCTGTATTTCTAGTAAAGTTTCATCACTCAGATCCTGTGTTGTTGGGATCAGGAGATTTCGACCGATTTTGACGAGCAAGAAGAGACTCAAATCGTCAATTTGATGACTCTTAGTCTCGCATAAAGAGCTCACACAATTCGTGCCTCTATCACTCCTCATGAGACCAGAAATTCATTCCGCAGATCTAAATCTACTTTTAAGCTACGGATGTCTCGAATATTTTTACTCTTGTCGATATGCGTTTCGGCCCGATTCCTCCATTGGCCTCGTTAGAACAGCGGCGGAGGGGTCTGTTGTTGACACTGTATGATTGATATGGAAATTTGGAGGCAACTGGATTTGAAAAGTGTAAATATGGCCCCTATACGAAAGGGAAGGATGGATGAAACACTCAGAATCTGGATAGTCTGGGTTCCATCTAGATGTTACAGTGCGAATCAGCGTACTGACTTGGCTGTATTAGACGACTCCATCGGTCCGCGTCGCCAAGGTTTTGTAGTAAAGTTGGATCGCTCGTATTTTGTGTTGTTGGGATCAGAATCTGGGGATACTCGGATCATCTTGCTCGTTAAAATCGGTTGCAATCTCCTGATTCTAACAACACAGAATACCAGCGGTGAAATTTCACTATAAAACGTTGGCGTCGTGGACCGATGAAGTTATGTAATACACGCGAGTCAGTACGCTGATTCGCACCGTAACATCTAAATGGAGTCCAGCCTATCCGGACTGCAAGCGTATTATCCATCCTCCCCTCCCACACTGTAAAAAATTTGTGGGGAAAACTGCAACCAGTGGTTGCAGTTTTTCCCTCAACCACTGGTTTATCCCAAAAATCAACCAGCTGGTTTATAATCAACCAGCTGGTTGATTTTTGGCACAAACCAGTGGTTGACTACCTATCCAACCACTGGTTGACTTTTTTCCCACAACGAATATATAAGGATGAATGCGGCACCCACGATATTGGTCGATGGTGGTCTCCGGTTGACACTTTTGATTCGAAAAAACAAGTTTCGTCATTTTTTTTCACAAACAAAGAGGGATAAACATTAGCCCCGGTCGCGTATGGACGACAAAGCGGGTTGCCTGTCATGCAGGAGTCGAATACACGTCGTAAGGCTGGAAGGATGGATAGATGGACGGATGGGGTGGGAGGGTAGATGGGATGGATGGATGGATGGATCGGAATGGAACGGACCGGAATGGGGCGAAATGGAACGACATGAGGCGAAATGGAACGGAGTCTCATTGGATGGAGGGGAACGGAACTGGCCGGATGGGGCAAAATGGAATGGGCGGGGCAAAATGGAACGGACTCAAATTGGATGGAGGGGGCGGAACTGGCCGGATGGGGCAAAATGGATTGGGTGGGGCAAAATGGAACGGAGTTGAATTGGGTGGAATCGACCGGAACGAAATGGAATTGAATTATGTGGATGGGAGACATCCATACAATTCAGTTCCATTCCGTTCAATTCCGTTCCGTTCCGGTCCATTCCGGTCCATTCCGTTCAATTCCACTCCGTTCCATTCCGGTCCGTTCCGCTCCATTTCGGTCCGGTCCATTCCGTTCCATTCCATCCATCCATCCATCCATCGATCCATCCATCCCATCTACCCTCCCACCCCATCCGTCCATCTATCCATCCCTCCAGACTTACGAAGTGTATTCGACTCCTGCAGGACAGGCAACCCGCTTTGTCGTCCATACGCTACCGGGGCTAATGTTTATCCCTCTTTGTTTGTGAAAAAAAATGACGAAACTTGTTTTTCCGAATCAAAAGTGTCAACCGGAGACCACCATCGACCAATATCGTGGGCGCCGCATTCATCCTCATATATTCGCTGTGGGGACAAAGTCAACCAGTGGTTGAATTCCAACCAGTGGTTGAATTCCAACCAGCTGGTTGATTTCGACAACCAACCACTGGTTGACGATTTTGGTGGAAAGTCAACCAATTTTTTACAGTGCATATAGGGGCAATATTCACACTTTTCCAATCCAGTTGCCACCGAATTTCCATATCAATCATAAGGTGTCAACAACAGATTTCTCCGCCGTTGTTCTGACGAGGCCAACGGAGGAATCGGTCCGAAACAGATATTTACAATAGTGACAATAGTCGAGATATTCATAGTATAATAGTAGATTCAGATGTGCGAGAAGAATTTCTGGTCCCATGAGGAGTGATAGAGGCACGAATTGTATCAGCTCTTCATGCGAGACTAAGAGATATCAAATCGACCATTTGAGTCTCTTCTTGCTCGTCAAAATCGGTCGAAATCTTCTGATATCAGTATTTTTATTCGCGCTAGTCTGGAGGATTATCATCGCGCTTCCGCTTGTCGATCCAGATAAATATCACTCGCATCCGGTAGCTTTTGGTATTCTATCCGGTTGAATCAGCTTTGAATCCGACGCACTATACTTGTGGGGACTCAACTCTGCCGGATGATCCGCTTCACTCAAATTCATGAGCTATCGAGATGAAACAAAATGGATTTTCTTCGTAATTCCTTAAGCTAAAAGATGTGCCTTCCTGGTTTTTACTTAAATGCGAAAGGGTGGAGGGGGGAGGAGTTGAATGCAGAAGAAGAAATAAACACGGATTATACCGAAGAACGAACTTGGGGTGTCCGGGGCATGAGTCCTACTGCCGCCTGAGAAACACTTGATAGACATTCTTTGCGCGCATAACTGGAGTTTCAGCCCAACCCCGGATCCGGGAACGAGTGCTGGGATCCCTGAGGCTGAATTTTGGTCATAATCGAGTGTCAAAATGTAGGAGTTTCACCAAGATCACGATTTTGAGGTAGTTTGCGGTTCTGCTGCCATGTTGAGAATACTTGTGGTGTATTACGTCTTTGACTGACAAGATTTTGAGCTCAATCCCACGTCTAGGGATTGGTGCTGACAGCTTTGAGATCTACCATTAGCTCGAACTGTCCCTTGAGCACTGCCAACATCGCTATATGACAGTTTCTAGGTAGGATTTTGATATGCTGCCAAGTCGGGAACAGTTTAGTCATATTCTGGAAATGGTTAGCAGTAGTTCGAGCCCAACCCCGATGCAAGGAATTGGTGCCAGAAATTTCTAGATCAATTCTATGCAAAAATTGACCCTATTTCAGTCCGAATCTGATTGAAGATGATCCATTTTTGACGAGAATCTGACTTGCTGCCAAGTTTGCGAAGATCCTATCACATTTTGATTTGAATGAACAAATCTTCTAACTCAATCCCGAGTCTTGGAATACGTGCTGGGATCCTGGACACCAACTTTCGTTCAATAATCAAATGCCAAACTGTGAGAATTTCACCAAAATCACGGTTTCGAGGTAGTTTGCGGTTTTGCTGCCATGTTGAGGATACTTGTGGTGTATTACGTCCTTGACTAACAAGATTTTAAGCACAATTGGAATTGGTGCTGACAGCTTTGAAATCTACTATTAGCTCGAACCGTCCCTCGAGCACTGCCAACATCGCTATATGACAGTTTTAGGTAGGATTTTGATAAGCTGCCGAGTCGGAAACAGTTTGATCATATTCTATGGGAATGGTTAGCAGCCCACGTCTAGGAATTGGTGCTGACAGCTTTGAGATCTACTATTAGCTCAAACCGTCCCTCGAGCACTGCCAATATCGCTATATGACAGTTTCTAGGTAGGATTTTGATAAGCTGCCGAGTCGGAAACAGTTTGATCATATTCCATGGGAATGGTTAGCAGAAATTTGAGCCCTACCCCGATGGGAGGAATTGGTGCCAGAAATTTCTAGATCAAGTTCATGCGAGAATTGATACGAGTTCGGTCGAAATTCGATTAAAAATGCCTGATTCTAGATAAGAATTCCATATGCTGCCGATTTGCAAACTATTCCATGACATTCTAGAGTGAGTGAGCTCCATCTTAACCTGAATCTCGATTCTGGGAATCGGTGCCAAGAAATCTAAGATTCATTCTAAGCGAAAATTGACACGAGTTCGGTCGAAATTCGATTCAAAATGCCTGATTCCAGATGAGAATTCGATATGCTGCCAACTCGAAAACTATTCCATGACATCCTGAGTTGAGTAAACTACATTTTGAGATGAATTTCTATCCTGGAAATCGGTGCCAGGGGAACGCGCATCCACTACATGCAAAATTTGACGTGACTTCGATTGAAAAAAAATTGAAAATGCTGGATTCTAGATAAGATTCCGATATGCTGGCGACTTAGGAACTGTTTCATAACATTTTGTGATGAGTGAGATACATTTTGAACGTGATCTCGATTCCCATATCTGGTGCCAAGGAATCTGAGACGCGATTCATGCAAAACTTGACACGACTTCAATTGGAAGTTTATTGAAAATGCTAGATTCTGGATCAGACTCCGATATGCACTGCGAGACTATTTCATATATCCTGTGATGCGCGAACTACACTTTGAACTGAATCCCGATTCCGGAATCTATTGCCGAGAAGTCTGAGATGCGATTCATGCAAAACTTCACATGTGTACAGTGAAAATATGTCTGAAGATGGTGGATTCTAGATGAGATTCCGATATGCTGCCAACTTAGGAACTATTTCATATCATTCTGAGATGCGTGAGCTACATTTTGAACTGAATCCCGATTCCGGAATCGGGGGCCAAGGAATTTGAGACGCGGTTCATGGAAAACTTGACACGATTCCGATTCGGATATGATCAAAAATGGTGGATTTCAGATGAGATTTCGATATGCTGCCAACTCCGAAACTATTCCATAACATTCTGGGACGAGTGAACTACATTCCGAGCTAAATTTCGATCCTGGATAACGGTGCTAGGGAAACGCGCATCCACTCCATGCGAAATTTGACGCGACTTCGATTAAAAAATTATTGAAAATGCTGGATTCTAGATGAGATTCCGATATGCTGGCAACTTAGGAACTATTTCATAACATTCTGTGATGAGCGAGCTATATTTTGAATTGGATCTCTATCCCGAAATCTTGACCCAAGAAATTGAAGACGCGATTCATGATAAATTTGACACGATTTCGATCCAAATATGATCGGAAATGGTGGATTTCAGACGGGATTTCGATATGCTGCCAACTTCGAAACTATTTCATAATATCCTGTGATGAGTGAGCTACATTTTGAACTGGATTTTGATTCCGATATCTGCTGCCAAGAAATCTGAGACGTGATTCATGCCAAACTTGACACGACTTCGATTAAAAAATTATTGAGATTGCTAGATTCTGGATGAGACTCCGATATGCTGCCAACTTCGAAACTATTTCATAACATCCTGTGATGAGTGAACTACATTTTGAACTGAATCCCGGATGCGGAATCTGTTGCCGAGAAGTCTGAGAGGCGACTCATGCAAAATTTGACACGAGTACAGTCCAAATATGACTGGGAATGGTGGATTCTAGGTGAGATTCAGATATGCTGCCAACTCAGGAGCTATTTCATAACATTCTGGGATCAGTCAGCTACATTTTGGACTGAACTCGATTTCGCAATCTGGTGCCTAGAAATTTAAGACGGGATTCATGCACAATTTGACACGATTTCGATCTAAATATGATCAGAAATGGTGGATTCTAGATGGGCTTTCGATATGCTGCCAACTTCGAAACTTTTCCATAACATTCTGTTATGAGTGAGATACATTTTGAACTGGATCTCGATCCCGATATCTTGATCCAAGAAATCTGAGACGCGATTCATGCAAGTCTTGACACGACTTCGATTAAAAAATTATTGAGATTGCTAGATTCTGGATGAGACTCCGATATGCTGCCATCTTCGAAACTATTTCATAATATTCTGTGATTAGCGAACTACATTTTGAACTGGATCTCGATTCCGGGATCTGGTGCCAAGAAATCTGAGACGCGGTTCATGGAAAACTTGACACGAGTACAGTCCAAATATGATTGGAGATGGTGGATTCCAGATCAAAATCCGATATGCTGCCGAAACTATCATATGACATTCTGTGTTGAGTGAGCTACATTTTTAGCTGAAATCCCATATGGAAATCGGTGCCAAATAATCTCGGATTCATCCTCCTGGATAAATAACATGATATCAGTTAAGATATGATCGAGATTGTTCTGTTCTAGATGGGAATCAGATATCACGACAACTTGGAAACCATCTCACGACAACCTGGGACAAGTTAGCCCGATTCGGAGCCCAATCTCGATCCTTGGAATACGTGCAATAAAATCTAAAACCAATTTTTAGCGAGAAATCACATGAGATCCGTTCGAATCTGATCGGGAATATTACTGTTAGATGTGTGTTCTATTGCTGCGAAGTCCAAAATAGTCCGTCCAGTCTCTCTGATGAATCAGAGAGATAAAAATTGAGAGGGCACATGCTCATTTCACAACTCGGGTTCCTTCTTATTCTTAGTTCCACTTTAATAAATCCCAGTCCGTGAACAGTCATGTGAAGAATGAGTTGCGCCAAGTATGAGATACTATTAGGGATCGGAGGATAGAAAATCGGACAATAGTCATCCATTTGTAACATAATGTGATAAATGACAAGGATAGTCATACGCCAGTTGATCCAGACTTCCACTCATCCATTCGTTCAGCCATCCAGTCAGTCGTTCCTCGGCCATCGACCACCCTCCATCAATATGAAACACCTATAAATTATTTACAATTCATGCAATAGATCTCGCGCTTCTTTGATGTCCCGAATGACTTTCTTGACTTGCAAATCTCCATTATTCGTCCAGAAAATCGAGATCACAATATCCTCGATCATGGCCAGACGAATGAAAAATCATCATCGATTGGCTAACACTCCCTCCGGACATGAGTCGAATGAGAAGTACGCGACAGTTAATCACAAGGTCATAAGCATTCATGGACTAGACATTCCAGGAAGCATGGGTGACTCCGTATGAATTGCTAATACACGAGGGAAAACAATATGATCCGATATGAGTCAAAATCTATCCAGCCGTGGTCATTTTCTTCTTCTTGTTCTTCTTCTTCTTCTTCTTCGTGATCATTGCTATAATCGCTATCGACATCATCTTCGCAGATACTTTCATCGTCACTATCATCGTACTCAGTTGCATCGTCATGTGTCTGTTCGTTGCAATCCTGATCAAGTAGTCGAATTACATCTGTGACACTCTCATCGCTACCTTCCCCGCTATCCACAGTCGGGTCAGTTTGTTCCAGGATAAGCAACACCATTTTCAATCATATTTGAATCGAAATCGAGTCAAATTGTGCATGAATCCCGTCTTAAATCTCTAGGCACCAGATTCCGTGATAGAGATCCAGTTCAAAATATTGCTCAATCATCCCAGAATGTTGTGAAATAGTTTCTAAGTTCGCAGCATATGGAAATATCAGCTAGGATCCACCATTCTTGATCATATTTGAATCGAAATCGGGTCAAATTGTGCATGGATCCCGTCTTAAATTTCTAGGCGCCAGATTGCGAGATCGAGTTCAGTCCAAAATGTAGCTGACTCATCCCAGAATGTTATGAAATAGTTCCTGAGTTGGCAGCATATCTAAATCTCATCTAGAATCCACCATGTTCAATCAGATTCGGATCGAAATCATGTCAAATTTCGCGTGTATCGCGTCTCAAATGTCCTCGCACCAGATTCCGTGATAGAGATTCGGTTCATATGTAGCTCTTTTATCTCGGAATGTCATGGAATAGTTTCTAAATTGGCAGCATATCGAAATCTCATCTAGAATCCACCATTCTTGATCATACTTGAATCGAAATCGTGTCAAGAATTGCGTAAATCGCGTCTTGAATTTCTTGGCAGCAGATTGCGAAATCGAGTTCAGTTCAGAATGTAGCTGACTCCTGCCAGTATGTTATGGAATAGTTTCTGAATTGGCAGCTTATCGGAATCTCATCTAGAATCCACCATTCTTGATCATGTTTGGATCGAAATCGTGTCAAATTGCGCATGAATCCCGTCTTAAATTTCTAGGCACCAGATTCCGTGGTAGAGCACCAGTTTAAAATATTGCCCACTCATCCCAGAATGTTGTTAAATAGTTTCTAAGTTCACAGCATATGGAAATATCAGCTAGAATCCACCATTCTTGATCATATTTGGATCGAACTCGTGTTAAATTTTGTATGAACCACGTCTTAAATTTCTCGGCACCAGATTGCGAAATCGAGTTCAGTCCAAAATGAAGCTGACTCATACCAGTATGTTATGGAATAGTTTCTGAATTGGCAGCATATCGAAATCTCATCTAGGATCCACCATTCTTGATCATATTTGAATCGAAATCGTGTCAAATTCTGCTAGGATCCCGTCTTAAATTTCTAGGCACCAGACTGCGAAATCGAGTTCCGTAGCTGACTCATCTCAGAATGTTATGAAATAGTTCCTGAGTTGGCAGCATATCTAGATCTCATCTAGAATCCACCATGTTCAATCAGATTCCAATCGGAATCATGTCAAATTCCGGATGAATCGCGTCTCGAAATCCTACGCGACGGATTCGTGAATCGGAATTCAGTTCAAAATGTAGCTCATTCATCGCAGAATGTTATGGAAAAATTTCTAAGTTGGCAGCATATCGAAATCTCATCTAGAATCCACCATTCTTGATCAAATTTGAATCGAAATCGTGTTAAGTTTTGTATGAATCGCGTCTTAAATTTCTCGGCACCAGATTGCGAAATCGGGTTCAGTCCAAAATGAAGCTGACTCATACCAGTATCTTATGAAATAGTTTCTGAAATGCCAGCATATCGAAATCTCATCTAGACTCCACCATCTTCAATCGGATTTGAATGGAAATCGTGTTAATTTTGCGTGAATCGTGTCTTGAATCCCTGGGCACCAGAATGCGAAATCAAGTTCGGTTCAAGATATAGCTGACTGATCCCAGAATGTTATGAAATAGTTTCTGAGTTGGCAGCATATCGAAATCTCATGTACCACGTTCAATCAGATTCGAATCGAAATCGTGTCAAATTTTGCATGTATCGCGTCTTGAATTTCCTCGCACCAGATTCCGTGATAGAGATTCAGTTAAAAATTTAGCTGCTTCATCTCAGAATGTCATGGAATAGTATCTGAGTTCGCAGCATAATCCACCATTCTTGATCATATTTGGATGGAAATCGTGTGAAAATTCGCATGAATCACGTGTCAAATTCCTTGGCACCAGATTCTGGAATCGGGATTCAGCCCAAAATGTAGCTCACTCATCGCAGAAGGTTATGGAATAGTTCCTAAGTTGGCAGCATATCGAAAGCTTATTCGGACTTCACCGCTTTCAATCATACTTGAACGGGAATCGTGTCAAATCCTGCATGAAACGCGTCTCGAATTGCTTGGCACCAGATTCTGGAATCGGGAGTCAGTCCAAAATATAAATCGTCCATCGCAGAATGTTATGGAATAGTTTCTAAGTTGGCACCATATCGGAATCTCATCAAGAATTCATCATCCCTGATCATATTCGAATCGAAATCGTGTCAAGTTTTGCATTAATCGCATCTTGAATTTCTTGGCAGCAGATTGCGAAATCGAGTTGAGTTCAAAATGTAGCTGACTCCTGCCGGTATGTTATGGAATAGTTTCTGAGTTGGCAGCATATCGAAATCTCATCTAGAATCCACCATTCTTGATCATGTTTGAATCGAAATCGTGTCAAATTGTGCATGAGTCCCGTCCTAAATTTCTAGGCACCAGATTCCGTGGTAGAGAACCAGTTCAGAATATTGCTCACTCATTCCAGAATGTTGTTAAATAGTTTCTAAGTTCACAGCATATGGAAATATCAGCTAGAATCCACCATTCTTGATCAAATTTGAATGGAAATCGTGTCAAGTTTTGCATGAATCGCGTCTTAAATTTCTTGGCACCAGATTCCGGAATCGAGGTTCATTTCAAAATCTAGCTCACTCATCCCAAAATGTAATGAGATGAGTTCTACGTTGGCAGCATATCGAGATCTCATCTAGACTCCACCATCTTCAATCATATTTAAATGGAAATCGTGTTAATTTTGCGTGAATCGGGTCTTGAATCCCTGGGCACCAGAATGCGAAATCGAGTTCAGTTCAAAATGTAGCCGACTGATCCCAAAATGTTATGAAATGATTTCTGAGTTGGCAGCATATCGAAATCTCATCTACCATGTTCAATCAGATTCGAATCGAAATCGTGTCAAATTTCGCATGTATCGCGTCTTGAATTTCCTCGCACCAGATTCCGTGATAGAGATTCAATTCAAAATTTAGCTGTTTCATCTCAGAATCTCATGGAATAGTATCTGAGTTCGCGGCATAATCCACCATTCTTGATCATATTCGGATGGAAATCGTGTGAAATTTCGCATGAATCGCGTGTCAAATTCCTTGGCACCAGATTCTGGAATCGGAATTCAGCCCAAAATGTAGCTCACTCATCGCAGAAGGTTATGGAATAGTTCCTGAGTTGGTAGCATATCGAAAGCTTATTCGGACTTCACCCCTTTCAATCATACTTGAACGGGAATCGTGTCAAATCCTGCATGAAACGCGTCTCGAATTCCTTGGCACCAGATTCTGGAATCGGGAGTCAGTCCAAAATGTTACTCACCCATCGCAGAATGTTATGGAATAGTTACTAAGTTGGCACCATATCGGAATCTCATCAAGAATTCACCATCCTTGATCATATTAGAATCGAAATCGTGTCAAATTGTGCATGAATCCCGTCTTAAATCTCTATGCACCAGATTCCGTGGTAGAGAACCAGTTTAGAATATTGCTCACTCATTCCAGAATGTTGTTAAATAGTTTCTAAGTTAACAGCATATGGAAATATCAGCTAGAATCCACCATTCTTGATCATATTTGGATCGAAGTCGTGTTAAGTTTTGTATGAATCGCGTCTTAAATTTCTCGGCACCAGATTGCGAAATCGGGTTCAGTCCAAAATGAAGCTGACTCATACCAGTATCTTATGAAATAGTTTCTGAAATGCCAGCATATCGAAATCTCATTTAGGATCCACCATTCTTGATCATATTTGAATCGAAATCGTGTCAAATTCTGCTTGGATCCCGTCTTAAATTTTTAGGCACCAGACTGCGAAATCGAGTTCAGTCCAAAATGTAGCTGACTCGTCTCAGAATGTTATGAAATAGTTCCTGAGTTGGCAGCATATCTAAATCTCATCTAGAATCCACCATGTTCAATCAGATTCGAATCGAAATCATGTCAAATTTCGCATGTATCACGTCTCAAATGTCCTCGCACCAGATTCCGTGATAGAGTTTCGGTTCATATGTAGCTCTTTCATCTCGGAATGTCATGGAATAGTTTCTAAATCGGCAGCATATCGAAATCTCATCTAGAATCCACCATTCTTGATCATTCTTGAATCAAAATCGTGTCAAGAATTGCATGAATCGCGTCTTGAATTTCTTGGCACCAGATTCCGTGATAGAGATTCAAATCAAAATGTAGTTCACTCATCCCAAAATGTTATTGAATAGTTCCTAAGTTGGCAGCATATCGAAAGCTTATTTGGACTCCACCCTTTTCGATCATATTTGAATGGAAATCGTGTCAAATTCCGGATGAATCGCGTCTCGAATTCCTACGCGACGGATTCGTGAATCGGAATTCAGTTCAAAATGTAGCTCATTCATCGCAGAATGTGATGGAAAAGTTTCTAAGTTGGAAGCATATCGAAATCTCATCAAAAATCCACCATTCTTGATCAAATTTGAATCGAAATCGTGTCAAGTTTTGCATGAGTCGCGTCTTAAATTTCTTGGCGCCAGATTCCGGAATCGAGGTTCATTTCAAAATCTAGCTCACTCATCCCAAAATGTTATGAGATGAGTTCTACGTTGGCAGCATATCGAGATCTCATCTAGACTCCACCATCTTCAATCATATTTAAATGGAAATCGTGTTAATTTTGCGTGAATCGCGTCTTGAATCCCTGGGCACCAGAATGCGAATTCCAGTTTAGTTCAAAATGTAGCTGACTGATCCCAGAATGTTATGAAATAGTTTCTGAGTTGGCAGCATATCGAAATCTCATCCACCATGTTCAATCAGATTCGAATCGAAATCGGGTCAAATTTCGCATGTATCGCGTCTTGAATTTCCTCGCACCAGATTCCGTGATAGAGATTCAGTTCAAAATTTAGCTCTTTCATCTCAGAATGTCATGGAATAGTATCTAAGTTCGCAGCATAATCCACCATTCTTGATCATATTTGGATGGAAATCGTGTGAAATTTCGCATGAATCGCGTGCCAATTTCCTTGGCACCAGATTCTGGAATCGGAATTCAGCCCAAAATGTAGCTCACTCATCGCAGAAGGTTATGGAATAGTTCCTAAGTTGGCAGCATATCGAAAGCTTATTCGGACTTCACCCCTTTCAATCATACTTGAACGGGAATCGTGTCAAATCCTCCATGAAACGCGTCTCGAATTCCTTGGCACCAGATTCTGGAATCGGGAGTCAGTCCAAAATGTAACTCACCCATCGCAGAATGTTATGGAATAGTTTCTAAGTTGGCACCATATCGGAATCTCATCAAGAATTCACCATCCTTGATCATATTCGAATCGAAATCGTGTCAAGTTTTGCATTAATCGCATCTTGAATTTCTTGGCAGCAGATTCCGTGATAGGGATTCAGTTCAAAATGTAGCTCACTCATCCCAAAATGTTATTGAATAGTTCCTAAGTTGGCAGCATATCGAAAGCTTATTTGGACTCCACCCTCTTCGATCATATTTGAATGGAAATCGTGTCAAATTCCGGATGAATCGCGTCTCGAATTCCTACGCGACAGATTCGTGAATCGGAATTCAGTTCAAAATGTAGCTCATTCATCGCAGAATGTTATGGAAAAGTTTCTAAGTTGGCAGCATATCGAAATCTCATCTAGAATCCACCATTCTTGATCAAATTCGAATCGAAATCGTGTCAAGTTTTGCATGAGTCGCGTCTTAAATTCCTTGGCACCAGATTCCGGAATCGAGGTTCATTTCAAAATCTAGCTCACTCATCCCAAAATGTTATGAGATGAGTTCTACGTTGGCAGCATATAGAGATCTCATCTAGACTCCACCATCTTCAATCATATTTGAATGCAAATCGTGTCAAATCCAGCATCGATTTGTAAAGTCTTTGCCTCATCTAGCAACGACATAAATTTTATTCGCTGTTCTAGACGAATAGAAGTCATCCCATTGCTCTTGAGGCAGACTCAGCCTAGTGCATCTGAAAGTTGGTCAAAACTGACGGAGATTACGTTTGAATCAGCCCAATGTTTCAAGAATTCAGTGGAAGCGAGACTTCACTGGAAGAAAACGTACTCTTCAGCCAATATGCGACGAGCCGTCAAAAATTATGAATTGATTGCAGAATGAAGCGCAGTATACTTTTTGAACTTGAATCCTCCTTTTATATGGATCAATGAGATGAATTAGTCCTCCAATGCCGATTCATGAATTTAATATCTTCGAAGCACAGTATACTTCCATTTCCCCACATTCCGGGACTCAACATCTTGTTTCGAGGTACTTAGCTCTCACAATTTGATTGAAAAATCAGGTAACATCCCAACCACTCCGATTCCAAGATGTAATCAAGTAGACGTGCCTTGGATCTTGTCATATCATTGAACGACTATCAATAGACACATAATGATATGGTCACAGTGGGGTGAATCCCATCGGTTCTGTGACACTATCAGTGGCTCGGAGTCATATACAATGCATTCAGGCGTCTTCTATCACATCCAACCAGGCACGCTTGTTATATCAGATAGGCGAATGCGATTGAGTCGCTCATAGTCCTGTATGAATCATCTCAATCAAATGGTTCAGCTCAAGGAGACTATTCACTTTGTACAATCACTATATCCCATTTTCAGTGACCATTAGAGTCGGGCGGGCCATCGTCACTGAAGTTTCAGTGAGCATTACTGGAATTTCAGTGAGCATCAACTGAAGTATCAAAGGCGCGTACTCAACTGGCAAAAAGGTCCCGCGGATTCGTTTCTCGTCCGGATGTCTTTCAATCGCACCAAGAAGCGCAACGGCCTTTTCCTCTCAAAATACGTGCTTGCAAGAGAGATATTTCAAATGTATATGTATATTCAGAATTAGGTGAAAAGATTTCCAACTCTGTCTTCCTTATAGTCAGGAGTGTAACCCTCTGAATTCGATCACTGAGTGGCTAAACTCGGTACTTCAATACGCTCTTGGGCTTAAGTGATAGGTGACACGCATTCAATGACCAATATTGACAAGAAATGTTGTTCAAAAATTGGGGCGTTGCATGAATAAACAATAAAAACATGCAATTTTTCACATCTTTCACGATTCTTCCGCCACAAATCGGAAAATATCGAATATTTGGGAGAATGTGTAGAGATAATCCGTAGATCTTCTGAAAATCTAAAAATTATCTCTCAACACATTTTCCCGAATATTTGATATTTTCCGACTTATGACGGGAAGAACAAAGAGGACGTGAAAAATTGCATGTTTTTATTGTTTATTCATTCCGCGCCCAAATTTTTGGACGATAATTATCATCAATATTGATTATTGGCTGTGACACCTATCATTTGAGCTCAAGATCGTCTCGAAGTACCGAGTTTAGCCACTTCCTCGAACCAGAAGCGTTTCTGTGAGGGTCACACTCCTGACTATTAGTAATATAAGCTTTGCTCGTCATAACGGTGTGACTGGATTTATTCAAGCACATCCAGGCAGAGCCTGGTTTAATTTCGTGGGTTATTTACTCTATATTTTGCATGTTTAGAGGGAGCATGAAATGATAAGAGCACGGTGATGAAGTTAAGCACCGAAGCTTTAATGAAAATAAAGAGGGAAAAGTCGAAACACATTTACAAAGTATTTATAAAAGGTCATTAGACCGTGAGTGTACTTGCGCAAGCTCGAGCATCAGGTCGGGAGGGCACGAAGAGGAATCCATTCTACTAGCCACAGAAAGAGAGAGAGAGAATTCGAGCTAGCACTTACAGAACGTTGAATGTTGTCGTTGGAGACGACATCGGATACTGGGAGCAGGATGGCCACGAGACGCAAGTCGGCCTTGGGACGGTCGCTGGTGGGACGCTTGGCACGGTCGGCAATTTGACCTCGTATGGTCAAGAAGCTGCACCGGGCCCGTCGAATAATCCACTAGGTCTAGGGTTGGTCGCGGGACCCCTGCACCAGGTCTAATATGCACGCGCGTACCGTGACTTTGTATAGCGGCGACGAGGAAACGCGCAGCAAAAACGGAGCAGGATTGAGCGAGCGACGGCACGTGCTCATTCAACCGAATACGACGTAAGTCTGCCGCCGGCGGCGTGGTGATGATGAAATAACGCGCGAGGGGGAGTATGGCTACTGCTATAAGTATAACCCGCGCGGGCCCGTCTCGCTATAGTGTGCTTTCTCTCTCTCTCTTACCTTAAAAATGTCCTCTCCTTCGCTCGGCTTTTGCTGAAACAATAACTTTCTGATCAGATTATGAATTATATTACTTGGCCCAGGAGAGAGGTAAGACGAATGTCACTCATCCGTCACAACGGTTAAAATATATATTTTCCGACTTACGGAAAATCGTTTTTTGCACGAGGTATATGAGACAATCTCTATTGCCTGATCACGGAAACAGCGGTGATCCATCTGCGTAGACCAACGGAAATACGATGTTTCCGTGAGGAAGGTTATAAAAAATCGTCCACGTCTCTACTATGAACGCGGGTTTTCACTACTTGTGAATGAAGTCTACAGCCCGAGTTGTGAGAACCCGCATTCCCGCCAGACGCGCGGGTTTTCACGAATTCTCACAATCCATTGCGGCATTCTTCCAGGCTAACATTATATTTTAACATCATCATAATGCACAAAATATCAAAGATAAAGTTACTCTCTCTCTAGTTTTACTCACTGTTCCAAAAGACTAATTCACGAGATATCAAAGAAATTTGGTGGGATGGGTGAAGTCAACAACGAAATGATGCACAAATTTTTCGTTCTACATAGAAATCAGTATCCCTTTAACTAGTTCGTCCAAACAGTTGATATACTCGGAGATGATTAGTATTGTTTCTCAAATACTCTCTACTCTGTAACAAACAAAGGCTGCGTCAAAAATTATTGATGATGAGATCACCATTCATAAATTAAGTGTAAGTAATTAATACAAGGGGTTATGCTTCACTTACACGAATTCCAAACTAAACTAAATCCACATTCAATTTTTAGTTACTCTAAACTAAATTCTTACTCTCTCTCAACAAGATCGGCATAGTTGTCTTGATTTTACAAAGATCTTATTCAATAATGGATACAAATCAAAAGTCTGCAATTGAATTTCATATAAAAAAGTTTTCGAAACTATGCTTTCATCAACGAAATCGGCACAAAAAGTCCTCATCGAAATCTCCACCTATTTCTTCGGGTAGTATTCCCATTGAAAATGATATATTTAGAGAAATTTTCACTGAACCATAATGAAATGTGAGGTGCTAAATTTCCAAGTTTGGAATGCACCATCTATTAAAAAATGACTCAGCAGCAAACTCTCGAGTCTTGAATGTAAGACAATAGTTGATATGAGGAAATCTACCAAACCTTTAACTTTTGGGCCATCCGAGGAAAAAAGATTTTTTTCCTGCTTGTCGCTCTCGAAACCAATTCCATACTGTTTTGGTACCTCTTGAATGTGGAAAAAAGTCGTGCCCATCATTTTTGGAAGATGTCAATTCTCTGGGAAAAATGAGGTGGAACTGGTCCATTACGTTTTCGTCACTTTTAGAGGTTTTTCACATTGATGGATCGTGAATAGTGCAATATACTGGTTGATAAACATGTGGTTCTACCCGTTTAATCGAATTCCGTTCACAGAATAGAGCCTCTTTCCGTTATACTCATTTAGATTCACTTTTCCTATGTCCACAAAGTTGTCGGAGGTATATACAATTTTTGCTTTTCCAGAGCTTTCCTACTTGAATTATGATGAGCTGTTAGTGTTAAAATGCGATATGAGAACTTCATACAAAGTCAAAAGCTGTATACTAGACCCGTTACGTGCATAATTTCCGACCGAAAAAATCAGCTTTTAATGGGTGAATGAGTTTCCCGAGCTCCTCTCTCAAATAACAATCGTTCTAGCCACTTCATTGAAGTGCATGCGGTAATTCATCATACATAAAAGTGAAGTGGGCAATAGGGTTTAGGAGCGACATCTGCTCATTATTCGAGTAACAAAGGTTCATGTCATTTTTTGGAGCGGTGGACACGACAAATTTTTCAAGTTCAACGTCACAGATCTTCGGCCAGAATAATGCGTCGCTGCCAAACAAAGAAGCATCCTGATCGTCCATTCTTACTCTTGAATTCCCCAACACCCGATTCATCCTAGCTCGAATATTATTTTATTTACATACGAAAAAATGGAGGAGGTGTGTATTTTCCAAAAAGTGAGTTACATTTTTTATGGAAGCCCTGTGCTGACCACGGACCTGAGTCGCTATTAGAACAAATCTTTATGATCATATTAGGTTTGAAGAGTCACATGGAATTTTTTCAGATTTTTTGGGACAGTGTTATTTTCTCCAGAGGCCGAAAAGTTTCGAAAGATGCGCCTATTACACTGAAAAGGTACGAAATTGACGATTCTTCAAATTGTATTAAGAGCACTACGCACGTGTGATAAAAAAATCGATAGAGTACCATCCTGGAAACTATAGGAACCATCTGAAAAACATTTTCCCAGGGCGTGGAAGTCCCGATCTCATTGAAATACTGTATGGTACACTGAAAGTCAAAGGTTCTGTAGATTTTCTCATATACACTAATATCTTTTCAATTGATAGATACTTGAGGAAAAATAATTCTTGACTGAAGCACCCCACGCTTTCATCATGTCTTATTATGGAACAGATAATATTTTCCAAGGTCCCCAAGAAATACGGAAAGATTTGGGTGAATAGTTCTTCATCACTCTTCACAAGCTTTCTCGATCGATTTCGTTGAATAAAAGCGATGTTCCGAAGACTTCTTATTTTAAATTTCATTCTTGCCTAACAATTTCATCGCTTCAATTGCTGATTCAAGCGTCGGTTGAAACGTAGAGTGATCGATATCCAGAAGGAACACGTTAGGTGAGTCGGAAATTCGAGATATTTCCAAAGCAAGTGTAAATGGAACGATATGTGGACCTGGACATATCGTAAGTTATATTACTGAAGGAGCCGAGTTGAAAGTCTTTTCGCCTAATTTTGGATATATATTTGAAATATCTCTCTTGCGAGCACGTATTTTGAGAGGAGGAGGCCGTTGCGATTCTTGGTGCGATTGAAAGACATCCGAGAAACGAATCCACGGGACCTTTTTGCGAATTGAGTACGCGCCTTCGATACTTCAGTTGATTCTCACTGAAATTTCAGTAAAGCTCACTGAAACTTCAGTGACGATGGCCCGCCCGACTATAATGGTCACTGAAATTTCAGTGAATGGTCTCGCTGAAACTTCAGTGATGCTTACTAAAACTTCAGTGATGATGGCCCACCCGGCTCTAATGGTCACTGAAATTTCAGTGAATGGTCTCGCTGAGACTTCAGTGGTGCTCACTGAAACCTCAGTGACGATGGCTCATCCGACACCAAAGGTCACTGAAATTTCAGGTGGATGGTCCCACTGAAATATCAGCGATGCTCACTGAAACTTCAGTGCTGCTCACCGAAACTTCAGTGATGTGGACTCGTCCGACCACCCAAGGTCACTGGAGTTTCAGTACGACTTCAGTGAATACTCACTGAAACTACTCACTGAAGTCATCAGTCAGAGTTGATCCCAGTGTAACGTGGTGAGGGTTCTAGGTTCCAGAGAGAACACGAGTGAATGAATGATAGGTGACTTTATGTATGAGAGTTCAATAGTTGAGAGAGAGTGTGTGAATAGTTAAGTTGGTCAGAGCGGTCTGTCCGCGGCGTGGCCCGTCGTCCGCGACGATGGGTCCGCGACGCGACATCGCACTTGGTGGGGAAACGGGCGATTATCCGTCAGAAACGCTGACGGTGCACCTGGTGCATCGTCAGGTGACGGGGAGAGGCGCGGGCCGGAGGCTCGAGACTCACCACGTCACAGGCGTGCCTGGCCGGAGACTCGCATCGTCCCGATGCGGTGACCTATATTACAATATCTAAATCAGCTGTGGCCTCTTGAGTGGCCTTCAACTCATATGGTTGAGATCATATATTGCATTATAGTGCTTGCGCGAGCAAGCACGTGTTAGTATAAGTGTATGTGTGATTCTTGGTAGAGCGAGAGTGTCGTTGTCTGTGTGTGTCACGATACAAATTTTTATCGCGAACTCTCTCTCGGTATAATCGTTTCAACTTAAATAATTTCATTTTCTTATTTCTAATTTTACAAAATGTGATTTTTTTCTTCACGATTACGCTTAAAAGTTGAAAACATGTTCGATGAATTCCTAAAAATCATGAATATGTTTACTGAAAATTTTTTGAAAATTATTAACAATTAATTATGAACAATTAATCTTCTTAATTGTATGAATATATGAGGTTCTATGCCTCTATTCGATGTAGATGTTTTACAAAATTATGGAAGCATTGAAATGTTTGGAAAAAAAAATTATAAACAATATTGTTTATAAACAATGTCCCTTAATTCTATGGTTATTCATATGAGATTCTATATCTCAATTTGATTAACGTATTTTTCCCCAAAAAGTTCATTTTTGTATGAACAATACCCAGAATGTTATTAATAAATTCTACAATAAACAAACAATATACCTAATATAATTGTCCATAGTTGGGTATTTTCAAACGTGAGATTTGTTAAATCCGAAATTTGGCTCAATAATGATCTGAGAAAAGAGCTCGACTATTTCTATCGGTCTTTCCTTATGCGTTCCTTCGCTTCTCTGGTATACAATAGGTATACTATATATAGCTATATACTGCTATAGTTGGCTATCGCATTGAGAAATTTTTATCGCTTGCAGCTGTGGGATCATTTTCCACCAGCCGCAAGAAATACTTTTTCTTTCTTGAGATGATTTTAATCCTCATTTCGATTCTAATATTATAATATTTTCGGACCAATTATTACATGGAGTTTTGGTTCAAAAAACATGGCAAATGGTTCTCTCGAAAGATGAAATTGTGAATTTTGCACTGTGACAATTTTCAAAATCTGCTTTTCCTGGGAATTTTTAATCAAATGGTCAGATAGTCCTTGGAAAGACCTTTAATTTAAGCGTTTGAACGTCAAAATCGGATCAAAATTGACCGAGTTATGACGGTTTTTCGGATACTCTGATTTACTCACGAGAAACTGTAATTCTTCTGGGTTTCCATTCTATTGTGGTGATTTGAAAATTTTTGGGTAGTCGGTCGGTTTTGATTCTACTAGTATACGATATGAGAAGTATTCATACCAATTTTCGAGTTGATATCATCATAACTTTTCGATATATAACAAAATACGCACTCATATTTAGTGCCGACGGCAGATTTTTGAATGTAATTTGGACCATGTAACATTGTGGTCTCACAATTTTTCTAATCAATCATGGGTTTCTGTCGTTGTTCTTACTTCAAGGTATCACATTAATCAATCTATCTTTTACAATTACACTACGAAATTTGAGTTCTGGGGTGAGAAATTTGAGTTTTCGCATACCAAAGATTTTCGAGCCGAAACCCTACATTTTTTCCTTTAAAATTCTGTGCTCTCATTTTTGGGGCTTCTAATGGTGTTTATAGCTATTAGTACACTTAGTTATATAGATTTGTCACAGTAATAACCGTTCACAACCGTGATTTAAGCAAAATTCATGTCGAGATATCGACTTCTTCAGTTAAAATACGCATTTTTCAGCTATTTTTCGACGAAAACTCATAACGTCTCAAATTCAAATTTCAGCTTCTCTGCATTTCTTTTGGCTATACAAATGATGAAAACAGTTAGTTTTGGATGTTATTTACCTCATCCAATCGTGATACGCAACAATTTATGCGTTTTTGGACTCTACTTTTCGAAATTCTGGAGTTGTCTTTTTTGAACGAAATGACTCGACTCTTGGCCGTTTTTTCGACTTTGAGCTAGGTGTGGGGTTCAAAATGACTCTGTACGTGTTTGACTGGGTACCTGTGTGTGTAGTGAAGGTGATCTGCTGTGTTTTGTGCTGAGTTTCGGCGATTTGTGGCGCGGGTGATGTGTCTCGCGGTGAAAAGTGGTCTTGCCGTGTGTAATTCGGGTGCACTGCGGTGCAAGTTATAGCTCCGGAACAAAACGTCCGATCGAGCTGAAATTTGAAAGGGTGGCTCCTTACATGATAAGGATGATGGCCCAACAAAATTTTTTGAACAATTTTGAAAATTCGGGGAAAAAAAATTTCAGTTTTGCGGGTCGGTCGTAAATCGATCCGAGTGACGCACTGTTTACTTTTTGAGCTGATCTCGCACAGTAACTCTCTTTTTGAGATTGTACGGGGTCAGTCATTGTATTTAGCCTCCAAGGGAGTATTATATACTCTTCTTAGATTTGCTGGCTTTGGTATGTGGCAGTGTTGCCGATCTTTCGCTGACTTTTTCTCTTTGCCAATAACAAAGTAAGTATATTATAATACTTTGAAACTATGTATGATTCAACGCACGGTTGCCGTTCTGATCCTGACTCGGTCCAGGCTCTGGATGTCGAATATCGCATCGGCAGTGCCGATCTGGCAGCCACTTCGAGCAGGTTCTCGTCACCTTGCTCAGTGGTATTTTTCAATTTTCTCTGGTTCTGTTCGGTTTGTGAGAGTGTTCGCGGCGGGTGTGGTTGAGTTTAATGTGTACTGTGTTCTATGTCTTGTGTTTGATGTGTGTGGTTGCTGTTCATACTACACTGCTGGGCCTTGACTAGCCCAACGGGTGGAGCTTTGGTACGCGATTCGGGTCCACTCTCTGGACCGTGTTCATATGACTGCGGCTAGATTGTGGCCGCGGAACGCGACCTGGCCTTGTCAGCTCTCTGTGACGCACCGTGGCCAGTTATCGTTCAACGGGATATGATCTTTACCCGATGCAGATGTTCTTCAACGAGGTGTTTCACGTATGGTGAGTCGTTTCGTCGTCTCATTGTGTGTAACTTGTGTGACATGTGTGTGTTGTGTTCTGTCTAAATTTTTCTCACCTATCCTTCGAACCATTTGATTTGCCATATTGGCTCATCCGTATTCTAACTGTTCTCAACAATATATTTCGTGATTTTTTGTCAAAACTGGCCCTTCTGGCCTTTTATCTCGTAATATTTTACTCTGAATCTTTAGTAAGCTTCGGATTTTCGTGTAATTTCTGACTAAACTATTAACGGTGGTGTAGTGCAAAAAAAATATATAAATGAGTTTAATTTCGAATTAATTGGTACACGCAATTTCTACGTCACTACTATAAATACCGTTGGGGTAAGATGATGATCTTCCTTGAGGATCTTCGTTGAGGATCTTACGTGATGTTGCTCACCCTTGGTGGTGAGTCTACGTTGATTGGACCGTGGATATTGCGTTGACACTCGTTCATCCGTCACCTGTCGTGATCCGACCGCAAGCGTTGCGACCGCTTATGCGCGCTGTCCGCTGTGTGCTCGTCGTCCGGTGCGGTCCGACGGCGGGCGTTTTGACAGGTGATGTGCGGGTGTGCTCGACGATGTGCTCGCTCGACGAGGGATCGTGGGTGGTGTGGGCTCATCCCTGTGGTTTGGGTTGGGGTGGTCCGCCACGTGGACCACTTGGCGCAATATTCGCAGCGGGATTCCCTCATCTGCGTTCTCCTCCCCGTCGTTTTCAGTTGCGTTTCCACGAGTGTTCCCTGCACAGAATAGCGGGCGAAGGCTTGTAAAAATTGTGAGATATGGCGCCATAATTTTTCCAGCGACTTTCAAAATTATAAATGCGAACATTGCTATAGCCGATGCTATGGCCAGGTAAAATGGTAGATTATTCTGTAGTTCCATAAAATTGTGCGATACCGCCTTATATTTACTCAGGTCCCGAGCTTTTGCGATTATGTCGCGCAAGCTCGGTGCTGCTTCCAGTGCCTCGACATGCGCCGGGCTGAGTCCTCCTTGCTCTTCCTGCCAAATTTCCTCCATGATGTCGTGGATGCGTGGCGTGTTGGGCTCTCCTGGTTTTTTACGAAGCAGGTCCGTGATGTTTAGGTCCAGCTCTTGATATATGGGGGATGTATGGCTCATCTCGATGTTTTTCGAAGCTGTCAAGCGTGCGTTTGGGGTAATAGCCAAGCATCCTGGGGGTAGCCTCAGCAGCCCAGTGCCGTTGATTGGGGTTGATAGGTGTTCGTTCCCTCGGCATTGAATAAAGATTCGTTCTTCCTCCAATGTTGAAAATACCCAGGTGTTTGTCTCGTGAAGGCGCATCCAATATGCGTCATGCATTTTCGTTACACGGATGTCACAGCTGGTGATGTCCGTGATATTGCGGTCCAATGCCATCTCGATCTCGCAGGATGCTTTTGCGATGAGCTCCCTGACAGGTGGCGGGTTTTTGCAGACCATCCTGTCTCGGAGTTCCTTGCACTCGGCGAGGTTGCTGCGATGTAAGTTTATATAGGTGTTAGCTGTTAAGTCAAGGGCGAAGTTGTGGCATTTTGGGTATACATAAGCAAATGTGCCACCCGCACTTCCGTGGACCTTTTGTAAAATTGGGAGAGCTGATGCTCTATATAGAGTGTAGTCTGCTAGATCCAGGAGTGGGATTCCCATTGAATATATAAGCGTCTGATTTATCAGCACGATTGAAATTTCTGAGATTTTTGTAATCTCAGAGATGGACTCGTTGTTATTGGTCCTTGGGAAACTCACTTCTGGCAATGCGTTTCTGATGGTCTCAGCTGATTTTTCGATCAGCTCTGGTGTCATGAAGTGCGGGTGGATAGAGCCTTGAGCAGCAAATGATACCATCTCAATTAGTGACTGAGTGTTGAATTTGTAAGTATTGGCTGCTGCCTGAATAATTTGAATCGCGTTGCTGCATAATAACTCATTGTCGATCCTGTTTGCATTGCCAGCTAAATTGCTGATTATTATTTGGAGTTTTCCTAATTTTTCAGAATTTTTCGTAAGTTCCGTTTCAATCAATTCGGTTTGATTGGCCAAAAGTTCGGCAATTTTACGTGTATCATTTGCTCTCGTCTCTATAATGTTTTTGAGCTCACTCTCTGATTGCTCATCGAGTGTGCCAAAAATAATTTTCATCCCTTTTCCCATAAAAGGGAGCCAAGCTCTCCGTTGGCGGGGGTTTTTATATGCCAGAGTCTCCATCATCCTCTCTTCATCCCTGCTTGTCTCGCCGATCTGCCGGTGGATGGCATTTAGTTGTGCCACGTGAAGTTTATCTGGACAGGATGGACTCAGTTGGTTCCACGCTTCTCTCAAGGTGGTTGCAGATTCAGATAGTTGGGTCAGCTCAATCCGCTGCACAATTTTCCATGTTGTACTGGAAGTTGACAGCTGGGCTATACGCTCCACCAAGAGTCCTGGCGTGTGCACCAGGGGTGTGATGAATTTACTCGATTGCGTGGGCCTGTCCGCACTGCAAAATTTTTGAACTAACGTAATTTTTGTTATTTTTAAATTTTCAAACTATTTATGCTCGGCGCCAAATAGTCAATTCGGAAATGACGCGTGCGTGGCTCGTCCCTGGGCCGGAGTACTTTCTACGACGGTCAAGGGCGAGCTCGCATTTTCTATTTAACAAGAGATATCCTCAACATTTCGTGCCTGGGCCGGAGTATTTTTCCGGCTCAGGACCACCATGATGAGCGTTGATTCTTTCGCGTTAGAATTCAAAATGAAAACATTGGCTTTCTGAGCCTGGTAATTGGCTTCAGCCATTTCTATTTTAGCTTCTGCGCATCTCTTAATTTGATCAATGCGCACCACTTTCGTGACGGAGTTATTTCTCAATGTGACATTTTTTGTTTTATAATTGATTTGAACGATTTCGTAGGGCCCTGTATATTGAGGGGCTAACTTATTTTTGACAGGTAACTTTAACTCATAGACCAGTTCACCCTCACGAAAATGGCACGTATTTGTAGCTTTCATGTCATAGTAATGTTTATATCTATATCGTGCTAAATTTGCATGCAGTGCAGCTAGAGTTTGCACTTGCTGCAATTCAGTCCTTCTGTTTTCGATGAAGTCGTCATACGTCGGCGCTTCCACTTGCTGCCCGTGTGGTCCAGGTTGTCTGACCTTGTGTCCCAGCAAGAGTGTGAAAGGTGCGTGTCCGGTCGATGCATTCTCCATGGCGTTGATTGAGTATTGGGCCATGGGTAGTACCTTGTCCCAATCCGAACGGTCCTTAGCGAAGGCCTTGAGGAACTCAGTCAATGTTGCGTGCATCCTCTCAATCATTCCGTTACTCATCGGCGAATATGGAGATGTACAATATTTTTTGATTCCAAAGGCGTCTGCAAAATCATTTGATATTGTATTCATAAAGTGTCTACCTTGATCGCTCAAAATCGACCCTGGTGGTCCGAAATACGCAATTACTCGATTAAGTAATGCGTTGGCTACTTCGTGTGCCGTAGCACGGCGTGTCGGGATCAGTATGACATAGCGAGTCAGCTGATCTTGCACCGACAATATGTAATGATAGCCACTCTTTGATGGGCATGGAGGTGAATAGAAATCAATCGCGATTTTGTCAAAAGGGCGTGCTGGTGTATCCACCAGCCTCAAAGGTAGACGTACTTTTTGTCTTACTAATTTATCGACTGCGCATCCGTTACAGCCCTCAACTACGCTTTTGACATCCTCGCGCATTGTTTTCCAATAATAATGTTGTGCGATCAAATTATAAGTTTTATTGATGCCACGATGCCCACCATTTGCCGACGCATGGAATTCCGTGATAAGCTTATATCTATCGCTATCAGAGGGTACTTTGAGGTTGTGCTTGAAAAGTACAATTTTGATGTTTTTGCCATTGAAAATCTGTTCGGCCATTTCTATTATTTTTGGCCAAATAGTTGGTGACAACACTTGGTTATCTTGAACCAGGCCTAAACTTTTCAGTCCTCTTTTGAGGATGAGATTTCTCAAATTTTTCAAGACTATTTTTATGTCTTTCTGTAAAGGCTTTTCGCCGATGTAATTTTTCACAAATAATGCAAAAGTGCTTATGTTCCAAGCCTGAAATTCGTGTACATTTCCAACCTCAAAATTCCCCCCTTGCATAGTTTTTGCATGGATATAGTCTCTTTCTATCAGAGATGCGATGGTCTCTGTTTCAGCATGGCCATCGCATGAGGCAAAAAATGCCACGTTTTCTCTGTATCGGAACGGGTGTTCGTCAACTGCAAAAATTTTTTGCAATGGTTGCGCTTGCTCGTCGTCACCCAATGCCCACGGTGGCTTCTCACGCGGTGGCCGAGCTTGCGCTACTTGATATTTATCAAGCGCTGACGAGTGAGCTTTCACCTGCATCATGTGACTCTCGAGACGCGGTTGGTGTTGAATTGCGGCTAAAGTCCTATTCTCTGCGCTCGGAGTTTTCTCGGGTTCGGATCTCGCGCCCGGTCGGTTTTTGTCGAGTTCGCAATTTTCGTCGCCGACTTCATGAGAATTTTCGTTCACGACGCTCGGAATCGGCAGCAAAGGAGTAAAATGCTTACTTGGCATGTCCAAGTGCAGGTGGGCAAAGTCTCCTGTATCATTTGAAATTGTCTGAATAAACGACAGTTCTCCGAATTCATTTACCACGTGAATGCATACATTTTTATTATATATCCGCGAATATGAGAATATGCAATCGTCGTTGCCATATTCTTCTTCGCTCGTGAGAATTTGAATTGTCGTATCAGCTTCTATACAAGATTCCAATAAGAGGTTACCTCTTGTCAAAAGATCATTTCTCATTTCGCGAGCGTTAATTTCCAAATTTTCGATTCTGATCAGGGACCAAAATAGGCAATTGCCCTTTGGCAAATTTGGAATATCCGTGACTCTTTCAAAATTGACGTGACATTCAGCACAAGTGTTGCATGGTTGAAAATGTCGGAATTTTTCATCCAAAATTGGCTCTATTTCAAGTGAATTTCCTGGCGAATTCCCAAAGTTATCGAAATCAATCTGAGCCTCTGCTGCTGATTCGAGCGCGTTGATTTTTTCGTGCGGCGCGATCTCTTCGCTGCACTGCTCGGCAATCTCTCTACTTGATGATGGTTGGGGCGGTATGAGAGTTGAGAGTTCGCCACGTTCAAGCTTGTCCAACGGCAAGTATTGTGGTGGCTCACTCTCTCTCTCTTTGGAATGCGGCTTATCGCACGGCGAGTTGGATTGAGGTATCGTTTCGCTGCACAGCTTTTCATCATGATGTATGAATCGTTCTGTGCCATCATCATGCAGATCGCGATTTTGAAATTGCTCGAGTACTGTTGTTAAGACTAAAGGGCCCCCGTTGCCCCGCGCAATTAAATTACCACTCACATCGCGTATTTGAAAATCGACAAAATATTTGTCGGACTGTTCGACTGGGAGTGTCATATTCACCTCTTGATTTTCTATCGTCACTTGGGGGTCCAGTTTTGGATTTTGAATACCCTTTTGGATAATTTCAATATTTTTGATTTTTGGACGAGATTTGACTGTCTCAATATTTTGACTATTTTGATTATTTTTCTTCATGTAATCATGATCCAAAATTTGTTGTGAATAATTTTGTGTGCTTTTATCTGGGGTGATTGGAATCGTAATGGTTTCAAGGGGTGAATCAGATGACATTTCCATTCCTGCTTCGGCTATGCACGCGGCCTGAGCTTGATCAATTATGGACTCATGATCCGAATTTTGCGTCGGCTCTCCGTGTGTGTTCTTATTCGCGCTTTCGCTCGTTTGGATAGCTGCTAACTCGGATGAATGTCGCGCATCAGCTGTTTCACTCGTGTGAGATGGCTTGAGTATGTCGAGATGCGGATATCGGTCTTTCAAGCGCTGCGATGATCGCGTTTTTTGAAAAAATTTTCTCGGCTTTTTCTGCCTCTCTGGCTTCTGACTTGACTCAATTTCGGATTCGGTTTCGCGTGGGCTTTCTACCGATTTTTTCTTTGCTGGTTGCGCTTCGGTATCCGTCGATCCTGTTTCTGAAATTTTCGATTTTTCGGCGCCCGTTACGCGGTGCGCGCGTGTTTTGAATACGCGACCAGGCGGACAATCGGCCTCGCACGACGGATTTTCCCTCTCTTGTCGTTCTGCCAATGCATAGAGCTCGTCTCGCGATAGTTCCGGGTTCACCTCGCCCTCTTTGATAACAGGATTTCGACTTAAAGCATCTGCTGCCTCATTTAGTCGGCCAGCTCTAAAAATTAAATCAAAATGGAATCCGCGTACTTTCGCTTTTTGACGGTTATACCGCGTGTCATTTTTCGTTTTATGAAAATGGCTCAATGGTTCGTGGTCCGTTACCACTGTGAACTTTCTGCCGTACAGATATGGACGGTAGGACTCGCACGCGTGCACGATACTCTCCATTTCTTTATCAAAAATTGGCCACGAGAGTTGGGCCCCTTTCAAAACTTTCGACGCGTAGGCAACTGGTCTATTTTTGTTGATAGTCCCAATAGCCAAAATAGATCCCACTGCATAATCACAACTATCACAAAATACGATATAACTCTCATTGCCCGTCGCAGGGCTTGCGAGTACGCTCTCTGAACATAATGCGTCGCGTAGACTCTCAAATGCGCGTTGCTGTTCCGCGCCCCATACAAAATCTTGCTCTTTTTTCAAGAGATCGGTCAATGGTTTCGACTTTTTCGCATAATTCTCGATGAAGCGCCTATAGTACCCCGTTAATCCGAGGAACTGCCTGACTTTTCGTATGTTTGTGGGTGCAGGATATTCATGGACTGCCTCTACTTTTTTGGGATCTGGTTTAATGTGACCATTGCCAACTATGTGGCCCAAAACTTTAGCTTCTCTTTTCAAGAATTGACATTTCTTTGGTGAAATTGTGAAATTAGCTTCAATAATGCAGGCCATGAATTTCCTGAATTTAATTCCATGTTCTTCCAAGGTATCTGCCCAGATGAACAGATCGTCACAATAACTGGCGAATTCGTCGGGGGTGAGGGAGGACAATGCCATAAAAATTGCCTCATTTAGGGTGTCGGGACTACCAACCATCCCTTGAGCCATACGCGCGAATTCCATTCCGCCCAGGGGTGTGTCTATGGCCGAATAATGTGCTGACTCCTCATGCATTTCTATTTGGTAGAAGGCGTCTAATAGATCAACTACTGTGATATATCGCGCGCTAGACAGCTGATCAATGATATCGGCTGTGAAAGATAACGGCTGACAAGTCCCTATCGTGTCCTCATTGAGGGGGCGGAAATCTGCGACAAACCGAAACCTTTTCGTCCCGTCTTTGTCTGGGCTTTTTGGTACTAGAAAGCAATTTGATCTCCATGGCGATCTGGATGGGCGCAACACTCCGAGATCGCGTAACTTTTTCACCTCTTCAATTAAAGGGCCTCTCAGGGCTGGGGGTAAACGATATCTTTTGGCTTTGAACGGTTTGCCCGACTTCAACTTGATTTTATGTTTTATAATTGGCGTTGCTTGGAGTGGTTCGCCTTTCAGCCCAAATCGCCAAGGGTCGATGCTCATGAGCATGCGTACGTGCTCAATCTCCTCCGGCGAGCAACCTTCGATATCAACGAGTTGCATTAATTTTTCTACGCGTTCTGCAGAGGCTATGTCGCGCGCGCTTTTATCTATATTCTGCGAACTTTCGCGAAGCTGCTCATTCGCTGGGTCAGCACCTGTGTATAACCGGCGGATATAATGTACGGCATCATCCCCAATGATGCTTTTCTCTTCTACATTGTCCCAAGGAATTATTTTTGAAAATCTTCTCAACTTAACTGCAGGAGTGTCAATATATATAGTTTCATATGAAATATTTATGACCTCTGCTATGCCATATCCATTGTGGTTTTTGGCAATAAATTTTCCAAAGAGAATTCCATTTTTTACATGTATGCGCGGGACCCAGCCCTCTTTAGTATCGTTCAAAATCTTGAATTTAATGAGTCTTCTCATTCTAGGCGGCACTTTTATTTTTTCCTTGTATATAAAAGGGATGGAGAAATTTCCAAACTCAAGGCAGCGGGCTTTGGGGTTTAGTTTACCACCGTACTGTGTCAAAAAATCCCAACCGACTAGACCATCACAGTCTAACAAAATGGAGTCGGGGACAACATGAAATTGCCACTACATGCCGTTTATTTTCAATAAAATCATTCCCTCTGAAAAAAATTCTCCTTTTGCAACGCCATTAATGCTCAATATTTCTGACTTATCAATGTCTGCAAGATTTTTAACTCTACTCGATTTAATAATGCATACGTCTGCACCAGAATCGATGTATAATTTACATTTTTCATCATTCACTTCTGGGCTTTCAAAATTGACAATTGGTGGAATTCTCCCAGTTTTTAAAAATTTTATACTTGTCTTTCTGATGTTTACTTGGGACGATGTAGAAGATTGTTCACTACTATCACTTCCGTCCGATTCTATTGACTCTGACTCATCTGTGGACGGTGATTCTTCCAATGAAGATGAGTCGATTTCCTGATCCATCAATGACGTACCAGAGCCGTCATTGATGCGCCCATCGCTCGGGGATCGTGATGGACGTGCTTCTAGCTTAAATTCTCAGCGTGATTTTGGGCGTTTTGGGCATCATCATGGCGCTGTGGGCTTTGGGCTTGTCGCGCCTGCGGTGGGGTTTGGTTTAGGGTCTCGGCATAATTATTCGCAGGTGTTTGATTTTGATTTCCCCTTGGTGGGAAATTATTTCCACGATTTTCTGTGCCGCTATTGTGACCATTGAAATTTCTATTCGGGCCCCCACCTCTACTTCTGCCGCGATAACCCCCTCTGCCACGGTTCGTACTTGGTCTATCAATATATACGTTGGCCCTTTTAAAATCGGCCTCCAATTTCCAGCAGACTTTCGCGTCGTGCCCAGGTATTTCGCAATACTGGCACTTTTTCACGTCGTTCTCTTTCTTGTAGCATTTTGACTCTACATGACCGACAAGTTTGCAATATGGACAGACTACTTGAGAATCTGCCATTCTAATATTTGCCTGCGGATGGGCTATACACGGTGTTGCCCCTTCAATCGAATTCGGGTAATTTTTACGTTGCAACGCCGCTTGTTGCGCAAATTTCACCGCCTCGCGGATGCTACGTGGCTTCTGGCTTCGCACCGCGTTCTCTAGCTCCGTGCCTATGCCTATAATAAATCGTGTTAATGCTGCTTCGTCAGCGTCTCGCGTTCGAGATTCTATCTCTGAGCGCGTGTACTGTGACTTTGAGCTTGCGGTGCTTTTGAATCTCCGTAGTATTTTCTGAATGCGTATCCCGTATGATTCTAATGTTTCGTCTTTCCTTTTGGCGCAACTTTTTAACTCAGACATAATGTCGTCTAACGATTCAATAGGTGAAAATTGTTCTACCAATTCTTTCAAAAATTGTTCAACTGTGTCGAACTCTAAAATTGTTGAGCCAAATAATGACCTCGCTGTGCCTTTCAATTTTCGCGCGACGTTCATTAGAATTATATGGTCCGATCCCGTTCCACCCATCAGCTTTGCCGATCGCACTGCCGAGCAGAATCCAGAGAGTGCGTCCGCCTCTCCATTGAATTCTCCCACATCTTTCAAAATATGGTATAGTTGGACATCCGTCCCTCTTTGCGTTACTAATAATTGTTCTTGTGGATGAGATCCACTTTGGCTGGGTTGCGTTTGTGTATTTTGGAAATGAACTCTCAGTGGGCTGCCCACATTTTGATGAGAAAGGTTCTGTTGACAAGTATTTGGTTGAGGAAAATTCAGTTCCTGACTATTTCGTTGGTAGAAATTCTGTTGGAGCCCATTTTGTTGCGAAAAATTTTGTTCATTACTATTCTGTTGACGCAAGTTTCGTTGGAGAAAATTTGGGTGTACTCTATTAGTATATTGTGTGGTCAGTGGCACCTCTCTATAATGACTCGGAATTTCTTGTACATTAAAATTTTGGTCCTGTTGTGTTTCACCCAAATTTGATTTTTTCCATAACTCAGCCATTTGTGAAAAACTCATTCCTCGGAGGAAATTTTCGAAAGAAGGTACATTCTGTCTCGGCAGTGGGTTCGTCGTAGGCGCAGCACTCTCACGAATTTTTACATATTCTGTTGGAATTTGATTCGAAAAACTATTTGGAAAACCGTTCACTCCAGGTGGAAAATCTATCACCTGGGGGGCTATGGGACGCTGTTGTGGGAAATCCCATGGAGTCGGATTATGGATCGGCGAAATTTGGGCCGCGGCCACCGGTGTGGTTGGCCTCGGGCTATTGTTCTGACTCCGCGTAGCGTCCACATTATTACCTAAACTCGGGGCGATCCCACTTTTTTCTACGATGGGACCACTTTGCATATTTTGGAATTCAGGATTAAGAGAAAATGTATCATTGACTCTAATGGTGGGTTCGTGAGGCTGCTGTTGCCTGTATAAAAATAGCTGACCATTTGGGCCTGCCATATAAAATGCTTCTGGGTAAGAAGCCACCTGCATATTCGCATGTAAAGGGGGCCTGATTTGATTTACCGGGATCGGTTGCACTCGGATCGGCGATTCTTCTATTACACTGGTAAACATATTTTGACCTTCAGGATGCGTTTTACAAACTAAAGGTCATACTAGATGTAGTTTGAGCAGCTGAATCCAAATCCGTTTTCAGAATTATCCCATCACGTCAGGATTTTGAGATGATTGTTGTTAAAGTTGCAAAAAACGTCATTTTTGGCACTTTTCAACAAATTATTGTACGGAAATGGAATTTTTGGGATTTTTTCTGTAAGGTCTACGCAATAGAGGGATAATAGACCTACAGAACGAGCTATGTCGAATTAACGTGCTAGCTTCGATTTTTGAAAAACATTGATCTTTAGCACGCGCTTCATACGCTAGTTCACAAGTGTGCAGCGCGTGCGTAACCGGAAGCGTCTGTGCAAATTTCTTCTCGGAGCACCTATCCATGCTATCTCAATGCGTGCCATCGAAACAAACTCATCCGGTATACATATCGTTGTCCCCACGAAGACTAGTACATTTTAGAGCCCCTACGAAGGGTTGCTAGTATGGGTGCTAGTTTTCGTGTGGAATTTAATATGTACTAGTATACGCCAAACATCTTAGTTTTCGTGGTTGAGCCGAAATGCATTACTTTTCGTGTGAGACGGTAAAACGTGCTAGTCTTCACGAAAAACGTACTAGTTTTCGTAGGGGCTCTAAAATGTACTAGTCTTCGTAGGGGCCGACGATATGGCCCACCTTATTTGTTTAAACAAAATCGTACACATTCTCTAGTAAATCTCTACTATGGAATCCTATTCGTTGCTCCCGAAGCGTTGCACAAGCCTTGTGAAGGTGTACCTTACGTGTGACGAAGTGGCTCAATTTGACGGTACGCTAGAGAATGTGTACGATTTCTTTTAAACAAATGAACCATGTGTATACTGGATTCATTTTGATGCCACGCGAAGGCTAGTATGGATAAGTGCTAAGAAGAGGGATTCCCACAGATGCCGCAGGTTACGCACACGCTGCGGACTTATGCGCGTACAACAATTACCTTGTTGAAGAAATCAATGTTCTCCAAAAAGTAAAACTAGCACGTTGATTCGACAAAGCTCGTTTTGTAGGTCTATTATCCCTCTATCGCGTAGACCTTACACAAAAAATCCCAAAAATTCCATTTCCGTTCAATAACTTGTTGAAAAGTGCCAAAAATCAAATTTTTTGCAACTTTAACAACAATTATCTCAAAATTTTGACGTGATGGGATAATTCTGAAAACGGATTCGGATTCAGCTGCTCAAACTACGTCTAGAGAGACCTTGCGTTTGTAAAACGCATTTTCATGTTTACCAGTGTTATCGGTGCGGCTGTGCGCCACTGCTGGTAAGCTTGACCAGCAAACTGTCCGTTTGGACTATTGCACCGGCTCATATTCACATATACATCTCCATCCTTTCCATTATTCGTCAAATTCGCATCCATACCCCAAGCTCCATTTTGTCCGTTTGAATCAAAATTTGACTCATCTATGTTCGAATAAAATTGATCACGGTTGTCCAAAATTTCTTGGTCCTCTTGTCTATCTTCATCGAACATTTCAGGTCGACTATGAGTCGGTTTTGGCAAGGTGCCAGTTGAATTCACCGTTTCTTTGCTTTTTGATTTTCCAAAAATTCCGAGCATTTTGGACATTTTGGTTTCAATAATTCAAAGAAGCTTGGTTGAGTATAAATGCGATTCTGATCGAGTCGTTCCTTGGAACGAGATAAGGAAGAAAAATGGTTTAGTATTTACGCTACGAAGCTGCAGCAGGCCACGACGATGTATAGTGCGGCTATCTGCATTACTCGTCCACTCGTGCAGCTGGCTCGGAGATAAGCCTTAGCGATGATTTTCTGCTGACGGGCGGGCGGGTGGGCAGGTACGATGCTCAGCTTGGCTGCTTGCGGCTTGGCTGGATTCTGCTTTTCTCAACTCCTGTTCTCTCAGTCACTTTTTTTTCACGACACTCTCGCGAAATTGCAGAATCCGAAAAATTTTTGATAGAAAATTTTTCTAACTTTTTGAAAAAAAATTTCAACTCGCGGGAAACAACCCCACCTAGCACCAAAAAGGGTATGTAACGTGGTGAGGGTTCTAGGTTCCAGAGAGAACACGAGTGAATGAATGATAGGTGACTTTATGTATGAGAGTTCAATAGTTGAGAGAGAGTGTGTGAATAGTTAAGTTGGTCAGAGCGGTCTGTCCGCGGCGTGGCCCGTCGTCCGGGACGATGGGTCCGCGACGCGACATCGCACTTGGTGGGGAAACGGGCGATTATCCGTCAGAAACGCTGACGGTGCACCTGGTGCATCGTCAGGTGACGGGGAGAGGCGCGGGCCGGAGGCTCGAGACTCACCACGTCACACCAGATTAACTGGAGTTCAGTGAGTTCTCACTGATGGACGCGGAGAGAGAACTGCACTAGCCGTAATAATCAATTACTGTTCTTTGCACTCATAGATTATGGTACGAGAGCGAGTGAGACAGAAGATTTTGAACGCTACTCTGACCGTTATGGCGGCGCAATTCACTTTTCTGGGGAGTGTAAATATCCAAGTGAGCAAGTGAGTGGATATCATCAAAATCAAGTGAAGACACTCATGAGATCGGAGAGTTGTAGATACATGCGGACAGTTCATGTTTATCGAGAATTCGAGACGCAAATGCTGTTCACTGTAATATCTCAGTTGCAGAATCATCGGGAATTTCCAGCTCAAGTGCACTGGAATAGATCATCGTATTAATAGTGTATCTCATAATACTTGCAGATTAAGCTTCGTCAGTGCAGGGTACCCAGCTTCCTCCGTCCAGCGATGAGTTGATGACCACCTATCGCTGAGATGACTAATAAACAAGTAGAAGTACCAGAAGCTCGGAATTGTCCAAACAGCGATTCCCGAGGTCACGATCAAACTCCTGGAACCTTCAGATATTATTGTGTAGCTATTCATGCATCATTTTGTGCCGCATCAGCTCAAAGGGTAAGCGTTCTTCAATACCGCCAAAAAGTTAGCACGCTCTTGTCCCCCTCTCCTGTATTCATAATTGTCTCTATCTTTCTCCATTGGAGAGAGGGAAGATGCAACTGTACTCAGCATTATGATTGGCTATACTACCGGTAAAAAGTTTGTCAGCGCCTCAAAATGAAATGCCCAACACAGATTTTTGGAATCTCCTCGCCTCGTTGGTCATGAACGACTCTCATTCAGCTCATTTTTAGCTTCTCTTAGTATTCCAAGGACTCTTTCTGTTTCTTCCCGTGTGAGATAACAGATTTTAATTAGGTCAAAACCAATCTTTAGGCGAATTCATAAAATTCGCATCAAAACTCTGACCTTCGCAAGTTGGACATGAGATGGTCGACCGAGACCATCCGAGAAGCATCTGGAAGTGGAAGTTGAGAGTGTTAGAATCTTCGTGTGGGATTGAATCTAGATCGTTCATAGTTTGAGAGTTGGATGGTTTCCTGACGAGAGATTTCTCTCAAAAAATGGACCAGTTATTGATAAATTGTGAGAGAGTTCATATTCACTCTTATAAGTACTATTATCGATCTCTCCCACCCAAATTGTAGAAGAACTCGAAGAGAATCGAAGCTATAGCATCGTGAGTCTACTTTTCTTCACGTTTATACATATTGGGAATCTTTCTGGAGAAAAATCTTTCGTTAGCAAGACTGTTATTTTTCGGACCAAGAACGACCTCCCTGCCGGAAGTAACCAAATCGAATCCATCACTTCATCTCATTTTCTCGAATTTTTCTCTCCTAGAATGTAACTGAAGTAGCCCGTGCACAGATGGAAAATGTCTAACAGACAAACCACGATAGGAAGAAGAAAAACGATCGCAGGACAGATCCAGACTTGAAATTGCAGTCCGCACTGGGACATGAATATTAGACCTTCCAATTAGGACTCGTATTATTCATGCCTGTGGCTAGCGAAGCGTGTTACGCGTCATCGTATAAGAGGCATAGTTGTGGTGAGGATCCTCGGATGCAGCATATAACATTTCGTTGCAAACTCACTTATCTTACGATACATATATGGGAGCGTCCACGCAGAGCGGGCCACCAACTCAGGCTCGCGCGCAAGAAAGCAAAAGTTCCAACTTTGACCTCGCTATTCTCCTCATCAGTTGCGTTGGTGGAAAAAATGTGTTTATGCATTCTTCAAGATTTTTTAACGATCTTTCCGTAGCTTTAATCGATTTTTAGGTAGGACTTTTTCTTCTACCCGAAATTCTGCGTTGAAGTTTAACATTCAATAGCGCAAAATGCCCATCTTTAAAATCGCTATAAATTTTTGCACTGATACTCACACTAAAGAACTCTCGAATAAAAAAACTTCCAGAGTGGGTACTCGAATCGTTCGCGAGTAACAAATTTTTACATGTAAAAATCTGGGCGCGGCCGGCCGACTTCTGCAGAGTTGGCCGGCCGTAACGTTAAGCGTACGAACTGAAGAGCGAGTCTTTCATCATGAGTACACATTTACACCTGTTGTTGTGTACAACTGCAATGGCATTATCCGCTTTCAAAAGATAACTAATTACTTACTATTGTCGCTATACTGGGATAGAAATGTATGATAGAAACAGCTGCAGATTTTTGGAGGGATTAAGGAGGGAAAATCAGGTATGCTGTGTGTTGACAAACACCTGACAAGAAGATCTCTATTTTGGAAGTAAGTTGCTCGACCCAAATAATCTGATGTCCGCAGAAAATACCAGCAGTCCAGAAAATAACAAGTCATTGATCCATTGTCGAAAGTATAAGCTGCAAATGGATAAGTAGAATGTTTCTCAGCGATTCGGGTTGTCATTCCTTGAAGATGTTTAGGTAACTTGTTATGCTCATAATTTCTAGAATATTACTATTTCCTGGATGTATTGGCTCTTCCTCTCCAACTCTATCTCTTTCTTTCTCTTTCTCTTAGTACCTATCAATGGTTTAAATTAGTGGACGAACAATATCTGAGCACCAGACAGTCTCAAGGTTTGTCAGAGGACTGTTCGGCTCGTCTCTTGGATTTTCTGACTCTGGTCTTGCGTTACCTATAGTGCAATTTGCAAGAGTTTCTCATTTCGTATTCTTCATCTTTATTTCTAGCATCATTCTATATCAATGATTTATCTTCGATTCTGAACATGTGCCGATGAGACTGGACTGTAGAAACGGCCCTTCTCAGGGCCACCAACTTTTTCTGACGTACATCTAACTATTCTCGGTCCTGAAATGCAAACTCTCATTTGTAGGAGAGAATATCTCCATTGAATGTATTAATTATAAAACTGGTGTGAATGAATACTCATGATGAAAGACTCGCTTTTCAATTCGTGCGCTTAGCGTTACGGCCGGCCGACTCTGCAGAAGTCGGCCGGCCGCGCTCAGATTTTGACATGTAAAAATTTGTTACTCGCGAACGATTCGAGTACCCACTCTAGAAGTTTTTTTATTCGAGAGTTCTTTAGTGTGAGTATCAGTGCAAAAATTTATAGCGATTTTAAAGATGGGCATTTTGCGCTATTGAATGTTAAACTTCAACGCAGAATTTCGGGTAGAAGGAAAATTTCTACCTGAAAATCGATTGAAGCTACGGAAAGATCGTTAAAAAATCTTGAAGAATGCATATACACATTTTTTCTACCAACGCAACTGATGAGGAGAATAGCGAGGTCAAAGTTGGAACTTTTGCTTTCTTGCGCGCGAGCCTGAGTTGGTGGCTCGCTCTGCGTGGACGCTCCCATATATACTTAGGCGATATCCCTCAGTGTAGGTGACCCAGTCGAGAACACGTTACATTCTCGACTCAGCGATCCACCTTCCATATATGGGCGAATCTCAGAATCCGGGCAATTTTCAGCTGTGAAATTAAGAAAATTTTGAAATAGCTGCACATTGTGTACACAATTTTTTCAGGTGTTTTAGTAGCTAAAACATAACGAAATATTCGTGTGATTCACTCTGAAGCATCGCATCTCGTATATTGGACAGAAAAAAAGAGTTCCTATGTATAAGAATAAGTAAGGCACCTTTCAATTGCCCCAATTTGGATCTTAGTTCTTGATCATATCATATCTGGAGTGTGAAAAAATGGGTACCGTCAAATTGGGTAACTTTGGTACAGTGGGTGCAACTTTGGTACACCCCTGAAAAATGACTTTCGGAGCTGCGTTTGGCAAGGTAGATGATTCTATCGCTCTGAAACTTATTCTCCCCTCTTGACACACTCATAAACAGTGTGTTGCGCCAACGAAGATCCCGCGTGGATGGTTTTACTTGTTTATTGAAGCTTTTTACGAAAAGGTTGGTATAGCAGCGGCACGCGAGTGGTCCAGTTAGTGTGCCTGGCAAAAAGTGTTCCGGAATAAACTACGAGTGTATAATGCTACATTTCCATCACAAATATCACCACTCTCTCAGCATCAATCAGTTACTATATAGCTGAAATATCAGCTATTACTCTCATGGGACGTCAAACTGCTGAACAAATCAGCGAACACAAAAATCACGCTTGAATCGATAATTCTGATGGAATAACTCTACAAATCCGGGTTCTAATATCGACATGAACACATTAACGACTTTTCCAGACCAAGTCACGACGAACTAAGGCGTATTCGTTCGATATTTACTCATTTTGTGCCACGGGAGGCCCTATATAGCTGATTATCATCAGCTATAAATCAGTGATTGTAGCTGGGAATCAGCTAATGTAGCTGAAATTCAGCTACAGTAGCTATTCGTGTCAGTAAAAAACCGTTCACTGAAAAATCAGCTTAGAATAGCTGATTCAGTCGGCTAACACAGCTGGAATCTCAGCTAATATAGCTGATTTTTCAGCTAAACGATATTCGTGTTGTGCCGTATACACTATACAGTGTCGAGATCAGCATTGGATCGAAGGAAGATATATTGAGAAGGAGCCTAATATGTCGACAACATAAGTATATGGAGATCGAGAGATCTTCATTTCCTGCTCGGAAGGTGAGGTTGAGGCGTATAACGTGCTATGGGAAGTATGAATTTCAGCGCCTCCGAGCGGTGGAAAGCGGCATGGCACGCCGCTTTTTTTACGGCACGCACATGGCCCACTTTTGATCCAGGTGCCCAACTTTCGATCTAGGTGGCCCACTTTCGATCAAGGTGGCTCACTCTCGATACAGGTGGCTCACTTACGACACAGGTAGCCCACTTTTGATCCAGGTGGCCCACTTTCGATCCAATTGGCTCACTTTCGATCAAGTTGGCCCACTTTTGATCAAGGTGGCCCACTTTTGATACAGGTGGCTCACTCACGATACAGGTGGCCCACTTTCGATCCAGGTGGCCCACTTTCGATCCAGGTGGCCCACTTTCGATCTAGGTGGCCCACTTTTGATCAAGGTAGCCCACTTTCGATCCAATTGGCTCACTTTCGATCAAGCTGGCCCACTTTTGATCAAGGTGGCCCACTTTTGATACAGGTGGCTCACTCACGATACAGGTGGCCCACTTTTGATCCAGGTGGCCCACTTTCGATCTAGGTGGCCCACTTTCGATCAAGGTGGCCCACTTTTGATCCAGGTGGCTCACTTACGACACAGGTAGCCCACTTTTGATCCAGGTGGCCCACTTTCGATCCAATTGGCTCACTTTCGATCAAGGTGGCCCACTTTTGATCAAGGTGGCCCACTTTTGATACAGGTGGCTCACTCACGATACAGGTGGTCCACTTTCGATCCAGGTGGCCCACTTTCGATCCAGGTGGCCCACTTTCGATCTAGGTGGCCCACTTTTGATCAAGGTAGCCCACTTTCGATCCAATTGGCTCACTTTCGATCAAGCTGGCCCACTTTTGATCAAGGTGGCCCACTTTTGATCAAGGTGGCCCACTTTTGATACAGGTGGCTCACTCACGATACAGGTGGCCCACTTTTGATCCAGGTGGCCCTCTTTCGATCTAGGTGGCCCACTTTCGATCAAGGTGGCCCACTTTTGATCCAGGTGGCTCACTTACGACACAGGTAGCCCACTTTTGATCCAGGTGGCCCACTTTCGATCCAGGTGGCCCACTTTTGATCGAGGTGGCCCGCTTTCGATACAGGTGGCTCACTTACGATACAGGTGGCCCACTTTCGATCCAGGTGGCCCACTTTCGATACAGGTGGCTCACTTACGATACAGGTGGCCCACTTTCGATCTAGGTGGCCCACTTTCGATCCAGGTGGCCCACTTTCGATCTAGGTGTCCCACTTTCGATCCAGGTGGCCCACTTTTGATCTAGGTGGCCCACTTTCGATACAGGTGGCTCACTTACGATACAGGTGGCTCACTTACGATACAGGTGGCCCACTTTCGATCCAGGTGGCCCACTTTTGACGCACTACTTGGGACTTAAAAATCGGGTAATCAAATGGATCCCACTGCACTGCACGAACGATTCTAATACTAGAGCCAAAAATTTATCACGTGACACCCAGTGCGCAGGGAAAAACATTTCCGAACGGTGTATATCATCGTTCATCACCCTGTGTATTAGCTGATTCAATCAGTGGAAATCCGTTCACGTCAGCTGACGAAATCAGCTATCACTAGCTGATCTTCAGCTACCCTAGCTGATTCGCGCTGAGAGACCATATTAAAGGAACCATTGTTACATTGGGTTATTTGAAGCATTCGGAATTTCAATGGATGAAAAACAGAGGGAAAACCATGAAAAAGTGTACCAAAGTTACCCCACTCTAGGTAAGAAGCTTGAGGATAGGGTAACTTCAGAACACCTTCCTATGACAGCTTCTCTTAAGGGCATGCGATAGCCGTGCAAGCTGAATTTTGTTCCCATCTCCCTCGAATTCTCTTGCGATTTGGGTTAAACGACGAGAAGACGCACATTTGTTATCACCTAATTTGCATGCGTCTTCCCGTTGTTTGACCCAAATCGCAAGATGGTTCGAAGGAAATGGGAACAAAAATGTGTGTATGTTATAGGTTAGATTGTGCCAAATGCCCAGTGGTCTCCACTTTCCTGCAATCATTTAATGATTTGGGCTGAACGTTGAGTTGTCGAGAATAAATCGGACCTTAACAATAACTAGCCAACTCATATCAAACTTTGTACCATTAAAATGTTCTCATGAGTGTTAAATGGAAGTTTACAGCCGTGCTGCGCGGCTACCGCATGCCCTTAAACTCATCTTGAGTCGAGTGATGGTCAATGATGTTTCAAAATGTTTCAAACAACTTAAAATGAAAGTTCTGAACGGTTGAAATTGATTCACTCGCATGCTGGTGGGTAGAACTGAGATATTCTGTAAGTGGACCAAAGTTGCCCCATCGGGGTCTAGCTTTAGTACACTTACAAAATTGCTAACAACTCCTGCTCAGACACATCGAATTGAACTTTGTAGCCCGTCAATCGAAAGCTGAGACTGTAAGCTTCCGATTAACTACTAAGAGAAGTGGGTTTTGTCAATGTATGTTGGAATGCGGAGCTAAACAAAATGAAAAGCACCCAAAACGTATCAAAATCACCCAATTTGACGGTATTGAGATAGTTTGGGCACTCTAGAGTAACCCTATGTGATTCCAGTAGCATTAGACATAGATTTTCACTCACTAAAAATCGCATTTTGTAGTAATTGATATTCGTAAGCCTCGCATCACTCGCAGCTTTATTCAACGGTTGATGCGACTCTCGGGCACATGTATTCGAGTGTGGAGGATGGATCACACGTGGTTCCAGTCCCATTGGAGCTAGTACCATAATGTGCCACACGTGAAACGCTTTTTTCGAACCAGATCACGCAGGACAGCATTTTTTTGTTCAGCCTCGCATTCCACTTGGGTGTGGAGCACACCTCTGTGACTGAGCTAGATTTGTCGGTTTTGGCTCAGAGAACAAGATACCATCGCGAGAGAGATGAATTTTTGATCGCACCAACCACCTTATCATTTGCAGTGGCGATATTTAAAAAATCAGGAAATTGTTGGACACTTCCTCAAGAAGTCACCACTCTTACACAGTAATAGTCACAGTCTCAGTCTCGCAGCGTAAGCTTGTTGGATACCTAATCGATCATTTCCCAGACTTACAGGATGATTGGTCAATCGCACAAAAAGCTACGAGCTAAGCCGTGCGCGAAATTCTGATCGGGACATGCGAAATTTGCAATCCTCGTGAACGGCACATGCTTCTGCGTTCGACTCGAGCAGACTCCGAGCTCGAAAAGTGTTGAATACCATCAACCATGAGGAGATCTTTGGAAACTTCCAACGTAGAACACGGAATAACGCAGAGAACGATTGTCAGAACGTTTCTTGAGTCAAAATATCAAAATCGCCGAAATTCTGAGATTTGCCCATATACTTCCTATACAATCACGCGTTACATATGTCGTTGGTCACAGGCCTGAGGCGTCAGAATCCTAATCGGAAGATCTTGGGTTCGTGTCCCAGTGTCATCCGAATCTTCAAAGTCCGGCCCCGACACAATTGTTATTTCTTATTGTTGTGATCTATTTGTCGCATCATTTCATCCATACTCTGGCTCTTTCAGATGCGTCATGAGAGGAAGGGTCGAGGGGAGAGATGAAGTGATAGAGCTGAGTCGATTGAGGGAAGTGAGGAGGCGGGACGAGGAGCGTCGATCTTTAGAAGCCCTATAAAATGTTGCTTTGCACATTTCTTGATGGAATGAGTACTTTCCAGCTTATATCAAAAGGAAAGGTTATAAAACGCAACGAAAAATCCCTTTTCCGCTGCGAAACAGGAGTACATCTGGTCTGCGAGTGCGTATCATCTATAGGTGCTCATTTTCCTGGTGAAAAAAATTACTGACAGCACCCGTGCATAATAACGCCTCAATGATATTCAATAAAATTCAATTGTACCTCTCAAATCTCGCCTCAAATTGTATTAAGATGCTTATAAAAGTACGCGCAGTTTCACGTGAGTCTGACTTTGAGCTTGTTTTTGAATCATAGCAACAACTAAGAAATTGTTATGTCGAACTTAATTTTTCTCAGTCCTTGCAAACCTTTCAAACACAATAGTTGTGTTCCAGACTTGGTCAACAGGGGTGCGTCTTATCTATGGATGCGACTTATTTCCAAGTTTTTATCTTTTTCCGATTTTCCCCCGAAACAAATGGGTTACGTCTCATCTATAGTGTGCTTTGAAGTAAGCCGGGCCGAAGATAGAGAATTTAAATATCGTTACGCCTAGAGTCACATTTTCTGCCATTTTGCATGTGGATGAAGAAAAGAAGTTCACTGGTAATTCTGAGAGATCTCAGGGTGGAGCAAAAGTCCTCAAGCTTTTCAAAAACTTGGATAACCGTCATTTTCACCTCATTTTCAGAAGCGAAGCTACAGAATGCAGAACCTACCCGAATGGTACCAAATAGTGATCGAATAATGTTTCCTAACGTGTGTTTGACCATAGAAACCAAGAATCAGGTCCGCTGAAGCCTTAGAAGTTATAGGTCTCTGCAAATTGCGAGATATTGATCAGAGAAGAATAGCGTAGATTTTTCGGAATAGACATCAAATTCCTGCAAAATTGATAACTTCCCAAAGATTTCGTTTCAATCGACCGAAAATCATAACACATCATGTTATCTTATACGCGATTTGACCCCCTGAAAACGATCCCGGTGCTTTTAGAAAGCTACGGAGAGGAATAAAATGACGCATTAGCCGATAATGATGTGCGATTTTGCGACCTATTTCATGTATGGAGTTGACCACCCTCATGCACAGGTTTTGATTGTCATCATCTGCTCATACAGCTGATTTCTCACGCGACCGCGTCCGAAAACCACAAGAAACGTTTCCAACAGATCAAAATACGTGAGAAAACATAGTGTTCAATGATTTCCGGACGATGGAAACGAATTCTATGGGAAGTTATTCATTTGACTGGGCTTTGGTGTATCCCGAAAAATTGGGAATACGCCGGGGAATATTATTTCACCTGTGTTTGGCACTACCGGCGAGCTTCTGCTGTAACTTTGCTTTTGGACATGACGTAAAAATGACAGTTATACGGAACTTTCTAAGAAACTCGAGGGGTTTTGCTCTACCCTTAGATCTCTTTTTGAAGATCACAGTAGAATTTTGTCTTCATCTCCAAGCAAATTAGCATAAAATGTGATCCCAGGCGTAACGATGATCGAAAATGACCACTTTTCGCCCTTGCCCATCTCATATAGACAGGCAAATACTGTAAATAGGAGGAAATCATTCAACTTGACATTCCAAAAAATGAACCGATACGATCTAGGTTGAAATGGACACTTATTGTGTAAGAGCTCCCGAAAAACAGCCCATAGTCGGCCTTGTGAGATATTTTTATCGCATTTCGAGACGCGGTTGTGAAGAGTCGAGAAATATCGCTCATCTGAACACGAAGAATATGGTATATGAGTGACAACTTAATGAACTCACTCAAAACAGCGCATTTTACGTTTTTCTTTGAGATAGTGTACTCCATCTTCCAACCGCGGAGTCATTGCAGCATACCTAGATTACGCGATACCTTATTGATCGCTTGTCTCATTTTGTGCTCTTTCTACTCGAACATATAGTAAACGCTCCTGAATGATGTGAATAAATTGTCTCTCCGCAACTGGTCTTCGGGTATGGAATTCCACACCCAGATTTTCTCGGGTATGAGAATTCCATACCCGCAACACCCAAAATGACGCCCCTGCAACTCACGGTCTCGATTTTCACTCAATCGGTCTAAATTTTCCTCACAGAGGTGGAACATTTCCATAGGATTGGTACTCTGGTACATTTTGCACGCAAATTTACCTCCCTCGACCAAAAATATATGCAAGAGGCAAACGCACAGTGAAATGAAGTGGCCATTAAACTCATTCATTGTGATTTCTAAGTGCTGAATCTTAACAAATGGACTAGAGCACCGTTTTTGGATGTTCTGTACATCAAATGATCCACCCCGGACGCGTTTGACGCAAAACTAGGATTTGGGCCTGGAAATACGAATTTGGCAGCAAGAGAGAGTATTTTTGAGACACATAACGCCGTGTTGCTCGGTATGTTGGTAGCATCACTTGTGCTTGAATTGCGCTACGGCTATCATCAGCTGCTTAGTAGACGGCCACGCGCGCGTTCACGTATCGTGCTGGTCTATACTCTGTAGCAGGCGTTTGTGAGAGAATCGTGGCTTCCTGGATGAAACGAGAGTGTCAGAGTCTTGTGAGAGGGCGTCTGTTGTGGATGTTTCGTATTGTGCTGTGTGTACACCCACTCGTTGCACAAATGCTCGCATGTGATGGGTGTCTTGTGACAGATGCAGCTTATTACTAGCGCCACCACACTAAGGCGAAACATGGATTTCGGGCAATAAATCGTATCCACGCGAAATCTTGACCAATCGACTCGATCCTAAAAAGATTCTCTTCATTGTTCCACCCTCCACCACGTGGCACCGCGAAATTTCCGATTAAAACCGTCCTGGGCTCTGGGGAGGGCATCGAATGTTACACTGTTTTTGCGACCGGGACACGCTACTTTCCTGGGCACCAGGGCTATGTTTCGCAGCTTGGCATCGTCCAAACTGACCTGTATGGTACTTGGAATGTGTACACAAGCCTTCAACACCTTCCTGAACCATTTACTCGCTTGTGATGGGTTGCATGTGCTCAGAAATGGCGAGACTCGGGACTATGTGGATATATATGCTCTTTTGACCACTTTCAGGGAGAATTGATTCCTTCGGGAGTGCAGAACGACTTGCGGGATCTGGGAAACACGACAAGCACCATCTCACATAATCTAGTAATCGAATGCTCCAAAACAGGGGTCAAAGAATTGCCGATGGGATTTGTTATTTTTTGATCGTCCGTGCGCAAATGAGTCATTTGCACACTGTTTGTCGATTTTCATTTGCTCACAGAAGATCAAAAAACATAGTATAATACTCGGGCGCAACGGTTTTCGCTTTCTCGTGACTATTTAGACCCTCGCCTGCGGCTCGGGCCTAAAAAATTCACTCGAAGTGTGAAAACCATCGTTTGCGCCCTTGTATCATAATATACTACTAGCGTTATTGCCTACCTCGCTAACGCTTGGCGGCTTGGAAGTGTCTCTGATATGGTATGAGCCCTTGAAATGCTTCTGTAGTTCAACAATGTAACGTTGAGATTTCATAATACAGTGGATTCGGAAAAAATCATTTCCTTGACGTAACCTAGTAACTGTGATTGAGAACTATTGAGTTATTGTAATGTTGCGCATAGTGAGGTTCCTGAATCTCCACTAAGTATCTGGAAATTTCGCTTAATTAATTCAATTTGTTGGGAGGGTATTGCGAAATCTACGATTATTCGCCTCATGAATCCTATCCCACTTATGATTTGTACCTAGATAAAAAACTAATCACGAAGGATATTTCTCTCTTCGGCCATGAATAACATGTATACCCTTATTGCCCATCTCGTTTGACTCAGTCAATACACTAATTTCGAAGTAGTTATTTACATCTAACCATGTAATTATACTGAAATAGACAACTATTCGAATCTAATAGACAGTGGAAACTCGATCAATTTTCACTGAAATTTCAGTGAAAGTTTCACTGAAACTCTAGCGATTTTCAATGGAATTCCAGTGGAAATTTCACTTGGAATGTAGTGATTTTCAGTGAAACTTTCACTGAAACTTGAGCGATTTTCAACGATTTTCACTGAAATTTCAGTGGAATTTCCACTAAAATTTTAGCGATTTTCACTGATTTTTCGTGAAATTTTCACCGCTTTTTCAGTGAAATTTTAGTAAAATTTTCACTGAATTTTGAGTGAAATTCTCACTAATTTTTTAGTGAAATTTTCACTGAATTTTCAGTGAAATTCTCACTCAAATTTTAGTGAAATTTTCACTGAATTTTTAGTGAAATTTTCAGTGAATTTTTAGCAAAATTCTCACTGAAATTTTAGTGAAATTTTCACTGAATTTTTAGTGACATCTCCGCTGAATTTTTAGTGGAATTTCCACTGGAATTCAGTGAGACGTATCACTTGAACTTTAGTGATTTCCACTCCATCCATTTACCAACCCACCCACATGACCACTAATCCCCACTCACCCACGAACCCACCCACCCATGACCCAACCATGACCCATACGGCTACCCATCGCCCTTCACCCTCTGCCGATAGGCAACCCGAGACGCGAGATGTTGACGGACAAATTTTGGCTGGGCTCTTAATTATATTAATTTAAGCCGTGGAATAATGGCAAATGGTGGAGCGACAACCATTATCATTTATTGTAGGTATCTGTTCGGACTTGCGGGACTTGGAGAACACTACTGACACCATTTCACGAGATTTACTCATTAAATGCTTCAAAGCAGGAGGGAAACAATAGCCGCTGGGATTTTTGAGGGAATTTTTTCGCCGAAAAATACCGGCGGATGGTAGAGCGCTCCCCAGGATTATGGAATCTAGGTGTCTCGTCAGACTTGCGGGATTTTGAAAAGACTACAAACACCATCTCACGTGATTGACTTTTCAAATGCTTTGAAGCAAGAGTCATTAAATTGCCGCTGAAAGGTCTTGGGACCCTTCGCCCCGGGAAACACTCGCATATGGTAGAATGACCCCCAAAGTTATGAAATCCAGGTGTCTCTTTAGACTTGCGGGATTTGGAAAACACAACAAAAACCTCATGTGATTCACTCATTGAATGCTTTGAAGCAGGTAACTGAAAATTCCAGCTGGAATAATATCGGATCCTTTTCCCACAGAAAACACTCGAAAATGGTAGAGCAACCCTCAAAACCATGAAATGTAGGTGTCATCTTGGACTTGTGGGATTTGAGAAACACTACACACACCATTCTACGTGAGGACCTCATCAGATGCTTTGGAGCAGGTGTCATAGAATTGCCGCTGGAATGTTCTCGGATCCTTTTTCACCGGAAAACACTCGAAAATCGAAGAACGACCCCAAAGATCGTGAAAAATGTAGGTGTCTTTTGGAACTCGCGGGATTCTGAGAACACTACAAACACCATTTCACGAAATCTAGGTAACTTTTGGGACTTACGGGATTTGAAGGAACCTCAGATACTATCTCACGTGATCGACTCATCGGATGCTCCAGAGCAAGTGTCATAAAATTGCCGCTGGCATGTTCTCGGATTCTTTTCCTCCAGAGTATACTCGGAAATGATAAAATGACCCCCAAAACCATGGAATCTAGGTGTCTTTTCGGACTTGCGGTATCCTGGAGACACTGCCATGACTCCCTCACTTGATTCACGTATCGAATGCTCTGAAGCGTGTGTCGTCAAATCACCACTGGAATGTTTTCGGATATTTTTTACCGTAAAACACTTGAAAATCGTAGAGCGACCTCCAAAATCATGAAATTCAGGTGTCTTTTCGGATTTGTGGGATTTGGGAGACACTACAATCACCATTTTACGTGACTCACTTATCAAATGCTCTAGAGCGTGTGTCATAGGATTGCCATTGGGATGTTCCCGGATCGTTTTTCACCGGAAAACACTCGAAAATCGTAGATGATTCTCAAAATCATGAAATCTACGTGTAATGGAGGCATTTTTGGGACTCGACGGATTCTGATGACACTCCAAACACCATCTCGCGTGATTCACTCATTGGATGCTCCAAAGCGCGGGTCCAAAAATTACCGCTGAGATGTTTTCGAGTCTTTTTTCGGCGAGAAACACTCGCAAATTATTGAAGGCCCCTCAAAATTGTGAGATCTCGGTGTCTTCTGGAACTCGCGGAATTTGGGAAACACTACAAATACGACATCTTGTAATCAACCCATTTAATGCTTTAGAGCAGGGGTCATGAAATCGCCGCTGGGATGTTTCCGGATCCTTTTTCACCGGAAAACACTCGAAAATCGTAGAACGACCTCAAAAATCATGGAATCTACTATTAGTTCGGAAAAGATTGACACCTTAAGGCTTTTCGCTACACCGGCTGCAGAAACGAGCTATAATCTCTCTAATTTAATGAATGTCGATGCAAATCTAGTTGCGGCCATGCTAAAATTCATTTGAGGTCGATCGGTTGTGTAGTCGTTATCAGTGTTACAAAATGTACACATATTCACACACACACACACACACCCTTATGGTCGTATGATTCGCGATTATTAGTTCTTTCCAACGCCAAGCGTGGCGTGGTGAGCGTCAAGAGCTCACCGTTTCCATTCATCATTGTCAGTTTACCGCCGGACGGCGGCCGTCACGCACACACATCCACCACCTCGTATTTTGTAATAAATTCAATTAATTATTACATCGCGACTTTCACCATTTAATCACCCGAACCGCAGCAGCCCACTTAATCCTGAGTTTCTCTTTAAAATTCATTGGTCCTTCGAGCCGGATTTTTCCGTCAAAGAGACAGTTGATATACGTTCTCAGTTGATTCGGTTATTGGGTGAAGCAAAATTTGAATTGTACAAGTGGTCGGCTAATACTCCTGCAATTTTGAGTGGCTTAGGTACAGAGACTCTGTCAACGGCGAATTCGTTCAAAAACGAGTCAACATTTGCAGTTTTAGGTATTTTGTGGTCACCAATGGAAGATCATTTCATCTTCAACTTTTCAAGTATGGCGTCCGAGGAAAAGCCGACCAAGAGGTCGGTACTCTCTAAAACCGCAAAAATTTTTGATCCTATTGGTTGGATTACACCTGTTCTAGTACACGCGAAACTCTTCATGCGAGTACTTTGGCAAAGATGCAATGGATGGGATGAAGTCCTATCGGGTGATCTCGCAGAGCAGTGGAATCTGTGGCACGGATCACTCCGAGCTCTGAATGCGTGCAAAATTCCTAGATATTTGGGTATGAAATCAAATTCTCAAAAGATTGAGATTCATGGGTTTGGGGATGCATCGAAAGGAGCATACGCTGCAGTAGTGTATTTGCGAGTAATCGATGAGTCCGTCACTGTTTCATTGCTTGGAGCCAAATCCAAAGTAGCGCCGATTAAACCATGGTCCATCCCAAGATTAGAGCTTTGTGCAGAGCTTCTTGCAGCAAAGTTGACTACGCGTTTCGCTGACGTTCTAAAAATTACAAACGACCAGATGCATCTCTGGTCTGATTCAAAGGATGTGCTTTACTGGCTACACGGTGAACCTCACAGGTGGCCGACATTCGTAGCAAACCGCTGTACTCAGATCAAATCTTTAGTTGGGGGAGGGTTTTGGCATCATATTGAGTCAGAAGATATGCCTGCTGACATAGCTTCTAAGGGTTGTCTAGGGAACGACTTGGTGCACAACAAACTTTGGTGTAATAGCCCCGTTCGTCTCAGTAAGAAGGTTGAATGGATCAAGCGAAGTGATTTAGACCACATAGCGGAATCGCTCTCTCTCAGCGATGAAGCCCTGCAAAAGCCAAAATCTGAAACCATTCTGGTAAATACGTCAGAAGGTCGTGACCTAGAGATGTGGGATCTTGTAGGAAAATATTCCACTTTGTCAAAATTAGTTAGAATCACGGTTTACGTCATGCGGTTCGTCCGTAGAGCGCTTAACAAAAACTCTCTTTTATCAAAAGTTTCTCCTGTGTTGAAAAATTTTCCTATTTCTCAAGAAACTGAGATCTCGGGTGCAGAAGTGAGGCAAGCCAAACTCATTTGGTCATATTTGACTCAACTAGCTTACTTCAAAGATGAGATGAGAATCTTACAACAAGGAAAAGCGTTAGCTAAATCGCACTATTTGAAACGACTGAATCCTGTTTTGGTCGATGGCTTGATTAGAGTGGGGGGTAGATTAGAACATTCGGATTTGAGTTACGATGAAAAACATCCAGTCATCTTACCACGCGCGTCACAGTTATCAACTCTAGTGATTCGGTATTATCATCATCTAACTTTACATGAGGGGAATCAGTTGACCTTCATGTGCGTCACACGGATGTTTTGGATAGTTAGGGGAAAAACGACGATAAAGGCGTTCATCGACCACTGTGTGCCGTGTCAGAGATACCGAGCAGCGCTTTCCGAACAACTCATGGGTGATCTTCCGTCGTATCGCGTGCGACCGTCTAGACCCTTTCAGTGCGCTGGTGTGGACTACGCGGGCCCGTACAATATCCTTGCTTCCCGACTCAGGGGACAAAAGTCCTACAAAGGTTACTTCTTGATTTTTGTGTGCCTTTGCACGCGAGCCATACACTTAGAAGCCGTATCTGATTACACCACTGAGAGTTACCTGGCCGCTTTTCGACGGTTTATTTCGCGTCGTGGCTTATGCACGACCGTAGTAAGTGATCAGGGCCAAAATCTTAAAGGAGCAGCCGCTTGAGAGAATGTTTGAGAGAGGTAGCGACTTCTCTAATTTTGTCAGTAAAATGATGTTCCAGCATGGCACTAAGTGGATCTTCAACCCTCCTGCTGCCCCTCATTTCGGTGGCATTTGGGAAGCCGGGGTGAAGGCTGTGAAGTACCATTTGAAACGAGTCGTTGGTGACTCTATTCTGACCTTCGAAGAGTTCTCCACCATCCTTTGTCAAATTGAGGCATGTCTGAACTCTCGTCCACTGATGCCACTTGCCGATGACCCTAACGAATTGTCAGTTCTCACGCCAGCTCACTTCCTCATTGGGGAGCCAACCATGCTTCTGACTGAACCTCGCCTGGTGGAGGTAAAGGTACCTCTTCTACAACGCTGGAAAAGAACATCACAATTGGTGCAGATGCTGTGGGAGCGCTGGTCTCACCAATATCTGAAGGAGCTACAGAAACGAAACAAATGGCTGTCCCCTCGACCTAACGTCAAAATAGGTGATTTAGTTCTCGTACGCGGTGAGACCACGCCTCCTTGCTCCTGGCCCATGGGCATCGTGGATGATGTTCACCCGGGCAAAGACGGATACGTCCGAGCTGTGACTGTCCGCACCGCCACCACGACGCTGCAGAGACCAATCACCAAATTGGTGATTCTTCAATTGGACGACGACTTCGACACCAGTGTTTGAGTGAACTGTGTTCCCGTGACCGTGCCAAAATTTGAGACATTTGAAAATTGATGAACTACTTGAATTGATTTTGAAGAAATGATGAGTTTTTGTTGAATCTATTTTGATTGAATTATGATTTATTTGGATTTTTCAGTGATTGATATATGATATTGCACTTTTCCTAGTTCGAGAAATTTCCTTTGTTGAGGTGGGAGGATGTTACAAAATGTACACATATTCACACACACACACACACACCTTTATGGTCGTATGATTCGCGATTATTAGTTCTTTCCAACGCCAAGCGTGGCGCGGTGAGCGTCAAGAGCTCACCGTTTCCGTTCATCATTGTCAGTTTACCGCCGGACGGCGGCCGTCGCGCACACACATCCACCACCTCGTATTTTGTAATAAATTTAATTAATTATTACATCGCGACTTTCACCATTTAATCACCCGAACCGCAACAGCCCACTTAATCCTGAGTTTCTCTTTAAAATTCAATCAGAGTGTGAGAAAATGCAGGTGGAAGGCCTATTCCAGAGGTAACTCGACTTTTAGATGCTACAGCTCCGACAAAAAAATTCTTAGCGCACTACAAAAAAATGAGCTGATAGATATTTCAATCATCGATAGCTTCCGAAGAGAATCAGCCAAAAAGTTCATAATCCTGGGAGATAATCCAGTAGTTAGTCTGGACGCCCACCGATGCTTCCGTATGTACTTCATTTGCCCCGGAAAATCTTCACGTTTTCCTACGTATTTTGATGTTCTCAGTCGATTTTTCGAGGTCGCTTTTCCAAATTTTGGTAACTTTTTTTGTTTTAATAACAATTTTGTGTGCAAAATTGAGCTTTTTGGCGAATATCTCGAGTTATATGCATTTCCCGAGAAAGCTTCATCGCATCAAAGTTGTAGATCATGGAATTTCCTACAAGAAAGGTCCTCACAAGTTTCCTGGGAAACGAAAACCCCAGTCGGAATGAGCGTGAAAAGCGCTCGGCGTGGTTAACATGCGGTTAAATGGAGCCGTCGACCGTGCGCTGTTTGATGCACTGCCATATTCACAATTTTCATTTTTTTGCGAAGCGACCTGGCTTATGTTGTAGAGGAACAAGTCTAATTTGATATGGTATGAATAAGATTTAGAAGGAATCGAATAGTTTTGGACTTTCGACGAGACAGAAAAAATGTGCGACAAGTACACGCACATAGTGTATGAGCCTATCGCACACGCACACATGTATCCCCTCCGCTCAATTTTTTTTCTGTCTCGTCGAAAGTCCAAAATTATTCGATCCTTCCTAAATCTAATTCGCACCATATCATATTAGACTTGTTCCTCTACAACATGAGTCAGGTCACTTCGCCAATGAAAATTGTGAAAATGACAGTGCATCAAACAGCGCACGGACGACGGCTCCATTAAAACGCATGGTAACCGTGCTGAGCGCTTTTCGCGCTCTTTCCGACTGGGGTTCTCATTTCCCAGGAAACTTGTGCAGACTTTTCTTGTGGAAAATTGCACGATCTACAACTTTGATCCGATGAAGCTTTCCCGGAAAATGCATTTAACTCGAGAAATTTGCCAAAAACTTCAATTTTGCACACAAAATTGTTGATAACAGAAGAAATTACCAGAATTTGGAAAAGCGACCTCGGAAAATCGACTCAGCACATCAAAATACGTAGGGAAACGTGAAGATTTCCCGGGGCAAATGAAGTGCATACGGGAGCATCGGTGGGCGCCCAGACTAATTCGGTATCTCGAGATCTACTGAAGTTGGAGACCTGATTTAAGAACAGAAAAATTATGAGAAAACCCTGGATATCGAAAATGATAATGCGATACCAGATTTAAAAAAAAAAAACGAACGAGAGGCGAGGTCACAAATTGAATAAAAATTGAAGTCTGCCCCCATTGTGAGTCCTTCATTGTTCTTTACAGCCGGGGCCCTTAAAATCGTTGATGGGCGGGACTACCTGACCGCGGATCAGAAAACTCATAAAATTCGGATGTTACGATTTTATTCTCTGTCATGCACTGAATAAGAAGTGCGGCCGCCGGGAAACGATCCGGCGACCTCTCGATCAAGAGGTTGACACGCTGTTGACTGAGCTATTTTGTACAGGAGAGATAGGAGAACGCGCGCGCGTGAGCGCACGCGACATCGATTTTTGCATTGACCGCCCCCCCCCAAAAGTCAAAATCGCCCCCCCCCCAAAGTTGGTCTCTGGGACTGCCCCTGAGCTAGTCCGGCCGCACGGAGCGGCGATCCTTATATGTGATACACTTGAAGTGCGGGCGTCTGTGTAGCTTGCGCCCGTAACACACCCCCTGGGCAGAGTTGACGATGTCCTCATCGTCTGAAGTTCATGTCATTGACTTCTTATTGTCGTCTATGTAGATCCCGAGTCCATCTTATCGGTACAGCAGGTCTACGCCTGGGCAGCGCCACCTAATTATCATCTTTGATTATCCTCCGAGTACGCAGTCCACTGGTGGGCGGGGTTCGTTCCGCTTTCTGACACCAGTTGTTACGATTTTATTATCCGTCATGCACTGAATAAGAAGTGCGGCCGCCGGGAAACGATCCGGCGACCTCTTGATTAAGAGGCTGACACGCTGTTGACTGAGCTATTTCGTACAGTAGAGATAGGGAAACGCGCGCGCGTGAACGCGCGCGACATCGATTTTTGCGTTGATCGCCCCCCCAAAAGTCAAAATCGCCCCCCCCCAAAGTTGGTCTCTGGGACCGCCCCTGAGCTAGTCCGGCCGCACGGAGCGGCGATCCTTATATGTGATACACTTGAAGTGCTTGCGCCTGTGTAGCTTGCGCCCGTAACACACCCCCTGGGCAGAGTTGACGATGTCCTCATCGTCTGAAGTTCATGTTATTGACTTCTTATTGTCCTCTATGTAGATCCCGAGTCCATCTTGTCGGTACAGCAGGTCTACGCCTGGGCAGCGCCACCTAATTATCATCTTTGATTATCCTCCGAGTACGCAGTCCACTTGTGGGCGGGGTTCGTTCCGCTTTCTGACACCAGTTGTTACGATTTTATTATCCGTCATGCACTGAATAAAAAGTGCAGCCTCCGGGATACGATCCGGTGACCTCTTGATCAAGAGGCTGACACGCTGTTGACTGAGCTAGTCCGGCCGCACCAAGCGGCGATCCTTGTATGTGATACACTTGAAGTGCGGGCGCCTGTGTAGCTTGCGCCCGTAACACGGGTTTCGGAGTCAATTGCGGTACCATCGGCCTGCTGCAATAATGAGTCTGAGATTTCGACAAACGGAACTATGAAACTGTTTTAAGCTTGATTCGGGCCTTGCGTTACTATGAGGAATGTCCTTGATTCATCGGTAAAGGGTTATCAATGATAAGTCGAATAGATTATCAGATAACATACAAGTGTCCTCCTTATTCTCGGAGTTCTACGATCGATTCAAAGGGTAGTTTTTGAACGATCCTTCGAATGATTCATAATAGACGATTAATCCATGATTATTATCATTTCAATCTGGAACAATTGCATATCTCTCAGATTGACAAGATAACAATAGATGTATGCTTGATCTATCATTTTATTCAACCGGTCATTGATAACATCATGGATATGAGATCATATCGTGTTATCACGCATTTTGTACAATCAGTCAAGTTCAGTTAACAATGAACCAAAATAACGTAAAGTCCCCCCCCCCCTTCCAGAATCCGAGGTCAAAAATCCAAGATCTGGATTAAAAAATTTTTTGTCTCTAATTTCCCGGAAATTTGGGGGTGTTCAGTAAAAACTGATGTCATTTTCGAACGCAACGCATGATTTTACGTAGGAATACACAAGGGGGTCCTCACTCCTAGCACGTACCCGTCATGTACCGATTATAGTGTCACATACTCTGCACATACTGTCTCATACTGGCTCTGCCACCATTGCTCGAGAGAGACCGATCGGATAGTACTCACTGCTATTATCCGTTACGTGACGAGTACGTGATAGATTTCGGTGGATACTCGAAGGACCCACCAGGCAGTACTTGCTGCTACTTATCTTGTTCGTGACGGGTAGGTGATGGATTTTGTGGGAATATTCGAGAGACAAACGTGGCAATACATCACAGTACGGAACGAGTACGTGACGAGTAGGTGATGAGTTTTGTAGGAATATTTGAGGAAAACACGTGGCAGTATTTCACAGTGCGGAACAAGTACGTGACGAGTATGGGACGGATTATGAGGCCGTGACTCAACTTATAGCACGCGCCTTGTACAGCAGTAGGCGCGAACGGATTCTCATGTGACGGTATTGGTAGACAGTGGAAGAGTGAAATTTACCATTAAGGCGGTGCGGTCACCGTGCACGCTGAAAATTATTCGCACTCTTATTCGATACATTTGCGATTTGGACTAAACAAGGAGAAGACGAATACTTATTATCATCCAACTTGAATTCGTCTTCTCGTTGTTTGGTTCAAATCGCAAGAAAACTGGAGAAAAGTGCGAATAACCCGAACGCAGGCACCTCCTAACCTATAAGATAGGCACGTTGTAATTCGCACTTTTAACCGATTCTCTTGCAATTTGGGCAAAATGACGAGAAGACGAACTCTAATTAGATGATAATAAACACTCGTCTTCTTGTCGTTTCGCCCAAATCGCAAGAGAATTGGATAAAATTGCGAATAACTTTCAGCGTGCACGATGACCACATTGCCTTAAAGAATTCACCGAAAAAAATTCAATTACACTACAAAAAGGATATCTCGAATTCAGTATGCACAGCATCCTTGAAGTTGCATCTGAAAATCGATCGATTATGATTCTTAGACTACAATTCTCACACGATCGATTATATTCAGATGAATTTGATGAATCACAGAGTCTGTCTGAGGATCAAAATTTTTTAACTCAGCGTTTGATTTTTGATTTTGGAATTGATACCGATACAGTATGGGCTCAATGGCGTTATCATTGTCCTGACTCACAAACGTCGGTTCGAATCAATACTGTTTTTAGTTTAAGGTTCATCACAGCAGAATTTTGTGTTGTAAATGATTACGAGAGGGAGCGAGTGAATTGTTTTACAAGTTTCTGAGTGTTATTTGACATGATGCATCAATAAGACTTCAAGTCTATTATCAATAGTAACTGTAGCAAAAGGACCTGGCTGTTGCTGCAAATTTTGCGAGAATTCGTGGGAGGTGTGATTTCATACAAACGCAACGAGAAGAGTGCTTTGGTTCAGGCCCTTCCCTCGAAAATTGGAGCAATCGTGGAGAATATCGGATAATTAAAAGAACAAAATTATATATACTAATTTGAATGATCATTCATCGTCCGAAATCACTAGATTTTCCGTGAGCTTCATTTTTTTGCCACCTCGCGTCTCTACTTGTTCTTCGAGACCGTGGCGGGCGCGTGCACGCGGGAGAGGAAATGAAATCGTCGGCTGCTATCTGCACAGCGGCGACCGCTCGGGCCGGCTTTGATTCCGTTTTAACGCAACCTTGTTCGCACGCGATATAATCACGAACCCCGGTTTAATTGATAGCAAAAACATCTATCAATTAATGCGGGGGCTCGTATGCTACTCTTCGGGATGCGTTAAACGCACAATAATCTCAAGCCCCGACTGGGGTCAACAAGTCGAGTACCAATTTTGTAGTGTTATTAAATATGGTTAGCCGTGGTTGAGTGGTTAGCGTGCTCGGTCCCTTTTTGCACGCTTTCGTCCGGGTTCAAATCCCGGTCGAGCTGATTTCTTTTTCTTTTATTCATTTTTAATACAGCTGACTAACGAGAGCCCATCAAGCATTTGTGAATTATTCTCTTCGGTTTTTGTTTTCAATATACAGAATCTCTTATAGAATGCTCAATTTTTTTTTAATTAGTCAATTTAAGTTAATGACTCATCTTCACTGAAGTTGAGTTATTCTTTTGACAAATTATTTGGAACACAGTCCACTCAAGGGAAGGCCTCACCCTAGTTTTGAAGTCTGGCCTGAAAAATCATAGAGGCCTGAAGCTCTGGATTCATATGTACTTTTTCGATATAAAAACGATGGCGTAGTCAGTTTTCCAAAAAAATTTTTTGACCATTTTTGTCCACTGGTTTTTGCTCCCTTCGCCCGATCGCTAAACTTATACGATATTTTTGTTCAAAACCATAAATGTAGCCACAAAAAAATTCACAGACCGATTCACCAAATTCCGTGCGACTATCTTCATTTTTCCGAGTCAAAAATCTGAATTTTTTGCTGAAACGCCTCAGAACTCTGAAAAATCGATAGTTTCGGAAAAAGACACGAATTCTTTCTTTTTCAGATTAACAAGTTAAATCGGATTAGTGAACAAGATATTTCAAGAATCAAGAAGAAATATCAGCAGAAATTTATATAATTAAATATATACCGAATTTTTCAAAAAACAATTCCGACTCCTATTCTTTTTTGGTTCTCTAATCCGATAAAACTTTTCAATCTGGATAAGGAAGTATTCTTGTCATTTTCCGAAAATATCGATGTTTCTCGAGTTCTGAGGCATTTTAGCGAGAAAATTCATAGTTTTGACCCGAAAAAATGTATCTTGTCACACAGAATTTGATAGATCGGTTTGTCAATTTCTTTGGGGGTACTTTTCATGGTTTTGAACAAAATGTCATATGAGTTTGGCGATCGGGTGAAGGGGGCGCAAACCAGTGGACAAAAATGGTCGAAAAATCTTTTTTTGAGAAACTGACTACACCATCATCGTTCTTACATCGAAAAATTACATATAAATCCAGATGTTCAGCCCTCCATGATTTTCCAAGCCAGACTTCGAAATTAGGGTGGGACCTCTCCTCAAAACTGAAGAATCGTGTAAAACATGAATGAAATATAATTGTTTTCGAATCAACATTATATTATAATTTTCACGTTTCACAGTTCTGTCGACTGCTGTCGACTTTCCAAAAATCTTTACGAGTCATCCTTTCGAGTATCAACGAGTTTTCTTCTTTTTATATAAGTATTAAAAAGTTTTCGGTCCTTAGTAATGAATTTTCCTGTGATTTTGGGTGTATATTGTATATCATGAAAAAAGATAGAAAGCACAGTTTTTAGGTCCCGGAAGTCTCTTTGCGAGATTGACGCACTACTTGCACATATACAATATGTACCCAAAATCACAGAAAAATCCAAGACTATATACCGAAAACTTCATGATACTAAAAAGAATACCTCATGGAGATTCTTGGAAAGTCAACAAAACTGTGAAACGTGAAGATTATCACGTCCCGTTGATTCAAAAATGATTATAAAAGATTCTGTATATTGAAAAAAAAAACCGAAAAGAATAATTCACAGGTGCTTCATAGGCTCTCATTAGTCAGCTGCATTAAAAAAAAAAAAAAAAAACTTCAGCTCGACCGGGATTTGAACCCGGGCGAAAGCGTGCAAACAGGGACCGAGCACGCTTACCACTCAACCATGACTAACCATATTTGATAACACTACAAAATTGGTACTCAACTTGTTGACCCCAGTCGGGGCTTAAGATTATTGAGCGCTTAACGCATCCCGAAGAGTAGCATACGAGCCCCCGCATTAATTGATAGATGTTTTTGCTATCAATTAAACCGGGGTTCGTCATTATATCGCATGCGAACAAGGTTGCGTTAAAACGGAATCAAAGCCGGCCCGAGCTGTCGCCGCTGTGCAGATAGCAGCCGACGATTTCATTTCCTCTCCCGCGCGCACGCGCCCGCCATGGTCTCAACTCTCGAAGAACAAGTAGAGACGCGTAGTGGTGACAAAACGAAACTTTACGACTTCAATAGTGGACCCTCCCCCACCACGGGATTTGAAGGTCCTGTGTATACGACCGTGCCCGAGAGTGATGATGGCTGCTGAACAAACCATACTTTGTTTTGCCTTCGCCACATGGTCATGAAGCAGAGATACGCCCTGTCAGGGTGCCGGCTCAGAGAACGAATATTGAGCTGCTCCTGAGTTCCAGCCTCAGGGCCAGTCCCTTCCTACCGGATTTGAGACCGAACTGACCCCAATTTGGATTCAGAGACCGCAAAAACATGTAGTATAGGCAAAACAATGTATGGTTTGATCACCAGGTCCAAGTATCTTTGGGAAACCACGAGTTTTCGAGGTTATGTGAAAAAGCTGATGTTTCGGGACGAAACTGACTTTGGATTTGTATTCAGCAACCCCGAAAACATATAGTATTGGCAGGATGGAGTATGGTTCGGTCACCAGGTACAAGTGTCCTTGGGAAACCATGATTTTTCGAGTTGATGTCAGAATGATGATGTGCTGGGACCCAACTGGCCCCAGATTCGGATCCAGCGACCCCGAGAACATATAGAATATGCAAAACGAAGTATGGTTTGATTACCAGATTTGAATATCCTTGGAAAATCTAGATTTTTTCAAGGTTATGTCAGGACGATGATATGTTGAGACCAAACTAACCTCGTTTTTGGATTCAGCGACCCCGAAAACATGAGGTTGGTGGTCAAACGTGGATTCAGTACGGGTTGATAATGATTTTGGAGCAATTTTGTCAAATCATGCTTTTTTGAGGTTATGTAAAAATCTCGAGGTGTTGGAACGAAACTGACCCTGGATTCGGATTCAGCGACCCCCGAAACATGAAGGTAGTATACTTTGGGAGTTAGGTCAGATTTTTTTGTGGGGCTGTGTAATGAATGTAACATAATACCATTACCCGCAAGCATACCAATCGGGTGAAAAATCAAAATCGAATATGAATTTTTTTTCTTAATATTCCACAGTGCGTACGCTCTCAGAATTGATTCGATCCAATTGAACCTTATCGTATTTGAAATTGAATTCGAAATTGAAAACTATTGAGAACCATTAAAGTGTTGCTTACCAATGGAGAATCGTTCGGTTATTCTCAATTGACAGACATTGACGTACCCGTGAGGGCATCCATATTATCCGCAGTTGGAGACGATTGGATAACTATTGGCTGATCCCTGAATTCCTCCTGGGAACGATTGGTTCATACTTCCCAATTGAAATCGATCGAGCAGGATTGAATCCAATTAACTGACTTCCTTTCGTGATATTCGGATACACTGATTTTTCTCTTCCTCAAGGTCGATTGAAACCAATTGGGAACCATAGCGCAATTCTCTCACGGTAACTCGAGGCAATTGGGCGAGTATTCAATAACTCTTAGATTCCACTTGGGTCCGATTGCTTTACATAGCTTGACTTGGAATCGATTGGCAGGATTGGATTCAATTGGCTGAATTGCATACGAGCTTCTCAGATCCATTGAAACTTCTCTCTCAATGCATTGATTAATATACCTTCTATCGAATTTGATTCAGTGAAATTACATCCCATTTACCGCATTCTAATATGATTGGAGTATATCGGCGTTTTTCCTTAACAAGAAATTGAATCCAACTGGAACCTATTCAGTTTTTTCCAATAGTCGAATGGTCGATAGTTGATACCTCTCACTATGGTCAGGCAGCGCTCCCCAAACCTTGCCACTCTTTTATTGTCATGCCCCATAGCCGGGGGCGGGTTTTCGCAGTCATGAGGATATTAATAAATTAGTGAATTATTGAAAAACGTGCTTGAGCGCATGCGCTGGATTCGGCAGGATCGAGAAGCTTGGTTCACACAATCACATTTACGCGCACTTTTTAAAACTCGAATTCCTGAAATGAGGGAGAATTCGAGAGAGAATTGTAAAAATTTAATAATTATACACAGATATTGGAGAGGTTGGTCTTTAACATTTTCAATCTGCTTTTGATCACAGAGTGGGGAGAAATGAGATAGTTTTGTTCTGAAAACAAGGATTACAAATTCAGCGTGGCGTTCAATGAAGGTATATTTTTAATGTCACACAATACTTCTAGTCCCTTTTTCACGACAAACTATTTGATGTGCCGTGAAAAAGAGGCCGAGGATATGCATAATGAGTGTCTCCAATGTCAACGTACAATTATCAGAATTTCCCGATTCTCTTTCAAATTCTTCCTCATTTCAGGAATTCGAGTTTTAAAAAGCGCGCGTAAATGTGATCGTGTGAACAAAGCTCTTTGATTCTGCTGGACCCAGCGCTTGCGCTGTCACGCAAATTCTAGTAATTTAATGATTTAGTAAATTTTTAAAGTGAGCAAAAACCCTACCCTGGTGCATAGATTCCGGCGCGCGGCGACTCTCGCGAGTGTGGTGGGGGTAGCTATAACTGTGCTCTGTGTATGTATGTGTGAGTGTATATGTTACCGTAAAAGCCCGAAATCCGTGATTGCCGGGCATTCACTAGTGAATCCTAAGATTCACTGGTCGAGGCCAGTGAATGCCTGGAATTCGCAGCTGATATCGTTGCTGAGGCCATATTTCGGGCTTTCACTAGTGATTGTTAGCATTCACTGGTCCCGACCAGTGATTGTCAGCATTCACTGTGCATCGACCAGTGAATGTCGGAGATCGGGAGAATTGGGGAATGGAAGTCGAATAAAATGTCAAATACATTGTCTCATTATCCCAAGTTTCCGAGACAGGTTGGTATATGGAAAGATCAAGGTATAGTGTTCAATACTCTCTTAACCTTTCCGTATGAACCCCCACTCTGTGGCAACTCCGAAAAGAGTGAGTTTGACTCTTTTGGGGTGAAAATTTTACGCAAGCTCGAGTGAATCTCATTATTCCCGAATCGCCACAAAAAGGGGGTTTCACTCAGAAATGTTGAGGAAGTATGGCCTCTCCATTCATCACCCATCGAATGAGGCCAGGAGTTCCTGATTTCGAACCTCCATCTACTAAGATAGTCGTGGCACGCAAGATTGAAAAGACAGTTGTGTCAGCATGAGCAGTGTGTCATGAATAATCATGAGTGAAACGTTGATGTCACTCAACTTATGTCATTGACAACTACTTCCTATGAGGTATTTCTGAGATCGACAAGTATTTGACAAGACAGTTGATTAACAACTCTTCATTGATGGAATATGGAGGGATATCCATTATCCATCTACACCGTGTTTCAAAAGGTGTGTACATGCCGTGACAGGGGGTTAGAAAAAATTTTGTATTTTCAGAAAAGTTTTCCAAAAATTTTCGTAATAGTTTTCAGCTTTTGTAACTTCCAATAGAAAAAGTCACTTTTATCATTACGTTTGTAATGTTTGGAATTTGGCGGCAATTGTTTGTTGTGTAATGATTCACCTCTAATCATTGCATAACAATATGTAACATTAGTATAATGTTCTCGAGGTTATGAGATGTTTTATGAGTATTGAATAGAGGAAAAAGCTCAAAATCATTCCGGCAGCATAATACGGCGAGTTGGGAAAAATTTCCCATTTTAGCGTACGCTAGACCCAAGTTTGGGACTTCCCTTCGATCATGGGAATTCCTCGCGTGCGCGAGAGTTTTCCAACTCAGCCTGCTCAAGACCCAACATCAGAAGCTTCGCTCGGACATGGAAAATTCACGCGTCCGCGAGAAATTCCCAACTTAGCGTGCGCGAGGCTCGACATCGAAACTTTAGCGATTCATCTCGACCATAGGAATTTCTCGCGTGCGCGAGAATTCCCACCTTTAGTGTACGCGAAGACCGGAATCAGAAGACGCTAGAACCAAGTTTGGGACTTCACTTCGATCATGGAAATTCCTCACGTGCGCGAGAGTTTTCCATCTCAGCCTACGCCAGACCCAACATCAGAAGCTTCGCTCGGCCATGGAAAATTCACGCGTCCGCGAGAAATTCCCAACTTAGCGTGCGCGAGGCTCGACATCGGAACTTTGGCGATTCATCTCGACCATAGGAATTTCTCGCGTGCGCGAGAATTCCGACACTTAGTGTACGCGAAGACCGGAATCAGAAGCTTATGTCGGCCGTGGAGAATACTCGCGTGCGCGAAAAAATTCTCAACTCAGCGCACGCGAAACCCAACATTAGGAGCTTCTCTCATCCATAGAAAATTCTCGCGTGCGCGAAGAAATCCTCAACTCAAAGCACGCGAGGCCCGCAGTTCACCTCGACCATGGCAATTTCTCGCGTGCGCGAGCATCTTCCAACTGAGCGTACGCGAAGCTCAGAATCAGAAGCTTATCTTGGCCGTGGAAAATTCTCGCGTGCGCGAGGAATTTCCAACTAAGCGTACGGGCAACTCAAGTGGCAGGATTCATTTTCATCAAGAAAATTTCTCGCGTGCACGAGACCCAATACCAAAAGCTCCTCACGGTTGTCTCGCGTGCGCGAAAAATTTTCAACTTAGCGTGCGAGAGGCCAAACATCAGATGTCTATCTTGGTCTCACGTGCGCTAAGCTGGGAAATTTTTCGCGCACGCAAGAATTTCCCACAACCGAGAGGAGCTTCTGATGTTGGGACCCGCGTAGGCTAAATTGGGGGACTTGTTGCTCCTGCGAGAATTTTCCACGGCCGAGATAAGCTTCTGATTCTGAGCTTCGCGTACGCTCAGTTGGAAGATGCTCGCGTACGCGAGGAATTGCCATGGTCGAGGTGAACTGCGGGTCTCGCGTGCTCTGAGTTGGGAATTTCCCGCGGACGCGTGAATTTTCCATGGCCGAGCAAAGCTTCTGATGTTGAGTCTCGCGTAGGCTGAGTTGGAAAACTCTCGCGCACGCAAGGAGTTTCCATGATCGAAGTGAAGTCCCAAACTTGGGTCTAGCGTACGCTAAAATGGGAAATTTTTCCCAACTCGCTGTATTATGCTGCCGGGATGATTTTGAGCTTTTTCCTCTATACAACACTCATGAAACATTTCCTAACCTCGAAAACATTACACTAATGTTACATATTGTTATGTAATGATTAGAGGTGAATCATTACACAACAAACAATTGCCGCCAAATTCCAAACATTAAAAACGTAATGATAAAAGTGATTTCCCCTATTGGAAGTTACAAAATCTGAAAACTATTACAAAAATTTTTGAAAAACTTTTCTGAAAATACAAAATTTTTCCTAACCCCCTGTTACGGCATATACACACCTTTTGAAACACGGTGTATAAGGAGTTGTCCATAAAATGTCTTGTCAAATACTTCTCAATCTCGAAAATACCTCATGGAAAATAATTGTCAATGACAAAAGTTGAGTGACATCACCGTTTCACTTATGATCATTTATGACACACTGCTCATGCTGACACAATTGTCTTTTCAATTTCGCCCGCGACAACTACCTTAGTAGATGAAGATTAGAAATCAGGAACTCCTGACCTTATTCGCCATTCTGAATCGATTGATTGATACGGAATTTTCATAAAATCTGTGAAACATAATTCAAAAGAAGTTTTTTTATAGCACTGCGTCACCTAAACCCGCGTTTATTTAACGCATTTGCGGGACTTAAATGGCCTATTATTAAACTGTGGAATAATGCGTCCGCTCACTTCACGTGGGTGCGGGATGCAGCAAATCAGTTTATTTCACTGTGAGGTTATTGGGACATTTTTGGCAATTTTTGCGCATATTATGTATGCAGGCATCGAAATTGAGATGATATTATAAAAAATCTATGATGGATCATGTCTGGAGCACTTGTATCCGCATCAATAATTGTAAAGAGCAAGAAAATTAGTCATGACTGTTACATTCCCACTCATGGTTATAAATCATCATCAACATAAACATAAACATAAACACGTGGTTGAGTTTTGCACATGTATATTTGTGCTAACCTTGAAACCTTTGACCATGCTGGATTTCCATTTAATACACTGTCGTGATCAAATCACAACAAATAAGTAGGTATCAAAATTAGAGACTGCATGGCAGTATTAGGAATTGTACCTCATTTGAAAAGATCGAATACGCATATTCGTCATCCTTGCGGTGAGGATGTGTTCATACACAGCTTTCAATTCTCAAACAGCCGTTATGGAATGTCTAAGAAGAATTAAACTGCTAATTTTTCTGGAGTCTAGTTACCACCGTGAATTCAGGAATTGTTTCATGATGGAGTCTGAGAGGGAAAATTTCAGGTTTTGGCCGGGATGAGGGTTGCACAACCCTTATATTACTATAATAACCAACGATGCTCATGACTTATTTTAGATACAAGAAACGTCTTTATCATCACTCGATAGGTTTAATCGCGGGTGTGTGATGTCTATTTTATAGGACCAGATTTTTAACTTTTTTTCAGTCGGGGGGGCTGCCGCCCCCCCGCTTACCCCCGCCCTAGCCACCCGCTTCCACCCTCGCGCAAGCGCTCGGGTGTGTTATAATCCCCGCGAAGGGCGGGTTTATGTCACTCGATGCTATAAAATAGTGTACGATACACGAGACCCAAGAGCTTTGATTATTACACGGCGTGATTGGCACCCTCGCGCAAGCGCTCGGGCGCTAACTTCACGCCGTGTGATAATAAGGCTCTTAGGTCCCTTGTATCGTAAATAACTATTTCGGGAAAAGAGAATTTTCACCAAGAACTCCAGTTTAATCATCTTTGAACCGACTGTATCAAAATTTTCCCTCAACCAAACAACAGATATTGTTGGAAAAACCTGCTTTTAGATGGCCCAAATCTCTTTGAAATGCTTCCTCAAAAGAAGAAGTCACAATATAGGGCACTCTCTTTTTCGTTAAGGTTATTATCATATAACGCCGTGAGAAAGCATTCTGCTAATCACTTTTAGCAGCGTATTTGGTTGATTAATAAAAGCTATGCCGAAGAAAATTGATAGGATCGATTCCAAGGTACCTTAGTTCATTTTCATTGTTTCTATTCCAACTCTAAAATGCTTCTCACAGAATCGCGAAATTTGATTTTTAACCGATTCCACGCCCACATTACTGGAAAAAAGTGCAGTATTCCTAATATGCCCCCACTTCTACTTCCGCACATAGAGGGCTTTGCGCCATGCCGCAAGTTCTTTTGGCACTTCTTGTCGAGATAACATTAGTTTTCGGTGTACTCAGCGATATTCAGCAGCATAGAGCCTTAAAAACGCACCAGATCTCGCAAAATATGCTAAAAATCGATTTCTATGTTAATTTTGAGGTCATTTGCGGTCTCGATCATCGAGAATACTTCAAATCATGACGATTTGTTCATTGAATACACTACCGTCATGCTCCGGAACCGATATCGCTTTTTCAGAGTTTCAGAATCGCGATATGACTATAGGGGCATATTAGGAACACATTGTCAAAAACTCGCGAAAAATCTTATTCTGCAAAAATCAAGATCGCTCGGCTCCAATCCCTTCAAATCGAACGTACTTTAGCTCATTTTCAAAGTGTAGTGGGGGCAAGTAGTAAGGGGGCCGCTACCGCGAGTCAAAACAAACCCCCACTCCTCCCCCGCCCCCTCCACCTGTCGTCCGCCCCCGCGTCTGGCTGTAACCCATAACCCATTGTTTGCTCCCCTCTGATGGGTTTCGGAAGGGTGCTCCCCTTGCTGCAGGTGCACCTGCCACCCCTCAAGGAAGGGTGCTCCCCTTCGGTATGCCCACCCCCGCACCCATTGTGTGTGACCCTCGTACTTCGGTAACCCATAACCCATTGTTTGCTCCCCTTTGATGGGTTTTGGAAGGGTGCTCCCCTTTGGTATGTCCACCCCCGCACCCATTGTCTGTGACCCTCGTACTTCGTGGGGGGTGCAATCCCCTATTCCTCCTGCAGCAGGTGCACCTGCTCGTGCAAGGTCGCCCACCCTCGAATGTCTGTGAAGTAGGTGGCACCTGGGTAACCCACCCCCGCGGACTATGCGCACCCTCATTCCCTCCAGCAGGTGGACGGTTGCGCCCCTCCTGAGGGTGGTGCTGATGCCTCGGATGAAGGGTTGGCCCCCTGCTCTTTGCAACGAAGGGAGACGGCGCTTCGTATCCCCCCCTTTACTATTTTTTATGTATATATATATATATATATATATATATATATTCTCATCCGCAGAAAGAAACGGTCGCGGGGTTGGCAGATGGTGAAGGATCCGGCCGTTATTTCCAACGATCGCTACAAAAAAGAGCAACAGAAACGTTACCCGTACCTTTTCCTGACCACCTGGCGGTAGGTACGCAGGCCCGTTTTTTTTCTCGCGCTTCCCGGGTGAGAGCGATGGCGGTGTCCCCTGGAGGCCTAGTCCGCCTTGGGCTTTAATGGGTCAGATGTTAAAGAGTAGTGAGTCTTCTAGATATTTAAAAATTTTCATGACCTCGTCTCTGTAAAGTGTTTGGTTTTGAAGAAGAGTTATCTTTTTTATACGTTTTCCATTCGGATTGGCTCTCACTTTTGGTATCAACCAGAGGTTCTTTTCCATTTTTCAATTTTTCGTAATTCGAATCCTTTGAGTTTGAGGGACCCATGGCGGATTGGAGATTAGCGATGTTTGTCGCTTGGTAGCCGCAGAAGGAATGAGACAAATCAGTTGAATGTTTGCACTTTTGTATGGTCTGAGGAATAGTTCATGAACGCCATGGAATATAGGATCAAAATTCAGTATAATTGTTTATTTGAAGATAATTAATATTCACATTGGTTCAACAGTAATAATTCATGGATGCGAAAGAATGTCTTGTAAATTTCTCATAACCACTGCTAAACCAAATGCTAGAATTTCTGCAAGCACCATATTATTATATTCAGCTTCGAGTCCATCACCATCGTTGGAGAGTTTTCCGGCAACGCACCCCTCGATTCCGGCATTGTGAATGGAGTAGTACTGCTTGAATTTGGGATAATTCTTGAGTAGTTCTTCCGCGTCCTCACCGTGCTCCTCGATCTTCTTTTTAATATATTCCACGATGAGTTGAGATAGCTGATTGACCTTTTCAACGCGCGTTTTCAATTGCTCTAAGCGAAGATCAATCAGACGGCTTTGGAAGCGTAAGCCGTCGAAAGTAGTTGGCTGCATTGCGATACTGGGAAAGGGTACGTGCGATTTCTTACTAGTTGATGGGCCATCGTCCTGGTCGTCGTTGCGTGCCCCGATAGGTAGTCTCTCGTCGATCAATAAGGATTTGGTGCCATATGTTGTAGCGAACGTCAGATCATGGTTTGGTAGAAAAACCTTATTACATTTCCCAAAATCCTCAGCGAATTGTTGGGGGTTTCGAAAATAGTTGTTCACCGTCTCAAACTCTTGCTTGAAGCGCTCCCATCTATCAGCGTCGAATGTCACCGGTTTTTGGGAACTCAGCAGCTTCACCATTTGTCGAAACTTTCCCGCGTCATGGTCCAGGCCAATGCACACCCTTTTGGAGTTAGATTTATTCAACGCGTAAGTAGTCGACAGGAACAAGTTAGGCAGTTCACAGTTACTCGCGCGTTTTTCGCGGGATTGGCAGCGAGACATTTTGACGTATGAAAGAAGCGGCTTAATTCGATTAAGTTTCGGGTCGAGGCAAACTTCTCGCCGCCTCACGCACAACTGAACGCCTAAACGGTTGAAAGTTCGCTCAACGGTCCGTTCACCCCCTACCGCTGAACCTGAAAATGTATAGCTACACATCCCTACCTTGGTCTAAGGCGGGGTGCGGGTATAACTCGGCGTTGCCCAAACCAATCACCCTTGAGATGTATGAATATGGTGGGGGATACTAACTTTGTCTCTTCTCATTGTTCTCGAGTAACGGATTTTGAATGAATAAGGAGTACATTTCATCAACATCTGCTGGTTGATTGAAGGGAACAGCGCCATATTGCTATATTTACTTTCTTTCGGCAAGTATGATGGGTGGATATCCGTTGGAATATTTCATTGTGCAAAAAAGAGACCAGTTGTTCTGTCATTATATGACCTCCATTTCTTTTCGTGTATTGACAATATTCCGAAGACGTTGACAAGGGTGAGATAGGAGGGTGTTTGTAGAATAATAACACGCATTGACATACACGTAGAAATAGATTCCTCTACTGAAAAAACTAATACTATTGGTACAGAGTCAGATGTTCTCTACGAGGAACGATTACGAGGAATACATGATTGATTACAATGACCAGAACCAACAGATAATTCGGCCAAATAAGAATTCCCACGTGGGCATTTCTTATACTTAATCAATTTCAAAATCTTCTTATAGAATTTCATCACTTTTTTATCATTCTTCTTCTTATTTTTCATGAATAATCTATAGAATTGACTCAAACTCTTTCCACTACACATATAATATAGGAATATAATCGTATATTGGCCACAACACACTGAATCATCGCTTTGTAACTCCTAAGTGCTCCAGCGAAAACTCTTGCAGTTTTCGCGTAATCTGCATAGACGGTGTTCGGAAATTGGCGGTAGTCCGTAACTGTCAAAATACGTACCAATCCTATTTTTGTCAATATGTATGGCTGACCAGTGAGTTCCGCGCTTGGTATGGTCATCGCTGTTGCAGACTACTGCCGCTGAAGTCATAAGGATCCTCGGGATACGATCGGCAGCGTACACTCCTATACTTCGGGCTTCCACACTTCTGAGCGCGTTCAAGATCTTGAGAGTATCCATGTCGTCTGTGCTGTTTTCTCACGATTTCATCTGCTGTTTCATAGGTATGCTCGTTCGAATCGTTTGAATCATCGGAATCATCCGGAATCATGGGTGGTATATCCACTTCATCGTAACCTGTGCTTTCAGAAGAAGAGAACCGCACAGAATTCAGCCTAGTGACAAAGAGTCTCCGTAGATGGTGAAGTATCTTATCGATGTTTTTATTGCTGAGGTCCTTTTGATTTGCACTGGGTAGGAGCGATATCAACCACAGCCTCAGAAGTTGTGCGCGTCTTGTCGTGCAGAAGTCAGCTTTATATTGCTTCCCCAGCACAGCATGGAACCAACACAAATTCTCACACTTGAACTTTTCCTGGAGATCCAACAAGCTGATACGTGCGTGGTCCTCGATTTGACGATGGTACGCGCCATCACCATCTCCAAATATTTTGCTCCTTTTGATCCTCTCACATAAACGGTATTGGTACATCTCGACAATTTGCACAGATAATACTGGAGTCTGGTCTGGGAGATACTCCCATCGAACCACTCAAGACCGTGGCAGCTTCGGGAACCGTAATTGTTGCATCTTTTCACTTCTTTCGATATTTCCTCAAATCGATGTGGCGGTGGTATCATCCAATGGGCCGACACATCGCCTTTGATGGACAGTATGGTGACCTCTTTCGGAGCAAATTTATTGAAACGGTCTTGGAATCCCAGTTGACTATATTTCAATGACTATATCCATCTTGATGCGCGACGTGAACGATGAATCAAGGTGTGCCAGGGTACTGAAAGAGCACCATCATGAGTCTGGCTATATACTGTCCTCCCCGCCACATGAGACCCTACCCCCCTCTCATAGGCGTCAAGGGGGCGCGGCGATACGGCTATGACTTAGGCGTTGAAATCTGTCGTGACTTGTCTATTCGAGTCTATTTCAAGGACATTGTCGAATCCCGCATACACAATACAACTGATAGTTTCCGTTACAACCGTAGCGAAACGGACTTCTATTCGTAGAGAGCCTGTTCTAACAAGATTCCAGTGCATAAAGAAGTGTGCTGAAAGATCGGGTGTCAAGTCGAATGCAATAGACAATACCCTTCCGGATAGTTTACTTGATCGATACCCAGGCTCTCATTCATGTAATGTATACCTGTACCCGTGTAAAGCGTGTGAAATGAATCCACGTATAGTTTCTCATCCCCTGTAAATCGGGGTTGCAACGGTTTACTAGGAATCTGCACACCGTCCACGTACAGGGAGAGGAAGTTGATGGAGAAATGTTGGGAATTAAAAGGGTTGAGACGTCTGTTTCCATTGAATGCTCTATTCGACACAAAAACAAGAATGACGCGTTTGGGCAGTTGACCTAGAATAACATTATCCAGAGTGTCACCTAAGATACCTCTGTGCATGGTGAACGATTTGACCTCGACTCGAGTGATCGGATATTTTGCCGTGGTCTTAGCTAGAGCCTTTGCATGGGCGAGCAAGACGCCCGAGCTTGTCTTGGCTCGGCGCACGATAAACGCAACGTCCTTGATGCGAACCGAATAATTGGCGGCTTCTGAGAAGTCCATCAAGCAAAAGGTGTTCTTACTCCGCGTGAGTCTCACCCTTACTTCTATTCCGTTGATCAAAAACCGTGGCTGAGAGAATAAATCAGAGTGAATGTATCCAATCATGTCCACGGTCTTTCCGTTGAGCATCAGATTTTTTCTCGTCGATAAGCCCGGGTTATACTCCGGCGCGGTGCTTGCGAGGTTAGGATTTGCGTCCATAGATCCGGGTTTATCGTGGTACCACAAAGCTGCGGTCAGGTGCGATTGCATAGTTGGCACGGAATGATTGAGAATTGTTTCCAAGTACGCCCTGTACGGATAAGAATTGTTCTGCGGTGAAACAATCTTCTAATTGAAGAACACGTCAATCTGGTTGAAAAGAGAATGAATAAAATTATTCACCGGGGCGACTTTGGCATTTTCAGCTTCGACGCCGAGCGTTGTTATACAAGCTGTGACACGCAACATAGTGTGAGCTAAGTCGATGTAAGGATCCGTCGAAGATGAGATAACGAATCCCAACGGTGTATCGGAGTCTTCGCTCAGCAAACTGGCGGGCGTGTAGTAGAGAAAAGCGCTGCTCTCGATCGAAGTCTGTGTTAGGGGAAGAGTAAATGAATCGAGTTCACTCTTCATCCCTTCATGACTACAAGCTTGTAAGAATGCCACCTTCCGTTTTATTGAGATCCGAATATATCTGCCACACTTCTCACTGCCCTCTTCCTCATATTGCTGGGTCTCTTCCTTCGTTTGCTTACGGACCCAGTCTTCCGACGCGTGCGTCTCTTTGCAACTGTCTTCTTTCGCTTGCGCGATGAGGTACTAGCAGCTGTGCGGTTTCGCCGGGACTGTCGTTTTTTGACACCAGAGCGCGTTTTATAACCGTTGCCCTGCATCACGCCTCTCACTTTTCTCACAGCTTCTATCCCAAGCTTCTTACCTGACTCTCGTGCGCGTGTATTGAGAGACTCTTTCAAACCCACACCACTGTCTACAACGTCATCAAACACGTTCAGTCCTGCACGCACGGCTTCTTTCCCAACGGCTTTAGCACCGCTCGCCAAATGAGGAACAATGTGTCGTAATAGAGAGCCTAAGGAACTACCAATGCCCGAGTCTCTCTGATACGTTGATCCCGCGAAAACGTTTCTCACTCCTCTACTTCCGCCTATCTGCTCATTATCATACTGGTCGTAATGAGACATGGTGGATACTTCATCTTTCTCTTCTGAAATGAAGCGTAACCGTCAGAGTTCCATACTCGAATGGGACGTGTTCACCGCGCGTATTCATTATATTCACCACTACGCTCTGAAACATGTGATATAGAAGCGATATGTGATGGATGGGTGAAAAATGCCTGACAACGTTTGAACCGAAATTATACTTTGAGTTCTCCAACGATACTATGCGCGATAATGCCGCTTGTGTGTCTCGTACTGTGTATGGCTCGCATATATCCGTGTAAACAAACAGCTGATCTGGTAGACACCTTGACAGACATGCAGGATTTCCTCCAACAATTTTTGTTTTTTGGTCCGTGAGAATGAGCGGATCGATTCGCTCGTCAAATCCTAAAGCTCTCCGAATTTTCCCGTTATAGTAAGTATAGTGATGCCCCTCACATTTGCATACTTTCAGCAGCTGATAGTATCCCTTAGGGTTTGCCGTCGGAGCGAGAATTTGATGTTTTGCAACGCTTTTGTCTACATTCAACTCTTGCACGAGCTGTCCGATACTGTCGGACACGCCGTGGGAAATGGTCTTGTCATCTGCATCAGGGTCTTTGTTGTCGTTGAAGTAGTAGTACGCGTCACTCTTCTGTATGTGTGTGACAGTACAAGGGATATGAATCTCTGCAAGCCCAACCACCCAATTCCCCGTCAATCGAATCTCACGATTCAGATGCGTTGTGAAGCACGTAGTAGTGTTATCGGGAAAATATAACATACTGCTGTTGCTAGGCAGAACAAAATAAAATTCGTCGGAGTTAACTCATTTTTCGATGGATTCCAATCCCGTCGCCTTGATCCGAGAGTTAAATTTCTCCGGATACCCTGACCACTTGACGAATACTTGTTTGTTAGCTCCACGGCCCTTGTTTCGTATTATTTTTTCGACTTGGAATAGCTGTTCATCATCAAATCGAATTTTGCTCACGCCAACTAGCTCTTCGGTGTGAAAGAAACCATCTATAACTGTATCATCCTAGTTTGCTAGTTCATAAATGTAAATTCCTTGTTTACGCAGAACGCGCAGAACCCTGACAACCTCGACTGTGAAGTTCTTGATGTGTCCTTTCTCAAACAAGCCTTTGGCTCTACTGAGTCTCACAAGATCACCACCCTTGTATTTAGGGGTCGCAACGATTCGCCACCCTTTGCGTTGCTGCGACCAACTCCTCTGCAAGTTCTCTCGCGCTCGGAAAGCATTGTACAGATTCACATCATTTGGTCTCATTCTAATCGAGGTGTGTACGGTATGGTTATACGCGTGAAGGATCTTCTGGATATCATCGATGTACCTGTGGGTATTTTGATGGGTAAGGAAGCGGCAACAACGCTCCTTAATTGATCTTTGTAGCCACTCCACGATTGATGCTTTTACGTCGGGTGATTTGGTTGTACGAAATTTTATGCCGTTGGCTTCGAGGATTTCCTGAAAAGCACTGCCGACAAACTCTTTGCCTTTGTTCGTTTGCAAGAGAACGGGTACGCGACCCTTTGCTCTTCCAAGTATCTTTCTGAATGCCAAACCCACAGCTCGAGCTGATTTATCCCTCAGCGGCTCCACCCAAGCGTATTTACTGAGTACATCTATGACAAACAGAAGATAGCTGTACCCATTATTTTCCTCTTTCAATGACGTGAGTTGAGATAAATCCGCTTCTCAGACATCATCTATGTTCGTCACGTTGTAATGCAATCTCGGAAAATTCCTCCGAATCGGTCTGTGGAGAGTGTAAGCGTCTTGTCCTTCTCAACCATTCGTAAATACGTGTTTTTCCCCCTTTTTTCTGCTTGCGAGACTTGCGTTCCTCATTCACACGGATCAAATGCCGAGCTCCCGTGTAACCTGCCTCGTGTTCGGTGTTGTAATAGTGATGACTGACATGCTGGGGTCGTCCTCTTCTTGAACCTGGTTAGATAGGAACCGAAGCAACCATGATCGCTCAGTGCCTGCGTCGTCCAGTAGTCCATCTCTCCGTGGGTGCGTTCCGCCCACTTGGCTACGCCACGAATCAGCCGGTGCGTCCATCTGCCGTTCGCAAATGGCGAATCCCACTCAGTTTGCCAATGCTCAAGGGTGGTTTCCTTCTCGTTGTCGCGGATGATCTCCTTCATCGTCGGAGTGAGTACTCGTTCAGCTCCGATCACTTTCTGGCGGTCCCAGATTCTCACTCGCTCCGCGACGAGCAAGTGGATGGGCGGAGTACTCGCCAATACGTAAGCCGCATCTCCTGACACAGTGCGGTAGGCACGGATACTCCTCAGGGCCGCTCTTCGGTGGACAGGCCCCATTCTCTTCTCGATGATGGTCTTCTCTACTCTCTTCCCCCACACGGGTGCACCGTACAGCATGATGGAGGTAGTGACGGTGTTGAGAAGTGCGCGCCTCTTTTCCTTGGGTCCTCCGATATTCGGCATAAACCGCTGGAGCGCCGCACCGACCCTGTGTGTAAATACATCTCTCGCCGAGTCTCTCTAGGTAACCGTAAAGCACTAATCTTGCTTGGGCTGTGGTATAGGCTGCGATAACTACATTTGTATTACGTGCCGAAGTCACAGCATCTTCTCGGAATCGCCAATTAACGCTCAAAACGTCATCATTCACCGGTAAGATGTCGAATACCTCAAGTTCGGGATTTGTGACAAGTTTGAGCAATGCCTCCCGAAACCGTACAATACTAGTCTGTTTCAAATTGCTCCGCTGACCGAATTTTCCCCATAAAGAGTTAAGACAGCATTTGGCGACAGCGCGGAGCCCAGGGTTATTTGCGACCTTCTCGCGATCAAGGGTTATCCCTTCATCTCGCTTATAAACACGCAAATATCGAGCTTTTGAACTTTCATCGATGCACCACGCAGGCCATCCACTCGCCCCTTGCTTCATCTTCAAAAATGTATCCACGTATCCCGCAAATAGACCCCTCTCTCACCATCAAATTGAGTTATCTCGTATCGCCATATAATCGAGATATCGAGAATACAATAACCGAGGCCGACTGCCGCGCGTAACTCATCGACAACCCACGTACCTCTAAGAACGCGATCGGAAATATTTCTATGATCACAATCAGCCATCCGTTTCTCCTCGCAGCACGACCTACACTCACAAACAGTAGTCGCCCATGCATTTTCATTGGGAGCAATTGTATGAGTAGGTCGCGCGGCGGTAGAACGCTACACTTCACCAGCCCCTCCACCTGAGATAAGTTGTTTGGATCCGCACCCGTAAGTTCTCGGCTCTCGTTACTAACATAAATTCGTGGATGATCGATTGGATATTTTCCACTTTTGTGGATAAGTGGGTACAAAGAACAAATGTCTGTGTACTTGATCTTCTGACCCGGCTGAGTTCTGCAGTATGACCGGAAGTTTTCTGTCCGTCCCCCAAAGAAAGCGTCTCTTGGGTCGAGTTTGATTTTGCTAGTTAAGGGATGATGCTCAAAAATTATTGAATCTCCGGTTTCTCTCGCTTCATTCTATCAAATTCGCATTCCCAAATGAATTCAAGGGTGTATCCGAGGTTACGAATCTGGTCCAGTTTACTCATTGTATTCTCGAACGATTCAGAATACGTGCGACCATACGACATCCGCTGGTCTCGATCTTGTTCAAAACAACGCGGACAGCCGTGCACAAAACATCCCTGAAATTTGAAAACAGTACCTTAGTCCGTGGGATCCGATGCTTTCAAAAATCCGTCCACGAGGAATCTTCCCGGCAACCTAAACTCACGCTCTCTCCCAGCATGCACGATCTGCTGACCGAGCTCATGCTCACGCCACAGCAACCACTCCACAGCTTTTTGGGAGTGAGTGTCCGCTCGCCGACACTCATTATGGGGTATTATACCAATTGTTCCTGTACACGCGAGAGCACGCGCTAGCTATGGTCATTGCCTCTGAATATGGACGAACCCGCCCCGTTTCTTCAAATATTTTCTTGAAACACAAACATGCTCTTCTCAGAATCTCTACATCCATCCGACAATATTTTATGATTTCCGCTTTCATATCGAAACAGTAGTCAGGAGATGTAGCATTGTACCATGCCAAAAACCTCTCTCTCCTCATTGCTCATATCATCAGCACCGTATAACTCGACCGGGGGCATTTTCCCGATGTAATTTTTGTTTTCAGGTAAATTAAATAGATGAGGGAAGAATCCCTTCTCGGTATGTTCGGGGAGTCCAAATGCATCTGGCAATCGGCTTAATTTCATGTGAAAGTAATTGAAGCTGTCAATAAATTTAGTCCGACCAACTGACAGACAAATGATCTTTTCACCAATCGAGATAACATCCGGGATCAGATCGGGTCGTGACTCCACGATCTCGCGAAGAATGGATTGTGAATCAAAATTACCAGCACAACGAGCGATGCAAATTATCTGCTCAAAGATAGATTTCCCGCGAATGCAGAGTGAAATGAGCTCCTTTATGGGATTCGTGCACCATATATATTCACGTAAACCGCGGGTATCGCATGGAATGCTCATGTCATCTATTGCTGAACAGTCATCGCATACTTGTTGTGCAACGCACAGATTGGGCACGTGAATTGTGGTCGTAGCGTGATTTTTGTGGCTCAAATTTTGCTGGGTTTCCAGGTCATAGAAAATGTATAAATTTTTAGCTACTTTGCCAAAACCCGCTCCCTTATCTGTTATAGGTTGCATGAAACAAAGATCGTTGGCGGAATGTTTTTCGTTGCAGAATGTACCCCAGCTCATCCCGCACACATGTCTCCCCCTATGTTTGTGCATCTGAACACCGCAAGACTCGCAGATCTGAACGATATCGCAGACTCTTTTACTCGACTTTTTGTAAGAACCGTCATTCTTATGATTTCCAAAACAATACTCGCTGATGAATATTCTGTGACAGTCTCTGTATTTCTTGGCGGCATCCCCGTCGCTTTCGCATGGAGGTGACACGAAACAGTATGGGCATCTAGCTGAGCATAGGTGTTGATCGACGAATTTGTAACATTCATTACACTTCTTACAGTAGAAGCGACCGCTCCCGGCACCAATAAGATTCGAAATAGTGTCGTAATGCCTATTGAAGCGATCATACGAAAGATTGATACAACCGCGGAATGGTACGCCCTCCTCGATACTTTCGAGACCGTCAAAGAAAGGTGGCTCTCCGCTGCCAAGAGTGCCTTGTGCGAAAACCCTCATAGGTATACCTCGTTGGGCGTAGTAGGCCTGAAATTGCTGTATCTCGCGATAACCACATCCGCGCTCGGGTATGTTGACACATACTCGCTCTACATGATTCGTCGCGGCATTGCGTTGCGCGGGCCTTCTCCAATCTCGGATTGCGTCCCATGAATTTTCCATCTCCTCTGAATCGTTCTCCTGTTCCCGTAGGAAGGCCTCTCCAACTACTAACGCACGCGGTAGGCAATAATTATCTGGACTGGCTGTGGAAATGACGGATCTCTGGTTAATTGCATCGATGTTGAATGATTTTCGTTCGCGACCTGACCCCATTGGCACTTCCAAGAATAAAATCTCGAGAACAAAACTCTCATCAATTTGAAAATTTCCGTTACTCTGAGTCAACCCCGATATCAAGTTCCAAGAATCATCATAACGGGAATGGATTACAGCCCTGCTGCAAAAGATCGATTGGGGTAGATTGAAAACCAATCGAATCCTATCGGGATCAATACATTTCAATCGGTTGTATCATTCAACCGGCGAGAGCAGTATTGGGATTGAATGCAGATCAATCGAACATAGACCCAATCTAGCTGAATGCAGATCAATCGAACATAGACCCAATCTAGCTGAATCCTGAATTGTAGATTTGAGATCACAACTGCCAATCGAATTCTATACTGTTGATGAGGATTGATGTGAGCGAATATAATCCAACACTAGTATTCAGCATAGGATAGGATCGAGATGGATGGATGAAAGATCTTTGTTGGTTCAATATGTTTGAATGAACCAATACGGTATTGGAATCAATCTAATTGGATGATGGATCCCGTCTCCCACTGCTTTATCGAGATCAATGCTTCAGAAACTGATCCAATTCGCGGAACGATACTAATCATCTATCCTAACCAATCCCGAATGACAGGATTGAATTTCACCTTTTGAATACTATTGTTGCATCATTCCTCAATCGAACCAAATAATTCTCTGCAGTACTGGTGTCTAATGGCCTTGCTCATTCCTATCTGTCTCAATCATAAATGGAGAGATTCAAGTCATTAGCCCTGGATCGATTCCAATCGTCCCCCAATCACCTATTGCGTGATTGACCAATCGAGATGAATACTAGAGAATCGAATTGGAATCGTGGGTGCATGGTTACTTTATCCCTCTCAATACTCACAATCAGTATTGAACTCCTCTAGATTTCATATATGATGAATTCCACGCCAAAGCGACCTACGGAAAGGGGTCATCTCTCAGATTCTTTTTTAACCTTTTTCATTCGATCCTATGGCCCAAAATAGGAACTTCGGACCACCTATGGGGCCCAAAAAAAATTTCTTCTCTCCATTGCACGCACATCCGTCAACAGACCGAAAATTTATCGTGTAAAAATCGATGCTCTTTTATTCACGAAAATGGGAATATTTCGAGTTTTTGAACAGCTATCGATTCGCGGGTTGCGGCAACTGAAAGGGCATCAAAAAACCTATCGGAAACAATGTCGGAAATTCCTCCTCTTTGATTTGGGGGCCTCCTGGAGGCCAAAGAGTGTTTTTGACTAAAATGTTGATTTCTCAAGAAGCCATTTTTGCTTTCTCTAAAGAGAAAGCTTTGTTTTCACCCCAGCAAAATTTTGATCAAGTTCTCCACTAAAACCAATATTATTTCAACAAAATTCCGTTTATCTAAAAAAGCCTTAGACCATTCTCTTCCTCTCGCCAAAATTTATCAATTGTAGGTAACACTTTTCCTCTTAATGGCCTTCCAAATCCGTCAGAGACTCATTTTTTCACCCCTTTGTCCGTGTGTGTGTGTTGTTTTCTATCGGACACGCTTTCTCTTTTACTGTTCATTATATCAATTTTTGGCTACTCACAAGTTGTACAGAATCCAATTTCTGAGAGCCCAGTGATTTGGCACCTTTCGGCTCCCAATCAAATTTGATCCATGGGCTTTTTCAACCAAAAGTGCTCAAATTTCAACTTTTGATACATAAATATCTTTCTCTCACACACTCTCTCAACAAATTAAGTCACCTAAACTATGATTTTTTCTGCGAGATCTATCGATTGGTTAATACCGAAATTTTATAAAATCTTCACAGATCTCAAATTTTCGAAAAAATCAAAATTTCCACCAAAAATTTCATTTTGACCCTTTTTAAACCCACTGCATCGAAATTTCCGTCTCAACCAAACGATGGATATTGTTAAAAAAATCTCAGACTAGAAGGGCCAAATCTCTCTAAAAAGCTTCCCCTAAAGAATGACTCAAAAAATAATGGGATATTGTTCTTAATATTCATTTTCTCCTTGTACCTTCTTTCATGACTCATTTATCTCAATTTCAATGACCTAAACTATGGTTTTTTCTGCATCATCTATTGATTGTTTAATACCGAAATTTTATTGAGTCTTAACAAATCTCAAATTTCCGAAAAAATCAGAATTTTCACCAAAAATTTCATTTTAACCCTTTTCAAACCCACTGCATCGTAATTCCGTCTCAACCAAACCATGGATATTGTTAAATAAACCTCAGCCTAGATGGCCTGAATCTCTATGAGAAGCTTCCTCAAACGAATAACTCAAAAAATAGTCGAAAATTAGAATGAATATTCATTTTTTCCTCGTATCATCCTTTACGACTCATTTATCTCAATTCTAATGACCTAAAGACTTACTTATGGGCCGTTCTGGATCGATTGGCTCATACGAAATTTTCATAAAGTCCGTAAAACATTATTCAAATGAAGATTCTTTCGGGGGAAGGAAATTTTCACGAAGGACTCCAGTTTAATCATCTTTAATCCGACTATATCAAAATTTTCTCTCAATCAAACAATAGATATTGTTGGAAGAACCTTCTTTTTAGATGACCCAAATCTCTCTGAAATGCTTCCTCGAAAGAAAAACTCATAATATAGGGTACTTTCTTTTTCGTTAAAATTATCATCATATAACGCCGTGAGAAAGCATTCTGCTAATCACTTTTAGCGGCGTATTTTTATTTTTTTTAAATCATATATTTGACATAAAATTTTGCGTTCTTTCGGAAAAAATGGGTTTCAGAGAAGTTTGGGGCGATCCAAGTGACTTATGAGCCATTTTTTAAAAATTCGATTTTTTCGGTTTCAGAAAAAGGCGATTTTCTGCGCATGCGCACAAACGTAGACTTTCGGCGCCACTTTCAATGGAAAGCTGACGAAATTTTCTATGGAATGACTACCCGCAAAGTTGAAATTCATGCACTGAAACGCGATCTGCAAGGATTAATCATATCGGATCAAAATCACATGAAAATTCAGCGCATGAGAGCCTGCTGAGACGACACATTCACGAGATCTTTTTGGGACTCAATTTTGAGTACGAAATTGACCTGAAAACAATTCGGACCACATGGTTTCGACGTAAAATTGGATGAAGTTTCAAAACATGCGATGAAAAACCCCGTTTGAGGTGAACCCGAGTTGCTACATCCAATTTTCCGCAATTTTGAATGTGAAATATCGTATTTTCTGGCAAAATTCTGCCAGGCAGGGTTCAGACCGATAGCGGAACTTATTGGAATTTTGCCAGAAAATACGACATTTCACATTCAAAATTGCGAAAAATTGAATGTAGCACCTCGGGTTCGCCTCAAACGGGGTTTTTCATCGCATATTTTGAAAGTTCATACAATTTTACGTTGAAACCATGTGGTCCGAATTTCTTTCAGGTCAATTTCGTACTCAAAATTGAGTCCCGAGAAGATCTCGTGAATGTGTCATCTCAGCAGACGCCACAAAGGCGTTAATGGGCTGAATTTTCATGTGATCTTGATTCGACATAATTAATCCTTGCAGATCGCGTTTCAGTGCATGAATTTCAATTTTGCGGGTAGTCATTTTATAGGGAATTTTGTCAGCTTTCCATTGAAAGTGGCGCCGGAAGTCTACGTTTGTGCGCATGCGCAGAAAATCGCCTTTTTCTGAAACCGGAAAAATCGAATTTTTTAAAAATGGCTCATAAGTCACTTGGATCGCCCCAAACTTCTCTGAAACCCATTTGTTCCGGAAGAACGCAAGATTTTACGTCAAATATATGCTTTTGAAAAAATAAAAAATACGCTGCTAGAAGTGATTAGCAGAAAGCTTTCTCCAAGCGTCACATGATGATAATTAGAATTACCAGACCATCATGATCCTAAAATTGTATGAAAATTTGGATTTTTTTTGAAAATTTGAAATCTGTAGAAGTTGAATGGAATTTCGGTATTAACCAATCGATAGATCTCGCAGGAAATTCCATAGTTTAGGTCATTGAGATTGAGATAAATGAGTCATAAAAGAAGGTGGGGAGAAAAATTGAATATGAAGAAGAATTTTCCTTTATTTTTTGAATTATTTTCTGGAGGAAGCTTTTCAGAAGGATTTGAGCCATCTAGTCTTAGGTTTTTTCGATGATATCTATTACTTGGTTGAGACAGAATTTGGATGCGGTGGGTTTAAAAAGGCTCAAAAAGAAATTTTTGGTAAAAATTTTGATTTTTTTGAAAATTTGAGATCTGTAGAGGTTAAATGGAATTTCGGTATTAACCAATCGATAGATCTTGCATGAAAAATCATAGTTTTAGGTCATTGGAATTGAGATAAATAAGTCATAAAGGTAGGTAGGAGGGAAACTTGAATATAAAGAAGAATTTTCCTTTATTTTTTGAATTATTTTTTGGAGGAAGCTTCTTAGAAGGATTTGAGCTATCTAGTCTAAGGTTTTTCCGATGATATCTTTTACTTGGTTGAGACAGAATTTGGATGCGGTGGGTTTAAAAAGGCTCAAAAAGAAATTTTTGATAAAAATTTTGATTTTTTTGAAAATTTGAGATCTGTAGAGATTAAATGAGATTTCGGTATTAACCAATCGATAGATCTCGCAGAAAAAATCATAGTTTAGGTCATGAAGATTGAGATAAATGAGTCATGAAGGAAGGTAGGAGGAAAGATTGAATATTAAGGAAGATTTTCCTTTATTTTTTTAATTATTTTTTGGAGGGAGCTTCTTAGAAGGATTTGAGCCATCTAGTCTTAGGTTTTTTCGATGATATCTATTACTTGGTTGAGACAGAATTTGGATGCAGTGGATTTAAAAAGGCTCAAAAAGAAAATTTTGGTAAAAATTTTGATTTTTTTGAAAATTTCAGACATGAAGAGATTAAATGAAATTTCGGTATCAACCAATCGATAGATCTCGCAGAAAAAATCATAGTTTAGGTGACTCAATTTGTTGAGAGAGTGTGTGAGAAAAAGATATTTATGAATCAAAAGTTGAAATTTGAGCACTTTTGGTTGAAAAAGCCCATGGATCAAATTTGATTGGGAGCCGAAAGGTGCCAAATCACTGGGCTCTCAGAAATTGGAATCTCTACAACTTGTAGGAAGCCAAAAGTTGATAAAGCGAGTAGTAAAAGAGGAAGCGTGTCCGATATAATACAACATACATACATACACACACAAACACGGAAAATGGGGTGGAAAGATGAGTCTTTGGCAGATTTGGGAGGACATTAGGAGGGAAAGTGTTACCCACAATTGATAGCTTTTGGCGAGAGGAAGAGAATGGCCGTTGGCTTTTTTCGATAAGAGGGATTTCGTTGAAGAATATGTTGACTTTAATGAGAAATTTGATCAAATTTCCGGTGGGGTGAAAACAAAGCTTTCTCTTTAGAGAAAGCAAAATGGCTTTTTGAGAAATCAACATTTTAGTGAAAACCACTCTCTTGCCTCCAGGAGGCCCCCAAATCACAGAGGAGGAATTTCCGAGAACGGTTTCGAAAGGCTTTTTGATGCCCTCTCAGATGCCGCAACCCGCGAATCGATAGCTGTTCAAAAACTCGGAATATTCCCATTTTCGTGAATAAAAGAGCATCGATTTTGACACGATGAATTTTCGGTCTGTTGACGGATGTGCGTGCAGTGGAAGAGAGAAATTTTTTTTGGGCCCCATAGGAGGTCCGAAGTTCCTATTTTTGGCCATAGAATCGAATGAAGAAGGTTAAAAAAGAATCTGAGAGATGGCCCTCCACCGTGGGTCGCTTTGGCGTGGGATTCATCATATTGCAGTCGAGTTCAATACTGCTGAGCAGGATTGGAACGGCCTGAAGATGAGTTTTGCTATCGGTCTGGATCCTGCCAGGCGGGATTGAATTGACGGTATGGATCTATTTCAGCGATAACCCAATCACTCGTTGCGTCATTGACCAATCGAACTGAATACTATAGGATGGAATTCAAATCGTGGAAGCACGGTCTCTATCCTCCTCAATACTTATAATCAGTATTGAACTCCTCTGAATTCCATGTATTTCAATCGAATTCAATACTGCTGAGCAGGATTAGTACGCTCTGAGGATGAGTTTCGCTATCGGTCTGGATCCTGCGAGGCAGCATTGAGTCGACTGCGTCGATCAATTTCAATGATGACCCAATCACTCGTTGCGTGATTGACCGTTCGAAATGAATACTACAGAATCGGTTTGGAATCGCGGGTGCATAGTTATTCTATCCTTCTCAATACTCGATATCATTATTCAACTCCTCTAGGTTTCATATATTCGATCGAATTCAATACTGCTGAGCAGGATTAGAACGGCCTGAAGATAATTTTCGCTATCGGTCTGAATCCCACCAGGCAGCATTGAGCCGACTCCGTCAATCTATTTCAATGATGACCGGATCACTCGTTGCATTATTGACCAATCGAGCTGAATACTACAGGATGGAATTCAAATCGTGGAAGCATGGTCTCTATCCTCCTCAATACTCACCATCAGTATTGAACTCCTCTAGGTTTCGGATATTCCAAACGAATTAAATGATGCTGAGCAGGATTGGAACGGCCTGGAGATGAGTTTTGCTATGAGTCTGAATCCCACCAGGCAGCATTGAGCCGACTCCGTCAATTCATTTCAATGATGACCCGATCACTCATTGCGTGATTGACCAATCGAGATGAATAGTACAGGATCGGATTGGAATCGTAAGTGCATGATCATTCGATCCTCCTCAATACTCACAATCGGTATTGAACTCCTCCAGGTTCCATATATTCCAATCGAATTCGATACTGCTGAGCAGGATTGGGATGGCCTGGAGATGAGTTTTGATATCAGTCTGAATCCTGCCAGGCAGCATTAAGCCGACTCCGTCAATTGATTCCAATAATGACCAAATCACTCATTGCGTGATTGACCAATCGAGATGGATACTACAGGATCGGATTGGAATCGTGGGTGCATGATCATTCGATCCTCCTCAATACTCACAATCAGTATTGAACTCCTCCAGGTTCCATACATTCCAATCGAATTCAATACTGCTGAGCAGGATTGGAATGGCCTGGAGATGAGTTTTGATATCAGTCTGAATCCTGCCAGGCAGCATTAAGCCGACTCCGTCAATCGATTCTAATAATGATTTAATGACTCATTGCGTGATTGACCAATCGAGATGTATACTACAGGATCGGATTGGAATCGAGAGTGCATGATCATTTGATCCTCCTCAATACTCACAATTGGGATTGAACTCCTCTAGGTTCCGGATATTTCAACCGAACTCAATACTGCTGAGCAGGATTGGAACGGCCTGAAGATGAGTTTCGATATCGGTCTGGACCCTGCCAGGCAGCATTAAGCCGACTCCGTCAATCGATTCCGATTATGACCCAATCACTGATTGCGTGATTCACCGAACGAGATGAATACTACAAAATGGGATTGGAATCGCGGGTGCATGGTTATTCTATCCCTCTAAATACTCACCATCAGTATTCAACTTCTCTAGATGTCATATATGTCAATCAAATTCAATACTGCTGAGCAGCATCGGAACGGCCTAAAGATGAGTTTTGCTATGGGTCTGAATCCTGCCAGGCGGCATTGAATTACGGTTCGGATCGATTTGAATGATAGCCCAATCACTCGTTGCGATATCGACCAATCGAGCTGAATACTATAGGATGGGATCAGAATCGTGGAAGCATGGTCTCTATCCTCCTCGATACTCACAATCAGTATTGGACTCCTCTAGGTTTCGGATATTCCGATCGAATTCAATGATGCTGACCGGGATTGGAAGGGCCTGAAGATGAGTTTTGATATCAGTCTGAATCCTGCCAGGCAGCATTAGGCCGACTCCGTCAATCGATTTCAATGATGACCCAAGTGGTTTAAATGATCATCCTATCCTCCTCAATACTCACAATCAGTATTAAACTCCTCTAGGTTTCGGATATTCCAATCGCTTTCAATACTGCTGAGCAGGATTGGAACGGCCTGAAGATGAGTTTTGCTATCGGTTTGAATTTTGCTAGGCAGCATTGAGTCGACTGCGTAAATCGATTCCAATGATGACCCAATCACTCATTGCGTGATTGACCAATCGAGATGAATACTACAGGATCGAATTGGAATCGTGGGTGCATGATCATTTCTTACTCCTCAATACTCACAATCAGTATTGAACTCCTCTAGGTTTCGGATATTCCAATCGAATTCAATACTGCTGAGCAGGATCGGAACGGCCTAAAGATGAGTTTTGCTATCGGTTTGAATTCTGCTAGGCGGCATTGATTCGAACGCGTCAATCGATTCCAATGATGATCCAATCACTCATTGAGTGATTGACCAATCGAGATGAATACTACAGGATCGGATTGGGATGGCGGGTGCATTGCTATTCTATCCCTCTCAATACTCACAATCAGTATTCAACTCCTCTAGATTTCGTATATGTCGATCAAATTCAATTCCGCTAAGCAGGATTAGAACGATCTGAAGAAGAGTGTTGCTATCGGTCTGGATTCTGCCAGTCAGCATTGAATTGACGGTGTGGATCGGTTCGAATGATAACCCAATCACTCGTTGCGATATTCACCAATCAAGCTGAATCCTATAGGATGGGATGAAAATCGTGGGAGCGTGGTGTCTATTCTACTCGATACTCACAATCAGTATTGAACTCCTCTAGGTTTCGGATATTCCAATCGGATTCAATGATGCTGAGCAGAATTGGAACGGCCTGAAGATAAGTTTTGATATCGGTCTGAGTCCTGCCAGGCAGCATTGAATTGACGGTTGAGACCGATTTGAATGATAGCCCGAACACTCATTGCGATATTGACCAATTAAGCTGAATACTATAGGATGGGATCCAAATCGTGGAAGCATGGTCTCTATCCTTCTCGATACTCACAATCAGTATTGAACTCCTCTAAGTTTCGGATATTCCAATCGAATTCAATACTTCTGAGCAGGATTGGAACGGCCTGAAGATGAGTTTTGCTATCGGTTTGAATTCTGCTAGGCACCATTGATTCGACTGCGTCAATCGATTCCAATGATGATCCAATCACTCATTGCGTGATTGACCAATCGAGATGAATACTACAGGATCGAATTGGAATCGTGGGTGCATGATCATTTTTTACTCTTCAATACTCACAATCAGTATTGAACTCCTCTAGGTTTCGAATATTCCAATCGAATTCAACACTGCTGAGCAGGATCGGAACGGCCTGAAGATAAGTTTTGCTATCGGTTAGGATTCTGCTAGGCGGCATTGATTCGACTGCGTCAATCGATTCCAATGATGATCCAATCACTCATTGCGTGATTGACCAATCGAGATGAATACTACAGGATCGGATTGGGATCGCGGCAGCATGGCTATTCTATCCCTCTCAATACTCACAATCAGTATTCAACTCCTCTAGATTTCATATATGTCAATCAAATTTGATACTGCTGAGCAGGGTTGGAACAGCCTGGAGATGAGTTTTGCTTTCAGTCTGAATCCTGCCACGCAGCATGGAGCCGATTCCATCAATCGATTCCAATGATGACCTAATCATTGATTGCGTGATTGACCAATCGAGATGAATACTACAGGATCGGATCGGAGTCGTGGGTGCATGATCATTTCACTCTTCCCAATACTCATAATCAGTATTGAACTCCCCTAGGTTTCGGATATTCCAATCGGATTCAATGATGCTAAGCAGGATTGGAACGGGCTGAGATGAGTTTTGATATCGGTCTGTATCCTGCCAGAAAGCATCAAGCTGACTCCGTCAATTGATTTCAATGATGACCCAATCACTCATTGCGTGATTGATCAATCGAGATAAATACTACAGGATCGGATTGGAATCGTGGGTGCATGACCATTCGAACCTCTCCAATACTCACAATCAGTATTGAACTCCTCTAGGTTTCGGATATTTCCATCGAAATTCAATACTTCTGAGCAGGATTGGAACAGCCTGAAGATGAGTTTTGCTATCAGTCTGAATCCTGCCACGCAGCATTGAGCCGATTCCATCAATCGATTCCAATGATGACTTAATCACTCATTGCGTTATTGACCAATCGAGATGAATACTACAGGATCGGATTGGAATCGTGGGTGCATGATCATTTAATCCTTCCCAATACTCACAATCAGTATTAAACTCCTCTAGGTTTCGGATATTCCAATCGAATTCAATACTTCTGAGCAGGATTGGAACAGCCTGAAGATGAGTTTTGCTATCGGTTTGAATTCTGCTAGGCAGCATTGATTCGACTGCGTCAATCGATTCCAATGATGATCCAATCACTCATTGCGTGATTGACCAATCGAGATGAATACTAGAGGATCGGATCGGAATCGCAGATGCATGGCTATTCTATCCCTCTCAATACTCACAATCAGTATTCAACTCCTCTGGATTCCATATATGTCAATCAAATTTAATACTGCTGAGCAGGATTGGAACAGCCTGAAGATGAGTTCTGCTATCAGTCTGGATCCTGCCACGCAGCATGGAGCCGATTCCATCAATCGACTCGAATGATGACCTCATCACTCATTGCGTGATTGACCAATCGAGATGAATACTACAGGATCGGATTCGAATCGTGGGTGCATGATCATTTCACTCTTCCCAATACTCATAATCAGTATTGAACTCCCCTAGGTTTCGGATATTCCAATCGGATTCAATGATGCTAAGCAGGATTGGAACGGGCTGAGATGAGTTTTGATATCGGTCTGAATCCTGCCAGACAGCATCAAGCTGACTCCGTCCATTGATTCCAACGATGACCCAATCACTTATTGCGTGATTGATCAATCGAGATAAATACTACAGGATCGGATTGGAATCGTGGGTGCATGACCATTCGATCCTCTCCGATACTCACAATCAGTATTGAACTCCTCTAGGTTCCGGATATTTCCATCGAATCCAATACTTCTGAGCAGGATTGGAACAGCCTGAAGATCAGTTTTGCTATCAGTCTGGTTCCTGCCACGCAGCATTGAGCCGATTCCATCAATCGATTCCAATGATGACCTAATCACTCATTGCGTGATTGACCAATCGAGATGAATACTACAGGATCGGATTGGAATCGTGGGTGCATGATCATTTAATCCTTCCCAATACTCACAATCAGTATTGAACTCCTCGAGGTTTCGGATATTCCAATCGAATTTAATACTGCTGAGCAGGATTGAAACAGCCTGGAGATGAGTTTCGCTATCAGTCTGAATCCTGCCACGCAGCATGGAGCCGATTCCATCAATCGATTCCAATGATGACCCAATCACTCATTGCGTGATTGACCAACCGAGATGAATACTACAGGATCGGATTGGAATCGTGGGTGCATGATCATTCAATCCTTCCCAATACTCACAATCAGTATTAAACTCCTCGAGGTTTCGGATATTCCAATCGAATTCAATACTGCTGAGCAGGATTGGAACGGCCTGAAGATGAGTTTCGCTATCGGTTTGAATTCTGCTAGGCAGCATTGAGTCGACTGCGTCAATGGATTCCAATGATGATCCAATCACTTATTGCGTGATTGACTTAACGCGATGAATACTACAGAATCGGATTGAAATCGCGGGTGCATGGTTATTCTATCCTCTCCAATACTCACAATCAGTATTGAACTCCTCTAGGTTTCGCGTATTCCAATCGGATTCAATGATGCTGAGCAGGATTGGAACGGCATGAAGTTAAGTTTTGATATCGGTCTGAGTCCTGCCTGGCAGCATTGGATTGACGGTTCAGACCGATTTGAATGATAACCCACTCACTCGATGCGATATTGACCAATCAAGCTCAATCCTATAGGATGGAATTCAAATCGTGGGAGCATGCTCTCTATTCTACTCGATACTCACAATCAGTATTGAACTCCTCTAGGTTTCGGATATTCCAATCGGATTCAAGGATGCTGAGCAGAATTGGAACGGCCTGAAGATAAGTTTTGATATCGGTCTGAGTCCTGCCTGGCAGCATTGAATCGACGGTTCAGACCGATTTGAATGATAGCCCGAACACTCATTGCGATATTGACCAATCAAGCTCAATACTATAGGATGGGATCCAAATCGTGGAAGCATGGTCTCTATCCTCCTCGATACTCACAATCAGTATTGAACTCCTGTAGGTTTCGGATATTCCCATCGAATTCAATGATGCTGACCAGGATTGGAATGGCCTGAAAATGAGTTTTGATATCAGTCTGAATCCTGCCAGGCAGCATTAAGCCGACTCCGTCAATCGATTTCAATGATGACCCAAGTGGGTGCATGATCATTCTATCCTCCTCAATACTCACAATCAGTATTGAACTCCTCTACGTTTCGGATATTCCAATCGAATTCAATACTTCTGAGCAGGATTGGAACGACCTGAAGATGAGTTTTGCTATCGGTTTGAATTCTGCTAGGCAGCATTGATTCGACTGCGTCAATCGATTCCAATGATGATCCAATCACTCATTGCGTGATTGACCAATCGAGATGAATACTACAGGATCGGATCGGAATCGTGGGTGCATGGCTATTCTATCCCTCTCAATACTCACAATCAGTATTCAACTCCTCTGGATTTCATATATGTCAATCAAATTTAATCCTGCTGAGCAGGATTGGAACAGCCTGAAGATGAGTTTCGCTATCAGTCTGGATCCTGCAACGCAGCATGGAGCCGATTCCATCAATCGACTCGAATGATGACCTCATCACTCATTGCGTGATTGACCAATCGAGATGAATACTACAGGATCGGATTGGAATCATGGGTGCGTGATCATTTCATCCTTCCCAATACTCATAATCAGTATTGAACTCCCCTAGGTTTCGGATATTCCAATCGGATTCAATGATGCTAAGCAGGATTGGAACGGGCTGAGATGAGTTTTGATATCGGTCTGAATCCTGCCAGACAGCATCAAGCTGACTCCGTCAATTGATTCCAATAATGACCCAATCACTTATTGCGTGATTGATCAATCGAGATAAATACTACAGGATCGGATTGGAATCGTGGGTGCATGACCATTCGATCCTCTCCGATACTCACAATCAGTATTGAACTCCTCTAGGTTCCGGATATTTCCATCGAATCCAATACTTCTGAGCAGGATTGGAACAGCCTGAAGATAAGTTTTGCTATCAGTCTGGATCCTGCCACGCAGCATTGAGCCGATTCCATCAATCGATTCCAATGATGACCTAATCACTCATTGCGTGATTGACCAATCGAGATGAATACTACAGGATCGGATTGGAATCGTGGGTGCATGATCATTTAATCCTTCCCAATACTCACAATCAGTATTGAACTCCTCGAGGTTTCGAATATTCCAATCGAATTTAATACTGCTGAGCAGGATGGGAACGGCCTGAAGATGAGTTTTGCTATCGGTTTGAATTCTGCTAGGCAGCATTGAGTCGACCGCGTCAATGGATTCCAATGATGCTCCAATCACTCATTGCGTGATTGACTAAACGCGATGAATACTACAGAATCGGATCGAAATCGCGGGTGCATGGTTATTCTATCCTCTCCAATACTCACAATCAGTATTGAACTCCTCTAGGTTTCGGATATTCAAATCGAATTCAACACTGCTGAGCAGGATCGGAACGGCCTGGAGATGAGTTTTGCTATCGGTTTGAATTCTGCTAGGCGGCATTGATTCGACTGCGTCAATCGATTCCAATGATGATCCAATCACTCATTGCGTGATTGACCAATCGAGATGAATACTACAGGATAGGATTCGGATCGCGGCAGCATGGCTATTCTATCCCTCTCAATACTCACAATCAGTATTCAACTCCTCTAGATTTCATATATGTCAATCAAATTTGATACTGCTGACCAGGATTGGAACAGCCTGGAGATGAGTTTTGGTATCAGTCTGAATCCTGCCACGCAGCATGGAGCCGATTCCATCAATCGACTCCAATGATGACCTCATCACTCATTGCGTGATTGACCAATCGAGATGAATACTACAGGATCGGATTGGAATCGTGGGTGCATGATCATTCCATCCTTCCCAATACTCATAATCAGTGTCGAACTCCCCTACGTTTCGGATATTCCAATCGGATTCAATGATGCTAAGCAGGATTGGAACGGGCTGAGATGAGTTTTGATATCGGTCTGAATCCTGCCAGACAGCATCGAGCTGATTCCGTCAATTGATTTCAATGATGACCCAATCATTCATTGCGTGATTGATCAATCAAGATAAATACTACAGGATCGGATTGAAATCGTGGGTCCATGACCAATCGATCCTCTCCAATACTCACAATCATTATTGAACTCCTCTAGGTTCCGGATATTCCCATCGAATCCAATACTTCTGAGCAGGATTGGAACAGCCTGAAGATGAGTTTTGCTATCAGTCTGAATCCTGCCACGCAGCATTGAGCCGATTCCAACTACCGATTCCAATGATGACCTAATCACTCATTGCGTGATTGACCAATCGAGATGAATATTACAGGATCGGATTGGAATCGTGGGTGCATGATCATTTAATTCTTCCCAATACTCACAATCAGTATTGAACTCCTCGAGGTTTCGGATATTCCAATCGAATTTAATACTGCTGAGCAGGATTGGAACGGCCTGAAGATGAGTTTCGCTATCGGTTTGGATTCTGCTAGGCAGCATTGAGTTGACTGCGTCAATGGATTCCGATGATGATCCAATCACTCATTGCGTGATTGACTAAACGCGATGAATACTACAGGATCGGATTGGAATCGCGGGTGCATGGTTATTCTATCCTCTCCAATACTCACAATCAGTATTGAACTCGATTAGGTTTCGGATATTCCAATCGGATTCAATACTGCTGAGGAGGTTAGGAACGGCCTGAAGATGAGTTTTGCTATCGGTTTGAATTCTGCTAGGCAGCATTATGCCGACTCCGTCAATTGATTTTAATGATGACCCAAGTGGGTGCATGATCATTCTATCCTCCTCAATACTCACAATCAGTATTGAACTCCTCTAGTTTTCGGATATTCCAGTCGGATTCAATACTGCTGAGGAGGTTAGGAACGGCTTGAAGATGAGTTTTGCTATCGGTTTGAAATCTGCTAGGCAGCATTGATTCGACTGCGTCAATCGGTTCCAATGATGATCCAATCACTCATTGTGTGATTGACCCATCGAGATGAATTCTACAGGATCGGATTGGAATCGTGGGTGCATGGCTATTCTAGCCCTCTCAATACTCACTATCAGTATCCAACTCCTCTAGATTTCATATATGTCAATCAAATTTAATACTGCTAAGCAAGATTGGAACAGCCTGAAGATGAGTTTTGCTATCAGTCTGAATCCTGCCACGCAGCACGGAGCCGATTCCATCAATCGATTCCAATGATGACCTAATCACTCATTGCGTGATTGTCCAATCGAGATGAATACTCCAGGATCGGATTGGAATCGTGGGTGCATGATCATTTAATCCTTCCCAATACTCACAATCAGTATTGAACTCCTCGAGGTTTTGGATATTTCAATCGAATTGAATACTGCTGAGCAGGATTGGAACGGCCCGAAGATGAGTTTCGCTACCGGTTTGAAGTCTGCTAGGCAGCATTGAGTCGACTGCGTCAATGGATTCCAATGATGATCCAATCACTCATTGCGTGATTGACTAAACGCGATGAATACTACAGGATCGGATTGAAATCGCGGGTGCATGGTTAGTCTATCCTCTCCAATACTCACAATCAGTATTGAACTCGATTAGGTTTCGGATATTCCAATCGGATTCAATGATGCTGAGCAGAATTGGAACGGCCTGAAGATAAGTTCTGATATCGGTCTGAGTCCTGCCTGGCAGCATTGAATTGACGGTTCAGACCAATTTGAATGATAGCTCGAACACTTATTGCGATATTGACCAATCAAGCTGAATACTATAGGATGGGATCCAATCCGTGGAAGCATGGTCTCTATCCTCCTCGATACTCACAATCAGTATTGAACTCCTCTAGGTTTCGGATATCCCCATCGAATTCAATGATGCTGACCAGGATTGGAATGGCCTGAAGATGAGTTTTGATATCAGTCTGAATCCTGCCAGGCAGCATTAACCCGACTCCGTCAATCGATTTCAATGATGACCCAAGTGGGTGCATGATCATTCTATCCTCCTCAATACTCACAATCAGTATTGAACTCCTCTGGGTTTCGGATATTCCAATCGAATTCAATACTGCTGAGCAGGAATGGGATGGCCTGAAGATATGTTTTGCTATCGGTTTGAATTCTGCTAGGCAGCATTGATTCGACTGCGTCAATCGATTCCAATGATGATTCAATCACTCATTGCGTGATTGACCAATCGAGATGAATACTACAGGATCGGATCGGAATCGCGGGTGCATGGCTATTCCATCCCTCTCAATACTCACAATCAGTATTCAACTCCTCTAGATCCCATATATGTCAATCAAATTTAATACTGCTGAGCAGGATTGGAACAGCCTGAAGATGAGTTTTGCTATCAGTCTGAATCCTACCACGCAGCATGGAGCCGATTCCATCAATCGATTCCAATGATAACCTCATCACTCTTTGCGTGATTGACCAATCGAGATGAATACTACAGGATCGGATTGGAATCGTGGGTGCATGATCATTTCATCCTTCCCAATACTCATAATCAGTATTGAACTCCTCTAGGTTTCGGATATTTTCATCGAATTCAGTACTTATGAGCAGGATTGGAACAGCCTGAAGATGAGTTTTGCTATCAGTCTGAATCCTGCCACGCAGCATTGAGCCGATTCCAATAATGACCTAATCACTCATTGCGTGATTGACCAATCGAGATGAATACTACAGGATCGGATTGGAATCGTGGGTGCATGATGATTTAATCTTTCCCAATACTCACAATCAGTATTGAACTCCTCGAGGTTTTGGATATTCCAATCGAATTTGGTACTGCTGAGCAGGATTGGAACGGCCTGAAGATGAGTTTCGCTATCGGTTTGAATTCTGCTAGGCAGCATTGAGTCGACTGCGTGAATCGATTCCAATGATGACCCAATCATTCATTGCGTGATTGACCAATCGAGATGAATACTACAGGATCGAATTGGAATCGTGGGTGCATGATCATTCTCCACTCCTCAATACTCACAATCAGTATTGAACTCCTCTAGGTTTCGGATATTCCAATCGAATTCAATACTGCTGAGCAGGATCGGAACGGCCTGAAGATGAGTTTTGCTATCGGTTTCAATTTTGCTAGGCAGCATTGAGTCGACTGCGTGAATCGATTCCAATGATGACCCAATCATTCATTGCGTGATTGACCAATCGAGATGAATACTACAGGATCGAATTGGAATCGTGGGTGCATGATCATTCTCCACTCCTCAATACTCACAATCAGTATTGAACTCCTCTAGGTTTCGGATGTTCCAATCGAATTCAATACTGCTGAGCAGGATCGGAACGGCCTGAATATGAGTTTTGCTATCGGTTTGAATTCTGCTAGGCGGCATTGATTCGACTGCGTCAATCGATTCCAATGATGATCCAATCACTCATTGCGTGATTGACCAATCGAGATGAATACTACAGGATCGGATTGGAATCGCGGGTGCATGGCTATTCTATCCCTCTCAATACTCACAATCGGTATTCAACTCCTCTAGATTTCATATATGTCAATCAAATTTAATACTGCTGAGCAGGATTGGAACTGCCTGGAGATGAGTTTTGCTATCAGTCTGAATCCTGCCACGCAGCATGGAGCCGATTCCATCAATCGATTCCAATGATGACCTCATCACTCATTGTGTGATTGACCAATCGAGATGAATACTACAGGATCGGATCGGAATCGCGGGTGCATGGCTATTCTATCCCTCTCAATACTCACAATCAGTATTCAACTCCTCTAGATTTCATATATGTCAATCAAATTTAATACTGCTGAGCAGGATTGGAACAACCTGAAGATGGGTTTTGCTATCAGTCTGAATCCTGCCACGCAGCATGGAGTAGATTCCATCAATCGATTCCAATGATGACCTAATCACTCATTGCGTGATTGACTAATCGAGATGAATACTACAGGATCGGATCGGAATCGCGGGTGCATGGCTATTCTACCCCTCTCAATACTCACAATCAGTATCCAACTCCTCTAGATTTCATATATGTCAATCAAATTTAAGACTGCTGAGCAGGATTGGAACAGCCTGAAGATGAGTTTTGCTATCAGCCTGAATCCTGCCAGACAGCATTGAGTCGACTGCGTAAATCGACTCCAATGATGACCCAATCACTCATTGCGTTATTGACCAATCGAGATGAATGCTACAGGATCGAATTGGAATCGTGGGTGCATGATCATTTTTTACTCCTCAATACTCACAATCAGTATTGAACTCCTCTAGGTTTCGGATATTCCACTCGAATTCAATACTGCTGAGTAGGATCGGAACGGCCTGTAGATGAGTTTCGCTATCGGTTTGAATTCTGCTAGGCGGCATTGATCCGACTGCGTCAGTCGATTCCAATGATGATCCAATCACTCATTGCGTGATTGACCAATGGAGATGAATACTACAGGATCGAATTGGAATCGTGGGTGCATGATCATTTTTCACTCCTCAATACTCACAATCAGTATTGAACTCCTCTAGGTTTCGGATATTCCAATCGAATTCAATACTGCTGAGCTGGATCGGAACGGCCTGAAGATGAGTTTTGCTATCGGTTTGAATTCTGCTAGGCGGCATTGATTCGACTGCGTCAGTCGATTCCAATGATGATCCAATCACTCATTGCGTGATTGACCAATCGAGATGAATACTACAGGATCGGATTGGAATCGCGGGTGCATGGCTATTCTATCCCTCTCAATACTCACAATCGGTATTCAACTCCTCTAGATTTCATATATGTCAATCGAATTTAATACTGCTGAGCAGGATTGGAACAGCCTGGAGATGAGTTTTGCTATCAGTCTGAATCCTGCCACGCAGCATGGAGCCGATTCCATCAATCGATTTCAATGATGACCTAATCACTCATTGCGTGATTGACTAATCGAGATGAATACTACAGGATCGGTCCGGAATCGCCGGTGCATGGCTATTCTACCCCTCTCAATACTCACAATCAGTATTCAACTCCTCTAGATTTCATATATGTCAATCAAATTTAATACTGCTGAGCAGGATTGGAACAGCCTGAATATGAGTTTTGCTATCAGTCTGGATCCTGCCACGCAGCATGGAGCCGATTCCATCAATCGATTCCAATGATGACCTAATCACTCATTGCGTGATTGACTAATCGAGATGAATACTACAGGATCGGATTGGAATCGCGGGTGCATGGCTATTCTATCCCTCTCAATACTCACAATCAGTATTCAACTCCTCTAGATTCCATATATGTCAATCAAATTTAATACTGCTGAGCAGGATTGGAACAGCCTGAATATGAGTTTCGCTATCAGTCTGGATCCTGCAACGCAGCATGGAGCCGATTCCATCAATCGACTCGAATGATGACCTCATCACTCATTGCGTGATTGACCAATCGAGATGAATACTACAGGATCGGATTGGAATCATGGGTGCATGATCATTTCATCCTTCCCAATACTCATAATCAGTATTGAACTCCCCTAGGTTTCGGATATTCCAATCGCATTCAATACTGCTGAGCAGGATTGGAACGGCCTGAAGATGAGTTTAGCTATCGGTTTGAATTTTGCTGGGCAGCATTGAGTCGACTGCGTAAATCGATTCCAATGATGACCCAATCACTCATTGCGTGATTGACCAATCGAGATGAATACTACAGGATCGAATTGGAATCGTGGGTGCATGATCATTTTTATTCGCTTTTATTGAACTCGGCCGCGGCCGCGCCACCGAATTCTTCGTGTGAATGTGTCACTGACGTGGAATTGCGTGGTATCCCTTGTATTCGTGTGGGTTTCCGAGCTCTGCGCGATTCAATATTTGTGTAAATGCAAATAGGTTTGTGCGCAGCGTCGGACCCCTCTCTCTCTTTCTCATTGCATAATTATGTAAAGGTTTATTCGCGCGATCAATAAGGGCAAGAGCCTCGCTTTAGAATATCACAGCAGCCGACGCAACTCGTCGATTCTCCGCAAACCCTACAAATTTCACTCTTTCTAGTTTTGATTAATCAAAACATAATGATTATCAACAAAGAGAAATGAGATGCCTATCCTATAACAAGTATAACAACTGCCTGTAGGACCCATAACCTCCTCGAAGTGCTGCCACTGCCACGCGATGCTGTCCTGTCAAGCCTAAACTGCTGCTGGCTGTGTTGCTGCTTTTTATTTAGTGCTGTTATTGTGATGATTTGATGTTTCTCAGTTTTCAACAGTTTTCAGAGTGCGGTCGATCTCGCCTAGCTATTGAATTCTTACAAGTTTTCTGCATGCGGCCTTGCTATTGGTATACCATGGTCTTATCAAAAGTTTCTCTCCACCACGTGTGACCAATAAGTTTGTGATTAGTGTTAGCAGATAAAAAAGAATAGGTACCTCTAAGAGTTGAATGGTTTCATCTTTTTGCAAGCTCAGAGAGGAAGTTGAGGCCTCAGTGTGCAATCAAGTTTTGTGGTGTGTGTACAGTAAGCGCGCTGAGCCAAAGTCCTGGTCTTCAAATCATGAAGCACAATCAAGGTGATGAATGATATTTCATGAGACACTGTGTGCTTCTTGATTTGTCATTGAATTCAGACTTTCTCCTCACTCTTAGTATCGTATGCTTCAAGAATCTTCAGATGAATGACGGAATGGACTACATTCAAAAGTAAAATAGTCACAGTGGCTCTACGCGTTATGAATTTGTTTATTTGAACCATTGAGGATGCTTCCTGTCACTTCTTGATGCATCACAGAGATTCAACATTCTCTTTGGATTGAATTTTCAAGGGTCCAGCCATTAAAGTGTAGCATACCATGTGATATTGGGCTAAAGACTCATTCCATTCCTAATAAATTTCACTCCACTGATCTAGGAATATGATCATCCATGTTCGAGCTTTGGCATGTGTTGTATCATATGATCTTAACGGATGGAGATGTCCTGATGATAAATTAATATGTCATTGGATGTCTTCATATTCTAGTAATAAGGGTAACACAGCCTCTTGAATGTGATTTGACTGTAGCTTGTCAATCAATTCAGAATTATCGGTATGCTCAACATGAGATGACGAATTATTTCTGATCAGCCATAGCTGACTGATTTATTCAACTTTTTATCAATTTGCACTCTGAAGCGCTTGAGCAGAAATGAATACCCAAGAAACCTTGAGAATAATATCTCAACAATCTGGCTGATATTAATATCCTCCATTCGTGTTCTATATTCCAAGCGATTAGGATAAAACTAAAATTGAGAAAATAAAATAATTAAAGAAAACATTTTAAAAATTCGCTTTTATGTGAACCGTTAAGCATAATTGCATGTCAAAATTTGAAGAAAATGAAAACTGTTATCTATGTTTCTGTCATAAACAAAGAGTAAGTCAGTTGACGTCCAGCTTCACGAATTCCATAATTTCAAGATATCAAAATGGTAAAAGCGTGGGTTGTAAACTTGACACATCAAGAGTAGTTTTCACCAATCAACCCACGCTTTTACCATTTTGATATCTTGAAATTATGGAATTCGTGAAGCTGGACGTCAACTGACTTACTCTTTGTTTATGACAGAAACATAGATAACAGTTTTCATTTTCTTCAAATTTTGACATGCAATTATGCTTAACGGTTCACATAAAAGCGAATTTTTAAAATGTTTTTTTTAATTATTTTATTCACTCCTCAATACTCACAATCAGTATTGAACTCCTCTAGGTTTCGGATATTCCAATCGAATTCAATACTGCTGAGCAGGATCGGGACGGCCTGAAGATGAGTTTTGCTATCGGTTTGAATTCTGCTAGGCGGCATTGATTCGACTGCGTCAATCGATTCCAATGATGATCCAATCACTCATTGCGTGATTGACCAATCGAGATGAATACTACAGGATCGGATTGGGATCGCGGGTGCATGGCTATTCTATCCCTCTCAATACTCACAATCAGTATTCAACTCCTCTAGATTTCATATATGTCAATCAAATTTAATACTGCTGAGCAGGATTGGAACAGCCTGGAGATGAGTTTTGCTATCAGTCTGAATCCTGCCACGCAGCATGGAGCCGATTCCATCAATCGATTCTAATGATGACGTAATCACTCATTGCGTGAATGATCAATCGACATGAATACTACAGGATCGGATTGGAATCGTGGGTGCATGATCATTTCATCCTTCCCAATACTCACAATCAGTATTGAACTCTCCGATGTTTCGGATATTTCAATCGAATTTAATACTGCTGAGCAGGATTGGAACGGCCTGAAGATGAGTTTTGCTATCGGTTTGAATTCTGCTAGGCAGCATTGAGTCGACTGCGTCAATCGATCCCAATGATGATCCAATCACTCGTTGCATGATTGACTAAACGCGATGAATACTACAGAATCGGATTGAAATCGCGGGTGCGTGGTTATTCTATCCCTCTCAATACTCACAATCAGTATTCAACTCCTCTAGATTTCATATATGTCAATCAAATTCAATACCGCTAAACAGGATTAGAACGATCTGAAGATGAGTTTTGCTATCGGCCTGGATCCTGCCAGGCAGCGTTGAATTCACGGTATGGATCGGTTTGAAGGATAACCCAATCACTCGTTGCGATATCCACCAATCGAGCTGAATCCTATAGGATGGAATTCAAATCGTGGGAGCGTGGTCTCTATTCTACTCGATACTCACGATCAGTATTGGACTCCTCTAGGTTTCGGATATTCCAATCGGATTCAATGATGCTGAGCAGAATTGGAACGGCCTGAAGATAAGTTTCGATATCGGTCTGAGTCCTGCCTGGCAGCATTAAATTGACGGTTCAGACCGATTTGAATGATAGCCCGAACACTCATTGCGATATTGACCAATCAAGCTGAATACTATAGGATGGGATCCAAGTCGTGGAAGCATGGTCTCTATCCTCCTCGATACTCACGATCAGTATTGAACTCCTCTAGGTTTCGGATATTCCCATCGAATTCAATGATGCTGACCAGGATTGGAATGGCCTGAAGATGAGTTTTGATATCAGTCTGAATCCTGCCAGGCAGCATTGAGCTGACTCCGTCAATCGATTCCAATGATGACCCAAGTGGGTGCATGATCATTCCATCCTCCTCAATACTCACAATCAGTATTGACCTCCTCTAGGTTTCGGATATTCCAATCGAATTCAATACTGCTGAGCAGGATTGGAACGGCCTGAAGATGAGTTTTGCTATCGGTTTGAATTCTGCTAGGCAGCATTGATTCGACTGCGTCAATCGATTCCAATGATAATCCAATCACCCATTGCGTGATTGACCAATCGAGATGAATACTACAGGATTGGATTGGGATCGCGGGTGCATGGCTATTCTATCCCTCTCAATACTCACAATCAGTATTAAACTCCTCTAGATTTCATATATGTCAATCAAATTTAATACTGCTGAGCAGGATTGGAACAGCCTGGAGATGAGTGTTGCTATCAGTCTGAATCCTGCCACGCAGCATGGAGCCGATTCCATCAATCGATTCCAATGATGACCTAATCACGCATTGCGTGATTGACCAATCGAGATGAATACTACAGGATCGGATTGGAATCGTGGGTGCATGATCATTTCATCCTTCCCAATACTCATAATCAGTATTGAACTCCCCTAGGTTTCGGGTATTCCAATCGGATTCAATGATGCTAAGCAGGATTGGAACGGGCTGAGATGAGTTTTGATATCGGTCTGAATTCTGCTAGGCGGCATTGATTCGACTGCGTCAATCGATTCCAATGATGATCCAATCACTCATTGCGTGATTGACTAAACGCGATGAATACTACAGAATCGGATTGAAATCGCGGGTGCATGGTTATTCTATCCTCTCCAATACTCACAATCAGTATTGAACTCCTCTATGTTTCGGATATTCCAATCGGATCCAGTGATGCTGAGCAGGATTGGAACGGCCTGAAGATAAGTTTTCATATCGGTCTGAGTCCTGCCTGGCAGCATTGGATCGACGGTTCAGACCGATTTGAATGATAGCCCGAACACTCGTTGCGATATTGACCAATCGAGCTGAATACTATAGGATGGGATCGAAATCGTGGAAGCATGGTCTCTATCCTCCTCGATACTCACAATCAGTATTGAACTCCTCTAGGTTTTGGATATTCCCATCGAATTCAATGATGCTGACCAGGATTGGAATGGCCTGAAGATGAGTTTTGATATCAGTCTGAATCCTGCCAGGCAGCATTAAGCCGACTCCGTCAATCAATTTTAATGATGACCCAAGTGGGTGCATGATCATTCTATCCTCCTCAATACTCACAATCAGTATTGAATTTCTCTAGGTTTCGGATATTCCAATCGAATCCAATACTGCTGAGCAGGATTGGAACGGCCTGAAGATGAGTTTTACTATCGGTTTGAATTCTGCTTGGCAGCATTGATTCGACTGCGTCAATCGATTCCAATGATGATCCAATCACTCATTGCGTGATTGACCAATCGAGATGAATACTACAGGATCGGATTGGAATCGCGGGTGCATGGCTATTCTATCCCTCTCAATACTTACAATCAGTATCCAACTCCTCTAGATTCCATATATGTCAATCAAATTTAATACTTCTGAGCAGGATTGGAACAGCCTGGAGATGAGTTTTGCTATCAGTCTGAATCCTGCCACGCAGCATGGAGCCGATTCCATCAATCGATTTCAATGATGACCTAATTACTCATTGCATAATTGACCAATCGAGATGAATACTACAGGATCGGATTGGAATCGTGGGTGCATGATCATTTCATCCTTCCCAATACTCATAATCAGTATCGAACTCCCCTAGGTTTCGGATATTCCAATCGGATTCAATGATGCTAAGCAGAATTGGATCGGGATGAAGATGAGTTTTGATATCGGTCTGAACCCTGCCAGACAGCATTAAGCTGACTCCGTCAATCTATTTCAATGATGACCCAATCACTCATTGCGTGATTGATCAATCGACATGAATACTTCAGGATTGGATTGGAATCGTGGGTGTATGACCATTCGATCCTCTCCAATACTCACATCAGTATTGATTTCCTCTAGGTTTCGGATATTTCCATCGAATTCAATACTTCTGAGCAGGATTCAAACAGCCTGAAGGTGAGTTTTGCCATCAGTCTGAATCCTGCCACGCAACATTGAGCCGATTCCATCAATCGATTCCAGTGATGACCTAATCACTCATTGCGTGATTGATCAATCGACATAAATACTACAGGATCGGATTGGAATCGTGGGTGCATGACCATTCGATCCTCTCCAATACTCACATCAGTATTGAACTCCTCGATGTTTCGGATATTCCAATCGAATGTAATACTGCTGAGCAGGATTGGAACGGCCTGAAGATGAGTTTCGCTATCGGTTTGAATTCTGCTAGGCAGCATTAAGCCGACTCCGTCAATCGATTTCAATGATGACCCAAGTCGGTGCATGATCATTCTATCCCCCTCAATACTCACAATCAGTATTGAACTCCTCTAGGTCTCGGATATTCCAATCGAATTCAATACTGCTGAGCAGGATCGGAACGGCCTGAGGATGAGTTTTGCTATCGGTTTGAATTCTGCTAGGCAGCATTGATTCGACTGCGTCAATCGATTCCAATGATGATCCAATCACTCATTGCGTGATTGACCAATCGAGATGAATACTACAGGAACGGATCGGAATCGCGGGTGCATGGCTATTCTATCCCTCTCAATACTCACAATCAGTATTCAACTCCTCTGGATTCCATATATGTCAATCAAATTTAATACTGCTGAGCAGGATTGGAACAGCCTGAAGATGAGTTTTGCTATCAGTCTGAATCCTGCCTCGCAGCATGGAGCCGATTCCATCAATCGATTCCAATGATGACCTAATCACTCATTGCGTGATTGACCAATCGAGATGAATACTACAGGATCGGATTGGAATCGTGGGTGCATGATCATTCCATCCTTCCCAATACTCATAATCAGTATTGAACTCCCCCAGGTTTCGGATATTCCAATCGGATTCAATGATGCTAAGCAGGATTGGAACGGGCTGAGATGAGTTTTGATATCGGTCTGAATCCTGCCAGACAGCATTAAGCTGACTCCGTTAATTGATTTCAATGATGACCCAATCACTCATTGCGTGATTGATCAATCGAGATGAATACTACAGGATCGGATTGGAATCGTGGGTGCATGACCATTCGATCCTCTCCAATACTCACAATCAGTATTGAACTCTTCCTGATCCCATATATTCGAATCAAATTGAATACTGCTGGGCAGAATTGGAACGGCCTGTAGATGAGTTTCCCTATTGGTCAGGTGAATGGGTTATGAGGTCTGCAATGCTGGAAATCGGTATTGAAATCGATTGGGTCGGATTGAGATCTCGATGTTCCCGATACTGGGGGACGGTACTGGAATCGATCGGGGCAGATAGGATTCCAAGTCCTCATCACTAACAATCATCATTCAGGTATATTGACGTAGATAGTATATACTGTCTCCAATGTTAGAGGTCAGTATCTCCATCTATTAATGCAGATAGGTCTTCCCATCCCCAATCTGATACACAGCATTCTAATCGATTCGGGCAAATGGGTTTTAAGGTCCGCAATGCTGAAAGACAGTATTGAAATTGATTGAAGCGGATTGAGATCTCGGAATTTCCAATACTGGTATACAGTATTGGAATCGACTGAGGCAGAGAGGATTTCAAGTCTTCAGTACTGATATTCAGCATTCGAATCGATTCGGGTAAATATGATATAAGGTCTGCAATGCTGAGAGCCAGTATTGAGAGCGATTAAAGCGGATTGAGATCCCGATGTTCCCATGACTGAAAACAGTACTGGATTGGATTGGGGCAGATAAGATCTCAAGTCCTCAATACTGATATTCAGCATTCAATTAGATTCAGGTGAATAGGATATGAGGTCTGCAATTCTAAAAGTGAGTATTGAGATCGATTGAAGCTTATTGAGAACTCAATGTTCCCGATACTAGAAAACAGTACTAGAATCGATTGGGGAAGATAAAATCTCAAGTCCTTGATACTGATATTCAGCATTCAATTCGCTTCAGATAAATACGATATGAAGTCTGCAATGCTGAAAATCACCATTGAGATCGATTGAAGCGGATGGAGATCCCGATGTTCCCATGACTGAATAACAGTACTGGACTGGATTGGGGCAGATAAGATCTCAAGTCCTCGATACTGATATTCAGCATTCAATTCGCTTTAGATAAATACGATATGAAGTCTGCAATGCTGAAAATCACTATTGAGATCGATTGAAGCGGATTGAGATCCCGATGTTCCCATGACTGAAAAATAGTACTGGATTGGATTAGGGCAGATAAGATCTCAAATTCTCGATACTGATATTCAGCATTCAATTCGATTCAGGTGAATGGGTTATAAGGTCTGCAATGCTGAAAATCAGTCCTGAGATCGATTGAAGCGGATTGGGATCTCAGTGTTTCCAATACTTGGAAACGGTATTGGAATGAGTTGGGGCAGAAAGGATCTCAATTCTCCGATACTGATTTCCATCATTCAAATCGATTCAAGTAGATAGGATATAAGGTTTCTAATGCTTACTCCCAGTATTGAGATCGAATGAAGTGGATTGAGATAGCGATCTACCCAATACTGAGAGACAGTGCTGAAATCGATTCAGGTTATTAGGATATAATGACTCCAATACTCACAGTCAGTATTGAGATCGAACAAAGTGGATTGAGATCTCGATGTTCCCAATACTATACAACAGTACTGGAATCGACTCGGACAGATAGGATTTCAAGTCCTCGATGCTGTTATTCAGCATTCAAATCGATCAAGGACGATGAATAAACTCGTCAATGCTCATAGACAGTATTGGGACCGATTGACGTCGTGTGAGATATCGAAATTCCCATTCCTGAAAGTTAGTATTGGAATCGATTGAGGCCGATGAATTCGAGTGGCTGACGCTAGGTGGCGTTTCGATGACCATCTCAGTTTGCATCCAAATATCATGGGATTGCTTTCTCGCAAGCGACGAACCATCTCTCCTGTTCCTATATAAGACTGATGAGTGACAGAACCTCCAAATAGCGTTTAGTAATGTAATGCAATGATATGTGAATGCGATCATGATTAGAATAAGTATTGGATTGTATCGAAACCTTAGCTGTAATGTGAGTGATGTATATGTGAGAGTTGAATTGTAATAATGACTGAAAGTCAGTATTGAGGTCGATTGAGGGGGATTGAGTTCTCGATGTTCCCAATACTGAAAAACAGTATTGAAATCGATTGAGGCAGATAGGATTCTGGAATTCCAATAATGATATCCAGTATTCGAATCGATTGAGGCAGATAGGTTTTCAGAATTCTAATAATGATATCCAGCATTCAAATCGATTCAGATAAATAGGGCTTAAGGTCTCCAATGCTTCCAGTCAGTATTGAGGTCGATTGAGGCGGATCGAGATCTCGATGTTTCCATTACTGAAAAACAGTATTGGAATCGATTGAGGCAGATGGGATTTTGGAATTCCAATAATGATATCCAGTATTCAAATCGATTCAGATAAATAGGGTTTGAGGTCTCCAATGCTTCCAGTCAGTATTGAGGTCGATTGGGGCGGATCGAGATCTCGATGTTTCCATTACTGAAAAACAGTATTGGAATCGATTGGAGTAGATAGGACACATAGCATGTCGATGCTTTTTTATGGCATTGACACAGATTGGAATCGCGATATTCTATCAAGGGAATCAGCATTCATACAGATAGAACATCGACTTCCAAATACTGGCAGTAAGTATTGAGATTGATTGGCAATCTCACTTTCAATGCGAAAAGTCTGTATTGGTGAAGATTGGTCTATACTTTTCGAATCATGATCAACATCATTGATCGTTATTGAACTCCAATCTTCCTCAATCCTGAAAGTCATGTTTCAAATTCATCATAAGATTCTAGATTCAGAACGATTGGATGTATTTCAATCGAATCCAATCGAACTTTTGCAGCAAGGAGGCCTAAGGAAAATCCTCGCAGGGCCGTGGCTGAAGTGATCCGATTGGATTGAAATACCGACGAGCACGTCCTCTCGAGCTAATGAAACAATGTGTGCGTAAACATCACGAACAGCTGCCTCTATCCATAAAATAGGATTCATATTTGGGCGAGTTGGTGGTAGAATACGGATGTTCAATCGCTTCCCGTTGACTCTTAATCTCCGAACGTAGGGCGCCCCTTCGTCAATTATTCCAAAACGCTCTCCTGGCGGCCTCACTCGCGAGAATTGGGAGTCCTGAGAGTTTTCTAAATTACCCGCACCTATTTGTACAGGATCGTTGGTAATGGACGAGCGTTGAGTAGCATTGTCCTCATTTTCCGAATACACCGTCTCTCCTCCTTGCGTGCTGTTAAAGCTGACTCTCGAATCTCCCGCAGCCGGTACATTGTCACCACTGCTCGCCCACTCTCCGACAGTTTCCCTTTCCATATCTCTCTCCGCCGATATCGCAGCTGAAAGATATGAGAAAGGTGCAGTAGGAACTCGTGTAATTTCAGTATAAAGTTACATTTTTTCATTCTATTATTCGAGACTATAATCGTTCCCCAGCACCCACAGCTCGAGGTGGCCGTCAACACTCGGGCGATCCATTCAAACTCTCGCATGCACGATCTAGTATATCTTCTATGTCAGGATCAGTATAGGAAGGCGAATCAGGATTTAGCGCTAAAGTGTTGAAAAATCTCCGGCATGAGCACCCCGTACGTTCCAAATCCTCCTTGCATAGATTTTCAAAGTTGGCGAATTGAAATTTCTGATATCGTTGTCACCGTTCTCATGACGCCTTATCACTAATGAACGATATATGTTACTTATCGGTAGGGTGTTTTTTTTCATACGCGAAAGACATCATTGATGCTCACCTTCATTAACTCTCCTGTCCATAATTGATACGTCATCGTATTGTCTATAGGACAAACGATGGCCATCCTCCAATACATGGTAAGCGCGTTGTGATGCCGGAGGATCTTCCGTATAGAAATCGAGCACGATGCGCGATCGCTCGCGTCTCTCGCTCACGCTCGTCAACATCCAACATTGATACCTCGCTCGCACTAGCCGTTTCGCGAGTCCTAGCCAGGACGTGTAGCCACACGAGCATGCTCCTCTGACGCAGCCTTGATAACGCTATTGGTGCTATTATCTTGACTCTCGCTGTTTTGTTCTAATCTTCTTCCCTCCTCCCCGATGAGATTCCGCGACATACTCGTCCAATCAGCATCTTCCTGGCCGATGGCTCGCCAAGCGTCGGTTGCCGGCTCAGGATAGTCGCGCACCAGGAGAGTTGCTAATTTTCCCCTGGGACGGCTCCTCAAAATCCCAATGTCATGCTCATCGTAATTCTCATCCGATGATGACGATGATTCAAAATAAACGTCGCTTTCATAATCGTCGTTCGACCTGTGATGAGCCAGTAGTCCACTTTCAGCGTCAGATTCCGCGGAAGCAGATGGGTTACCTCTAAGGACCTCTTGGTCGGCTACCGATGACCCGGGATCGTCACTATTGCTAACCAATGGGCCTTGTGTCGTTGCATCATCATCATTTTCAATCGTCGAATTATCTTCGCGATTTTACTCAGTAGAATCTTGTGAGTGCGTTGGCTGGGTTAGCGTAGTGTTTCTCTCAGCTTCTTCGAAGTAGGTTCCATCGCTATCGTAGTTATCATTTCCGCTTGGTGAGGATCTAGGCTCCAATAATGCATTCAGTGCTGCAATAAAATTTAATCTCTTATTTCCAATGTCTATTCCAACGAAACATAAAAATTAGCGTAAAATGCTGCACTCCGTGACACGGATGTCTCGCAATTCTGCACTTGAAAGGCATAATAAAAAAACACAATTTGTACGCGCACTTGTTATAGTCTAACTTGAATGCGCGTTTCTCGGTATCTTACGCAAATCTATCTACGAACGAAATTGAGCTCTATTTTTCATATGTTGAGAGGTACCGGTCTTCATCTCGTTCCCCTGCAGTACTTTCATAATTTTGGCCGATCAGTGAAACACCAAGTATAAGTTAGAAGATAACAATCATGGGTCAATCCATCTCGACCTCCGAATCGAGGAAATCACCACTCTCCTGACCCTAGCAGACACGAGATAAAACATCCTGTATCTCCGAACTTGCCACGCCAAAGAATCAGAATAGGAAAGGGTTACAGTTGATATCGGAATGGGCTCACAACCACGTGAAATGAGAGTTGAAAAAGTAGCCGGGGTCCAGGGGCGGAGTCCCTGGCCGTGGGGAGTTCGGGGGGCTGCGCCGGAGAAAAAAAAAGAAAAAAAAAGGTCGTCAATTTTGTATCTCAAAAGGGTTCTGCATCTAAACGATCATTGTAGAATTTCATACGGTTTCTCTCTGCTGACCTCTCATTCCTTCATAGTCCCCCATCAAAATTCTCAAGACAGGGAGACTCTGCATGCCTCTCCCGCTGACAAGTTCTGCTGCACTGATGACCGCATGCCGATTTGATCGGAAGAACATTCTGTGGAGACGGGCAATTTCACGGAATCGGCAAGTTGAGAGGACCCAGCGGAATACACGTAAAAGATATTCAAAATTAGATCTCCGATTGCACAATCTCTCACGTTGAGCACGACACTGCCACCGGACACCAGGGCGTTTTGACCAAGTCGCAACATAACTAATCAAACGGATCACTATTCGTTGGAAATCGCACAACTCTTGCCTATCCATTATGAGAATGTGCGAGCGACGGAAGTTCTCTGTTGCAAGTCTTATCGGAACTGAATGCTCGGTATCCATCACCACCGCTTAAAGCCCTTTTTGAACCATCCCTTCTCTCGTATGTATTCGTAACGAATATTGCAAATCACAGCCCCGGTACAACACGTGTCGCAAGAGTATGTGTGAAATGTATCAACTATTCAGCCCGGGCTTCTTTGATAGGTCCCCGAAGCTGCTATCAAAGTACGTGACAAAACTCGATGGGCTGCAGCTATTTTTGTTTTCTGTCCATATGGAGCTCTATGTATTATTTCCATGAGAAAACAGTGATTGACGAGCATAGTTGCTCAGCTGCGCTACTACTCATTGTTGTAGCAAGCCTCGACCTCTGTATGTATATAGCGTGTCATACATACCATGACATTTTGCTGTACAGAATACTGTCTTATAATATTGAGGCGGGAATACCACCCAGAAGCGCGACTATCTACTTTCACTAAGAGCGCGTTCGGTAATCTTTGTTCTACGCCGAGCGAGACGAATGTCAAAGTACAGTGTCGCGAACGTAGAGACTTCACTACCTTTTTTATTTGCTTTGGATGAAGGTAGAGCTGTCAATACTCATGATGGTGATTAGGGGAGATTGAATGACGGGCGCGATAGATCTGTCGCTTGTGGATATCGCAGGTCCAATCTCTTCTTCTTCACTGTACAGAATACTGCCATATAATATTGAAGCGGAAATACAGCTCAGAAGCACGTCTATCTACTTTCACTAATAGGGCGTTCGGTAATCTTTGTTCTACGCCTAGCGAGACAAACGTCAAAGTACAGTGTCGCGAACGAAGAGACGTCACTACCTTTTTTTATCTGCTTTGGGTGAAGGTAGAGCTGGCAATACTCATGATGGTGATTAGGAGAGTTTGAATGACGGACGCGATAGATCTGTCACTGGCGGATATCACAGGGCCCAATCTCTTCTTCGAGCGACTATTGTGCGTTTCACATCTCTTGTCTAGCAATGACTAAACTTTGAAAATTCACAACCTAAAGCTTGAACAAGTGGATCAAAATAATGAATCATGGGGTAGCTACTTCCGTGCTCTAACTCAATGCGAAGAACGCGTCGTAATAGGTGAAATCTTCCAGGTGGTTGTACACCCACCATCAGACTTGACTTTTACTGAGACAACTTGCGAAATCATTCACGGATCAAGCACGATTCTTCTCAACCATGAATTTATCAGTGCTTATAAGTTTGTTTCAATTCAAAATTTCCCTGCATTTCGAGTATCTCATTCTAGACTCTAAACATTCTAGACCCTAATGGCGCATCCTCCCATTGTAGAACCTATATTGTTCCTTGAGCACGATACCAATGGGTAAGATACTTAAGATCTCTAAACCCGGGTCAATTCGTGGCCATTGACGTCCAGCAGCTCAAACTCCAACAAGAGTGACTTTTCTCCATGGAAAAATCGGTCCGAAATTGATGGGCGTAAGCGCATAATACGCAAATTCAACGACTTCATCTCGAAAATTCACGAATCTGACATGGTAATAGATAAGAAAGGTTTTGGACGAGTACCTCACATTCACAAACATACTGCTGGACCAGGCCTCAGAAACTTGAAAACTGCAGTTGAGAGTAATTCAGAAGGAAGATCCTCAAACTATTACAGATTTGACTAGGAATTCAACTTTGTATCCCTGCCAGCTAGAGATTAACTCATCCTCACAGATAACTGGATGTCAACGCGTTCGCACACTGCGAAACGTGGAAAAATTTATGGTGAGAGTATCAAGATTACAAATGTTTGATAACACACGAGAATCATTGTCAGTTCTTATTGACTATGATTGGGATCACTAACTTTCTGATCACTTGCGATGACCGAGGATCGTCTCCAAGAATGGCAAAACGATGAGCGATCGATAATAGAAGTTCCAAATTGAAGTTGGGAGCTCACATCGTCGTGATTCAAACGACGAGTAGCTGCGCAGAATTCGCTTCGTATCACCCCCCTTTAGACATCTATTATACAACAAAGGGACTTCTCCAAAGACCTCTCTGGAGGATCTAGGGTAGACACCCTCCCCCCAAACTCCGTCTGGATCCAATGAATACGAATATCATGCGACTTGCAGAGGAGATAATTTTCATTTACTAAAGTGTGCGTACTCGCGTTCAGCACTGAAGATTGTTCGTTATAAGAGAACCATTGCTGACTCTGCGATTGCGCCTGAGTTATAGATCCACTTGAGTGTACAGAAAGTATATGAGGAGTATCAGTGACGAACTGATTCATATACTCCTGGTCTGCATTGAAAGGATTATTGTGAGATTTGGTTCTACGGTCACCATATCCGTATGAGAACCTCACTATATCTGCATGGAATCTCAAACGGTTCCCGTCAAAGATACAAACCGAATCAATCCTCGCGGTTAAGTTCATTTCTGAGGCACTGGCAACAACAATCCCGGAACTCATGTTCAAAAAAATTTTCTTGTCGAGAAAGACGAATTTTGTACAGCACATCATTCGCTTTGTACTTGTAAATAATTGGGTGAGAGCTACGTACAGGATACATTCATCGAGGGGCTTGATGCGATCGTATTCTGAGACCACGCCCGATTTACAATATGTCATCCAGCAAATCAATTTTAGCCCCCGACCTATGAACTGTATGATCCTAAAGTAGATCAACTCTAATTAAGAGTGATTGCGCGTCCTGAAAGCGTTATGCGCATTTTTAGAGTGGGGCAATCTAATCATCAGTGATGTTGTGTCCTCGAAGTCCGAAACTGTTTGCAGGGTCTCGAGTTTCACTACACAACGAGTGTTCGAAGCAACTACTTCGATCTCTTCAATGATCCATTCAAAACCATTCCTCCTGTACTCGCCGCGTAATCTAACAGATACTCTATTGAGTTTTTCAAAATATGTACCAAATCCCTTCAATCCAAGATCTTCTAAAACAGGTTGCAGTTCTGCTTGAGTCCTATCTCCTAGTCAATTTCGGATTTGTTACTCGAAGCCTAGTGAAAAATCTGCATGAGCCGTCATTTTACGAAAAATAGATAAATCCCTGACTAATATTCACTAACGCGGTGCAGCAATATGCATCTGCTCTCTTCAGCCAAAATATTGAATGAGTGCTGCCACATAGCAAAAGAAAATTCCATCTAATATACAATCAGGATTCGCATATAAGCGCTGCTCTCAGTTTTGCATGTCGTTCATTCGAGAATAAAATTTCAATCCGAAGAAATTCAAGAATTGAATCTGTAAGAATCTCTGAGAGATTTTAAAATTCGAAAATTACTAGGAGACTCAGCGAAATCTACTCGAAAGTAAACTGAGAGAGCCTAATTCTATTTGATTTTGGCTTAAGTGTGCGTCATTTACTTATAATGGCGCAAAAATTACGAGAGGATATTTTATTTGGAGTTGTAACGCGACCTAGCTAGCTTACAAGATAGTCTGTGCACTAGCAGACAACAGAAATATAATCAAGAACTGTCCTAAAAATTTTAGGAATTCCATGTGAAAATTGAAGAGCGCAGTGGGCATGGACTGGTACGTTAGATACCCAAAAACTCTAGCCGGGAAGCTAAAGAAATCAAAATGCGAGTACAGGATGTGCAAACGTTTAACATTCCATCACACCAACACTCTGCACACTGATCATACATCACAGCAAATTATTTTTGCAGATCACTACAAAATTTTAAGTATCTGCATTTTGCAGTGATACAAAAAATTCTAGTTTGAGAAGTGCAATTTTAAAACTGAACGCGAGACTTCAACTCCATTTCGCATCATTCTCGCAAAATTATTACTAAAACGCGATGCTAATGCGATTGCGCTGCATGGTTTGACAATCTGTAACGTTAATCGATTTTTCCTCGATTTTACAAAATTTAATTGAAAAAATTTTATCATGACTCCTGAATTTTCCGAAGCGTTTTCCAGTTTTCCACGTTGGAAAGTCGCCATGCATGAGCGAATGCATGTAGAAGAAATGAGGAAATTTTCACGACGATCGCGATTATACCAAAGTCACAAAGACGCTGTACCATGCTCCGCATTCGGAGACTTGAATGCCCTGTAGTCGATATATACCTATATACAGTCATACTAACACACTATAGCATTCCGCACACTCGCGTCGACGCATTTTCAAATGCGAAATTTTCCCGATTTGATACTCTGCTCGCATGCAGATCTATTATCCACGCACTTGAGCTCGATACGAGCTGTCGAATATTAAATCACAGCACGAGCGTAAAAAGGGCTTGTAGCGTCACAGCTGATCCAGGCGCGATCGATGAAAATATATATGTCTACACCGCATCGTCTTTCACGTGGAATTCAAATCGATCATCTAAACGATGAATAATCACGCGATCAGTACACCAGCGATATCGCATCATTCGCGTTGATGAATATGGGATGTTGGCTACGCACACCAGTGCAGACGATTTGTATATGTATCGCTGCCTTTCCCGCTCAAGGCGACGGAAAAATGTCCAAAGAGCGCGATTTTAGCCGACGACGACGATGATATTGCTGGGTACTAGATTATGAACACTCGCGAACGCGCAATTTTTTATCCATTAGGTGTATCATTCCGTTGGGCGCCATCTGTGACCGCCCTCATTGGAAAAAAATTACATACTCATCTGGGTATATTTATATGTGACGCGGCTCATATTTGCACGGCAACTATGGCAATCTCGTTCGCAACGGGCTCGCCGAGCCGATGTCAACGATTTTAGATGTGAATACTATAATCAGCGAGCGCGCATCAGAGAATTTTAAAATCTCACGAGTATACATGAAAAGATACGATTTGAGCATCTGCTCGCGTGCCAAAATACTGTATATATGAGTCATTCTTTTTAATATCGCCAGGTTTTGTGTCGGGGGGTCAGGGATTTTTCTGTAACTTCAGGTACATGTTGTATATGATGGAAGAAGATGGAAAGCACAGTTCTTAGGTCCCGAAAGTGATCCGCGCGAGTTTGGCACCCTATTTTCGTTTTCAAAATTCGTGAAAAATCCGATTTTTCAACTTTTTGATTGATTTCTCACCAGTATGGAACCCAATAAAAAAATTATTCAAGACACATATTTCGACGTGAAATGAGCTGAATTTCACGAAAAAAATACTCTCAGATCCGTCAAAGGTGAACATAACCTCAAAAAAGTGGTTTTTTTCAGAAAAACCCAATTTTCAAGCCTTAAGCCCTACTTTAACTTAAATTTGACGTTTTCATCAGATTTCTCGTCAAATTTTACGTCGAAAACCGTTTTTTAAAAATTGGGCTGAGGATGGGTTTGGCCACCATAATAATAACTTTAGTAGCAGGACCGTAAAAATAGGGCTAAATTGTTCGTTTCGGGATGGACACTTATTACACTGGACAACAAAATATTGGGTCAGAAGTAGCGCATTGATCATACAATGACTTTCTTGTGTATTTTTTGACGTAGAAACCGAATCCGAAACCAGTTTTGCACCTAGACAACAGGAATTTTTTTAAATCGCGAAATACTGAGCGTCTAAAAAACTGCATTTTCAGCGTTTTTTGATGATTCTGTAGATACATGATTTTGATGAAGCGACCTTGCAGCGGGCTTTGAGCGTACCCGAACTATGATTCCTCACGTATTTTAATCTGCTAAACACGATGGAAGTTGTTTTAGAGGGCTAGCATACGTTCGAAACGAAGGACAAGCTGATTTTTCGAATTGCTATCAGGAGAGTTTGGACAATTTCGTGATAAATCTCAAAGTGTTCAAGAAATTGATCAGAAACACCCTCTGCAATCCCACGAGAGCGCACTATTTTTCTGTTTGCACACACACTAAGGGAATAATGTTTGCAATCGCCTAAAAGTAGATTAGTCGAATATACATGTATAATCCCGACAAGAAACTTTTGATCTATTCCGAGATCTATTCCTCGGGTGAGTCCAAGCCTCCTCGTATTGGATCAATGCTCGAGTTTTTGTACCTTGAAGCCACTCAAACTACTAGAACAATGTCATTTCGTTGCTAGGATACGGTATCAGAAGTCCCGGAGACCTAAACTCGGTTTAGGTCACGGAACATACCTTGACATACCATGAATATGTAATCAACCTAGTTACATCGTTTCTCACCCTAAGCTAATGTGGGCTTTTCAATGATTCTATTCTGGAGTCGAGTGAATAAGAATATTCAGCGTCAGATAAACCATCTTGGGCTGGTTGCAAACGGCTATCTATATGCACTCAACAGTACATGAGACTAGGGAACTGCAAATTTGACTAATGACGAGAAGGCTTGAGCTTACCTTAGGAATGGATCAAAAGTTTCTTGTCGGGATTATACATGTATATTCGACTAATCTACTTTTAGGCGATTGCAAACATTATTCCCTTAGTGTGTGTGCAAACAGAAAAATAGTGCGCTCTCGTGGGATTGCAGAGGGTGTTTCTGATCAATTTCTTGAACACTTTGAGATTTATCACGAAATTGTCCAAACTCTCCTGATAGCAATTCGGAAAATCAGCTTGTCCTTCGTTTCCAACGTATGCTAGCCCTCTAGAACAACTTCCATCGTGTTTAGCAGATTAAAATACGTGAGGAATCATAGTTCGGGTACGCTCAAAGCCCGCTGCAAGGTCGCACCATCAAAATCATGTATCTACAGAATCATCAAAAAACGCTAAAAATGCAGTTTTTTAGACGCTGAGTATTTCGCGATTTAAAAAAATTCCTGTTGTCTAGGTGCAAAACTGGTTTCGGATTCGGTTTCTACGTCAAAAATACACAAAAAAGTCATTGTATGATCAATGCGCTACTTCTGACCCAATATTTTGTTGTCCAGTGTAATAAGTGTCCCTCCCGAAACGAACAATTCAGCCCTATTTTTACGGTCCTGCTACTAAAGTTATTATTATGGTGGCCAAACCCATCCTCAGCCCAATTTTTAAAAAACGGTTTTCGACGTAAAATTTGACGAGAAATCTGATGAAAACGTCAAATTTGAGTTAAAGTAGGGCTTAAGGCTTGAAAATTGGGTTTTTGTGAAAAAAACCACTTTTTTGAGGTTATGTTCACCTTTGACGGATCTGAGAGTATTTTTTTCGTGAAATTCAGCTCATTTCACGTCGAAATATGTGTCTTGAATAATTTTTTTATTGGGTTCCATACTGGTGAGAAATCAATCAAAAAGTTGAAAAATCGGATTTTTCACGAATTTTGAAAACGAAAATAGGGCGCCAAACTCGCGCGGATCACTTTCGGGACCTAAGAACTGTGCTTTCCATCTTCTTCCATCATAAACAACATGTACCTCAAGTTACAGAAAAATCCCTGACCCCCCGACACAAAACCTGGCGATATTAAAAAGAATGACTCATATACACTTGAGCATGGAACGATCAGCCGAAACTCAGCTGTACAAGCGCGAAAGAGACTCGGAATGACGATCTCTGTTGTGAGCACGATGTAAACAAACCATCGGCTCTCGCGTTGATCTCAAACGTATGAGTATAAGGAAACCGATATATCATTTGTGCACCAACCAGCTCGCGATTCTATACTCGCACTTACACACGCGTCTAATGTCTATGTGCCTCGTTAAAATTTCGAATTGGCAACTATTGCATATAATTGCAAACACATTGGAATCATTTGCGATCGCACATCTCGATGAAACTATCTAACACGTGAAATATTATCTAATCGTAGGGCAGTATTCACAACGACCCTCCGGAAAATCAATCGGAATTCTCACCACTTCTGTGGATTTCTTATTTACGTTGGGCGCCATTTGTGACTGGGTTTAGGACCGTCTGATCCGATAAATGCATCTTGGCTGGGTGCAATGCACGAGTGCAGTTCGGACGCAAGAGACTCTTATATTTGAGTGGAAAATATACGATGGAGCTAGGCATGCGTACCGCATGGCCCTTGATGCTGCCTCGGTCTCTTCGTAGTCACCACAGGATACATTGGTCGCCCTAAATGACGACGGTGGCTAACTCGACTTTGAGCGATCACTCATCCTATTATACTCATATCAAAGACGAGGAGAGACATTCTCAAATGACAAGGCCGGCAGTGAAGTTGAAAAGTGAAAAGGGTTGAATTTATTCAGGAAAATATTACAGGAAAAGCGCATCCGAGCGCTCACGCATCAGGTGTATTCGAAACGCGAGAGAGAGAGCCGCACACATGGTGAGAGAGAGAGATATATACTCGAGCGGGTACTTCCACATCCGCACGCTCGCGACACCGGGCCGCAGCCCTGGGGACGACGCACGCCTGGAGTCGACTCCGCTACAGATCGCTTAGCCTCGACGGGTCCTGGATGCGTGCTCGCAGTTATCGGGTGATAGGGTGTCTCGGCCACTGCAGGCCCTGCGTATGTGGTAAAGAACATCCTGGGCACGCGCGACGCGAGATGCTTCAACACGGACACCTGTCAACGCGCGAGGTGTGTCACGTTAGATGACCGGAACAAGTCTTTTCTCGCTCGCGAATATTGCGCGCGAGGTCACGGTTTTCCGGAAGGATTGAAATCACACTCAAAAATGACGACGGAGACTGATCACAGAGTTTTTTTTGTTTTCTCAAGCACTTTCAAAATCTTTCCTGAAAAAAGTCGTAGCTGCTTCCGTTTTAAAGTCATGGTCTTTTGAGTGAACGTGGATAACATGGAACTTGCAAGACGATTCTCACGCCATTGAAATTGGACTTTCACGTGATATTTTCTCGGTTTTCCAGTAAGGCATCTGGGATATGTAGGGAGAGATTTGATACAGTACAGTTTCATAGAGGAATAAGTGTTTCAATCGCCATCCATACGAAATACTATATCAACTAAGCAGATACCGGCGCTTTCCATTGCACACTTTCATTCTACTCCACTAAGCCTTAGTTTTCTCCCCCTAGATCTCATTTTTACGTAACTATTTCACCTCCCGGTATGGCGTCCGGTACGGTCGAAAATACATGTGAGCGAGATCCTTGACCGGGAAAGACCAACTACTCACTCATCGACTCAATTGACGAATCTACTCGGGCCAAATTATCAGTGCAATATGGTGCAATGCTTTCCTTGTTTTGCACTCAATTATGAGTGTGAGCCGCTACAGAATGATGGCACCACATTCAAATACGAGATACCCACTATATCCGCCGCCCAGGTTATACACATCTTTTCTATGGCTATTGTCATACTATACTCAACCCGTCCTGTGCATTGAGCATTTTTCTGAGGCCATTCTCTCAGTTAAACATTTTGTCTTTATTGTTCCAAATTTAACAACGTTCCTTGGCACAGTTAATGGAAGTGTATCTTGAAAATTCTCTCTAACTATCAATTATTACCACTTCGAAGTATTCCCGACCATAAATTGTAATCAAGAGAAATTTCAACTCATTGTCACACCTCGCCTCAAGGCGCGATAGGTGTCGAAAAAGTGCTGGTAAAATCCGACTATGGGATGCTTTTCGGATCCACTTCAATCCAAATCATATCGGTCCATATTTTTCGATGGCGAGTCAAGTGGATCTCCTCTGTATAATTAAAATAGGGTGCAAAGTATCAGTTCGGTCATGAAACGGCGTATCTCTTCTATAACCCGGAAAGTATCCATGTTGAGGAGAAATGCATAGAAGAATTTCTCGTTGGACTCTTCAAGTTCTACGGAAAACGTCTCACGACGATTCTCCTAAGAATGCGTCCATTTCGAGTTAGAAGACATCATTGTGGAAATGTTCTCGATTTGGCAATATCCTCACAATACATCATACACTATATTACACATTCCCAGCATTTTTGGCAAAGCTGTAAGATTGTTTAGACTACTTATTTTGATATATTCGATGGAAATGCGAAAAAATGCTCGACAAGAATCTCCCCGCTTCCCTAAATGTGCTAAGATTATAAGATGATGTATGGTGAAAATATTGCGAAGAACATAACATTCAAACACGAATGCCCCGTCACTCGAAATGGATGCATCATTCGAAGAATTCTCAAGAGACCTTTTTTAAAGATCTTAACCCTCGGTTGGCACACGTGGGTCTATTCGACCCGAGACCTTTTTTATGAGATCGCCACGCTCGTAACTCGAGGTTCCCCGGGCTCAGGGTGACATTTGTTGGTAGTCAAGATGTGCCACTTACCGACCGTACATATAGCAACAGGTCAGGCGCGCGCGTCTTCTCACCACAGCCCAGCACAGTTGACGCTGGGTCCAAAGTACCCGGGTGTGCCAGCTTTGCGCGCGTCGTGTATTTTTCACTCGAGTTAGTTTAATGGATCAGAATCAACTACATATAATTTTTGGTCACGTACGTTGTTTTCTCATTCGACTTCGCGTCCATACAGCTCAATATCGTATACTCGATAGCCATGCACGAGAAGACCGACGAAGTGCGAAAAATAAGTTTTTTTTTTATAACAAATTATTGCAAAAAATTGCAAACAAAAGGCCTTCCACTGAAAATATTCTAGAGGACGCAATTTTCAATGAAAGGAGCTGAAAATTCGACTGAGTTATCTCAAGATCAAGTAGATATGAGGAAAAAATAGTCCAGTGGTCGATCTTTCAATGGAGGTCTCTATTCCGGCATATTAGGTGAGGATAGAATTTCTCAATTCATGCGTCGAAATATGTCAGGATTAATACCTTTTTTCAAGATTCACGCTTGTGCTGTCTTTTCCTTGGATTGATCTCATCTCAAGATGACTCAGTTGAAATTTCATCTCATTTGGATGAAAATTGCGCCGTCTACAATTTTTTAGTGAAAAAGGTGAATTTCTGCATTCTTCTGGACATTTGTATTTTTTGGAATTTTTTATTCGGCCTTGGAGATTATCTGAATACATTGGCTCATCAAAAACATATCAAAGAAGCTACCAATTTTTCGGCGTGGGTCGAATCGACCCAGGTTGGCCAGCTATGTTATTTGGCGGAGGTGTGCCAGCTGAGGGTTAAGAAGCTCAACAAAGAGTTATCGTCCACGTTTCGTGATAAAATGGATACTTCTCGAGTTATAGAAGAAATGCGCTGTTTTATGGCCTAACTGATACTCTGCATCCCATCTCAGTTATACACAGGAAATCCACTTGACTCGTCGTTTGAAAATATGAACCGATACGGTTTGGATTGAAACCGATCCGAAGAGCACCCCACAGTCGGATTTCACCAGCACTTTTTCTTACACCTATCGCACCTTGACGCGAGCTGTGACAATGAGTTGAAATTTCTCTCGATTACAATTTATGGTCAGGAATACGTCTAAATCTAGGAGAGACGCCGGTATCTGCCTAGTTCATATAGTATTCTGTATGGATGGCGATTGAAAATACTAATTTCGCCATAAAATTTATATATGCTTCTCTCTTCATATCCCGGATGGCTTACTCAGGAAGCAAAAAAAAAAACGTAACGTGCAAGTCCAATTTGAATGGCGTAAAAATCATCTTGCAAGTTTCATATCCCTCACGTTCTTTCAAATGACCATGAAACCTTGAAACGGAAGCACCTACGATTTTCTTCAAAAAAGATTCTGAAAGTGCTTGAAAAAACAAAGAAAACTCTGTGATCAGTTTCTGTCGTCATTTTTGAGTGAGATTTCAACCCTTCCGGAGAACCGAGAGGTAATGATGGATCGGCGATATTTTGGGGGGAACCGAGTGGCGATCACGCTATCTCTCTCTCTTCCATACCTCTTGTGTGGTTGACTCTCTCTATGCTGCTAATCGCTGCAACACCTGTAACATCTAGATCATTGTGATACAGAATCATATGAATAGTATATAGCGCCGAGGAGAGAGCGAGATGGGACTATTGCGGTCACATCGTTTCCGGAAGAATAACGTAAAAGTGATCACTTGTTTCGTACTTAGGAATCAGATCTACAGTTTAGAAGAAGAATTAAGTTGATTGAAGCTGCTGTTTTTCTGGAATCGTGGTCGCCGTGATACATGTATGCCGACACAATTACCGTGACCACGATTCTGAAGAAACGGCACAACTAATCAATTTCTTCCTTGTTTTAGATGGTAGATCTGATCACAGAGTACAATATAAGGCATTCACTTTCTTGAGATATTACACAGTTTTGTTAGGAATATTCAATTCAGCCGTATTTTGCTCATATGGTAAGATAGAGCTTTCACACGCCCTTAAAACGCATCCTAAAATGCCGTGTTTTGCAATTTTCTCAAGTACGTCAACATTGGCAATGGTCGCATATGCTACCATTCCACTCAATTCACACCAGAGTGCATGGAAGTACTCGCCCAAGTCCTCCCAAATATGTATGAAAACTTGCGGGGACGAATCTCGAGCCAGGAGCGAGCTAAGGGTTACATTTGCCGAGTCAAAAATGGGCATTATTTCGGCTATCTGAGTGCAGGAGGCCGTGCTCGTGGTTTTACTCATCCTAGCTCGCAAATGAAACATTGGGCTGGAATGGAGATTCAAACATACTTTTCCGACTCAAAATGACCATCTCAACACAATCCCGAGGTCAGTTGTGCTCTTAATAGTCGTCCCTCTGCCCCTTAAGGACTCAGATTCTGTCGACGGGTTCTGACAGCGTTGAGGCACTAGACGACATTCTAGAGCTGAACTGACCTCGGAATTGTGTTTAGATCGTCATTTTGAGTCGGAAAAGTATGTTCGAATCTCCATTTCAGCGCAGTGTTTCATTTGCGAGCTAAAATGAGTAAAACCATGCTCACGGCCACCTGCACTCAGATGGCCAAAATGATGCCCATTTTTGACTCGGCAAATATAACCCACAGCTCGCCCCTGGCTCGAGAATCGTCTCCACGGGTTTTTATACATTTTCTTCGTTTTATTTTTTATTGGTTTTTATACATATTTGGGGGTACTTGGGCGAGTACTACCATATGGGCGGCTCCGGATCAGAACGGTATAAGTCTATTTTTTCCATTTCTGGAAAATGCGCCTCAAAGTTTTTGTGATATGGAAAATTCGAGTTATCATCTGAAGTAAATATTCTTATTCTACCGTGTAGTGAGTGTGTTTTCATGTCATCTTCCGCGTGGGGCGTATTGATTTTCAATTGTTTACACTTTTTACATCTCATTTTGCAATAAAAAATGGACTTATACCGTTCTGATCCGGAAAATTTCTCAACTTTTTTTCCGGATCAGAACGGTATAAGTCCACTATTTCTGAAAAAAATTCACATTTAATATTTTAGATCGGGAGAAGTAGTTAATATGATGAATTTTCACCGTTTGAAGTAGGAAAATGTCGAGGAACTATGAGTTTCCACCTTTGAGATCAAGAATCGTTAAAAAAACCACGGACTTATGCCGATTTGAGCGAGAAAAAAGGTGGAAAAAATTTTCCAGATCAGAACGGTATAAATTGAGAAATCTTTGGATTTTTAATGACTGTCCTCGACTTTTTCTCGCAGTAAACAAAATTCCTCTCTAATTTAGGATGACTTTTATAAAATCTCATTGACAGTCGAGACTGTTCTTCGCAAAGAGATCTCACTCAGGATATTGTGACTAAGGATATATTTCCAACATTGAGGTCAAAAAGCGTCTATTTGGGAATCCAGTCAAGAAGAGTTTACTCAAGCGGCCCGGTGCGAAGTATAGTTTTTGGGGATCACATATCACGCAGCTTTACGTCATGCATTCAGAGGCAATTTAAGGGTGTATAGGAAAAATCGCAATGCAGAGACTTTAATCGACCAGAGAATCCAAACGATGAATTGGGACTGATCCCCACTCAACAAACAGAACTGTTGATCAACCGGTAGAATGAGGTTAAGATTAGTTGCAGATATCTCAATTCAGGAAGGCTATCTTCATCTACGAGATTTGCCCAAATGAGGTTCACTTGTACCGAGTGGCGGGGAGATCGAACCGAAGGCCGGATGACTGTTAATGAAAAGAACCCCAGTTGATAGATCACAACCATTCATAGTGAAATTGTAACCGAAATTCTGTAATGAAGCTATAGGCTTTCTCTACCATTGGCATTGTTCCTAAGGAGGAGGTGCATAGCTTAGTTGAGTTCGGCGTATCATGGACGTAGTTGATTTTTCTCTAGAGAAGATGCCTGAAAACATGGAGCAAAATCAAATTTCTTTGCAAGCTCAGTGCCGATCGCTCTTATAACTACGCTTTTGGAACCATCACTAAGAAATTTGGCTCTTTCAATGACGATAAGAGATAAGAAAATGAGACACCGGGGCTTCTAGAGAAAGATCCCAGGCCCATGGGATTACTGACCGGTGGTTGTTCATCTTCATAGGACTCCCCTGTGTCCAAACGCGTGAAAGAGAAGTGAGCGGTTTTCGGCCCACCTTTTTCGAAACCACGGGATGCAATCATTTGGACAACATAGCGAACCTAATTTGTAGTTTCTGAGAGTAGCTACGATTTCTAACTATGCATAAAAGCGCGACAAATGAACGTGGAAGACCCAAAAGCGATATTATTGAGCGAGAACATGGACTTATACCGTTCTGATCCGGAAAAAAAGTCGAAACTTTTTCCGGGACAAAAACGGTCGTGTCGCTTGTGATGCCTCAAAGTGCATTTCTACTTCCGGAGTCGTGCATACATGTTTTCACATGTATTTTCTATCGTTTTCCGTCAAAAACTCAATTTTCACCAAAATGGACTTATACCGTTCTGATCCGGAGCCGCCCATATACTCTGGTGTGAATTGAGTGGGGTGGTAGCATACGCGGCCATTGACAATGTTGACGTACTTGAGAAAATTGCAAAAAACGGCACTCTGGGATGCGTTTTAGGAAAAAAAATGCCCTCCCAAAAATTTTTCCGCATGAGTAGACACCTCAAAGAGAATACTGGAGAAGTTTGATGGATGAATATAATAGAGGTTTCTAGTAATTTACTCTCGAAATTTCGATTTTTTAAAAAAAGCTCGTTTTTCCACTGCTGTAGCTCCTATATGGAGTACAATAATCGACTTCCACCAGAAGTCGAATTGTAGGTTTTTCAAGCCCTTCAGGATGACCACTGGCAAACTTGATGACCTTTCTAGTTGGACCCAGGTCGTCCACAAGATGACGTTGAAATCGCTGGAATTTGCTTTTAGTGAATAGCTCCCAGAGGTGGCCAGGGTCAATTATTATCGGCCTCTGGCAATTCTTTTCTTAGGAGTACTTGCATTCACAAGAAGAATGCGCCGAATTACGTCAAAAAATATTGAATTCCATTGGAGCTATGACCTTCCCAGAATAGACCAAAGAAGGGCCTCTACCGGCCCTCTCACGGGCCCCAAGACCCACAGGCGGGTGGGGTGGGGGGGGGGGGCAGTCGAAAGAATCGAGAGAAAACAAGTTGATCATTTGGTCTCGTTGATCTTGAAGGACGGTGGGGAACTAAATAGACTCCCAAAATTTCATAATAGAAATTTTATTGCTACGTTTCGTCCACTAAGTTTCGTGGACCTCATCGGGCTTCAGGTTTCTGTTTTGACATATGAAGATAGAAAATATAAAATATTGTCACAAATGATGGATATATAAATATCCGAGATGCGCAACTTACGTTATTCTTTACATCGTCATGATAATTTTTGAACGATCTTGTAATTCGAGATGTCCGCCGACACCAGCGCCAACTTCCACGTATCAAAAAGGTACGAGTGGTCGATTTTTGAAGCTTTTATACCCCTAGTATATATAGCACCACCATCGATATAGGTATACTTATGCATTAGGGGTATAAGAGCTTCGACACATGATCCGCTAGGTGCGCTACAGTCGGGGGACACCTCGAATAGAGCCCAGACATAACGTCTGGCTCCTGTCGATACAGGTATATAGAGTGAGTCATCGGTCTAATTTTTCTCTCATATTTATATTAGCGCAATCGCAGTATACAGTAGGTGACATATATGAATAGTTCCGCGCGAAACAGACCTACGAAAAAGGGTCATGTCTTAAATTTTTTTCTTGACTTTCTCATTCGATTCTATGGTACTAAATATGAACTTTCCACTACCTATGGGGCCCCAGAAAAAATTTTCAGGTACCTTCAACGTACATTACTTTGTTCTCTTGGATTATTTTCAACAAAAAAATTAGGGTATTTTTTTCAATAAAATCAATTTTTCTCAAATTCGTTCACAGATACAGAGATGCGGTTTGCCGCATTCGGAAGGTCTTCAGATAACCTATCAAAATCGGTCTTGTAGAGTTGATTCTCATGTCTTGGGTGATTTTATCGGGTAAAAAAGTGAAAAACATAGGAGATTAAATTTCTCGAAAACCCAATTTTTTAAAATTTTGGAAATTTGATATTTCATGTAAAGATTTGTGTTCTTTCAGAAAAAGATAGTGCCGAATTCCTTTTTTGCAGTTTAACACCTATTTTTGCCAATTATCACAAATCCATTTTCCAGGCTTTTGGAAATCGTCTGTTCCCTGCGCATACGCAGAAATTTGCTCGAAACCAATTCCATTGAAGAGCCAAGGAAATTTCCTTCAAAATGACCACCTGCCAACGTCAATTTCCTGCATTTGAACCGAATCTACAACGTATGAAAGATGAGCCTCCAGCTCGAGTGCGACACGTTGATGGACGCCATCGAACGGGGGCAGGCGTGGATTTTCCTCATAGCTGTCTGCAGTACCTCCGACCCACTTCTGAGGAACTATCAAGATTCAGTAGTCTTTTGAACGTTGCAACTCTGGCTCAAATGGATGGAATTGACTTCGGCAGGTGGTCATTTTGAAGGAAATTTTCTTGGCTTTCTATTGAAATTGGTTTCAAGGATCCAAATTTCTGCGCATGCGCAGAATACAGACGATTTCCAAAAGCCTGGAAAATGGATTTGTGATAAATGGCAAAAATAGGCGTTAGAACGCAAAAAAGGAATTCGGGACTATTTTTTTTCTTAAAGAACACAAAATCTTACATCACATATCAAATTTTCAAGATTTGAAAAAATTGGGTTTTCGAGAAATTCAATCTTTTATGTTTTCCACTCTTTTGCCCGATAATATCACCTAATACATCAAAATCAAATTTACAATACCGATTTCGATAGGTTTCTTGAAGACCTTTCGAATGCCGCAAACCACATCTCTGTATCTGTCAACAAATTTGAGAAAAATTGATTTTATTGAAAAAAATACCCTAACTTTTCTGTTGAAAATAATTCAAAATAACAAAATAGTGTACGCTGAAGGTACCTGGAAAATTTTTTGGGGCCGAATAGGAAGTGAAAAGTTCATATTTTGTACCATAGAATCGAATGAAAAAGTCAAGGAAAAAATCTAAGACATGACCCTTTTTGTCTATTTCGCGCGAAACTACTCATATATGAAAAGTAGTGCAAGTGGGAGAGAGAAAGAGAGCGGGGATCGACGAGCTTCGTCAGCCGTTGCCCACGGCAGGTCATATATTCGATTGAGATTTTGGATATCGTCTTTTCTATTGATGCAATTTTCGTCGAATTTTATATAGATCATCTCAGAAATCAACCGTTTTCTCCCGTTTCTCTTTGTATCTAAAATTTTGATTTGATCCCAATAGAAATCATGTTCATCTTTTAGTCTGTGAACAGAAACTACTGATTTTTTATCTTCGTTTGTAACATGATCGTTAATACGTGTACCTAGTTGTCTTTTTGTCTCTCCCACATACGTTGCTGGGCAGTCTTTGCTCTGAAATTTATAAACAACACCAGTTTTGCTAAATTTGTCTAGTTGGTCCTTACCTAATTTCATTATTGAGCTTAATGACTTGGAAACTTTTGGAAGAGTATAAATAGCGTTATGTTTGAACAGAGCTTTGCATTTTCCGAATAAACGTTCGTGGTATGGAATACAAATTTTGTTCTGGCCAGCATATGAAATTTGATTGCAACGTATTTTCTGTGCTCTGTTCATTAGATCTCCTGAACAATGTAATCTGATTTTTATACATTTATCAGTGGAATCTTGAGGATAATCATTGTCTACTTCATCGGTCAAGATCTTGAATTTCAAATCCAATCATACTATGCACTTGGGAGAACGAAGTAGATCGACCTGGCTTGAACTAAACCGAACCCGACCGGAATCGATGGAGCCAGACCGTGTTGGACCGTATCAGACTCAACTAAACCGAATTAGATTGAAAAAAACTTAATCCAACCGAACTTGACCGAGCGAGACCGAGCTGGACTTAATTAGACCAAACTAGACCGAGTTGAATCGAATTGGACCGATCTAGACCAAACTGCGTCGAATTAGACCGAATCAGGCCATTCTGAACCGAACTAGAAAAACTAGACCAAACTAGACTGAACTAGACGAAATCAGACCTAATTCGACCGAACTCGACCTAATTTGACCGAACCAGAGCGAACTTTACCAAATTAGACCAAGCTAGTCCAAATTAGCTCAATTGAGATCAAACTAGATCGAACAGCGATGTACTGGACCGAGCTAGACGGAGCTAGCCTCGATTGAACCGAACGGAACCAGATTATATTGAATTGGAATGAGCTAGACCTAACTACACCGAACGAAAACGAATGAGGCTCATTCAGAGTGAACAAGACCAAACAAGTACAAACTAGATCGAACTACACCGGATTAGACCGACCTACTCTAACTTCAACATAATTTGACCAAACTTGACCGAATGGAATCGAACTGGACCGAACCAGACCCGAGTACACCGGACTAAACGGGACTAGACCTTACTGGACACGACTGGACGGATTGAATCGAATTGGGCCAAAGTCGGCCTAACTATAGCGCACCAGATCGGACTAGACATAATTAAACCCATCAAAACCAAATTGGATCAAATCAGACCGAAATTTGTTTAACTTAACCGCGACAGACTAAACATGATCTAACCAGACCAAACCAGACAGAATTTGATCGAATGAGACCGAACACGGCATGATTACACAGTGGCAAACAAACTAGATTGAACTAGACATGAGTTCATCAAATCCCCATGCCCATTCTCATCCCCATCCCCATTCTCATCCCCATCCTCAGCCACGGACCTAGACTCAGCTCCAGCCACAGCCTCAGTTTCGGCCCCAGCCACAGTCCCAGCACCAGCCAGTTGATTGATACTGAGACAAAATATGAATATATCGCCAAGATACTCAATAGCCTATGAATATTTGCTTCATGAATCTCATCCCACTTGTAATTTGTATTTGAACAAGACCAAACTAGACCGAACTAGACTGAATTCAATCGAGTTACACCGAGCTCACCCTAATAACGCCGAACTAGACCGATCTAGACCAAATTGATACAATACTTCTCATTCCGATCTCCATCCCCATCGACCCATCCATCCATCCATCCATCCATCCATCCATCCATCCATCCATCCATCCATCCATCCATCCATCCATCCATCCATCCATCCATCCATCCATCCATCCATCCATCCATCCATCCATCCATCCATCCATCCATCCATCCATCCATCCATCCATCCATCCATCCATCCATCCATCCATCCATCCATCCATCCATCCATCCATCCATCCATCCATCCATCCATCCATCCATCCATCCATCCATCCATCCATCCATCCATCCATCCATCCATCCATCCATCCATCCATCCATCCATCCATCCATCCATACATCCATCCATCCATCCATCCATCCATCCATCCATCCATCCATCCATCCATCCATCCATCCATCCATCCATCCATCCATCCATCCATCCATCCATCCATCCATCCATCCATCCATCCATCCATCCATCCATCCATCCATCCATCCATCCATCCATCCATCCATCCATCCATCCATCCATCCATCCATCCATCCATCCATCCATCCATCCATTTGTACCTGATTCTTTTACATCTTGACTAATCACGAGCTGTGATAATCTTTGTCCTCGACCAAACTAGTAGTTAGTAGAATTTATATTCAACGTGCGTTCATATATATATGGGTCAGATCAGTATATTTCGACAAATCCGTGCGCACGACCCCCGCGGATCTTTTCGCCAATCTCAAACATGGAAGTAGGCATCAAAAAAAGTACTTTCCGAGAGTTTCAGCCCCCTGAGAAATTTTTTACGCCCGCTAAAATTTTTTGAAGTTTGAAAATAGGCCTCTTTCAGCGTTTTATGACAAAATTGTCATCTTGACCAGAAACATCCTAGTGAGGCGTGCGAGGTCGCATTTCCATCTTTTTGGACGTCACTTTTTGGAGAAATGATATGCAGGACTCTCAAAACCGAAAGCGTTCAGTCTACACGACAATACATAAAGTCACTTTTTTCGATTTCCAGCCCATTTTGAACTGGATGCTCTTCTGACGCATCTGAATCTTATCCCATCTTACCGAACTCGTTCTCTTTGTCTTGGAAAACCCTACAATTTGCGCGTTTGCACGCCCGAATCGGATGATTTTGGTCCGAGTTATGTCCATTAGAAGATGGTGAGTTATCGAAGAATGACCAATTTGTCAAGCTCGCCAAATCTATCGCCCTCCACCAATCGACTTGAAACTTGATACAGATGTTCTTTCAAGTGTCCCAAAGATGTGGAAGGAATTTGGCGCTGTGTTTCAACCTTCCGTTGAACCTATGAATCTGACAAACACCCCCATTTTTGCGGATTTTCCTGTCATCCTACGCATGCGCACATCTGTACTTCTCCGGGAGTATCTTCAATTGATAGCCCTTGCAATTTTCTCCAAAATGACCTCCTGGCAAAGTCTTTTTGATGCAACTGAACCAGAAATCCAGCTATTTCAAGGCAGAGAGAGATCACCACTACCCAAATGGCAAGCCTCGGCCACTCCTTGTCACCCTGATAACCTGTGAGTTAGGGTACTTTCGGCACTTCATTTAAGTAGACTCTCAAAGCAGTACAGATGTGCGCATGCGCAGGGAGAGAGCAGCAACCACTTCAAAAATGACACGAAAATCCGTAAAAATGAGGGTGTTTGTAAGATTCATAGGTCCAACGGAAGGCCGAAATACAGCGCGAAATTTCTTCCACATGTTTGGAACACTTGAGAGAATATCTGTGTTGAGTTTCATGTCGATTGGTGGAGGGCGATAGATTTGGCGAGCTTGACAAATTGGTCATTTTTCGATAACTCACCATCTTCTTATGGACATAACTCGGGCCACAATTATCCGATTCGGACGTGCAAAAGCGCAAATTGTAGGGTTTCTCAAGACAAAAAGATCCAGTTCAGTGAGATGGGGAGAGATGCAGATGCGTCAGAAGAGCATCCATTTGAAAATGCGCTGAAAATCGGAAGAAAGTGACTTTATGTATTGTCGTGTAAACTGAACGCATCCGGTTTTGAGAGTCTTGCATATTCCCTCCCCTGAAAGTTGACGTCAAGACGAAGAAGATGCGACCTCGCACGCCTCGCTAGGATGTTTCTGGTCAAACTGGCGATTTCTTTAGAAAACGCTAAAAAAGGCCTTCTTTCAAACTTCCAAAAATTCTACGGGGCATAAAAAATTCTTTAGGGGGCTCCAACTGAACGGGGGCTAAAACGCACAGATTTGCCGAAATATACTGATCTGACCCATATATACTATGAATTTATAGCAGACAAATGTTGCCATATGTAATTACTCTTTTTGTCTTCGGACAAATGAAGGACATCAATCAATCGATCTATCAGGCCGGAGTGGGCCAAACTAGTTCGAACTAGACCAAACTAGACCGAATTGCAGCGGTATACGAGATGATTCGCACAATAGCTCAGCTTGATAGACCAACTCATCAATTGAGTAATTTGAACTTGATAACTAGTAACAATCATTATTGGCAACAGTCTAAAGCCCACAGTCTATAATCAACAGTCTATAACCAACGTGCTAAAGTCAACTGCCTAAGTCAACTGCCTTAGTCAACTGCCTGAGTCAACTGCCTAAGCCAACTGCTTAAGTCAACTGTCCTAGTCAACTGCTCAAGTCAACTGCCTTAATCAACTGCCCAGGTCAACAATTGACAGACATCATCCACCGTACACAATCAGCCGTCAACTATCGACACACCAACCAACGCGTCCACCCGACCACCTACACTCCCTCCCATCTACCTACCCACCCGAAAAACTCATTAGACACCCAACGACCCTCACCCACCCACCCATACCTCACCCATGACCCATACCGCCACTCATCATACTTCACCCCCCCCCCCACATAGGCGACCCGATACGCGGGATGCTAACGGACAAATTTTGGCTGGGCTCTTAATTATTTTAATGATGATGTCTATGAATTTAGAGATTATAGCCTTGATGTGATAGATATCTGGTAAATCTTCGAATAATTCAGGAGGTAGTTTCATCGATTGTCTGATTCGACAATCAAGACTACTTAGAACCCTCGTTGGTAAGAATTTCCTCCCGAAATCACGTCGCGATTCTATATAGTACAATCCATACAGACCTAATATTGAGGAACGAGCGATATCACCACGTGATGCTCATCGAGGGGTATGGTCATCCTTCTCCGTAGCACTTCGAAGGTCGCGATGAGCCTAGCGTATTCGTCAAGACTGTTTGCTATTTGGACATATAATAGTCGGTAAAGTAGCTCGTTCATAGCCTTCGCTGCTAGTGTACGCTCATACGACGAATATCCGGGACATTTAGGTTGCACGGGTTCCTTCGCAGACCCTCCCCCCAGTCGCCTGAGCACTGGAAATAACATTTGATCATTCAATGTTTTGTGCTAAATTCAACCATGAAATAAATTTCGAATTGACCTCCATACCTGCAAGATCTGAATTTGGGGCCAAACTTTGAGTAATTGAATCTCCCATTCGAATCGACTCTCACTGTTCTTCTTTGGCTTCTTCCATAGCTGAGGATGGAATGATATATCATTGAACATACTAATAGATCAAACGATAATGATCTCAAATTTCATCATACTTACATTGGTATTCTTTCACAATCTGCGCACACATCGGCTTCTGATCCAGATCAAACTCACACAATGAATGCACTAGTATCTCCATGGTATACAGCTTGCAGAAAATTTTTCACGCATATGACATATGCAGAGTCGATTTATCGGTAAGTGTGATATATAAACCGATAGCTCCCTTCTCAGAGCTATCACTTCGAGACCGGCTAGTTGCGATTCGCGTAATATAACCCTGTTGTACCTTATCACTGTTCTTCGCAACAGTGCGTAAATATGCAGGATGCACTGTATGAGGGCCGACTTCATTATTTCCGAGATGATTCCATTCTTTGCACGAAAACTCTAGGATTGACTCTACTTTATGCCCGGGTAGCTGCAGATGGCGGCGAAGCACTTCTGTCTAACATTTGATGCGGCCTGGATTCTTAGTTTCTGGACACATACGATGCATCCCTGCGCAAAACTCGGCGCGGCAAAAATGCTGATGTTCAGCACTCGCTCGACGTTAAATTCAAAAGAGGAGACATACTTGCATAGTGGAGCGAATGTCAGAGCATAAGTAATGCCGATGTTAGCCAGCCACTTAGTGTAGAATTCAAGTATCTGAAACTATCCAGTGCGATTCACGCTTTGAATCTCATTGCTTCTGCAATTTGACTCACCGATCGGAAGAGTCTACATCGCTTGTGCTCAATGATGAGACGATAGCTCATCTCATCAAGTGTATTGTGCTAGTAACAGAGATCTTGAAACGATTCATGATCCGGGATAGGAGGAGTGCGCAGAGTGATGGCAACGAACTAAATCTGTTCCCTGAACACGTGTTTCGGAGGGAATTAGGGCACTTAGTCGAAGATCTTCCCATCTGGAAACTCGGTAAGGCCTTGGAGAAAGGGATTGTCGATCATATCGAGTGTTTATGCATCGTTCAAGACGTGGTGATATCATGCGGTATGGCAAAGTCACTAATAGCGTCAAGGATAACCAGAGCACTTGAACGTAAGTACAACGTTTATATACCATGGTTTGAATTGATAGTTCCCTGATCTAACGAGCGATTTGATGGGTGTCCAGAAATGGAGGGAGACGATCGCATGTGTGCTTGCACTGCTTAGCTGAGCGAGGCCAAGCTTGAAAGCAAGGTGAAGCTCACAAGAATCTAGAACGTGCTGAGTCCGAGGCTACTATTGCAGCGGTGCAAGGACTGTGGGCTGATACGTTTTTTGTCGAGCGTGCTATATCTGAACATGATATGCGTGGATATATTTTTCATGCCTTCACGATGGCCATAATTTATCTTCACGCACGCTCATACGTATGCACACTCACGCGCACCCACACATACGAAAAGCGCACAGCGATATTTACGATTGATCTTTAATCTATTTTACTCAGTTGTTGGTCGAGGCCGGATCTGAAGGAGTCAAGATGAGCGACTCCGAGCGACCCGAGGATGGAGGACTGTGACGGGTAAACCGCCACAGCCGAGAATCAAAAAATCTCTCGTCGCCGTCTCGAGCTAGCGGACACAGAAGCCAAGTATTGACCCCGATACTTCCTTTTCGTCGAGGTGCTGGCTCGAGAGGACGACAAAGGTGAGCGACGAGGCTGATGAACGAGATGATGCAGTGCAGGCATGCCTACGTATAGGCAGCCCCTCCTACACACCGGACAACCGCTGTAGCCGCACACCAGGAGGTTGCAGAGACCAGCAGCCGACGGATCGCGGTACTGACAGCTGGGTGGCCGGGTTGGCTTCCCCAGGGCCCCGAAGCCCTTTGTGGCCCACACACTGACCCTCCCCAGTTCAGCGGCATGCTGCCCGACGACACCCCGCCCCGGGGCAGGTGTATATGTCGCAGGCTCTTGGTGAAATCAGCCTTTTCGTGAAAATCCTAGGCTCTTCATGAAGAGCCGGCCGATCGTGTCAGCGCTCATCCCTTCCACTTTGTTACACCATCGGTCTAGCCTTTTCGTGAAAAGGCTGACTCGTCCAGCCTTTCCATGAAAAGGCCAAGTCGGGCTAGGCCCTTGGTGTACAGATGGGCAGAGTCATCAGTACCGCTGTCGAACTAAGTCAGTATCGCAGTCAAAGCTGTCGAATTAATTGCACTTCTCACAATCATATTAAATTGAATAATCTTATGAAAATTGATCGATGGAATCGGCATGCTCAGATGGGACTTCCAAAGGTTAGCCCATTAAAACTGAAATGAAAATGTAAATTGTTGCTCGGGGTGTGTGAAAAAACTGACTCTGATCTCATTTAGTACAAAGCTACATCAATCAAAAACTACGAAGACTATCAAATATCTAATAGTTGATCAATTATGTCAATTTTTATCAGCACAAAGTAGGCTCGAGTGTCGCGCCCATAGTTAGAATTGAATTTTTTCAAATCATAGAATGATTTTTAGATGACGAGAATTTTCACGTGAATTGATTGACTATTAGATATTTGATAGTCTTCGAAATCTTCGATTGATGTAGCTTTGTACTAATTGAGATCAGAGTCAGTTTTTTCACACACACCGAGCACCAATATACATTTTCATTTCAGTTTTAATGGGCTAACCTTTGGAAGTCCTATCTGAGCAAGCCGATTCCATCGATCAATTTTCATAAGATTATTCAATTTAATATGATTGTGAGAAGTGCAATTAATTCGACAGCTTTGACTGCGATACTGACTTTGTTCGACAGCGGTACTGATGACTCTGCCCATCTGTACACCAAGGGCCTAGCCCGACTTGGCCTTTTCATGGAAAGGCTGGACGAGTCAGCCTTTTCACGAAAAGGCTAGGCCGATCGTGTAACAAAGTGAAAGGGATCAGCGCTGACACGATCGGCCGGCTCTTCATGAAGAGCCTAGGATTTTCACGAAAAGGCTGATTTCACCAAGAGCCTGCGACATATACACATCGGAGTATGGACGCCGGTGACGATGGCAACGGACGAGGCCCTCGCTCGCGGGTGAGCGGGGGCACGGAATTGAGGTGTTTTGAATCCGCGATAGGCTGCCCGTGACGAGACAGAATGCGTGGACGGGGTGATGACTGGCGGGCAGCCGGAGAACAAGATTGGACGTGGTGATGTTGTGGGCGCCCTGCCCGGGCTGCTGGCCATACGGGTGTCTGCCCCATCTGCTGCAGCCCGGGTAGGCGCGCGGGCCAGCAGCGATGAGGTTAGGTGGCACATGCACCACTTGTTGCTCGTGTACAATGTACACCTGGTGTACCGCACACCCGCGCACCATTGACGCGGCACTGCAGCGGTCACCCACGACAACGACGACCTGGACACGGACGCGGGTGTGCCCGGGTAACCTACCAGAGGCCAAAGACGACCGCGAGCGTACATGAGGCGTGTGTGAACACCGGCAGCAGACAGCTGACTAGTGGTGGCGGACGAGATGCGGCGGCGCTGCGGACAACCAAATCCGGGCCACACTCGGGCAGCCGTGGGCACAAAAATTCGACGAATGACTACCTGGACAGCGGCTGCTGGGGGAAATTAGACTTGCGGACGATATTTACAGTAACTCATGTGTATGTGCACATGAGTTTATGGTAATAGGACGATGTGCAGTATATATATATAGATATACTGCTGCCATGCGTACTCGATATCACCATACTATGGACGACGGCGAGTATATATGGATATACTGCTGCAACACGGACTATATATAGGTACTAGGGGGGGGCTCCGCTCGCCAACCCCCACTACCCCTGATTATTGATTTGAAGAAGTGGAGAATCAATAATCCATACATAGCAAGTTGAGAAGTAATGAAAATCTAGTCAATTTCATTGATGGTCCTGGAGATTGTGGGGAAACTCCTTGTAAAGGTTTCTCATCTATTATTTTCTGTCCAGAAAGGAGAAGGTTCTGTCAATGGCGTGGACAGATGTTGCGTCGATTCTCTCCACCACGAGGTATGATCCAAGGGTAGTGTGGAATCCTGTGCCCTAATTCCCTCTGAAACACGTGTTCAGGGAACAGATTTAGTTCGTTGCCATCACTCTGCGCACTCCCCCTATACCGGATCATGCAACGTTTCAAGATTTCTGTTACTAGCACAATACACTTGATGAGACGAGCTATCGTCTCATCATTGAGCACAAGCGATGTAGACTCTTTCGATCGGTAAGTCTAATTGCAGAAGCAATGAGATTCAAAGCGTGAATCGCACTGGATAGTTTCAGATACTGGAATTCTACACTAAGTGGCTGGCTAAAATCGGCATTTCTTATGCTCTGACATTTGCTCCGCTATGCAAGTATGTCTCCTTTTCTGAATTTAACGTCGAGTGAGTGCTAAACATCAGCATTTTTGGCGCGCCGAGTTTTGCGCAGGGATGCATCGTATGTTTCCAGAAACTAAGAATCCAGGCCGCATCAAATGTTAGACAGAAGTGCTTCGCTGCCATCTGCAGCTACCCGGGCATGAAGTAGAGTCATTCTTAAAGTTTTCGTGCAAAGAATGGAATCATCTCGGAAATAATGAAATCGACACTCATACAGTGCATCCTGCATATTTACGCACTGTTGCGAAGAACAGTGATAAAGTACGACAGGGTTATACTACGCGAATCGCAACTAGCCGGTCTCGAAGTGATAGCTCTGAGAAGGGAGCTATCGATTTGTATATCACACTTACCGATAAATTGACTCTGCATATGTCATATGCGTGAAAAATTTTCTGCAAGCTGTATACCATGGAGATACTAGTGGATTTATTGTGTGAGTTTGGTCTGGATCAGGAGCCGATGTGTGCGGAGATTTTGAAAGAATACGAATGTAAGTATGATGGAATTTGAGATCATTATCGTTTGATCTATTAGTATGTTCAATGATATATCATTCGATCCTCAGCTATGGAAGAAGCCAAAGAAGAACAGTTAGAGTCGATTCGAATGGGAGATTCAATTACTCAAAGTTTGGCCCCAAATTCAGATCTTGCAGGTATGGAGTTCAATTCGAAATTTATTTCATGGTTGAATTTAGCACGAAACATTGAATAATCAAATGTTATTTCCAGTGCTCAGGCGACTGGGGGGAGGGTCGCGAAGGAATCCGTGCAACCTAAATGTCACGGATATTCGTCGTATGAGCTCACACTAGCAGCGAAGGCTATGAACGAGCTACTTTACCGACTATTATATGTCCAAATAGCAAACAGTCTTGACGAATGCGCTAGGCTCATCGCGACCTTCGGAGTGCTACGGAGAAGGATGACCATACCCCTCGATGAGCATCACGTGGTGATATCGCTTGTTCCTCAATATTAGGTCTGTATGGATTGTACTATATAGAATCGCGACGTGATTTCGGGAGGAAATTCTTACCAACGAGGGTTCTATGTAGTCTTGATTGTCGAATTAGACAATCGATGAAACTACCTTCCGAATTATTTGAAGATTTACCAGATATCTATCACATCAAGGCTATAATCTCTAAATTCATAGACATCATCATTAAAATAATTGAGAGCCCAGCCAAAACTTGTCCGTTAGCATCCCGCGTATCGGGTCGCCTATGTGGGGGGGGGGGGTGAAGTATGATGAGTGGTGGTATGGGTCATGGGTGAGGTATGGGTGAGTGGGTGGGTGAGTTGGTCGTTGGGTGGCTAATGGAATGTTCGGGTGGGTAGGTAGATGGGAGGGAGTGTAGGTGGCCGGGTGGACGCGTTGGTTGGTGTGTCGATAGTTGACGGCTGATTGTGTACGGTGGATGATGTCTGTTAATTGTTGACCTGGGCAGTTGATTAAGGCAGTTGACTTGAGCAGTTGACTAAGTCAGTTGACTTGGGCAGTTGACTTTAGAACGTTGGTTATAGACTGTTGATTATAGACTGTGGGCTTTGGACTGTAGTATATATGGGTCGGATCAGTTTATTTCGGCAAATCTGTGCGTTTTAGCCCCCGTTCAGTTGGAGCCCCCTAAAGAATTTTTCATGCCCGGTAGAATTTTTTGAAGTTTGGAAGAAGGCCTTTCTTAGCGTTTTCTAAAAAAATCGCCAGTTTGACCAGAAACATCCTAGCGAGGCGTGCAAGGTCGCATTTTCTTTGTCTTGACGTAAACTTTTAGGAGAAAGGATATGCAAGACTCCCAAAACCAGATGCTTTCAGTTTACACGTCAATACATAAAGTCACTTCCTTTCGATTTTCAGCTCATTTTCAAATGGATGCTATTCCGACGCATCTGGATCTTTCCCCATCTTACTGAACTGGTTCTTCTTGTCTTGAGAAACCCTACAACTTGCGCTTTTGCACGCCCGAATCGGATAATTTTGGCCCGAGTTATGTCCATTAGAAGATGGTGAGTTATCGAAGAATGACCAATTTGTCGAGCTCGCCAAATCTATCGCCCTCCACCAATCGACTTGAAACTTGACACAGATGTTCTTTCAAGTGTCCCAAAGATGTGGAAGGAATTTCGCGCTGTGTTTCGCCCTTCCGTTTGACCTATAAATCTTAGAAACACCCTCATTTTCGCGGATTTCCGTGTCATTTTTGAAGTGTTTCCCGCTCGCTTCCTGCGCATGAGCACATCTGTACTGCTTTGAGAGTCTTCTTAATTGATAGCCCTTGCAATTTCCTACGGAATGACCGGATGGATGGATGGATGGATGGATGGATGGATGGATGGATGGATGGATGGATGGATGGATGGATGGATGGATGGATGGATGGATGGATGGATGGATGGATGGATGGATGGATGGATGGATGGATGGATGGATGGATGGATGGATGGATGGATGGATGGATGGATGGATGGATGGATGGATGGATGGATGGATGGATGGATGGATGGATGGATGGATGGATGGATGGATGGATGGATGGATGGATGGATGGATGGATGGATGGATGGATGGATGGATGGATGGATGGATGGATGGATGGATGGATGGATGGATGGATGGATGGATGGATGGATGGATGGATGGATGGATGGATGGATGGATGGATGGATGGATGGATGGATGGATGGATGGATGGATGGATGGATGGATGGATGGATGGATGGATGGATGGATGGATGGATGGATGGATGGATGGATGGATGGATGGATGGATGGATGGATGGATGGATGGATGGATGGATGGATGGATGGATGGATGGATGGATGGATGGATGGATGGATGGATGGATGGATGGATGGATGGATGGATGGATGGATGGATGGATGGATGGATGGATGGATGGATGGATGGATGGATGGATGGATGGATGGATGGATGGATGGATGGATGGATGGATGGATGGATGGATGGATGGATGGATGGATGGATGGATGGATGGATGGATGGATGGATGGATGGATGGATGGATGGATGGATGGATGGATGGATGGATGGATGGATGGATGGATGGATGGATGGATGGATGGATGGATGGATGGATGGATGGATGGATGGATGGATGGATGGATGGATGGATGGATGGATGGATGGATGGATGGATGGATGGATGGATGGATGGATGGATGGACGGATGGACGGATAGACGGATGGATGGATGGATGGGTCGATGGGGATGGAGATCGGAATGAGAAGTATTGTATCAATTTGGTCTAGATAGGCCTAGTTCGGCGTAATTAGGGTGAGCTCGGTGTAACTCGATTGAATTCAGTCTAGTTCGGTCTCGTCTGGTCTTCTTCAAGTACAAATTACAAGTGGGATGAGATTCATAAAGCAAATATTCCTAGGCTATTGAGTATCTTGGCGATATATTCATATTTTGTCTCAGTATCAATCAACTGGCTGGTGCTGGGACTGTGGCTGGGGCCGAAACTGAGGCTGTGGCTGGAGCTGAGTCTAGGTCCGTGGCTGAGGATGGGGATGAGAATGGGGATGGGGATTCGATGAACTCATGTCTAGTTCAATTTAGTTTGTTTGCCAATGTGTAATCATGCCGTGTTCGGTCTCATTCGATCAAATTCTGTCTGGTTTGGTCTGGTTAGATCATGTTTAGTCTGTCGCGGTTGAGTTGAACAAATTTCGGTCTAATTTGATCTCATTTGGTTTTGATGGGTTTAATTATGTCTAGTCCGATCTGGTGCGCTATAGTTAGGCCGAATTCGGCCCAATTCGATTCAATCCGTCCAGTCGTGTCCAGTAAGGTCTAGTCCCGTTTAGTTCGGTGTACTCGGGTCTGGTTCGGTCCAGTTCGATCCTATTTGGTCAAGTTTGGTCAAATTATGTTGGAGTTAGAGTAGGTGGGTCTAATCCGGTGTAGTTCGATCTAGTTTGTACTTGTTTGGTCTTGTTCACTCTGAATGAGCCTCATTCGTTTTCGTTCGGTGTAGTTAGGTCTAGCTCATTCCAATTCAATATAATCTGGTTTCGTTCGGTTCAATCGAGGCTAGCTCCGTCTAGCTCGATCCAGTACATCGCTGTTCGATCTAGTTTGATCTCAATTGAGCTAATTTGGACTAGCTTGGTCTAATTTGGTAAAGTTCGCTCTGGTTCGGTCAAATTAGGTCGAGTTCGGTCGAATTAGGTCTGATTTCGTCTAGTTCAGTCTAGTTTGGTCTAGTTTTTCTAGTTCGGTTCAGAATGGCCTGATTCGGTCTAATTCGACGCAGTTTGGTCTAGATCGGTCCAATTCGATTCAACTCGGTCTAGTTTGGTCTAATTAAGTCCAGCTCGGTCTCGCTCGGTCAAGTTCGGTTGGATTAAGTTTTTTTCAATCTAATTCGGTTTAGTTGAGTCTGATACGGTCCAACACGGTCTGGCTCCATCGATTCCGGTCGGGTTCGGTTTAGTTCAAGCCAGGTCGATCTACTTCGTTCTCCCTCGGTCTAGCTCGGTCAAGCTCAGTCTAATATGGTCAAGTTCCGTCCAGTTTGGCCTCATTTGGTCTAGTACAGTGTAGTTAGGTTCATTTCGGTTTTTCGGGCTATTCAGGTCTACTCTGGTCCAGTGCGATCTAGTTTGGTCTAATGCGGCCCTGTTCAGTCTAATCCGATCTGATTGAAACCAGTTCAACAGAAGAATCTCTTACACTGCTATTTATAGTCATTGATAACCCACGGTACAGTGTCCTCCCGCGCTTCAGGCGCTGTAGTCGCCGCCCGTGGCCGAAGAATCAGTTCGACTCATTGGTGTTCTGCTGCATTAGTGTACTGAGAAATCTAAAGTAGATGCAGAGACTTCAGTTCATTTTCAGGATAAAAATCCATAGGATTCAATACTGCTGAGCAGGATTGGTGTGTCTACGGATAAGTTCCACCATCAATCTGAAGCCGGCGTGGTAGGATTGATTTCACTGTCTCAATCGAGCTCAATGATGACCTGATCACATATTGCGTCATTGACCGATCGAGATGGATACGGCTAAATCGAATCCAGATTGTAGAAGCAAAGCTGAGTTATCCTTCTCAATACTTACAACTGTTATCTATCTACTGTTTTCGACACATATCTCAATCGAACTCATCACTGCCGAGCAGGATTGGTGTATTCTTCCGATAAGTTTCGCTATCGGTCGGAATCCTGCCTGGCGGGATTTAGTTCACCGTCTCAATCGATTTGAATCGAAGTTCAATCACCCATTGCGTCATTGATCAATCGAGATGTATACTGCTAAATTGAATTTTGATTGTGGGAGCATAGTTGTTCTATCTTCCCCAATCTTCACAAACAGTATTGAACTGCTCCATTCTCCTCTTATTCCAATCAAATTCAATAGTGCGGAGCAGTGTTGATGAGTCCTGAGGATAAGTTCTGCTATCGGATTGAATCATGCGTGGCAGGATTGAATTCTCAGTCCCAATCGATATTCATGATGACCCCATGCTCCGTTGCGTCATTGACCAATCGATATGAACATTGCTGAATCTAATTGAGATCGTGGGAGCATCGTTGTTTGATCCTTTCCAATACTTTCTATCAGGTTTGAAATCCCTTAGTTCTCACATATTTTCATAGGATTCAATACTGCTGAGCAGGATTGGTGTGTCTTCCGGATAAGTTTCACCATCAATCTGAAGCCGGCGTGGTAGGATTGAATTCACTGTCTCAATCGAGCTCAATGATGACCCAATCACACATTGCGTCATTGACCGATCGAGATGGATACGGCTGGATCGAATTCAGATTGTAGAAGCAAAGTTAATCTATCCTTCTCAATACTTACAACTGTTATCTATCTCCTGTTTTCGCCACAGATCTCACTCGACTCATTACTGCCGAGCAGGATTGGTGTATCCTTCCGATAAGTTTCGCTATCGGTCGGAATCCTGCCTGGCGGGATTCAGTTCACCGTCTCAATCAATTTGAATCATGGTTCAATCATTCATTGCGTCATTGACCAATCGAGATGTATACTGCTAAATTGAATTTAGATTGTGGGAGCATAGTTGTTCTATCTTTCCCAATCTTTACAAACAGTATCGAACTGCTCTATGCTCCTCATATTTCAATCGAATTCAATAGTGCTGAGCAGTGTTGATGTGTCCTGAGGATAAGTTCCTCTAGTTTTTACATGGTCCAATCTAATTCAATACTGCCGAGCATGATCGGTGTATCCTCCCAATAAGTTCCGCTATCGATCTGAACCCTGCCTGGCAGAATTTTGCCAGAAAATACGATATTTCACATTCAAAATTGCGAAAAATTGAATGTAGCACCTCGGGTTCGCCTCAAACGGGGTTTTTCATCGCATATTTTGGAAATTCATACAATTTTACGTTGAAACCATGTGGTCCGAATTTCTTTCAGGTCAATTTCGTACTCAAAATTGAGTCCCGAGAAGATCTCGTGAATGTGTCATCTCAGCAGGCGCCACGAAGGCGTTAATGGGCTGAATTTTCATGTGATTTTGATTCGACATGATTAATCCTTGCAGATAGCTGTTCAGTGCATGAATTTCAACTCTCCGGGTAGTGATTTTATAGGAAATTCTGTCAGCTTTCCATAGAAAGTGGCGCCAAAAGTCTACGTTCGTGCGCATGCGCAAAAAATCACCTTTTTCTGAAACCAAAAAAATCGAATTTTCGTGAATGAAAGAGCATTGATTTTTACACGATAAATTTTCGGTCTGTTGATGAATGTGCGTGCAATGGAGACGAGAAATTTTTTTCGGGCCCCATAGGTGGTCCGAAGTTCCTATTTTGGGCCATAGAATCGAATGAAAAAGGTTAAAAAAAAATCTGAGAGATGACTCCTTTCCGTAGGTCGCTTTGGCGTGGAATTCATCCGATAGAATACCATAATCCTGCTCGGCAGTATTGAGTTCGAGTAAGATATATGAAAACTAGATAAGTCGGATAATGTTTGTAAGTATTGGGAAGGATAGAACAGCTATGCTTCCACAATCTGAATTCAATTTCGCAGTATTCATCTCGATTAGTCAATGACGCAATGTGTCTTGGGTTATCATTGAAATCGAATAAGACAGTGGATTCGATCCTGCCATCGAGGATTCAGACCTATATCAAAACTCATTCTTGTAATACACCGATCCGGCTCAGATGTATTGAGTTTGATCGAATCATGTAGAAACTAGAGGGTTTCCATACTGATTGTCGATAATAAAAGTAATTAAACAACCATTCTCCCACAATCCGAATTCAATCCAGTAGTACTGGTCTCCATCGGTCAATGACGCCATGAGTGATTGACCATCATGACAATCGATTGAGACAGTCAATTTAATCCTCGTGGAAATGTTGAATCTATCGGTTTTTCCTGCTATCATATTTGCATTTTTTCAGTGCGACGTTCCGGTCACTCTTTCTTTGACCCTTTCCGAGCTAATAGGAAATAGTAAAAGCCCATCATAAGTCAAAATCGGATTGATTCACCAAGCCAAACTTGGAGTCCACATGAATTAGTTTGGAGTCCACAAGTTTGGCTTGGTGAATCAATTCGATTTTGCCTTATGATGGGCTTCTACTATTTTTTATCAGCTCGAAGAGGGTCATAGAAAAACTGACCGAAACGTCGCACTGGAAAAGTGCAAATAAAATAGCAGGGAAAACTGATAATTTCAACATTTTCATTTAACCTGGTTCCTGCGACAAAATTCTCATCTAGAAATTCAATTTAATCCTGCCAGGCAAGATTCAGACCGATACCAAAACTCATGAGTAATTTTGTAGATTTTTCGTCCTTGATGTTTAATATATGAGATGGGAATTTATTTAGTTCCCCACCGACCTTCAAGATCGATGAGACCAAATAATCATCTCATAGATACCAAAACTCATCCGTGGGATACACCAATCCTGCTCGGCAGTATTGAGTTCGATTGAGATATCTGGAAACTAGAGGACTATCGTAACAGTTGTACGTATTGAGAAGGATCCCCACTGAAAATTGAAACATACCATCGTACGCACGATCGTACTCTTTGGTTTCAGGAACGATCGAACACGATCGTGTGGACGATCCTGTGCGCGAGCATATGAAGGATCTCACACAAGATAATGTTATCACAAATAACGTTCTCGTCTTTATCGATTCAAATGGTGTGGTTTTTCAAAATCTTGCTCATCATCGTATGAGTCTTCAAAATTCTCCCTATTATTGTCTCGCCTATGTCCACGAGATCGTCGATCGGATTGCTAACCGTTCGGCGAATATTCGCGCGTATGGCATGGCTTTTCATTGTCAACTCGATATTGGTCGCCATTCTCCATCGGGTTAGTACGAGAGACCTTATTGTCGCTCGACTCAGGATCAAGATTGTTAGGTATCCGATGCTCTGAGTGGCTAGCGAATCCAGCGTCTATACTCAAAAGTCGGGGGCTTTTCGGATTCTGTTCTCTCGTTTGATTATTGAACCATTCCTCGCTCAACTCGGCGTCAAGACTCTTGGTCTGACGAATTGAGTGGCTAGTGAGTACTGCGTCCTTACTATTCAGTCGGCGGCAGGAATTCTGGTCGTGTGAAGAATGACCAATTCGAACGTTTCCACTCGCAACTCGAGGGTGCGAATTTCCACTATTGGCATTAATGAGAGGCCACGGATCAATTTCAGCTATTACGTATTCGTTTTCCGGGGTAGAGTGATTGGTCCACTTGTCAGTAATTTGTTCCGTCATTCGAGCCTCTCGAGCAGAAGACCCGGCTGGATGAGTCGGTTGCTCTAAGCGCGTAGATTCCGCATTCATGCGTGATTCCCTAAAATTCGCGTAGTTTTGGTTATGAATTTCTTCGTCGCTTTCCGGCAATTCGGGTCTTGCCTCGGTCGCTATCTGAGAATTTTTGAGATAATCTCTCAAGCGCTCTAACAAGGTCACTTCGTTATCCGAAGAATATTTCGGGTCAGTTGTGAGGACTCGGCTTAAATCGTGAATTGCCACTTCCGCGTGCATCCCCCCTGGCTGTTCCAAATCGATATCCGCAGTCATGAGCGCTATATAGGTGTCGTGAGCCGTCACATCACCTTCCTGCATTCTATCGAAATAATCTCATTTCAGTTGACCGATATCTTCGAATCCGGTATCGTTTTGGGTTTCGTCCCCTTCTACAGCTCCCTCTTGCTCCTCGGGAATTTGTTTATTTGCGACTTGGTCGGAATTATTTTCCGCATTATCGGACGTTTGATTTGAGGCTTTGCGCCCTCTTGCCATGATTCTGGTATTCGTTGATATTCATATAATTGTATCGTTGACAATTTGAGTCGAACTAAGCCTAGTATACAAAGTTGTGTACAGCGTGAGAATTTATCGCACAATTTCAATGGTTCAATTTCAGCTGAGTGCGAGTCGTTAATGATACGAGAGTTTTCGAAAAGTGTCACAATTTCGGGACCACCTCCTCTATTCAGAAATCGGGAATTATAGTATACTAGAGCTTCACTTTTCTTCTCTTTTTCATCTGTACATGGGTTGTGGAATCAAAATAGCTAAAGTAGTTCAAACCTGGAATGACAGTTATTTTGGCCTCTAGATGGTTTGACAGAAAATGAGTCTTCGCCTCGCGACTCTCCGCACGAAGGACAAAAATTGAGATAAATAAATTTTCTTACCCGATGGTAGCGACGACTGCGATGGCGCAGATTTAGTTGGACATCCTTTCTGTCTTTTGGCAGTTAGAGATCCACTAATGCTGTTCGAATGCTGGTAGATAAGAAACGCGCGGCGATTTTCCTCAAATCCCTAATCGGAGAGATTTGAAAAGAAAGCGAAATTCCTTTATTGATCCGCTCTGAACCTCCCAACAGAAGACTGCTACTGTGACCTGTTTTGTAGCTTTTTGGTGAGAAACTATGAACCTCGCTTCAGAAGACCACCCGCTGCCACCAGTCTGTTATGAACCAGGATTCTTGAGGTTCACATGCTATGGGTTCTTTTCTGTTCTCACCGGGCCGTGTGGCTCAGCAAGTTGTGATTGCAAGGTATTCTCTGAATGATAGATCGATGATATTGAATGCAGCTCAGATTTTATTCAAAGGTAAGTTATAACTCGGAGAGAGAGAGACTGTTACAATTACTGGTTATTCTACTGAAGCTACAATGGTACGAGTGTATCAAGTGCTGAAACTACTCGCCCTGGAATGCTGCTACTCGCGGAGTCTACGACAAGAGTTCACGTGATCGACTGTGATTCTAGAAGCTTGCTATACGTGGTGAGTGTCCGCGGTCGACTGTTAGGACAGAAGCCTGGCTGCGTGCTTTTGCACCGCTTATATACTCGTTCTTGCGCTTAGTACTATGTGTATTGGCGCCTCTATCTCATGCTTTTCCCGCGCCTGAGCACTCGTTCTCAAACATTCTTGGCGATTCTATAGGCTCCCATATACAATCGTAAGCGGATGATCACGCTCTCGTACCGTGTGCATACGTCGTAACATTGACATGTATCGTAGCTTAGAATTCATCGGCATGGAGCTAGACTTGATCCATGACACGGGAGAGTGACTTGCTTAAATTGATTCAGCACCTCAAAATACATAGGGATAAGCTTTTGAAAGCTCCCAAACACGAGTTGTCTACTCAGGGCTATCGATCGATCCGACAGCATGCTTTGCGCGCGGCCGTGCACTATAAACAAATTACCATTGTTGCTCGGTTACTGAACATAGAGGTCTGTAACTCTACCAGAAACTTTTCCAAGTAGTGCCCTTTTATATGCGTCCAGGTGTGATATCAGAATCGGAAATTGGTAACACACTTTTTGGACTTGAAAAAAATATCGCATTTCCGTGAGACATTATTCATGAAAAGCCGCCATTTTGTTAGATCCTCCTCTAACGATTTCGGATCAATGCTTTGACTTGAAGAACACTTCAGCGATGATAACTCCAAAAGTTGGAGGCTCAAGAAGCAAAACTCGCGGAGACTCGACGAGTTCAAGTTGAGAATCCTGAAATTCTTATAAGTGGTATAAAACGCTATTCTGTTAATGAAGAATATGTTCTGCATGTCCAAAATCTTGTCAAATCTACTGAAGGTCCGCCTTGGTATACAAAATCGATCGCGAAAGATTTCAGCCGATTACCCGAATCTTGACACTTAGATGCTAAAAATCGGGGTAGGTTGCAGGTCTAATCTCGCGGTAGAGGGAAACCACAGAATAATAGCTGTACATGAGATTTGGGCTCATGAAACCACTCAATTCTCACCGGAGACAAAATTGGAGGGGAATTTCGCAGGATATATTGAGAAAGTTTCGAAATCTCATCAAGAATCGAGTGGGTTCCCCGTTGATCGTACCGATGAGGAATCAAAGGCAAGATATATCTCTGATTACGAGCGTGTTGATAGTGTAAAACTGAATCTCGCAGAGATCGTAAAGAATCCCGCCATGTGATCAATTGCTGAGCAAATGCTGACCAATCTGTGGGAGAAATTTGGACAAAGAGATAACCTCACAAAGACGGAAGTTGTGAATACGCGAGAGCGCTTCATGGAGCTATTCACCAACCCTGAATTACAGATTACGTAAATTCCTTCAGTGGATGATGAAGTACGGTATGTATCATATCTATACAGGGTCGAAGCTCTCGAGTCATCTTGCATGATGAATTTTCGCTACCTAAAATAAATGACTCATTTGAAATGACTCGGGGATTTGGGATATTTGGAATGACTCATTTGAAGAAAGATAGAAATAAATCATTTGAAATGACTCATTTGATGTAACTCATTTGAAATGATTCATTTGGGAAACTTGAGAAAAATTCCAACAATCAATGTTTGATTCCGTATTCCTTTCTACATTTCAGTCGTAGAATACTTAGTTATAAACAGATTTTTCAAATGACTCATTTCAAATCAGTCATTTGAAATATCCCAAATCCCTGAGTCATTTCAAATAAGTCATTCATTTTAGGCAGGGTTGTGATTGCGGCGTTTGTACCGGCTCAAGCGCGGGTAAAATTGTACGAGCACTTGACCAAACTCAGACGTCACGCCCTCTACTGGGACACCGACTCTGTAATATGGTTGGATGGGGGTATACCCGGTGACTATACACCCGAGTGCATATTTGGGCGACTTGACCGACGAATTAAAATCATACGGTAAGGGTAGCTAAAACAGAAGCCTTGCGTCGGGAGGTTCAGAATTTTACGCTCAAACTTTGTTCGTAAACCGATGGTCGAGACGTCGAAGTATGTGAAGTGGAGGGAATAACCCTCAACTATCAAACGGAAAATTCGATGAATAATGATTGGCTCAGGACTTACGTGAAGAGCGGGAATGAGACACCTCTAGCTATGAAATATGACGTTATACGACGCATTGAATTCAAAGACTTTGTAACTCGGGAAGAGACAAAAAATTTCAAGCCCGTGTATACGAAAAGGTGGTTCGTGAACGATGAATTGTCGTATCTGTACAGATACGAACAGAATAATCGAGGAAATGAATGAATTCGATTGAATTTCGTTCTCTTATTGATTCTCATGATCTCCCCGATCATCGTATATCGGCTCGTGGCCACGATTGATTACGCGCACCAATCGTCAAATTAGCATATAAGACTAACGGTGACCACGGCGATCACCAATATGAGCTCATACACGGCGATCAAATCATTTGCTCATGGAAATGCCGCGCGCCACCGCCGCTCACCCGCACGTCGCAGCCGCGGTTTGTTGAAAATCTTCAGAGTATATAATCTGCTCTCAATGGGAATGATCATCGTTATTTGACATGGAGACGAAGTGGTCGCATCCATTTATGGTTCCTTGCTCGGGCCGGAGTTTCTGAGGCAAACGTAACTGGGGCAAGACATTCCTTCAATTTCGAGATCAGATGTGTGATACAAAGTTCGAAAGAATCATCTTCTACCACTCCAAATGGCACTCATCATACACTACTATTGACTCTCTGGTAGAATTTCGCCAGAATTCTGATTTTGTGTACGACACGCGACCAATTGATTATAATCGACGATTTCATGCGAGAAGCATCGAATCCAGTTATAGTTGATTCATTTTCTGAAAGTTCACACCTCCATAGTCTGAGCGTCATTTTTATTTCTTGAAATTTTTTCCACGAATCCCAGAGAGATTCATCATTGAATAATCCGTATTTGGTGGTATTAAAGAATCCTAGAAATTGCGCTCAGATAAAAGATTTGGCGAGACAAGTCTATCCCAAGAATCCGCGCTTCATCAGAGAACTTCTCAAAGGCGCCCCCGCTGAACCGCATTCCTATCTTTTATTCGATATGACCCAGCCAGCACCAGATGAGTTTCAATTACGCGACGGAATGCTTCGAAACAAACGCTACAAATGCGAGTATGTGCCAAAAAAGGTATAACAGTGTGTAAGAGGCCAGATTCTGATCATTTGATCGAGTGTGATGGCTCCATCCACATCGGTGTCATGCAGTGCAAAGTACGCTCCAATTTCACGAGCTCTCTGCCCCTTAAGCAAAGATCAGAGAACTGTTGTCTTACGGGAATCTGCGAGTGGTCTCACCGAGTGCAAATGCGAGTGCGCTCTGAATGTTTTAAACGGTAATATTCCTCTGACTGATTACGAGAAAAAGGAGTTGAGAGAATACACTGAAACCCCTCGTGAACTCTTTATTTCGAGCGGCACTTGGAACAGCAAGAGACCCCACTCAAAATGTCCACGTGCCCCTCCACATGTTCCTTCACGTGTCAATATAGCTGCAATCACACACGGTATTACAGCTATGGGAACACGTGGGATAGCGTGTTCACTACTACATGAAATAACACTGGCAAACCCTGGTAAGACTCTTGAGCATTTCCCGACTGACAATAGCACGTTTCATCCACGTGCAGTTCCACGTGTTCTAGTGGAACAGAATGCCAAACTCAGTTCGAGTCTTACGAATCACTTGAAGCAATCGCGGGACTCGTGATCCTGAGTTAGACCTTTGCGAAAATAATATCAACGACGACTGATATAGAAAATCGCGAGGTCTCGTCAAATGAGGAATCTGTATGTATATCTGGGGGAAGCAGATTCAGAATCATATCCGGACCTGGTATTAAGTTGGACGAATTCAGGATGCGAAGGAGGGAACGATTGATCAATCATTCATGAGCAATTTTATCCATTCCTGATTACCTTTCCACAAACATAAAGTCATAATAACAATTATCTGATTCAGAGTATGAATGACTGCTCAGTGAGAATATGAGAATATACCTCATACGATTCCTATTCTTCAAAGAATAGTAACGAATAAGACATTCATTGTGGATCAGGATTGCCTACTCTCCTATAATTCCCTAGAATATTGTGCAAGATTTCAGGAAAAAATATGCAGTTTTGCCCACATCCTCAGGGTTGAATATTGACACTCGCCAATCAAAATCGATCGATCCTCATATTGATCCTGCACCTTACAGCCAATTGTTCCTGTTGTATCAAGTGTCACTGGCATAGTTGAAAGTTGTTTCTACAAAATTTTGCCAATCTGTCGTATTGTTATTTTCGATTAGCTCATCCGACCTGTAAATAGATTCGTTGCATGTAGAAACACGCAAGCTTCGTCCAATCGCTTTATGAAGTTTACTAACCAGACGTGGGGCTTTGCAATGCTTTCGAAATGAACCTTGAAGTTGATCAGCTGTTTCGAGATGTTATGGGAGTCCATCCTCAGCAGGGGGCGTGATATGCAAACATGGTAGGAATGATCGATCTCTGCTTTCCAATTTCTGAGCTTTCCAATCCCATTCTCTGCTCGACTGAGTGAATCAAGTGTTCGATAGGACTGAGAATAGATAGTATAATGATTTTGGATTTCGATTCCTCCTTGTCCGCTAGTCGATAGAATGTAATGGGAGGCTCCAAGAAACCTCGGTAAAAACAGACTCCATCGTTGAACACATAGAATCACCACCCCTCGAGAATTGCTTATCAGCAAATGCATAACCTGTTCCAACAGTTTGCTGTCAACATTGCTGAGATGCTGTTTGAGGTTCCGCAACTCCTCTCTCAATGAGTGCACCTGACATACAATCCAATTCTTCGACTTTCATGGAGGTGACATGAGCAACGCCGCCCCTGTGGGGGGATAGAATTTTGATCACAAGATCGAATTCGAGACTGAATGTATCGTAATATTCGATGCCTACCTTCTATATGACGGTTTGTCACGAGTCAAGATTCCGAGGAATATTACGATACAAAACAATACTGATAGTAGAGCTTGTTGGCTACAAGAATGATGAATCCCTTCGTATCGCGCTCGATGAACACGCATTGCAGATCAATGCCATCTGTACTGATGAGCTGTTCTTCTTTGAAGATGCTTACTATTTCTAGTATCATTTCCGACAAATGCTCCTCTCACACCTGGAAAATGTCACATTCTTCCAACTTTAAACGACTGTTGGAGTCTACCAGAAACGTCCGGATCTTGATGAATTTTCCATCCTTCAATCGAGCGAAGTGACTGCAAGTCCGAGCATTCTCCTCTTGAATAGTTGTGTACAAACTACCATCGATGACCGCTCTGCCATGAAATGAGGTCTGTTGTGATATATTGACTGAAGAGCATACGATTGACTCACTGGTCGGCTATTCCCGAAGTAAGATATTGAATTCAATTTCACTGCTTCCTGGATGCGCGCACCCCAGATCCCGGTATATAAAGAGATTCGAATATCAGTACATTTTGGATAGAGTTGATTTTGTGGTCTCTGTTGATATTGAGATAGATTCGTGTAAGGGATTTTCTGGAGAATGATTCCTTGCTCTGAGTGGATTTCTGCTGATATTCTCCCGTTTGCTGCTTCAAAGGCGTAAGCTGAATGAGCCCACGAAGGGCCCCAATGAATGTTCTCCACGATGTGAAGAAGTCGGTGAACATTGCAGGCCAGTGCTTTCAGAGAATAGTACGAAGGATTCCCTCCACAAACTGATGAAGATTCTCACTCATGTAATTGAGATCATCGTCCGTGATGTCCATCTTCAAACCCGAGTACGATGAGTTCGCCAATAATGGCGAATGCTTCAACTGTGTTCTGTTCTTCGTGACTTTGTATACAAGAATACTCTCATAAGATAGGAGTACTATGATACAGTGCCCAATTTTCCCACTCCTTACATTTGAAATCCGCGCGAAATCCAAGGGATCTGGACAGCCTGTACAATTGATTCGGAACTCTGATTTCTTTGGAGGATCTGATCAACATTTCCATCCCAGTTGCTGTCAGTGAAGACGAAATATATTCCGAGATTTGTGCCACAACTCCAGAGAGGTACTGGTGCATGTATTATATTGAAAATTCAATAAGTTCTCCATACAATCTTTGTTGACATTCATTGATGAAAGCTGCACTCTTGCGGGGATTGGAATTCAGAATTATGAGCCCGGTCATCGCTACAAGCGTTCCGTAAGGATCGAATTGACCTCAGCGTTCTCTGAATTACTACTAATTCCGGGAATGCTTCCAAGTCCACTTGCTCTTCATATATATGTATATGAAGGTTCTGATACCACGTGACTTTGTAGTCTTTCATACGAGTCTTCCTCGCCGTACATTGATGAACTTTGTATTTTTGCGGAGATTTTGCCCGGTGTCACAGGTCCGGCAACCACCTCATGCGATTCATGAGACTCTAATTGAGTTTGGCGCTCTGTTACACTACAACACGTGGAATTCTACGGGGATAGAACGTGCTATTGTCAGTCGGGGAATGCTCAATAATCGTACTAGATTTTGCCAGTGTCATTCCACGTAGTCGTGAACACGCTATCCCACGTGTTCCCACAGCTGTAAAATCATGTGCGATTGCAGTTGTATCGACACTTAGAGGAATACTCAAAGGAGCACGTGGGCATTTTTAGTAGAGGAGTCGTCATCAATCAAAAAATATCTGAATTTCTGCCATCATTATTATTATTTTTACTGGAATACTTTGTTGTGAAAGAGAGGATTCTCGAATATGGAGTATGCTCAAAAGATAACTCTAGTGCCCGAGGATATGTTGAAGAGTAATGATATTCAGCCAGTAGGAAATTTCCTAATCCCAGCAAGAGAGCGCATCAGACTTTTTCAAATCCGTGCAGACGCCTGGAAATGTGTCCTCTAGGCTAGACAACGATATGTACGATATTCTACTTTCCGCTGCCTGAGACAAGCGTGGGAAATGGAAGCTGTTTTCTTAGGCTCTTCAGAGATTCCTCTTTTTCAATGATGGTGATCACGAATCTGACGTCATCGAAACTGAATGGAGAGAGGATCCTATTGATGATTCTCACGATAATGGAGGGGATAGTACTAGTTTGGTCAGATACTCTCATGAACCATCATACACAGTATTCCGGATACAAATACGTGGAGATGCAGTCAGCTACTCAGTTGCTCACACCAATGCAGCCAGGGGCACAGCTCGTGAGATGACTCAGGCACCGTGAGCATAGATGGAACCGTGATCCTTGATTCGAACATCGTAGATCCCGTGAATTTGGCAGTCAGCTGGAGGAAATCCCATACTGCCGTTGGGGACCGAGAATTTGCCAAGTTTTTGCAGGATTCCACTTCTCCGAGAGAATTAATTGGTAATGCAAATTGGTTGAAGAAATGGAATAATACGCCTCTGATGAATCTGAAGAGGAAATACGGCAGAATTTCTCGACACTTTAGTGACTCGGTAGTGACTCTAAGTAAATTGGCAGGGCTGAGTGGTTTGACTGACACGACGCATGGTGAAGACAAAACGGCGGCGGTGTCAACACCGAGGACTGCAGCGAGGTTTTCAATGAGACAGTTGATAATACACTCGAATATAGCACACCTAATTCCAAGAAAAGAAGTCTTCTTGGGCTACTTCAACTCTCAATGAGTGATGGAAGAATCACTTGAAAATCATTACTCTAATTCGGAAAATCCTGCATCGCTGTCTGGAATCAAAAACTTTCTGGCCGAACTCAGGTGGTCGGAAAATATTCGCGTCATAAAAGGTCAGGTCACAGATTGGCTAGGATCTCGAGACGCTTACATACTCCATAAACCGAGAAGATTGAGATTTCCGAAACGACATTAGAACGCGAATTAGATTGCTCGAGTCGTGAATTGCGCAAATAATAATAGTTGACTCACAAATGAATCATCTAAAGGTCAATGCAATCTAACTCAAGGACAGAAGACGTTCTTGAGGCTAGTATTTCCGTAGGTCGATGATTCGCCAAACGTCTTAACTGTTGAACTTGTATATTCATATACTGATGAAACTCCAAGTTCAAGTTCCTCCCGGATGACGCCGGAAAGATGCGGCGGGATGCAATCGACTTAGTATCTCGTAGGAAATTGACTTGATTGTGCCGTTGCTAACACTTGGGTGAAATCTGCGCATAAATTCAAGAGTTCCATTCCGAGACAAATCAATCGAGTGGCTTTTTTTTATTTATTCATTTAAGCCTTTTCAGGTCCTCTCTCGGAGTCCTATATGGCTATTAACTGTGGCTTGTAGGAGGAACTGGTGTAGATTTGTGGATCAAAGTCGTCGTGTATACATTTGAGAGAACACCCTTGCACAGGAGAGCCGTACCTCTGAATTTCGACACTTTCGTCATCTACTAACGGAACGGTCACTGTAGTCAGATCATCCGCGGGCTGTGCCGAACACCAGCCCCGTATTCCAGCTCCGTAGTCAGAGCACCTGAAAACACCTGCTTCCGATGCTAACGGCGTTTTACTGACAGAGTGAGAATTCCCTCCGAGTAACGCGTGGGTGAGACTGTGTCAGTAAAATGACTGTAACGAGTTTACACTCTCCGCATTTGCCTGGGATTGACTAACCCGTGGGGCAAGAGGGAACTTCCTTGTGAGGGAAGAAAACCCGCCCCCACAGGGTACTCAAAGATGGTTTCTTGATGCGAAATGACTGTCTGAACACATTCCGTGATTCATTCGAAGTTAACACGTCAAAATTTTCTTCTAGCCGCGAGAAACCTGTTTTTTGAGGAATTTTCTTGACCTAGACCGAATTTCTGACATGGTATCCCAATTAGAATCGATTGACGGAGTTGGCTTAATGCTGCCTGGCAGGATTCAGACTGATATCAAAACTCATCTTCAGGCCGTTCCAATCCTGCTCAGCATCATCGAATTCAATTGGAATATTCAAAACATAGAGGAGTTTAATACTGATTGTGAGTATTGAGGAGCATAGAGACCATGCTTCCACGATTTGAATTCCATCCTGTAGTCTCCTGCTCGAGTGGTCAATGACGCAACGAGTGATTGGGTTATCATGGGAATAGATTCACACCGTCAATTCAATACCGCCTGGCAGGATTCAGACCGATAGCAGAACTTACCTTCAGGCCGTTCTAATCCTGCTCAGTAGTATCGAATTCGATTGGATATATGAAACCTAGAGGAGTTCAATATTGATATCGAGAATTGAGAAGGATAGAAGAACCATGCACCCGCGATTCCAATCTGATTCTGTAGTATTCATTTCGAACGGTCAATCACGCAGAGAGTGATTGGGTCATCATTGAAATCGATTGACACAGTCGACTCAATGCTGCCCGGCAGGATTCAGACCGATGGTGAAACTCATCCTCAGAGCGTACCAATCCTGCTCAGCAGTATTGAATTCCATTGAAATCCATGGAATTCAGAGGAGTTCAATACCGATTGTAAGTATTGAGGAGGAGAGAGGCAGCATGCTTCCACGATTTGGATTCCATCCTATAGTATTCTGCTCGATTGGTCAATAACGCAACGAGTGATTGGGTTATCATTGGAATCGATCCACACCGTCAATTCGATGCTGCCGAGCGGGATCCAGACCGATATCGAAACTCATCTTCAGGCCGTTCCAATCCTGCTCGGCATCATTGAATTCGATTGGAATATTCGAAACCTAGGGGAGTTCAATACTGATTGTGAGTATTGAGGAGGAAAGAATCCATGAATCCACGATTTGAATTCCATCTTGTAGTATTCAGCTCGATTGGTCAACGACGCAACGAATGATTGGGTTATCATTGGAATAGATTCAGACCGTCAATTCAATACCACCTGGCAGGATTCAGACCGATAGCAAAACTTATCTTCAGGCCGTTCGGATCCTGCTCAGCAGTATTGAATTCGATTGAATATATGAACCCTAGAGGAGTTGGATACTGATATCAAGTATTGAGAAGGAAAAATAACCATGCACCCGCGATTCCAATCCGATTCTGTAGTGTTCATTTCGAACGGTCAATCACGCAATGAGTGATTGGGTCATCATTGAAATCGATTGACGCAGTCGACTCAATGCTGCCCGGCAGGATTCACACCGATGGTGAAACTCATCCTCAGAGCGTGCTAATCCTGCTCAGCAGTATTGAATTCGATTGAAATCCATGGAATTCAGAGGAATTCAATACCGATTGTAAGTATTGAGGAGGAGAGAGGCAGCATGCTTCCACGATTTGAATCCCATCCTATAGTATTCAGCTCGATTGGTCAATAACGGAACGAGAGATTGGGTTATCATTGAAATCGACCCACACCGTCAATCCAATGCTGCCTAGCGGGATTCAGACCGATAGCGATACTCATCTCCAAGCCGTTTCAAACTTGCTCAGCAGTATTGAATTTGATTGACATATATGAAATCTAGAGGAGTTGAATACCGATTGTGAGTATTGAGAGGGATAGAATAACCATTAGGGTGGTCCTTATTTCCCAAGTTTCGCAGATCCTTCCTCCCCCCCTCTGGATACCTTCTTTGAGCCAAAAAAACGTGGGGAAAATTTTCCCCGAGCCCCTAGAGAGTGATTTGATAGTGCCTCAAAGAGCATCTCGCTTTGAAACTCGAGTAAAAAATAACGCTTTTTGTAATTTTTCTGTCCCTATGTTCGAGCTCTTGAAACTTAGTGTTTCTTCGCGAATGTAAAAGTGGGGATACATGTTCCCACGTAAAATTTGATGCTGAATCGAATTTCATCGTGACATTTGAACTAGGATGCCACCCAATACTGGTAAATTGAGTTCTCCGACGCGGAAAACATTCGTAGCGCGACTTTCTCATCTCATTCGAGTGTCTCAGGCGTCACTTACTCCCTCAAGATCAATCTCAACCACCTATTCTTATGTAGAAAAAGACACTGGATTGCAATCCATCGTTATTTCCTAGGTATGATGTGGCCCAGCGTGAGAAAAATGCGTTTTTCCACCGAGAAAGCACCTTAAGCGAGTCTTTCACGCCCGAATCGAGTGTCTCAGGCGTCACTTACTCTCTCGAGATTGATCTAAACGCCCTGATTCTATGTAAAAATCTACGCTGAATCGAAATGCATCGTCATTTTTCGGGTACAACGACGCTTAACGTGAAAAAATCCGTTTTCCCTCCAGAATGCACCGAAATCCACGAAAGATGACGAATTCCTGGGTAAAATTCATAAAAAGTCTAGAATCAACCAAGTCAATTTGAGAGACAGCTCAAAGTCCCTACAAACCATTGTGATTCTTGAAGAACTCAGTCATCATTCTCCACCAGAACATTTTGACACTCGACACAAATAGGGATATTATGAGTCGAAAGGATTTACACCTCAGGCATCTATTGGAGAAAAAATTGACGATATCTGATTCGGATGGGATAGTCGATACTCTTTATCATGCTTTGACTAGGGAGATGCATTTATAAACAAGAGTGGAGATATCGAGTGACTCAAGTTAACAACATAACACGAGTCCTCGACTCATAAAATTATGAAGATCTTTCCTCTTCGATCCTCATCTTTTTCAGAACGGTCATCTTACTTGCATCTGGATACTGTCTTTTATCCCTTGTTAAACTTAGCTGTATAGAATGTAACTGGGATTTTGATCGTCTGTGCGCTAATGAGTAATTTGCACACTGTTTTGCGCTTTCCATTTGCTCACAGAAGATCAAAAAACAGTATGATACTCGGGCGCAATGATTTTCTCCTTCTCATGACTATTTAGACCCTCACCTGCGGCTCGGGCCTAAAATAGTCACTCGAACTGCCAAAACCATCGTTTGCGCCCTTGTATCATAATATACTATTCTGGTATATTTTGGCTCCGGGAATCATAGTCACAGCAGAAGACTCTTTTGTATAGTCAGATTCGACATGGATTCAGACTTGAAAGTATACCAGAGAGTAATTTAGGGAAGCATTGTGATTCCAGAATCTCGATCGGTTCCCCAGGGACCTACTTATTCGCAACTCACTAAAATTCCATGACAGCTTGACGTTGCTCGTCGTTAACTGCCAAAACGACCGACGTAAATCGACGCTGACAAAAGGTTGGGAGCAGGGCCTGGACTACTGGAGCGGCCATAGGATCTCATTTTCACATAAAATGCTAGGATTGCGAAGCGTATAAGGTTTGGTTCGATGACCGGCCGCAACGCACGAGCAAGGGGCGCTCCAATCTTCGCGTGAGATAGGGACCTTACCCATGAGGGTTGGGTTAGAGTAAGCCCGATTGATCTCTTTCTGGATTAGGCGGCCGGAGTGCATAGACGTTTTCGTACGAGATACTCTTATCTCGCGCTGATTGGAGGTGATTTCAACAAGACGCCATTGACGAATTCGATTCAGCCTAGATCTTCATACGATAGTGAGCGCCTTCAGGAATGGTTGTGAAGAGAGTTTGTCCCGGATCCCGAAAATTCCATATGAGGCCAAGTGAGACAGTTTTTCGATTTTGGCAGGAACTCTCCCTTAGGTCTCTTTACAGGGACCAATTTTACGGCATAAATGATGGTGAACTCTGATTTGGCATGGATTTGGAACGTTCTGACCATTCCTGCGTGAGTCAGTGACTGCTAAGACCTTCGAATCAAACGGAAGAGACATTTTGGTCAATTCACATTAGTCTCGAGAGAGTGAGTGACGCCTGAGACACTCAATTCGGGGGTGGAAGATGCGCTTAGGATGCTTTCTGGGTGGAAAAACGCATTTGTTCCACGTTAGGCATCGTTGTTACTGAGAAGTGATGATGAATTTCGATTCAACGTGGTTTTTTACATGGGATCAGGTCATTAAGATTAATCTCGAGGGAGTGAGTGAAGCCTGAGACACTCGATTCCCGCGTGATGGACGCGCTTACGGTGCTTTCTCAGTGGAAAAACGGATTTTTCTCACGTTGAGCATCGTTGTACCTGAGAAATAACAATGAATTTTGATTCAGCGTGGTTTTTTACATGGAATCAGGTCGTTAAGATCAATCTCGAGGAAGTGAGTGACGCCTGAGACACTCGATTCCCGCGTGAGAGATGACCTTAGGTAGCTTCCTTGGTGGAAAAACACATTTTTCTCGCGTTAGGCGACATTATACCTGGTAAATAACAATGGATTCCAATTCAGCGTATTTTTTTTACATGAAAATAGGTCGTTCGTATTGATCTCGAGAGAGTGAGTGACGCCTGAGACACTCGATTCGGGCGTGAAAGACTCGCTCAAGGTGCTTTTTCGGTGGAAAAACGCATTTTCCTCACTTTCAGCGAAATTATACCTAGGAAATAACGATGGATTCCAATTCAGCGTCTTTTTTCACATGAAAATAGGTGGTTTAGATTAATCTTGAGGGAGTAAGTGACGCCTGAGACACTCGAATAAGATGAAAAGTCGCGCTAAAAATGTTTTCCGCGTCGGAAAACTCAATTTACGAGTATTGGGTGGCATCCTAGTTCAAATGTCACGATGAAATGCGATTCAGCATCAAATTTTACGTGGGAACATGTGTCCCCACTTTCACTTCCGCGAAGAAACACTAAGTTTCAAGAGCTCGAACATAGGGACAGAAAAATCACGAGAAGCGTTATTTTTTACTTGACTTTCAGAGCAAGATGCTCTTTGAGGCACTATTGAATCACTCTCTAGGGGCTCGGGGAAAATTTTCCCCATGTTTTTTCGGCTCAGAGAAGGTATCCAGAGGGGGGGGAGAAAGGATCTGTGAAACTTGGGAAATAAGGACCACCCTAATAACCATGCACCCGCGATTCCAATCCGATTCTGTAGGATTCATCTCGATTGGTCAATTACGCCATGAGAGATTGGGTCATCATTGGAATCGATTGACGGAGTCGGCTCCATGCTGCCTGCCAGGATTCAGACCGATATCAAAACTCATCTTCAGGCCGCTCCAATCCTGCTCAGCATCATTGAATTCAATTGGAATATTCAAACCTAGAGGAGTTCAATACTGATTGTGAGTACTGGAGAGGATAGAGACCATGCAGCCGCGATTCCAATCCGATTCTGTAGTATCCATCTCGATTGGTCAATCACCCAATGAGCGATTGGGTCATCATTGGAATAGATCCACCTTGTCAATTCAATACCACCTGACAGGATCCAGACCGATAGCGAATTCATCGTCATGCCGTTCGAATCCTACTCAGCAGTATCGAGTTCGATTGAATATATGAAACCTAGAGGAGTTGAATACTGATATCGAGTATTGAGTAGGATAGAATAACCATGCACCCGCGATTCCAATCCCACGAGTGATTGGGACTAACGCAATGAGTGATTGAGTCATCATTAGAATCGATCCACACCGTCAATTCCATGCTGCCTAGCGGGATTCAGACCGATATCGAAATTCATCTTCAGGCTGTTCCAATCCTGCTCAGCACCATTGAATTCGATTGGAATATTCGAAACCTAGAGGAGTTGAAAACTGATATCGAGCATGAGGAGGATAGAATAACCATACACCCGCGATTCAAATCCGATTCTGTAGTATTCATTTCGGTCGGTCAATCACGGAATGACTGATTGGGTCATCATTGAAATCGATTGACTCAGTCGACTCAATGCTGCCTGGCAGGATTCAGACCGATACCAAAAGTCATCTTCAGGCCGTTCCAATCCTGCTCAGCATCATCGAATTCGATTGGAATATTCGGAACCTAGAGGAGTTCAATACTGATTGTGAGTATTGAGGAGGATAGAGACCATGCTCCCAAAACTTGAATTCCATCCTATAGTATGCAGCTCGGTTGGTCCATGACGCAACGAGTCATTGGGTTATCATTGAAATAGATTCATACCGTCAATCCAATACCACCTGGCAGGATTCTGAACGATAGCAAAACTTATCTTCAGGCCGTTCTAATCCTGCTCAGCAGTATCGAATTCGATTGAATATATGAGACCTAGAGGAGTTCAATACTGATATCGAGTATTGAGGGGGATAGAATAACCATGCACCCGCGATTCCATCCCGATTCATTAGTATTCATATCACATGGTGAATCACAGAATGAGTGATTGGGTCATCATTGGAATCGATTGACCGAGTCGGCTTAACGCAGCCTGGCAGGGTTCAGACCGATATCGAAACTCATCTTCAGGCCATTCCAACCCTGCTCAGCATCATTGGATTAAATTGGAATATTGGAAACCTAGAGGAGTTCGATACTGATTGTGAGTATTGAGGGGGATAGCGACCATGCTTCCACGATTTGATTTCCTTCCTGTGATATTCAGCTCGATTGGTCAATGACGCAACGAGTTATTAGGTTATCATTGAAATCGATCCACACCATCGATCCAATGCTGCCTAGCGGGATTCAGACCAATAGCGAAACTCATCTCCAGGCCGTTTCAAACTTGTTCAGCAGTATCGAATTTGTTTGACATATATGGGATCTAGAGAAGTTGAATACTGATTGTGAGTATTGAAAGGGATAGAATAATCATGCACCCGCGATTTCAATCCGATCCTGTAGGATTGATCTCGATCGGTCAATCACGCAATCAGTGATCGATCGTCGTTGAAATCAATTGACGCAGTCGACCCAATGCTGCCTGGCTGAATGCAGACCGATAGCAAAACTCATCCCCAGGCCATTTCAATCCTGCTCAGCATCATTGAATTCGATTGGAATATTCGAAACCTAGAGGAGTTCAATACTGATTGTTAGTATCGAGGAGGATAGAGACCATGCTTCCACAATTTGAATTCCATCCTGTAATATTCAGCTCTATTGGTGAATGATGCAACGAGTGATTGGGTTATCATTGGTATAGATCCATACCGTCAATTCAATACCATCTGGCAGGATTCAGACCGATAGCAAAACATATCGTTAGGCCGTTCGAATCTTGCTCAGCAGTATTTAATTCGATTGAATATATGAAACCTAGAGGTGTTGAATACTGATTGTGAGTATTGAGGAGGATAGAATGACCATGCACCCACGATTCCAATCCGACCCTGTAGTATACATCTCGATTGTCAATCACGCAATCAGTGATTGGGTCATCATTCAAATCGATAAACGCAGTCGACTCAATGCTGCCCGGCAGGATTCAGACCGATGGCAAAACTCATCCTCAGAGCGTACCAATCCCGCTCAGCAGTATTGAATTCGATTAAAATCCATGGAATTCAGGGGAATTCGATACCGAATCTAAGTATTGAGGAGGATCGAGGCAGCATGCTTCCACGATTTGGATTCCATCCTATAGTATTCAGCTCGATTAGTCAATAACGCAACGAGGTTTTGGGTTATCATTGGAATCGATCCACATCGTCAATTCAATACCACCTGGCAGGATCCAGACCGATAGCAAAACATATCGTTAGGCCGTTCGAATCCTGCTCAGCAGTATTGGATTCGATTGAATATGTGAAACCTAGAGGTGTTCAATACTGATTGTGAGTATTGAGGAGGATAGAATGACCATGCGACCACGATTCTAATCGGAACCTGTAGTATGCATCTCGATTGTTCAATCACGCATTCAGTGATTGGGGCATCATTGAAATCGATAAACGCAGTCGACTCAATACTGCCCGGCAGGATTCAGACCGATGGCAAAACATATCGTTAGGCCGTTCGAATCCTGCTCAGCAGTATTTAATTCGATTGAATATGTGAAACCTAGAGGTGTTGAATACTGATTGTGAGTATTGAGGAGGATAGAATGACCATGCACCCACGATTCTAATCGGATCCTGTAGTATGCATCTCGATTGTTCAATCACGCATTCAGTGATTGGGGCATCATTGAAATCGATAAACGCAGTCGACTCAATACTGCCCGGCAGGATTCAGACCGATGGCAAAACTGATCCCCAGGGCGTACCAATCCTGCTCAGCAGTATCGAATTCGATTGAAATCCATGGAATTCAGAGGAGTTCAATACCGATTGTCAGTATTGAGGAGGATTGAGACCATGCTCCCACGATTCGAATTCCATCCTATAGTATTCAGTTTGATTGATCAATGTTGCAACGAGTGATTGGGTTATCCTTTGAATAGATTCACACCGTCAACTCGATGCCACCTGGCAGGATTCAGACTGATAGCAAAACTCATCTTCAGGCCGTTCCGATCCTGCTTAGCAGTATTGAATTCGACTGCGATACATAAAATCTAGAGGAGTTCGATATTGATTGTGAGTATTGAGAGGGATAGAATAACCATGCACCCGCGATTTCAATCCGATTCTGTAGTATTCATCTCGGTTGGTCAATCAAGCAATGTGTGATTTGATCATCATTGAAATCGATCGATGCAGTCGACTCAATGCTGCCTGGCAGGATTGAGACCGATATGAGAACTCATCTTCAGGCCGTTCCAATCCACCGCAGCAGTATGCAATCCGATTGGGATATATAGTACCTAGAGGGGTTTAATACTGATCTTGAGTATTGAGAAGGATAAAATGACCATGAACAACGATTCCAATCCGATTCTGTAGTATTCATCCTCAACGGTCAATCACGCAATGAGTGATTCGGGCATCATTGAAATCGTTCGACGAAGTCGACTTGATGCTGCCCCTGCAGGATTCAGACCGATAGCGAAACTTATCCTCAGAGCGTACCCATCCTGCTCAGCAGTATTGAATTCGATCGAAATCCATGGGATTCAGAGGAGTTCAATACCAATTAAAATTATTGAGGAGGATAGAAACCATGCACCCGCGATTCCATTCCGATTCTGTAGTATTCATCTCGAATATGCAATGACGCAATGAGTGATTGAGTCATCATTGGAATCGAGTGACTCAGTCGACCGAATGCTGCCTGGCAGGATCCAGACCGATAGCTCAACTAATCTTCAGGCCGTGCCAATCCTGCTTAGCAGTATTGAATTCGACTGCGATATATGAAATCTAGAGGAGTTCGATACTGATTGTGAGTAATGAGAGGGACAGAATAATTATGCACCCACGATTTCAATCCGATTCTGTAGTATCCATCTCGATTGGTCGATCAAGCAATGTTTGATTGGATCATAATTGAAATCGATTGACGCAGTCAACTGAATGCTGCCTGGCAGGATCCAGACTGAAATCAAAACTCATCTCCAGGCTGTTCCAATCCCGCTCAGCAGTATTGAATTTGATCGGAATATATGAAACCTAGAGAAGGTAAATACTGATCGTGAGTATTGAGAAGGATAGAATGACCATGCACCCCCGATTCCAATCCGATTCTGTAGTATTCATCTCGATTTGTCATTTACGCGATGAGTGATTTGGTCATCATTGGAATCGATTGACGCAGTCGACTCAATGGTGCATGGCAGGATTCAGACCGATATCAGAACTCATCTTCAGGCCGTTCCAATCCCGCTTAGCAGTATTGAATTCGATTGGAATATATGAGACCTAGAGGAGTTTAATACTGATCTCGAGTATTGAGAAGGATAGAATGACCATGCACCCACGATTCCAATCCGATTTTGTAGTATTCATTTCGAAAGGTCAATCTCGCAATGTGTGATTGGATCATAATTGAAATCGATTGACGCAGTCAACTGAATGCTGCCTGGCAGGATCCAGACTGAAATCAAAACTCATCTTCAGGCTGTTCCAATCCCGCTCAGCAGTATTGAATTCGACTGCGATATATGAAATCTAGAGGAGTTCAATACTGATTGTGAGTATTGAGAGGGATAGAACAACCATGCACCCGCGGTTTCAATCCGATTCTGTAGTATTCATCTCGATTGGTCGATCAAGCAATGAGTGTGTGGATCATCATTGAAATCGATTGACGCAGTCGACTCAATGCTGCCTGGCAGGATTCAGACCGATATCAGAACTCATCTTCAGGCCGTTCCAATCCTGCACAGTATCATTGGATTTGATTGACATATATGAAACTTCGAGGAGTTGAATACTGATTGTGATCAGTGAGAGGGATAGAATAACCATGAACCCGCGATTTCAATCCGATTCTGTAGTATTCATCTCGATTGGTCAATCAAGCAATGACTGATTGGATCATCATTGAGATCGATTGACGCAGTCGACTCAATGCTGCCTGGCAGGATCCAGACTGAAAGCAAAACTCATTTTCAGGCTGTTCTAATCCCGCTAAGCGGTATGGAATTCGACTGGGATATATGGAACTTAGGAGAGTTCAATACTGATCTTGAGTTTCGAGAGGGTCAGAATGACCATGCACCCACGATTCCAATCCGATTCTGTACTATTCATTTCGAACGATCAATCACGCAATGAGTGATTGGGGCATCGTTGAAATCGATCGACTAAGTCGACTCGATGCTGCCCCTGTAGGATTCAGACTGATAGCGAAACTCATTCTCAGAGCGTACCAATCCTGCTCAGCAGTATTGAATTCGATCAAAATCCATGGAATTCAGAGGAGTTCAATACCGATTGTGAGTATTGAGGAGGATAGAGACCATGCTTCCATGATTTGGATCCCATCCTATAGTATTCAGTTTGATTGATCAATGTTGCAACGAGTGATTGAGTCATCATTGGAATCGATTGACTCAGTCGAGCCAATGCTGCCTGGCAGGATCCAGACCGATAGCTAAACTCATCTTCAGGCCGTGCCAATCCTGCTTAGCAGTATTGAATTCGACTGCGATATATGAAATCTAGAGGAGTTCGATACTGATTGTGAGTATTTAGAGGGATAGAATAACCATGCACCCGCGATTTCAATCTCATTCTGTAGTATTCATCTCGATTGGTCAATCAAGCAATGAGTGATTGGATCATCATTGAAATCGATTGACTCAGTCGACTCAATGCTTTCCCTGCAGGATTCAGACCGATAGCGAAACTCATCCTCAGAGCGTACCAATCCTGCTCAGCAGTATTGAATTCGATTGAAATTCATGGAATTCAGAGGATATCAATACCGATTGTCAGTATTGAGGAGGATAGAGACCATGCTACCACGATTTGAATTCCATCCTATAGTATTCAGTTTGATTGATCAATGTTGCAACGAGTGATTGGATTATCATTGGAATAGATTCACACCGTGAATCTAATGCCACCTGGCAGGATTTAGATCGATAGCAAAACTCATCTTCAGGCCGTTCCAATCCTGCTTAGCAGTATGGAATTCGACTGGAATATATGGAACCTAGAAGAAATCAATACTGATCTTGAGTATTGAGAGGGATAGAATGACCATGCACCCACGATTCCAATCCGATTCTGTAGTATTCATTCCGAACTGTCAACTCATCTTCAGGCTGTTCCAATCCCGCTTAGCAGTAGGGAATTCGACTTGGATATATGGAACCTAGAAGGAATTGATACTGATCCTGAGTATTGAGAGGGATAGAATGAGCATGCGCCCACGATTCCGATCCGATTCTGTAGTATTCATTTCGAACGGTCAATCACGCACTGAGTGATTGGGGCATCATTGAAATCGATCGACGCAGTCGACTTGATGCAGCCCCTGCAGGATCGAGACAGATAGCGGAACTCATCCTCAGAGCGTACCAATCCTGCTCAGCAGTATTGGATTCGATCGAAATCCATGGAATTCAGAGTATATCAATACCGATTGTAAGTATTGAGGAGCCAGAGACCATGCTTCCACGATTTGAATTCCATCCTATAGTATTCATTCTGATTGATCAATGTTGCAACGAGTGATTGGGTTATCATTGAAAATGATTAACACCGTCAAAGGATTCAGATCGATAGCAAAACTTATCTTCAGGCCGTTCCAATCCTGCTTAGCAGTATTGATTTCGACTGCGATATATGAAATCTAGAGGAGTTCAATACTGATTGTGAGTATTGGGAGGGATGGAATAACCATGCACCCGCGATTTCAATCCGAATCTGTAGTATCCATCTCGATTGGCCAATCAAGCAATGAGTGATTGGGTCATCTGTGGAATCGATCGATGCAGTGGACTCAATGCTGCCAGGCAGGTTCCAGACTGGAAGCAAAACTCATCTTCAGGCTGTTCCAATCCCGCTTAGCAGTAGGGAATTCGACTTGGATATATGGAACCTAGAAGGAATTGATACTGATCTTGAGTATTGAGAGGGATAGAATGAGCATGCGCCCACGATTCCGATCCGATTCTGTAGTATTCATTTCGAACGGTCAATCACGCACTGATTGATTGGGGCATCATTGAAATCGATCGACGCAGTCGACTTGATGCAGCCCCTGCAGGATCCAGACAGATAGCGTAACTCATCCTCAGAGCGTACCAATCCTGCTCAGCAGTATTGGATTCGATCGAAATAAATGGAATTCAGAGTATATCAATACCGATTGTAAGTATTGATGAGGATAGAGACCATGCTTCCACGATTTGAATTCCATCCTATAGTATTCAGTTTGATTGATCAATGTTGCAACGAGTGATTGGGTTATCATTGAAATAGATTAACACCGTCAAAGGATTCAGATCGATAGCAAAACTCATCTTTAGGCCGTTCCAATCCTGCTTAGCAGTATTGATTTCGACTGCGATATATGAAATCTAGAGGAGTTCAATACTGATTGTGAGTATTGGGAGGGATAGAATAACCATGCACCCGCGATTTCAATCCGATTCTGTAGTATTCATCTCGATTGGTCAATCAAGCAATGTGTAGATGGATCATCATTGAAATCGATTGACGCTGTCCACTCAATGCTGCCTGGCAGGATCCGGGCTGATAGCTAAACTCATCTTCAGGCTGTTCCAATTACGCTTAGCAGTATTGCATTCGATTGGAATATATGAGACCTAGAGGAGTTTGATACTGATCTTGAGTATTGAGAAGGATAGAATGACCATGCACCCAAGATTCCAATCCGATTTTGTAGTATTCATTTCGAACGGTCAATCTCGCAATGTGTGATTGGATCATCATTGGAACCGATTGACGCGGTCCACTCAAGGCTGCCTGTCAGGATCCAGGCTGATACCTAAACTTATCTTCAGGCCATTCCAATCCTGCTTAGCAGTATTGAATTCGACTGCGATATATGAAATCTAGAGGAGTTCAATACTGATTGTGAGTATTGAGAGGGGTAGAATGACCATGCACCCCTGATTTAAGTCCGATTCTGTAGTATCCATCCCTATTGGTCAAGCAAACAATGTGTGATTGGATCATCATTGGAATTGATCGACGCAGTCGACTCAATAATGCCTGGCAGGATCCAGACTGAGAGCAAAACTTATCTTCGGGCTGTTCCAATCCCGCTCAGCTGTATGGGGTTCGATTGGGATATGTGGAACCTAGAGGAGTTCAGTTTTGATCGTGAGTATTGAGAGGGATGGAATAACCATGCGCCCGCGATTTCAATCCGATTCTGTAGTATTCATTTCGAACGGTCGATGACGCAATGATTGATTGGACCATCATCAAAATCGATAAAGGCAGTCGACTCCATGCTGCCCGGCAGGATCCAGACCGAAAGCAAAACTTATCTTCGGGCTGTTCCAGTCCCGCTCAGCAGTATGGGGTTCGATTGGGATATATGGAACCTAGAGGAGTTTAATACTGATCTTGAGTATTGAGAAGGGTAGAATGACCATGCACCCCTGATTTGAGTCCGATTCTGTAGTATTCATCTCGATTGGTCAATCAAGCAATGAGTGATTGGGTCATCATTGGGATCGATTGACGCAGTCGATTCAATGGTGCATGGCAGGATTCAGACCGATATCAGAACTCATCTTCGGGCTGTTCCAATCCCGCTCAGCTGTATGGGGTTCGATTGGGATATATGGAACCTAGAGGAGTTCAGTACTAATTGTGATGATTGAGAGGGGTGGAATAACCATGCGCCCGCGATTTCAATCCGATTCTGTAGTATTCATCTCGATTGGCCAATCAAGCAATGAGTGATTGGGTCATCTGTGAAATCGATCGATGCAGTAGACTCAATGCTGCCTGGCAGGTTCCAGACTGGAAGCAAAACTCATCTTCATGCTGTTCCAATCCCGCTTAGCAGTAGGGAATTCGACTTGGATATATGGAACCTAGAAGGAATTAATCCTGATCTTGAGTATTGAGAGGGATAGAATGAGCATGCGCCCACGATTCCGATCCGATTCTGTAGTATTCATTTCGAACGGTCAATCACGCACTGAGTGATTGGGGCATCATTGAAATCGATCAACGCAGTCGACTTGATGCAGCCCCTGCAGGATCCAGACAGATAGCGGAACTCATCCTCAGATCGTACCAATCCTGCTCAGCAGTATTGGATTCGATCGAAATCCATGGAATTCAGAGTATATCAATACCGATTGTAAGTATTGAGGAGGATAGAGACCATGCTTCCACGATTTGAATTCCATCCTATAGTATTCAGTTTGATTGATCAATGTTGCAACGAGTGATTGGGTTATCATTGAAATAGATTAACACCGTCGAAGGATTCAGATCGATAGCAAAACTCATCTTCAGGCCGTTCCAATCCTGCTTAGCAGTATTGATTTCGACTGCGATATATGAAATCTAGAGGAGTTCAATACTGATTGTGAGTATTGGGAGGGATGGAATAACCATGCACCCGCGATTTCAATCCGAATCTGTAGTATTCATCTCGATTGGTCAATCAAGCAATGAGTGATTGGGTCATCATTGGGATTGATTGACGCAGTCGATTCAATGGTGCATGGCAGGATTCAGACCGATATCAGAACTCATCTTCAGGCCGTTCCAATCCTGCACAGTATCATTGAATTCGATTGACATATATGAAACCTCGAGGAGTTGGATACTGATTTTGATGATTGAGAGGGATAGAATAACCATGCACCCGCAATTTCAATCCGATTTTGTAGTATTCATCTCGATTGGTCAATCAAGCAATGAGTGATTTGGTCATCATTGGGATCGATTGAGGCAGTCGACTCAGTGGTGCATGGCAGAATGCAGACCGATAGCGAAACTCATCCCCAGATCATTCCAATCCTGCTCAGCATCATTGAATTCGATTGGAATATTCGAAACCTAGAGGAGTTCAATACTGATTGTGAGTTCCGAGGAGGATAGAATGACCATGCACCCACGATTCAATCCGATACTGTAGTATTCATCTCGATTTGTCAATTACGCAATGAGTGATTGGGTCATCATTGGAATCGATTGACGCAGTCGACTCTATGCTGCCTGGCAGGATTCAGACCGATACCAAAACTCATCTTCAGGCCGTTCCAATCCTGCTCAGCATCATTGAATTCGATTGGAATATTCGGAATCTAGAGGAGTTCAATCCTGAGTGTGAGTATTGAGGAGGAAAGAGACCATGCTTCCACGATTTGAATTCCTTCCTGTGATATTCAGCTCGATTGGTCAATGACGCAACGAGTCATTGGATTATCATTGAAATAGATTCATACCGTCAATCCAATACCACCTGGCAGGATTCAGACCGATAGCAGAACTTATCTTCAGGCCGTTCTAATCCTGCTCAGCAGTATCGAATTCGATTGAATATATGAAACCTAGAGGAGTTCAATACTGATATCGAGTATTGAGGAGGATAGAATAACCATGCACCCGCGATTCCATCCCGATTCTGTAGTATTCATCTCCAATGGTGAATCACGCAATGAGTGATTGGGTCATCATTGGAATCGATTGACAGAGTCGGCTTAACGCAGCCTGGCAGGGTTCAGACCGATATCAAAACTCATCTTCAGGCCATTCCAATCCTGCTCAGCATCATTGAATTCGATTGGAATATTCGGAACCTAGAGGAGTTCGATACTGATTGTGAGTATTGAGGAGAATAGCGACCATGCTTCCACGATTTGAATTCCTTCCTGTGATATTCAGCTCGATTGGTCAATGACGCAACGAGTGATTAGATCATCGTTGAAATCGATTGACGCAGTCGACTCAATGCTGCCTGGCAGGATTCAGACCGATAGCAAAACTCATCGCCAGGCCGTTACACTCCTGCTCAGCAGTATTGGATTAGATTGAATATATGAAAGCTAGTGGAGTTGAATACTGATATCGAGTATTGAGTAGGATCGAATAACCATGCACCCGCGATTCCACTCCAATTCTGTAGTACTCATTTCGAACGGTCGATGACGCAATGAGTGATTGGACCATCATTAAAACCGACAAACGCAATCGACTCCATGCTGCCCGGCAGGATTCAGACCGATGGCGAAACTCATCTTCAGGCCGTTTCAAACTTGCTCAGCAGTATCAAATTTGATTGACATATATGGAATCTACAGGAGTTGGATACTGATTGTGAGTATTGACAGGGATACAATAACCATGCAACCGCGATTCCGATCGGATCCAGTAGGATTCATCCTGATCGTCAATCACGCAATCAGTGATCGATCATCGTCGAATACGATCGATGCAGTCGACTCAATGCTGCCTGGCAGGTTCCAGACCGATAGCGAGACTTATCTTCTGGCCGTTCCAATCCCGCTCAGCAGTATCGAATTCGATTGAATATATGAAACCTAGAGGAGTTGAATACTGATATCGAGTATTGAGAAGGATAGAATCACCATCATCCCCCGCGATTCCATTCCGATTTCTAGTATTCATCTCCAATGGTCAATTACGCAATGAGCGATTGGGTCATCAATGGAATCGATTGACCGAGTCGGCTTAATGCAGCCTGGCACGATTGAGACCGATATCGAACCTTATCTCCAGGCCATTCCAATCCTGCTCCGCATCATTGAATTCGATCGAAATATTCGAAACCTAGAGGAGTTTAATACTGATCGTGAGTATTGAGGAGGATAGAGACTATGCTCCCAATACATGATTTCCATCCTGTAGTATTCAGCTCGATTGGTCAATAACGCAACGAGTTTTCGGGTTATCGTTGGAATCGATCGACACCGTCAATTCAATACCACCTTGCAGGATCCAGACCGATAGCAGAACATATCGTTACGCCGTTTAAATCCTCCTCAGCAGTATCGAATTAGATCGAATATATGAAACCTAGAGGAGTTCAATACTGATATCGAGTATTGAGGAGGATAGAATAACCATGCACCCGCGAATCCATTCCGATTCTGTAGTATTAATTCCGAACGGTCAATCACGCAATGAGTGATTGGGGCATCATTGAAATCGATCGACGCAGTCGACTCAATGCTGCCCCTGCAGGATTCAGACCGATAGCGAAACTCATCCTCAGAGCGTACCAATCCTGCTCAGCAGTATTGAATTCGATTGAAAAACATGGAATTCAGAGGAGTTCAATACCGATTGTAAGTGTTGAGGAGGATTGAGATCATGCTCCCACGATTTGAATTCCATCCTATGGTATTCAGTTTGATTGATCAATGTTGCAACGAGTGATTGGGTTATCATTTGAATAGATTCCTACCGTCAATTCAATGCCACCTGGCAGGATTCAGGCCGATAGCAAAACTCATCTTCAGGCCGTTCCAATCCTGCTTAGCAGTATCAAATTTGATTGACATATATGGAATCTACAGGAGTTGGATACTGATTGTGAGTATTGAGAGGGATACAATAACCATGCAACCGTGATTCCGATCGGATCCTGTAGGATTCATCTCGATTGGTCAATCACGCAGTCAGTGATCGATCATCGTCGAAATCGATCGATGCAGTCGACTCAATGCTGCCTGGCAGGTTCCAAACCGATAGCAAAACTCATCTTCTGGCCGTTCCAATCCTGCTCAGCAGAATCGAATTCGATTGAATATATGAAACCTAGAGGAGTTCAATACTGATATCGAGTTTTGAGAAGGATAGAATAACCATCATCCCCCGCGATTCCATTCCGATTTCTAGTATTCATCTCCAATGGTCAATTACGCAATGAGCGATTGGGTCGTCAATGGAATCGATTGACCGAGTCGGCTTAATGCAGCCTGGCACGATTGAGACCGATATCGAAACTTATCTCCAGGCCATTCCAATCCTGCTCCGCATCATTGAATTCGATCGGAATATTCGAAACCTAGAGGAGTTGAATACTGATCGTGAGTATTGAGGAGGATAGAGACCATGCTCCCAATACTTGATTTCCATCCTGTAGTATTCAGCTCGATTGGTCAATAACGCAACGAGTTTTCGGGTTATCGTTGGAATCGATCGACACCGTCAATTAAATACCACCTGGCAGGATCCAGACCGATAGCAGAACATATCGTTAGGCCGTTTAAATCCTGCTCAGCAGTATCGAATTAGATCGAATATATGAAACCTAGAGGAGTTCAATACTGATATCGAGTATTGAGGAGGATAGGATAACCATGCACCCGCGAATCCATTCCGATTCTGTAGTATTAATTCCGAACGGTCAATCACGCAATGAGTGATTGGGGCATCATTGAAATCGATCGACGCAGTCGACTCAATGCTGCCCCTGCAGGATCCAGACCGATAGCGAAACTCATCCCCAGAGCGTACCAATCCTGCTCAGCAGTATTGAATTCGATTGGAATCCATGGAATTCAGAGGAGTTCAATACCGATTGTGATAGAGACCATGCTTCCACGATTTGAATTCTAGCCTATAGTATTCAGTTTGATTGATCAATGTTGCAACGAGTGATTGGATTATCATTGAAATAGATTCACACCGTCAAGGGATTCAGATCGATAGCAAAACTCATCTTCAGGCCGTTTCAATCCTGCTTAGCAGTATTGATTCCGACTGCGATATATGAAATCTCGAGGAGTTCAATACTGATCTTGAGTATTGAGAAGGATAGAATGACCATTCACCCACGATTCCAATCCGAATTTGTAGTATTGATTTCGAACGGTCAATTACGCAATGAGTGATTCGGGCATCATTGAAATTGATTGACGCTATCCACTCAATGCTGCCTGGCAGGATTCAGACCGATATCAGAACTCATCTTGTGGCCCTTCCAATCCCGCGCAGCAGTATGGAATTCGATTGGGATATATGAAACCTCGAGGAGTTGAATACTGATTGTGATGATAGAAAGGGATAGAATAACCATGCACCCGCAATTTCAATCCGATTCTGTAGTATTCATGTCGATTGGTCAATCAAGCAATGAGTGATTGGATCATCATTGAAATCGATTGACTCAGTCGACTCAATGCTGCCCCTGCAGGATTCAGACCGATAGCGAAACTCATCCTCAGAGCGTACCAATCCTGCTCAGCAGTATTGAATTCGATCGATATTCATGGAATACAGAGGATATCAATACTGATTGTCAGTATTGAGGAGGATAGAGACCATGCTACCACGATTTGGAATCCATCCTATAGTATTCAGTTTGATTGATCAATGTTGCAACGAGTGATCGGATTATCATTGGAATAGATTCACACCGTGAATTCAATGCCACGTGGCAGGATTTAGATCGATAGCAAAACTCATCTCCAGGCCGTTCAAATCCTGCTTAGCAGTTTGGAATTCGACTGGAATATATGGAACCTAGAAGAAATCAATACTGATCTTGAGTATTGAGAGGGATAGAATGACCATGCACCCACGATCCCAATCCGATTCTGTAGTATTCATTCCGAACGGTCAATCACGCAATGATTGATTGGGTCATCATTGAAATCGATCGACGCAGTCGACTCGATGCTGCCCCTGCAGGATCCAGACCGATAGCGAAACTCATCCTCAGAGCGTACCAATCCTGCTCAGCAGCATTGAATTCGATCGAAACCATGGAATTCAGAGGATATCAATACCGATTGTAAGTATTGAGGAGGATAGAGACCATGCTTCCACGATTTGAATTCCATCCTATAGTATTCAGCTCAATTGATCCATGTTGCAACGAGTGATTGTATTATCATTGAAATAGATTCACACCGTCAATTCAATGCTACCTGGCAGGATTTAGATCGATAGCAAAACTCATCTTCAGGCCGTTCCGATCCTGCTCAGCAGTATTGAATTCAACTGCGATATATGAAATCTAGAGGAGCTCAATACTGATTGTTAGTATTGGGAGGGATAGAATAACCATGCACCCGCGATTTCAATCCGATTCTGTAGTATCCATCTCGATTGGTCGATCAAGCAATGATTAATTGGATCATAATTGAAATCGCTTGACGCAGTCAACTGAATGCTGCCTGGCAGGATCCAGTATGAAATCAAAACTCATCTTCAGGCTGTTCCAATCCCGCTCAGCAGTATTCAATTCGATCGGAATATATGAAACCTAGAGAAGTAAATACTGATCGTGAGTATTGAGAAGGATAGAATGACCATGCACCCCCGATTCCAATCCGATTCTGTAGTATTCATCTCGATTTGTCATTTACGCGATGAGTGATTTGGTCATCATTGGAATCGATTGACGCAGTTGACTCAATGGTGCATGGCAGGATTCAGACCGATATCAGAACTCATCTTCAGGCCGTTCCAATCCTGCTCAGTATCATTGAATTTGATTGACATATATGAAACCACGAGGAGTTGAATACTGATTGTGATGATTGAGAGGGATAGAATAACCATGCGCCCGCGATTTCAATCCGATTATGTAGTATTCATCTCGATTTGCCAATCAAGCAATGAGTGATTGGATCATCATAGGAATCGATCGATGCAGTAGACTCAATGCTGCCTGGCAGGATTCAGTTCGTTATCAGAACTCATCTTCAGGCCGTTCCAATCCCGCGCAGCAGTATGGAATTCGATTGGGATATATGGTACCTAGAGGAGTTTAATACTGATCTTGAGTATTGAGAAGGATAGAAGGACCATGCACCCACGATCCCAATTCGATTCTGTAGTATTCATTTCGAACGGTCGATCACGCAATGAGTGATTGGGTCATCATTGAAATCGATCGACGCAGTTGACTTGATGCTGCCCCTGCAGGATTCAGACCGATAGCGAAACTCATCCTCAGAGCGTACCAATCCTGCTCAGCAGTATTGCATCCGATCGAATTCCATGGAATTCAGTGGAGTTCAATACCGATTAAAAGTACTGAGGAGGATAGAGACCATGCGTCCACGATTTGAATTCCATCCTATAGTATTCAATTTGATTGATCAATGTTGTAACGAGTGATTGAGTTATCATTGAAATAGATTTACACCGTCAATAAAATGCCACCTGGCAGGATTTAGACCGTTAGCAAAACTCATCCTCTGGCCGTTCCAATCCTGCTTAGCAGTATTGAATTTGATAGACATAAATGAAACCACGAGGAGTTGAATACTGATTGTGATGATTGAGAGGGATAGAATAACCATGCACCCGCGATTTCAATCCGATTCTGTAGTATTCATCTGGATTGGTCAATCAAGCAATGATAGATTGGATCATCATTGGAATCGATTAACCCAGTCGACTCAATGCTGCCTGGCAGGATCCAGACTGAAAGCAAAACTCATCTCCAGGCTGTTCCAATCCTGCACAGTCTCATTGGATTTGATTGACATATATGAAACCTCGAGGAGTTGAATACTGATCGTGATGATTGAGATGGATAGAATAACCATGCGCCCGCGATTTCAATCCGATCCTGTAGTATTCATCTCGATTGGCCAATCATGCAATGAGTGATTGGGTCATCTGTGGAATAGATCGATGCAGTAGACTCAATGCTGCCTGGCAGGTTCCAGACTGGAAGCAAAACTCATCTTCAGGCTGTTCCAATCCCGCTTAGCAGTAGGGAATTCGACTTGGATATATGGAACCTAGAAGGAATTGATACTGATCTTGAGTATTGAGAGGGATAGAATGAGCATGCGCCCACGATTCCGATCCGATTCTGTAGTATTCATTTCGAACGGTCAATCACGCACTGAGTGATTGGGGCATCATTGAAATCGATCGACGCAGTCGACTTGATGCAGCCCCTGCAGGATCGAGACAGATAGCGGAACTCATCCTCAGAGCGTACCAATCCTGCTCAGCAGTATTGGATTCGATCGAAATCCATGGAATTCAGAGTATATCAATACCGATTGTAAGTATTGAGGAGGCTAGAGACCATGCTTCCACGATTTGAATTCCATCCTATAGTATTCATTCTGATTGATCAATGTTGCAACGAGTGATTGGGTTATCATTGAAAATGATTAACACCGTCAAAGGATTCAGATCGATAGCAAAACTTATCTTCAGGCCGTTCCAATCCTGCTTAGCAGTATTGATTTCGACTGCGATATATGAAATCTAGAGGAGTTCAATACTGATTGTGAGTATTGGGAGGGATAGAATAACCATGCACCCGCGATTTCAATCCGATTCTGTAGTATTCATCTGGATTGGTCAATCAAGCAATGTGTAATTGGATCATCATTGAAATCGATTGACGCTGTCCACTCAATGCTGCCTGGCAGGATCCAGGCTGAAAGCAAAACTTATCTTCGGGCTGTTCCAATCCTGCTCAGCTGTATGGGGTTCGATTTAGATATATGGAACCTAGAGGAGTTCAGTACTGATCGTGAGTATTGAGAGGGATGGAATAACCATGCGCCCGCGATTTCAATCCGATTCTGTAGTATTCATCTCGATTGGTCAATCAAGCAATGTGTGATTGGATCATCATTAAAATCGATCGATGCAGTCGACTCAATGCTGCCTAGCAGGATTCAGACCGATAGCAAAACTCATCTTCTGGCCGTTCCAATCCTGCTCAGCAGAATCGAATTCGATTGAATATATGAAACCTAGAGGAGTTCAATACTGATATCGAGTTTTGAGAAGGATAGAATAACCATCATCCCCCGCGATTCCATTCCGATTTCTAGTATTCATCTCCAATGGTCAATTACGCAATGAGCGATTGGGTCGTCAATGGAATCGATTGACCGAGTCGGCTTAATGCAGCCTGGCACGATTGTGACCGATATCGAAACTTATCTCCAGGCCATTCCAATCCTGCTCCGCATCATTGAATTCGATCGGAATATTCGAAACCTAGAGGAGTTCAATACTGATCGTGAGTATTGAGGAGGATAGAGACCATGCTCCCAATACTTGATTTCCATCCTGTAGTATTCAGCTCGATTGGTCAATAACGCAACGAGTTTTCGGGTTATCGTTGGAATCGATCGACACCGTCAATTCAATACCACCTGGCAGGATCCAGACCGATAGCAGAACATATCGTTAGGCCGTTTAAATCCTGCTCAGCAGTATCAAATTAGATCGAATATATGAAACCTAGAGGAGTTCAATACTGATATCGAGTATTGAGGAGGATAGGATAACCATGCACCCGCGAATCCATTCCGATTCTGTAGTATTAATTCCGAACGGTCAATCACGCAGAGAGTGATTGGGTCATCATTGGAATCGATTGACACAGTCGACTCAATGCTGCCCGGCAGGATTCAGACCGATGGTGAAACTCATCCTCAGAGCGTACCAATCCTGCTCAGCAGTATTGAATTCGATTGGAATCCATGGAATTCAGAGGAGTTCAATACCGATTGTGATAGAGACCATGCTTCCACGATTTGAATTCTAGCCTATAGTATTCAGTTTGATTGATCAATGTTGCAACGAGTGATTGGATTATCATTGAAATAGATTCACACCGTCAAGGGATTCAGATCGATAGCAAAACTCATCTTCAGGCCGTTTCAATCCTGCTTAGCAGTATTGATTCCGACTGCGATATATGAAATCTCGAGGAGTTCAATACTGATCTTGAGTATTGAGAAGGATAGAATGACCATTCACCCACGATTCCAATCCGAATTTGTAGTATTGATTTCGAACGGTCAATTACGCAATGAGTGATTCGGGCATCATTGAAATTGATTGACGCTATCCACTCAATGCTGCCTGGCAGGATTCAGACCGATGGTGAAACTCATCCTCAGAGCGTACCAATCCTGCTCAGCAGTATCGAATTCGATTGGAATCCATGGAATTCAGAGGAGTTCAATACCGATTGTGATAGAGACCATGCTTCCACGATTTGAATTCTAGCCTATAGTATTCAGTTTAATTGATCAATGTTGCAACGAGTGATTGGATTATCATTGAAATAGATTCACACCGTCAAGGGATTCAGATCGATAGCAAAACTCATCTTCAGGCCGTTTCAATCCTGCTTAGCAGTATTGATTCCGACTGCGATATATGAAATCTCGAGGAGTTCAATACTGATCGTGAGTATTGAGAAGGATAGAATGACCATGCACCCCCGATTCCAATCCGATTCTGTAGTATTCATCTCGATTTGTCATTTACGCGATGAGTGATTTGGTCATCATTGGAATCGATTGACGCAGTTGACTCAATGGTGCATGGCAGGATTCAGACCGATATCAGAACTCATCTTCAGGCCGTTCCAATCCTGCTCAGTATCATTGAATTTGATTGACATATATGAAACCACGAGGAGTTGAATACTGATTGTGATGATTGAGAGGGATAGAATAACCATGCGCCCGCGATTTCAATCCGATTATGTAGTATTCATCTCGATTGGCCAATCAAGCAATGAGTGATTGGATCATCATAGGAATCGATCGATGCAGTAGACTCAATGCTGCCTGGCAGGATTCAGTTCGTAATCAGAACTCATCTTCAGGCCGTTCCAATCCCGCGCAGCAGTATGGAATTCGATTGGGATATATGGTACCTAGAGGAGTTTAATACTGATCTTGAGTATTGAGAAGGATAGAAGGACCATGCACCCACGATCCCAATTCGATTCTGTAGTATTCATTTCGAACGGTCGATCACGCAATGAGTGATTGGGTCATCATTGAAATCGATCGACGCAGTTGACTTGATGCTGCCCCTGCAGGATTCAGACCGATAGCGAAACTCATCCTCAGAGCGTACCAATCCTGCTCAACAGTATTGCATCCGATCGAATTCCATGGAATTCAGTGGAGTTCAATACCGATTAAAAGTACTGAGGAGGATAGAGACCATGCGTCCACGATTTGAATTCCATCCTATAGTATTCAATTTGATTGATCAATGTTGTAACGAGTGATTGAGTTATCATTGAAATAGATTTACACCGTCAATAAAATGCCACCTGGCAGGATTTAGACCGTTAGCAAAACTCATCCTCTGGCCGTTCCAATCCTGCTTAGCAGTATTGAATTTGATAGACATAAATGAAACCACGAGGAGTTGAATACTGATTGTGATGATTGAGAGGGATAGAATAACCATGCACCCGCGATTTCAATCCGATTCTGTAGTATTCATCTGGATTGGTCAATCAAGCAATGATAGATTGGATCATCATTGGAATCGATTAACCAAGTCGACTCAATGCTGCCTGGCAGGATCCAGACTGAAAGCAAAACTCATCTCCAGGCTGTTCCAATCCTGCACAGTCTCATTGGATTTGATTGACATATATGAAACCTCGAGGAGTTGAATACTGATCGTGATGATTGAGATGGATAGAATAACCATGCGCCCGCGATTTCAATCCGATCCTGTAGTATTCATCTCGATTGGCCAATCATGCAATGAGTGATTGGGTCATCTGTGGAATAGATCGATGCAGTAGACTCAATGCTGCCTGGCAGGTTCCAGACTGGAAGCAAAACTCATCTTCAGGCTGTTCCAATCCCGCTTAGCAGTAGGGAATTCGACTTGGATATATGGAACCTAGAAGGAATTGATACTGATCTTGAGTATTGAGAGGGATAGAATGAGCATGCGCCCACGATTCCGATCCGATTCTGTAGTATTCATTTCGAACGGTCAATCACGCACTGAGTGATTGGGGCATCATTGAAATCGATCGACGCAGTCGACTTGATGCAGCCCCTGCAGGATCGAGACAGATAGCGGAACTCATCCTCAGAGCGTACCAATCCTGCTCAGCAGTATTGGATTCGATCGGAATCCATGGAATTCAGAGTATATCAATACCGATTGTAAGTATTGAGGAGGCTAGAGACCATGCTTCCACGATTTGAATTCCATCCTATAGTATTCATTCTGATTGATCAATGTTGCAACGAGTGATTGGGTTATCATTGAAAATGATTAACACCGTCAAAGGATTCAGATCGATAGCAAAACTTATCTTCAGGCCGTTCCAATCCTGCTTAGCAGTATTGATTTCGACTGCGATATATGAAATCTAGAGGAGTTCAATACTGATTGTGAGTATTGGGAGGGATAGAATAACCATGCACCCGCGATTTCAATCCGATTCTGTAGTATTCATCTGGATTGGTCAATCAAGCAATGTGTTATTGGATCATCATTGAAATCGATTGACGCTGTCCACTCAATGCTGCCTGGCAGGATCCAGGCTGAAAGCAAAACTTATCTTCGGGCTGTTCCAATCCTGCTCAGCTGTATGGGGTTCGATTTAGATATATGGAACCTAGAGGAGTTCAGTACTGATCGTGAGTATTGAGAGGGATGGAATAACCATGCGCCCGCGATTTCAATCCGATTCTGTAGTATTCATCTCGATTGGTCAATCAAGCAATGTGTGATTGGATCATCATTAAAATCGATCGATGCAGTCGACTCAATGCTGCCTGGCAGGATTCAGACCGATAGCAAAACTCATCTTCTGGCCGTTCCAATCCTGCTCAGCAGAATCGAATTCGATTGAATATATGAAACCTAGAGGAGTTCAATACTGATATCGAGTTTTGAGAAGGATAGAATAACCATCATCCCCCGCGATTCCATTCCGATTTCTAGTATTCATCTCCAATGGTCAATTACGCAATGAGCGATTGGGTCGTCAATGGAATCGATTGACCGAGTCGGCTTAATGCAGCCTGGCACGATTGAGACCGATATCGAAACTTATCTCCAGGCCATTCCAATCCTGCTCCGCATCATTGAATTCGATCGGAATATTCGAAACCTAGAGGAGTTCAATACTGATCGTGAGTATTGAGGAGGATAGAGACCATGCTCCCAATACTTGATTTCCATCCTGTAGTATTCAGCTCGATTGGTCAATAACGCAACGAGTTTTCGGGTTATCGTTGGAATCGATCGACACCGTCAATTCAATACCACCTGGCAGGATCCAGACCGATAGCAGAACATATCGTTAGGCCGTTTAAATCCTGCTCAGCAGTATCGAATTAGATCGAATATATGAAACCTAGAGGAGTTCAATACTGATATCGAGTATTGAGGAGGATAGGATAACCATGCACCCGCGAATCCATTCCAATTCTGTAGTATTAATTCCGAACGGTCAATCACGCAATGAGTGATTGGGGCATCATTGAAATCGATCGACGCAGTCGACTCAATGCTGCCCCTGCAGGATCCAGACCGATAGCGAAACTCATCCTCAGAGCGTACCAATCCTGCTCAGCAGTATTGAATTCGATTGGAATCCATGGAATTCAGAGGAGTTCAATACCGATTGTGATAGAGACCATGCTTCCACGATTTGAATTCTAGCCTATAGTATTCAGTTTGATTGATCAATGTTGCAACGAGTGATTGGATTATCATTGAAATAGATTCACACCGTCAAGGGATTCAGATCGATAGCAAAACTCATCTTCAGGCCGTTTCAATCCTGCTTAGCAGTATTGATTCCGACTGCGATATATGAAATCTCGAGGAGTTCAATACTGATCTTGAGTATTGAGAAGGATAGAATGACCATTCACCCACGATTCCAATCCGAATTTGTAGTATTGATTTCGAACGGTCAATTACGCAATGAGTGATTCGGGCATCATTGAAATTGATTGACGCTATCCACTCAATGCTGCCTGGCAGGATTCAGACCGATATCAGAACTCATCTTCAGGCCGTTCCAATCCCGCGCAGCAGTATGGAATTCGATTGGGATATATGAAACCTCGAGGAGTTGAATACTGATTGTGATGATAGAAAGGGATAGAATAACCATGCACCCGCAATTTCAATCCGATTCTGTAGTATTCATGTCGATTGGTCAATCAAGCAATGAGTGATTGGATCATCATTGAAATCGATTGACTCAGTCGACTCAATGCTGCCCCTGCAGGATTCAGACCGATAGCGAAACTCATCCTCAGAGCGTACCAATCCTGCTCAGCAGTATTGAATTCGATCGATATTCATGGAATACAGAGGATATCAATACCGATTGTCAGTATTGTGGAGGATAGAGACCATGCTACCACGATTTGGAATCCATCCTATAGTATTCAGTTTGATTGATCAATGTTGCAACGAGTGATCGGATTATCATTGGAATAGATTCACACCGTGAATCCAATGCCACCTGGCAGGATTTAGATCGATAGCAAAACTCATCTCCAGGCCATTCAAATCCTGCTTAGCAGTATGGAATTCGACTGGAATATATGGAACCTAGAAGAAATCAATACTGATCTTGAGTATTGAGAGGGATAGAATGACCATGCACCCACGATTCCAATCCGATTCTGTAGTATTCATTCCGAACGGTCAATCACGCAATGATTGATTGGGTCATCATTGAAATCGATCGACGCAGTCGACTCGATGCTGCCCCTGCAGGATCCAGACCGATAGCGAAACTCATCCTCAGAGCGTACCAATCCTGCTCAGCAGCATTGAATTCGATCGAAACCATGGAATTCAGAGGATATCAATACCGATTGTAAGTATTGAGGAGGATAGAGACCATGCTTCCACGATTTGAATTCCATCCTATAGTATTCAGCTTAATTGATCAATGTTGCAACGAGTGATTGTATTATCATTGAAATAGATTCACACCGTCAATTCAATGCCACCTGGCAGGATTTAGATCGATAGCAAAACTCATCTTCAGGCCGTTCCGATCCTGCTCAGCAGTATTGAATTCAACTGCGATATATGAAATCTAGAGGAGCTCAATACTGATTGTTAGTATTGGGAGGGATAGAATAACCATGCACCCGCGATTTCAATCCGATTCTGTAGTATCCATCTCGATTGGTCGATCAAGCAATGATTAATTGGATCATAATTGAAATCGCTTGACGCAGTCAACTGAATGCTGCCTGGCAGGATCCAGTATGAAATCAAAACTCATCTTCAGGCTGTTCCAATCCCGCTCAGCAGTATTCAATTCGATCGGAATATATGAAACCTAGAGAAGTAAATACAGGCGTCCCTCGTTTTACGCGGATTTTTTCAACGCGGATTTGAAATAACGCGGTTCTAAGTTTGACACCTTTGCTCGATTTACGCGGTCATTCCCTTGAAATTACGCGGTTCCATTCGAAAATTTTTCGAATTTTCTGGGCCATTTGATTACCAAAACATTGCTGATGAGTTTTGTAGCAGCATTCAGTATGGTCTACACTTAACCAAAATTCGAGTATGTAATCCATCAGACACGTAAACAAAATTTCAAGTGTAACTCAATTAGTAAATTCAAGTAGTATTTATTCGACAACGATGGCTCCAACGAAAGCAGCTGATTCTTCGTGCTCAAAAAGTGGGAAGAAGAGAAAAGTGCTAAGTCTAAGCGAGAAATTGAAAATTTTGAATTTGATCCAAGCTGGAGAAAAAGTCAGTACCATCGCTCGAAGATACGAAGTAAACGAATCGACTATAAGAACTATCAGAGACAATGGAGAGAAAATTCGGGGAAGTTTCAAACAAAGTGGTGATCAAGCTGTTTCAACTAAGAAAACCTTCTATTTCCTTCTACATAAATTTTTTATGAGCTTTATCGTGATTTTGATTGGCCATTAATGGATGACAGGAACGTAACCCCCCTTTCCCCATAAGAACAATGTCTTGATTTACGCGGTTTTGATTTACGCGGCACTCTCTGAGAACGCAACCCCCGCGTAAAACGAGGGACGCCTGTACTGATCGTGAGTATTGAGAAGGATAGAATGACCATGCACCCCCGATTCCAATCCGATTCTGTAGTATTCATCTCGATTTGTCATTTACGCGATGAGTGATTTGGTCATCATTGGAATCGATTGACGCAGTTGACTCAATGGTGCATGGCAGGATTCAGACCGATATCAGAACTCATCTTCAGGCCGTTCCAATCCTGCTCAGTATCATTGAATTTGATTGACATATATGAAACCACGAGGAGTTGAATACTGATTGTGATGATTGAGAGGGATAGAATAACCATGCGCCCGCGATTTCAATCCGATTATGTAGTATTCATCTCGATTGGCCAATCAAGCAATGAGTGATTGGATCATCATAGGAATCGATCGATGCAGTAGACTCAATGCTGCCTGGCAGGATTCAGTTCGTTATCAGAACTCATCTTCAGGCCGTTCCAATCCCGCGCAGCAGTATGGAATTCGATTGGGATATATGGTACCTAGAGGAGTTTAATACTGATCTTGAGTATTGAGAAGGATAGAAGGACCATGCACCCACGATCCCAATTCGATTCTGTAGTATTCATTTCGAACGGTCGATCACGCAATGAGTGATTGGGTCATCATTGAAATCCTTCGACGCAGTTGACTTGATGCTGCCCCTGCAGGATTCAGACCGATAGCGAAACTCATCCTCAGAGCGTACCAATCCTGCTCAGCAGTATTGCATCCGATCGAATTCCATGGAATTCAGTGGAGTTCAATACCGATTAAAAGAACTGAGGAGGATAGAGACCATGCGTCCACGATTTGAATTCCATCCTATAGTATTCAATTTGATTGATCAATGTTGTAACGAGTGATTGAGTTATCATTGAAATAGATTTACACCGTCAATAAAATGCCACCTGGCAGGATTTAGACCGTTAGCAAAACTCATCCTCTGGCCGTTCCAATCCTGCTTAGCAGTATTGAATTTGATAGACATAAATGAAACCACGAGGAGTTGAATACTGATTGTGATGATTGAGAGGGATAGAATAACCATGCACCCGCGATTTCAATCCGATTCTGTAGTATTCATCTGGATTGGTCAATCAAGCAATGATAGATTGGATCATCATTGGAATCGATTAACCAAGTCGACTCAATGCTGCCTGGCAGGATCCAGACTGAAAGCAAAACTCATCTCCAGGCTGTTCCAATCCTGCACAGTCTCATTGGATTTGATTGACATATATGAAACCTCGAGGAGTTGAATACTGATTGTGATGATTGAGATGGATAGAATAACCATGCGCTCGCGATTTCAATCCGATTCTGTAGTATTCAGCTCGATTGGCCAATCAAGCAATGAGTGATTGGGTCATCTGTGGAATAGATCGATGCAGTAGAGTCGATGCTGCCTGGCAGGTTCCAGACTGGAAGCAAAACTCATCTTCAGGCTGTTCCAATCCCGCTTAGCAGTAGAGAATTCGACTTGGATATATGGAACCTAGACGGAATTGATACTGATCTTGAGTATTGAGAGGGATAGAATGAGCATGCGCCCACGATTCCGATCCGATTCTGTAGTATTCATTTCGAACGGTCAATCACGCACTGAGTGATTGGGGCATCATTGAAATCGATCGACGCAGTCGACTTGATGCAGCCCCTGCAGGATCGAGACAGATAGCGGAACTCATCCTCAGAGCGTACCAATCCTGCTCAGCAGTATTGGATTCGATCGAAATCCATGGAATTCAGAGTATATCAATACCGATTGTAAGTATTGAGGAGGCTAGAGACCATGCTTCCACGATTTGAATTCCATCCTATAGTATTCATTCTGATTGATCAATGTTGCAACGAGTGATTGGGTTATCATTGAAAATGATTAACACCGTCAAAGGATTCAGATCGATAGCAAAACTTATCTTCAGGCCGTTCCAATCCTGCTTAGCAGTATTGATCTCGACTGCGATATATGAAATCTAGAGGAGTTCAATACTGATTGTGAGTATTGGGAGGGATAGAATAACCATGCACCCGCGATTTCAATCCGATTCTGTAGTATTCATCTGGATTGGTCAATCAAGCAATGTGTAATTGGATCATCATTGAAATCGATTGACGCTGTCCACTCAATGCTGCCTGGCAGGATCCAGGCTGAAAGCAAAACTTATCTTCGGGCTGTTCCAATCCTGCTCAGCTGTATGGGGTTCGATTTAGATATATGGAACCTAGAGGAGTTCAGTACTGATCGTGAGTATTGAGAGGGATGGAATAACCATGCGCCCGCGATTTCAATCCGATTCTGTGGTATTCATCTCGATTGGTCAATCAAGCAATGTGTGATTGGATCATCATTAAAATCGATCGATGCAGTCGACTCAATGCTGCCTGGCAGGATTCAGACCGATATCAGAACTCATCTTCAGGCCGTTCCAATCCTGCTTAGCAGTATTGAATTCGACTGCGATATATGAAATCTAGAGGAGTTCAATACTGATTGTGAGTATTGAGAGGGATAGAATAACCATGCACCCGCGATTTCAATCCGATTCTGTAGTATTCATCTGGATTGGTCAATCAAGCAATGTGTGATTGGATCATCATTGAAATCGATCGATGCAGTCGACTGAATGTTGCCTGGCAGGATTCAGACCGATATCAGAACTCATCTTCAGGCCGTTCCAATCCCGCCCAGCAGTATGGAATTCGATTGGGATATATGGAACCTTGAGGAGTTTAATACTGATCTTGAGTATTGATGAGGATAGAATAACCATGCACCCATGATTCCAATCCGAATTTGTAGTATTGATTTCGAACGGTCAATCACGCAATGAGTGATTCGGGCATCATTGGAATCGATCGACGCAGTTGACTTGATGCTGCCCCTGCAGGATGCAGACCGATAGCGAAACTCATCCTCAGAGCGTACCAATCCTGCTCAGCAGTATTGCATCCGATCGAATTCCATGGAATTCAGTGGAGTTCAATACCGATTAAAAGTATTGAGGAGGATAGGGACCATGCGTCCACGATTTGAATTCCATCCTATAGTATTCAATTTGATTAATCAATGTTGTAACGAGTGATTGAGTTATCATTGAAATAGATTCACACCGTCAATTAAATGCCACCTGGCAGGATTCAGACCGTTAGCAAAACTCATCCTCTGGCCGTTCCAATCCTGCTTAGCAGTATTAAATTCGACTGCGATATATGAAATCTAGAGAAGTTCAATACTGATTGTGAGTATTGAGAGGGATAGAATAACCATGCACCCACGATTCCAATCCGATTCTGTAGTATTCATCTCGATTGGTCAATCAAGCAATGATAGATTGGATCATCATTGGAATCGATTGACCCAGTCGACTTAATGCTGCCTGGCAGGATCCAGACTGAAAGCAAAACTCATCTTCAGGCTGTCCCAATCCTGCACAGTATCATTGAATTTGATTGACATATATGAAACCTCGAGGAGTTGAATACTGATTGTGATGATGCAGAGGGATAGAATAACCATGCGCCCGCGATTTCAATCCGAATCTGTAGTATCCATCTCGATTGGCCAATCAAGCAATGAGTGATTGGGTCATCTGTGGAATCGATCGAAGCAGTAGACTCAATGCTGCCTGGCAGGTTCCAGACTGGAAGCAAAACTCATCTTCAGGCTGTTCCAATCCCGCTTAGCAGTAGGGAATTCGACTTGGATATATGGAACCTAGAAGGAATCAATACTGATCTTGAGTATTGAGAGGGATAGAATGAGCATGCGCCCACGATTCCGATCCGATTCTGTAGTATTCATTTCGAACGGTCAATCACGCACTGAGTGATTGAGGCATCATTGAGATCGATCGACGCAGTCGACTTGATGCAGCCCCTGCAGGATCCAGACAGATAGCGGAACTCATCCTCAGAGCGTACCAATCCTGCTCAGCAGTATTGGATTCGATCGAAATGAATGGAATTCAGAGTATATCAATACCGATTGTAAGTATTGAGGAGGATAGAGACCATGCTTCCACGATTTGAATTCCATCCTATAGTATTCAGTTTGATTGATAAATGTTGCAACGAGTGATTGGGTTATCATTGAAATAGATTAACACCGTCAAAGGATTCAGATCGATCGCAAAACTCATCTTCAGGCCGTTCCAATCCTGCTTAGCAGTATTGATTTCGACTGCGATATATGAAATCTAGAGGAGTTCAATACTGATTGTGAGTATTGGGAGGGATAGAATAACCATGCACCCGCGATTTCAATCCGAATCTGTAGTATCCATCTCGATTGGCCAATCAAGCAATGAATGATTGGGTCATCTGTGGAATCGATAGATGCAGTAGACTCAATGCTGCCTGGCAGGTTCCAGACTGGAAGCAAAACTCATCTTCAGGCTGTTCCGATCCCGCTTAGCAGTAGGGAATTCGACTTGGATATATGGGACCTAGAAGGAATTGATACTGATCTTGAGTATTGAGAGGGATAGAATGAGCATGCGCCCACGATTCCCATCCGATTCTGTAGTATTCATTTCGAACGGTCAATCACGCACTGAGTGATTCGGGCATCATTGCTATCGATCGACGCAGTCGACTTGATGCAGCCCCTGCAGGATCCAGACAGATAGCGGAACTCATCCTCAGAGCGTACCAATCCTGCTCAGCAGTATTGAATTCGATTGAAATCCATGGAATTCAGAGGATATCAATACCGATTGTAAGTATTGAGGAGGATAGAGTACATGCTTCCACGATTTGAATTTTATCCTATAGTATTCAGTTTGATTGATCAATGTTCCAACGAGTGATTGGGTTATCATTGAAATAGATTCACACCGTCAATTCAATGCCACCTGGCAGGATTTAGATCGATAGCAAAACTCATCTTCAGGCCGTTCCGATCCTGCTCAGCAGTATCGAATTCGACTGCGATATATGAAATCTAGAGGAGTTCAATACTGATTGTTAGTATTGGGAGGGATAGAATAACCATGCACCCGCGATTTCAATCCGATTCTGTAGTATTCACCTCGATTGGTCAATCAAGCAATGTGTGATTTGTTCATCATTGAAATCGATCGATGCAGTCGACTCAATGCTGCCTGGCAGGATTCAGAACGATTTCAGAACTCATCTTTAGGCCGTTCCAATCCCGCGCAGCAGTTTGGAATTCGATTGGGATATGTGGTACCTAGAGGAGTTCAATACTGATCTTGAGTATTGAGAAGGATAGAATGACCATGAACCCACGATTCCAATCTGATTCTGTAGTATTCATTTTGAACGGTCAATCACGCAATGAGTGATTCGGGCATCATTGAAATCGATCGACGCAGTCGACTTGATGCTGCCCCTGCAGGATTCAGACCGATAGTGAAACTCATCCTCAGAGCGTCCCCATTCTGCTCAGCAGTATTGAATTCGATCGAAGTCCATGGAATTCAGAGGAGTTCAATACCGATTAAAAGTATTGAGGAGGATAGAGACCATGCACCCGCGATTCCATTCCGATTCTGTAGTATTCATCTCGATTTTTCATTTACGCAATGAGTGATTGAGTCATCATTGGAATCGATTGACTCAGTCGACTCAATGGTGCATGGCAGGATTCAGACCGATATCAGAACTCATCTTCAGGCCGTTCCGATCCTGCACTGTATCATTGAATTTGATTGACATATATGGAACCTCGCGGAGTTGAATACTGATTGTGATGATTGAGAGGGATAGAATAACCATGCACCCGCGATTTCAATCCGATTTTGTAGTATTCATCTCGATTGGTCAATCAAGCAATGAGTGATTGGGTCATCATTGGGATCGATTGACGCAGTCGACTCAATGGTGCATGGCAGAATGCAGACCGATAGCAAAACTAATACCCAGACCATTCCAATCCTGCTCAGCATCATTGAATTCGATTGGAATATTCGAAACCTAGAGGAGTTCAATACTGATTGTGAGTTCCGAGGAGGATAGAATGACCATGCACCCACGATTCCAATCCGATCCTGTAGTATTCATCTCGATTTGTCAATTACGCAATGAGTGATTGGTTCATCATTGGAATCGATCACGCAGTCGACTCAATGCTGCCTGGCAGGATTCAGACAGATACCAAAACTCATCTTCAGGCCGTTCCAATCCTGCTCAGCATCATTGAATTCGATTGGGATATTCGGAACCTAGAGGAGTTCAATCCTGATTGTGAGTATTGAGGAGGATAGTACCATGCTCCCAGAATTTGAATTCCATCCTGTAGTATGCAGCTCGATTGGTCAATGATGCAACGGGTCATTGGGTTATCATTGAAATAGATTCATACCGTCAATCCAATACCACCTGGCAGGATTCAGACCGATAGCAAAACTTATCTTCAGGCCGTTCTAATCCTGCTCAGCAGTATCGAATTCGATTGAATATATAAAACCTAGAGGAGTTCAATACTGATATCGAGTATTGAGGAGGATAGAATAACCATGCACCCGCGATTCCATCCCGATTCTGTAGTATTCATCTCCAATGGTGAATCACGCAATGAGTGATTGGGTCATCATTGAAATCGATTGACCGAGTCAGCTTAACGCAGCCTGGCAGGATTCAAACCGATATCGGAACTCATCTTCAGGCCATTCCAATCCTGCTCAGCATTATTGAATTCGATTGGAATATTCGGAACCTAGAGGAGTTCGATACTGATTGTGAGTATTGAGGAGAATAGCGACCATGCTCCCACGATTTGAATTCCTTCCTGTGATATTCAGCTCGATTGGTCAATGACGCAACGAGTGATTGGATCATCGTTGAAATCGATTGACGCAGTCGACTCAATGCTGCCTGGCAGGATTCAGACCGATAGCAAAACTCATCGCCAGGCCGTTACACTCCTGCTCAGCAGTATTGGATTAGATTGAATATATGAAAGCTAGGGGAGTTGAATACTGATATCGAGTATTGGGTAGGATCGAATAACCATGCACCCGCGATTCCACTCCAATTCTGTAGTACTCATTTCGAATGGTCGATGACGCAATGATTGATTGGACCATCATTAAAATCGATAAAGGCAGTCGACTCCATGCTGCCCGGCAGGATTCAGACCGATGGCGAAACTCATCTTCAGGCCGTTTCAAACTTGCTCAGCAGTATCAAATTTGATTGACATATATGGAATCTACAGGAGTTGGATACTGATTGTGAGTATTGAGAGGGATAGAATATCCATGCAACCGCGATTCCGATCGGATCCTGTAGGATTCATCCCGATTGGTCAATCACGCAATCAGTGATCGATCATCGTCGAAATCGATCGATGCAGTCGACTCAATGCTGCCTGGCAGGTTCCAGACCGATAGCAAAACTCATCTTCTGGCCGTTCCAATCCTGCTCCGCATCATTGAATTCGATCGGAATATTCGAAACCTAGAGGAGTTCAATACTGATCGAGAGTATTGAGGAGGATAGAGACCATGCTCCCAATACTTGATTTCCATCCTGTAGTATTCAGCTCGATTGGTCAATAACGCAACGAGTTTTCGGGTTATCGTTGGAATCGATCGACACCGTCAATTCAATACCACCTGGCAGGATCCAGACCGGTAGCAGAACATATCGTTAGGCCGTTTAAATCCTGCTCAGCAGTATAGAATTAGATCGAATATATGAAACCTAGAGGAGTTCAATACTGATATAGAGTATTGAGGAGGATAGAATAACCATGCACCCGCGAATCCATTCCGATTCTGTAGTATTAATTCCGAACGGTCAATCACGCAATGAGTGATTGGGGCATCATTGAAATCGATCGACGCGGTCGACTCAATGCTGCCAATGCAGGATTCAGACCGTTAGCGAAACTCATCCTCAGAGCGTACCAATCCTGCTCAGCAGTATTGAATTCGATTGAAATCCATGAAATTCAGAGGAGTTCAATACCGATTGTAAGTATTGAGGAGGATTGAGATCATGCTCCCACGATTTGAATTCCATCCTATAGTATTCAGTTTGATTGATCAATGTTGCAACGAGTGATTGGGTTATCATTCGAATAGATTCACACCGTCAATTCAATGCCACCTGGCAGGATTCAGACCGATAGCAAAACTCATCTTCAGGCCGTTCCAATCCTGCTAAGCAGTATTGAATTCGACTGCGATATATGAAATCTAGAGGAGTTCAATATTGATTGTGAGTATTGAGACGGATAGAATAACCATGCACCCGCGATTTCAATCCGATTCTATAGTATTCATCTCGATTGGTCAATGAAGCAATGTGTGATTTAATCATCATTGAAATCGATCGATGCAGTCGACTCAATGCTGCCTGGCAGGATTTAGACCGATATGAGAACTCATCTTCAGGCCGTTCCAATCCACCGCAGCAGTATGGAATCCGATTGGGATATATAGTACTCAGAGGGGTTCAATACTGATCTTGAGTATTGAGAAGGATAGAATGACCATGAACAACGATCCCAATCCGATTCTGTAGTATTCATTTTCAACGGTCAATCACGCAATGAGTGATTCGGGCATCATTGAAATCGATCGACGCAGTCGACTTGATGATGCCCCGCAGGATTCAGACCGATAGCGAAACTTATCCTCAGAGCGTACCCATCCTGCTCAGCAGTATTGAATTCGATCGAAATCCATGGAATTCAGAGGAGTTCAATACCGATTAGAATTATTGAGGAGGACAGAAACCATACACCCGCGATTCCATTCCGATTCTGTAGTATTCATCTCGAATATGCAATCACGCAATGAGTGATTGAGTCATCATTGGAATCGATTGACTCAGTCGACCCAATGCTGCCTGGCGGGATCCAGACCGATAGCTAAACTCATCTTCAGGCCGTTCCAATCCTGCTTAGCAGTATTGATTTCGACTGCGATATATGAAATCTAGAGGAGTTCAATACTGATTGTGAGTATTGGAAGGGATAGAATAACCATGCACCCGCGATTTCAATCCGATTCTGTAGTATTCATCTCGATTGGTCAATCAAACAATGTGTGATTGGATCATCATTGGAATCGATTGACGCAGTCGACTCAATGCTGCCTGGCAGGATTCAGACCGATATCAGAACTCATCTTCAGGCCGTTCCAATCCTGCACAGCATCATTGAATTTGATAGACATATATGAATCCTCGAGGAGTTGGATACTGATTGTGACTATTGAGAGGGATAGAATAACCATGCACCCGCGATTCAAGTCCGATTCTGTGGTATCCATCCCTATTGGTCAATCAAACAATGTGTGATTGGATCATCATTGCAATCGATTGGCGCAGTCGACTCAATAATGCCTGGCAGGATCCAGACTGAAAGCAAAACTCATCTTCGGGCTGTTCCAATCCTGCACAGCATCATTGAATTTGATAGACATATATGAATCCTCGAGGAGTTGGATACTGATTGTGATTATTGAGAGGGATAGAATAACCATGCACCCGCGATTTCAATCCGATTCTGTAGTATTCATCTGGATTGGTCAATCAAGCAATGTGTGATTGGATCATCATTGAAATCGTTCGATGCAGTCGACTCAATGCTGCCTGGCAGGAGTCAGACCGATATCAGAACTCATCTTCAGGCCGTTCCAATCCTGCACAGCATCATTGAATTTGATAGACATATATGAATCCTCGAGGAGTTGGATACTGATTGTGATTATTGAGAGGGATAGAATAACCATGCACCCGCGATTTCAATCCGATTCTGTAGTATCATCTCGATTGGTCAATCAAGCAATGAGTGATTGGATCATCATTGAAATCGATCGATGCAGTCGACTGAATGTTGCCTGGCAGGATTCAGACCGATATCAGAACTCATCTTCAGGCCGTTCCAATCCACCGCAGCAGTATGGAATTCGATTGGGATATATGGAACCTTGAGGAGTTTAATACTGATCTTGAGTATTGAGGAGGATAGAATGACCATGAACAACGATCCCAATCCGATTTTGTAGTATTCATTTTCAACGGTCAATCACGCAATGAGTGATTCGGGCATCATTGAAATCGATCGACGCAGTCGACTTGATGCTGCCCCGCAGGATTCAGACCGATAGCGAAACTTATCCTCAGAGCGTACCCATCCTGCTCAGCAGTATTGAATTCGATCGAAATCCATGGGATTCAGAGGAGTTCAATACCGATTAGAATCATTGAGGAGGACAGAAACCATACACCCGCGATTCCATTCCGATTCCGTAGTATTCATCTCGAATATGCAATCACGCAATGAGTGATTGAGTCATCATTGGAATCGATTGACTCAGTCGACCCAATGCTGCCTGGCGGGATCCAGACCGATAGCTAAACTCATCTTCAGGCCGTTCCAATCCTGCTTAGCAGTATTGATTTCGACTGCGATATATGAAATCTAGAGGAGTTCAATACTGATTGTGAGTATTGGGAGGGATAGAATAACCATGCACCCGCGATTTCAATCCGATTCTGTAGTATTCATCTCGATTGGTCAATCAAACAATGTGTGATTGGATCATCATTGGAATCGATTGACGCAGTCGACTCAATGCTGCCTGGCAGGATTCAGACCGATATCAGAACTCATCTTCAGGCCGTTCCAATCCTGCACAGCATCATTGAATTTGATAGACATATATGAATCCTCGAGGAGTTGGATACTGATTGTGACTTTTGAGAGGGATAGAATAACCATGCACCCGCGATTCAAGTCCGATTCTGTGGTATCCATCCCTATTGGTCAATCAAACAATGTGTGATTGGATCATCATTGCAATCGATTGGCGCAGTCGACTCAATAATGCCTGGCAGGATCCAGACTGAAAGCAAAACTCATCTTCGGGCTGTTCCAATCCTGCACAGCATCATTGAATTTGATAGACATATATGAATCCTCGAGGAGTTGGATATTGATTGTGATTATTGAGAGGGATAGAATAACCATGCACCCGCGATTTCAATACGATTCTGTAGTATCAATCTTGATTGGTCAATCAAGCAATGAGTGATTGGATCATCATTGAAATCGATCGATGCAGTCGACTCAATGCTGCCTGGCAGGATTTAGACCGATATCAGAACTCATCTTCAGGCCGTTCCAATCCCGCCCAGCAGTATAGAATTCGATTGGGATATATGGAAGCTTGAGGAGTTTAATACTGATCTTGAGTATTGAGAAGGATAGAATGACCATGCACCCACGATTCCAATCCGAATTTGTAGTATTGATTTCGAACGGTCAATCACGCAATGAGTGATTCGGGCATCATTGGAATCGATCGACGCAGTTGACTTGATGCTGCCCCTGCAGGATTCAGACCGATAGCGAAACTCATCCTCAGAGCGTACCAATCCTGCTCAGCAGTATTGCATCTGATCGAATTCCATGGAATTCAGTGGAGTTCAATACCGATTAAGAGTATTGAGGAGGATAGAGACCATGCGTCCACGATTTGAATTCCATCCTATAGTATTCAATTTGATTGATCAATGTTGTGACGAGTGATTGAGTTATCATTGAAATAGATTTACACGGTCAATCAAATGCCACCTGGCAGGATTTAGACCGTTAGCAAAACTCATCCTCTGGCCGTTCCAATCCTGCTCAGCAGTATTAAATTCGACTGCGATATATGAAATCTAGAGAAGTTCAATACTGATTGTGAGTATTGAGAGGGATAGAATAACCATGCACCCACGATTCCAATCCGATTCTGTAGTATTCATCTCGACTGGTGAATCAAGCAATGAGTGATTGGATCATCATTGAAATCGATCGATGCAGTCGACTCAATGCTGCCTGGCAGGAATCAGACCGATATCAGAACTCATCTTCAGGCCGTTCCAATCCTGCACAGCATCATTGAATTTGATAGACATATATGAATCCTCGAGGAGTTGGATACTGATTGTGATTATTGAGAAGGATAGAATGACCATGCACCCCTGATTCAAGTCCGATTCTGTAGTATCCATCCCTATTGGTCAATCAAACATTGTGTGATTGGATCATCATTGGAATCGATTGACGCAGTCTACTCAATAATGCCTGGCAGGATCCAGACTGAAAGCAAAACTCATCTTCCGGCTGTTCCAATCCCGCTCAGCTGTATGCGGTTCGATTGGGATATATGGAACCTGAAGGAGTCCAATACTGATTGTGAGTATTGAGAGGGATGGAATAACCATGCACCCACGATTCCAATCCGATTCTGTAGTATTCATCTCGATTGGTGAATCAAGCAATGAGTGATTGGATCATCATTGAAATCGATCGATGCAGTCGACTCAATGCTGACTGGCAGGAATCAGACCGATATCAGAACTCATCTTCAGGCCGTTCCAATCCTGCACAGCATCATTGAATTTGATAGACATATATGAATCCTCGAGGAGTTGGATACTGATTCTGATTATTGAGAGGGATAGAATAACCATGCACCCACGATTCCAATCCGATTCTGTAGTATTCATCTCGACTGGTGAATCAAGCAATGAGTGATTGGATCATCATTGAAATCGATCGATGCAGTCGACTCAATGCTGCCTGGCAGGAATCAGACCGATATCAGAACTCATCTTCAGGCCGTTCCAATCCTGCACAGCATCATTGAATTTGATAGACATATATGAATCCTCGAGGAGTTGGATACTGATTGTGATTATTGAGAAGGATAGAATGACCATGCACCCCTGATTCAAGTCCGATTCTGTAGTATCCATCCCTATTGGTCAATCAAACATTGTGTGATTGGATCATCATTGGAATCGATTGACGCAGTCTACTCAATAATGCCTGGCAGGATCCAGACTGAAAGCAAAACTCATCTTCCGGCTGTTCCAATCCCGCTCAGCTGTATGCGGTTCGATTGGGATATATGGAACCTGAAGGAGTCCAATACTGATTGTGAGTATTGAGAGGGATGGAATAACCATGCACCCACGATTCCAATCCGATTCTGTAGTATTCATCTCGATTGGTGAATCAAGCAATGAGTGATTGGATCATCATTGAAATCGATCGATGCAGTCGACTCAATGCTGACTGGCAGGAATCAGACCGATATCAGAACTCATCTTCAGGCCGTTCCAATCCTGCACAGCATCATTGAATTTGATAGACATATATGAATCCTCGAGGAGTTGGATACTGATTCTGATTATTGAGAGGGATAGAATAACCATGCACCCGCGATTTCAATCCGATTCTGTAGTATCAATTTCGATTGGTCAATCAAGCAATGAGTGATTGGATCATCATTGAAATCGATCGATGCAGTCAACTCAATGCTGCCTGGCAGGATTCAGACCGATATCAGAACTCATCTTCACGCCGTTCTGATCCCGCCCAGCAGTATGGAATTCGATTGGGATATATGGAACCTTGAGGAGTTTAATACTGATCTTGAGTATTGAGCAGGATAGAATGGCCATGCACCTACGATTCCATCCCGAATTTGTAGTATTGATTCCGAACGGTCAATCACGCAATGAGTGATTCGGGCATCATTGGAATCGATAACGCAGTTGACTTGATGCTGCCCCTGCAGGATTCAGACCGATAGCGAAACTCATCCTCAGAGCGTACCAATCCTGCTCAGCAGTGTTGCATCCGATCGAATTCCATGGAATTCAGTGGAGTTCAATACCGATTAAGAGTATTGAGGAGGATAGAGACCATGCGTCCACGATTTGAATTCTATCCTATAGTATTCAATTTGATTGATCAATGTTGTAACGAGTGATTGAGTTATCATTGAAATAGATTTACACCGTCAATCAAATGCCACCTGGCAGGATTTAGACCGTTAGCAAAACTCATCCTCTGGCCATTCCAATCCTGCTTAGCAGTATTAAATTCGACTGCGATATATGAAATCTAGAGAAAATCAATACTGATTGTGAGTATTGAGAGGGATAGAATAACCATGCACCCACGATTCCAATCCGATTCTGTAGTATTCATCTCGATTGGTCAATCAAGCAATGAGTGATTGGATCATCATTGAAATCGATTGACTCAGTCGACTCAATGCTGCCCCTGCAGGATTCAGACCGATAGCGGAACTCATCCTCAGAGCGTACCAATCCTGCTCAGCAGTATTGAATTCGATCGAAATCCATGGAATTCAGAGGATATCAATACCGATTGTAAGTGTTGAGGAGGATAGAGACCATGCTCCTACGATTTGAATTCTATCCTATAGTATTCAGTTTGTTCGATCAATGTTGCAACGAGTGATTGGGTTATAATTGAAATAGATTCACACCGTCAATTCGATGCCACCTGGCAGGATTTAGATCGATAGCAAAACTCAACTTCAGGCCGTTCCGATCCTGCTAAGCAGTAATGAATTCAACTGCGATATATGAAATCTAGAGGAGTTCAATACTCATTGTTAGTATTGGGAGGGATAGAATAACCATGCACCCGCGATTTCAATCCGATTCTGTAGTATCCATCTCGATTGGTCGATCAAGCAATGATTGATTGGATCATCATTGAAATCGATTGACGCAGTCGACTCAATGCTGCCTGGAAGGATCCAGACTGAAAGCAAAACTCATCTTCAGGCTGTTCCAATCCCGCTCAGCAGTATCGAATTCGATCGGGATATATGAAACCTAGAGAAGTTCAATACTGATCGTGAGTATTGAGAAGGAAAGAATGACCATGCACCGCCGATTCCAATCCGATTCTGTAGTATTCATCTCGATTTGTCATTTACGCAATGAGTGATTGAGTCATCATTGGAATCGATTGACTCAGTCGACCCAATGCTGCCTGGCAGGATCCAGACCGATAGCTCAACTCATCTTCAGGCCGTGCCAATCCTGCTTAGCAGTATTCAATTTGATTGACATATATGAAACCTCGAGGAGTTGAATAGTGATTGTGATGATTGAGAGGGATAGAATTACCATGCGCCCGCGATTTCAATCCGATTCTGTAGTATTCATCTCGATTGGCCAATCAAGCAATGAGTGATTGGATCATCATTGGAATCGATCGATGCAGTAGACTCAATGCTGCCTGGCAGGTTCCAGACTGGAAGCAAAACTCATCTTCAGGCTGTTCCAATCCCGCTCAGCAGTATTGAATTCGTTCGGAATATATGAAACCTAGAGAAGTTCAATACTGATCGTGAGTATTGAGAAGGAAAGAATAACCATGCACCCCCGATCCAATTCGATTCTGTAGTATTCATCTCGATTTGTCATTTACGCAATGAGTGATTTGGTCATCATTGAAATCGATTGACGCTGTCCACCCAATGCTGCCTGGCAGGATCCAGGCTGATAGCTAAACTCATCTCCAGGCTGTTCCATTTACGCTTAGCAGTATTGAGTTCGATTGGAATATATGAGACCTAGAGGAGTTCAATACTGATCTTGAGTATTGAGAAGGATAGGATGACCATGCACCCACGATTCCAATCCGATTTTGTAGTATTCATTTCGAACGGTCAATCTCGCAATGTGTGACTGGATCATCATTGGAATCGATTGACGCAGTCCACTCAAGGCTGCCTGTCAGGGTCCAGGCTGATACCTAAACTTATCTTCAGGCCGTTCCAATCCTGCTCAGCAGTATTGAATTCGACTGCGATATATGAAATCTAGAGGAGTTCAATACTGATTGTGAGTATTGAGAGGGATAGAATAACCATGCACCCGCGATTTCAATCCGATTCTGTAGTATTCATCTCGATTGGTCGATCAAGCAATGAGTGTGTGGATCATCATTGAAATCGATTGACGCAGTCGACTCAATGCTGCCTGGCAGGATCCAGACTGAAACCAAAACTTATCTTCGGGCTGTTCCAATCCCGCTCAGCAGTATGGGGTTCGATTGGGATATATGGAACCTAGAGAAGTTCAATACTGATCGTGAGTATTGAGAAGGAAAGAATGACCATGCACCCACGATTTCTATCCGATTCTGTAGTATTCATCTCGATTGGTCAATCAAGCAATGTGTGATTTGATCATCATTGAAATCGATCGATGCAGTCGACTCAATGCTGCCTGGCAGGATTCAGACCGATATGTGAACTCATCTTCAGGCCGTTCCAATTCCGCGCAGCAGTATGAAATTCGATTGGGATATATGGTACCTAGAGGAGTTCAATAGTGATCTTGAGTATTGAGAAGGATAGAATGACCATGCACCCAAGATTTCAATCCGATTCTGTAGTATTCATCTCGATTGGTCAATCAAGCAATGAGTGATTGGAACATCATTGAAATCGATTGACTCAGTCGACTCAATGCTGCCCCTGCAGGATTCAGACCGATAGCGGAACTCATCCTCAGAGCGTACCAATCCTGCTCAGCAGTATTGAATTCGATCGAAATCCATGGAATTCAGAGGATATCAATACCGATTGTAAGTGTTGAGGAGGATAGAGACCATGCTCCTACGATTTGAATTCTATCCTATAGTATTCAGTTTGTTCGATCAATGTTGCAACGAGTGATTGGGTTATAATTGAAATAGATTCACACCGTCAATTCGATGCCACCTGGCAGGATTTAGATCGATAGCAAAACTCAACTTCAGGCCGTTCCGATCCTGCTAAGCAGTAATGAATTCAACTGCGATATATGAAATCTAGAGGAGTTCAATACCCATTGTTAGTATTGGGAGGGATAGAATAACCATGCACCCGCGATTTCAATCCGATTCTGTAGTATCCATCTCGATTGGTCGATCAAGCAATGATTGATTGGATCATCATTGAAATCGATTGACGCAGTCGACTCAATGCTGCCTGGAAGGATCCAGACTGAAAGCAAAACTCATCTTCAGGCTGTTCCAATCCCGCTCAGCAGTATCGAATTCGATCGGGATATATGAAACCTAGAGAAGTTCAATACTGATCGTGAGTATTGAGAAGGAAAGAATGACCATGCACCGCCGATTCCAATCCGATTCTGTAGTATTCATCTCGATTTGTCATTTACGCAATGAGTGATTGAGTCATCATTGGAATCGATTGACTCAGTCGACCCAATGCTGCCTGGCAGGATCCAGACCGATAGCTCAACTCATCTTCAGGCCGTGCCAATCCTGCTTAGCAGTATTCAATTTGATTGACATATATGAAACCTCGAGGAGTTGAATAGTGATTGTGATGATTGAGAGGGATAGAATTACCATGCGCCCGCGATTTCAATCCGATTCTGTAGTATTCATCTCGATTGGCCAATCAAGCAATGAGTGATTGGATCATCATTAGAATCGATCGATGCAGTAGACTCAATGCTGCCTGGCAGGCTCCAGACTGGAAGCAAAACTCATCTTCAGGCTGTTCCAATCCCGCTCAGCAGTATTGAATTCGATCGGAATATATGAAACCTAGAGAAGTTCAATACTGATCGTGAGTATTGAGAAGGAAAGAATAACCATGCACCCCCGATCCAATTCGATTCTGTAGTATTCATCTCGATTTGTCATTTACGCAATGAGTGATTTGGTCATCATTGGAATCGATTGACGCTGTCGACTCAATGGTGCATGGCAGGATTCAGACCGATATCAGAACTCATCTTCAGGCCGTTCCAATATTGCACAGTATCATTGGATTTGATTGACATATATGAAACCTCGAGGAGTTGAATACTGATTGTGATGATTGAGAGGGATAGTATAACCATGCGCCCGCGATTTCAATCCGATTCTGTAGTATTCATCTCGATTGGTCAATCAAGCAATGTGTGATTGGATCATCATTGAAATCGATTGACGCTGTCGACTCAATGCTGCCTGGCAGGATCCAGGCTGATAGCTGAACTCACCTTCAGGCCGTTCCAATCTCGCTCAGCAATATTCGATTGGAATATATGAAACCTAGAGGAGTTCAATACTGATCGTGAGTATTGAGGAGGATAGATTGACCATGCACCCACGATTTCGATCCGATTCTGTAGTATTCATCTCGATTGGTCAATCAAGCAATGTGTGATTGGATCATCATTGGAATCGATCGATGCAGTCGACTCGATGCTGCCTGGTAGGATTCAGACCGATATCAGAACTCATCTTCAGGCCGTTCCAATCCTGCACAGTATCATTGAATTGGATTGACATGTATGGAACCTCGAGGAGTTGAATACTGATTGTGATGATTGCGAGGGATAGAATAATCATGACCCCCGATTTCAATCCGATTCTGTAGTATTCATTTCGATTGGTCAATCAAGCAATGAGTGATGGATCATCATTGAAATCGATTGACTCAGTCGACTCAATGCTGCCCTGCAGGATTCAGACCGATAGGGAAACTCATCCTCAAAGCGTACCAATCCTGCTCAGCAGTATTGAATTCGATCGGAATCCATGAAATTCAGAGGATATCAATACCGATTGTAAGTATTGAGGAGGATAGAGACCATGCTTCCACAATTCGAATTCCATCTTATTGTAGTCAGTTTGATTGATCAATGTTGCAACGAGTGATTGGGTGATCATTGGAATAGATTCACACCGTGAATTCAATGCCACCTGGCAGGATTGAGATCGATAGCAAAACTCATCTCCAGGCCGTTCCAATCCTGCTTAGCAGTATGGAATTCGACTGGGATATATGGAACCTAGAAGAAATTGATACTGATCTTGAGTATTGAGAGGGATAGAATAACCATGCACCCGCGATTTCAATCCGATTCTGTAGTATTCATCTCGATTGGTCGATCAAGCAATGAGTGATTGGATCATCATTGAAATCGATTGACGCTGTCCACTCAATGCTGCCTGGCAGGATCCAGACTGGAAGCAGAACTCATTTTCATGCTGATCCAATCCCACTCAGCAGTATTGAATTCGATCGGAATATATGAAACCTAGAGAAGTTCAATACTGATCGTGAGTATTGAGAAGGATAGAGACCATGCTTCCACGATTTGAATTCCATCCTATAGTATTCAGTTTGAGTGATCAATGTTGCAACGAGTGATTGGATTATCATTGAAATAGATTCACACCGTCAATTCAATGCCACCTGGCAGGATTTAGATCGATAGCAAAACTCATCTTCAGGCCGTTCCAATCGTGCTTAGCAGTATCGATTCCGACTGCGATATATGAAATCTAGAGGTGTTCAATACTGATTGTGAGTATTGGGAGGGATAGAATGACCATGCACCCGCAGTTTCTATCCGATTCTGTAGTATTCATCTTGATTGGTCAATCAAGCAATGTATGATTGGATCATCATTGAAATTGATTGACGCTGTCCACTTAATGCTGCCTGGCAGGATCCGGGCTGATAGCTGAACTCATCTTCAGGCTGTTCCAATCTCGCTTAGCAGTATTCAATTCGATTGGAATATATGAAACCTAGAGGAGTTTAATACTGATCGTGAGTATTGAGGAGGATAGATTGACCATGCACCCACGGTTTCAATCCGATTCTGTAGTATTCATCTCGATTGGTCAATCAAGAAATTCGTGATTAGATCATCATTGAAATCGATCGATGCAGTCGACTCAATGCTGCCTGGCAGGATTCAGACCGTTATCAGAACTCATCCTCAGGCCGTTCCAATCTCGCGCAGCAGTATGAAATTCGATTGGGATATATGGTACCTAGAGGAGTTTAATACTGATCTTGAGTATTGAGAAGGATAGAATGACCATGCACCCACGATTCCAATCCGATTCTGTAGTATCCATTTCGAACGGTCGATCACGCAATGAGTGACTGGGTCATCATTGAAATCGATCGACGCAGTCGACTCGATGCTGCCCCTGCAGGATTCAGACAGATAGCGGAACTCATCCTCAGATCGTACCAATCCTGCTCAGCAGTATTGGATTCGATCGAAATCCATGGAATTCAGAGTATATCAATACCGATTGTAAGTATTGAGGAGGATAGAGACCATGCTTCCACGATTTGAATCCCATCCTATAGTATTCAGTTTGATTCATCAATGTTGCAACGAGTGATTGGGTTATCATTGAAATAGATTAACACCGTCAAAGGATTCAGATCGATAGCAAAACTCATCTTCAGGCCGTTCCAATCCTGCTTAGCAGTATTGATTTCGACTGCGATATATGGAATCTAGAGGAGTTCAATACTGATTGTGAGTATTGGGAGGGATAGAATAACCATGCACCCGCGATTTCAATCCGAATCTGTAGTATCCATCTCGATTGGCCAATCAAGCAATGAGTGATTGGGTCATCTGTGGAATCGATCGATGCAGTGGACTCAATGCTGCCTGGCAGGTTTCAGACTGGAAGCAAAACTCATCTTCAGGCTGTTCCAATCCCGCTTAGCAGTAGGGAATTCGACTTGGATATATGGAACCTAGAAGGAATTGATACTGATCTTGAGTATTGAAAGGGTTAGAATGAGCATGCGCCCACGATTCCGATCCGATTCTGTAGTATTTATTTCGAACGGTCAATCACGCACTGACTGATTGGGGCATCATTGAGATCGATCGACGCAGTCGACTTGATGCAGCCCCTGCAGGATCCAGACAGATAGCGTAATTCATCCTCAGAGCGTACCAATCCTGCTCAGCAGTATTGGATTCGATCGAAATAGATGGAATTCAGAGTATATCAATACCGATTGTAAGTATTGAGGAGGATAGAGACCATGCTTCCACGATTTGAATTCCATCCTATAGTATTCAGTTTGATTGATCAATGTTGCAACGAGTGATTGGGTTATCATTGAAATAGATTAACACCGTCAAAGGATTCAGATCGATAGCAAAACCATCTTTAGGCCGTTCCAATCCTGCTTAGCAGTATTGATTTCGACTGCGATATATGAAATCTAGAGGAGTTCAATACTGATTGTGAGTATTGGGAGGGATAGAACAACCATGCACCCGCGATTTCAATCCGATTCTGTAGTATTCATCTCGATTGGTCAATCAAGCAATGTGTAAATGGATCATCATTGAAATCGATTGACGATGTCCACTCAATGCTGCCTGGCAGCATCCAGGCTGATAGCTGAACTCATCTTCAGGCTGTTCCAATTACGCTTAGCAGTATTGAATTCGATTGGAATATATGAGACCTAGAGGAGTTCAATACTGATCTTGAGTATTGAGAAGGATAGAATGACCATGCACCCACGATTCCAATCCGATTTTGTAGTATTCATTTCGAACGGTCAATCTCGCAATGTGTGATTGGATCATCATTGGAAGCGATTGACGCAGTCCACTCGAGGCTGCCTGTCAGGATCCAGGCTGATACCTAAACATATCTTCAGGCCGTTCCAATCCTGCTTAGCAGTATTGAATTCGACTGCGATATATGAAATCTAGAGGAGTTCAATACTGATTGTGAGTATTGAGAGGGATAGAATAACCATGCACCCGCGATTTCAATCCGATTCTGTAGTATTCATCTCGATTGGTCGATCTAGCAATGAGTGTGTGGATCATCATTGAAATCGATTGACGCAGTCGACTCAATGCTGCCTGGCAGGATCCAGACCGAAAGCAAAACTTATCTTCGGGCTGTTCCAGTCCCTCTCAGCAGTATGGGGTTCGATTGGGATATATGGAACCTAGAGGAAGTTTAATACTCATCTTGAGTATTGAGAAGGGTAGAATGACCATGCACCCCTGATTTGAGTCCGATTCTGTAGTATCCATCCCTATTGGTCAATCAAACAATGTGTGATTGGATCATCATTGGAATCGATTGACGCAGTCTACTCAATAATGCCTGGCAGGATCCAGACTGAAAGCAAAACTCATCTTCCGAATGTTCCAATCCCGCTCAGCTGTATGGGGTTCGATTGGGATATATGGAACCTGAAGGAGTTCAGTACTGATCGTGAATATTGAGAGGATGGAATAACCATGCACCCGCGATTTCAATCCGATTCTGTAGTATCGATCTCGATTGGTCAATCAAGCAATGAGTGATTGGATCATCATTGGAATCGATCGATGCAGTCGACTCAATGCTGCCTGGCAGGATTCAGACCGATATCAGAACTCATCTTCAGGCCGTTCCAATCCCGCCCAGCAGTATGGAATTCGATTGGGATATATGGAACCTTGAGGAGTTTAATACTGATCTTGAGTATTGAGGAGGATAGAATGACCATGCACCCACGATTCCAATCCGAATTTGTAGTATTAATTTCGAACGGTCAATCACGCAATGAGTGATTCGGGCATCATTGGAATCGATCGACGCAGTTGACTTGATGCTGCCCCTGCAGGATTCAGACTGATAGCGAAACTCATCCTCAGAGCGTACCAATCCTGCTCAGCAGTGTTGCATCCGATCGGATTCCATGGAATTCAGTGGAGTTCAATACCGATTAAGAGTATTGAGGAGGATAGAGACCATGCGTCCACGATTTGAATTCCATCCTATAGTATTCAATTTGATTGATCAATGTTGTAACGAGTGATTGAGTTATCATTGAAAAAGATTTACACCGTCAATTAAATGCCACTTTGCAGGATTTAGACCGTTAGCAAAACTCATCCTCTGGCCGTTCCAATCCTGCTTAGCAGTATTAAATTCGACTGCGATATATGAAATCTAGAGAAGTTCAATACTGATTGTGAGTATTGAGAGGGATAGAATAACCATGCACCCACGATTCCAATTCGATTCTGTAGTATTCATCTCGATTGATCAATCAAGCAATGAGTGATTGGATCATCATTGGAATCGATTGACACAGTCGACTCAATGCTGCCTGGCAGGATCCAGACTGAAAGCAAAACTCATCTTGAGGCTGTTCCAATCCTGCACAGTATCATTGAATTTGATTGACATATATGAAACCTCGAGGAGTTGAATACTGATTGTGATGATTGAGAGGGATAGAATAACCATGCGCCCGCGATTTCAATCCGATTCTGTAGTATTCATCTCGATTGTCCAATCAAGCAATGAGTGATTGGGTCATCTGTGGAATCGATCGATGCAGTAGACTCAATGCTGCCTGGCAGGTTCCAGACTGGAAGCAAAACTCATTTTCAGGCTGTTCCAATCCCGCTTAGCAGTATCGAATTCGACATGGATATATGGAACCTAGAAGGAATCAATACTGATCTTGAGTATTGAGAGGGATAGAATGAGCATGCGCCCACGATTCCGATCCGATTCTGTAGTATTCATTTCGAACGGTCAATCACGCACTGAGTGATTGGGGCATCATTGAAATCGATCGACGCAGTCGACTCGATGCAGCCCCTGCAGGATCCAGACAGATAGCGGAACTCATCCTCAGAGCGTACCAATCCTGCTCAGCAGTATTGGATTCGATCGAAATCCATGGAATCCAGAGTATATCAATACCGATTGTAAGGATTGAGGAGGATAGAGACCATGCTTCCACGATTCGAATTCCATCCTATAGTATTCAGTATGATTGATCAATGTTGCAACGAGTGATTGGGTTATCTTTGAAATAGATTAACACCGTCAGAGGATTCAGATCGATAGCAAAACTCATCTTCAGGCCGTTCCAATCCTGCTTAGCAGTATTGATTTCGACTGCGATATATGAAATCAAGAGGAGTTCAATACTGATTGTGAGTATTGGGAGGGATAGAATAACCATGCACCCGCGAGATATCCGATTCTGTAGTATTCATCTCGATTGGTCAATCAAGCAATGTGTAATTGGATCATCATTGAAATCGATTGACGCTGTCCACCGAATGCTGCCTGGCAGGATCCAGGCTGATAGCTAAACTCATCTCCAGGCTGTTCCAATTACGCTTAGCAGTATTGAGTTCGATTGGAATATATGAGACCTAGAGGAGTTCAATACTGATCTTGAGTATTGAGAAGGATAGAATGACCATGCACCCACGATTCCAATCCGATTTTGTAGTATTCATTTCGAACGGTCAATCTCGCAATGTGTGATTGGATCATCATCGGAATCGATTGACGCAGTCCACTCAAGGCTGCCTGTCAGGGTCCAGGCTGATACCTAAACTTATCTTCAGGCCGTTCCAATCCTGCTTAGCAGTATTGAATTCGACTGCGATATATGAAATCTAGAGGAGTTCAATACTGATTGTGAGTATTGAGAGGGATAGAATAACCATGCACCCGCGATTTCAATCCGATTCTGTAGTATTCATCTCGATTGGTCGATCAAGCAATGAGTGTGTGGATCATCATTGAAATCGATTGACGCAGTCGACTCAATGCTGCCTGGCAGGATCCAGACTGAAACCAAAACTTATCTTCGGGCTGTTCCAATCCCGCTCAGCAGTATGGGGTTCGATTGGGATATATGGAACCTAGAGGAGTTTAATACTGATCTTGAGTATTGAGAAGGATAGATTGACCATGCACCCACGATTTCGATCCGATTCTGTAGTATTCATCTCGATTGGTCAATCAAGCAATGAGTGATTGGATCATCATTGAAATCGATTGACTCAGTCGACTCAATGCTGCCTGGCAGGATCCAGACTGAAACCAAAACTCATCTCCAGGCCGTTCCAGTCCTGCTTTGCAGTATGGAATCCGACTGGGTTATATGGAACCTAGGAGAAATCAATACTGATCTTGAGTATTGTGAGGGATAGAATAACCATGCACCCACGATTTCTATCCGATTCTGTAGTATTCATCTCGATTGGTCAATCAAGCAATGTGTGATTTGATCATCATTGAAATCGATCGATGCAGTCGACTCAATGCTGCCTGGCAGGATTCAGACCGATATGTGAACTCATCTTCAGGCCGTTCCAATTCCGCGCAGCAGTATGAAATTCGATTGGGATATATGGTACCTAGAGGGGTTCAATAGTGATCTTGAGTATTGAGAAGGATAGAATGACCATGCACCCAAGATTTCAATCCGATTCTGTAGTATTCATCTCGATTGGTCAATCAAGCAATGAGTGATTGGATCATCATTGTAATCGATTGACTCAGTCGACTCAATGCTGCCCCTGCAGGATTCAGACCGATAGCGGAACTCATCCTCAGAGCGTACCAATCCTGCTCAGCAGTATTGAATTCGATCGAAATCCATGGAATTCAGAGGATATCAATACCGATTGTAAGTGTTGAGGAGGATAGAGACCATGCTCCTACGATTTGAATTCTATCCTATAGTATTCAGTTTGTTCGATCAATGTTGCAACGAGTGATTGGGTTATCATTGAAATCGATTCACACCGTCAATTCGATGCCACCTGGCAGGATTTAGATCGATAGCAAAACTCAACTTCAGGCCGTTCCGATCCTGCTAAGCAGTATTGAATTCAACTGCGATATATGAAATCTAGAGGAGTTCAATACTCATTGTTAGTATTGGGAGGGATAGAATAACCATGCACCCGCGATTTCAATCCGATTCTGTAGTATCCATCTCGATTGGTCGATCAAGCAATGATTGATTGGATCATCATTGAAATCGATTGACGCAGTCGACTCAATGCTGCCTGGAAGGATCCAGACTGAAAGCAAAACTCATCTTCAGGCTGTTCCAATCCCGCTCAGCAGTATCGAATTCGATCGGGATATATGAAACCTAGAGAAGTTCAATACTGATCGTGAGTATTGAGAAGGAAAGAATGACCATGCACCCCCGATTCCAATCCGATTCTGTAGTATTCATCTCGATTTGTCATTTACGCAATGAGTGATTGAGTCATCATTGGAATCGATTGACTCAGTCGACCCAATGCTGCCTGGCAGGATCCAGACCGATAGCTCAACTCATCTTCAGGCCGTGCCAATCCTGCTTAGCAGTATTCAATTTGATTGACATATATGAAACCTCGAGGAGTTGAATACTGACTGTGATGATTGAGAGGGATAGAATTACCATGCGCCCGCGATTTCAATCCGATTCTGTAGTATTCATCTCGATTGGCCAATCAAGCAATGAGTGATTGGATCATCATTGGAATCGATCGATGCAGTAGACTCAATGCTGCCTGGCAGGTTCCAGACTGGAAGCAAAACTCATCTTCAGGCTGTTCCAATCCCGCTCAGCAGTATTGAATTCGATCGGAATATATGAAACCTAGAGAAGTTCAATACTGATCGTGAGTATTGAGAAGGAAAGAATGACCATGCACCCCCGATCCAATTCGATTCTGTAGTATTCATCTCGATTTGTCATTTACGCAATGAGTGATTTGGTCATCATTGGAATCGATTGACGCTGTCGACTCAATGGTGCATGGCAGGATTCAGACCGATATCAGAACTCATCTTCAGGCCGTTCCAATATTGCACAGTATCATTGAATTTGATTGACATATATGAAACATCGAGGAGTTGAATACTGATTGTGATGATTGAGAGGGATAGTATAACCATGCGCCCGCGATTTCAATCCGATTCTGTAGTATTCATCTCGATTGGTCAATCAAGCAATGTGTGATTGGATCATCATTGAAATCGATTGACGCTGTCGACTCAATGCTGCCTGGCAGGATCCAGGCTGATAGCTGAACTCACCTTCAGGCCGTTCCAATCTCGCTCAGCAATATTCGATTGGAATATATGAAACCTAGAGGAGTTCAATACTGATTGTGATGATTGCGAGGGATAGAATAATCATGACCCCCGATTTCAATCCGATTCTGTAGTATTCATCTCGATTGGTCAATCAAGCAATGAGTGATGGATCATCATTGAAATCGATTGACTCAGTCGACTCAATGCTGCCCTGCAGGATTCAGACCGATAGGGAAACTCATCCTCAGAGCGTACCAATCCTGCTCAGCAGTATTGAATTCGATCGGAATCCATGAAATTCAGAGGATATCAATACCGATTGTAAGTATTGAGGAGGATAGAGACCATGCTTCCACAATTCGAATTCCATCTTATTGTAGTCAGTTTGATTGATCAATGTTGCAACGAGTGATTGGGTGATCATTGGAATAGATTCACACCGTGAATTCAATGCCACCTGGCAGGATTGAGATCGATAGCAAAACTCATCTCCAGGCCGTTCCAATCCTGCTTAGCAGTATGGAATTCGACTGGGATATATGGAACCTAGAAGGAATTAATACTGATCTTGAGTATTGAGAGGGATAGAATGAGCATGCGCCCACGATTCCGATCCGATTCTGTAGTATTCATTTCGAACGGTCAATCACGCAATGAGTGATCGGGGCATCATTGAAATCGATAGACGCAGTCGACTCGATGCTGCCCCTGCAGGATCCAGACCGATAGCGAAACTCATCCTCAGAGCGTACCAATCCTGCTCAGCAGTATTGGATTCGATCAAAATCCATGGGATTCAAAGGATGTCAATACCAATTGTAAGTATTGAGGAAGATAGAGACCATGTTTCCACGATTTGAATTCTATCCTATAGTAATCAGTTTGATTGATCAATGTTGCAACGAGTGATTGGGTTATCGATGAAATAGATTCACACCGTCAAAGGATTCAGATCGATAGCAAACCTCATCTTTAGGCCGTTCCAATCCTGCTTAGCAGTATTGAATTCGACTGCGATATATGAAAACTATGGGAGTTCAATACTGATTGTGAGTATTGAGAGGGATAGAATAACCATGCACCCGCGACTTCAATCCGATTCTGTAGTATTCATGTCGATTGGTCAATCAAGCAATGATTGATTGGATCATCATTGAAATCGATCGACGCAGTCGACTCAATGCTGCCTGGAAGGATCCAGACTGAAAGCAAAACTCATCTTCAGGCTGTTCCAATCCCGCTCAGCAGTATCGAATTCGATCGGGATATATGAAACCTAGAGAAGTTCAATACTGATCGTGAGTATTGAGAAGGAAAGAATGACCATGCACCCCCGATTCCAATCCGATTCTGTAGTATTCATCTCGATTTGTCATTTACGCAATGAGTGATTGAGTCATCATTGGAATCGATTGACTGAGTCGACCCAATGCTGCCTGGCAGGATCCAGACCGATAGCTCAACTCATCTTCAGGCCGTGCCAATCCTGCTTAGCAGTATTCAATTTGATTGACATATATGAAACCTCGAGGAGTTGAATACTGACTGTGATGATTGAGAGGGATAGAATTACCATGCGCCCGCGATTTCAATCCGATTCTGTAGTATTCATCTCGATTGGCCAATCAAGCAATGAGTGATTGGATCATCATTGGAATCGATCGATGCAGTAGACTCAATGCTGCCTGGCAGGTTCCAGACTGGAAGCAAAACTCATCTTCAGGCTGTTCCAATCCCGCTCAGCAGTATTGAATTCGATCGGAATATATGAAACCTAGAGAAGTTCAATACTGATCGTGAGTATTGAGAAGGAAAGAATGACCATGCACCCCCGATCAGATTCGATTCTGTAGTATTCATCTCGATTTGTCATTTACGCAATGAGTGATTTGGTCATCATTGGAATCGATTGACGCTGTCGACTCAATGGTGCATGGCAGGATTCAGACCGATATCAGAACTCATCTTCAGGCCGTTCCAATATTGCACAGTATCATTGAATTTGATTGACATATATGAAACATCGAGGAGTTGAATACTGATTGTGATGATTGAGAGGGATAGTATAACCATGCGCCCGCGATTTCAATCCGATTCTGTAGTATTCATCTCGATTGGTCAATCAAGCAATGTGTGATTGGATCATCATTGAAATCGATTGACGCTGTCGACTCAATGCTGCCTGGCAGGATCCAGGCTGATAGCTGAACTCACCTTCAGGCCGTTCCAATCTCGCTCAGCAATATTCGATTGGAATATATGAAACCTAGAGGAGTTCAATACTGATTGTGATGATTGCGAGGGATAGAATAATCATGACCCCCGATTTCAATCCGATTCTGTAGTATTCATCTCGATTGGTCAATCAAGCAATGAGTGATGGATCATCATTGAAATCGATTGACTCAGTCGACTCAATGCTGCCCTGCAGGATTCAGACCGATAGGGAAACTCATCCTCAGAGCGTACCAATCCTGCTCAGCAGTATTGAATTCGATCGGAATCCATGAAATTCAGAGGATATCAATACCGATTGTAAGTATTGAGGAGGATAGAGACCATGCTTCCACAATTCGAATTCCATCTTATTGTAGTCAGTTTGATTGATCAATGTTGCAACGAGTGATTGGGTGATCATTGGAATAGATTCACACCGTGAATTCAATGCCACCTGGCAGGATTGAGATCGATAGCAAAACTCATCTCCAGGCCGTTCCAATCCTGCTTAGCAGTATGGAATTCGACTGGGATATATGGAACCTAGAAGGAATTAATACTGATCTTGAGTATTGAGAGGGATAGAATGAGCATGCGCCCACGATTCCGATCCGATTCTGTAGTATTCATTTCGAACGGTCAATCACGCAATGAGTGATCGGGGCATCATTGAAATCGATAGACGCAGTCGACTCGATGCTGCCCCTGCAGGATCCAGACCGATAGCGAAACTCATCCTCAGAGCGTACCAATCCTGCTCAGCAGTATTGGATTCGATCAAAATCCATGGGATTCAAAGGATGTCAATACCAATTGTAAGTATTGAGGAAGATAGAGACCATGTTTCCACGATTTGAATTCTATCCTATAGTAATCAGTTTGATTGATCAATGTTGCAACGAGTGATTGGGTTATCGATGAAATAGATTCACACCGTCAAAGGGTTCAGATCGATAGCAAACCTCATCTTTAGGCCGTTCCAATCCTGCTTAGCAGTATTGAATTCGACTGCGATATATGAAAACTATGGGAGTTCAATACTGATTGTGAGTATTGAGAGGGATAGAATAACCATGCACCCGCGACTTCAATCCGATTCTGTAGTATTCATGTCGATTGGTCAATCAAGCAATGTGTGATTGGATCATCATCGAAATCGATGGACGCTGTCGACTCAATGCTGCCTGGCAGGATCCAGGCTGATAGCTGAACTCACCTGCAGGCCGTTCCAATCTTGCTCAGCAATATTCGATTGGAATATATGAATCCTAGAGGAGTTCAATACTGATCGTGAGTATTGAGGAGGATAGATTGACCATGCACCCACGATTTCGATCCGATTCTGTAGTATTCATCTCGATTGGTCAATCAAGCAATGTGTGATTGGATCATCATTGGAATCGATCGATGCAGTCGACTCAATGCTGCCTGGTAGGATTCAGACCGATATCAGAACTCATCTTCAGGCCGTTCCAATCCTGCACAGTATCATTGAATTTGATTGACATATATGAAACCTCGAGGAGTTGAATACTGATTGTGAGTATTGTGAGGGATAGAATGACCATGCACAACCGATTCCAATCCGATTCTGTAGTATTCATCTCGATTTGTCATTTACGCAATGAGTGATTGAGTCATCATTGAAATCGATTGACTCAGTCGACTCAATGCTGCCCTGCAGGATTCAGACCGATAGGGAAACTCATCCTCAGAGCGTACCAATCCTGCTCAGCAGTATCGAATTCGATCGGAATCCATGAAATTCAGAGGATATCAATACCGATTGTAAGTATTGAGGAGGATAGAGACCATGCTTCCACAATTCGAATTCCATCTTATTGTAGTCAGTTTGATTGATCAATGTTGCAACGAGTGATTGGGTTATCATTGAAATAGATTCACACCGTCAATTCAATGCCACCTGGCAGGATTTAGATCGATAGCAAAACTCATCTTCAGGCCGTTCATATCGTGCTTAGCAGTATCGATTCCGACTGCGATATATGAAATCTAGAGGTGTTCAATACTGATTGTGAGTATTGGGAGGGATAGAATGACCATGCACCCGCAGTTTCAATCCGATTCTGTAGTATTCATCTCGATTGGTCGATCAAGCAATGAGTGATTGGATCATCATTGAAATCGATTGACGCTGTCCACTCAATGCTGCCTGGCAGGATCCAGACTGAAAGCAGAACTCATTTTCATGCTGTTCCAATCCCACTCAGCAGTATTGAATTCGATCGGAATATATGAAACCTAGAGAAGTTCAATACTGATCGTGAGTATTGAGAAGGATAGAGACCATGCTTCCACGATTTGAATTCCATCCTATAGTATTCAGTTTGAGTGATCAATGTTGCAACGAGTGATTGGATTATCATTGAAATAGATTCACACCGTCAATTCAATGCCACCTGGCAGGATTTAGATCGATAGCAAAACTCATCTTCAGGCCGTTCATATCGTGCTTAGCAGTATCGATTCCGACTGCGATATATGAAATCTAGAGGTGTTCAATACTGATTGTGAGTATTGGGAGGGATAGAATGACCATGCACCCGCAGTTTCTATCCGATTCTGTAGTATTCATCTTGATTGGTCAATCAAGCAATGTGTGATTGGATCATCATTGAAATTGATTGACGCTGTCCACTCAATGCTGCCTGGCAGGATCCAGGCTGATAGCTTAACTCATCTTCAGGCTGTTCCAATCTCGCTTAGCAGTATTCAATTCGATTGGAATATATGAAACCTAGAGGAGTTTAATACTGATCGTGAGTATTGAGGAGGATAGATTGACCATGCACCCACGGTTTCAATCCGATTCTGTAGTATTCATCTCGATTGGTCAATCAAGAAATTCGTGATTAGATCATCATTGAAATAGATCGATGCAGTCGACTCAATGCTGCCTGGCAGGATTCAGACCGTTATCAGAACTCATCTTCAGGCCGTTCCAATCTCGCGCAGCAGTATGAAATTCGATTGGGATATATGGTACCTAGAGGAGTTTAATACTGATCTTGAGTATTGAGAAGGATAGAATGACCATGCACCCACGATTCCAATCCGATTCTGTAGTATCCATTTCGAACGGTCGATCACGCAATGAGTGATTGGGTCATCATTGAAATCGATCGACGCAGTCGACTCGATGCTGCCCCTGCAGGATTCAGACCGATAGCAAAACTCATCCTCAGAGCGTACCAATCCTGCTCAGCAGTATTGAATTCGATCGAAATCCATAGAATTCAGAGGATATCAATACCGATTGTGAGCATTGAGGAGGATAGAGACCATGCTTCCACGATTTGAATTCTATCCTATAGTATTCAGTTTGTTCGATCAATTATATTTAATGAATGAATTTATCGTTCTTTCGAGCCACTTATAATCGTCGCGCTCAGGTGGCGATCACAGTTTGACAAATGTCAAACTGCGACCTTCGAGGCTCCACTTTCATAGTGGCTGCATCACGAAGGGATTTTTTATTTTTTTGGATTTTTTAATTTTTTGTTGAAAGATTGACCAAGAGATGAAAAAATTCTTCCTCGGGCGGGACTTGAACTTCGCAATCTCCGGTACTCCGGACCGGCGCCTTAACCAATTAGACCACCGAGGCGATTGCGTATTCACTCGCTCGGGGAAGCCTTCTCTCATCTCTTGTGCCAATCTTTCGATGCGGTCAGTCAAGGAACCATGACCATTCGAATATGCAAATTATATCGATAAGGTAGATCTCATCGATATTTTGACTCTATCGCTCGATTTGATGAAATATATTTAATGAATGAATTTATCGTTCTTTCGAGCCACTTATAATCGTCGCGCTCAGGCGGCGATCACAGTTTGACAAATGTCAAACTGCGACTTTCGAGGCTCCACTTTCATAGTGGCTGCATCACGAAGGGATTTTTTATTTTTTTGGATTTTTTAATTTTTTGTTGAAAGATTGACCAAGAGATGAAAAAATTCTTCCTCGGGCGGGACTTGAACCTCGCAATCTCCGGTACTCCGGACCGGCGCCTTAACCAATTAGACCACCGAGGCGATTGCGTATTCACTCGCTCGGGGAAGCCTCCTCTCATCTCTTGTGCCAATCTTTCGATGCGGTCAGTCAAGGAACCATGACCATTCGAATATGCATCGATGAGATCTACCTTATCGATATAATTTGCATATTCGAATGGTCATGGTTCCTTGACTGACCGCATCGAAAGATTGGCACAAGAGATGAGAGAAGGCTTCCCCGAGCGAGTGAATACGCAATCGCCTCGGTGGTCTAATTGGTTAAGGCGCCGGTCCGGAGTACCGGAGATTGCGAGGTTCAAGTCCCGCCCGAGGAAGAATTTTTTCATCTCTTGGTCAATCTTTCAACAAAAAATTAAAAAATCCAAAAAAATAAAAAATCCCTTCGTGATGCAGCCACTATGAAAGTGGAGCCTCGAAGGTCGCAGTTTGACATTTGTCAAACTGTGATCGCCGCCTGAGCGCGACGATTATAAGTGGCTCGAAAGAACGATAAATTCATTCATTAAATATATTTCATCAAATCGAGCGATAGAGTCAAAATATCGATGAGATCTACCTTATCGATATAATTTGCATTGTTCGATCAATGTTGCAACGAGTGATTGGGTTATCATCGAAATAGATTCACACCGTCAATTCGATGCCACCCGGCAGGATTTAGATCGATAGCAAAACTCATCTTCAGGCCGTTCCAATCCTGCTTAGCAGTATTGAATTCGACTGCGATATATGAAAACTATGGGGGTTCAATACTGATTGTGAATATTGAGAGGGATAGAATAACCATGCACCCGCGATTCCAATCCGATTCTGTAGTATCCATCTCGATTGGTCAATCAAGCAATGTGTGATTGGATCATCATTGAAATCGATTGACGCTGTCGACTCAATGCTGCCTGGTAGGATCCAGGCTGATAGCTGAACTCACCTGCAGGCCGTTCCAATCTCGCTCAGCAATATTCGATTGGAATATATGAAACCTAGAGGAGTTCAATACTGATCGTGAGTATTGAGAAGGATAGAATGACCATGCACCCCCGATTCCAATCCGATTCTGTAGTATTCATTTCGATTTGTCATTGACGCAATGAGTGATTTGGTCATCATTGGAATCGATTGACGCAGTTGACTCAATGCTGCCCTGCAGGATTCAGACCGATAGGGAAACTCATCCTCAGAGCGTACCAATCCTGCTCAGCAGTATCGAATTCGATCGGAATCCATGAAATTCAGAGGATATCAATACCGATTGTAAGTATTGAGGAGGATAGAGACCATGCTTCCACAAATCGAATTCCATCTTATTGTAGTCAGTTTGATTGATCAATGTTGCAACGAGTGATTGGGTTATCATTGGAATAGATTCACACCGTGGATTCAATGCCACCCGGCAGGATTGAGATCGATAGCAAAACTCATCTCCAGGTCGTTCCAATCCTGCTTAGCAGTATGGAATTCGACTGGGATATATGGAACCTAGAAGAAATCAATACTGATCTTGAGTATTGAAAGGGATAGAATAACCATGCACCCGCGATTTCAATCCGATTCTGTAGTATTCATCTCGATTGGTCGATCAAGCAATGAGTGATTGGATCATCATTGAAATCGATTGACGCTGTCCACTCAATGCTGCCTGGCAGGATCCAGACTGAAAGCAGAACTCATTTTCATGCTGTTCCAATCCCACTCAGCAGTATTGAATTCGATCGGGATATATGAAACCTAGAGAAGTTCAATACTGATCGTGAGTATTGAGAAGGATAGAGACCATGCTTCCACGATTTGAATTCCATCCTATAGTATTCAGTTTGAGTGATCAATGTTGCAACGAGTGATTGGATTATCATTGAAATAGATTCACACCGTCAATTCAATGCCACCTGGCAGGATTTAGATCGATAGCAAAACTCATCTTCAGGCCGTTCATATCGTGCTTAGCAGTATCGATTCCGACTGCGATATATGAAATCTAGAGGTGTTCAATACTGATTGTGAGTATTGGGAGGGATAGAATGACCATGCACCCCCAGTTTCTATCCGATTCTGTAGTATTCATCTTGATTGGTCAATCAAGCAATGTGTGATTGGATCATCATTGAAATTGATTGACGCTGTCCACTCAATGCTGCCTGGCAGGATCCAGGCTGATAGCTTAACTCATCTTCAGGCTGTTCCAATCTCGCTTAGCAGTATTCAATTCGATTGGAATATATGAAACCTAGAGGAGTTTAATACTGATCGTGAGTATTGAGGAGGATAGATTGACCATGCACCCACGGTTTCAATCCGATTCTGTAGTATTCATCTTGATTGGTCAATCAAGAAATTCGTGATTAGATCATCATTGAAATCGATCGATGCAGTCGACTCAATGCTGCCTGGCAGGATTCAGACCGTTATCAGAACTCATCTTCAGGCCGTTCCAATCTCGCGCAGCAGTATGAAATTCGATTGGGATATATGGTACCTAGAGGAGTTTAATACTGATCTTGAGTATTGAGAAGGATAGAATGACCATGCACCCACGATTCCAATCCGATTCTGTAGTATCCATTTCGAACGGTCGATCACGCAATGAGTGATTGGGTCATCATTGAAATCGATCGACGCAGTCGACACGATGCTGCCCCTGCAGGATTCAGACCGATAGCAAAACTCATCCTCAGAGCGTACCAATCCTGCTCAGCAGTATTGAATTCGATCGAAATCCATAGAATTCAGAGGATATCAATACCGATTGTGAGCATTGAGGAGGATAGAGACCATGCTTCCACGATTTGAATTCTATCCTATAGTATTCAGTTTGTTCGATCAATTATATTTAATGAATGAATTCATCGTTCTTTCGAGCCACTTATAATCGTCGCGCTCAGGTGGCGATCACAGTTTGACAAATGTCAAACTGCGACCTTCGAGGCTCCACTTTCATAGTGGCTGCATCACGAAGGGATTTTTTATTTTTTTGGATTTTTTAATTTTTTGTTGAAAGATTGACCAAGAGATGAAAAAATTCTTCCTCGGGCGGGACTTGAACCTCGCAATCTCCGGTACTCCGGACCGGCGCCTTAACCAATTAGACCACCGAGGCGATTGCGTATTCACTCGCTCGGGGAAGCCTTCTCTCATCTCTTGTGCCAATCTTTCGATGCGGTCAGTCAAGGAACCATGACCATTCGAATATGCAAATTATATCGATAAGGTAGATCTCATCGATATTTTGACTCTATCGCTCGATTTGATGAAACATATTTAATGAATGAATTTATCGTTCTTTCGAGCCACTTATAATCGTCGCGCTCAGGCGGCGATCACAGTTTGACAAATGTCAAACTGCGACCTTCGAGGCTCCACTTTCATAGTGGCTGCATCACGAAGGGATTTTTTATTTTTTTGGATTTTTTAATTTTTTGTTGAAAGATTGACCAAGAGATGAAAGAATTCTCCCTCGGGCGGGACTTGAACCTCGCAATCTCCGGTACTCCGGACCGGCGCCTTAACCAATTAGACCACCGAGGCGATTGCGTATTCACTCGCTCGGGGAAGCCTTCTCTCATCTCTTGTGCCAATCTTTCGATGCGGTCAGTCAAGGAACCATGACCATTCGAATATGCATCGATGAGATCTACCTTATCGATATAATTTGCATATTCGAATGGTCATGGTTCCTTGACTGACCGCATCGAAAGATTGGCACAAGAGATGAGAGAAGGCTTCCCCGAGCGAGTGAATACGCAATCGCCTCGGTGGTCTAATTGGTTAAGGCGCCGGTCCGGAGTACCGGAGATTGCGAGGTTCAAGTCCCGCCCGAGGGAGAATTCTTTCATCTCTTGGTCAATCTTTCAACAAAAAATTAAAAAATCCAAAAAAATAAAAAATCCCTTCGTGATGCAGCCACTATGAAAGTGGAGCCTCGAAGGTCGCAGTTTGACATTTGTCAAACTGTGATCGCCGCCTGAGCGCGACGATTATAAGTGGCTCGAAAGAACGATAAATTCATTCATTAAATATATTTCATCAAATCGAGCGATAGAGTCAAAATATCGATGAGATCTACCTTATCGATATAATTTGCATTGTTCGATCAATGTTGCAACGAGTGATTGGGTTATCATCGAAATAGATTCACACCGTCAATTCGATGCCACCCGGCAGGATTTAGATCGATAGCAAAACTCATCTTCAGGCCGTTCCAATCCTGCTTAGCAGTATTGAATTCGACTGCGATATATGAAAACTATGGGGGTTCAATACTGATTGTGAATATTGAGAGGGATAGAATAACCATGCACCCGCGATTTCAATCCGATTCTGTAGTATTCATCTTGATTGGTCAATCAAGCAATGTGTGATTGGATCATCATTGAAATCGATTGACGCTGTCGACTCAATGCTGCCTGGTAGGATCCAGGCTGATAGCTGAACTCACCTGCAGGCCGTTCCAATCTCGCTCAGCAATATTCGATTGGAATATATGAAACCTAGAGGAGTTCAATACTGATCGTGAGTATTGAGAAGGATAGAATGACCATGCACCCCCGATTCCAATCCGATTCTGTAGTATTCATTTCGATTTGTCATTGACGCAATGAGTGATTTGGTCATCATTGGAATCGATTGACGCAGTTGACTCAATGGTGCATGTTAGGATTCAGACCGATATCAGAACTCATCTTCAGGCCGTTCCAATCCTGCACAGTATCATTGAATTTGATTGACATATATGAAACCACGAGGAGTTGAATACTGATTGTGATGATTGAGAGGGATAGAATAACCATGCGCCCGCGATTTCAATCCGATTCTGTAGTATTCATCTCGATTGGCCAATCAAGCAATGAGTGATTGAATCATCTTTGGAATCGATCGATGCAGTAGAGTCAATGCTGCCTGGCAGGTTCCAGACTGGAAGCAAAACTCATCTTCAGGCTGTTCCAATCCCGCTTAGCAGTATGGAATCCGACTGGGATATATGGAACCTAGAAGGAATTAATACTGATCTTGAGTATTGAGAGGGATAGAATGAGCATGCGCCCACGATTCCGATCCGATTCTGTAGTATTGACTTCGAACGGTCAATCAAGCAATGAGTGATCGGGGCATCATTGAAATCGATAGACGCAGTCGACTCGATGCTGCCCCTGCAGGATCCAGACCGATAGCGAAACTCATCCTCAGAGCGTACCAATCCTGCTCAGCAGTATTGGATTCGATCAAAATCCATGGAATTCAAAGGATGTCAATACCAATTGTAGGTATTGAGGAGGATAGAGACCATGTTTCCACGATTTGAATTCTATCCTATAGAGATCAGTTTGAATGATCAATGTTGCAACGAGTGATTGGGTTATCGATGAAATAGATTCACACCGTCAAAGGATTCAGATCGATAGCAAACCTCATCTTTAGGCCGTTCCAATCCTGCTTAGCAGTATTGAATTCGACTGCGATATATGAAAACTATGGGAGTTCAATACTGATTGTGAGTATTGAGAGGGATAGAATCACCATGCACCCGCGACTTCAATCCGATTCTGTAGTATTCATCTCGATTGGTCAATCAAGCAATGTGTGATTGGATCATCATTGAAATCGATGGACGCTGTCGACTCAATGCTGCCTGGCAGGATCCAGGCTGATAGCTGAACTCACCTGCAGGCCGTTCCAATCTTGCTCAGCAATATTCGATTGGAATATATGAATCCTAGAGGAGTTCAATACTGATCGTGAGTATTGAGGAGGATAGATTGACCATGCACCCACGATTTCGATCCGATTCTGTAGTATTCATCTCGATTGGTCAATCAAGCAATGTGTGATTGGATCATCATTGGAATCGATCGATGCAGTCGACTCAATGCTGCCTGGTAGGATTCAGACCGATATCAGAACTCATCTTCAGGCCGTTCCAATCCTGCACAGTATCATTGAATTTGATTGACATATATGAAACCTCGAGGAGTTGAATACTGATTGTGAGTATTGTGAGGGATAGAATGACCATGCACCCCCGATTCCAATCCGATTCTGTAGTATTCATCTCGATTTGTCATTTACGCAATGAGTGATTGAGTCATCATTGGAATCGATTGACTCAGTCGACCCAATGCTGCCTGGCAGGATCCAGACCGATAGCTAAACTCATCTTCAGGCCGTGCCAATCCTGCTTAGCAGTATTCAATTTGATTGACATATATGAAACCTCGAGGAGTTGAATACTGATTGTGATGATTGAGAGGGATAGAGTAACCATGCGCCCGCGATTTCAATCCGATTCTGTAGTATTCATCTCGATTGGCCAATCAAGCAATGAGTGATTGGATCATCATTGGAATCGATCGATGCAGTAGACTCAATGCTGCCTGGCAGTTTCCAGACTGGAAGCAAAACTCATCTTCAGGCTGTTCCAATCCCGCTCAGCAGTATTGAATTCGATCGGAATATATGAAACCTAGAGGAGTTCAATACTGATCGTGAGTATTGAGAAGGAAAGAATGACCATGCATCCCCGATTCCAATTCGATTCTGTAGTATTCATCTCGATTTGTCATTTACGCAATGAGTGATTTGGTCATCATTGGAATCGATTGACGCTGTCGATTCAATGGTGCATGGCAGGATTCAGACCGATATCAGAACTCATCTTCAGGCCGTTCCAATATTGCACAGTATCATTGAATTTGATTGTTATATATGAAACCTCGAGGAGTTGAATACTGATTGAGATGATTGAGAGGGATAGTATAACCATGCGCCCGCGATTTCAATCCGATTCTGTAGTATTCATCTCGATTGGTCAATCAAGCAATGTGTGATTGGATCATCATTGAAATCGATTGACGCTGTCGACTCAGTGCTGCCTGGCAGGATCCAGGCTGATAGCTGAACTCACCTTCAGGCCGTTCCAATCTCGCTCAGCAATATTCGATTGGAATATATGAAACTTAGAGGAGTTCAATACTGATCGTGAGTATTGAGGAGGATAGATTGACCATGCACCCACGATTTCGATCCGATTCTGTAGTATTCATCTCGATTGGTCAATCAAGCAATGTGTGATTGGATCATCATTGGAATCGATCGATGCAGTCGACTCGATGCTGCCTGGTAGGATTCAGACCGATATCAGGACTCGTCTCCAGGCCGTTCCAATCCTGCACAGTATCAATGAATTTGATTGACATATATGAAACCTCGAGGAGTTTAATACCGATTGTGAGTATTGTGAGGGATAGAATAACCATTCACCCACGATTTTAATTCGATCCTCTAGTATTCATTTCGAACGGTCAATCACGCAATGTGTGATTGGATCATCATTGGAATCGATCGATGCAGTCGACTCAATGTTGCCTGGTAGGATTCTGACCGATATCAGAACTCATCTTCAGGCCGTTCCAATCCTGCACAGTATCATTGAATTGGATTGACATAAATGGAACCTCGAGGAGTTGAATACTGATTGTGATGATTGCGAGGGATAGAATAATCATGACCCCTGATTTCAATCCGATTCTGTAGTATTCATCTCGATTGGTCAATCAAGCAATGAGTGATTGGATCATCATTGAAATCGATTGACTCAGTCGACTCAATGCTGCCCTGCAGGATTCAGACCGATAGGGAAACTCATCCTCAGAGCGTACCAATCCTGCTCAGCAGTATCGAATTCGATCGGAATCCATGAAATTCAGAGGATATCAATACCGATTGTAAGTATTGAGGAGGATAGAGACCATGCTTCCACAATTCGAATTCCATGTTATTGTAGTCAGTTTGATTGATCAATGTTGCAACGAGTGATTGGGTTATCATTGGAATAGATTCACACCGTGGATTCAATGCCACCTGGCAGGATTGAGATCGATAGCAAAACTCATCTCCAGGCCGTTCCAATCCTGCTTAGCAGTATGGAATTCGACTGGGATATATGGAACCTAGAAGAAATTAATACTGATCTTGAGTATTGAAAGGGATAGAATAACCATGCACCCGCGATTTCAATCCGATTCTGTAGTATTCATCTCGATTGGTCGATCAAGCAATGAGTGATTGGATCATCATTGAAATCGATTGACGCTGTCCACTCAATGCTGCCTGGCAGGATCCAGACTGAAAGCAGAACTCATTTTCATGCTGTTCCAATCCCACTCAGCAGTATTGAATTCGATCGGAATATATGAAACCTAGAGAAGTTCAATACTGATCGTGAGTATTGAGAAGGATAGAGACCATGCTTCCACGATTTGAATTCCATCCTATAGTATTCAGTTTGAGTGATCAATGTTGCAACGAGTGATTGGATTATCATTGAAATAGATTCACACCGTCAATTCAATGCCACCTGGCAGGATTTAGATCGATAGCAAAACTCATCTTCAGGCCGTTCATATCGTGCTTAGCAGTATCGATTCCGACTGCGATATATGAAATCTAGAGGTGTTCAATACTGATTGTGAGTATTGGGAGGGATAGAATGACCATGCACCCGCAGTTTCTATCCGATTCTGTAGTATTCATCTTGATTGGTCAATCAAGCAATGTGTGATTGGATCATCATTGAAATTGATTGACGCTGTCCACTCAATGCTGCCTGGCAGGATCCAGGCTGATAGCTTAACTCATCTTCAGGCTGTTCCAATCTCGCTTAGCAGTATTCAATTCGATTGGAATATATGAAACCTAGAGGAGTTTAATACTGATCGTGAGTATTGAGGAGGATAGATTGACCATGCACCCACGGTTTCAATCCGATTCTGTAGTATTCATCTCGATTGGCCAATCAAGCAATGAGTGATTGGATCATCTTTGGAATCGATCGATGCAGTAGAGTCAATGCTGCCTGGCAGGTTCCAGACTGGAAGCAAAACTCATCTTCAGGCTGTTCCAATCCCGCTTAGCAGTATGGAATCCGACTGGGATATATGGAACCTAGAAGGAATTAATACTGATCTTGAGTATTGAGAGGGATAGAATGAGCATGCGCCCACGATTCCGATCCGATTCTGTAGTATTCATTTCGAACGGTCAATCACGCAATGAGTGATCGGGGCATCATTGAAATCGATAGACGCAGTCGACTCGATGCTGCCCCTGCAGGATCCAGACCGATAGCGAATTTCATCCTCAGAGCGTACCAATCCTGCTCAGCAGTATTGGATTCGATCAAAATCCATGGAATTCAAAGGATGTCAATACCAATTGTAAGTATTGAGGAGGATAGAGACCATGTTTCCACGATTTGAATTCTATCCTATAGTAATCAGTTTGATTGATCAATGTTGCAACGAGTGATTGGGTTATCGATGAAATAGATTCACACCGTCAAAGGATTCAGATCGATAGCAAACCTCATCTTTAGGCCGTTCCAATCCTGCTTAGCAGTATTGAATTCGACCGCGATATATGAAAACTATGGGAGTTCAATACTGATTGTGAGTATTGAGAGGGATAGAATCACCATGCACCCGGGATTTCAATCCGATTCTGTAGTATTCATCTCGATTGGTCAATCAAGCAATGAGTGATTGGATCATCATTGAAATCGATTGACTCAGTCGACTCAATGCTGCCCTGCAGGATTCAGACCGATAGGGAAACTCATCCTCAGAGCGTACCAATCCTGCTCAGCAGTATAAAATTCGATCGGAATCCATGAAATTCAGAGGATATCAATACCGATTGTAAGTATTGAGGAGGATAGAGACCATGCTTCCACAATTCGAATTCCATCTTATTGTAGTCTGTTTGATTGATCAATGTTGCAACGAGTGATTGTGTTATCATTGGAATAGATTCACACCGTGGATTCAATGCCACCTGGCATGATTGAGATCGATAGCAAAACTCATCTCCAGGCCGTTCCAATCCTGCTTAGCAGTATGGAATTCGACTGGGATATATGGAACCTAGAAGAAATTAATACTGATCTTGAGTATTGAAAGGGATAGAATAACCATGCACCCGCGATTTCAATCCGATTCTGTAGTATTCATCTCGATTGGTCGATCAAGCAATGAGTGATTGGATCATCATTGAAATCGATTGACGCTGTCCACTCAATGCTGCCTGGCAGGATCCAGACTGAAAGCAGAACTCATTTTCATGCTGTTCCAATCCCACTCAGCAGTATTGAATTCGATCGGAATATATGAAACCTAGAGAAGTTCAATACTGATCGTGAGTATTGAGAAGGATAGAGACCATGCTTCCACGATTTGAATTCCATCCTATAGTATTCAGTTTGAGTGATCAATGTTGCAACGAGTGATTGGATTATCATTGAAATAGATTCACACCGTCAATTCAATGCCACCTGGCAGGATTTAGATCGATAGCAAAACTCATCTTCAGGCCGTTCCAATCCTGCACAGTATCATTGAATTTGATTGACATATATGAAACCACGAGGAGTTGAATACTGATTGTGATGATTGAGAGGGATAGAATAACCATTCGCCCGCGATTGCAATCCGATTCTGTAGTATTCATCTCGATTGGCCAATCAAGCAATGAGTGATTGGATCATCTTTGGAATCGATCGATGCAGTAGAGTCAATGCTGCCTGGCAGGTTCCAGACTGGAAGCAAAACTCATCTTCAGGCTGTTCCAATCCCGCTTAGCAGTATGGAATCCGACTGGGATATATGGAACCTAGGAGGAATTAATACTGATCTTGAGTATTGAGAGGGATAGAATGAGCATGCGCCCACGATTCCGATCCGATTCTGTAGTATTCATTTCGAACGGTCAATCACGCAATGAGTGATCGGGGCATCATTGAAATCGATAGACGCAGTCGACTCGATGCTGCCCCTGCAGGATCCAGACCGATAGCGAAACTCATCCTCAGAGCGTACCAATCCTGCTCAGCAGTATTGGATTCGATCAAAATCCATGGAATTCAAAGGATGTCAATACCAATTGTAAGTATTGAGGAGGATAGAGACCATGTTTCCACGATTTGAATTCTATCCTATAGTAATCAGTTTGATTGATCAATGTTGCAACGAGTGATTGGGTTATCGATGAAATAGATTCACACCGTCAAAGGATTCAGATCGATAGCAAACCTCATCTTTAGGCCGTTCCAATCCTGCTTAGCAGTATTGAATTCGACTGCGATATATGAAAACTATGGGAGTTCAATACTGATTGTGAGTATTGAGAGGGATAGAATCACCATGCACCCGCGACTTCAATCCGATTCTGTAGTATTCATCTCGATTGGTCAATCAAGCAATGTGTGATTGGATCATCATTGAAATCGATGGACGCTGTCGACTCAATGCTGCCTGGTAGGATTCAGACCGATATCAGAACTCATCTTCAGGCCGTTCCAATCCTGCACAGTATCATTGAATTCGATTGACATATATGAAACCTCGAGGAGTTGAATACTGATTGTGAGTATTGTGAGGGATAGAATGACCATGCACCCCCGATTCCAATCCGATTCTGTAGTATTCATCTCGATTTGTCATTTACGCAATGAGTGATTGAGTCATCATTGGAATCGATTGACTCAGTCGACCCAATGCTGCCTGGCAGGATCCACACCGATAGCTAAACTCATCTTCAGGCCGTGCCAATCCTGCTTAGCAGTATTCAATTTGATTGACATATATGAAACCTCGAGGAGTTGAATACTGATTGTGATGATTGAGAGGGATAGAGTAACCATGCGCCCGCGATTTCAATCCGATTCTGTAGTATTCATCTCGATTGGCCAATCAAGCAATGAGTGATTGGATCATCATTGGAATCGATCGATGCAGTAGACTCAATGCTGCCTGGCAGGTTCCAGACTGGAAGCAAAACTCATCTTCAGGCTGTTCCAATCCCGCTCAGCAGTATTGAATTCGATCGGAATATATGAAACCTAGAGAAGTTCAATACTGATCGTGAGTATTGAGAAGGAAAGAATGACCATGCATCCCCGATTCCAATCCGATTCTGTAGTATTCATCTCGATTTGTCATTTACGCAATGAGTGATTGAGTCATCATTGGAATCGATTGACTCAGTCGACCCAATGCTGCCTGGCAGGATCCAGACCGATAGCTCAACTCATCTTCAGGCCGTGCCAATCCTGCTTAGCAGTATTCAATTTGATTGACATATATGAAACCTCGAGGAGTTGAATACTGATTGTGATGATTGAGAGGGATAGAATTACCATGCGCCCGCGATTTCAATCCGATTCTGTAGAATTCATCTCGATTGGCCAATCAAGCAATGAGTGATTGGATCATCATTGGAATCGATCGATGCAGTAGACTCAATGCTGCCTGGCAGGTTCCAGACTGGAAGCAAAAATCATCTTCAGGCTGTTCCAATCCCGCTCAGCAGTATTGAATTCGATCGGAATATATGAAACCTAGAGAAGTTCAATACTGATCGTGAGTATTGAGAAGGAAAGAATGACCATGCACCCCCGATCCAATTCGATTCTGTAGTATTCATCTCGATTTGTCATTTACGCAATGAGTGATTTGGTCATCATTGGAATCGATTGACGCTGTCGACTCAATGGTGCATGGCAAGATTCAGACCGATATCAGAACTCATCTTCAGGCCGTTCCAATATTGCACAGTATCATTGAATTTGATTGACATATATGAAACATCGAGGAGTTGAATACTGATTGTGATGATTGAGAGGGATAGTATAACCATGCGCCCGCGATTTCAATCCGATTCTGTAGTATTCATCTCGATTGGTCAATCAAGCAATGTGTGATTGGATCATCATTGAAATCGATTGACGCTGTCGACTCAATGCTGCCTGGCAGGATCCAGGCTGATAGCTGAACTCACCTTCAGGCCGTTCCAATCTCGCTCAGCAATAATCGATTGGAATATATGAAACCTAGAGGAGTTCAATACTGATCGTGAGTATTGAGGAGGATAGATTGACCATGCACCCACGATTTCGATCCGATTCTGTAGTATTCATCTCGATTGGTCAATCAAGCAATGTGTGATTGGATCATCATTGGAATCGATCGATGCAGTCGACTCGATGCTGCCTGGTAGGATTCAGACCGATATCAGGACTCGTCTTCAGGCCGTTCCAATCCTGCACAGTATCAATGAATTTGATTGACATATATGAAACCTCGAGGAGTTCAATACCGATTGTGAGTATTGTGAGGGATAGAATAACCATTCACCCACGATTTTAATTCGATCCTCTAGTATTCATTTCGAACGGTCAATCACGCAATGTGTGATTGGATCATCATTGGAATCGATCGATGCAGTCGACTAGATGTTGCCTGGTAGGATTCTGACCGATATCAGAACTCATCTTCAGGCCGTTCCAATCCTGCACAGTATCATTGAATTGGATTGACATATATGGAACCTCGAGGATTTGAATACTGATTGTGATGATTGCGAGGGATAGAATAATCATGATCCCCGATTTCAATCCGATTCTGTAGTATTCATCTCGATTGGTCAATCAAGCAATGAGTGATTGGATCATCATTGAAATCGATTGACTCAGTCGACTCAATGCTGCCCTGCAGGATTCAGACCGATAGGGAAACTCATCCTCAGAGCGTACCAATCCTGCTCAGCAGTATTGAATTCGATCGGAATCCATGAAATTCAGAGGATATCAATACCGATTGTAAGTATTGAGGAGGATAGAGACCATGCTTCCACAATTCGAATTCCATCTTATTGTAGTCAGTTTGATTGATCAATGTTGCAACGAGTGATTGGGTTATCATTGGAATAGATTCACACCGTGAATTCAATGCCACCTGGCAGGATTGAGATCGATAGCAAAACTCATCTCCAGGCCGTTCCAATCCTGCTTAGCAGTATGGAATTCGACTGGGATATATGGAACCTAGAAGAAATTAATACTGATCTTGAGTATTGAAAGGGATAGAATAACTATGCACCCGCGATTTCAATCCGATTCTGTAGTATTCATCTCGATTGGTCGATCAAGCAATGAGTGATTGGATCATCATTGAAATCGATTGACGCTGTCCACTCAATGCTGCCTGGCAGGATCCAGACTGAAAGCAGAACTCATTTTCATGCTGTTCCAATCCCACTCAGCAGTATTGAATTCGATCGGAATATATGAAACCTAGAGAAGTTCAATACTGATCGTGAGTATTGAGAAGGATAGAGACCATGCTTCCACGATTTGAATTCCATCCTATAGTATTCAGTTTGAGTGATCGATGTTGCAACGAGTGATTGTATTATCATTGAAATAGATTCACACCGTCAATTCAATGCCACCTGGCAGGATTTAGATCGATAGCAAAACTCATCTTCAGGCCGTTCATATCGTGCTTAGCAGTATCGATTCCGACTGCGATATATGAAATCTAGAGGTGTTCAATACTGATTGTGAGTATTGGGAGGGATAGAATGACCATGCACCCGCAGTTTCTATCCGATTCTGTAGTATTCATCTTGATTGGTCAATCAAGCAATGTGTGATTGGATCATCATTGAAATTGATTGACGCTGTCCACTCAATGCTGCCTGGCAGGATCCAGGCTGATAGCTTAACTCATCTTCAGGCTGTTCCAATCTCGCTTAGCAGTATTCAATTCGATTGGAATATATGAAACCTAGAGGAGTTTAATACTGATCGTGAGTATTGAGGAGGATAGATTGACCATGCACCCACGGTTTCAATCCGATTCTGTAGTATTCATCTCGATTGGTCAATCAAGAAATTCGTGATTAGATCATCATTGAAATCGATCGATGCAGTCGACTCAATGCTGCCTGGCAGGATTCAGACCGTTATCAGAACTCATCTTCAGGCCGTTCCAATCTCGCGCAGCAGTATGAAATTCGATTGGGATATATGGTACCTAGAGGAGTTTAATACTGATCTTGAGTATTGAGAAGGATAGAATGACCATGCACCCACGATTCCAATCCGATTCTGTAGTATTCATTTCGAACGGTCGATCACGCAATGAGTGATTGGGTCATCATTGAAATCGATCGACGCAGTCGACTCGATGCTGCCCCTGCAGGATTCAGACCGATAGCAAAACTCATCCTCAGAGCGTACCAATCCTGCTCAGCAGTATTGAATTCGATCGAAATCCATAGATTTCAGTGGATATCAATACCGATTGTGAGCATTGAGGAGGATAGAGACCATGCTTCCCCGATTTGAATTCTATCCTATAGTATTCAGTTTGTTCGATCAATGTTGCAACGAGTGATTGGGTTATCATCGAAATAGATTCACACCGTCAATTCGATGCCACCCGGCAGGATTTAGATCGTTAGCAAAACTCATCTTCAGGCCGGTCCAATCCTGCTTAGCAGTATTGAATTCGACTGCGATATATGAAAACTATGGGGGTTCAATACTGATTGTGAATATCGAGAGGGATAGAATAACCATGCACCCGCGATTTCAATCCGATTCTGTAGTATTCATCTCGATTGGTCAATCAAGCAATGTGTGATTGGATCATCATTGAAATCGATTGACGCTGTCGACTCAATGCTGCCTGGCAGGATCCAGGCTGATAGCTGAACTCACCTGCAGGCCGTTCCAATCTCGCTCAGCAATATTCGATTGGAAAATATGAAACCTAGAGGAGTTCAATACTGATCGTGAGTATTGAGAAGGATAGAATGACCATGCACCCCCGATTCCAATCCGATTCTGTAGTATTCATTTCGATTTGTCATTGACGCAATGAGTGATTTGGTCATCATTGGAATCGATTGACGCAGTTGACTCAATGGTGCATGTGAGGATTCAGACCGATATCAGAACTCATCTTCAGGCCGTTCCAATCCTGCACAGTATCATTGAATTTGATTGACATATATGAAACCACGAGGAGTTGAATACTGATTGTGATGATTGAGAGGGATAGAATAACCATGCGCCCGCGATTTCAATCCGATTCTGTAGTATTCATCTCGATTGGCCAATCAAGCAATGAGTGATTGGATCATCATTGGAATCGATCGATGCAGTAGACTCAATGCTGCCTGGCAGGTTCCAGACTGGAAGCAAAACTCATCTTCAGGCTGTTCCAATCCCGCTTAGCAGTATGGAATCCGACTGGGATATATGGAACCTAGAAGGAATTAATACTGATCTTGAGTATTGAGAGGGATAGAATGAGCATGCGCCCACGATTCCGATCCGATTCTGTAGTATTCATTTCGAACGGTCAATCACGCAATGAGTGATTGGGGCATCATTGAAATCGATCGACGCAGTCGACTCGATGCTGCCCCTGCAGGATTCAGACCGATAGCAAAACTCATCCTCAGAGCGTACCAATCCTGCTCAGCAGTATTGAATTCGATCGAAATCCAGGGATTTCAGTGGATATCAATACCGATTGTGAGCATTGAGGAGGATAGAGACCATGCTTCCCCGATTTGAATTCTATCCTATAGTATTCAGTTTGTTCGATCAATGTTGCAACGAGTGATTGGGTTATCATCGAAATAGATTCACACCGTCAATTCGATGCCACCCGGCAGGATTTAGATCGTTAGCAAAACTCATCTTCAGGCCGGTCCAATCCTGCTTAGCAGTATTGAATTCGACTGCGATATATGAAAACTATGGGGGTTCAATACTGATTGTGAATATCGAGAGGGATAGAATAACCATGCACCCGCGATTTCAATCCGATTCTGTAGTATTCATCTCGATTGGTCAATCAAGCAATGTGTGATTGGATCATCATTGAAATCGATTGACGCTGTCGACTCAATGCTGCCTGGCAGGATCCAGGCTGATAGCTGAACTCACCTGCAGGCCGTTCCAATCTCGCTCAGCAATATTCGATTGGAAAATATGAAACCTAGAGGAGTTCAATACTGATCGTGAGTATTGAGAAGGATAGAATGACCATGCACCCCCGATTCCAATCCGATTCTGTAGTATTCATTTCGATTTGTCATTGACGCAATGAGTGATTTGGTCATCATTGGAATCGATTGACGCAGTTGACTCAATGGTGCATGTGAGGATTCAGACCGATATCAGAACTCATCTTCAGGCCGTTCCAATCCTGCACAGTATCATTGAATTTGATTGACATATATGAAACCACGAGGAGTTGAATACTGATTGTGATGATTGAGAGGGATAGAATAACCATGCGCCCGCGATTTCAATCCGATTCTGTAGTATTCATCTCGATTGGCCAATCAAGCAATGAGTGATTGGATCATCATTGGAATCGATCGATGCAGTAGACTCAATGCTGCCTGGCAGGTTCCAGACTGGAAGCAAAACTCATCTTCAGGCTGTTCCAATCCCGCTTAGCAGTATGGAATCCGACTGGGATATATGGAACCTAGAAGGAATTAATACTGATCTTGAGTATTGAGAGGGATAGAATGAGCATGCGCCCACGATTCCGATCCGATTCTGTAGTATTCATTTCGAACGGTCAATCACGCAATGAGTGATTGGGGCATCATTGAAATCGATAGACGCAGTCGACTCGATGCTGCCCCTGCAGGATCCAGACCGATAGCGAAACTCATCCTCAGAGCGTACCAATCCTGCTCAGCAGTATTGGATTCGATCAAAATCCATGAAATTCAAAGGATGTCAATACCAATTGTAAGTATTGAAGAGGATAGAGACCATGTTTCCACGATTTGAATTCTATCCTATGGTAATCAGTTTGATTGATCAATGTTGCAACGAGTGATTGGGTTATCGATGAAATAGATTCACACCGTCAAAGGATTCAGATCGATAGCAAACCTCATCCTTAGGCCGTTCCAATCCTGCTTAGCAGTATTGAATTCGACTGCGATATATGAAAACTATGGGAGTTCAATACTGATTGTGAGTATTGAGAGGGATAGAATCACCATGCACCCGCGACTTCAATCCGATTCTGTAGTATTCATCTCGATTGGTCAATCAAGCAATGTGTGATTGGATCATCATTGAAATCGATGGACGCTGTCGACTCAATGCTGCCTGGCAGGATCCAGGCTGATAGCTGAACTCACCTGCAGGCCGTTCCAATCTTGCTCAGCATTATTCGATTGGAATATATGAATCCTAGAGGAGTTCAATACTGATCGTGAGTATTGAGGAGGATAGATTGACCATGCACCCACGATTTCGATCCGATTCTGTAGTATTCATCTCGATTGGTCAATCAAGCAATGTGTGATTGGATCATCATTGGAATCGATCGATGCAGTCGACTCAATGCTGCCTGGTAGGATTCAGACCGATATCTCAACTCATCTTCAGGCCGTTCCAATCCTGCACAGTATCATTGAATTTGATTGACATATATGAAACCTCGAGGAGTTGAATACTGATTGTGAGTATTGTGAGGGATAGAATAACCATGCACCCACGATTTTAATTCGATCCTCTAGTATTCATTCCGAACGGTCAATCACGCAATGTGTGATTGGATCATCATTGGAATCGATCGATGCAGTCGACTCAATGTTGCCTGGTAGGATTCTGACCGATATCAGAACTCATCTTCAGGCTGTTCCAATCCTGCACAGTATCATTGAATTGGATTGACATATATGGAACCTCGAGGAGTTGAATCCTGATTGTGATGATTGAGAGGGATAGAATAATCATGACATCCGATTTCAATCCGATTCTGTAGTATTCATCTCGATTGGTCAATCAAGCAATGAGTGATTGGATCATCATTGGGATCGATTAACTCAGTCGACTCAATGCTGCCCCTGCAGGATTCAGACCGATAGCGAAACTCATCCCCAGAGCGTACCAATCCTGCTCAGCAGTATTGTATTCGATCGAAATTCATGAAATTCAGAGGATATCAATACCGATTGTAAGTATTGAGGAGGATAGAGACCATGCTTCCACGATTTGAATTCCATCCTATTGTATTCAGTTTGATTGATCAATGTTGCAACGAGTGATTGGGTTATCTTTGGAATAGATTCACACCGTGAATCCAATGCCACCTGGCGGGATTTAGATCGATAGCAAAACTCATCTCCAGGCCGTTCCAATCCTGCTTAGCAGTATGGAATTCGACTGGGATATATGGAACCTAGAAAAAATTAATACTGATCTTGAGTATTGAGAGGGATAGAATAACCATGCACCCACGATTCCAATCCGATTCTGTAGTATTCATCTCGAACGGTCAATCACGCAATGAGTGATTCGGGCATTATTGAAATCGATCGACGCAGTCGACTCGATGATGTCCCTGCAGGATTCAGGCCGATAGCGAAACTCATCCTCAGAGCGTACCAATCCTGCTCAGCAGTATTGAATTCGATTCAAATCCATGGAATTCAGAGGAGTTCAATACCGATCAAAAGTATTGAGGAGGATATAGACCATGCTTCTACGATTTGAATTCCATCCTATAGTATTCAGTTCGATTGATCTATGTTGCAACGAGTGGTTGGGTTATCATTGAAATAGATTCACACCGTCTATTAAATGCTGCCTGGCAGGATTCAGACCGAATTCTTGTATTGGATTATATTCGCTCACATCAATCCTCATCCACAGTATAGAATGCGATTGGCAGTTGTGATCTCACTCTACAATTCAGGATTCAGGTAGATTGGGTCAATGCTCGATTGATCTGCATTGAATCCCAATACTGCTCTCGCCGGTTGAATGATAGAACCGATTCAAATGTATTGATACCGATAGGATTCGATTGGTTTTCAATCTATCCCAATCGGTTCTTCGCAGCAGGTGGTGCGCGTTCATTTTGAGGAGTTATCATACCCAAAAACTTTTCAGTGCATTTAGGAAAATGTGTCACTTTTCGTAGGCTGAAGACTAAGTACTTTCATCGTCTCCGTCTCTTCAAGAATGAGGTCTACGGATGTGTTTCTTTTCGTGGCCTTAGGAGGGAATACTTATCGTCTCCATCCCTTCCTGGAAAAAACGGGCTAATGTGTTCATATTCGTGCAGTCCGAGGAGTGAGTGTTACTCTTCGTTCTGTTAAGCAGTTAGAAGAAATCTTCATGGCGCATACGGATGAAATGGAGAGACGCGGGAGCGTCACACGGACCTGACATTTGGAGGCGTGGCATGGACCCGACATTTTGACATTGAAATTGATCTCATGGCCAAACGGTTCAAGCTACAGTCTTGAGGTTAGGAGGAAGTTGATTTGACCACCAAACACTTTGTAGGGAATTGACTAGGACCTCTGGAGTCTCACGTTTGAGGGTCGCTCAGTAGTGCATGGCCCTGATATGAAAATAAAGCAAAACTAGATTTCGGTGCAAAAACTACTCCGCAGAGTAAGAGGATGAATTTCTTTCGAAATGCTGGGGCATGGAGAAGTTGCGCCTGACGATTCACCTCGAGAGTAAATTGATGCGGAAAACCCTAAAACGAGGCAATATCACTTCTATTGAGGAAAACTCAGGGAAAAAAATTCTAAGTAAAATTGCGCCACAAAATCTATGTCCTGACCGCACACGGGAAGAGTGGTCTTTGGGCTCTCATAGCAATGAGATTTGGTACTTTATACCATCATATCTGTATATGTATGTATACAATGTAATGTATTAGCTCGCCCGAATCCCGAACGAATTCTACCGCGGTGCCTCATGCTCATAAAAGTCGAAATAATGGAAAACCACGTGGTACGGGCCTGACATTTTGACCCTTTTTACGATTGTAGTTTCTTTGGGTCACGCTGGACCAGAAAACTAATGATTGCAACAAGAAGAGCACAAGGGATACAATGAATATAACTTGTGTAATTGTTTACTCAAGCGTCTCAAGGGTTTGTACAAGGTGGCACACGTTATTCCAAAGTTTCCACGGAGGTGCTCATATAACGGATATATTGATAGATGATCGCTCAGTTGAGGTTTGGGGGTAATTCTATAAGGATGGCGATACCCTTAATTCCTCCCGGAACATCGGCGTAAAGACCCTAAGTCCTTCAATGGACAAGATCTATTAGCGGGGCCTCGACCGGGGTCTAAACACGACCATCAAGGTAGACAAGTTGAGGAACTCTCTTCATATATCGACTCCTCGTTTCGGATTCATACTCAAAAGAGTCACAGATAGGGCCCCTACCCCACTGAGAATGGGTGGCCACCCGAGCGGGCGCCAAGGCGGGCGCCTGGATGGTGGCACGAAATCGACGATAGAGTCGCCCGCCCGGGTAGCCGCCGTCGGTCGGCAAAATGGTTAGACCATTATCTTCCCCTCGCTGAGATCTATTAATTGAATATGATGCTTTTTCTCGAGAAAACATTCCAACCCTGAGATAAACTCATCTTGGAGGCCCTTTGTCCATGTGTGTGTGTTGTTTTTTTCCTCGACACTTCCTCTTTTACATTCAACTTGATCAACTTCTGCATCTCTACAAGTTATACAGTATCACTCAGATGAGAGCCCGGTGATTTCCTATCTCTTTTCTCTCAGTGTCATACAATCTAGAGGCTCTTCGAGCAATAATATCTTGAATCCCTAGATTTAATAGTAAAATATTTTTTCCCACCAAGGTCTCACGGAAGTTGGAATAATTACCTAGACTATACTAATTGTGACTCAATATATCGATTGGTTGATAGCGAAATTACATCTAATCTTTGCAAACCTCAAAAATCTGAGATGAATCGAAATATTCACTAAAAATTTCATTTCGATCGTCTTTCATCAAAATTATCTAAAATTCTTTCATTGTAAGATACTGTAGAAAATCTCATATATCGTCGATTCAAGGTGATATATCGACCATATATGTTACCATTGAAGAATATTACAAAAAACTCCGAAGATCTGTGGCTTTTTGAAGTGAATTTGCCAATGCATCAATAAAGCACGTGTCTTCGATCGGTTTCTAGAAAGTTCTATATAATTATCTGAAAATCATCCTCTATCCATTACACTCAACTGAGATTTTTATTTGGAATAGTATTTGTTGGAATCGATGCAATTTGATAGCTTGGAAATATGTATATAGTGTGAATAACAGGACTTTTCGGTTTTTATGAATAATTACGGTGCATATGGATGAATCATCTCCAGAATGCTCTGGAACTCTGAGGACCGAGTGTAAATAGAGCCCTGACCGGGTGCTCGAAGATTCTGCCTTTCAGTCAAAAATCAGCTCCCAAAGCGAATAAATCGAAGTCCTCAGGGTTCCATATATAATCTCATGATTGTAATGGAATCTTGAATAAAATCGATTATATATATATATATATATATATATATATTCTTTCCGTGTGCTTATTGCTGTGGGTAATCCTAAGTGCCCCAAGTGCATGGTGGAACCTACAGTGTGACTTTATAGTTGGCATAATCAAACGATTGGATTTTGCTGGTGATATATCGCAGGGCCCTGATCCCCTGAAATTGTTATCGGCAAGACCCACTGAAATAAAAGTTACGTGTAAAGCAGGTCAAGAAGGTGCCCTGATCCACTGGATGGCTGTGTTTTACCGTAATAACCTATTTATAGGATTCTCTTGGAATTAATGGGTGCCCTGATCCATCCATTAGTCTGAGAAAAAACTATAAAAATACAGAGATCGTACTATTGATTCCCAAGGAGGTGCCCTGATCCACCAAAATGGTTTGAGAATTGATAGTCGATCACATCATCCTTAGAATCTCATCCCATTCTTTGTAGCATTTGACTACTTCTGATCAAGTCATGAACTCTGATATCTGGCTCTCCCCCTAGATCCAGAGCCGGATAGACTACGCATACCTCCGCCCAAATTATCCGAGGTATCGCGTCGGTCACAATACAAAACAAATAAGAGGATCAATTTTCTGTTCTGAGAAATACTTTTGTGGAGAATTTGAGGACTCATTCGGAGGAGTCAGCTTTTTTCGAGATCCATGGTGATTACATTTTGGCATTGCTTAGTTAGTAAGACCGTACGAACAGCGTGAGTCAGTGAGTCGTAAATCCAGCGTTTCAGTTATCGAAATTCACGTGAATCTGTTAATGAAGTCTCTTGCAAGACAGATTTTAGTGTCTTTTCACTGCTTTGAGGCATATTCTTGAGATAATATGAACACTAATTCAACGGGAAATGATACCCTCTCGCTATCGAAGACGAACAGAAAAGTGACAATGTCTAGGTACAGAGAGCATAACAAGAATAACAAGAAATGGTGATACTACAATCAATTATCCTTGTCATCAGAATACTGATTCTTAGATAGACGAGCGCTAGTTTTCCCGCGCGAATCCTTCACTCCTTTAGTGCACTCATACACGATCCAGATACAAGAGTCATTTTTCTGTCTTACGCGATATTCTCCTGGAAATTTGGAGACGAGTGGAAGAAGATTGTTGTTTTTCCACATTAGATGCCGAATGAGATTATGGCGGTGCCTAGATGGCGAAACCGTAGGAACACCGCGAATCAGTCAGACGAGAGTCCATCATATCTGTTATAACAATTAACATATTTCGATCGCGGTCAGCTATTTTATCTGCGCGAAATTGTCGATATATCCACGAACAATACAGATTCGAGCGTTACTCTACTGTTCTGAGTGATATTCTTGAGATAATTTAAACAAAAATTCGAGAGAATGATCCTTATCTTCAATGGATGACAAACAAGAGGGTGACAGGTACTGAGAGCGTTGGAATAATAACACGTGGTGAATCTACAGTCGATCATCTTTGTCATCAGATTTGTCATCTTTGCATACGCATACGGTATTTTTTCCACGTGAATCCGTCAGTGTATTTATGGGCGGAGCAAATTGAAGAGTCATTTCTCCAGCCTGAGCGATATTCTCGTGGAAATCTGAAGACAAGTGAGAAAAAATTGATACTCCTCCACATAGATGGAAATTATATTATGGCGATGCCTAAATAGCGGAATCGTAGAGACACCGTTAGTCAGTGAGACGTGGATTCATCGTATTCTTATCAAAATTCTCACACTTTGATTGCCACCATCTATTCTCACTGTGTAAATCTGTCAGTAAACTCTTACTCAAAACAGCTTTTGATGTCACTCTACTGTTTTGAATGATATTTTTGCGAGGAATTGAGCTCGAATAAGAAAAGGAACGCGGTTTCCTCGCCGTTGATGACAAATGAGAATACGTCGATGGTCAGGTACTGAGTGCGTTGAAATTATAAGGACCACAAAGGCTACAGTCGATCATCGTTGCCATCAAAAATCTCATCTTGAGACAGACAAGTTCAATTTTCCCCGCGTGAATCCAGCAGTGCACGCATGGACAAAGCAGATCCGAGAGTCATTTCTCTGGCCTACGTGATTTTGTGGAAATCTAAAGACAAGTGCGAAGAAATTGATACTTCCCTACATGGATGGGAAATAAGATTATGGCGATGCCTAAACAGCAAAACCGTGGAAACACCGTGAGTCAGTGGGACGGGAATCAATGATATTTGTTATTACAATTCACATATCTTGATTGCCATCAGCTATTTCATATGCGCAAATTCGTCAATAAACTCACAATCAATACAGATTGGAGTGTTACTTTACTGTTTTGAGTGAATTTCTTGGAAGAATTTGAACCAGAATTTAGGGGAATCATACTTTCTTGCAATCGATGATGAACAAAAGAGTGATAATGTCTAGGAACTGAGAGCGTTGATTCAACAAGAATCACTGGTGCTACAGCTAATTCCTTCGTCATCAAAGCTCCCATCCTTAGATAGGGATGCGCGGCTTTTCCCGCGTAATTCCATCAGGAGACTCTTACACGGAGCAAATTTGAAAGTCGTTATTCTGGCTCAAGCGATATTCTCGTAGTAATTTGAAGACGACTGACTAGGAATTGCTTATTTCTGTCATTCCATGGCAAATCATTCCAATGATCGTTTGGCACCAACTGCGATAAAAGGGCATCATCTCTTGAATTCATACTCGAATTCTTCCAAAAATATCACTCGAAACATTACAGTGATACTAGAATCTGTACTGCGTGAGATTTTACGCAGGAAAATGGGCGTTGGTAATCAGAACTCGAGAAAACAATGGATCCACGTCACACTGACTTCCGGTGTTTCTACGGTTTCGCTATTTAGGCATCACCATGATCATATCTCCCATCTATGTGAAGAAGTATCAATCTTTTCTCACTTGTCTCCAGATTCCCACAAAAATATCGCTTAGACCAGAGGAATGACTCTTGAATCTGCTTTGTCCGTGCGTGCACTGCTGGATTCACGCAGGGAAAATTGAACTTGTCGATCTCAAAATACGAATTTTGATGACAACGGCGGTCGACTGTAGCCTTAGTGATTCTCCTGATTTCAACGTGCTCAGAACCTGAACGTTCACATATTCTTGTGTGTCATCGATTGCGAGGGAGCCTCATTCCTTCTCCAATTCGTGCTCCAATTCTCGCAAGAATATCATTCAAAACAGTAGAGTGGCATCAGAATCTGTATGAAGTGAGAGTTTACTGACAGATTCACGCAGTGAGGACAGATGCTGTCAATTAAAGTGTGAGAATTTTGATAAGAATACCATGAATCCACGTCTTACTGACTAGCGGTGTTTCTACGATTCCACTATTTAGGCATCGCCAAAATATTATATCCCATCTATGTGAAGAAGTATCAATGTTTTCTCACTTGTCTTCAGATTTTCACGAGAATATCACTCAGGTTGGAGGACTGACTCTTGAATCTGCTCCGTCTATGCGTACACTGATGGATTCACGCAGGGAAAATCAAACTTGTCGATCTCAAGATGAGGAATTTGATGACAGCAACGATCAACTTCGGCCTAAGTGATTCCCGTAATCTCGACGCTCACAGTACCTGGACACTGACATATCGTCGTTTGTCATCAATTGCGAGGAAGCCTCATTCCTTCATCAATTCGTGCTCAAATTCTTGCACGGGTATCATCCGAAACAGAATGGTAATCGAAGCAATTACATAGAAAGAGCCACGCGGATCACGAGAAATTCTCAGTCAATCCTAAATTCGAATTTCACATCAGATCTGATCATGTGAAGTTCTATTAAAGTGTTTGACTGAACCACTGGTACTCATTCATTCATCGAAACACTTGAGTTTGAGTGCAATTTGCCACAGGATTTTCGATAGTCATTCCTTGTAGAGGTGTTGTTAACCATGGAGACGAAATTTCAGAGGATCGACTCCTTTCCTGCGAGTCAATTTTTTCGTAATTTCATTCGAGCCATGAACCGCTCTACCGCATTTTGGTGAACACGTAAGAACCGGGCTAACTATATTTTCACTCACCATCCATGTTCTTGTCAAGGTAAATTGCCATGGCAGATGATCATCGGGGGTATTTTTCGAACGAATATGAGTCGCTGTAGATTGAGATTGGATAAATCGTGGGCTTTACTAGTGAAAATAATCCTCGGAACCATCGCAGTGTACGTATTACTTCTGAAAAACTCAGTGATCTGACTCCAACGGCAACAAAATAGTATTCCGCGACAGGTTCTTTAGGTTGTAACTTTCAAACGATTGGTTTCCGGGCCAAGCCGCAGAGGAAATTCGAAGTAATTGCTCGGAAGAGAGGAGTCTTATAAGAAAGGTGTGAATACTATTTTTTTGCAATAATTCAGACATCCAAACAAACGAAGATTGAGGAAAGATATATGATGTAGCAAAATAATTCGAAAAATTGGAAAAAATACCTTTGTTGAAGAATCTTCTATGACTCCGTCATCAACGGCGCGTTCTTCGAATGCAATTCATTTTTCTTCGTCTTCGGTTGCTACGAAGTGTTATTTCCTCTCGAATTGGGGTTTGAATTACCTCTAGGATATGACTCAAAACAGTAAAGTGACACTGAAATCTGTATTGAGTGAGACTTCATCAGCGGACTCACGCGTCAAAGATATCTGATCCCAATCAAAATATGTAAATATTGATGAAATATATGATGGATTCACGAATTACTGACTCACGCTGTTTCTACGGCCCTACTAACTAGGCAATGCCAGAATTCCGTCATCATCAATGTCGAAAAAAGCTGACTTCTTCAAATGAGTTTTCAGAATTTCCACGGAAATATTTCTCAAAACATAAAGTTGATCCTATAATGAGTTGTGTGTATAAACTAGCTGATGTACTCGTGTAGAACTAAATCTAGATCAAGCTCAATCTCGAGATGCGAGATCGGGTTACAATGGTGATTGATCTATAAGTCAAACATGCGTAGAGGTTATGGTGGCCTGGGTATCTGCTGTCTGCATCTCATCAAAATAACCCAACTCGAGACGAAGGGCCCTCTGAACATTTTCAAGTAGGAATCAGTTCGAATTCCACGCAATGTGATCATATCCTTTGTGAGCCCATACCGAGCGCAAACATTAACAGACTTATCTTCACAAAACGCCCTAACTTCACACTCGCGCATGACGCTGCCAAATACAATGAGCAGGTTCGGCGATGATTTTGGCATGATCTAAGGTACACTACACCCCGGACATCAGGATACGAGCCCACGACACCTGGACGACGCACAGTGGTTAAAAAAAGTTCTCAGATAATTTGCCTTCGCGTGAATTTGCGACCAATCGACTTATGCGCAGACGCAGGAGGTTCTTCTCATTCATCCAAAAGTCTCCTGTTTGCGCATATGTCGATTGGTTGCAAATTCACGAAATGGAGAATTATCCACGAACTTCTTGGCCCCACTAGCGACGTGTCAGACGTTGTGATAAATCGCCACCGTGTCCGTTAGCTCCTACGAAAAGGTCGATCGTGATGCCCCTTGACGCTGACACGCTCGTGGAGATCAGCGTCATGCAGCGTCATGCAAGTCGTCGAGTGTCGTGCCACAATACCGTGCTGTTGGAATGAGTAGCATGACGCTCTCGTCATATCCATGACGCTCAAGCAAGGCGCGGAATGAATCATTTTCAGCGTATTTCAATTTCAATCCTCTAATTCTACTAATGTAAGCACCAGGACTTTTGGAATATTTTTCTAAGGCCCCTCACACTGTGAACTTCATCCCCAAATTCGCTGGTCGAAGGGTCTCTTATCACCCTGTATATACCAAGTGACAAACATAAGTTGGCGGATTCTTTTTGATTCCGATTTTGGTTTGGGAAATGTTGGAAATCGTTTGAAATTCGTGCGGCAAGCACATTTCTAACGTGAAAATTCCTTGCGAAGCGATTGGCGTGGTTAAAATCACGATATCTCTTTTCTTTGCGGGATTATGAATGAATTTTCACAAGCATGTTTTTGCTATCTCGGCGAATATCGATCGGACCGAAATTTCAAGCACACCATCAGAAAGATCGCGAAATTTTGAGTCGGAAATGGTTGTTTCCGACTTTGATATTTGCATTATCTCATGTAAGTTAATTAACGAAAAAACTTTATGTGGGTTTTGTAACGCTTCGTGTAACGCTTGTAACGCCAGTATTGACATTTCATGTTTCCGCGCGTCTGCTGGTTCGCTGCTAGTGTGCCACGTGAGTGCAATGTGTGAGTTTATTTTAAATGACCAGGAACGACAGTGAATTCGAGTGTAGTACATGAGTAATCTCTGCCGTGCGATTTATTGTTATTAAGTGATACACGGTCATTTAAAACTATAGGTAAGCCCGGAAAGGGGCTGGAGATCTTGCTCGCCAGGGCCCAATCAATTAGGATTGGGTCCCTGGTCATTTTGAGAAGCAAATTTGAATGCCGTATGTGTCGAAGATTGCTCGTCGCATTTACGAATTGCAATCGAGCAAAAAAGCAGCCTGAGACGCGAGACGCGAGACGCTATGCGTACTTGATGCGGGTTATGGTTTGCGTGTATCTCCCGTTCGTGGCTCCTGGATTTTCTTATTTAATTCTGAATCGTAGAAAACGTAATCTCTTCCCCGAGATGAATTTTTTGTTGGCAATTGACGCGCCACTAACTATAAGGACCCTAGCTGGCACATGTCACGACATTGGACACAGCTGTTGCGGGTCTCGTGGGCCATACATGTAGCAGCACAGTGGATCACAATGCAGCATATCCGAGCATATCCAGCTTGAATTCCAGGATATTCGGATGCTGTTGGTGTATTCCTCACTGCCACCTAAGGATTGTTGAATGCGGGGTTTGGTGCGCAGGAAGAGAACAAGAGCACAAGCTCCGAGATAGTTTTTCTGTGATCAAAGGTCTTATTGAGTTCAGCATCTCAACAGTTTTAATCAATTGATCAAAAAACAGTGAACCTCAAACCTTGATCTGTGATTCAATTCGATTGTGCAGTTATGCATTACATTATGACGTGAAAAATTGAATTCACCTCGCTAACATCTATAGCTCCTCTTAGTGTATCAAAAAAGGTAGCCCTCAAGTGATGGTGTAATTCATCATTCTACACATAATTTAAAGAGTCCTGTAACAGTTATCGGCGATCTTGACACTCGTCGATAACTGTTACAGGACCACATCGACACTAGCCAGGGACCGATACAGGACCAAATCGACACACGCCGATGACTGTAACAGGACCACATCGTCACTCGCCGATGACTGTTCCGGGACCACATCGACACTCGCCGAGGACCGGAAGAGGACCGATACTGGACCAGATCGACACTCTCCGAGGACCGATACGGGACCAGATCGACACTCGCCGATGCTCGCCGAGCACCGATACGGGACCAAATTGACACTCGCCGATGACTGCTACGGGACCACATCGACATTCGCCGAGGACCGGTACAGGACCGTTACGGGACCAAATGGACACTCGCTGATAACTGTTACAGGACCACATCGACACTCGCCAGGGACCGATACAGGACCAGATCGACACTCGCCGATGACCGATACAGGACCAGATCGTCACTCGCCGAGCACCGATACGGGACTAAATTGACACTCGCCGATGACCGTAACGGGACTACGTCGACACTCACCGAGGATCGATACAGGACCGATACGGGACATCGACCCTCGCCGATGGCTATTATACTGGACCACATCGACACTCGTCGGGGACCGGTACAGGACCGATACGGAACCAAATGGACACTCGCCGATAACCGTTACGGGACCACATCGACACTCGCCGAGGACCGGTACAGGACCGATACGAGACCAGATCGACACCCGCCGGTCACCGATACGGGACCAGATCGACACTCGCAGAGAACCGGTACAGGACCGATACGGAACCAAATGAACACTCGCCGATAACTGTTACAGGACCACATCGACACTAGCCAGGGACCGATACAGGACCAGATCGACACTCGCCGATGACCGATACAGGACCAGATTGAAACCCTCCAATACGCATCCGTGGACTGCAATCTCAAAAATATAATCGATTATGGTCGTAGTACTCCAAATGAAACATATTTGGTGAGATCTGTCGATCTAAACCGATTATGATTCATGAACACTGGTAAATATCTTCACCAACACCGAGAAATAAAAGCTCCCTGTCGACATTTTGAGAAAAAGGCATGGACTTATATCATCCTGGCCCCCAGAATTTTTCAACTTTTTAACGCAAAAAACGGTTCAAGTCCACAGTATTTCGACGTTTTTTTAAAGCAAGAGGGTTCAAATCGACAATTTTTTAATATTTCACGATCTGAAAGTCGACTAGTTTCTTTACTTTCCCCGATCAGGAACGGTATAATTCCACTTAAAAAGAATGATGGACTTATACCGTTCCGGTCCGGAAAAAGAATCGAAGGAATTTGAGGACCAGAACGGTATAAGTCCATTTTTTATTGCAAAACACCTGATATAGAATGTAAATGGCCCGCGAGACCCACAAAAGCTGTGTCCAATGTCGTGACTTGTGCCAGCTAGGGTCCCTATAGTTAGTGACGCGTTAATTGCCAATAAAGAATTCATCTCGAGGAAGAGATTACGTTATCCACGATTTAGGATTGAATAAGAGAATTCAGGAGCCACGAACGGAAGATACACGCAAACCATAACCCCCATCAAGTACCCATAGCGTCTCGCGTCTCGCGTCTCAGGCTGCTTTTTTGCTCGATTGCAATTCGTAAATGCGACGAGCAATCTTCGATACATACGGCATTCAAAGGAGCTGTTGCAAATAAGGCGAAATCTGGCCCAAACGGATTTGGCTGTAAATCACGTCAGATACTCGTTCTGGGTGTCAGAGTATGCATGTAAATTTTTTCCGCATGAAATCAACTCGCAGCGATTTGCCGAGCAAGAGTCGCCCCCATTTAAAATACACGTGAAACGTCATTCTTTGCGTCCCTCTCAAAATTGGCCACAGAAACCGCTACGGGACCAACGAGAATTTGTTCTTGAACAAAAAATACAACTTTCAGGGGTATTTTTGAGGACGGGAAATGCTGCGCTGATACCTAAAAATCACTCAGAAGATGGAGAATGCGGATTTCTCGCGCTAAAACCGGGAAATACTCGAAAGGAGTTGGGTTAATCGAAAAGTTGCAGAGGATTAAAGTTGTAGATTTTGTCCTAAACTTTCATTTGACATTGGTATTTGATACATATATTGATTGAAAACTCCTAAAAAACGTCCAGAACTCATGAAAAACCATATTTATCGAACTTTTTGGCGACCTCGAGGTCAAAATGGATGAAACAAGAAATACATTTCATAGGTTTCATGAAAATACACATTTTTGGTTCTCATCATTTTTTCGATAAAATGCACCAGACTTGAGCTATTAGCAAAACAAAGTCCAAAAGTGGCACTTTCCAACTTTCAAACGTAAAATACTCGAAAAAATCAAATAGAAACCCTATATAATAATTGCGTGAAAAGTTGTATTTTTTCATGAACTTCAAAATAAAAAAAAATTCATAGCATTCCGATGTCTTGGCTTCGAGGAATATGCATTTTTATGCCGAATCGCTCGTTGAGGTGGATGAATTGATGGTTCTGAGATGCTTTAGGTGAATTTACGTCAATAGATCATACCACAGTATGAAAAAACTCACCAAGGCTCATGTCCGATTTCGGTCCAGAGTCCCACAACATCCCAGATCGCAATCATATTCGTCAAAGTTCACCTGTACAGTAGGAACTTCTCGTTCCTGGAGATGCAATCACCCGTGAAAGAGAGAAAATACTTCACTCCCCGAATTTACGCGCAGCTGGAACCTCACGGAGAGGATATGTGTCACGACATTCACAAGTTTTCATCAGAATAAACTTCGTCAGAGATTCATATTTTACCCTCAAAGATTAGACTAGAAATAATCACAGAAAATAAAATTCCTCACTACAAACAACATGATATTGATACTTATACATGATTTATATATATCTCTCTCTCCCTCTCTCTTTCTCTCCACCCTTCTCCCCTCTCACTCTCTCCCTCCCCTTTCTCTCTCTCTCTCTCTCTCTCTCTCTCTCTCTCTCTCTCTCTCTCTCTCTCTCTCTCTCTCTCTCTCATCAAAGGGGACCTGCTATTCAGCCTCTCTCATGCAAGGAGAATTTACTGACATTCTCAGTTAACGAGTGGATACCCTACGAACGCCACGTTGCTTCTATCGTTATCTCGGTCTCCATGATTATTGACAAACCATGGATGAAAAGAACAAGAGCTTTTCTTGTGTTTCGTGTCATTTGGTCCAAAGGAATAGGCGAAAAACTAGGAAGTGTGGGGATGCCATGTACTGCACAAAGTGTTACTTGAAAATGAGGAAAATCATCAGTTCGCAGTCTCTCAGTGAGGACAGTGGTGCTTCCTTCGATGGAGGAAATTATTTGGATGTAGAAGTTGATGTCTTGGACAGGGAGCCTGAGATTAGTGATAACAACGATTCTGAGCTAGATAGTGACAGTTCTGATGATTCCGAGGCTGGAGACTCAGAACCTCCATCTAAAAAAGTCAAATTGACTTTCGTAAGATTCAAAAAAACGACGTCCAGATGATACATCTTATATCACAGAACGTTTCGGTCATAACTCGATTATATCTAACTGAGAGGCCATTGCTAATATTCGTGATATCATTCAAGTCCTCATATGCATTTTGCAAGTTCGCAACGAAACTCGACTGAAGAAAGATCTTCATGCTCTTTTTTTCCCTCACGCTGATGTTATCTACTTACTTACTTATTTACTTACTTACTTACTCACAAACATTAAATATCTGAGTGTATTCGTGTGCGTGGCTGAGAGAGAGAGAGAGTAGAGAGAAGAGCGAAATAGAATGCGGGGGGATCAGAGAGATAGTACCAATGCAGGGGGCATGCCTGCCTTTTCGGCGTGACTCCTGGCGCAACTTGAGAGAGATGAACGAGTTGGGAATGCTTTCTCTCTCCGATGAGTGCTTCTTTCACTCATTCCTGTGTTCGTCCTTCCACTGTTTGCAGGCAGATCTCCCTCTCTCACGTCACAAGTAGACAAAGATAGCGTTCCCAACCCGTTCCTCTTTCTCTCTCCTCCGCGGTCACGGACTCACTGACAGTGGCCGATGTGCCATGCCCCCTCTATTGGTACTATCTCTATGGAGGGGATGGGCATATGGAAGAAATGAGGAGTGGAAGAGAGGGAGCGAGGAGGAGAGAGAAAAAAGCGAGACGAAGAAAGAGAGAGAGAGGAGGAATAAGAGACCAGCGGGCAGACTAAGTATGTGTGTGAGGATAATACACAATGTTGCGCTATTTAAAACATTCATATTTAGTCGTTCGCGGAATTTCGATGATTCTTGCAGGGAAGATGGATTTTTGGATATGTGTGATTATCCTTACGGACACACTCTCTCCATCACAAATCATGCGATAATATAGCCGTAACACAAACTCATAATAGGTTTTACATTCCAGATGTTTTATATGCAAGTCAAGCAATAACTTGCGAGTTGTACCGTATCAAGCCATAGCTAAGTGTTTCTTCGAAAGGAAGACGATTATCATACATGATACCAAATGCTGTTCACAACATTCCAACGGCGATTTGATCGACCTTGGAGCTTTGGAATCTGTCAAACCCAATTTTGAAGACACGTTGATGTCAGATGAAGAAGTGAACCATTTTATAAGCTCATTGCGAGATTTGGCTCAGAAAGGAAGCGAAAAAAAGGTAGTTCTTATTCAAAACAATGAATCTTTTCCATCTTCCGAAGTAATACTCATCCTCAACTTTCCTCCATTGTGAAAAGGATATTTGGATCTAGAAGATGGGGACTTGTCGGATCAGGATTACATCAATCTTACTGGCATCACTGAGCAGAACTTCGATCACATAATATCTGTCTGCGAAACCGGCAATACATTCAAGTCTTACAAGAGGAAACCACCAATAAGGAAATGTATTGCTATATTATTAGTCAAGTTGAGGACAAATCTTTCTATGGCTGTATTATCCACTTTATCCAAAGTAGACAAATCAACCGTGTCTAGGATGATGAAAAAAGGACGAAAAATGCTGATGGAGAGTTTCGTTCCCATGTACCTAGGTATGGTATCATTGATGATTCATTTTCTATAACACGATGGTGACGTGCTCATATGGTATAATTCAAAACTCAAAGCTAAGTCGCTGAACCTCGATTTTTTTAGGTACATCACACATTGATCATGAAACCTTTGTAAAAAACCATACAAGGCTCCTTGCTCAGAAATTGCTGGATACTCGTGAAGAAGCTATTATAATAGCAGATGCGACATATTGTTACATTCAAAAAAGTAGTAACTACAAATTCAACCGGATGACATACTCCCTCCACAAGAATCGACCCCTCGTCAAACCGATGATATTGATAAGTTCGACTGGATACATTTTAGCCGTTTACGGCCCGTATTATGCAAACGGCAAGAATAATGACGCCAATATTCTTGTGGATCCATTAGTGAGTACTATGAAGATATACATTCAATTTGCTGCGTCCCCTTCCATCGATGATAAAAGTAATTATAATCATTTTCAAATAGAGGAACGATTGTCATGGGCTCAATTTTTGGGTGCTACCAGGTGATTATTTGATTGTGGATAGAGGGTTCAGAGATGCCTTGGAGTTTCTCAAAGCTCTGGGCTTAAACTCAAGAATGCCTCATTTTCTACCTAAGAATCGTTCCCAACATTCCACGGAGTAAGCAAATGAATCGCGCGTCGTAACATCGATGAGGTTAGTCTTACAACTCTCATAAGCTCCTATGAAACTTTGAAAGCCGAGTCTCTCGAGCACCTACATCTAGTTATGGTGGGGCAAAATTCAGATTGAGGACTTCGAGCTCTCTTCAGCAAACAGAACTTCAATGATATTATGTCCAATTCATTCCTCTTGATTGTAGACTGAGTTCCTCGTGCTTCGCGATTGGTTATGAATCTAACAAGGGCAGGTCCAACTTTGTGAATTCTTTATTCGTCCCAAACTCTGGGAATGATCTTTTTTCGTTGTGAAATGAAGTTATCTCCAAGGGTTTAGTTCCATGGGCCTTCTATTTTGAGATACAGCTATGGAGATTAGCATTAGCTATATAGGCCATGTTGGAAAATTTTGTATAAAGATATACTGACAATGCTAATTTCCATAGCTGTATATCAGAATGGGAGGTCCATGGGACTAAGTCCTTGGAGATACCTACACTTTTCACGAAAACAAGATGACTTCCGGAGTTTGAGACAAATCCAGCACCCGCAAGAATGTACCTCTCCTTATGAGTAACTTCTAGTTCTTACTTTCCAATTAGACGAATCTCCTGATTTGGATTTCATCTATTTATGAATCATGTGCATATTGCAGGTGGGTCATTGAATCAGTAAATGGCATGATAAAGAACTGGGAAGCTCTTGGCAGCGTATTCCCAAACCAAGAAATACCAAATATTGGTGATTATGTGAGAATTGTCTGTGCACTTTGCAATGCATTCAGACCACCTCGAGTATTTGATACATCTGCTGATAGTCTTCGAGCTGGAGAAATACTGCAGCGTCTCAATAGAAAGAACGATCTGCAGAAAGTTGTGATCGAAAGCAGGTACCCTACCGTAAGAGCAGTTTGGGAGAAGGTCAATGATGCCTCAAACACTGAATTCCCTCGCCTATCTCGAAGAGAGCTAGAAGACTTGGCGCTTCGCATCTATCAGGTACCATTTCGATGGGATATTCCCATCTCCACCATTTCAAACAAGACTACAACAATGACATAGGTCGATCCCTATTCGTAAAGACAGAACCAGAGTAGTATCGCCAGAGTTCTTTCATAAGATATCTCTATCAGACTCCGTTCATGATTCCAAAGCAATTGTCTCAGAGATTCCGAACCTCCCGATTTGGTGTTCATCTTTTCAGGTGATTCGTATGACACCATCAATGAGATCATCTGAAATAGTCCTCCCTTGAGGGAATTGATCTATATGACTTTGGAATAGTAGATCGATCTTTGAAGCACCGAGTTGTTTTCTTTGTAACAAAAGATTGCCACAAACAGTCCATTACCTTTTCATAATCCACTATGTCATAATTTTGTATGTCCGCAGTTGAAGCAAGCAAATTCATACACTGATGAACACTGTGATGACGATGGGTTTTATGAGCTTTACTACCATAAAGAAGATACAGGTGTCATCAGAATAAAAATGCAGTCACGCCATACTTCGTCAAAAGTGTACTCTCTTTGGGTGAGCTATAATGGAGAAGAAAATCCTGTGACTGGTTGGTACTGCCAATGTAAGACAGGTGCGAGAACTATTGGCTGCTGTGCCCACATTGCATCAGTGTTATGGTATCTTGGTTATGACCGGTATCAAGAACATCCTGAGAATAGGTTGAGTCGAAACTACCATTCGTATGTAAGAGATGCCGAACAAGAAGAAGCAGAGCTTGCAGTGTTTGAGTCACTATCGGTCGATGAAGATGATTCAGACTGAATGATTGTATCAATATCATGTTGTTTGTAGTGAGGAATTTTATTTTCTGTGATTATTTCTAGTCTAATCTTTGATGGTAGAATATGAATCTCTGACGAAGTCTATTCTGATGAAAACTTGTGAATGTCGTGACACATATCCTCTCCGTGAGCTTCCAGCTGCGCGCAAATTCGGGGAGTAGAGTATTTTCTCTCTTCCACGGGTGATTGCATCTCCAGGAACGAGAAGTTCCTACTGTACAGGTGAACTTTGACGAATATGATTGCGATCTGGGATGTTGTGGGACTCTGGACCGAAATCGGACATGAGCCTTGGTGAGTTTTTTCATACTGTGGTATGATCTATTGACGTAAATTCACGTAAAGCATCTCAGAACCATCAATTTATCCACCTCAACGAGCGATTCGGCATAGAAATGCATATTCCTCGAAGCCAAGACATCGGAATGCTATGAATTTTTCTTTCATTTTGAAGTTCATGAAAAAATACTACTTTTCACGCAATTATTATATGGGGTTTCCATTTGATTTTTTCGAGTATTTTACGTTTGAAAGTTGGAGAGTGCCACTTTTGGACTTTGTTTTGCTAATAGCTCAAGTCTGGTGCATTTTATCGAAAAAATGATGAGAACCAAAAATGTGTATTTTCATGAAACCTATGAAATGTATTTCTTGTTTCATCCATTTTGACCTCGAGGTCGCCAAAAAGTTCGATAAATATGGTTTTTCATGAGTTCTGGACGTTTTTTAGGAGTTTTCAATCAATATATGTATCAAATACCAATGTCAAATGAAAGTTTAGGACAAAATCTACAACTTTAATCCTCTGCAACTTTTCGATTAATCCAACTCCTTTCGAGTATTTCCCGGTTTTAGCGCGAGAAATCCGCATTCTCCATCTTCTGAGTGATTTTGAGGTATCAGCGCAGCATTTCCCGTCCTCAAAAATACCCCTGAAAGTTGTATTTTTTGTTCAAGAACAAATTCTCGTTGGTCCCGTAGCGGTTCCTGTGGCCAATTTTGAGAGGGACGCAAAGAATGACGTTTCACGTGTATTTTAAACGGGGGCGACTCTTGCTCGGCAAATCGCTGCAAGTTGATTTCATGCATACTCTGACACCCAAAACGAGTATCTGACGTGATTCACAGCCAAATCCGTTTGGGCCAGATTTCGCCTTATTTGCAACAGCTCCTTTGGTTCTCGAAATGACCAGGGCCCCAATCCTAATTGATTGGGACCAGGCGAGCAAGATCTCCAGCCCCTTTCCGGGCTTACCTCTAGTTTTAAATGACCGTGTATCACTTAATAACAATCAATCGCACGGCAGAGATTACTTATGTACTATACTCGAATTCACTGCCCCTATTCGTTCCTGGTCATTTGAAATAAACTCGCACATTGCACCCACGTGGCACACTAGCAGCAAACGAGTAGACGCGCAGAAACACGAAATGTCAACACTAGCGTTACAAGCGTTACACAAAGCGTTACAAAACCCACATAAAGTTTTTTCGTTGATTAATAGTATATTAAGCAACAAGGGCGCCAACAGATATTTGCGCACGAGTCACCGCAACGAGTGTGCAAACGCCTCATTTACGCACAGTTTCATCGTTTACGCAGTGTGCAAATGGCTCATTTGCGCACGCAGTGCGCAAATCAGTCATTTGCGCACTGCGTGAACGACGAAACTGTGCGCAAATGGAACGTTCGCACACGAGTTGCGGAGACGAGTGCGCAAATGTCGGCGCCCGAGTTGCTTACGATATTTTTTGTTATTTCTGTGAGCAAAAATGTAACCCGCCTCCTAAAACACATCAAAAAATTAGGGGATGCTGTGAGACTTGGGCGTCGTCTCGAGAGTTGACGGACTTTGTTCCTTTTTCGCATTGGTGTGTACGAACTTTCCGAGTCCTTTTTCCTCCTCAAACAAATTATGAACCATTTTCATTTGAATTACTTGGGATCCATGACGACTTTTTGAAAAATTTTGACAGTAGCGAGGAGTGACCGAAGCATCACCTACAACGAATGATCAATGCATCTCAAGCATTCAGAGGAACATGGCATGACGGGGTCACAGGAGGGCGGTGGAGGGGGTGCAGGGGGCGGAGCCCCCGCCGGGACTGAAAAAAAATTCTGAGAAATGTATCAGAAAAAACTCTATCGCCCATATAGTATGTTACCACGTTGCTCAAAACTGTCGCTGGTGCTCGAAATATCGAAGTTAGATATTCTTCACAATTATGTATGATGAAGATATATAGATAGATGATGGTATAGAGTGATCAGAAAACAACTCAAGTCCAGTGCGCAAACGAAATTTGCACAGTGCGCAAATGCCTCATTTGCACACTGTTCTTCGTTTACGCAGTGCGCAAACGAGTATTTGCGCACTGATGCCTCATTTGCGCACTGCGTGAAAAACTATTTGCACACAGTTGTGTCGGAATAATGTGCAAATTCGCTATTTGCACACGCACACTTGCGTCTAAATGGCCATTTTTGCGCATAGAATAACAAAAATTACATGAACCAATGCAAATATCAAAGTCGGAAATAACCATTTCCGACTCAAAATTTCGCGATCTTTCTGATGGTGTGCTTGAAATTTCGCTCCGATCGATATTCGCTGAGATAGCAAAAACATGCTTGTGAAAGTTCATTCACAATTCCGCAACGAAAAGAGATATCGTAATTTTGACCTCGCCAATCGCTTTGCAAGGAATTTCCACGTTAAAAATGTGCTTGCCGCATGGATTTCGTGAGATTTCCAACATTTCCCAAACCAAAATCGGAAGCCAAAAAAATCCGCCAACTTATGTTTGTCACTTGGTATATTTATAGGCAAGCCCCCCTGCACGTTCCACTCGCCAATCTCCACCTGGATGAGAGGAAATTATACTTCCCCTCCCTTCATGAAATTAACCATCACAATGAATACACATTTGAGAGCCCTGTGCTTCGCCACTTAGTGGAGCATCCCAGTAGGCTTCGTGGCTTGGTCCACGGTCTCGCACGAGAACTCCTTATAGTTGACTGGACCGGGCCTTGTGAGCACACGACTTGACAACCATGCATCAAATGTATGACCATTGTCAAGAGGAATAATATGATGGTGGTTCGTGGAAATTAATGGATATATCTTGTCAATCAGGAATCCGGGATTCATGTACTCACGAGCCAGTTGTGGATTCAGGAATTTGTACATGTATTTTCAAACACTGTTAAGCGGAATTTTGGTGGGTCGATGAACTGGAGGAAATACTCAATTTTTTCATTCCAACTTATACCGTATTTATCCGAATATGAGCCGAACCTTTGTAGGATTCAGAAATTTGGAGTGAGAATTATACGCGGGTGTGGCTTATACTCGGGGCCGCTGACCATTCTTCATGAGCGTGAACACTGAAATGCATCAAACTATTGACTACCCGTAGGAAAAATATTGTGCATTGATTCTCTCAATTCTGTTCAAAATTCAGTCGACTCTTTATGGGGAAATCACAGAAACTTTTGACTTTTGGCCACTTAAAGTGAAAATACTGAAAAACGCTGTGTACATGTCTGAAAATTTCTAGACAACTTCTTTGATGTCTCCGAAAACATAATCTCTTATGTGGATCATCTGAAAAGGATCGCTAAACGACTCACAGAATAGTCTTGCGCCACATTTTGGGGATTTTCTAAAACTTCGGTCCAAAATTTGCATTGATGGTGAATTTTTCAATGAGTATCGTATGGTATCGTATAGTATGAGATACCATACGATACCCTTGCGATACTCATACGATACGACCATGTGATACTATACGATACTCATAAGATATTTCACGATATTTGCAATACGAACTCATACGTACTCGAGAGACACTATACGATACTTTTTAACAGATACGCATGGGATACCATACGATACTCATGTGGAATCAATATCCGATATGCAGTGATATACTAATGAGATACTAGACGATACTAGCCCTAAGGATGCTCTGTATTCTTACACGATACCACGAGATATCGAACGATACCGTTGGGTCCAGTGAGATACTGTGGTATACTCTACGATACGCGACTTCTGGGCAGAATATATGATTACGATACTATACGATACTAATTGATATCCTTGACCTGATACTCATGAGATACTATACGATACTTACCCTAGGATTGCCCTGTAATCTTATACGATACCACGAGTTAACAAACAATACTCTTGGATTCTGTGAGATACCTTACGATACGCGACTTTTTGCAGAATATTCGCTTACGATACAGTACGATACTGATTGATATTCTTATCCTGATACTAATATGATACCATACGACACTCACCCTAGGGATGCTCTGTATTCTTGTACGATACCACGAGAGATCAAACGATACTCTTGGATTCTGTGAGATACTGTGATACACTGTGCGATACGCACTTTTTTGCAGAATGTACGCTTACCATACTATACGATACTGATTGATATCCTTGGCCTAATTCTTATATGATACCATACGATGCTCACCCCAGGAATGCCCTGTATTCTTATACGATACCACGAGATATCAAACGATACTCTTAGATTCTGTGAGACATTCTGATATACTGTACGATACGTGACTTGTTCGTCAGAATATGAGCTCACGATTACATGAGATACCAAACGATATGAGTGACCCGATACGCATGAGATATTATGCGACACTCACCCCAGAACTGCATTGGATTCTTATATGATACTATGACAGGAGAAAACATGTATATCAAAATAAACTTGAGCTGGAGATTCTTCAACTGTGGACGATCTGCAACAAGACATATTCACGGATAAAACGAGAAAAATAGAAATATGAATTAGTGCATGACCAAAATCGGAGTTGAATTGACCTATGGTTGGTCGTACATGAGGACATCTACCATCACGAATCTCTGTTGAGATTGTTGAAGAAGCGAAAATCTGATCTCCGTGTCGCTCAAGTTCAAGAGTAGTTAAACTGTAATGATATATTCGAACAAAGAGCTAGCGTATATCACTTGATTCTTTATTAGCCAAGGTCATCTGGACGGAATCAATAATAAGGAGAAAAACCAGTGATATGTATTCAATGTACATTCATTAGTTTTGGAACCATACACTCTTGGGATCTTGAATTCCACTCAAGAAACATGATCAAGGATCAAACATTTGTTTTCTTCCCTGAAAATTGAATGAGCGGGACAGAGTCAGCATTGGAAACGCAAAATAGGAAATATGAGAGAGATAATGGATTCATCACTGCAGTAGAGTTAGAATTGAGGGTAGAGAATGCATGGAGAGCTAACATCCAAGGGTCTCGCATATAGCTTGAGCCATAGAATTCTTCCGAGCCTCTTTTCAAAAGTGAAATATCGTTCAAATTCAACACACATGCACATCAGGAATAGACAGCTCTCAAATTCCATTCACATCCCTCCAAATAGTTGTTCTTTAATCATCAAGTATTCGCATCAGATTCACAGATGAATCCATCATGCCCTGGTGTAATGACGGAGCAGGTTCCATCTCTCAATAGATATTCAATCTTTCCGATTCTAATTTGGGTGGGACAGGATTTACTCCGCGGCATAGGTAAGTAGGAGTTGGTCTAACCAACGCATATGATACAAATATACTCTTGCACCCTAAGAGAGACAGTGACTCGTGGACCACAATGATGACCTTCAGTTCTGATTTGTAAGAAGCGTCATCTACCTGAGTTTAATCCAGATCCAACAATGATAACCTTCACCTCTCAACCGTCTGAGTTGTCATGACGAAGAAAAATCAACGGCTCATGTTGACCAAATGCAAATATTATGAAGTTGAGAATGTCATCTAACCACTAGGAGTCTCACAATTGGAATAAGGAGTCCAATGAGTAACTCACACTGTGTTGGGAGTCAAGATTGGATGCATATGAGAGGTTATGCTGTTTAACGATCACTGTCACAATGACTTCACACACATTTGGATACACCAGAACCCCTGGAAATGAATATTCATCTCTACCCTGCTGAAAAATTGAACCTTGTTTACAACCTGGTGAACAACCTAGTAAGGGACCTCGTAAGAAACCTCAGGAACAACCTTGTAATCTACCTTGTAAACCGCTTCGGAAACAACCCTGTTTACATGGTAGTCCACAAGGTAGTTCCCAAGGTTGTTTCTGAGGTTTCTCACGAGATTTCTCACTAGGTTGTTCACCAGGCTGTAAACAAGGTTCAATTTTTCAGCGGGGTACGCAAAGGCCCTGGTTCTCTGTTCATTAAAATTCGACGAAATTATTTGATGAAGAAACTTATCCGATGCACAAGTCACAGCGTGAGTGTTTCCAATTGAGTCAATTTCGACAGAGATTTCTCGTCCATCCTAGAGTATATCCTATACTACAGTATCGCATTGGCAGCTTATGGAATCAGATGAGTATCGTATGGTATCTCATCACTTCCTCACAACCCCGGGCAAGTACTGTACAGTATCTCATGTGTATTCCATGGTATCGGATGAGGATCGTGCAATATCTCAGTGACGTCTCGTGGAATCGGATGAAGATCCTATGGTACCCAATTCGTATGTCGCAAAAGCGGACTAGTATCGGATGGTATCTCATGATTATAGCATGGAATCAATTGAATACCGTATGATATCTCAGTAGTGTCGCGTAGGACTACGTGAATCGCAATAGTGCCGTTTTTCGACGTAGTTTTGTTCCTACGAGTCACTATTGGATAGTACTCCATGGTATCTCATAGGTTCTCCTCGAATCATAGTCCAAATGCTTGTGAGATATCATACGATATCATGCTCATTCACAAATGCCATCTTCTGCCGAGAATCGATGTTCCTGATGCACCCCTTCATAATAACGACGATTTTCTATACTGTTCATGTCACAAAGATCATTTTTCCTCGTCTTTCGTATCTCAAAGAATCTCATTATAAATCCTCACGGAGTATCGTACAGTATCATATAGTATCTCATGGGTTCTAAAATCCCCCCCTCCTCAGCTTTTCCGAAATTACCGATGGTCAGGAGAGTCCTTTCTCAGGTCTTTTTGGAGTTCTCAGTCATGAAATGGACGATTTTTTATCTTCCATACGAATTCATGGTATCTCATGATATCTCATAAGTATCGTTTTGTATACGCATGAGATACCATGTGGTACGCATGTGGAACTCATTCAAAAATTTTACCAGTGTGGGTAAGGGTCAGTGGTTAATCGGCCGGGGATCGCTTATAGAATACTCGAATGAATGTCAAAGATTCTCAACTTTTCTAGTTCATGATTAGGATGGCCCAATGGTAACGATGGAGGCTTATGACCTATCGAGAGGTTTCAAAACACACCAGATATGGGAGAGTTTTGGTTCTACCAGATCCCATCATCCATTGGCATACAAAATACGAATATTGAATACGACCTTAGTCATTTTCATACAAATCCTGAGTGTCTTTGAAATTTTCGAAAGATTTCATGAAACGTTTCGTGACGACTTCGTCTATGTAAGATTCTCAGTAGCCCCCACTTGCACCGATGGTACTTCGAAACGTGCTAGAGTCTGAGAGTAACGAGGTGGATATGGTATCTTGATACTATCATCCAATATCTCTGGGTGATTTGAATCTGTCCGTTGATTACAGCAAGTGTACACCGCCGGGAACGGTGTAAATATACCATGAATGACTCTAATTTTTCCCGGTTGAATGCGAATCCTTGATTTTCACGTTGATGCACATGGACCTGCGATAGATCGATTTCTTCATTCTTGCAAGGGTAAGACAAGTACCTCTAGGATATGCTGAGAAGTGTATGAGCCTAAGAACAGGCGTAATGATTTTGCATCGAAAGGGAGTGACAGACTGTCCAATGCGTGTCACGGCTGAGTACATTGATGTACATCTTCCTGTAAGAAATAAATCATAACTTTGAATCATGAGGAACATGTCCGCGAAGTTACAGAACCTGATGTCATATGCTAAAATCATGAGAGCTTAACAAATTTTGTGGGTTAGTCCGAGTGATACGTCATTTTCTCGATTTTCAGTGATTTTCTCGCACTTGATTGGCTCTGCTATCTATCCAAATCCACCAATCCAGTTCAAATCCGGTATTCACTTTTAGGACATCCAAACAGAGGGAATTTGACTGCTTAGGCCTCATTACACGTCACACAACCCAAATGATGGTGGAGTGACAGCAAAAGTCAAAAGTTTCTGGGATTCCCTTACATGTGCACTGATTTCCTTAATTCTGTTTAAAATTCATTCGACTTAATATGTGCACTAATTCCCTCGGTTCTGCTGAAAATTCATTAGATTATTCCGAAAATGTTGTGCGGTTTATATTGGAGCTAAGAAAAAAATTAGTGCGTCGACAGAGAACGCGCGAAAGATGACGGAGTCATCGTGAGTTTACAACTCCTTAGATTGAGTTTTCCAGCGGGAACTGTACTTATCATAGACTAGTTCACCAGAAATATATTCGACTGTAGTGCAGAGCCTTGCAGCCTCATCTATATGATCAGGAGTAAACACAATATTTCCATGGTTCTATTTCGAAAACTACTCTTTCCAACTCAAGATTTTCACTCAACAATTGGAAAAGCTGTGCGACGTATTGAAATTGTGAACAAACGTTACCCGAAAGGTTATAGAAGTTGGTGATATGAGACAAAATTGTATCTTACATTTGGATATCATGGGCAAGAGAATGTCTCGATCGTGATTCTTTCAGAGATCTGAGAATTGCGTCTAGTGATTGTTTCTTATATTCTTATTGGTCGTTCACTGGTGTGAAATTCCGATCATTCCAAGGACAAACGTTCTCCTTGAAAATTTTAGGAATCTCGGAAATGAATCCACCAGGAAATCCACATTCAACCCCCCCTCCCCAAGTGAACATAAGAGCGAGAAAGGTTCGATCAGTACCACCATTTTCCGAGTTTCAGGAGCATAATCGAGCATTGCTGTATATATGCGCAATGCACAGGCATTGCGAATATCATGAAAAATGTCGATGAACGAATTGCTCGACGAATTGTTGCGATTTGCCTCAAAATTTCGGGCGTTCGAACAGTTTTACGAACATTGCACGATGGGCGTGTTAAACTTCGCTTGCGACTTTCGGCAATGCATATGAGCAGCACAGAGGGCAACATAATAAGGCCGAATAGGAGTATAAGATTTACTATATATGCACGACTTAATTTTATATATATATAGAATATTAGGTATTGGCACACGATCGAGCACCAACACAAACAAATGCTTCATCGCACACAACGACAGCATAGTGCGGGTACGAGCATACATGCAATCGATATATAGGTCGATATATAGACCGTAGCGGCGCCTGCGCATAACGTACCAAACGGAAACTCGTCCTGCGCGTGTCCACATGGATCCTCAAGCATGGATTCACTCACCGCGGTGAAAGATGACTCCGTCATCAAAATCAAAGTTATCGAACTCAAAGGTAGGGTGCGGCTTAACTCGGATAAATACGGTAATATCATTCATCTTGATTCTTGACAGTCCATCAATCACTAAGACTCCATACCACTGATTTCATTCATCCACTCCAATTATGGACTAATCTTTGCAATTAGCATTGTATCTTGTTTAATCAATGCAGTGTTTGGCTGGAATAACACATATGCCATCACCGCTCATAACCCATAAACCTTCACCACTCAAATGCCAAATCTCTTCAGACTTATTTGGTGAAGCTCAACGACAAACATCTATTAATTTCATGATTCTGAAGATTTTCTACCTCTCCAAACAAATGAGATCAATGACAAATGTCTATCACATTGATAAGTTGGGAAAAAACCACCATCTCCAAGATATATATAGAGATCAATATTGTATATCAAGATCTCGCTGGTTCAAATTTTTCTGTCTCAAATATTCTACATGTCATACTATCATTTGATAACTCTTGACAATCTCCAAATTTTGATGGAATACTCAAGGCCTGTCGGGTGTTTCAGCAAAAGAGTAACCAGGTGCGTGCCAGGTTTTCCAACAATATCTTATCGTAAAATAATGACAAACACTTTCTGGATCGAATCATTGAGTCAGCGCGTTCATCAGTGAGATTTCCAATCATTTGAGCTTTGTTGCATCTTAAAATTGACGATATATTTTACAGGATTTGGAGATCTGGAATCTTCAGCTGCGCTGCTGCATCATAGTAACCACGCTGTGTTGCGCGATTGCCGTTTCCCGAATCTCGCAAAATATATCACGAGTTTTCAGACGCTACAAAGCTCAAGCGATTAGAGGTTTTATTGTGAAGCGCGCTAACTCGATGATTAAGTTCAGAAGGTGTTTAGAACTGTTTGAAAATCAAATATTGTTTCAATTACGCTATGCAAATTACCGTGGTGCCATTTATCGAGTAGTAAACAGTACGGACTAGCCTCAACTAACTTATTGTCAGAGTAAATCAACAGAATCAGGTATTTTTGGTTCTCTTGAGAACAATCTTATGACTATGACGACATTTCGATCTTGAACATAAGAAAGGTCTATCTTGAGGGTGCAATCCAAGCAGATCCGATTTCAATACCTATTACGCTAAATGAATCAATCACAATGCTTGACAAACGTCTTCCTACTCATCTAGATCAGTCATTGTACCAAACAAATTCTTCAAAGTTGAACATCATCGGAACCATATTATTCCAAATTTTTGAAAGTTGTCATCACGATAAATACATATACCGCAATTTGATTTAATTCTCCTCAATTTCATAAAAGTCTTCGAGGACGCATCTGTTTTTGCATGCCACAGACCATTTTCGAATCATCCAACGAATTATGTTGATCAATTTTGAAATTTGAATGAAGTTCTTGAATACCATTTGACCAATATTTGAACTCGAAAACATTGAAACGGTCTCTATGACTTTTTGAATGGAATATCTCTCAATCGAATGGTTTTAGCCTGAATCACTCTCCGATGCCCCCCTGCTTGCTCCGCTCGCCGACCCCTTACCGTAATCGGATAAACTTATACTTCACCTTCTGTCAGGGAAATTATCATTCGAATGAATACAGATTGAGGAGATCCATGGAGATGCAACAAAATTCAAACTCGCGTGAATCATCAGACCCACATCATCGTAGAATCCCGCCTTCTAGTGTGAAGGAGAATCAATGAATACAATGACATTATTGCGACCCTTTTTGATAGCCCAATGGATTATCCAATAGATTAACCGCGGAAAATCGATTATGTTCATGATTCATGTTGTTCATATGATGAGTGACGATATTATTCATAAAAACCCGATATGTTGACGAGTTTCGATCCCGAGGAAGAAATTAAAAAATTTTCACCTCGGAAAATTTGAAAATGAGATTTTTTCCGGAAATCCCCATGGGCAATTCTAATTTTAATGGGAAAATTGATAGAGGGATGTTGAAGTTCATTGAAATTTGAGTCAGGAACATCGTGGAGTAGAATTATTGTCGGGAAGGCACCGAGAAGTGCTGAATTTACCCGTAACCTCGTAATTATGAGGTATTCAGGATTGTTTCGGCCCAAAAATGACGATTGACCTATGTTTGCGGAGTCATTTCCTATGATTCAGGATGTTGAAAAAATGAGGATGACTTGCGAGTGGACCAGAAGAAAAGAGTACGCAGAATATCAAATGTTGCGTAAAATGACCTACGAATCAAATAGGGGAGGCAATGTATCTAGTTTTGATTGAGACGACGGAGAAATTTTTCAATTCAAATGGTAGAATAGGATAGATATAAGAGTTTGGTTTTAACCAATCAGAAAGAAATCGCGTGGAACTGTATGTGGTGTGTGTAGGTAGACTCAAATTGGATAAGTGAGATTTGGGGAATGATATTCGTAGTAAGAATAGTTAATTCATCAAAATCCTGACATCTTGAATTTTCGAGGCGCATAAATCGGAAACGGTTTCATACAGTGTACTGTGAATCCTTCCAGCGCATCCCTAGAAGGCCATTGACCGACCATATCAATTTCGAAAAGCTCGGTTGGAGGGTTGATGTTAATGCGTTAACCATAAAAGACGCACCGACAATCGACACACGTCTCAACAGAGACGTCGATTCTCTATTCTGAAAATGCACACTCACACAGATTTAGGTTTTACGATTTGGTTCCTCGCCCGTAGGTCTTTCGATTGTAGATAAAATTTTTCGCTCGATGAGAATTGGTGGTCAAAAAAGATGGTCATTTTTATTTGCTTTCATTGCAATTGGCCGCGGCTGGACGGAATCTTGTCACCAAAATCTATGTGTGAGCGCGTCAATGATATCTTTCCGCGTGCATTTGTGTTAGTTCTGGGCTCTGCGCGTTTCAACATTGTGTCAACGCAAAATGGGTTACTGCGCAGCAACGGACGTCTCTCTCTTTCTCATTGCATATTTATCAGCGTGATCAGCAAGAGCGCCCGAGCAAGAGCTGCAAGAGCCTCGCTTTAGAACATTTAGAATATCACAGCAGCCGATGCAACTCGTCGATCCTCCGCATACCCTAGAAATTTCACTCTCTCTAGCTTTGATTAATGGAAACATAATGATTATCAACAAATGGGAATGAGATGCCTATAACAAGTAAATACAGCCCATATAGGACCCATAACCTCCTCGAAGTGCTGCCCTTGCCACGCGATGCCTCGCGCGATGCTATCATAATTAGCCTGCGGTTGCTGCTGCCTGTGTTGCTGCTTTTAGTGCTGTTGTCGTGGTGATTTGATGTTTCTCAGTTTTCAGAGTGCGGTCAATCTCGCTCAACTATTGGATTCTTACAAATTTTCTGCATGCGACCTCGCTATACCCATCGTCTTATCAAAAGTTCCTTTCCAACACGTGTGACCAATAAGTTTGTGATTAGTAGCAGATAAAAGAGAATGGGGGCCTCCTAAGGAATGATTGGTTTCAACTTCTTGCAAGCATTGTGAGGAAGTTGAGGCCTCAGTGTGCAATCAAGTTTTATGGTGTATGTACAGTGAGCGCACTGAGCCAAAGTCTTGGTCTCCAAGTTATGAAGCACAATCAAGGTGATGAATGATATTTCATGAGACACTGTGTGCTTCTTGATTTGTCATTGAAATCAGACTTCCTCCTCACTGTTAGTATTGTATGCTTCAAGATACTTCAGATGAATGACGGAATGGACTACATTCAATTGAAATAGTCACAGTGGCTCTACGCGTTATGAACTTGTTCATTTAAACCATTGAAGATGCTTCTTGTCATTTCTCGCTACATTACAGGGATTCAACAATCTTTTTCGTTCAAATTTCTATGGGTCTAATTATTCAGGTATAGCATACCGTATTATATTGGGCTCAAAATTCATTATCTTAGAAACTTTATTCTACTGATTCAGGAATATGATCATCCATGCTCGAGCTTCGTCATGTGATGTATCATGTGATCTTAACGGATGGAGATGTCCAGATGATAAAATAATATATCATTGAATGTCTTTATATTCTAGTAATAAGGGTAACACAGCCTCTTGAACGTGAATAGACTATAGCTTGTGAATCAATTCAGAATTATCGGTATGCTCAACATGAGATGAGAAATTATTCCTGGTGAACCATAGCTGACTGATTTATTCTATTTTTCATCAATTTGCATTCTGAAGCGCTTTGGCAAAGTGAATATCCAAGGAATCTTAAGAATAATATCTCAAGGTTCTGGCTGATATATATCCTTCACTCATGTTCTATATTCCAAGTGAATAGGGGTGAGCTAAAATTGAGAAAATAGAATAATTAGGAGAAAAAATTCTAAAAATACACTATCATGTGAACCGTTAAGCATAGCATGTCGAAATTCGAAGAAAATAAAAACCGTTATCTACGTTTCCGTCATAAACAAAGAGTAAGTCAGTGATTTCGAGACATCAAAATGATGAAAGCGTGGTTTGTAAACTTGGTACATCAAGAGTAGTTTTCACCATCAACCCGCGCTTTTACCATTTTGACGTGTTGAAATCATGGAATTCCTGGTGTTGGACCTCAACTGACTCACTCTCTGTTTATGACAGAAACGTGGATAACGGTTTCCATTTCCCTCGAATTTTGACATGCTATGCTTAACGGTTCACATAAAAGCAAATTTTTGAAATTTTTTTTCTTTAATTATTATCTCATGGTTATTCATGTAGGTGGTTGCTTATTTATGGAGGCAGTCAATAACTTGATGTGTGAGTTTTTCTCCGTTCACGCGTTCTCCTCAACTCTATGGTCGATTCTTCTGGAATAGAGAACTGACATGACTACAACAATTATTTCAAAATACTCATATTATGGAAGTTCACGTTGGAAGAGACACGATATATGAGAATTTTGAAATTTTGTGTGGTAAAAGTCGTTTCAATCCAAGTCTGAAGTTTCTCAGGTTTTGAATAGGGGCCATTCAACAGGGTTGGCAGAGAAATTCTTGGGACGCGAGCTCATGCGCGACTTCACTCGGCTCACCGAGCTCATGCGCAACTTCACTCGTTCCCCGACCGAGCAGGCTCGAAAAATCGTCTGCTCCTCGACGCAGATGTGTCAACAAATGCCCTCTAACCTTTTCTACCGCGAGTCGGGGTGCAAGACTCTCACATATAAACAGTGGTGCTATGCAAAAATGTGATATGAATTTTATAGTTTCCAGCTATGAAAAATAATGCATATACAATTTAGGTGTGTCATTAGTGATCCCCATACACGGCGAAGTGTTGGTATTCGTCGAATATGAGTGCGTTCGGACCAATTAAAGTTGCCGTTGGTTCGTAAATTAAGTACACGATATTACGAATCGTAATATCATGTACTGCAGTTTTTTACGTGCTTGTCTGAGTGAGACATCAGGAATTTATCGCCACCATTGGCGCCTTGCTCCAGAAAATTGAATCAATGCATGAATATCAATTTTTTTATTGTGCGCGTGATCCTTGCAGATCATAGCTCGCTTTCGGTTGGAGGGCTCACAACAGTCTGTGGGTATTGCTTATACAATTTTCTAATTTTAGATGGAATACGAATAGTCTAGGTAGAGAACTCTGTGTGAGAAAAATTAATCGTAAAAACAGAGTAAGAATCAATTCAAGAAAACTTGAAATAGTACTTGGAATAGTCCATCCATCATCAAGCAACCTCTTGTTGACTATTATAAAAGAGCAATGCCATACCTATACCCTGTTTCTAATCCTATACCCTGTCTCGATGATTTAATCAGTTTAGCTACTATTCAACTATATCTATTGAATAGTAGCTGAACTATATCAGTTCTATAACTCTATAGTCTACCGCAACATTTTCTAATGTACTTTGGGTCATTTTTGAGCTTGTTACAAGAACTTCAGAATGAGCCAAAGTCTAATCGATTTACTTGAGTCGATCTGTCTAAATTTTCCCAAGAAACGATGCAGATCGGCAATAAACTGAATAAAATCATATTTCTTGGCGTGCAATTATTGCCGGTCTAAAGCTCTACTTCCGACTTATTTTGACGCGACAAATACGTTCTGGTCGGCAAATAAAGTTGTACTGCACTCCTTTTCCCGATGACCCCATGGGGGGGGGGGGGGTTTACGCTGGGTACACACCATTCACGGCCTCCATCTTTTCGAACGATCTCCGTATTTTGCTCATGAAATATTTTTTTTTAGTTTTTTAGAATCCTCTGGATTTAGAGCTATGCGAGTCCATTTAGACTATTTCGGCCAGAGCTGTCCACGTTGATGAGTAAAGGGGGGCGGGGGAGAGGGCCTCCAGCAGAATTTTAGAGGAAATAATCTTTGGGTACTGTGTAAAATGAGAACATTGAGACTCTCATTCGTTTTGTCCATAACTCCTCATAGGTTCATTCTTCACGATCGAAAAAACGAGTTACTCGTCTTCATTTCCATCTCTAGATTTTTTGATTTAACTTCTGATTGTGGAATCAATTGGGATACTTCCCTAGGACTCCGAAAAACGTGGGAACGCATTACGAGGATTATCTGATTGGAAAACTAGAAGATTATCAAAGACGAGAGGCTGATAAGACTGTATCGAAAGAAACTAGTTACTCGCCTTCTCCTCCATCTCTAAATTTTTTCATTAGATTTTGAATCGTCAAATCAATCGAAATTGACCTTGCATTGACTTTGGAGATCGTGTGGACGCATCACCAGGATTATCCGATTGAAATACCTCGAGATTTTCAAAGACAAGAAACTGATAAAACAATTTTCTCGATCGCAAAAAAACGAGTCTCGTCTTCTTTTCCATCTCTAAATTTTTAGATTAAACTTCTACCCGTGGAATCAATCAGGATACCTTCCTCTGACTTTGGAAAACGTGTGGGAGCATTATCCGATTGGAATACTTTGAGATTTTCAGGAATAAGAGGCTGCAAAGACATTTTTCTCGATCGAAGAAAACGGAATACTCGCCTTCTTTTCCACCTCTAAATTTTGTGATCAAATTTTTAATTGTGAATTCAAGCACAATACCTTCCTTTGACTCTGGAAAACATGTGGACGCATCACCAGGATTATCTGATCAGAAAACTTGAAGATTTTCAGCAACGAGAGGCTGATTAGACATTCTACTCGATCGAAGAAAACGAGTTACTCGCCTTCTTTCCCATCTCTAAATTTTTTGATTGAACTGTCAATCGTGGAATCAATTAGGATACCTCCCTCTGACTTTGGGAAATGTGAGGAAGCATCACCAGGATCATCCGATTGGAATACTTTGAGATTTTCAGAGACAAGGGGCTGTGAAGACATGTTTCTCAATCGAAAAAACGAGTTACTCGCTTTGTTTCCCATCGCTAAACTTTTTGAATGAACTTTCAATTGTGGAATACATCAGGATACCTCTCTCCGACTTTGGGAAACGTGTGGACGCATTACCAGGATTATCTGATTGGAAAACTCGAAGATTTTCGAAGACGAGAGGCTGATAAGACATTTTTCTCGATCGAAAAAAGAACGAAATACTCGTCTTCTATTCCATCTCTAAATTTTTTGATTAGACTTTTGAATATGGAATTAATGAGGATAGCTCCCTCTGAATTTGGCAAACGTGTGGACGCATCACCAGGATTATCTGAATGGTAAACTTGAAGATTCCCAAAAACGAGAGGCTGGTAAGACATTGTTCTCGATCGAAAAAAACTAGTTACTCGCCTTCTCTCCGATCTCTAAATTTTTTCATTCGATTTTGAATCGTAAAATCAATCGAAATACCTTCCTCCGACTTTGGAGATCGTGTGGACGCATCACCAGGATTATCCGATTGAAATACTCTGAGATTTACAAAGACCAGAGGCTGATAAGATATTTTTCTCGATCGAAAAAAACGAAATACTCGTCTTCTATTCCATCTCTAAATTTTTTGATTAGACGTTTGAATGTGGAATCAATGAGGATAGCTCCCTCTGACTTTAGCGAACGTGTGGACGCATTACCAGGATCATCTGATTGGTAAACGCGAAGATTTTCGAAAACGAGAGGCTGATAAGACATTTTTCCCGATCGGAAAGAACCAGTGACTCGTCCTCTTTTCCATGTCTAAATTGATTGATCAAACTTTCGATTGTGGAATCAAATGGGATATCTTCCTAGGACTCTGGAAAGCGTGGGCACGTATTACCAGGATCATCTGCTTGGAAAACTAGAAGATTTTCAAAGACGAAAGGCTGATAAGACATTTTTCTCTATCGAAAAACCTAGTTACTCGCCTTCTCTCCCATCTCTCAATTTTTTCATTAGATTTTGAATCGTGAAATCAATCGAAATACCTTCCTTCGACTTCGAAGATCGTGTGGACGCATCACCAGGATTATCCGACTGAAATACTCTGAGATTAACAAAGAGCAGAGGCTGATAAGACATTTTTCTCGGTCGAAAAGAAACGAAATACTCGTCTCTATTCCATCTCTAAATTCTTTGATTAGACTTCTGAATGTGGAATTAATGAGGATAGTTCCCTCTGAATTTGGCAAACGTGTGGACGCATTACCAGGATTATCTGAATGGTAAATTTGAAGATTTCCAAAAACGAGAGGCTAATAAGACATTTTTCTCGATCGAAAAAAACTAGTTACTCGCCTTCTCTCCCATCTCTAAATTTTTTCGTTAGATTTTGAATCGTAAAATCAGTCGAAATACCTTCCTTTGACTTTGGAGATCGTGTGGACGTATCACCAGGATTATCCGACTGAAATACTCTGAGATTAACAAAGAGCAGAGGCTGATAAGACATTTTTCTCGATCGAAAAAGAAAAACGAAATACTCGTCTTCTATTCCATCTCTAAATTTTTTGATTAGACTTCTGAATGTGGAATCAATGAGGATAGCTCCCTCTGACTCTGGCAAACGGGTGGACGCATTACCAGGATCATTCGATTGGTAAACATGAAGATTTTCAAAAATGAGAGGCCGATAAAACATTTCTCTCGATCGAAAAAAACCAGTTACTCGTCCTCTATTCCATCTCTAAATTTTTCTATTGAACTTTCAATCGTGGAATCAATCAGGTTAACTCCCTCTGACTTTGGGAAACGTGAGGGAGCATCACCAGGATCATCCGATTGGAATACTTTGAGATTTTCAGAGACAAGAGGCTGTGAAGACATGTTTCTCAATCGAAGAAACGAGTTACTCGCTTTCTTTCCCATCTCTAAACTTTTTGAATGAACTTTCAATTGTGGAATACATTAGGATACCTCTCTCTGACTTTGGGGAACGTGTGGACAAATGACCAGGATTTTCCTGATATGAAAACTCAAAGATTCTCAGAGACAAGAGGCTGATAAGACATTTTTCTCGATCGAAAAAAGAACGAAATACTCGTTTTCTATCCATCTCTGAATTTTTTTATTAGACTTTTGAATGTGGAATTAATGAGGATAGCTCCCTCCGAATTTGACAAACGTGTGGACGGATTACCAGGATTATCTGGATGGTCAATTTGAAGATTTCCAAAAACGAGAGGCTAATAAGACATTTTTCTCGATCGAAAAAAACTAGTTACTCGCCTCCTCTCCCATCTCTAAATTTTTTCGTTAGATTTTGAATCGTAAAATCAATCGAAATACCTTCCTTTGACTTTGGAGATCGTGTGGACGCATCACCAGGATTATCCGACTAAAATACTCTGAGATTTACAAAGACCAGAGGCTGATAAGGCATTTTTCTCGGTCGAAAAAAAACGAAATACTCGTCTTCTATTCCATCTCTAAATTTTTTGATTAGACTTCTGAATGTGGAATCAATGAGAATAGCTCCCTCTGACTTTCGCGAACGTGTGGACGCATTACCAGGATTATCTCATTGGTGAACATGAAGATTTCCAAAAACGAGAGGCCGATAAAACATTTCTCTCGATCGAAAAGCAACCAGTTACTCGTCCTCTATTCCATCTCTAAATTTTTTTATTGAACTTTCAATCGTGGAATCAATCAGGTTACCTCCCTCTGACTTTGGGAAACGTGAGGGAGCATCACCAGGATCATCCGATTGGAATACTTTGAGATTTTCAGATACAAGAGGCTGTGAAGACATGTTTCTCAATCGAAAAAAGAACGAAATATTCGTCTTCTATTCCATCTCTAAATTTTTTGATTAGACTTTTGAATATGGAATTGATGAGGAAAGCTCCCTCTGAATTTGGCTAACGTGTGGAGGCATTACCAGGATTATCTGAATGGTAAACTTGAAGATTTGCAAAAACGAGAGGCTGATAAGACATTTTACTCGATCGAAAAAAACTAGTTACTCGCCTTCTCTCCGATCTCTAAATTTTTTCATTAGATTTTGAATCGTAAAATCAATCGGAATACCTTCCTTTGATTTTGGAGATTGTGTGGACGCATCACCAGGATTATCCGATTGGAAAACATGAAGATTTTCAACAAGGAGAGGCTGATAAGACAATTTTCTCGATCGGAAAGAACCAGTTACTCGTCCTCTTTTCCATCTCTAAATTGATTGATTAAACTTTCGATTGTGGAATCAAATGGGATATCTTCCTAGGACTCTAGAGAGCGTGGGCACGCATGACCAGGATCATCTGATTGGAAAACTAGAAGATTTTGAAAGACGAAAGGCCTATAAGACATTTTTCGCTATCGAAAAAACTAGTTACTCGCCTTCTCCCCCATCTCTAAATTTATTCATTCGATTTTGAATCGTAAAATCAATCGGAATACCTTCCTTCGACTTTGGAGATCGTGTGGACGCATCACCAGGATTATCCGATTGAAATACTCTGAGATTGACAAAGACCAGAGGCTGATAAGACATTTTCCTCGATCGAAAAAAAAACGAAATACTCGTCTTCTATTCCATCTCTAAATTTTTCGATTAGACTTTTGAATGAGGAATCAATGAGGATAGCTCCCTCTGACTTTGGCGAACGTGTGGACGCATTACCAGGATTATCTGAATGGTAAACTTGGAGATTTCCAAAAACGAGAGGCTGATAAGACATTTTACTCGATCGAAAAAAACTAGTTACTCGCCTTCTCTCCGATCTCTAAATTTTTTCATTAGATTTTGAATCGTAAAATCAATCGGAATACCTTCCTTTGATTTTGGAGATTGTGTGGACGCATCACCAGGATTATCCGATTGGAAAACATGAAGATTTTCAACAAGGAGAGGCTGATAAGACAATTTTCTCGATCGGAAAGAACCAGTTACTCGTCCTCTTTTCCATCTCTAAATTGATTGATTAAACTTTCGATTGTGGAATCAAATGGGATATCTTCCTAGGACTCTAGAGAGCGTGGGCACGCATGACCAGGATCATCTGATTGGAAAACTAGAAGATTTTGAAAGACGAAAGGCCTATAAGACATTTTTCGCTATCGAAAAAACTAGTTACTCGCCTTCTCCCCCATCTCTAAATTTATTCATTCGATTTTGAATCGTAAAATCAATCGGAATACCTTCCTTCGACTTTGGAGATCGTGTGGACGCATCACCAGGATTATCCGATTGAAATACTCTGAGATTGACAAAGACCAGAGGCTGATAAGACATTTTCCTCGATCGAAAAAAAAACGAAATACTCGTCTTCTATTCCATCTCTAAATTTTTCGATTAGACTTTTGAATGAGGAATCAATGAGGATAGCTCCCTCTGACTTTGGCGAACGTGTGGACGCATTACCAGGATTATCTGAATGGTAAACTTGGAGATTTCCAAAAACGAGAGGCTGATAAGACATTTTACTCGATCGAAAAAAACTAGTTACTCGCCTTCTCTCCGATCTCTAAATTTTTTCATTAGATTTTGAATCGTAAAATCAATCGGAATACCTTCCTTTGACTTTGGAGATCGTGTGGACGCATCACCAGGATTATCCGACTAAAATACTCTGAGATTTACAAAGACCAGAGGCTGATAAGGCATTTTTCTCGGTCGAAAAAAAACGAAATACTCGTCTTCTATTCCATCTCTAAATTTTTAGATTAAACTTCTATCCGTGGAATCGATCAGGATACCTCCCTCTAATTTTGGGAAACGTGTGGGAGCATTATCCGATTGGAATACTTTGAGATTTTCAGGAACAAGAGGCTGCAAAGACATTTTTCTCGATCGAAGAAAACGAAATACTCGCCTTCTTTTCCATCTCTAAATTTTGTGATCAAATTTTTAGTTGTGAATTCGTTCAGAATACCTTCCTCCGACTCTGGAAAACATGTGGACGCATCACCAGGATTATCTGATTGAAAAACTCGAAGATTTTCAAAGACGAGAGGCTGATAAGACATTTTACTCGATCGAAGAAAACGAGTTACTCGCCTCCTTTCCCATCTCTAAATTTTTTGATTGAACTCTCGATCGTGGAATCAATTGGAATACCTCCCTCTCACTCTGGGAACCGTGAGGGAGCATTACCAGGATCATCCGATTGGAATACTTCGAGATTTCCAGAGAGAAATGTCTTATCAGCCTCTCGTCTTTGAAAATCTTCTAGTTTTCCAATCAGCTAATCCTGGTAATGCGTTCCCACGCTCTCCAGAGTCCTAGGAATGTATCCTATTTGATTCCACAATCAAAAGTTCAATAAAAAAGTTTAGAGATGGAAAAGAATACGAGTAACTGGTTTGTTTCAATCGAGAAAAATGTCTTATCAGCCTCTCGTCTTTGAAAATCTTCGAGCTTTCCAATCAGATAATGCTGGTAATGCGTCCACACGTTTCCGAAAGTCAGAGAGAGGTATCCTAATGTATTCCGCAATTAAAAAATCATTCAAAAAGTTTAGAGATGGGGAAGAAAGCGAGTAACTCGTTTTTTTTTGGATTGAGAAACAGGTCTTCACAGCCTCTTGTCTCTGAAAATCTCGAAGTATTCCAATCGGATGATCCTGGTGATGCTCCCTTACGTTACCCAAAGTCAAAGGGAGGTATCCTAATTGATCCCACTATTGAAAGTTCAATAAAAAATTTCAGAGATGGGGAAGAAGGCGAGTAACTCGTTTCCTTCGATCGAGAAAACTGTCTTACCAGCCTCTCGTCGCTGAAAATCTTCAAGTTTTCTAATCAGATAATCCTGGTGATGCGTCCACATGTTTTCCAGAGTCAAAGGAAGGTATTCTGTTTGAATTCACAACTTGAAATTTGATCACAAAATTTAGAGATGGAAAAGAAGGCGAGTATTTCGTTTTCTTCGATCGAGAAAAATGTCTTTGCAGCCTCTTGTTCCTGGAAATCTCAAAGTATTCCAATCGGATAATGCTTCCACACGTCTTCCAAAGTCAGAGGGAGGTATCCTGATTGATTCCACGGATAGAAGTTTAATCTAAAAATTTAGAGATGGAAAAGAAGATGAGACTCGTTTTTTTTCGGTCGAGAGAAATGTTTTATCAGTTTCTTGTCTTTGAAAATCTCGGAGTATTTCAATCGGATAATCCTGGTGATGCGTCCACACGATTTCCAAAGTCAATGCAAGGTCAATTTCGGTTGATTTTACGATTCAAAATCTAATGAAAAAATTTAGAGATGGAGGAGAAGGCGAGTATCTAGTTTCTTTCGATACAGAGAAATGTCTCATCAGCCTCTCGTCTTTGATAATCTTCTAGATTCCCAATCAGATAATCCTTGTAATGCGTTCCCACGTACTTGGAGTCCTAGGGAGGTATCCTAATTAATTCCACAATCAGAAGTTAAATCAAAAAATCTAGAGATGGAAAAGAAGACGAGTAACTCGTTTTTTTCGATCGTGAAGAATGAACCTATGAGAAGTTATGGACAAAACGAATGAGAGTCTCAATGTTCTCATTTCACACAGTACCCAAAGATTATTTTCTCTAAAATTCTGCTGGAGGCCCTCCCCCCCCCCCCTTTACTCATCAACGTGGACAGCTCTGGCCGAAATAGTCTAAATGGACTCGCATAGCTCTAAATCCAGAGGATTCTAAAAAACTAAAAAAAAATATTTCATGAGCAAAATACGGAGATCGTTCGAAAAGATGGAGGCCGTGAATGGTGTGTACCCAGCGTAAACCCCCCCCCCCCCCCCCATGGGGTCATCGGGAAAAGGAGTGCAGTACAACTTTATTTGCCGACCAGAACGTATTTGTCGCGTCAAAATAAGTCGGAAGTAGAGCTTTAGACCGGCAATAATTGCACGCCAAGAAAAATGATTTTATTCAGTTTATTGCCGATCTGCATCGTTTCTTGGGAAAATTTAGACAGATCGATTCAAGTAAATCGATTAGACTTTGGCTCATTCTGAAGTTCTTGTAACAAGCTCAAAAATGACCCAAAGTACATTAGAAAATGTTGCGGTAGACTATAGAGTTATAGAACTGATATAGTTCAGCTACTATTCAATAGATATAGTTGAATAGTAGCTAAACTGATTAAATCATCGAGACAGGGTATAGGATTAGAAACAGGGTATAGGTATGGCATTGCTCTTTTATAATAGTCAACAAGAGGTTGCTTGATGATGGATGGACTATTCCAAGTACTATTTCAAGTTTTCTTGAATTGATTCTTACTCTGTTTTTACGATTAATTTTTCTCACACAGAGTTCTCTACCTAGACTATTCGTATTCCATCTAAAATTAGAAAATTGTATAAGCAATACCCACAGACTGTTGTGAGCCCTCCAACCGAAAGCGAGCTATGATCTGCAAGGATCACGCGCACAATAAAAAAATTGATATTCATGCATTGATTCAATTTTCTGGAGCAAGGCGCCAATGGTGGCGATAAATTCCTGATGTCTCACTCAGACAAGCACGTAAAAAACTGCAGTACATGATATTACGATTCGTAATATCGTGTACTTAATTTACGAACCAACGGCAACTTTAATTGGTCCGAACGCACTCATATTCGACGAATACCAACACTTCGCCGTGTATGGGGATCACTAATGACACACCTAAATTGTATATGCATTATTTTTCATAGCTGGAAACTATAAAATTCATATCACATTTTTGCATACCACCACTGTTTATATGTGGGAGTCTTGCACCCCGACTCGCGGTAGAAAAGGTTAGAGGGCATTTGTTGACACATCTGCGTCGAGGAGCAGACGATTTTTCGAGCCTGCTCGGTCGGGGAACGAGTGAAGTTGCGCATGAGCTCGGTGAGCCGAGTGAAGTCGCGCATGAGCTCGCGTCCCAAGAATTTCTCTGCCAACCCTGCCATTCAATATGGTGGCGACTGCGCATGAGTCACACGACTTCAAAGTAATTTCCACGATAATTCTGAGGCAAACCTGCGTTTTTTCACCGCAAACTTCTATTATTTGAGAAAAATAAGCCCTCGATTCTGATTCAGATGAGAATTTCTAATGGAAAATGACACCACAACAGTTGGCGAATTCAGTGGCACATGTGCAGAAACCACCTCATTGGATGGCGCCAATTCAAATTGTCAAAACTTCAATGACGATTTAAAAACCATAGAGGCGTCGTACAAATTCCAAACTTTTTTCCTTATATCAATCTTGCCGCGAACTCTCAGAACATAACATTTCCCAGAGTCATGTCAGTTCTCTATCCATGTGTGAACTAGATGATTACCCAAGAACGTTCTGAAGAAATTTACAGCTTCATACATCAAACTGTTTCCGGATCATGCGTCCGAAAGAAAAAGAATGTACCATTTCGGCGAAAAGTACATAATTCCTGAAGAACATGTTCTGAAGATATATGTACTTAATTTCGACACTCGATTGATGAGATCGGATATCGTATGTATCACTCGTGGGAGTTTCAAATTATGGAGATATATTTGATTGGTTTTTGCGAGTTAGAGTCAGCTGATATTGCTGAACTTTTTGGCATCAATCGAGAATGGATTTTAGTCCACTCTCGACCAATGCACCTTGAGAGCCTCGTATGGTTGCGAGGATGCATCTAAAGGATCTTGGTGGAATGAAATGGAAGAAAACTTTATGAAAAATTTTGATTCTACGCTGATATTATGCGAGTTTTGCCATTTTCTTATCGCTTAGGCTTTTCAAAGTGGTGGGAAAGCAATGAGAGTTCACCACTGACACGCGGCTTAAGGTAGTTGTACACTAAAATGCAAAATATACCAGAATGTCACCAAAGTTGGTGAGGATTTAGTTCAAGTGTTGATGAACACCTGTGCAAAATTTCAGGAAAATCGACCGTTTTGTTTCAGAGTGGTACTCATCAGAATTCGTCACTTTTAGCATGGCGCTCATGCAGGATCGTCGACTCCCATATAACCGCAATGTTAGAAGTGGCGGGTTTTCGACGGCTACCACTCCAAAACAAAACGGTCAATCATTCTGAAATTTCGCACAGGTGTTCATTAACCCTTAGTTACTAACGTGGTAAACTTTTGGCTCACTCGAATTTTCTTTAGCTTCTGAAACGTTGAAACTTTCGTATCGCGACTCGGGACTTGGATGTAAATTCATATTATGACGTGCTCTTACAGATGTAACCTTTGCAAAATTTTTGGAACAATTTCTTGTTCAGTTATAAATAAATTATGTGCCAAAATTCCATTATCGGGAAAAGTGAAAATGGCGATTTTTAAGGATATTTACCCAAATTTTGCTACAATGGTTCATTCAAGGTCTATTTGTTATAACAAAATCATTTTGGAAGTAATTTTTGTTACTTTTGACATGGTTTTTCAACAAATTGTGAAAATACTCATCAGCATAACCTCAAATATTGATTTTAATGAAGAATTTTTCCGGAAAATCCAGGAACTTTCCACCGGTCGGAGAATGTGTATACTGTTTCTGAGATAGTTGAGCTTCAAGGAAATAATTTTTTCATGTCACTAACTGCACTAGCTTTTGAAAATTTGATGAATTCAGGAGGATGTGCAAAAAGTCTACCACGTTAGTTGAAGTGTAACTTTATTTCACGTCAGTAATTAAGGGTTAACACTTGAACTAAATCCTCCCCAACTTTGGTGATTTTCTGGTATACAGTGGAATTTCCCTCAATGGATACCTCCTATTAGCGGACACCCCTCAATAACGGACAATTTTTTGCGACCAGCAGAAGTATAATCACAGAAATGAACCTCTGTTCAGCGGACACCTCCGGATGGCGGACAGTTTTGATGCAACCAGAGGTGTCAGTGTGACCGGAGATTCCACTGTATTTTCAGCTTTAGTGTACAACTACCTTAAGTGGCCGAGTGTTCGATGGTTAGAACGTCCTTATATACGAAATTTCATCTTCGTCACGCGCTCAAGAGAATGCTCAGTCTAACCCGCTATTTCCATTTGATTTCTCAACATTCTTACTCTCACAAGCGCTTAACGAAGATGAACTTTTGTATATAAGGACATTCTAACCATCGAAAACTTGAGCCGCGTGTTAGTGGTAACTTCTCATTGCTCTTCCACCACTATGAGAAGCTTGAGCAATGGAAAAAAGGGCGAAACACGCATCATATCAGTGTAGGATCAAAATTTTCCTTAATTTTCTCATCTTCACTTCTCATACCATTTCATCAAAATGCTTCAGATGCATCCTCGTAACCATACGAGGCTCTAAAGGTGCATTGATCGAGAATGAAGTGAAATCCATTCTCGATTGATGTCAAAAAATTCAGCAATATCAGCTGACTCTAACTCGCAAAGACCGATCAAATATATCTCCATAATTTGAAACTCTCACGAGTGATAAACACGATATCCGGTCATATCGATCGCGTGTCAAAATTGATTACGTGTATCTCCGGCTGAAGTCCTAAGAGCTGCCAAAGTGAAAGTGTTGAGAAATCAAATGGAAATAGCGGGTTAAGATGACCTTTCTCGCAGGCACGTGACGAAGATGAGCTTTCGTATAAAAGGACGTCCTAACCATCGAAAACTCGGCCATTTAAGCCGCGTGTCAGTGGTAAACTCTCATTGCTCTTCCCCCACTTCGAAAAGCCTGAGAAATGAGAGAAGGGAAAAACGCGCATGACATCGGCGTAGAATCAAAATTTTCATGAAGTTTCTCATCTTCACTTTTCATTCCATTCCATCAAAATCCTTCAGATGCATCATCGCAACCATACGAGGCTCTGAAGGACCATTGATCGGGAGTGGAGTAAAATCCATTCTCGATTGATGCAAGGAAGTTCAGCAATATCAGCTGACTCTAACTCGCAAAGATCGATCAAATATATCTTCATAATATGTTCTAGAGATAGTTCCTAGGAATGTCCAGAGTAACCTGATTTCGACATAATCAATCAATTGGTTGATACGGAATTGCGTATTGATGACTGAAACATGATTGGCAAGTGATTTCCCGTCGTATGATGCGAAATTTATGTTCTAAATCATGGGGATAGATGGATATGGAATATCCATAACAATCAGGTCACGGAGAATCGCCGAATGATGTTAGTTCAGGTGACGCAAATTTTGGTGAGACAATTGTGGACGAGGATATATGTTAATAAGATCATCAGTTTCTCGAAGATATCGACTTTTTCATTTCACAAAACGCATAAATCAGAAGTTATCTCATAGATTGAGCTGCAAATTCCCCTCCAGAACATCATCGGGTGGTCATCTACCTAACGGATGAATTCTATGAAAATTAATTGAAGGGTTGGGGAGAACGCATGAATGAAAAAAAAAACATACACACAAACAAGGACAAAGACCGTAAGAAATGAATTTTTAGTCGACTGGGAATGATCTTGAAGGAAGACAGGTGACCTTCAATCAAAAGATATTGACGAGGAGAATAAAATGATGGATTCTGACTCTGTGTGAGCAACGATGTTTCACAATACAAATTTGTTTTGAGTTAGGAGATCCAAGAAAAATCTCTCGTCACAAGTACAACTCTCCCTATCTGAGGGAGCGAAGGGTGAAACTCTTCTGTCAATGCTTATAGGTAGCAGAATAGAATTGCATTTTAGTTGGTAACTATACAGATCGTTCGTGTGTATGCGAATCTGTGAGTTCTTTCTCTGAGTGTGGGTATAGAATATGTACGAGAATGATGAGAGAATCATCTGCTTCAGATGGATTTTTAATCGTCAAAATTTTCAGATAGAGCAATTTGGTTTTCACTATATTGTTTCACTGATCGAGATCTTCAGATTGTAGATGATACTTTCTACTCGAAGATAGTCAGTGTTCAAGGGAAATGATGACTTCCAAAGGAATATATGAGAGTGTAATCTGGGAATTTCATCCTCAAATGAATTTTCTAGCCTCAGAGTATTCAGAGCGAGTCATCTGGTGTAACGGGAAGTTGCAGCACCCTATGGACCCCTTGTTTCAGCCCTCGTCGTCGCCTCGGAGTTTGTGCACGGAAATCTGATTATTTCCAACGTTTTTCTGTCGAGGTACGCTCCGAGGGACGACGAGAGACGAGTTCAAACAGTTTGAATCCAGGGAGTTGTTGCCGCCGACGGGTGGTGGCAGCACTTCCCGGTCGACCCAACCAAAGCCGCGCGCGCCGACGCAAGCCAGCGGAAGCTTGCTTAGCGGCGTCCCGGTTTCACTCTTATTGTGGATGGTGGCCAGCAAGCAACAAGTGCCCAGTTTTTCCCAGGAGTTATTCTGTTTGATTAGTTGTGCGTGCATATAGTGCTCGAGTGATGAAAATATTGGTGTAGAGAGATTTCCAGGACGCTAGTCTTACCGGCCTCGTCTACACCAATATATCTCGCACGGTTTTGTGGCTCGGTGAGGCTCCGGGTGACGCGCTGGCCAGGAGACGCCGCGCGAGCTGGTGCCAGCCCCGACGACGACGTAGCAGACCCCCGATGACCAGCGATCTTCGGCAGCACGGTGTGTGAGCTCAGCGGTTTCCCCCAGTGATTCCCCGCCCCCGTGTGCCCCCCCCCCCAAAGTGACGGAGAGTCGTGTCGTGGTGCCGTGCGGTGTAATGACGCCCCATTAACTTGTGCTCCCTCATCGTGCGCTCGAGAGAGCATCCTGGACGCCCAAGTCGAGGAGGCCATCACCTCGGTCAGTGCGGAGCTAGGTCGATGCCACGTTGGCTTGGCCACGTTATACAGTACCGTGCCAAAATTCCTGAACGGGGGTTTGAAATCTTCTCTTGCAAAAACGTCGATTACTCGAGCCCAGATTAACGTAGAGGAATTTTGAAGAAAGCATCTTAACGATGAGAATACATGCTAACTTTATATGGTCTTTGATTTTTCTTTCAGCCCTTTTTGGAACCTCAAATAGCTGATGTAATTTCAAGGATTTTGAAAAAAAACCGTTTTTACTCTATCGGCTGTAATTTGGACGCGGATGAAGATAGAACAGTTATGCAAGAAGCATCTTGAAGAGCGCAAAAATGCCATTTGCAATGATTTCTCGATTATTTTCTACGTCGTATGGACACGAGTGTGAGAGCTCTCAAAGTAGCCAAAACCGTAGTTTTGTGCCATTTTTTGCTGTTTTCACACATATTCCATTGAAAATCCGAGAATCTGGCTACTTTGAGAGCTCTCACACTCTTATTCATACGACGTGAAAAATAATCGAAAAATCATTGCAAATCGCATTTTTTTCGCTTTTCAAGATGATTTTTGCAAAATTGTTCTATCTTCATCCGCGTCCAAATTACAGCCGATAGAGTAAAAACGGTTTTTTTCTCGAAATCCTTGAAATTACATCAGCTTTTCGAGGTACCAAAAAGGGCGGAAAGCAAAATCGAAGAGCATAAAAAGTTAGCGTTTTTCCTCATCTTTAAGATGCTCTTCCCTAAATTCCTCTAAGTTGATCTGGGCTCGAGCAATCGACGTTTTTGCAAGAGAGGATTTCATACCCCCGTTCAGAAATTTTTGCACGGTACTGTATACCTGCCCAATCTGACCGACTCGTGGTGCGCCCTTGCTGCTGAATTAGAACCCCGGTAACAATTTGTCCATCTTTGCCACGCGAGCGTCGCATGGCCGCCATGTTGTGCTGGACTTTTCTCCTTCCGGCGCGGGTGGAAATCGTTGCGAGAGGTGAGCACAACGACGCCTAGAGTAGTGCGTGTGCAGAGGTTAGGCCCCGCCCATATGTATATGGGCATTTCTAACGAAAGTGAGTGTGTGCACCAGAGATCGATATATAGGGACATTTCCAACGAAAAGTAGTTCGAAGATTGAATTTTGATGAACGCTTTTATAGACTTTGAAAATGTTTAGATGCCACGTGAGGCTTTGTATTCAGGTTTATCGACCTGTGCGTCGTAACATGAAGTTAGTAATCGGAAATAGACGCCATTTGTATTTTCCATATAATTTCGTGGGTGTTTATTGATGAATTGAATATATGTGTCCGCAACCCAGAATCTCTCGCTTTTTCCAGGTGTGTTCCTTATCCCCCCCCCCCCACCGTCCCGCCTTTCGTGGCGCGGGGAACCTGGCCTTGCCCCAATCAGGGCCAAAAATAAATGAGGTAACACGGGTGGGTTTAGTCTTTCTCAGGTGACCCATACTGCCTCGTTACATTGGTTTCCACCATTTTTTTCTCAACGTCAAGATCTTCTGGTTGTAGGTAAAATTTTTCTTGTAACTATCCGGTGGTCACGGAAAATGATGATTCGCAGAGGGATCCAATGTTTTGACATGTATGTTGTTCCTACTTCTATTCACGAGTTCTACTCAATCCTTCGATCGATCTCTCTGAAATGTTCATGAGTGATAGATGACCACGTCGAGGTGTGCTGGAAGGGTTCAAGTTGATTCTATTGAACAATTCTCGACATATGCGTCTTTGAGAACCATAATGTCAGAAATTCCCAAAATTTGATCCAATTTTCGGAAAATATGTCCTAGAATAAGTTTCTGAAAAAATTCAGAAAAAGGTAATGAATTGTTGATATTGGCATGATAGACCGGTTAATTGATAAGTAGTTTCGTGGAAATGCATGGAGGAGGAGTATTACGCGGTTTCCTATTACGTGGTGGAAAATTCACGATTTCAATGATTGGAATGGATGACAATGGGGGGTAAACATTAAGAGAGTGAATGAGAATGGTGAAAAAATCGGTGTTCGAATGACAAAAATTTTGATATGAGGATTGCCGACGGAAATATTTCTGAATGCAATATCAGAATTCTCGAAAATGTTGACAATCTTATCGTTGAAGATGTATGCGTCGGAAACTTTTCGATATAGTTAGGTGTTAATCTGTTCAGCACATCTTAGGGTGGTTATCACTCATGAGAATTTCAGGAAAATCGATCGAAGGGTTGAGGAGAACGGCTGGACAGCATATGCACAGGCAGAGACAATGATGGTCAAAGATCAATGTTTAGCCTAGAGGGGATAATAGTAGAGGAGGAGATAAGACCTACAATCGAACGATCCCGGTGAGATGGAAAAAAATGACTGAAGCTGACTCCCCGTCAGTGAAAGTTTCTCAAATGAAGAATGGATTTCGGTGAAATGATTGGAGAAATTCCTGTCACGGATAGAACTCTTTCTCTTCGAGGAATCAGGGAGGAATCACTATTATAGTGATAGGATTATGACGAGGAATCGATGGGGTAGAGCCGATTGTAGAAGGCGGTGTAGGACGGATTCCAGGAGGCTGTGTGGGCGTATGATAGTAAGAAATGTGGGACGGACATTGAAATGGGACTTGGAGACAATTTTGGAAGGCAGTGTGTCGCGGTTTTGAGTAGGCAGTGTGGGGCGGATTATAGGAAGAGAAGTCGGGCGGATTTTGAACAGCAGTGTTGGGCTGATTCCAGCAGGCAGCCTGGGGCGGACTTTGAACGGCAGTGTAGGGCAGACAATAAAATGAAGAGTGGGGCGGATTGCGAATGGGAGTGTGGGGCGAACCATAGAATGAAGAGTGGGGCGGATCTCAAACGGCAGTGTGAGGTGGAGTTTGGCGCTGTCGGGTGGTGTGGGGCGGTGTGAGCAGAAGATTGGAAAGGAACTATATAGTATAGGGAGATATGCAGAGTTACCGAGGATAGACACGTCTAGATTCCGCCTGGAGTGACGATCTTGATGCTCCCCCCCCCCCCCCCGAGTGTCCGCTGTCCATAATCGGGTCACAGCACCATTTCAGGGCATGTCAATCCCTTGAATCTGACATTCATCTTAGAGATGACCATTTTGAACATGTATGCAGAGTGACAGGGAATGGTAAGATCTAGATTCCACCTGAGGTGACGATCTTGATAGCCCTCCAGAAGTTTGCTGACCATAATCGAGTCGTAGCGCCATTTTGGAGCATGCTCCTCCCCTGGCTTCGTTATATATGTTGGAGGAGGCCATTTCAAACATGTATGCTGAACTACAGAGAATGGACATGTCTGGATTCTGCCTGAGGTGACGATCTTCATGGTCCCCCAAGTGTTCGCTGGCCATAATCGGGTCACAGCGCCATTTTGGGGCGTTACCATTCTCTCGATCCGCCATATATGTCGGAGAAGACTATTTCATACATGGATATAGAGTTACAAAATGAGACATGTCTCTATTCCGCCTGAGTTGTCGATCTTGATGGCCTCCCAAGTGCCTGCTCATCATAGTCGGGTCACAGCGCCATTTTGGGGCATGTCCATTCCCTGGACTCGACAAATATGTTGGAGGAGACCATTTTGAACATGTACGCAGAGCAACAGAGAATGAAAACTTCAAGATTCCGCCTGAGGTGATGATCTTGATGAACCCCCAAGTGTCTGCTGGCCATAATCGGATCCCAGCGCCATTATGGGGCATATCTTTTATATGGATTAGACATATATATTGGGAAAGACCATCCAGAACATGTATGCAGAGCTAAAGGGAATGGACACGTCTACATTCCGCCTGAGGTGACGATCTTGATGGCTCCCCTTTTGGGACCTTCCCATTCCCCCGATCCGACATAAATGTTGAAGAAGACCATTCTGAACATATATGCAGAGTTACAAAGAATAACCATGTCTAGATTCCACCCTCTTCCTGGAGTCTGAAGAGCGCTGCTCATCCATTTGCTCTCTTTCTGCTAACTCCAAACTCAGTATTGAAGTCTGAAGTTAGCAGACAGATGGCAGACAGATGGACTGTAATTCTTCCAGGTAGTCAATGTTGATCTCAAGGTCCGTCAAGGCTGCCTTCAATACGCGTGGGCCATCCGTCTGTCATTCGTCTGCCATATGTCTGCTCCCTTCAGACTCATTTCCTTAGATCATGCGCCTGCGAAGGAATTGCTCTGTATCCTCCTTGGTCACGTGATGGAGAATCAAAAACCTGACGAAGAATGCATAAGGAAACATAGGTACAACTGGCATTCATAATATTGCGCATCTTTCCATCGCGAAGATCACGCAATTCCACATGAGAATCTCAAAGAGTTGCTCTTTGGTGTAACCATGCTATGCTGATTTCCTTAGATCTCGTCTGATCAGGTCCAAAATGGCTGAACAAAGGTTTCCGAAGTCAATTCCGATGAGTTTACCCTTTTGAGCTTAAGGCGCGATGGATGCACTTTTCTGAAGAAGAGATCGCGATTCTTGTGTTGTATCCTTAATGGAAGGAAATGCAGGAATAGTTTATTGTGCGGATCGGAGAATCGTTTTGGGTTCCCGTAGGGGTCAAAATGTTCATATTATAGACCATAGGATTCAATGAAAATTGACAGGAACTGATCCGAGACATCCACGTTCTTCGTTTGGCGTCCTCGGATGCGATAATTGATGTATCTTGAATGAGATATCTTCTTGTCTCCCGAAAAGAATCATCAAGGGTTCCATACAACAGAAATTCACATGCGAACTCGGGGACCCACGGAGAGTAATCCGCATTCGAAAGATTCGAGATCCTGATTACGAGGTAAAATCATGGTATAATAGGCATCTTGCATTTTTTTTGACCCCCCAAAAAAAAAGTTTGGCAAATTTGAGCAAATCGAGATGAGTAAGGAGCAATTGGAAAGAAATTCCCAAAAATTGTTTACAACTTGCGCAAATTATTTGAAAGTCAGACGATTGTGTCACACGGTGCAAGTCATCCTACTGTCAAACAATATGCGCAAGAGAAAGAAAATTTTTGGGATCTTTTCTTCAATTGCACAATACTTGTCTCGATTTGCTCGAATTTGCCAAACCTTTTTCTAGAGGGATCAAAGAAATTGCAAGACGCCATACAATAGCGGCAGTCGACGATTTTGTCGGAGTGACGTCACACAGTGCAAGTCATCAGACTTTCAAACAATTTGCGCGAGATGAAAACAATTTTTGGGGATTCTTTTTCCAATTGCACCCTACCTATCTCGATTTGCTCGAATTTGCCAAACCTTTTTTTGGGGGGGTCAAAAAAAATGCAAGATGCCTATTGACCCCGCCTCGTTTCTGAACTCTTCTCGAATCAGGATCTGGCATTCTTGAGCAACAGTGGATGAGTATAGAAATGCTCGTCTCGAGGAAATCTGCCATCCAGATCACCCAACGAGACTCGGAGAGAGACAAATAGACTCGGAGTCACTCGTTATATCGTATGACATTTTACAGATTTACTATGGGATTTGCGTAACCATCTGCGTCACCATAACTTGGGTTGGTGCAACACACAGCATGAAGATTCTCTATCTACGTGAGGGTTTTGAGCTCTTCCCAAAAACTCAGACATCGAATGATACTTCGAAAGACCATCAAGGATTTGAGGTAAGTCTCTCTGGCATGGAATATATATATATATATATATATATATATATATATATATATCTCCCCCTAATATATAGTAGTGAGAACGAGATTCCTCAGAATTCCCTTGACTCCCTTGAATGCCCCCGAGGGCCCCTGAGGGCCCCGAGTGCCTCTGACCAATTAACCTAAATTACGTTTCATATTCACCTTAGGGGCTGAAAGATTCCCCTGAGATCCCCTAAGGGCCTTCGAGGGCCCCTGAGGGCCCCTAAATTGTTCTGAGCCCCTGCAGGTCCCTCAGTCCTCTCAATTTTCCTCTGCAGCCTCCGAGAAATGACTGCCTCCCCATCATCATTATTTTCCATCAGATTATTCAATTATCACAACATTTAAAGTGAGCTTGGGTTACAAAGAAGATGTATATTCCTTCCACAAATATGAATTAGAGAAATTTTACAGTATATCCAAGAATCAAAAATCAATAACCAATATCTTCGTGTGACGGAACAGTCTTCCACAACATGAACTTCATTTTCCAAAATCGAGTTCTCAATTTCCATCTTTTCACAACCTAACAATTAACAATATGAACCGACAAGGCGCCTTGTATCCGTACGGAATCCCTATATCAGGCTTGCCAACATGAAATCAAATCAGGGCTGCCAACTTGACGAGACAAATGTCCCTAGGCGAGTGTAGATGTTCCTAGATCTTTTTAGATTGTTTGTAATATATTTATTGATGGGCGGGTGGATGGGTGGATCGGTCGGTGGGTCGGTGTGTGTGTGTGTGTCTGTTTTCGTGTCTTGTGTTTGTGATGATGTGTGTAGAATCCTCTTTTGTGAGCCAGTCCAGGACACGTACACTTACTTGACGAATATAATGAATATATCCACATTTCACGGCGTGTTGTCACCGGCTCGAGGATATGGATTTGTGTTCGTGTGTGTGTGTCTATTTTCGTGTCTTGTGTTTGTGAGTGTGAGTAGAATCCTTTTTTGTGGGGCAGCCCAGTACACGAGATACATTATGTATCCTCCTTACCGCACCAACATATATCGTATATATTGACGTCTTTACAGCGTGTGGGAACCGGCTCGAGGATATAGATTCGATGTTTCATGTATGTGTTTGTGTGTGTTTGAGCATGAGTTGTAAGTGTGTGGACACCGGCTCGAGGATATGGATATGTGTTTGTGTGTGTGTGCGTCTATTTTTATTTCTTTTGTTTGTGAATTCTTTCGTGTAAGGCAGCCCATGATACATACACTCATTCTACGTGTTTATTACTGTATCACCATCATATAACTCCGGAAGAATTCTAAGGATATTCGTCTTTTTAAGTAATAGTTAATATATATTGAAATTAAAAACCAAATACTATTGAAGATGATTCATCACCCTTGATATATGATGTTGAGTATATATATTATGATAATGATAGTGGTATGAGTGTTGAGAAGTGTATTCTCAGTAGTTGTAACTCCACGTCACAGGGACCGAGAGAGACATGATCAGATGAACCTGACACGTATTGGTTACCTTCACGGGCCAAGGGACGATGTTCAGATCAGAGGAAATCTAACGGTTTGATCTTGAGAAGTCGTGTCAGTGTAGAATGTTGTTTAATGTGATATCCATATCAGGATGAAGATGTATGAGTTTTCAGTTTTTGTATTTGTTATCGGGGTAGTTATGAGTTTTCAAGATATTGAGAATTAATGAGACTAAAACTATAGTTATTTTTCTATGGGACTAGATGATGGTGATCAGTTGGAATTTTTTAACAAGTGATTCAATGTTGGAGATTAACATATGTTGGAATATGTCCTATTGAGAATTTTCATATGTCGTTTTAAAATTAATAATTGAATTCTATTTGATTATTCGCGTTCACTCTACGAACTATTATTCTAGTGAAATAGTGAATATGAAAATGTATAATTTCAGATGAAGATTTGAAATAGAACTATCGAATTTGACTAAGACTTTAGATGTTGCAAACCGGATTTTTTGATATTCTTGTAAATTTTGAATATTATGGAGGGTTATTTGAATGTATTATCGTGTTAATCATGGTGTGTTGATGATATTGTATTGAATTTTTTGCATTGGTCGCTGTCAGCGGAGTGAGTCACTCTTGGGCCATGGCCTAAGCAAGTCACCGCAACGTCATCATCAGTATTACATGTAAATGTTGTATTCGTGGCGAATGTGTATGATAATTTTGTGTATGATAGTTAATAATGTGAAGTGTGAGTTGTTGAAGAATCAGTATTGCATTTATTTGCGTCGGTCGCTCTCAGCGGAGTGAGTCACTCTTGAGCCATGGCTAAAGCAAGTCACCGCAACGTCATCTTCTATGTCAAGTATGATGTTCTGAAAGTGTCGTGTATTTGTCCATTTCGCAACATCTTAGAATCTATTCAAAATATTTTAAGAATTTGAATATATTATTGTGGCATAATGATTTTAGAACTTTTGAAATAAATCACTTGTTTCATTATCTCAAAGTTGATCGTTCTAATTGTTATATAAGAATTGACAGTTGGAAAACTCAAATGAAACTTTATATTGAAGAAAGTCAATCAACACAAGGAAACTGATGAGGATGATGGTCCGAACCGAATCATATTTTCCAACATATGTTAGGATCTCACATGTTTTTTATGAATACAGTGATACTTGAATCATATCCGAAATATATTTTAAGAAGTTGAATATATTGTGAGGGTACAAATGTAGGCTCTGGATCTCGGGGGAGAGCCGGATGAATATTTAGGATTCGGGATACCTCGATATAGGTGTGCGTATATTCATGGATTAATATTAGACTTCGTATTTCATTTTCTCGTTCGATTTCCACCCCCCACGCGGGTACTTAGGGCCTCGTGACTGATGGAAATCTCCCGAAATTTTTATGATTTTCGCAGAAGAACGAGATGAGTACTTAGGCTCATCCGCGTGATCGTTCTACGGAAATCACTGGAGCTATAAGTGCGAATTTTATTACCTGGATAGTCATAAAGGATAGTTGTGGGTACTTAGGGCCACAAACTCATCAGTTATGATACCCAGGCTTAAATCTCCAGAATCCCACAAACCATGATGAATAATTAAATTTATCAGACTTGTAGGATAACTGAGATCTGTATCGTTGAATCAGGCAATTGCTTCTTGGTGAGTCCGGGTACTTAGGGCCGAACTACCCCCAAGAGATTGCCTAGGAACTGTATCGAGGTCATGCATTTGATTTTCAAGAGAAAAACACATATATTCTATCTCATATAAGAATTGTACCATTTATTGTGATTCTCAATACATTTATCTTATTGGAAAGCTAGAGTTTCAAGCTCGATACAGCTCACGAATTCAACTGAGCATAAGCCTGCCGCAATGGGCCAACGAGCCTGTATTTATACCTGGAACTCTAGCTGTACAATATATCTATATCGTGATTAGATGACTGAATAGATTATCGAACATTCTCAAAAACAATATTTCATTGGAAAAATGATATTAATTGAGCAGTTTCGTGAAATTTGCATACAATATTTGATTTATCATCTCAAAAGGAAATAAATTCAACGTAAAACTCAGATTGATTTATTTTATATTTATTGCTAGAAACAAAAAGATAAATTCCTGGAACTTTCTAGAAGCACGTGGCTTTTCATCTAATTTGAGATTTAATGGAAATCAAGAGAAAAATTGAGTTCTTCTTATATTGGGCTACTCTACTCATCAATACTTCCATTTGGAAAAAATACTACTTTAATCACAAATCCATTTTGCAAATAATATTTACAATATTTACAACATTTCGAATTTGGGGTCTATCTTCCTTTAAATGAGTAACTTTGTGATAGATTACGTTTTTTTCAGGGTATAAATGGAAAGATACATCAAAAAAGTATAAAGAAAAAATCGTTGTTATTTTTTAACAAAAACATTTAGTTTGCAAAATAAAATAGACGGGCAAAATCAAGTAATTCTAAAAAGTGTCTATATACATCTTGTAGCTCAGAAAATGAGCTTTATCATAACAAAAGAAAGATTACGATTTCATGAAGTTTCATATAAGAAATTCCTCATAGAAATTCATAGAATATTCTTGAGTTTCTATGTATGAGTATATACATATTTACGTCTTAGTGTGTGTCTATTCACCAAGCGTGACACTAAAAGGAAAGCAAACATCTGCCTTATCGGCTCTAATACGCGCGAAGATTTGAATGCTATATACAGCCTCAATAGCACGTGTATTTTGGAGATTGATAAATGAAAAATTAAAATTTTGGGGTTATGGCACTCACATGCCCCCCATTAAAATTTGTGTTTCCGTTATGCGAAATGAAAATTTTAATCAATAAAGTGACATTTCGTTAACTCAAAATTTTAATACTGTTCAATGCGGAGTTCCATTCAACACTTGTGCCCCCCACTGCCCTTTTAAATCGGGTGTGCTTGCGGATATGGTTGATGGCCGTCTCTTCGAGAACGTGGCTCCGATTATCCTCACTCTGCTCGATTGTTTCAGTGGGTGGTGCAAATGGAATTGGGATATCTTCTCCCGAAAGTAATTTATTTTTGCCTGCCTCCAAAGTGAGTTCTGAGATTTTGGATTCATCTTCATGTGGGTTTAAATTCACTCCACTATAAATCTTTTGATTTTCTTCCTCCCGATCCTTATGATCGTTTGAGGGTGATTTTTCAAAAGCAGAGCCTCCATTTAGTAGGTTGCTCGGGTGAGGCAAGACTGCTTCTTTATTTGAGAGCGAGTCTGACTCGGTTGCACATTTTGTGCAGGTTGTATCACTCGATTTCTGAGTTTGATACGGATTTTGATTTTGATTGAATTCCTTAATCTCTTGAATCGGAAGTGTTATAATTGGATGGGTCGAGGACCTGGTTTTGTATCCACCACCCTGTAGTTTTTTGGGAGGACAAGCGTTTGGGTTGAATTCTATATCTCCAGTTGCACCTTGCCTTTTGTCAAATTGACAATTATTTTGTGGGTCCGAGAAACAAGATGCAACTACTGCACGTTTCCCGGATCCGAAGATTCATCTTTTGGGACTTTGTCCAATTTTCGTTTCTCTTTGGCCTCAACGTTCAACTTGTTCGAAGACCAAGAAGAGTTTTGTTTTTGTTGGCGATTCTTGTTCGACGCGTCATCGCAGTCAAAATCAGCCAAAATATTGAAAAAAATAGATTTGGTTCTCTCTGGTTGACATCGGAGGGCAGCTCTCAATTCCCGATCGAAGTGGCAGCTGAGTTGATTGATAATCTCATCGTCATTTTGCCCCCCATTAACCTCGAGAGCAATATTGAATAATTCCATGGCGTACTGAACTCTAGTTAGCTTGCCGTCGGATTTGAATTTTCCAAATTCTAATTTCATTTTAAATTTTCTTCGGATACTCTCGTTCCAAAAATGTTCTCGAAAGAGACATTCAAAGTCCATAAGAGACTCAATCTCATTTTCATGGAGATTATACCAACTGAGAGCTGTTCCTTCTAAGGATTTCGATAACACAAGATGGAGTTCTTGGTCATCCAACTCCATGGTCTCAATGTACCGCTGGAGTTCCTTCAGGAATCTCACGGGACGCTCTGTGGCTTCTCCTTTGAAGACAGGAGGTTTGAATTTTAATTTTCTCGCAATGGGTTCAGATGACCCAAATGAAGTGCGAGCGAGATCATTGAATTGTTTTTGAAGAAAAGTTTGGGTGATTTTGATCCCTTCGATGGAATTTTTACATTGATCGATATCCTTTTCAATCTCTTCGCAGCGTTCATTTCGCAAAAGCGAGAGGGTATTTGAAAAGGTATCTTGCATTTCCTCAGTGAGGTTGATTTTTTCGGAAAGTTTCTTGATCTCATCTTGAAAAGATTTATTTTGGGTACGGAGATTTTCGTTCTCCTTTTGTACTCGGGTTAATTGTTCGAGTGCCAATTCTAATTTAGAACAAAGGGCCTCATTTTTCTTCTCAAGAGTTTTGATTCTTTGATCCAAAATAGATTGATCATCATCCAAGATTTTCAACTCTTCCGTGACAGCCACAGTCCATAAACGCATGTTTTGATCGCGTAGGGGCAGATTTTCAATATTACCGTCGTCTTTTTCGATGCGAGTTAGAGTGGCACGGGCCGAAATATAGGCTCTGTCCGCACTCGCAATCGATCGACGACTCGAAGACATTCTGAAGCTGACCCGAACTACAAGCGTGTAGACATGGTTGTCATCCAGAAGGCGTTTTCAAGGTTTCGATTCATTAGAATCTATAATTCTTTATTATCGTAATTTTTCTGTTGCATACTCTTTCTTATGAGCTGTAAGGGAATTATTATGCATTGGAGTGATGAGATCTACTAGAAAAAATGCAATTGATTGATGAAAATTTTGGAGTGGCCGGGGATCGAACCCTGTGCTTCCGCGTGGGAGTCAAATACGCTGGCCACTAGACCAGTGAGGTTGCTGCATGCGAGCGAACTAAACGTGCTCTACATGAAACTAGTGGGGAGGGGTTATACTCGCATACGCCGAGCTATGTATATTGGGATTCCCCGAAGCCAAATGAAGAAGTTATTTACCGGAATGGTTAGATATTCATACATAGAGCGATATATGCTTTTTTCGACACTATTCGTGCGATGTAAATCACGCACTAATCTTATTTCGTATTCTAAATCACTGCACTTTTGTTCTAAATCATGCACGCGATCCAACAATGCTTTTACGTCAATTCTCATGATTTGAATATGACGGCCTTGAGCAGGGGATGTGTTTTCCAAATTCTTTAATCTATCATCGAAATTTGAAATTGCGTCCCACTGCTCGTCTTGCGCCTCGTTAATATTTTCGAGCTCTTCGCGAATTTGTTGGATCGGTATAGTGCAATTTTCACTAAAAAGTACTCCTCGATATTCTGGTATCATTTTTGAAGAATTATATTCTCAATTTACGATTTTGAAAATTACAACATCGACTGAAAAAACCATAGAGCGTACAAAACGCGCTCATATCATGGTAAATCACTCTAATTATTTATTTGAAAAAGTATGAGGGGCACAAGTGATGAATAGACCACAATTAATCCACGAATACACGCTTTTTTCACTTATCGAGGTCCCTGTCTGGGCGCCATATGTGAGGGTACAAATGTAGGCTCTGGATCTCGGGGGAGAGCCGGATGAATATTTAGGATTTGGGATACCTCGATAGAGGTGTGCGTATATTCATGGATTAATATTAGACTTCGTATTTCATTTTCTCGTTCGATTTCCACCCCCACGCGGGTACTTAGGGCCTCGTGACTGATGGAAATCTCCCGAAATTTTTATGATTTTCGCAGAAGAACGAGATGAGTACTTAGGCTCATCCGCGTGATCGTTCTACGGAAATCACTGGAGCTATAAGTGCGAATTTTATTACCTGGATAGTCATAAAGGATAGTTGTGGGTACTTAGGGCCACAAACTCATCAGTTATGATACCCAGGCTTAAATCTCCAGAATCCCACAAACCATGATGAATAATTAAATTTATCAGACTTGTAGGATAACTGAGATCTGTATCGTTGAATCAGGCAATTGCTTCTTGGTGAGTCCGGGTACTTAGGGCCGAACTACCCCCAAGAGATTGCCTAGGAACTGTATCGAGGTCATGCATTTGATTTTCAAGAGAAAAACACATATATATTCTATCTCATATAAGAATTGTACCATTTATTGTGATTCTCAATACATTTATCTTATTGGAAAGCTAGAGTTTCAAGCTCGATACAGCTCACGAATTCAACTGAGCATAAGCCTGCCGCAATGGGCCAACGAGCCTGTATTTATACCTGGAACTCTAGCTGTACAATATATCTATATCGTGATTAGATGACTGAATAGATTATCGAACATTCTCAAAAACAATATTTCATTGGAAAAATGATATTAATTGAGCAGTTTCGTGAAATTTGCATACAATATTTGATTCATCATCTCAAAAGGAGATAAATTCAACGTAAAACTCAGATTGATTTATTTTATATTTATTGCTAGAAACAAAAAGATAAATTCCTGGAACTTTCTAGAAGCACGTGGCTTTTCATCTAATTTGAGATTTAATGGAAATCAAGAGAAAAATTGAGTTCTTCTTATATTGGGCTACTCTACTCATCAATACTTCCATTTGGAAAAAATACTACTTTAATCACAAATCCATTTTGCAAATAATATTTACAATATTTACAACATTTCGAATTTGGGGTCTATCTTCCTTTAAATGAGTAACTTTGTGATAGATTACGTTTTTTTCAGGGTATAAATGGAAAGATACATCAAAAAAGTATAAAGAAAAAATCGTTGTTATTTTTTAACAAAAACATTTAGTTTGCAAAATAAAATAGACGGGCAAAATCAAGTAATTCTAAAAAGTGTCTATATACATCTTGTAGCTCATAAAATGAGCTTTATCATAACAAAAGAAAGATTACGATTTCATGAAGTTTCATATAAGAAATTCCTCATAGAAATTCATAGAATATTCTTGAGTTTCTATGTATGAGTATATACATATTTACGTCTTAGTGTGTGTCTATTCACCAAGCGTGACACTAAAAGGAAAGCAAACATCTGCCTTATCGGCTCTAATACGCGCGAAGATTTGAATGCTATATACAGCCTCAATAGCACGTGTATTTTGGAGATTGATAAATGAAAAATTAAAATTTTGGGGTTATGGCACTCATTCATTTGATGTAAGAATTTCAGAACTTATGAAATGATCTGTTTGTTCTATCATTACAACATTAGATAAATGGAATTGCTTGAATTGTTGTATGAAAATTGAACGATGATGAACGTTATTAAAAATTTACATTAAAAGAAGTGAATTGACAAAGGGGGACTGGTTGGGATAATGTTCCCAACCGAAAATTTTTTTTATTATACCTCTCAATACATTTAAAATTCCACATAATTTTCATATATATACTTATGGCCTCCTAGAATTATCATATATTCATAAGATATATATATTAATTTTGTATCATAGATTGATAATATCAAAGTTTTCACAAAGAATCCCTATACTTTTGTCATTCCTCTGTCATTTTTTGTCATCTCTCATACTTATGTCATTTCATGAAAGTTGAACTGATTATGATGGTGAATTTTTCAATTTTTCAATCCTCGTTAATCGTTGGTGAGTGTATCATTATGATAGTATATAAGTATTGAGAAATGTATTATGTGTCGGTGTAACTTCACGTCACAGTAACTGAAAGACTCATGATCGAATGAACATTATTCGTATTGATTACCCTCGACGGGCCAAGGAACGATGTTCAGACCAGAGAAATCTTACAGTTTGATCTTCAGAAGTAGTGTCAGTGTGCAATGTTGTCCATGTGGTGTTTCGAATCATTTAAAAATGTGATGATGGTGATGAATATGAGAAATATATTCAAATCATTCAAAAAATAAGGATTCTGAGAAGTTGATTATATCATTATGATATTAGAATTTCGAAACTTTTGATATAATTTACTCAATCCATTATATTAACGTCTGATGGATGGAAATGTTGAAATTGTTGTATGAGAGACGAATGACAATAAACGTTATTAGAAACTTACGTTAGAGAGAGTAAATTGACACAGGGAGACTGGTTGGGATGATGTTCCCAAACAAAAATATTCTTTATTATACCTTGTTACACATTCAGAAATCCACATAATTTTCATATATATATATATATATAAACTTATATATATACTTACGTTCTACTACATATATCATATATATTCATAAGACCGAGATATATATTTTGAATATTTTGATGAAGAGAAATGGGAAAATACTTATATACTGATTGTTGAAGCTTTTTCAAAGAATTTCTAATATTTTTCACATTTCTTCACTTTTCTTAATGTGTATATAATGAATTTGAGATGGAAACTGAAATGCTCATGATAGATGAATTTTTGAATCCTCAATGAATGTTGATGAGTGTATCATGATGAATGTATATGAGTATTGAGAAATGTCTTATGTGTAGGTGTAACTTCACGTCACAGTGACGGAAAGACTCATGGTCAAATGGACCTTATTCGTATTGGTTATCCTAAACGGGCCAAGGGACGATGTTCAGATCAGAGGAATCTAACGGTTTGATCTTGAGAAGTAGTGTCAGTGTGCAATGTTGTTGATGTAGTATTTCAAAAAATATAAGAATTGTAGTTGCTGAGAGTGAAATTTCTGTAATGTATGTTGAGGAATACATTGTTTTGGAAGAAAATATGAGAAAATATTATTGACCGATCAACATTACAGATAATATCACGCATTATGATTAGTAAAAAAAAAATTAGAAATTCTTTGTGGAGACATATTAATCCAACTATCATGTAAAAAAAGCATGCTTATATACTAATCGATGGGGCGTCGAGAAGATTCATAGGATACAAGGGGGATTCTTCCGTCATCGCGAGAATTTCTATTTTTTTCTTCTCAACTGGAACGATAACAAGGATACCGGGGATGGTAATTGAATTCTCACGAACCTTGTGTCTCCATAATTGCTGAGATTGTTCCTAATCTTATCTGCTTGCTTCTTGATCTCAATCATTCAATACAATAAATTGTATACATTGATAAAATATTATAACAATGAGATCAGGAAATAGGATGGGAGAGGGGGTAATCTATCGTTATTTTTATCGGGGACTTTCAACAATTTTATATAAAAATTCTAGAACTCATTCATTCTTCTGGAATCATCTTCTATGATCGGCAACGTCGATGATAATGGTCCATCTTTGTAAATCTCGTTGCATCTATCATGTATTAGGATTCTGAAAAAACGAAAGTTTGCACAAATGTTCCTCATTAATATGATTCTTTATAACATTCTCTTGTTCTAATTGCGTTTGTTAATTAAACAGAATCCATCGCGATATGAAATATTCGCTGTTTCTCTCATAAGATTCATGATCTAGATATCTGTATTGAGATAAAACTAATAAAATCCACAAAAAAAATGAATGATTGAGAATATCAAATGAACGTACACGTAGTGAACAATGATAAAAGATTTTGAAAGTTCAAATGTATACCAATTTCGCAGTAAATATACACCATGAAAAATTTCCCGAAATTTTATCAAATTAGTTGGATGAAAGATTCAAACAGCCGGTTGAAAGCCAATTCAACCATTAGGTTGAGAATTTGACCAGTTCAATTGAAAAATTACTGAGTTTCTCAACTATTTGGTTGATATTACTATCAAATAATTGAGGTCTTCATCCAACCAATCAGGAGATCTTTCATTCAATCAATCGATTAAAGTCTTCATGAATAATACGAGAATATTTCCGTAATATTCATGTATTTTGTTGATACTACATTCTCATGAGTTTACATCGCCTTGTGAAGATATCTCAAAGGCAGAATGTAATCTCAAATACACGCATTCCGAATGTAATCCAACTATTACTTACCCCTTAATCCGTTTCATCGATCTCATTATTGTCGCCTTGTTTCTTCCTTGGGATGAATAGATGTTGTTTCCCATCTTCCTTCCGTTCTACCGACTTCGTTTTGTTGCTGGTTCAACAGCTCTATTGCCTGTAAATTATAGAGGATTATCATATGTATTATATATGTATATGTTCATTATATCTACGGAGTGAATACTTATAATATTATGGTTATATTTATGGCATCTTATTTGATGGAATATAATTTTGAAGATTCAACTTACTTATTAGATCCGTGAAATATTGATTGATGAGTTTCCAATGATCCATCTGGTTGCTCGTCTTCATACGAGCTGCTTATTACAGTGTCATCGTGTTACAAATCTAAAAAAAATTGAATTCAAATATAGAGCATTATATTAATGATCTTATTTTAATTCAAATATAAATAAATATTTCGCATGTTACTCACCTTAGATATAGTACTGCATTCTTTAATCTTCTCCAAATTTCCAACGCACCGGTGTGTCCGCGAGGAAAGCAAGTGGAAGACTAAGCTCTTCAGTTAATCAGCGCACCAGGATATGTGTTATCCCCTCCCTCATCCCAACCGATACAAAATATATATATCATCGGTAAGTATGCGGTGATGCGAGTGGGGGGAGAGGAACAGATGAACTATACAGCCAGCAAAAAGCGCGTGCTATTGGGCATTACCCCCACTCTCTTATATGTAGATACCGTGATATATATACCATAAACTGAGGCCACATTGGCGCCAATGATTTTATGTGTCGGTTATATGATGCCGCGGCTGATCGATGACGTATTACATTCTTTGTTTATGTGTGAAGTTCATGCCTGTGTATACGTGTATATAAGTGTGTGTTACTAGGAAAGTGGATAAGTGAATATTTGTGAGATGGGGTTAGGGTGCGTGTTTGTATGAACGGGTGTGTGGACGTATGTGTGTGTTTGAGTGAGTGTGTGTGTATGTGTGTGAGTGCGATGAAAAGAAAAATTGATAGATTTTCAAATAAATGTGCAATCTGAAATAAATGTGTACGAGAAATTATGACAAGATAGATTTTAAAATATTCTTAAGATGTTCTTTATGTCATAAATTAATGGTGTTGGATTCATGAATGGCTTACGTGTGTTCGACTCTAGACATTGAAGTATGAGTGTATGTGTGTTTGTGTGTGTGTGTGTGTGTGTACATTTGAATGTGTATGTCGGAAGAACATGGAAATTCAGAGTTGAATTCAGTATACGCCCTCCAAACTTACATATCGTCGCCCCCGACGAAGAAAAACACGTCCCCATTCAAGAATGCATTGGGAGAACAATGGGAGGTGTTTTTCTTCTTCGGGAGCGACGATATACACTGCACTATAAAAAATTCGCCCAAGAAACTTCAACTAAATAGTTAAATGATAAATTCAATCAGCTGGTTGAACAGATGATTCAATCAATTGATTGGAGAGATTGTTTAAATTTCCCACCAAACTGGTATAATTCTCAACCAAATTGTTGAATTCTTATTCAACCAGCTGGTTGAATTTTTCATTCGACCAATCGATTGAAGGTTTTTGAAAATTTCTCTTATAGTGCGATTATACATCCAACGATTATACATAGATACATACGAAGTATCGTTATCCTTTTTGTTATCTTAACAAAAATTGCGTCATCGGTAACCATAGCGTATGGTTCCAAATGGACTTCACTCTATAAATTTGTTTGGAATTGATCTTTACACTAGCGTAATGCCTCGCGTTGCTCGGCCTGTAAGAGTTCCCGAGAGGCGTATTGGTTTCTCAAAATGCTCTTTCAAATCGAATGAAGATATGTTTTGTACCATTTTTATATAGTGAGTTGAGTAATGGCATTTTTTATGGTCTCCATGAGTTCAAAACCATGTGAAAAACTAATTCTCAACTATATATATAAAATTTCTGAGGAACAATTTCTCATTTGATTTGGAAGAACATTTTGGAAAACTAATACGCCTCTCGGGAACACTTACAAGCCGAGCAACGCGAGGCATTACGCTAGTTTCAATTAATCTACAGCCTCCACTTTCACATGTACGTTGAACTTGTAAAGACCACTCAATGCGATCAATTTCGAAACGATTCTTTTCACTTTCATATGATTGATCACAAAATTAACCATTCTCTTGTAAGTCACCGTAAACTTCTAACTCCACTCCACGATCGTACGATTCAATTTGACCGTCTTCATCTTTCACAACAATAACATCAAGTTCGTGACGTAGATTCGTAATTACACCCAGAATTCCACTTCCATTCTTCTCATTCTTTCGAAAGCATTGATCCTTCAGATAACCCTCTATCTCTGGAGAATCGACGAGACTTATGTAAAAATCATGTCATATAGTCGGAACATCGACAATTCAACTCATCTCTTCATCCTCTTTTCGAAGGTATATCATCAAATTTTATTTTGTTGTATATCCCAACGTCGTATTCGCGATTTTCTTGTTCAATTCTATGATATCCTCGTTATGAGATGACAGAACAACTCTATTCGTAGAAATATCTCCATTCATGTCTTTGAATATGGTTCTCTATACATCATTACTTATACACGTATACTCAATTTGATATGATAATTAATTCCCTGATATTATCCTCAATTTCGTTTGAAGTTAACCCTTGTGTACGTACCTCACTAATTCACTGTCATCGCCCTTTTTCTGGAACTCAGATTTGCGAAATACTTCGTCAACACACGCAACTATAGTTCTGTAACATCAATGTCATCAACATTTCTAATCGTAGAGATATATATCAGTGAACAGAATTACTAACGTTGTTTCATCTCCAAGTTTGAATATATTCTTCGAATGATCGAGTCCGGGAATTGCTCACATTCGCTGCGAGCTCTCAAAGGAATACTCTGTGTTTCATGCAATGCTATTATTCCATCGAAACACTCAATTCCTGTAGATCGATCTGATTACTTCAAGCACTTTCCGTATTCTTCTCCAACTTCTATTTGTTGATAATCATCATGTTCTGATTAATCAAAACTAGAAAGAGTGAAATTTTTAGGGTTTGCGAAGAATCGACGAGTTGCGTCGACTGCTGTGATTGCTGATCGCGCGCGATGCAATGAGAATGAGAAAGAGAGAGAGAGAGAGGTCCGACGCTGCGCAGTAAAACATTTTGCGTTGACACAATGTTGAAACGCGCAGAGCCCGAAACTAACACAAATGCCCGCGAACCGTGATCATTGATGCGCTCACACATAGATTTTGGTGACAAGATTCCCTTCGGCCGCGGCCGAGTTCAATGAAAGCGAATAAAAACGCTGAAAAAGGCCTTTTTTCAAACTTCAAAAAATTCTAGCGGGCGTAATAAATTTTTCAAGGGGCTGAAACTCTGGGAAAGTACTATTTTTGGTGCCTACTTCCATGTCAAGAATTGGCGAAATGATCCGCGGGGGTCGTGCGCACGGATTTGCCGAAATATAGTGATCTGACCCATTTATATATAAATAGTTAGTAGCGTTTCCAGAAACGCCGGATTTCTCAGGAGAACTCTAGTGGTCTTTCGGGTCCGTCGGAGCCCATTGCAAGGGTAATCAGCCTCTCTATTCATATATCCATACCACAGGTATCTCTTAGTTCAGCAACTTGATCTGAGGGAAAGGTCCGTGGTCAGGTTTGTGAAAAGCGTGATGGGCCGCACAGTGGGGCTAAAAATCGATCTTGGGACAAGATTCAGCAACGCATGGATTCTCAACCAACCAAAATGATTGAAGCGGGATCTTCTCCGTTTTTGGCCCCTCTATAAGATCCTTCCCCGGAGAATTCGGATTGGGGAGCTGCGGGGTCACAGAATCGTGTTAGGCGATCATCCAAAAATCGTCGAAAATCGAGTCTTCTCGATCCTGGCGGCAATGTGCGATTTTCTGGTTGGGCCCAGAAAACGTGTTTTCCGGTCTACATGATGACAGTCATACTCTCAAAATCGCAGAACTCAGGTAACCTAGCTTTGAATCAGGATTTTAAGCTCAATTACCTTGTTAATCAACCCCAATCATCAGAAATCGGATTTTCTCGGTCTTGGCGGTAGTTTACGGGATTGTAGGCGGGCTCAAATTATAAATTAGGGATACACAATGTGTAAACCCATGTCGAAAGAATGCGTGAGCTCGATCCAAGGGCTTCAGAACTCTGCAATATCTTCTCCACTCATCTAGTACTCGAATATCCTTGATATGGACAACCTCTTGGAGTATATGTTGATGTAGCTTCGCAAAGTATTCCTCAAAGATGTCAACTTCACCTAAATACCCTACGAATTCTCCCACCTGGATTCAGGAATGATTGGAGCAAGGAGGAATTATTGATCACTTGTCGGAACAAGATGACATTTCTCGCTCCCCGTCTTGATCACCTTCCAACGCGATCCTGTGCCTCCAGAGCTTCCTGAATCGCATTTTCCGGGGAGATACCTTGTAAGGTGGGAAAAAACGGAAAGGAGCCCGTTTGGATTGTTTCGATCGGTTGAGGATTCGCATAGCACTGAATTTTGTCCCGAAATCGGTTTTCAGCCCCTCTGTGGGCCGTCTCTAGGTGTAGTTTAAGGTGTAGTTATTGGAAGATTAGTTACTATGAGATACGCTCACTACGCGTATGCACATAACTAAGTCCGGGTGGTGCTGGGGTTCTTTGCTAGGAATCATCTATTGGGAGCAATTAAAATCCTACTGGATTCAATTGTATTGGATGGAGTCCTATCGTTACAATAGATCGATATGATCGGGCCAATGGTGAATACAATCAGAATGAACCGGCCTCTATTTCAACGTATCTCGAACTGCTCCCAATATAACACGGAGATATTGAATAAGCAGTGTTCCAACGGTTTCAATGTGACGTGTCACCATTGGATTCTTCCGTTCGAAGTGAGACAGTTAGAGAAATTCACCAGTTCTACTCAGTTCGAGATAATTCAATTAGACTTGGAGACGATCAAATACTAGTCGAGAGAAGCAACGACGTCAAAGTTCTTCAATGCGAAATCGTGAATTCCTCCCATCGCCAAACACTTGAGCGCGTGATTAATGCCACTAAATTAGCTAATACTCCCCAAAGATGGAGAATGATGTTCGACTATCGCATTATAATCAATAGACATGAATGAAATTTGTTCCAATATACTTCAATCGGTTCCAATCGCTGACTGTTTCACTTATCAATGTCATTCAATGGTACATACGGCTTTTCATTTCTCTAGATATGATGGTTATTGATGAATCCGTGCCGCTATTGGCGAATCATATTCAAGGGTCAGAGGTTTCCATTAGTCAATATTCACCGTGTACTGACCTAATTGCGAATGCATATTCCAATAATATTCAATTGACATTAGTCGAATTCGTTCCGATATACTTCAATCGGTTTCCAATTGCTGACTGATTCCTTCTTCGACGTCATTCAATAGTGCATACGGCTGTTCACATCTCTAATAACGAATGCTCATTGATGAAACGATGCTGATTTCGGCCAATCGTTTCCAAGGGTGGAAATTCCCATTAGACAGTACTCACCGAGTACTGACTTGATTGCGTTCATTTTCCCATCAATATCCAATCGACATGAGCCAGGTTCGTCCCAATATACTTTCATCGGTTCAATGACTGACTACTTGACACTTCAATGTCATCCTAGGGGGCATACGGCTATTCAATCCTCTTATTACGAAAAGGGATGGACCTATTGAGAAATCGTTCCCAAGGGAGAAGAGTTCCATTAGACAGTTGTGACGTATGTCACTACGCGCCGAGCCTTGAATGAGTGCAACGCGGGCATCTTCGGATTCTGTCCCTGGAGGTGTAAGTCGATGAGACGACGGAAGAAGAGGTGGTCGTGGTCCAGTGGTTAGGATACTTGGCTCCCGTGAAGAAGGCCATGGGTTCGAGTCTCCGCGGTTCCCATGTAAAATTGACCGCTTACTTTTGCTTTCTCTGAAGAGAAAGCTTTGTTTTCGACACAGCAAATTTTTGATCAATTTTTTCATTCAACTCAATATTTTCTTCAACATAATTCATCTTATCACAAAAGTGCTTCAACCATCTTATTCCTCTCGCCAAAATCTAACGATTGTAAGTAACACTTTTCTCCTTATAATCCTCAAAAACCCGCCAGTGACTCATCTCTCCGGCCCTTTGTCTGTGTCTGTGTGTGTATGCATGTTGTTTTTTTTTGCGCCACGCTTGCTCTTCTACACTCCACTTTATCGATTTTTGCTTTTCTACAAGTTGTATAGAATCACTCAGAGATGAGACCAGTGATTTGCCTGGTCTCTTCTCCAAATCGAATTTAATTTAAACGTTTTTTGAGGTAAAATCGCTGAAATTGTGTACTTTCATACTAAAATATCTCTTTCTAACTTTACCTTACCCCAATTTTGATTACCTAGGCTATGGTGTTTTTGGCTCAATCTATCTTTTGGTTAATACCGAAATTCCATTCAAATTCCATTAACGTAAATTTTTATAAAAAAACCAAAATTTCCAACAAAAACAGCAATTTGAGCATGTTTAGACCTATTCTATCGAAATTCTGTTTCAACCAAATTACACGTTTTGCTAAAAAAACCTCACTTTAGGTAGCCCAAATCCCGATAACTATTTTCCTCAAAAAAAATAACTCAAAATATACAAAAATATCTTTCTCAATATTCATACTTTCCTCATATCTCTCCTCTAGATTACTCTATTCAAATTTTACTGAACTAAGTTGATACTTTTTCATCGTTCTAAATCGATTGGTTCATACCGAATTTTCTCAAAAACCATTTTAATACATTCAAAATCCGATTTATTCCCGAAAAATCCAAATTATTCCAAAATACTCCATTTTTATAATCCTTACACCAACTATATTAAAATTTGCCCTCAACCATACTTCATATATTCCATGGAAAACCCTAGTTTAGGTCATCTGAATTCCCCTAAAAGGCAATCTCCTTGTAATAACTCAAAATATTAGAAGGAGATCGCATCTAAAATTCATTTCCCGCTATTACCCATCCCCTAAACTAATATATACAAATTTTACTCAACTGAGTCTATACTTTTTCATCGTTCTAAATCGATTAGTTGATACCGAATTTTTCAAAATACTTTTGAATACATTCAAAATCCAATTTATTCCCGTAAAATCCAAAATTTTTCTTTAGAAACTCCATTTTTATGATCTTCTCACCAACTATATCAAAATTTTTCCTCAACCAGACTACATATTTTCCATGAAAAACCTCAGTTTAGGTCATCTTAATTCCCCTAAAAGTAAATCTCGTAATGATAACCCAAAATATCAGAAGAAAATTGCAGCTAAAATTCATTTTATCCTCATATCTCCCTCTACAACTAATCTATCCAGCTTTTAATGGACTAAAGAGATACTTTTCCCTCATTCTACATCGATTGGTTGGATCGAATCATTGGCTTGTGAGTGTGATATGAAATGCAATTAAATCAGATTAAAAAATAGAACTATTTTGTAGGAATCCCAATCATCATTTTGGAATTTGATCAGTTCTGCAGATTTCTCATTAGTTTCAGTGAACCTCTTAAACTATTTCGCTAAGAGAAAGCATTCTGTTAATCTCATTTAGCAGCGTATTTCACGAGTCTCTCGACTCTCCACAGATACTCACGTGACAAGGGTGCTAAGTGTGGAGTACCACATCACTATTCGCGACAAGGTGCATTCGCGAATGAATGAAATGAGCTGAGAATTGATTGATGAGAAAATGAGTAGTTGTCGGGTGTTGCAATAGATGGCGAACCAGCTCCATGAGAGACTGAGTGACCTTGCGAAGTGATGTATAGTACTGACGTGCCTTATTTGTGCGACTTATCCGCGCATACTGACCACTCCTTCATAATAATAAGGAAGACACTGACACTCGTAGTTTCCCACCTTCCTTCGAGTGTGACGTATGTCACTACGCGCCGAGCCTCGAATGAGTGCAATGCGGGCATCTTCGGATTCTGTCTCTGGAGGTGTGAGTCGATGGAGCGATGGGGAAATAGATGGTCTTGGTTTAGTGGTTAGGACACTTAGCTCACACGAAGAAGGCCTCGGGTTCGCATCTCTGCGGTTTCCATGCATGTGAAATTGCTCACTTTCTCACGAGTCTATCGAATTTCCATAAATTCCCACGTGATGAGGTATCCGATAGTTGCTGAGCCGATTGCGTTAATTTTTTCATTAATATTTAATGGACATGAGTCAGATCCATTCCAATCACCTCTAATCAGTTCCAATCAATGACTAGTTTACACTCCAATGTCATTCAATGGTACATGTGGAATTTCATATGATCGAATCACGAATGGTCATTGATTAACGATGTTATGATTGTTCAGTCATTTTCAAAAGTGGGACGTGACTCCAGATAGTATGTGATGGGTACCGAACTAATGGTTGCGTCCATTTTCCCGAGGATATTTGATCGACATGAGTCAGTATGGTACCAATATCTCTTTAATCGCTCCCAATCGCTGACTAGATCATTTTTCGATGTCGTTCAATGGTACATGGGGATTTTCATGACTCTTGTGACCAATTGTGATGGACAAAATGATGCCCCTATTGACGAATCGTTCCCAAGGGTGAAAAGTTCTATTGGACAGTACTCACCGGGTATTGACCCGATTGCGTTCATTTCTCCAATCTGTGACGGTTGAGTAGATAATCTCAACCATCATCTCTCTCTCCTGTCCCGAATCAATGTAATAATATAACCTTCTTACAGAATGTAGCAGAGCATCCGAGGAGAGAGCAGTAATTTACACATGTAAAAGAGAGAGAGACAGTGGAATCCCGCGTTCGTCGCGAATCATCATCGAACCTTCAGAATCGCCGCACCACGCCCCTCGTGTCCAAGCTAATCAGCTGACCGGCATCGCACGTTGCGCTAAATTCAGTCTCTGTTCGCCCATCTTGCCGAGCAGACCATGTGGCCGCGATCGGAGCAATATCCCGTGCTTTCCGCAATTTCCTCGTGCCCGCGCCGCGTGTGCATCAGCTCCTGATCGAATACCCTGGCGATGTGCTCGAGAGAATGATCATCCGGCGGTCCAGATCAACCTTGCGTACGACCGATACCTGCGTCTTGGACATCGTCCGGTTATAGAACAATTTCAATGCGAGCGGCCGATAGAGAATATACATTTATGAGTACAGCCTTGAATTGCTCTCTCTCTCTTTCTATCTCTGTTTGGGACTTCACCCTTTGCTCTCTTCGTACTCGCGCTCGATGTGCTTCTTATGCCCCATGTTTCTTTAAATGAATGAATTTTGTGTGTATTTTCCTATTAAATTTACGTGTGATAATTTAGCACACACCCTCATCTAATCTCACTCGTGCGCAGCAGCATAATATCATATCTAGAGATTTATCTAAGTAGTAGCCAATCTAGCAGCATGCAGAGTTCCAGCTACAATCAATCAAATTTGCTGGGCATTGCACACAGCCCAGCATGTGCGGCTAAATCAACTAGGCAAATCAAGCAGCCGTCACAAATCATATTCAATTAACATGAGTTAGATTTGTTCCAATATACTCCAACCAGTTCCAGCCACTGAGTACTTCACTCTTCGGAACATTCAATGGGACATCACTGCTAGGGATAGTTCATTAGAGACAATTGAAATCCTATCGCATTTGACTGGATTGAATGGATTTTTATTGCTCCGACAGCCCGATACTTTTGGGCCGAGAATGCATTCATTAAGAATGAATCGAATTATATTGCAACACGTCTCGAACCATACCAGATGGGACTTGAAGATATCGAATGAATAGTATTTTGAATGTTTCAATGTGACCCTGCGTGAGAATGAATGAGTCGTTCATTCTTCTCGTTCCACGACTCGCGTGATGTTTCATTTCCACGAGTCGTTGGACAAAATTTCGTGATCAATGAAAACCAATGGTTCCACCAGCAAACTAGCTGTGAAGGGGGAATTAGCAACAAATAGACCACTAATGAACGGAAGAAAATGAGTGGGTAAAGTTCCGCCATCAATGCACGAACCCACTGTTTACTAATCACTGGGCCAATACCTCACGCTCGAACCAACGAGGTAGCTTCCAAGAATGGGTATGGGAGGCTTACTCAAAGAGTAGATTGCCGTACAAAGAGTATAGCGTTTTGCTGCTGATTCACTCATGTGTATTTGCCAGTGGTGTTTGCTTACAGGAGCTAAGCGAGTCGGAGAAATGTCGTATACTCTCATATCCGTTGCGTGGTGACCCGCACTTTGAATAAGCTTTCCAAACATCTGCATGTTGGCTGCGGGCGTACTGTGATGGATTTGTGATCAGAATATTGTGGTTTCGACCCAATTCAATTCACATCAATCGGATATGATTCATTATTTGAACGTGTTATGAACCAGGGTTCTCCAGGTTCATGTGCTATGGGTTCTATTCTGTTCTTACCAGGCCGTCGGGCCAGTGAGGTGGGGTGCAAGGTATTCTCTGAATGATAAGTCTAAGATGTTGAGTTCAGTATAGATTCATTCAAAGGTAAGTTATAAATCCAAGAGAGAGACTGTTACAACTGTTCGTTATTCTACTGATTCTACAATGGTACGAGAATGTTAAAGGCTGAGACTACTCGTCCTAGAATGCTGCTGATCGCGGAGTCTACGCTACTAGTTCACGTGATTGACTGTGATTCTAGAAGCCTAATGAACGCGGTGAGAGTCCGTGATCAACTGTTAGGACAGAAGCCTGGATTAGCTTTCTTAGGCCGCTATCATACTCCGTCCCACACCGAGGTAAAATGCGCGTTAGCGCCTTTGTTCTCGCGCATTCCCGCGTCAGGTCGCTCGTTCTCGAACATCCTAGAAAGCTCTAGACTGGCGCCTCTGAGTCACAGCTATTGAATCTTGCTCGCCCGGTTGGTGACGCTTTGTTGCAGCACATTACGATTAATAATGCAATAGCTGAAGCTCATGTTTCTAGACCTACTCTATGATGCACAGCTATAGATTCTTGCACGTGCGGCTATACTTGCACCACACTCCATTGAATCTCGAAATAGATGCAGCTCGTAGGCATGGAGGTTAGACCAGCTCCATGATACGTTCATTGGCGCGCAACTGATCCCCGGATTAGAAAGTTTCAAAGAGGTATGGTTTCATGTTGTTTTGGGATTTTTAAGAATTTTTCTGATCGAAATTATTCTAGGGTAGCCAAAATTGAAAAATTTCTTTACTATATGACATTACAACTGAAATGAAATTCTTGTACATTCAGAGGACGTATGGGAGATGAAAATAATACATCCATCTGGTAGCGTAGATATATCTCAGGTACACTATTGGATGAAAATCAGGTAGTATTTTCTACATATATAGTATTCAAGTAATTTCCCATAGTAGCTCATCTCCGATTCAATACACGAGCTTCTTAGGAAATATCATATAGATGGTATGATAATTGGGTTTGGTAGCGTGGAAGTTCATAACTGAGAATTCTTCATGAGATGAAGACCACATATTCGTACAGTAACGCGAATACAATCCAAATTTTTTCAGAGAGCCGATAGATTCCGTTGTATCGAAGGTATGGTGTGCAAGTTGTGGATTTAATTCGGTAGCGTGAGAAAGATATTCGAACATATTGGAGATTCGAATTCACTTCAGTATCGGGAAATACGTGGTTGAAATGATTCACAGATGACAATTAGGTAGCGTGAAAACCTCCTAATTGTAGTTGCGGCGTAAAGATCTCCCGGGAAATCTCAAAACGAATCCACTCTGGTAGCATGAATATATTCAATATTTCATCAAATTCATGAGTGATTGAAATGTCAGCTTGTTCTTGAAATGCTCAAGTGAAGATACTTCGTAACCGAGCGATTATCACTATAGTGTTATCGACAAGAAAAGATGTTGATTAATGTGGTTTATTACTCTCTCTCTCTCTCTCTTACTCTCTTTATTCTTTTTTTTTTCGTTTCTTCTTAGGTGGTTGTAGGGCGAACAACGCTGTGACGTTTTATCGGGAAGCAACCCTTCTGCTTCTCCGGGTTGGTGAGGTCTCGGTGAATATGGCTTGTCCGTGCCCCCCCCCCCCTCCCCTCAACAGTACCGAGCTGGGATCCTCATCGATAAGGCCACCCTCCCATCCTTCCCGATTAAAACCCTCTCTCCCTTCTCCGTTGGCATCGGTCATTGGACAAGGGAAAGATCCACTGAACTTACCAATCCGGGCCCGGGATTGCTTGAGCACTACATCAAGGACTGCGGCGTCTCGCGCTCTAGATTGAGCGACTCTGTCTTCAGAACTCGCAGGTCTTGTTCCTCCTTCCTTGGTCATCACCCCGCTCTTTATTCTTCTTTCTTCGATCTTCTCTCTCCTCTCTTCTTTCTTCTTCCTTCCGTCTTCAAAGCATCATGTTCCTCCTGGAACAATTGGGACCTCTTCTGTTCCATATACGAGTTGAATCTTTGGTCTCGTCGATCTTGAAGGACGGTGGGGAACTAAATAAATTCCCAAAATTTCATGATGGAAATTTTATTGCAACGTTTCGTCCACTAGGTATTGTGGACCTCATCAGGCTTCAGGTTTGTTATTCTCTAGATCGTCATGATATTTTGAACGATCTTGTAATAGAGCATAGACATAACGTCTAGCTCCTGTCAATACAAGTGAATAGAGTGAATCCTCTTCTGTTTCAGTTGGCAGACTCACTGTATTTCGCCTGTTTCGCGGTGACTCACTTCCCTCTCTTTCTCCTCCTTCCGAGTCATCGCCAGCTTGATGTAGCCAGTGACTCGATCCCATGTCTCCTGGTTGCGGAGCAAGTGCGGCACAAGGTTCTCAGGTGTAAGTTAAGCACTCATCCATTCATCCAGCTCAGCGCGCTCTCTCCGGATGTCACTGCACTTGAACAGGGCATGCTCAGCGTCATCCCAGTCGTCCCCCCATGACGGGCATGCTGGGGTCGTCCTCTTCTTGGAACTCTTTTTTTTTTCTTTTAGGTAGTTGTAGGGCAAATACGCTGCGACGTACGGAGGAGAGGCACCGGTCAGCCGAACACGGCTGGCCAGCACCTCAACAACAGTCCCGGGTTGGAATCCGCATCGATACGGCCTCCCGAACGGGGTAAACCCTCACTTCCTCCTCCGTTGGCGCCGATCATTTGACAAGGGACAGATCCACCGAACTTACCAATCCGGCTTCAGAACCGCGTAAGCATTACTTCAAGACCGGCGTGGCGGCGTCTCGCGCTCAGGCTCGAGCGTCTCTCTTCTCGCGACTCACGGGTGTTGTTTCTCTTTCTTCAATCTTCTCTCTACTCTTCTGTATTCTTTTTTCTATCTCCTTTCTCCCCTCTTCAGTGCATCATGTTTCTCCTGAAACCATTTGACCTCTTCTGTTTTGATTCGCAGACTCACTGTAATTCGCATGCTTCGAGGCGCCTGACTTCCCTCTCTTTCTCCTACTTACGGGTAATCACCAGCTTGATGTATCCGGTGACTCCATCCCATGTCTACTGGTTCCGGAGCAAGTACGGGGAGAGATCCTCAAGTGTTAGTTGAGCACCCAGCCATTCATCCAGCTCGGCGCGCATCTCTGCGGGTGTCGCTGCACTTGAACAGGGCATGTTCGGCGTCATCCCATTCGTCCCCGCATGACTGACATGCTGGGGTCATCCTCTTCTTGAACCTGGTTAGATAGGAACCGAAGCAACCATGATCGCTCAGTGCCTGCGTCGTCCAGTAGTCCATCTCTCCGTGGGTGCGTTCCGCCCAATTGGCTACGTCACGGATCAGCCGGTGCGTCCATCTGCCGTTCGCAAATGGCGAATCCCACTCAGTCTGCCAATGCTCAAGGGTGGTTTCCTTCTCGTTGTCGCAGATGATCTCCTTCATCGTCGGAGTGAGTACTCGTTCGGCTCCGATCACTTTCTGGCGGTCCCAGATCCTCACTCGCTCCGCGACAAGCAAGTGGATGGGCGGAGTACTCGCCAATACGTAAGCCGCATCTCCTGACACAGTGCGGTAGGCACGGATACTCCTCAGGGCCGCTCTTCGGTGGACAGGCCCCATTCTCTTCTCGATGATGGTCTTCTCTACTCTCTTCCCCCACACGGGTGCACCGTACAGCATGATGGAGGTAGTGACGGTGTTGAGAAGTGCGCGCCTCTTTTCCTTGGGTCCTCCGATATTCGGCATAAGCCGCTGGAGCGCCGCACCGACCCTGCTCGCCTTCTGGGCGGCTTCCTGGATGTGCTTCTTGAACGACCACTTGTCGTCGAGCCATACACCGAGGTATTTCAGCTCTGTCTTCCGTGAAATCTCTTGCCCGTTGATATAAAACCGGGGTAAGTCAAACTTCCTACGCCTTGTGACCACGATTGCTTCGCACTTCTTGACAGCGAGCTCCAGAAGCCTGCTAATCATCCACTCGTAGACTCGGGCCAGCGCTTCGTTCGCGCGTCTACACAAGAGTTCCTCGTTGTCAGCCCATTCTATGAGTCCCGCGTCGTCCACGAAAGCCACTATTATCACTCCTTCTGGCAGTTCGATAGACAGTAAGCTGTCATACTGGGTGTTCCAGTTGAACGGCTCGGAGACCGATCCCTGTCCGATTCCGGCGGACAGTACCCGAATCTCTTGTTCCTCGTCGGTGTCGTACACGAGGGTCCTGTTCCGCAGGCGGTCACTCGTGACAGATAGTAGATAGGGGGACACTTTACCTGCTTGGGATTGATAGACTCGCTCCCAGCTCGCGCAGTTGAATGCGTTCTTCATGTCCAACGCAATGATGGCACAGAATCCTCCTCTTCCTTGGTATGGGTTCCCTACCGACGCTCGAACCCGTTCTTGGACCACCTCGATCGCGTGCACAGTGCTCCGTCCCTTCCGGAACCCGAACTGCATTGGTGATAGCCCACCGCCTTCTTCGTAGGCTTTCTCCACCCTGTTGAGCACCATCCTCTCGTACATTTTCCCGATATTGTCGAGCATGCTGAGAGGGCGTTGACCTCCTTGACCCTTAGGTATCAGGACCAGCGTCTGGCGTTTCCACTTGTCCGGGAAAGTTCCCGCGCTCAGACAGATGTTGAAGAGGTCGAGGAGTAGATCTGGCTTGTATTTGAAGACCAGTTTCAGAGCCTCGTTTGGGATGCCATCCAGGCCAGGGGCCTTGCCGTTCGGCATTCTCTTCGCCGCTATGAGTAGCTCTTGCATAGTGAAGAGCGGGATGGGGTCTTCGCTCTCCGTAGGGAATGTAACTCTGGGTTCTCCTGCTGGGAAGAGGTCTTCCACGATGGTGCGCAATGTTGCTGCATCGGTCGGTGCTGGGTTGCCCCTCCGGGTTCGGACCTTTGACATGACCACGCGATATGGCGTGCCCAGGGGTCTTCGTTAACCATGTCGCACAGTTCACCCCAGCACTTCTCTTTGCTCCTCCGGATGGCTAGAACGAGAGCCTTCTTTGCTTCTTTGTACGCTCTGTCATCTTCCGCCAGCGATGGTCGTTGCAGCTTCCTCGATCGCCATGCGGTCCTCCTTTTCTTGTTGCTCGTTCTTCGTAGGGCCTTGATCTCATCGGTGATCCAGTACTCTGGTTTCCTCCAGAAACATGGTGTTGTCCTGCGAGGCATCGACGCGTCGCAAGCTCTCGTGATGGCGGATGTTACCATCGCCACAGCCTCATCCGAGGCGGAGTTCATCGGGAGATCTTCGACTGTTTCTATCGATTCCCGGAATTTTCCCTCGTCCAGCTTCCGTACCTGCCACCCCGTTGGTCGCGGTCTGCGTGTCGTCTGTCTCTGTCCGTCAGTCCTAAGTCGAAACCGAATATGTCGATGGTCACTCAGTGTTTCCGTGTCCAGAACTTCCCACGATGTCATACGTCCCGTGAGCGACGGGCTCATGAACGTGAGGTCGAGGACCGATGATGAACCTCCCTCCCGGGACCGAGTGTCGTGCCGGTAATAGGTGATAACCCCCGTCTCGTTAGCGAGCACTAATCCCAATGCCTCCATGGCATCAGCGAGTATTACCCCCCGTCTATCGCGCGGCCCCCCGCTCCAAGTCGGTTCCTTGGAGTTGAAATCTCCCGCGATTATAACTGGGCCCCCCCATTGCCTCACATCCTCTTCTAGGTCGTGGAGCTCGTCTTCGAATTCGTGCGTCTTGAGCGACGGCGAGTAGTAGCAGCTGTATACAGCTGTGCCCCCTATGGTTTTTCGAGGATAACCGCGGCCACTAAGAGCTGGTTCAGTCTCGCGGATCGCGGGATTCGTAATCTGAATTACAGCGGTCCTCCAGTGATCGAATGTGGAACGGGAAAGTTCGCGCTTCCGAGGCGGTTCGGAGATGATCAGAACATCGATACCCCCTTCTTTGGCGGCAGTGTGTAGGAGGTCACAAGCGTCCCCGCTCCTCCTGAGGTTGGCTTGGATAAAGTTAGCCATTTCTTCCCCCCCTGCGTCTATATGTCTCCCTCGCGTTTTGGTAGGCTGTGCAGTTGCTGGAGCCCGACCTGTGGTCAGATCTGGTTCCGATAGCCACGCAGCTGAGGCATTTTGGTTTCTCTTTACAGGTAGCAGCGAGGTGTCCTGGTTCACCGCACTGGAAGCAGAGTTCCGGTTGACGTTCCTCTGCCTTCTCTTTTTTGCAGCCTGAGGCCTTGTGGCCATTTTCTAGGCAGTTATAGCAACGTGGGATGCCTCCCTCCTCGCGGATTCTCACTCTGCTCCATCCCACCTTGGGTTCTTTCCAGTCCAAGAGGCGGTGAACGAGCCTCGCTGGGATGGACCCAACCGCTGTTTGGGTGCCTCGGGAGCCGTTTCGCAGGCTCTTGACTATTATGGCTCCATCCTCGTTTTCTGGTAGGGCCTTCGCGAGGTCCTTCTGCACTTTAGTTTTTTCGACATCGTAGTCGACTCCGAGAACCTCGAGGGTCATCCTATTTGCGAGGCAGTGGACGGCCCCTTCTTGCCCGACGACTGGTGTCATAGCCGCTTTGATGGCTGCAGCGTCGGTGCCCTTCCTCAGTTCAATGAGGATTCGTCCTTCCTGTGTCTTGCGGATGCCCGTGACTTTAGAGCCCACTTCTTCATTAAGGTCATCCGTCTTCATCTTGCGCAGCATATCTGCGTAGATTAACCCACCTTGGTTCGCCGTGATGAGAACGGCGTCGGATTTCGCTCTTCTTGGCTTCATCTTTGCCTTCTTTCCAGCGGTGTCACTTGATCGACCGCTTTTCTTTGCCCTCTTTGTATTTCTCTTAGAGACCACTTCCTGCCAAGGCCCGTCCTGCTTGGGCCTATTAGGAGTCGATGTCGAGCGCGGTGTTTCGAGGGCTCCCGATGGATGTCCGCGTCGCGTCCTCTTCGTATCGTGCTGTTTCCCTCGTCGCGATTCCGGTTTATTCGCCCCCCTTCCCTGTGTGCCGCTTCCCGACGCAGCTGGCCCAGAGGGCTGCGCACTCTTCTTCATTTTTAGGGTCTTCTCCGCTTCGAGAAGTGTGGTCTCGAAAGCCGCTCTCTTCCCTTTGTCTGCCGCAAGTAGGCCTTCGAGAGCGTGGCCAATCTTCTTGAGCTCTTCCATGTCGCCCTGAGTTCCTTCTGGGATGTTGGAGGCAGACTCGGCTATCCCTATGACTAAGTTCAGGTGGTCGAGGAGAAGATGAGTCTTCTCCTCCATCTGTTCTCGGCACATTTTCAAGTCCCTCCATCCTTCCATTAGATCGGGGGCCTTGTCTCCACTTCTTTGTCGACTGGCCTTCTCAGGTGTGGGGAACCGATCGATGTCCATATCCTCCGGTGTTTTTTGAGTCCGCGGTCACAGTCCTTGGATGTCAGGGTGTCTTCTGACTTCTGGGACTCCGTGGTGGTGTTAGAGTCCCCTGAATCCGAGCTGGAATCGGCGGTATCGTCTCCCTTGTTCTTGTCTTGCGTAAGCTGGATCTTGATCGCGGGGTTGATCTTTATCAGCTTGTCTGCCGCCGCTTGCGCTTCTGCAGCAACCTTCGCGTTCTTCTCTTTTTGGCTCAAGAATATGAGCTTCGATTGCTTCAGCGTTTGCTTATCTACTTCCTCACCCAGACCCTTCCTCTTCCTGCTGTTCGGGGTGAGGTCTACTCCTTTCTGGTGTTGGTCCTTTCCTCCAACTATCTTCGCCAGAGGCGTATTTCCATCGCTTGTAGATTTACGCGTGAGTCCACCAACCGAGTGTGCCACTGGTAGCGCGCTTTGCATCGTTGGCCCCCCCCCCCCCAAGATCCGAATGGGGCCCCGCTTTACTTGGGGAATTCTTGCCGTCAATGCTGGACATCTTCTTCTTTCTTCTTTTTCCAGGGCCTGGAATCGCATGCTGGCCGACCCCGGACCAGACCAGCACGGGTGTGGTGTGTTGTATGATGCGTGTTCTGTATAATGTTGGTATGTCTGTGTAATGCTTGAGTAAGCGTAAGTATGGTGCGTGTAGAGTGTAGTGTATGTGTTAGTGTAAGTGTAGGACTCGGGTCCGGAGGGGCGTCACCCCCTCAAGCTCCAAGTGCAACCCTAAGGTCACACCCCAAGCCCCCTACGGGGTCATTCTCTCTCTCTCTCCCTCTCTCTCTATCTCTCTCTCTCTGGCGGTAAGTGTTCCCACACGCATCTAACATCGCTCCGAGTTCGAACATCAATTTAACCATCAAAACGTCGTCCCGAGTGGCACTTTTTTGCAGATGGGACTTCCTCCTGCAGGCTCATACCACTGGAGCATCACTGCATGGCTCCTGCTAGAGCCTGGGAGGAATAATTCCAATTCCGCAACTCCAACAACAACATCGAGTTGGCAGTGCCTGGCGCCGAAAGTGAGCTTTGTGCGCATGCTCGGAGGTCGTCTGCTACGCTGGCCTGCTCCGCTGTCTTGCTGTCTGCTGCACGATGAGCGACAACATCTGCTGTGTCTGCAACAACACCTTACGTGCAGGCTGCAGAGTATGCGACATCTGTAAAAAATCAGCACATGTCAAGTGCTCGAGAACATCCAGGCGAGCAGTGACATGCGAAAGATGTCTGCAGGTGAGCGAGATTCCAGCCGCAAAATCAACATCGAGTGCGACGAAGCAGACGACTTCAACTTCCCACCTCAGTATGCAAACAGCCAGAGAGAGAGAAGGAGAAAACAAGCCCACGAAGACGTGTGAGTAATCAGCCGCTCTCACACATGCGGCTCAGCTCGCGTGGCGCGTCAGGAAAGTCTCCCCTCGCCCCGCAACATACCACCACGGGCAGCAGCGCTGAGCTCCCCACCACCAGTGCCTCTCAAGCCATCGAGAGTAAACAGCTCACGCTAGCGGGGGGTATTCCGCCAGCTACTGCTTCGCCTCCGTTAAGTGGCGCCACCATCCACGAGTCCAGCAGAACAGAGCCCGCGAACATTCAAAAGCAGCAAGCTGATGCGCGGCTCACTACTGCCTATCGATCGGTGGAAAGCAATAGCCTCAACATCTCGGATCAACCTGCAGCAACAACTACGTCGACGTCGTCAAACTCTCCGGAACCAAAGTGGGTATATATACGGAAGAGTACTCTTGACCTATTCTACAACCAAAATGCCTTGCTTCAGAACCAGCTTGACGAAATAAAATCCCTCGTGATCCGACAAAACGTTGCCACTACCTCTCCATCTTGCACACCAGCAGTAAGTGAAGTGGATGATCAATTGTTGGCACGTGTATCTTCTCTCGAGGGACTTATAGAAAAGCAAAGCTCCCAGCTGGAGGAGCTTCGCTCGGATCGACAGCTTCTTATGGAGCGAAATTCCATCGTGGCAGGCCAAATTTCTACCTTAACGGAGCTATTGTCAGGCTTCCAGAGTACTCTGCAGAATAGTAAATTTCGTAATGATGAGAATAGTAATGCTGAATCGACACATCAATCCTCGATTCCTAACACTGCCCCAATGATGGACGAGTCCCCCCACCCATACGTTTGGAAGCAAGGGCAGGGACTAGGCAATGACGGACTTGAGCGCTGTAAACTGATTATTAATGGTATATTAAAAGAAGATTCTAAGGCCTCACCGCACAGATATCTGATATTTCTTATGCAGTGCTCAAGTCTATTCTCCCCTCATTGGAGAGGGCAGACATTGCTGATGTCCGTGTCCTGCAACCGGGGCGTGCGTCTGGGGAGAAGACTCCAACACGTAATCGTAACTCGGTTCTATCTTCCCGAGCCTCAGCTGCCATCACGCGCAATTTACCATCATGTGTAGTCCAACTCTCCAGTAGTCGGCTAGTCGGGAAAGTGATTCGGGCTAAACGTTCAATCACCAATAATTATTTCACGGCCAACAATATCCAGCCTGACTTACTCGACCCAGATACGAAAGCTCATTTGCCAGACCGTGAAATCTTTATAAATGAGATGCTCCACCGTGAAAAATACAAAGAATTTATACGTTTAAGGTCGGTTGGACGCGGTTTGGGTCTTAAATTCGTCTGGCACAGTGATGGGCGTTTCTGGGTTAGACGGAAAAATGGTGAGCGAGCGCATACGTTCGAATCACTTGCTGATCTGCAAGTCATTCAAACGACCTCTCGAAGTGGTCCGGAACGCACCTGCGCGTCCTCTAATAATACCCAGAGCTGCACTATCATTCCGGAGCAAAATAAAGTTCCGGCAACAGAATCAGCAAGGACTCCCTGACTGGATACGGCTGCTGAAGAGCGACGAGGGAGGGGTCATTCTTTAAAAGCGGGATTTATCAACCTCAACTCCCTGACAGATAAGATTGAGCATCTACGCTTGCTCGTCGCTAACGATCCCTCCTATCATCTATTTGGGGTGGCCGCGTCGAAGCTAGATGAGTATGTGGATGACAGTCTCGTTCAAATTCCAGATTTTTCGTTGTTGCGACGAGATCGCAACAGAGAGGGTGGAGGAGTTGCCTTGTATGTGCGCAATGACTCCAAAATTGAGAAGTTGGTTTCGTCGAATACTTTTGGGCCGGGGAAACCTGGCGTGCCCGAATTCCTTTCTTGTAGCGTGCAGCAAGGCAGCTCACCCCCAATATTAGTCGCGGTAATCTATAGACCCCCTATAATCGCCATGCAGAAGGATGATGGGCTGTTTGGCTCGTTACGCCGGCTGTGTGGTGATTACAATCACAAAATCATCATGGGTGATCTGAACGCTGACTTGTTGGATACTGCTCATCTCGACACCAAGACACTGACTGCACTGACAGAAGAACTAGCCTTGCAGATAGTGCAGCATGGCCCGACTCATCAACACAACCCCGATGTATCTCATACATGGATTGATCACATCTACGTAAATGACAACGACACCATTACTGACTTCCACAACAGACACCTGCCCAGTTTCGGTGGGCACTCGGTCATTGACGTCACCATCAACGTCTTCACCCCTACTCCGCCAAAAAATTCCTTCAAGTATAGGGATTTTCGTAACATCACCCCGGAGATATTGAATGACCGTCTGCTCCGCTGTGACTAGACAGCTCTTGAAAATGCCGAAACCAGTTTGGAAGACGCAATTCACTGCTTGAATGAAAATTTAATGATCGTTTTAGATGAATTAGCACCGGAAAGAACTATAAACCCGCGTGAAAATGATGCTCCTTGGATTGGTCCTGAGCTGAGGGTGCTCATGAATAAGCGAGACGCGACGCGCAGGCGTTGAGAGCGTATGCAACGCAACCAGTGCAAGTGTCCTGAGCTTCAAAATGAGTACTTTCGGCTTAGCGAAGAGGTCGATCTACGCATTGAGCAAGAGCGTAATTCCTTCCTTCAAAACCATCCTTCAGACGTTCTTGATCAGAACAAGAATATTTGGAAGGAGATGTGCAATCTCGGCCTCTTGCCCAAGAGCAAAGAGGAATAACTTCACGGTTTCACACCGGATGAGTTGAACGCTCACTTTGCGGGGGTTTCCGTTTCGCCTCACGAAAATATCAATGAACGATATTAACTCTGCACCGGAGGAGGGGTTTAAATTTAAGCCCACAAATTTCAATGATGTAGTCCTTGCTATTAGACATTTCTCCTCGCAGGCCCGCGGGGTGGATGGCATCCCCCAGAGCGTGATCGCGAAGACTCTTCCGGCAATTGGTGATCTTATTGTACATATATTCAATTCCTCTTTCGCTCATAGCGTTTTTCCCGAAGCTTGGAAGCAAGCGCAGCTGATTGCATTGAAGGAGACTGCAGCTCCATCAACGGTCTCGGACTTTCGTCCCATAGCGCTGCTGTGCTTCCTTTCCAAGGTTCTGGAAAAAATTGCACATGACCAAATCACGGAGTATTTAAAAGTGAAGAAACTTCTTGATCGCTTCCAGACTGGTTTCAGGCAATACCATAGCACCCAGACAGCTTTACTAAAGTTGACGGATGACATCAGAGTAGGCATTGATAGGAAAAAGATCACCTTACTCCTACTATTCGACTTTAGCAAAGCTTTCGACACAATAACACCGTCAAAGCTGTTGAGGAAGCTCCGAAACCTTGGATTCTCAAGATCGGCACTCCTGTGGATAAAATCATACTCACAAGGCCGCGCCCAAATAGTCACTTCAAAATCTGGTAGTTCTGATTAGCTTGAAACCAATCTGGGTGTTCCGCAGGGATCCGTTCTCGGGCCTTTACTCTTCAGCTTATATGTTAATGACTTACCTGGTTTGCTAGACGGAAAGTCGGTATATCATCTATTCTATGCGGATGATCTTCAAATTTATCTCCAAGTCGAGAAAACTAAGACCAAGGAAGGCATCACTCGGCTGGGAGAAGTAGGACGACTAATTGCTGAATGGGCCAGAAGTTCCGGCCTGCGTCTCAACGCTGGCAAGACCAAGGCAATCCTCTTCAGCTCTGAGAGGAACATCAAAGATCTGAAAAGAATGGACTTGCCAGGGGTTGAGATACAGGAAGGGAAGTTCATTCCGTTCAGCGATACGGTCGTGAGTCTTGTTGTTACACTTGATAGTGAACTGACGTGGAAGCCGCACATCGACCAAGTAACTAAGGAAGTGAACAAAGCCCTTTACGGATTGCGGTTTATTAGGGCGTGTATCACCAGACCTCTCCGAATTCGCCTAGTCGAGTCATTAGTTCAACCGCATTTAGATTATTGCACAGTCGTGTACCTCGACGCCACGGACGAGCAGCGGCAACGGATACAACGACTGAGCAATTCATGTGTGAGGTACATTTTTGATCTTAGGAGAGACGAGCACATCACCCCGTTTAGGGAGCGTTTAGGTTGGTTGCGTACTGATTCGCGGATAATGTACTTCGGAGCTCTGTTGATGCATAAGATCATGCATTTAGGAGAGCCTGGCTACCTAGCTGCGATGTTCACCAGGTACCAATCTGAACGCCCCGCACGTGGTAATGCAGAAGAGCGGGTACTCAAAGTTCCCAACATGAGACTTGAATATGGGAGGAGATCTTTCCAGGTTCAATGTGCTCATTTGTGGAACTTTCCCCCTCCGGGCTTTCGGCAGCTGGGGAAAACACCCTTGTTCAAAGAGTCCTTGAAAGATTTTCTATTAACAAAGTCTCCTCAGAGGATTGATCCGGGGAAGCAGCATTACTTTGATCTTTGATGGGCTCGGATTTTGTTCCTTTTCTTTCTATCTCTTTTCAATTGTAAGTGACCTTCTGTCACCAGACTGAAGAAAATTGTGATATTTTTGTAAACCTATGCCCTTTATCTCATTCTCTTTCAAGTGAAATCGTAAAGTGTATGACTAGTCACAATTGTGATGTATCTATCCTTGACCAAATTCTTTCTTAATATGATTTTATCGGAATATTCATTAATTATATATATATATATATATATATATATATATATGACACATATGAAAATATGTAGGTGTATTTTTGTCGTATGACGAATAAAGGATATCTATCTATCTATCTATCTCTTGACGTGAGCATACTCCCGCATTAATATTCTGTATCACCGCGAATATACAATTTTTTGCACACGAGCCATCAAATCACTCGCCTACGCAACCGACGCACCCAAATTGTACGTTACTCAAGCGTACGATTCAGCGCGTTCAAAGCCACAAATCAATCAACTCATTTCCGTACGCCGCTCAGGCGTACGTTCGGATATACTTCAAATCATAAATCAGATCAACTCATTTTCGTACGCCGATTAGGCGTACGTTCGGATACCCTTCGAATCATAAATCAGATCAACTCATTTCCGTACGCCACTTAGGCGTACGTTCGGCAGAGCTCAATAATCATAAAATCTTTCAGGATATTTTTGTACGCCTCCCAAGCGTACACGCTAACACCGTTCCAGGCTATAAATCAAGTAACGAACCCTATGTACGCCGCTCGGGCGTACATTCGGGTATATTTCAAATCTTTAAGGCAAATTCCGTACGCTCCTCCAGCGTACAAACTCCGCGTTATGCCGGCCATAAATCTCTCAGTATACTTTCGTACGCTCCCCGAGCGTACAACCCAATGAGTCATAAATCATTAGATCCATTCTGTACGCTTCTTGGGCGTACACCTTCCGCGTAGGTTTGATACCAGTGTACGTCTCCGCGACGTACACTTTGCATTACTAATCCGACATCGAAAGAATTGTACGCTTCCGCAGCGTACACTCGGCATGTGTTACAGAATATTGTACGTCTCCGAGACGTACAAGAAGGTGCTCGCATATGTGGATGTACGCTCAAACGACGTACACATCTTATGGAGCATAAGGATGGTACGCTTCCGGAGCGTACAAACATAGGCAGACCACGGGTATATAAGACCGCGCTCCCGAACGTCAATCATCATCAGTCTCCTCCAGCTCGCCGTCGCGACGCTGTCTCCACGACACTCGGCCCAGCCGTGGCCTCGACGAACCCGACTCAACGTGCCCCGCCGCGACCGTACCAAGTTGCCCCGGTGGCATGAGTGACCAAGTGTGCATAGTGTTTGTGTTTCGCACCTCGAGTACCGAGTCGCAATTGTATCTTGAAACTGTGAGAATTATTCGAGTGCCTAACCCCGTCCCTAATCCAACGACGTCGTGAGGACGCCCACGCACCTTGACCGGACGGATGGACCGTCCCAGTCAACGACAGAGACGTTCCAAAACCTACGTACCCCTCTCCGAAGAGGAGCACCGACGAGACCTCTACGGACTTCAACAGGCCAAACGCTTGGCGCTGCTCGGAGCGTTGAAAGCCGAGGCCTCCACTCAACAAAACAAGACTGCTCAACCCTCAACTATCTCGTCTCCGCCCAGCGAGACGCGGGAGTGAATTTATTTTCATTCTCATTGACGAGGTTTCCCGCAAGCGGAATTCCGAGCCCCGTCAATTTGGCGCCCGACGTGGGGCCAACGAGGGACTTTTTGGACTTCGTCGGCATCAGGAGATGCTAGGACCTGCGACCTGATGAGCAGTCTTCCCCGGACGCCGCCTGCAACCCGGACGACCCGGCAGACAGCGGCAAGCACTTCTGGGAGTGTGGAAACACCCAGTGGCGCCCAACTGGATCAACAACGCACCGTCTCGCTTGAGCGCACCGCTCGCGTGACACGCCACCAACGTCAGCGGTCCCTTGGCTCGGAGCAGGAGCTCGAGTCCCTCCTGGACGGAGCACAGCTGCCTATACGCCGGAGGACATCCCGCAAGGACCTTGCTCCGACCGGACCATCGCCTGCTGTGCCATACGACGACCCTGCAGATCCCCAAGCCGGAGCTCAGCAGCAGCAGCCGGCGGATCCCGCCTCCGTCAACCAGGTACCTACTCATCCGAATTCACTTGTTGCTCCAGAAGCTGCAGCGGACGCTCGCCGGCCATCCTGGTGCTGCGGAGACACTCCGCCAGATACGCGGAGAGTACTACTGGCCCGGACTTCGCAACGACGTCCGACAACATGTGCGAGCATGCGGACCCTGCAACCTCACCAAGGCTGCACGACCAGCGGATGCCGGAGCCAACATCGCCAGGAAGCCGAAACGACCTTGGGAACAAGTGGCCTTGGATCTGATGGGCCCTTATCCCCGGACGCCCCGGGGGAAGCGGTTCATTCTGGTCGTCACGGACTTGTTCTCCCGATGGACGGAAGCCTTCCCCATCTCATCATCGACGACCGAGGTCATCGCCAACGTCCTGGAGACGGAAGTGTTCCAACGATGGGGATACCCGGGAGCCGTACTCTCCGACAACGCACCCCAGTTCAAGGGTGCAAAATGGCTTCGCCTCTGCGACAGGTGGCAAGTCGAAGTATGGACCACGCCCGCATACCATCCTCAGGCAAATCCTACGGAGCGTCGGAACCAAGAGATCAAGAAGGGACTACGCCTGGCCTTACTTCCGTACCAACACCAAACCAACTGGGACCTGGAGGTCCCAAGAATCCTGTTCGCCATGCGCCGCCGATGCAACGCCGCCACTGGATTCTCACCTAGTGAGCTGCTCCTGGGACACAACATCGCTCGCCCAGGGGAACGAGTCTCGCCACGATCGGACGATCTCGAGACCCGCATCGCTGCAGCCAACCAGGCACAGGATCACTTCACCAGCAGCTGGAGACCTTCGGATGAAGTCTTCACGGAAGGCGACATGGTGTTCATCAAGACGCACCCCCTTTCCAAAGCTGCCGATAACTTCAACGCTGGCCTCGCCCCGAAATGGGAAGGCCCATACGAGATCGTCCACTGTCATTCAGCGCAGGTGTTCACCGTCGACCGTCCCGGAAACACCGCCCTGAAGGTGCACATCTCGCAGGTCAAGCGAGACCACACAGCTCCAGCCCCTCCTGCGGCTGAACCTGGGTCACCATCCCCCGCAACCAGCGGCGCCAAGGATGCAGACGGACCCCGAATCGAGCGGCCACATCCGCCGACCACACCTGCCGGTGGGGACGCCCACTTGTCCGAGGACCAAGGTCGGAATGGATCCGCAACCGTCCCCATTGCCACGACCCCTGATCGTGCGCAGGACGACATCGCAAACCACGTCGAGGAGGACTCCCCGACAAACGTTGCCGAGGTGGACATCTTGGCAGAACCATACCCAGGGGTAGCGGATGCGCCCCGAGTCCTGAGCAACCAGCAATGGAAGCGACGTAGAGGGCGACCTACCTTAGCAGAAGCAGCACGGAGAGAAGCCGAGCGCAAGCTCGCCTACCCACCGCCTGGCCACCGCTACAACTTGAGGAGCAGAAGGAAACCTCCCGCTCCGGAACAATAACTAAGTATATTCAGTCGGCCGACATATATAGAACATATATAATCAATCGTGTTTAATCGAACTATGTATCTTAGCAATAGCTCTGTCGAATAAAAAGTCGACAAGGTACCGAATGCGATGCACACGCACGGCACTTCCCCGCAAAAAATCAATATTCACGTTGATCCCCCCGGACGATTTGACGTGAGCATACTCCCGCATTAATATTCTGTATCACCGCGAATATACAATTTTTTGCACACGAGCCATCAAATCACTCGCCTACGCAACCGACGCACCCAAATTGTACGTTACTCAAGCGTACGATTCAGCGCGTTCAAAGCCACAAATCAATCAACTCATTTCCGTACGCCGCTCAGGCGTACGTTCGGATATACTTCAAATCATAAATCAGATCAACTCATTTTCGTACGCCGATTAGGCGTACGTTCGGATACCCTTCGAATCATAAATCAGATCAACTCATTTCCGTACGCCACTTAGGCGTACGTTCGGCAGAGCTCAATAATCATAAAATCTTTCAGGATATTTTTGTACGCCTCCCAAGCGTACACGCTAACACCGTTCCAGGCTATAAATCAAGTAACGAACCCTATGTACGCCGCTCGGGCGTACATTCGGGTATATTTCAAATCTTTAAGGCAAATTCCGTACGCTCCTCCAGCGTACAAACTCCGCGTTATGCCGGCCATAAATCTCTCAGTATACTTTCGTACGCTCCCCGAGCGTACAACCCAATGAGTCATAAATCATTAGATCCATTCTGTACGCTTCTTGGGCGTACACTTTCCGCGTAGGTTTGATACCAGTGTACGTCTCCGCGACGTACACTTTGCATTACTAATCCGACATCGAAAGAATTGTACGCTTCCGCAGCGTACACTCGGCATGTGTTACAGAATATTGTACGTCTCCGAGACGTACAAGAAGGTGCTCGCATATGTGGATGTACGCTCAAACGACGTACACATCTTATGGAGCATAAGGATGGTACGCTTCCGGAGCGTACAAACATAGGCAGACCACGGGTATATAAGACCGCGCTCCCGAACGTCAATCATCATCAGTCTCCTCCAGCTCGCCGTCGCGACGCTGTCTCCACGACACTCGGCCCAGCCGTGGCCTCGACGAACCCGACTCAACGTGCCCCGCCGCAACCGTACCAAGTTGCCCCGGTGGCATGAGTGACCAAGTGTGCATAGTGTTTGTGTTTCGCACCTCGAGTACCGAGTCGCAATTGTATCTTGAAACTGTGAGAATTATTCGAGTGCCTAACCCCGTCCCTAATCCAACGACGTCGTGAGGACGCCCACGCACCTTGACCGGACGGATGGACCGTCCCAGTCAACGACAGAGACGTTCCAAAACCTACGTACCCCGCTCCGAAGAGGAGCACCGACGAGACCTCTACGGACTTCAACAGGCCAAACGCTTGGCGCCGCTCGGAGCGTTGAAAGCCGAGGCCTCCACTCAACAAAACAAGACTGCTCAACCCTCAACTATCTCGTCTCCGCCCAGCGAGACGCGGGAGTGAATTTATTTTCATTCTCATTGACGAGGTTTCCCGCAAGCGGAATTCCGAGCCCCGTCACTCTCTCTCTTTCTCTTTCTCTCCCTCTCTCTCCCTCCCTCCCTCTCTCTCTCTCTCTCCCTCTCTCTCTCTCTCGGTGAGCTTCATCACACGTTTTCTCTATCGTCTCTTCACTATATCGTCACTTTCCTGCCGCAAGTTGCCTACGGGCTTTTGTTTTACAGATTCTTGCACGCCAATTATTGCAAGCATTCGTTAGACTCATGAATCTTTATGAATCTACGCATCTTGCAAAAATTCCATCAACATTTCTACGAGCACGTTTCGGGCTTTGAGGTTAGATGCACACTCTTCAGATCTTGATCCGCTGGATCCTTGCAATTCCAAAGTCAGCACCTAGATGGCAGCCATTCTCTCAAGTTCCCTGCGTTACCAGCTCTAAAGCCTGATTCGCACGAGATCTGCCCCGAGCTCTTTGACTGATTGTGCTGCCTGAATAACACCGGCTAGCGCCCGACAACATCAGTGTCAGCTGATTTGACCCCGCATTTCGACTGTGTTTCTACAACGTTACAATGGGACCAGATGTATTCGCAGTGAGTTCTTCTCAAATCGATAAGGCAAACTCGTATAAATCTGTTGACTCCAAAAATAGTTCAGAAAAATCTGCCCATTCAGGCGATATGCCACCTTATTTCGAAATGTTCATCGCTCATTTTGACGCTTGTCAAGAAAGACTTTTTTCAAAGTTGAGTAAACTTGAAGACAGGACAGAAAAGCGAATAATTGCGATCGAAAAAGATGTTTCTGATATTCGCGATAAGCTTTCTCAGATATCTCATCAGTCAACATTAGTAGATTCAGCTGAAATGATTTTAACTGACATTCCTTGTAACTTAAATCTCTCGAAAAATGAGATAGTGAATAAAATTCTTGACGCTATAGATGTACCAGAATCTCAGAACTCCGTAGTGAACGTAAGAGAGTGGAAAGGTCCTCATTTTCGCAATGTTAATGCATCAGTTCTGAAAACTTCAAGTTCTTCAAAAACCAAGCATGCGAGTTCTCAATCACTCGTAATACAGCTGTCGTCAACCATACTTCGAGACAAAATTATTGTGAACTCTTCTAAATTGATGAAAAAATCTGTTAAAGATATTTTTGGACACGAAAACCACTCAAAAATCTACTGTAGCCCTCTATGGCCAAAACAAGTCCATAATTTACTCAAAAAAGCTCACTTATTGAGTGTTAGATTGAAAATACCGAAGCCAGTGGTTAGGAACCTCGTTGTTTGTATGAAATCTTCGAAAAATGGGCCTCTTAATCCCATTTTCTCAGAACTCGATCTTGTTGACTTCCAAACTCGGCATGAAACTGTTTCATAGTTGTTAGATCTCGAACTTTTCTCAGTTCACTAAAATAACACGGAGAGTGCAAAGCACTAGTAGTTTCTTTTCCGAAAATCTCTTTATAGTAATTCTTCAATTCAGATGATTACTTAAAATGCAATCACATCACTCAACACCTGTAAATGATCTCTCTCCGAATATGTACTGAGATATAGTAGTACATCCCCTGCCTAAAATGTTCCTCAGATTAGCACTAAAAATAAGTAATTAGTTTCATTGATTATATTCTACTCAACCCTCTCATCATATTGTAATATTATTATGTAATTTGAATTTTGCTATTTGTACCAGATAGGGTTATACCCCAAGGTACCAAACTAAAACCAATCTACAATCTAAAATCTCTCTCTCTCTATCTCTTTTTTTTTTTTTTTTTTTTTTTTTTAAGGTGGTTAGAGGGCAAAATCTGCCTCAGGATCCCTCGGATCCGTCCCCAGACACCGGACTGGTTCAGCTTACGCGGACTACGCATAGCCCACGCAGGCCATACCAGGCGGGACACGGGTTTGGGTGGGGCCCACCGAGAGGTGGGCCCGGCCGTGTAATATCCCTCTCCCCTCGATGTCCGATACCTAGGGCATCTGGCAATCAAGAAGGAGATCCACCTGCATCTACCATCTCATCCCGGAACCGCGTGGGCATTACTTCAGGATGAGCGGCATGTCTCGCGCTCGATTGCGAGCGTTCCTCTTCTCCATCTTCTCTCTTCGGCCACTTGTCGGCATCTTCTATCTTCACTCTTCATTGTTCCCTCTCTTTCTTCTTTCTTCTCTCTTCTTTCTTCTTCCTTCCCTCTTCAGTGCATCAGATTCCTCCTGGAATCATTTGGGCCTCTTCTGTTTCAATCGGCAGAGTCACTGTAATTCGCCTGCTTCGAGGCGCCTTACTTCCCTCTCTTTCTCCTCTTTGTGGGTCATCACCAGCTTGATGTATCCGGTGAGTCTATCCCATGTTTCCTGGTTGCGGAGTAAGTACGGGACGAGATTCTCAGGTGTTAGTTGAGCACCCAGCCATTCATCCAGCTCGGCGCGCTCTCTCCGGGTGTCGCTGCACTTGAACAGGGCATGTTCGGCGTCATCCCATTCGTTCCCGCATGACTGACATGCTGGGGTCGTCCTCTTCTTGAATCTCTCTCTCTCTCTCTCTCTTTTTTTTTTTTTTTTTTTTTTTTTTTTTTTTTTTAAGGTGGTTAGAGGGCAAAATCTGCCTCAGGATCCCTCGGATCCGTCCCCAGACACCGGACTGGTTCAGCTTACGCGGACTACGCATAGCCCACGCAGGCCATACCAGGCGGGACACGGGTTTGGGTGGGGCCCACCGAGAGGTGGGCCCGGCCGTGTAATATCCCTCTCCCCTCGATGTCCGATACCTAGGGCATCGGGCAATCAAGAAGGAGATCCACCTGCATCTACCATCTCATCCCGGAACCGCGTGAGCATTACTTCAGGATGAGCGGGATGTCTCGCGCTCGATTGCGAGCGTTCCTCTTCTCCATCTTCTCTCTTCGGCCACTTGTCGGCATCTTCTGTCTTCATTCTTCATTGTTCCCTCTCTTTCTTCTTTCTTCTCTCTTCTTTCTTCTTTCTTCCCTCTTCAGTGCATCAGATTCCTCCTGGAATCATTCGGGCCTCTTCTGTTTCAATCGGCAGAGTCACTGTGATTCGCCTACTTCGAGGCGCCTTACTTCCCTCTCTTTCTCCTCTTTGCGGGTCATCACCAGCTTGATGTATCCGGTGAGTCTATCCCATGTCTCCTGGTTGCGGAGCAAGTACGGGACGAGATTCTCGGGTGTTAGTTGAGCACCCAGCCATCCATCCAGCTCGGCGCGCTCTCTCCGGGTGTCGCTGCACTTGAACAGGGCATGTTCGGCGTCATCCCATTCATCCCCGCATGACTGACATGCTGGGGTCCTCCTCTTCTTGAACCTAGTTAGATAGGAACCGAAGCAACCATGATCGCTCAGTGCCTGCGTCGTCCAGTAGTCGATCTCTCCGTGGGTGCGTTCCGCCCACTTGGCTACGCCACGGATCAGCCGGTGCGTCCATCTGCCGTTCGCAAATGGCGAATCCCACTCAGTTTGCCAATGCTCAAGGGTGGTTTCCTTCTCGTTGTCGCGGATAATCTCCTTCATCGTCGGGGTGAGTACTCGTTCGGCTCCGATCACTTTCTGGCGGTCCCAGATCCTCACTCGCTCCGCGACGAGCAAGTGGATGGGCGGTGTACTCGCCAATACGTAAGCCGCATCTCCTGACACGGTGCGGTAGGCACGGATACTTCTCAGGGCCGCTCTCCGGTGGACAGGCCCCATCTTCTTCTCGATGATGGTCTTCTCTACTCTCTTTCCCCACACGGGTGCACCGTAGAGCATGATAGAGGTGCTGACGGTGTTGAGAAGTGCGCGCCTCTTTTCCTTGGGTCCTCCGATATTCGGCATCAGCCGTTGAAGCGCCGCACCAACCCTGCTCGCTTTTTGAGCGGCCTCCTGGATGTGCTTCTTGAACGACCACTTGTCGTCAAGCCATACGCCGAGGTATTTCAGCTCTGTCTTGCGTGGGATCTCTTGCCCGTTGATGTAAAAGTGGGGCAAGTCAAACTTCCTGCGTCTTGTGACCACGATTGCTTCGCACTTCTTGACAGCAAGCTCTAGGAGCCTGCTAATCATCCACTCGTAGACTCGGGCCAGCGCCTCGTTTGCGCGTCTACCCAAGAGTTCCTCGTTGTCGGACCAGACTATGAGCCCCCTCTCTTGATGAGGATCTCTTGTCCCTCGTCGGTGTCGTACACGAGTGTCCTGTTCCGCAGATAGTCACTCGTGATGGCTAGTAGATAGGGCGGCACTTTACCTGCTTGGGATTGATAGACTCGCTCCCAGCTCGCGCAGTTGAACGCGTTCTTTATGTCCAACGCAATAATGGCACAGAATCCTCCTCTTCCTTGGTATGGGTTCCCTACCGACGCTTGAACCCGCTCTTGGACCTCCTCGATCGCGTGCACAGTGCTTCGTCCCTTCCGGAACCCAAACTGCATTGGTGATAGCCCGCCGCTCTCTCTCTCTCTCTCTCTCTCTCTCTCTCTCTCTCTCTCTCTCTCTCTCTCTCTCTGGCTCTGTTAGTAGAAGCATCTGTTTGTGCACGCTTCCTTATAATCTACTTTACCTATACACATCATCGCATATTCCTCGGATTGAGGTGCAATTTTTCAGACTATTCGGCCTCCCTCTGGCTCAAACACGTAACGGGCGCCATCGCCAGGCTCGTTTTTGAGAGCCAGGAAGCCGTTTTGGTCTGAACATCAAGTTTGAGGTTACCAAGCACGAGGTTTCTCCGAGCATCATTGAACGCGTCGTTCCAGTCTGACAGATTATAGAGATCCCTGTTTTTGCCAGTGTAACAGTTCCCTGCATTATCACCCGAGGCTAACTTCCAACTGACTGCTTCAATTAGTGCGCTACGACGTAAGTGTTGTGTTTTCATTAGTGTCGTCTGCATGAAATGGCCGAGTTACCAAAAGGATGGGAAAAATTCAGTTCAGCTCAGCAATTTGCTGTCTTATTCAAGTCAATTCAGTCCAATTCATCTGAGACAAACAAGTGTTTAGTTTCTCTGTCAGGAGAAGTCGATGGACTTGCAATTACGTCGAATAATCAATCTGGAGGGATAAGTTCTTTAGAAAATGAAAATGTATTCCTTCGGCATGAGCTCAGCCAATTGAAAGAGTTGCATTTGAACCGTGAACCATCATCTGAGCTCAAAATTACGGAAGTACCCAAGTCTTGTTGTTCTTCTTTGAATGATATAGCAGTTTCCATTTTTCGAACCCTGGAGGTAGAATCTTTGTATGACTATGTTCTTGATGTGCGTGAAATGAAGCTCAAGGACCTTGACCATAGTAATATTCCGCCTATAATCGAACACAGACAATCTCACAAAGATACTATGTCTCTTGTAATTCAATCCAAATCTGCGAACGTCCGAAATTTTGTCATGAGGAAAAGACGTTGCTTTTGCGTCTTAAAAGTACAAAATATCTTCCCTGATTCTGCAAGTGAAAATGAAGTAGGCACTTATGAAATGTTGCCAAAATTCAACCACAATTCACGTGTTGAAGCCAAAGAACGTGCTAAACTATATATTTTCAAGTACGTTTGGATTCCGGAAAGCAATATTTATGCTAAAAAAGATGACGGATATAAGCAAATTCCGATTCTAACAGATTTAGGTCTTGAAAAAATCGTGTGCGTCTCCATTTTCACGACATGTTTGATTGGGAATGTATCCTCCTAAGGTTCATTATGTTGGAATACTTCTCTCTACGTGCGATAGTTATAGTTTTTGCGATCATCAGTTTTGACCTTTCCCCAGAGGAAATTGTATATGCAAAGAGTCGCAAATCGCGCTCACTTTCGTCGGAACTAAGATAATTTCTTGATCCTCAAATCGATTTATAAATTCTTTTATACCCGCTCATGATCTGATATTGTTATTCTAAAATTCAGAATTATTCTCGATGTCGAATTTGATGAAATCAATGTCAATTTTCATTTACTGCTCTAATATGCATTCGAAACATTGTTTGATCACTCATTGTTATTGAATATGTATGTTTCAAACATTAATCAACATGTAGCACCATATTATATTTCCTTTTCTTGTTATTTTTTGTATGCTGATTGCCATACGGTCTACCAAGAACAAGGCATAATGAATTTGTTATCAATCTCTCTCTCTCTCTCTCTCTCTCTCTCTCTCTCTCTCTCTCTCTCTCTCTCTCTCTCTCTCTCTCGACTTCAGCAAAACTCTCGACACAATAACACCTTCAAAGCTGTTGAGGAAGCTCCGAAACCTTGGTTTTTCAAGATCGGCACTCCTGTGGATAAAATCATACTTACAAGGCCGCACCCAAATAGTCACTTCAAAATCCGGTACAGTCATCCTTCGTTAACACGGATTTCACGGGACAGGAATTTCGTTCGTGTTATCAAGGAGTTCGGGTTAACCAGAACGCTCCAGTCACTTCTTAACACAAACTAATTCGTGTTAACAGGGTAATATGCGATAGATGGTGGTACGAAACTGTAAAAAAATTTTGGTGAGATTTCAGAATCCGGAGCCTCCGGACTCCCTTGTGAGTTTTATTATTATTATATTTTGGCACCACCATGGCACTTGTTTCCTCTTAGATTGAGTGAACTTTTGAGGAGAAGATTCTAATGTATCCCACCTTCATCGATATTGAGAGTATCTCGAGGAGCAAATTTCTTCCTAGTTTCTGAAAAATCTTTCCTCCAGTTGTTCGCGTCTCTTTCGTCCACTCTTAGAAATTCACCGCAGATAACTTGGGATGGAATATGTTCTTAATTTTGAAAATTTTCCAGCCAACCACTCGAAGCTTTAAAATTTTCGATGCCTAAATCTTTCGCAATCTCTAAAGCCTTCTCTCGAACTAATCTGCCAGTCACTGAAATGTTTTTTCCCGCACTTTGCAGAACCATTCAAATAATTCCTCTTCCAATTCATCATTTTTCGAACCACGCAAGCGTTTTACTTTCGGAAACTCAATTCCTGATGCTGCGGCGTTCCGAATCTCATCTTTCTGTGATATGATCGTTGATAATGTAGATCTTGGAAACCCAAAACTACCAGCTTTTGCTCTTTTTCTTAACAGACCGATCAACTCCTTTCAGTATCTCAAGTTTGGTGCTCAAATGAATACACGACTGCTTGCGCTTACTCATCGCGATGTACGGAGCTGTTCTCTGCGGACATTGACTCTGTTTACTAATTTGAATTCGTATTAACCAAGATCTTGAGTCAGACGGGACCGGAAAATCGTTTGAAGTTCGTGTTAACGAAAATTCGTGTTAACTCAAAAAACGTCCATAAGGACCAGTGCATTCTCAACGGGACGAGAATTTCGTCCGTGTTAATGAGAGAATTCGTGTTAAAGGTGTTCGTGTGTGTGACTGTTCGAATGACTGTAGTTCTGATTGGCTCGAAACCAATCTGGGTGTTCCACAGGCATACGTTCTCGGGCCTTTACTCTTCAGCTTATATGTTAATGACTTACCTGGTTTGCTAGACGGAATGTCGGTATATCATCTATCCTATGCGGATAATCTTCAAATTTATCTCCAAGTCGAGAAAACTGAGATCAAGGAAGGCATCACTCGGATGGGAGAAGAAGGACGACTCATTGCTGAATGGGCCAGAAGTTCCGGCCTGCGTCTCTGGCAAGACCAAGGCAATCTTCTTCAGCTCTGAGAGGAATATCAAAGATCCGAAGAGGATGGACTTGTCAGGGGTTGAGATACAAGAAGGAAAGTTCATTCCGTTCAGCAATTCGGTCGTGAGTCTTGGTGTTACACTTGATAGTGAACTGACGTAGAAACCGCACATTGACCAAGTAACTAAGAAAGTGAACAGAGCCCTATACGGGGTGCGGTTTTCTAGGGCGTGTATCACCAGACCTCTCCGAATTCGCCTAGTCGAGTCCTTAGTTCAACTGCATTTAGATTATTGCACAGTCGTGTACCTCGACGCCACGGACGAACAGCGGCAACGGATACAGCGATTGAGCAATTCATGTGTGAGGTCCATTTTTGATCTTAGGAGAGACGAGCACATCACCCTGTTTAGGGAGCGTTTGGGTTGGTTACGTACTGATTCGCGGAGAATGTACTTCGCAGCACTTTTAATGCATAGGATCATGCATCTTGGAGAACCTGGCTACCTAGCTACGATGTTTACCAGGTACCAATCTGAACGCCCCGTACGTGGTGATGCAGAAGAGTGGGTACTCGAGGTTCCCAATATGAGACTTGAGTACGGGAGAAGATCATACCAGGCTCAATGTGCTCGTTTGTGGAACTTTCTCCCTCCGGGCTTTCGGCAGCTGGGGAAAATATCAGTATCTAAAGAGGCCTTAAAAGATGTCCTTCTGGCTCAGTCTTCTCAGAGGATTTATGTGGAGAGGAGGCATCATTCTAATCTTTAAACTGTGATATGTTTGGGCTCTTTTCAATCAGCATTTCCTTTTTTAAAAGAGTTATACGTGGCTACTTCGTCACTGTATTGTAATTCCTGTGATATTCCTGCTGGCCCAAGCCTTTTATATGCCTTTCTACATGAGAATGTTTTCCTCTCCTCGATCGTTCTTGTAATGACTGATATAGGTATATGAGAATGTATCCCATCATTCTCTTCCTTGACTCTTATGCATCTCTTGATGCCTTAAAATGACTAATCACTTCCTGTGATAATCCTAATATCCCTTGACCAAAAAGACAAATATTTTTACTTTTTTATATATCTTCTATGTAGGTGAAACATATGGGACATATGCCACTGTATTTTTCCAATTTTGCCCTCGGGTGAATAAAGGTTTTCAATCAATCAATCAATCTTTTTTTTTTTTTTTTTTTTTTTTTTAAGTGGAATATAAGGAAAAATCTGATGACAGGACATCCCTATTGGATGTCCCACCGGCAGACCATGAGCGCTTTCATTTTGCCCACCCGGTGAACCGGATGAGCATGAATCCAGCGCCCGTGTGCCCTGTGGGCTAAAACCTTCTGCTCTCAACCCCACAGTGTTGGCAAGCCATCACTGCAGAACTGGGGGCAGCTAACCACTATCTAACCAACCCACCCCGGAACCGCGTTAGCATTACTTCAGGGTGGGAGGCGTATCGCGCTCGGGATCAAGCGACTCTCTTCTCTCACGACTTGCAGGTGTTGTTGCTCCTTCTTCGATCTTTTCCTACTCTTCTTTCTTCGATCTTCTCTCTTCTTCCTTCTCTCTTCTTTCTTCTTTCTTCCCTCTTCAGTTCATCATATTCCTCCTGGAATAATTTGGACCTCTTCTGATTGAGTCGGCAGACTCACTGTGATTCGCCTGCTTCGAGGCGCCTCACTTCCCTCTCTTTCTCCTCCTTACGGGTCATCACCAGCTTGATGTATCCGGTGACTCTATCCCATGTCTCCTGGTTGCGAAGTAAGTACGGGACGAGGTTCTCGGGTGTTAGTTGAGCACCCAGCCATCCATCCAACTCGGCGCGCTCACTTTGGGTGTCGTTGCACGTGAACAGGGCGTGTTCAGCGTCATCCCAGTTGTCCCCGCATGACTGGCATGCTGGGGATGTCCTCTTCTTGAACCGGGTCAGATAGGCACCGAAGCAACCGTGGTCACTCAGTGCTTGCGTCGTCCAGTAATCTATCTCTCCGTGGGTGCGTTCCGTCCATTTGGCTACGTCACGGATCAGCCGGTGCGTCCATCTGCCGTTTGCAAATGGCGAATCCCACTCAGTTTGCCACTGTTCGAGGGTGGTCTCCTTCTCGTTGTCGCGGATGATCTCCTTCATCGTCGGAGTGAGTACTCGTTCGGCTCCGATCACTTTCTGGCGGTCCCAGATCCTCACTCGCTCCGCGACGAGCAAGTGAATGGGCGGTGTACTCGCCAATACGTAAGCCGCATCTCCTGACACGGTGCGGTAGGCACGGATACTTCTCAGGGCCGCTCTCCGGTGAACAGGGCCCATTCTCTTCTCGATGATGGACTTCTCTACTCTCTTTCCCCACACGGGTGCACCGTACAGCATGATGGAGGTGGTGACGGTGTTGAGAAGTGCGCGCCTCTTTTCCTTGGGTCCTCCGATATTCGGCATGAGCCGCTGAAGCGCCGCACCAACCCTGCTCGCCTTCTGGGCGGCTTCCTGGATGTGTTTCCTGAACGACCATTTGTCGTCGAGCCATACACCCAGATATTTCAGCTCTGTCTTGCGTGGTATCTCTTGCCCGTTGATGTAAAAATGGGGCAAGTCGAACTTCCTGCGCCTCGTGACCACTATGGCTTCGCACTTTGGAACAGCCAGCTCTAGGAGCCTGCTGATCATCCATTCGTAGACTCGGGCCAGCGCCTCGTTCGCGCGTCTACCCAAGAGCTCTTCGTTGTCGGCCCAAACTATGAGTCCCGCGTCGTCCGCAAAAGCCACTATTATTACTCCTTCTGGCAGTTCGATAGACAGTAAGCTGTCGTACTGGGTATTCCAGTTGAACGGCCCGGAAACCGATCCCTGCCCGATTCCGGCGGACAGCTCTCGAACCTCTTGTCCCTCGTCGGTGTCGTACACGAGGGTCCTATTCCGTAGGTAGTCGCTCGTGACTGCTAACAGGTAGGGTGGCACTTTACCTGCCTGGGATGCGTACACTCGCTCCCAGCTCGCACAATTAAATGCGTTCTTTATGTCTAACGCGATGATCGCGCAGAAACCCCCTCTCCCTTGGTATGGTCTCCCCACCGACGCTTGAACCCGTTCTTGGACCGCCTCGATCGCGTGTACAGTGCTCCGTCCCTTCCGGAACCCGAACTGCATTGGTGACAGCCCACCGCTCTCTTCGTAGGCTTTCTCCACCCTGTTGAGCACCATCCTCTCGTACATTTTTCCGATATTGTCGAGCATGCTGAGAGGGCGTTGACCTCCTTGACCCTTAGGTATCAGGACCAGCTTCTGGCGTTTCCACTTGTCCGGGAAAATTCCCGCGCTCAGACAGATGTTGAAGAGGTCGAGGAGTAAATCTGGCTTGTATTTGAAGACCAGTTTGAGAGCCTCGTTTGGAATGCCGTCCAGGCCAGGGGCCTTGCCGTTTGGCAGCCTCTTCGCCGCTATAAGTAGCTCTTGCATGGTAAAGAGCGGGATGGGATCTTCGCTCTCCGGAGGGAATGTCACTCTGGGTTCTCCTGCTGGAAAGAGGTCTTCCACGATGCTGCGCAAGGTTGCTGCATCGGTCGGTGCTGGGTTGCCCTTCCGGGTTCGGACCTTTGACATAACCACGCGGTATGGCGTGCCCCAGGGGTCTCCGTTAACCAAGTCACACAATTCAGCCCAGCATTTCTCTTTGCTTCTCCGGATGGCTAGAACAAGAGCCTTCTTTGCTTCTTTGTACGCTCTGTCATCGTCCGCCAGCGATGGTCGTTGCAGCTTCCTTGATCGCCACGCGGTTCTCCTCTTTTTATTGCTCGTTCTTCGTAGAGCCTTTATCTCGTCGGTGATCCAGTACTCTGGTTTCCTCCAGAAGCATGGTGTTGTCTTGCGAGGCATCGAAGCGTCACAAGCTCTTGTGATGGTGGTCGTCACCATATCCACAGCCTCGTCCGCGGTGGAGTTCATCGGGAGATCTCCGGCTGTTTCTATCGATTCCCGGAATTTTCCCTCTTCCAGCTTGCGTACCTGCCACCCCGTCGGTCGCGGTCTGCGTGTCGTCTGTCTCTGTCTGTCAGTCCTAAGTCGAAACCGAATATGTCGATGGTCACTCAGTGTTTCCGTGTCCAGGACCTCCCACGATGTCATGCGTCCCATGAGCGACGGGCTCATGAACGTCAGGTCGAGGACCGATGACGAACCCCCCTCCCGGGACCGAGTGTCGTGCCGGTAGTACGTGATAACCCCCGTCTCGTTCGCGAGCACTAACCCTAATGCCTCCATGGTATCAGCGAGTATTACCCCCCGTCTATCGCGCGGCCCCCCGCTCCAAGTCGGTTCCTTGGAGTTGAAATCCCCCGCGATTATAACTGGGCCCCCCCATTGCCTGACATCTTCTTCTAGGTCGTGTAGCTCGTCTTCAAATTCGTGCGTCTTGAGCGACGGCGAATAGTAGCAGCTATAGACTGCCGTGCCCTCTATGGTCTTTCGAGCGAAACCGCGGCCACTAACAGCTGGTCCAGTCTCACGAATCGCAGGATTCATGATCTGGATTACAGCGGTCCCCCAGTGATCGAATGTGGATCGGGAGAATTCGCGCTTCCGAGGCGGTTCGGAGATAATCAGAACATCGATCCCCTCTTCTTTGGCAACAGCGCGTAGAAGGTCGTTCGCGTCCCCGCTCTTCCTGAGGTTGGCTTGGATGAAATTAGCCATTCCGACCCCTTCTCCGTTTGTACGTGCTCTTCGCCTTCTGGTAGGCAGTGCAGTTGCTCGCCCCAGATCTGTGATCAGATTTGGACCCGATCGCCGCACAACTCAAGCACTTCGGCTTCCCTTTGCAGGTTGCGGCGAGGTGTCCTGGTTCGCCGCACTGGAAGCAGAGTTTTGGTCCCCGCTCCTCCGTCTTCTCCTTCACGCAGCCCGAGGCCTTGTGGCCATACTGGAGACAGTTATAGCACCGTGGAATGCCACCTTTTTCGCGGATCTTGACTCTGCCCCATCCAACCTTCGGTTCCTTCCAGTCCAGGAGGTGGTGGGCCAATCTTGTTGGGATCGAGACGACCGCTGTTTGGGTGCCCCGATAACCGATTCGGAGAGACTTCACTGCGATATTCCCTCTCTCACTCTCTGGTAGGGCCTTAGCAAGGTCCTTGAGTACTTGGCCCTTGTCAACGTCGTAATCGACTCCGAGCACCTCCAGAGTAGAAGTGTTCAGGAGGCAATGGACAGCTCCTTCTTCGCCGACCACTGGTGCCAGTGCTGTCTTCACGGCTGTGGCGTCGGCACCCTTCCTCAATTCGATGAGGACTTGGCCCTCTTTTGTCTTGCGGAAGCCCGTGACTTTTGTGCCTACTTCCTCGTCGGCGGCATTCGTCTTTATCCTTCGCAGCATATCTGCGTAGGTGAGCCCTCCCTGATTGGCCGTGACGAGGATGGCCTCAGGCTTGGCTCTTCTCGGCTTCATTTTTGCCTTCTTCGCGGCGGTATCATTCGATCTACCGCTCTTCTTTGCCTTCTTCGCTTGTTTCTTCGACACCACTTCCTTCCAAGGTCCATTCTGCTCGGGCCGATTGGGCGTTGATGTCGAGCGCGGTGTTCCAGGACCTCCCGGTGGAGGTCCGAGTCGCGTCCCCTTCGAACCACGCTGTTGCCCCGGTCGCGATTCCGGTTTCCCTGCCCCCCTTCCCTGGAAGCCACTGCCCGACGCGGACGGTTTTCTTGTGGTCGGAGGCTGCGCATTCTTCCTCGCTATCAGGGTCTTTTCCGTTTCGAGAAGCTTTGTCTCGAAAGCAGCCCGCTTCACCTTGTCTGCCGCGAGTAGGTCTTCGAGCGCAAGGCCGATCTTCTTGAGCTCTTCGATGTCGCCCTTGGTCCCTTCTGGATTGCTGGAGACGGACTCGGCTATCCCGATAACCAAGTTGAAGTGCTCGAGGAGGAGATATGTCTTCTCCTCCGTCTCTTCCCGGCACGTTTTTAGGTCTCCCCATTTCGCCATGAGATCACCCGCTTCGTTTCCACTTCTTTGTCGTGCCATATTTCCGGATGAGGGGATAGAGTCAATCTCCATCTCATCAGACTCTTCGTCGTGAACTCTCTTGTCGAGTTCACCGATGCCGGGAGTCAGGATTGTTCCGTTCCCCTGGGACCCTATAGTGGAGTCGGACTCGCTCGAGTCTGAGCTCAAGTTGACGGCGTCATCAACCCCGTTGCTAGGTTGCGTAATCTGGATCCTGAGCGCGGGGTTGTTCTTCAGCAACTTCTCTGCCGCTTCTTGTGCTTCTGCTGCAACCTTCGCATTATTCCCTAGTTGGACCGGAAAAGTGAGCTTCGATTGCTTTAGCACTCGTTTTTCCGCTGCCTCACCCAAACCCTTCCTCTTCTTGCTGTTTGGGGTGAGGTCTACCTCCCTCTTGTGTTGGTCCTCTCCTCCAACTATTTTCGCCTGGGGCGTATTTCCATCGCTTGTAGCTTTGCGCGTAACTCCACCAGCCAAGTGTGCCACTGGTAGCGCGTTTTGCATCGTTGGGGGGCCCCCCCCAAGATCCGAATGGGGCCCCGCTTTACTTGGGGAAATCTTGCCGTCAATGCTGGACATCATCTTCTTTCTTCTTTTCCAGGGCCTGGAATCGCATGCTGGCCGACCCCGGACCAGACCAGCACGGCTGTGGTGTTTAGTTTGATGCGTGTTCTGCATAATGTTGATATGTCTGTGTAGTGTTTGAGCGGGCGTAAGTATGGTGCGTGTAGGGTGTAGTGTGTGTAGGTGTAAGTGTAGGACTCGGGTCCGGAGGGGCGTCGCTCCCTCAAGCTCCGAGTGCAACCCGAAGGTCACACCCAAAGCCCCCTACGGGTTCAATCAATCAATCTCTCTCTCTCTCTCTCTCTCTCTCTCTCTCTCTCTCTCTCTCTTTCACTTTCATTTTTTTTTCATTTTTTCAGGTGGTTGTTGGGCGAGAAACGCTGCGACGTTCTGTCGGGAAGCAACCCTTCTGCTTCTCCGGGTTGGTGAGGTCTCGGCCAATACGGCTTGTCCGTGGCCCCCTCAAACAGTACCGGGCTGGGATCCGCATCGATACGGCCACCCCTTCCGATTAGAACCCTCTCTCCCGTCTCCGTTGGCATCGGCCATCGGACAAGGAAGAGATCCACCGAACTTACCAATCCGGCATCGGGACCGCTTGAGCACTACTTCAGGGACGGCGGCGTCTCGCACTCTAGATTGAGCGACTCTCTTTTCAGAACTCGCAGGTCTTGTTCCTCCTTCCTTGGTCATCACCCTGCTCTTCATTCTTCTTCCTTCGATCTTCTCTCTTCTCTCTTCCTCTTCTTTCTCCTTCCTTCCCTCTTCAAAGCATCATGTTCCTCCTCGAACAATTGGGACCTCTTTTGTTCCAGTTGACAGACTCACTCTATTTCACCTGCTTCGAGGCGCCTCACTTCCCTCTCTTTCTCCTCTTTGCGGGTCATCACCAGCTTGATGTATCCGGTGAGTCTTTTCCATGTCTCCTGGTTGCGAAGCAAGTACGGGACGAGATTCTCGGGTGTTAGTTGAGCACCCAGCCATCCATCCAGCTCGGCGCGCTCTCTCCGGGTGTCGCTGCACTTGAACAGGGCATGTTCGGCGTCATCCCATTCATCCCCGCATGACTGACATGCTGGGGTCCTCCTCTTCTTGAACCTAGTTAGATAGGAACCGAAGCAACCATGATCGCTCAGTGCCTGCGTCGTCCAGTAGTCGATCTCTCCGTGGGTGCGTTCCGCCCACTTGGCTACGCCACGGATCAGCCGGTGCGTCCATCTGCCGTTCGCAAATGGCGAATCCCACTCAGTTTGCCAATGCTCAAGGGTGGTTTCCTTCTCGTTGTCGCGGATAATCTCCTTCATCGTCGGGGTGAGTACTCGTTCGGCTCCGATCACTTTCTGGCGGTCCCAGATCCTCACTCGCTCCGCGACGAGCAAGTGGATGGGCGGTGTACTCGCCAATACGTAAGCCGCATCTCCTGACACGGTGCGGTAGGCACGGATACTTCTCAGGGCCGCTCTCCGGTGGACAGGCCCCATCTTCTTCTCGATGATGGTCTTCTCTACTCTCTTTCCCCACACGGGTGCACCGTAGAGCATGATAGAGGTGCTGACGGTGTTGAGAAGTGCGCGCCTCTTTTCCTTGGGTCCTCCGATATTCGGCATCAGCCGTTGAAGCGCCGCACCAACCCTGCTCGCTTTTTGAGCGGCCTCCTGGATGTGCTTCTTGAACGACCACTTGTCGTCAAGCCATACGCCGAGGTATTTCAGCTCTGTCTTGCGTGGGATCTCTTGCCCGTTGATGTAAAAGTGGGGCAAGTCAAACTTCCTGCGTCTTGTGACCACGATTGCTTCGCACTTCTTGACAGCAAGCTCTAGGAGCCTGCTGATCATCCACTCGTAGACTCGGGCCAGCGCCTCGTTTGCGCGTCTACCCAAGAGTTCCTCGTTGTCGGACCAGACTATGAGCCCCTTCTCTTGATGAGGATCTCTTGTCCCTCGTCGGTGTCGTACACGAGTGTCCTGTTCCGCAGATAGTCACTCGTGATGGCTAGTAGATAGGGCGGCACTTTACCTGCTTGGGATTGATAGACTCGCTCCCAGCTCGCGCAGTTGAACGCGTTCTTTATGTCCAACGCAATAATGGCACAGAATCCTCCTCTTCCTTGGTATGGGTTCCCTACCGACGCTTGAACCCGCTCTTGGACCTCCTCGATCGCGTGCACAGTGCTTCGTCCCTTCCGGAACCCAAACTGCATTGGTGATAGCCCGCCGCTCTCTCTCTCTCTCTCTCTCTCTCTCTCTGGCTCTGTTAGTAGAAGCATCTGTTTGTGCACGCTTCCTTATAATCTACTTTACCTATACACATCATCGCATATTCCTCGGATTGAGGTGCAATTTTTCAGACTATTCGGCCTCCCTGTGGCTCAAACACGTAACGGGCGCCATCGCCAGGCTCGTTTTTGAGAGCCAGGAAGCCGTTTTGGTCTGAACATCAAGTTTGAGGTTACCAAGCACGAGGTTTCTCCGAGCATCATTGAACGCGTCGTTCCAGTCTGACAGATTATAGAGATCCCTGTTTTTGCCAGTGTAACAGTTCCCTGCATTATCACCCGAGGCTAACTTCCAACTGACTGCTTCAATTAGTGCGCTACGACGTAAGTGTTGTGTTTTCATTAGTGTCGTCTGCATGAAATGGCCGAGTTACCAAAAGGATGGGAAAAATTCAGTTCAGCTCAGCAATTTGCTGTCTTATTCAAGTCAATTCAGTCCAATTCATCTGAGACAAACAAGTGTTTAGTTTCTCTGTCAGGAGAAGTCGATGGACTTGCAATTACGTCGAATAATCAATCTGGAGGGATAAGTTCTTTAGAAAATGAAAATGTATTCCTTCGGCATGAGCTCAGCCAATTGAAAGAGTTGCATTTGAACCGTGAACCATCATCTGAGCTCAAAATTACGGAAGTACCCAAGTCTTGTTGTTCTTCTTTGAATGATATAGCATTTTCCATTTTTCGAACCCTGGAGGTAGAATCTTTGTATGACTATGTTCTTGATGTGCGTGAAATGAAGCTCAAGGACCTTGACCATAGTAATATTCCGCCTATAATCGAACACAGACAATCTCACAAAGATACTATGTCTCTTGTAATTCAATCCAAATCTGCGAACGTCCGAAATTTTGTCATGAGGAAAAGACGTTGCTTTTGCGTCTTAAAAGTACAAAATATCTTCCCTGATTCTGCAAGTGAAAATGAAGTAGGCACTTATGAAATGTTGCCAAAATTCAACCACAATTCACGTGTTGAAGCCAAAGAACGTGCTAAACTATATATTTTCAAGTACGTTTGGATTCCGGAAAGCAATATTTATGCTAAAAAAGATGACGGATATGAGCAAATTCCGATTCTAACAGATTTAGGTCTTGAAAAAATCGTGTGCGTCTCCATTTTTACGACATGTTTGATTGGGAATGTATCCTCCTAAGGTTCATTATGTTGGAATACTTCTCTCTACGTGCGATAGTTATAGTTTTTGCGATCATCAGTTTTGACCTTTCCCCAGAGGAAATTGTATATGCAAAGAGTCGCAAATCGCGCTCACTTTCGTCGGAACTAAGATAATTTCTTGATCCTCAAATCGATTTATAAATTCTTTTATACCCGCTCATGATCTGATATTGTTATTCTAAAATTCAGAATTATTCTCGATGTCGAATTTGATGAAATCAATGTCAATTTTCATTTACTGCTCTAATATGCATTCGAAACATTGTTTGATCACTCATTGTTATTGAATATGTATGTTTCAAACATTAATCAACATGTAGCACCATATTATATTTCCTTTTCTTGTTATTTTTTGTATGCTGATTGCCATACGGTCTACCAAGAACAAGGCATAATGAATTTGTTATCAATCTCTCTCTCTCTCTCTCTCTCTCTCTCTCTCTCTCTCTCTCTCTCTCGACTTCAGCAAAACTCTCGACACAATAACACCTTCAAAGCTGTTGAGGAAGCTCCGAAACCTTGGTTTTTCAAGATCGGCACTCCTGTGGATAAAATCATACTTACAAGGCCGCACCCAAATAGTCACTTCAAAATCCGGTACAGTCATCCTTCGTTAACACGGATTTCACGGGACAGGAATTTCGTTCGTGTTATCAAGGAGTTCGGGTTAACCAGAACGCTCCAGTCACTTCTTAACACAAACTAATTCGTGTTAACAGGGTAATATGCGATAGATGGTGGTACGAAACTGTAAAAAAATTTTGGTGAGATTTCAGAATCCGGAGCCTCCGGACTCCCTTGTGAGTTTTATTATTATTATATTTTGGCACCACCATGGCACTTGTTTCCTCTTAGATTGAGTGAACTTTTGAGGAGAAGATTCTAATGTATCCCACCTTCATCGATATTGAGAGTATCTCGAGGAGCCAATTTCTTCCTAGTTTCTGAAAAATCTTTCCTCCAGTTGTTCGCGTCTCTTTCGTCCACTCTTAGAAATTCACCGCAGATAACTTGGGATGGAATATGTTCTTAATTTTGAAAATTCTCCAGCCAACCACTCGAAGCTTTAAAATTTTCGATGCCTAAATCTTTCGCAATCTCTAAAGCCTTCTCTCGAACTAATCTGCCAGTCACTGAAATGTTTTTTCCCGCACTTTGCAGAACCATTCAAATAATTCCTCTTCCAATTCATCATTTTTCGAACCACGCAAGCGTTTTACTTTCGGAAACTCAATTCCTGATGCTGCGGCGTTCCGAATCTCATCTTTCTGTGATATGATCGTTGATAATGTAGATCTTGGAAACCCAAAACTACCAGCTTTTGCTCTTTTTCTTAACAGACCGATCAACTCCTTTTAGTATCTCAAGTTTGGTGCTCAAATGAATACACGACTGCTTGCGCTTACTCATCGCGATGTACGGAGCTGTTCTCTGCGGACATTGACTCTGTTTACTAATTTGAATTCGTATTAACCAAGATCTTGAGTCAGACGGGACCGGAAAATCGTTTGAAGTTCGTGTTAACGAAAATTCGTGTTAACTCAAAAAACGTCCATAAGGACCAGTGCATTCTCAACGGGACGAGAATTTCGTCCGTGTTAATGAGAGAATTCGTGTTAAAGGTGTTCGTGTGTGTGACTGTTCGAATGACTGTAGTTCTGATTGGCTCGAAACCAATCTGGGTGTTCCACAGGCATACGTTCTCGGGCCTTTACTCTTCAGCTTATATGTTAATGACTTACCTGGTTTGCTAGACGGAATGTCGGTATATCATCTATCCTATGCGGATAATCTTCAAATTTATCTCCAAGTCGAGAAAACTGAGATCAAGGAAGGCATTCCTCGGATGGGAGAAGAAGGACGACTCATTGCTGAATGGGCCAGAAGTTCCGGCCTGCGTCTCTGGCAAGACCAAGGCAATCTTCTTCAGCTCTGAGAGGAATATCAAAGATCCGAAGAGGATGGACTTGTCAGGGGTTGAGATACAAGAAGGAAAGTTCATTCCGTTCAGCAATTCGGTCGTGAGTCTTGGTGTTACACTTGATAGTGAACTGACGTAGAAACCGCACATTGACCAAGTAACTAAGAAAGTGAACAGAGCCCTATACGGGGTGCGGTTTTCTAGGGCGTGTATCACCAGACCTCTCCGAATTCGCCTAGTCGAGTCATTAGTTCAACTGCATTTAGATTATTGCACAGTCGTGTACCTCGACGCCACGGACGAACAGCGGCAACGGATACAGCGATTGAGCAATTCATGTGTGAGGTCCATTTTTGATCTTAGGAGAGACGAGCACATCACCCTGTTTAGGGAGCGTTTGGGTTGGTTACGTACTGATTCGCGGAGAATGTACTTCGCAGCACTTTTAATGCATAGGATCATGCATCTTGGAGAACCTGGCTACCTAGCTACGATGTTTACCAGGTACCAATCTGAACGCCCCGTACGTGGTGATGCAGAAGAGTGGGTACTCGAGGTTCCCAATATGAGACTTGAGTACGGGAGAAGATCATACCAGGCTCAATGTGCTCGTTTGTGGAACTTTCTCCCTCCGGGCTTTCGGCAGCTGGGGAAAATATCAGTATCTAAAGAGGCCTTAAAAGATGTCCTTCTGACTCAGTCTTCTCAGAGGATTTATGTGGAGAGGAGGCATCATTCTAATCTTTAAACTGTGATATGTTTGGGCTCTTTTCAATCAGCATTTCCTTTTTTAAAAGAGTTATACGTGGCTACTTCGTCACTGTATTGTAATTCCTGTGATATTCCTGCTGGCCCAAGCCTTTTATATGCCTTTCTACATGAGAATGTTTTCCTCTCCTCGATCGTTCTTGTAATGACTGATATAGGTATATGAGAATGTATCCCATCATTCTCTTCCTTGACTCTTATGCATCTCTTGATGCCTTAAAATGACTAATCACTTCCTGTGATAATCCTAATATCCCTTGACCAAAAAGACAAATATTTTTACTTTTTTATATATCTTCTATGTAGGTGAAACATATGGGACATATGCCACTGTATTTTTCCAATTTTGCCCTCGGGTGAATAAAGGTTTTCAATCAATCAATCTCTCTCTCTCTCTCTCTCTCTCTCTCTCTCTCTCTCTCTCTCTCTCTCTCTCTCTCTCTTTCACTTTCATTTTTTTTCATTTTTTCAGGCGGTTGTTGGGCGAGAAACGCTGCGACGTTCTGTCGGGAAGCAACCCTTCTGCTTCTCCGGGTTGGTGAGGTCTCGGCCAATACGGCTTGTCCGTGGCCCCCTCAAACAGTACCGGGCTGGGATCCGCATCGATACGGCCACCCCTTCCGATTAGAACCCTCTCTCCCGTCTCCGTTGGCATCGGCCATCGGACAAGGAAGAGATCCACCGAACTTACCAATCCGGCATCGGGACCGCTTGAGCACTACTTCAGGGACGGCGGCGTCTCGCACTCTAGATTGAGCGACTCTCTTTTCAGAACTCGCAGGTCTTGTTCCTCCTTCCTTGGTCATCACCCTGCTCTTCATTCTTCTTCCTTCGATCTTCTCTCTTCTCTCTTCCTCTTCTTTCTCCTTCCTTCCCTCTTCAAAGCATCATGTTCCTCCTCGAACAATTGGGACCTCTTTTGTTCCAGTTGACAGACTCACTCTATTTCACCTGCTTCGAGGCGCCTCACTTCCCTCTCTTGCTCCTCCTTGCGGGTCATCACCAGCTTGATGTATCCGGTGAGTCTTTTCCATGTCTCCTGGTTGCGAAGCAAGTACGGGACGAGATTCTCAGGTGTTAGTTGAGCACCCAGCCATTCATCCAACTCGGCGCGCTCTCTTCGGGTGTCACTGCACTTGAACAGGGCATGCTCAGCGTCATCCCAGTCGTCCCCGCATGACTGGCATGCTGGGGTTGTCCTCTCCTTGAACATGGTTAGATAAGAACCGAAGCAACCATGATCGCTCAGTGCCTGAGTCGTCCAGTAGTCGATCTCTCCGTGGGAACGTTCCGCCCACTTGGCTCCGTCATAGATCAACCAGTGCGTCCATCTGCCATTCGCAAATGGCGAATCCCACTCAGTATGCCACTGTTCGAGGGTGGTCTCCTTCTCGTTGTCGCGGATGATCTTCTTCATCGTCGGAGTGAGTACTCGTTCGGCTCCGATCACTTTCTGGCGGTCCCAGATCCTCACTCGCTCCGCGACGAGCAAGTGGATGGGCGGTGTACTCGCCAATACGTAAGCCGCATCTCCTGACACGGTGTGGTAGGCACGGATACTTCTCAGGGCCGCTCTACGGTGGACTCTCCTTGACGTGTAATGATCTAACCCTTTACTTATCACAGCAATTCTACTCTACTAGTATAGGCCAGTAATTCTAGCTCTGAATTCGTGAGTTTTCGACATGAGTGCCAAAGGACGGTTCTATTTTTTTTCTCGATGCGGGATACCCTATAGAACACACCCCCATAAAATGGAACAACCCCAGGGGTGCGCAAAAAATTACAGCAACAAAATAGTGCGAGATTTTGTACTTTTTTGCGTTCTTTCGCATCCCGGGGAGCCGTTATAATATTTGGATCATTTCTCATGGTACTATGTTGTAGGCGATGAAATTCTCTGAATTTAAAAAAAAAAACCATAGTGAAATTCTTTCCGTAACTCGAGATAATTAGCAACAAAGCTGGAAAATGCCAAAAATTTCCTTCATTTTTCATTCTGAGGGAAGCCAATGGATCGATGTGTACTTGCTGGAAAATGTAGCCCTCATAGAGTACTATATGTGAAAAAAAATCAGAGCGATCCGCCAATAAATATTGACGCTATTCTAATTGTTCATCCCAAATTGTTGTTTTTTGCAATAGCCGTAAAAATTTTCCACGTGCACTCAAGTTGTCGCAAAAAATCAGAGAGCTTCCTGGAACCCTCAACTATAAGATGCGATCATAAAACCGGTTTTTTTTAATTTGGGGTAGCTTTCAGAAAAAAACACAATGGCGTATTAATTATAAGGATTTGAACGGCCATTTTGGGTGTATAAGGGGTACCGTGAAAATAAGAGGTTTTGGTCCAATTCTTCCCGTGTATCAACTAATGTTTCTCACAGAAACATTCTGAATCTGTTCAACGTGGATAATCGATAAGTGAAAGCTCCTCGGAAAATTTGAAAATTATGAAAACTTTTCCAAAAAAAAAAATTCTATTGAAAAGCGCATAATCACTAAATTAATAAGCAGAGGGAACACCATATCAGTTTCCATTCTGGAAAATCCGGAATTCGGGAAATACTTCCAAGTTTCACCACAACAATTCATAAGATGCCAATTCTTCCAAGAGAGATTTTTATTCGTACTACACTATGATGAGCTGTGATAAAGAAAAACAGAGAAAAAATTTTTCCCGATTTCCGGATTTCCAGAATGAAAACTGATATGGTGTTCCCTATGCTTATTTTTTTGGTGATTATCCGCTCTCCAATAAAATTTCCTTTCTTTTGGAAAAGTTTTCACAATTTTCAAATTTTCCGAGGAGCTTTCCCTTATGGATTATCCACGTTCAACAGATTCAGAATGTTTCTGTGAGAAACATTAGTTGATACACGGGAAAAATTGGACCAAAACCTCTTATTTTCACGGTACCCCTCATACACCCAAAATGGACGTTTGAATCCTTAGAATTAATACGCCATTGTGTTTTTTTCTGAGAGCTACCCCAAATTGAGAAAGAAATGATCAAAAACGGTCCAGTAGGACCCGAGATATCGTCAAAAATTCCGAGCGCTCGGATTTGAAGAGCGCGGCTCAGTTTCTGGTCGGCCCGCCACGCTGCCGCGGGAGTACCCCCACTCCTCACCCCTGCAGCTTTTTTCAAGCGAGATAAGGGAAACATTAACTTTCACCTGCTGGGACAAGGACGCAAGTCAAGGTATGTGAACCAAACATTCTGTATATGAAACTTTGAACATTTTTCTACCATTTCCCGCAAATTTCGGCCCTTAATATTCAATTGTTTATAAAATATCGATTTTTAGAAAAAAATCGGTATCTCCGGTCCAAAAGGTCGTGAAGTGATGTTTTTTTTTCTAAATTTAGAGCAGAATTAGTACTACAACGTCCAAAAACGAATTTTTCCATATATCCATCACTCGCGGAATTGTGTGCAAAATAAAATCGGCAATTTCCGATTTTCATAAACAATTGGCTCCAGAGACGATTTTTTGTAACAAAGTGACTGGTTTTATGATCGCATCTTATAGTTGAGGGTTCCAGGAAGCTCTCTGATTTTTTGCGACAACTTCAGTGCACGTGGAAAATTTTTACGACTATTGCAAAAAACAACAATTTGGGATAAACAATTAGAATAGCGTCAATATTTATTGACGGATCGCTCTGATTTTTTTTTACATATAGTACTCTATGAGGGCTCCATTTTCCAGCAAGTACTTATCGATCCATTGGCTTCCCTCAAAATGAAAAATGAAGGAAATTTTTGGCATTTTCCAGCTTTGTTGCTAATTATCTCGAGTTACGGAAAGAATTTTACTATGGTTTTTTTCCAAATTTAGAGAATTTCATCGCCTACAACATAGTACCATGAGAAATGATCCAAATATCATAACGGCCCCCCGGGATGCGAAATAACGCAAAAAAGTACAAAATTTCGCACTATTTTGTTGTTGTAATTTTTTGCGCCCCCTGGGGTTGTTCCATTTTATGGGGGGATGTTCTATAGGGTACCCCGCATCGAAAAAAAATAGAACCGTCCTTTGGCACTCATGCACAGTTCGAAGTCTAGAATTACTGGCCTAGTATATGAATGCCTCAGATTGGTAGCTGGTTCATATCACGGTCTTATACACAGGTCTCTCAACTCCCGTGGTGGGGAAAGCTCCACTAGTGAAGCCGTGAAGTTTCGTTTCGTAGCCACCACGCGTCTCTACTTGTCCTTCGAGTACGAGCCGGGCGCGTCCGCGAGGTCGAGGAAATCGTCTGCTGCTGTCTGTGCAGCTTCGACCGACAGCTCAGCCTACGTTGATACGGTTTTCACGTAACCTTGCTCTTGTCATGATATAGGCGGTATATCCTGACAAGACAAGAAGGCGATCGGCTATGATGGGTCACGATAATTAAAGAGGAATGCAGCGCAGTTAATTATCCAAGAGAGGCATTAGCATGATCAAGTCAACGGAATGCGGAATCAGGAAGAAGTGGCGCCAAGATGTAATAGTACAGAGATAGAGCCACAGAGGCTAACTCGGTGATCGAGGAATGTGACGGTGGCATCGATGACAGGAATGATGGTAATGAGGCGAAGAGATGGAGTAATCATCAACTGGACACCAGTATGGCCAGTCACACGCCAGGGCAACGGCGGTCTAGAAGATCAGTGGTATAAGCATCGAGGCAACACACGATAGAAAGGATGTGCAGGCAACGGCTGATTAGGCACAACGAGGCAGAAGGCGCCGGCACAGATCGCGTCAATAACAAGATTCCAAAGCTAGTTCTGCATAGAGAACCCCACTTCGGGGAGAGCATAAATACTCGGCAAAAGCTCGGGCAAGGGCCTCTAGAGTACAGTCCGATTCGGATATCCATAGAGTCCACGTCGAGCCTCATATTGTATTCCGAGACGAGCAACTTCTATCTCTGAGGTCTCATCTCTTACAGTCAGTAGAGTCACGAGTATGAGTATTTGTCCTTCATGGTAAAGCATTGTATTCATTGGAAATGAACTGGTATTATATTGAATATCCGGAGAGTCAACATCTGTCACTCATTCCTCGCCACCAACTTGTTGTGCCCTCGGGCCAGACAAGTCAGCACTGAGAACCCATCAACGCGCCCATCCATTTATTACAAATCCGTAACAAACTGGTGACAGCGGGTTGACGGTGTTTGAGCAAGGAAGTTGAGTAATTCAAGTATTAACTTGGAAAGAAACCAACAACCGTGCCACATTTCGGAATGAAGGAGGCAACGGAATTAGACTGCAGGACTACCAGTTACAGGACGCACAGAGGGATGTTCTTCTGGATCATCTGTATCATCGGCGTGGCAGTTTCTGGGTGAGAAATCCATTTACCCCAAATTTGTCCCCCGTGGGGAGAGTCGCGAGGCAAGGACTCAATGAAATTTTCTAGAGGCCAAGATAGCAGCAAACCACAGGTATTGCAATTGAGTTGAGTAATACAGTTATCAGCGAGAACGCAGTGGGCAAGAATCATTGCTGTTCCGGGATAGCTCCTGGGCGAACAGTGAAGAGACGATAGTTATAACTTCACACAAGGCTCAACTGCATTCCAGTGTGGTGTTTCCGGACTAAGGGTCAAATTGAATAGTTGTGCCTGTTTTGAAGCTGGATGACAATGGCGAGAGGTTGGAGAAATTCCAATTGCGTTCCCGAAACACCAGAGATTAGTAATGAAGATATGCTAAGAGTAGATCTGGGAGAAAACTCAGTCGCAGAAGCGAGCGCGCTTCTTGTAATGAATGAAGAGAGGCTGGATATTGAGCAATTAAGATAGCGATACCGAGAAAGAGAACAGAGCGGGGACCCTAAGGCACTGGAGGTGTTGGGAGCCCTTTGGCTGGCTGAGAGGGAAATTCAGCAGCCTGGGGGAATTCATATGGATCTTGCGATCAGGGAAATAAACGGGGTGCTAGCCGTAGAGTCGGATTATTTTCCGGAAAAGAAGGCAGCTGCTCTTTGGGGATCGAGCGATAAGTTGGAAATCATGCAAAGTACGACCGGGGTGCGACCGAAACAAGTGGGGAAGGCGGAAGATTTCCCGGAGCATTACGATGAATTCGAAATTCTGAAAATAAATGCGGAGTCGTCACGATTGGACGTTCCGAAGAATTCTCATAAGAACCAAAGGAGTGCTAAAAATTCCCTTGAGAGTGCGGCCCATCATTCGGCAGGAGATACGGACTTTACATTAACGGATGATCCGTGGCCTCTGGTGGATATCTGAGAAAACGAACCAAGACTTCAGATGTCAGGCTTGAACTTGGGAAATCGTGTTCGTTTCAATCGTAGCACAGGCAGTGGAAGGAAAAATCAGGAGGCTAAAAACACGCGAGACATTAAACACCGCTATGGTGAGACAAGCCAGTCAAGCACTCTACTGTTCAGCACAGATTCCGGGTCTTGGAGGAGTAAGGGTAGTTACAGGACTGAGCGAGATCGGAGTGAATAGTTGTATAAGGATAAAAAATCACGGGTCATAAGAAAGGGTAGTGCGCAAATTGGCTTCGAACAGGAGCAGGAGGACGGATGGAGGGATCCAGATGAGGAAGAGCGGGATGATGATCGGGGGCGTCAGTGGAATCGCTCACGCCGAGACAGTGGGAAGAGTCGAAAACCACAAAAGAGGAAGAAGGGTCGGTACACACGGGATCTATGGGCTTACGAATCGACGGCATCGAATGATACCGATGAGGAATGTGATGGCGGTTCCAGGAGAAAAAGTTACTGGGAGGCGGAAGAGGAGCAAAAGAAGTGAGCAAAGCAAAAGAGGGGATCGAAACGGGAAGTATGAAGGTCAATCACCTCGGCGAGGCAATTGCGAACAGATGAGAGAAAGCGATCGGGAATCAGTTACGAGTGGTAGGAGTCGTCGCGGAAATTCGAGCGGAGAAGCTGAACGGGCAAGCACTGATCGCCGACGTACTTCAAAATTGAGACTAACATTGAATCAGGCTTTGAATCATATACCGTCATATGATGGCAGTCCTGACATGCTCGCTCTTTCTCGCCAATCGGTCAGGTATGTAGTGGACGAGTATGGACGAGATGCAGAACCATGGGTGATTGCAGGGTTGGCGAATAAGCTCAGAGGGCGAACTGCGGGAGGGTACACCGCAAGGTTGACCCAGTGTAGGTCAGTGGGTCAACTGTTGCACGACATCACCATGCAATGTAGCGGAGTAGGAGGTGCAGATGAGGTACCAGCTGGGTTGAAGTTAGTTCAGCAAAAGGCTGGGGAGGGAGCAGACGATTATGGGTTGCGGGTGCAAAAATTGCATAATCGGTTACTTAATGTCTACGACTCAGACCGAAGTTTGAAGAATTGGGAACGAGCAAAGTATAAGAATGAAGCCGATAGTGAGGCATTAGAGCAATTCATTTTTGGACTCAAAGGGGCAGTGGAACACCAAGTGCGGTCAAAAAATCCGAAATTTCTGCGCGAAGCCATCTCCGACGCGGTCAATTCCGAGAATAAAACGAGTGCACGGGCGGTATTTCAGAATTTCGGACGTGAAAGGGGATGGGATGAACGATTTGGTTACCGCAGTCGCTGAAAAAATTAAGGCGATGTACAGTAAAACCTGTCTAATTCCGGCACCTTCGGTTCCAGTTCGACCCGCCCATAATAGACAGGTGCCCAAATTATAGAATCTGATTCAAAATTATAGGAAGTGCAAATTTTGGAAGATCTTATCTTGAACCATACAATTTTAAGATAAGTAAAATAGACATCGATAAGAATTCGGAACTCTCAAGATGCGGAATAACAAGATGGATAGTTATTCAGATTCTGGATTTGAAAATCGGTATGATGGTGATTCGGGAATTCAATATATGGAACATACTCAGATCGAGGGCCTGCGAAGTCAATGACTTGAATTTAAAAATTTCGAAGGTTGAAGGATCTCTAAGATTGGCTCAAAAATACCTTCCGTCAATGTCAACATCCAATATTCTAGCATTCAGGGTCAGTGAGTTAAGGCTAGTCCGCAGAGAATTCGGATATTTTTCCCGATAGATGGCGCTTTGATCATACCGCATGTGCGATGGGAGATTACGAATCACTGTTTCGCCTCATAGTATTTCAACCTCACATTTCCGACCCAAACGAGATACGGCAACTGAAACACCATGATATTTCCCATCGAATGAGTTATTCCAAACCCGGGGATTCATTCTATATCTCCAGAAAATCGTAGTTCTTTGGCTTGCTGAGCAAGTTATACTGCTCGATGCTCACACTAGTTCAAGGTTTTTGTGAGCTAGATTCAGAATTTTCGGACGTGGGAGGGCTCATTCGACAGGGAATTCCAATCCACAGGTGGCCTAGCATCTGATTTTGGCCAAAACTGTTTTGTTATTGAGGAATGAATCGGAATAGTCGTGGACGCGCTCTGTCCCACCAGAAAATTACCTTTAAGCTTTTCTCGATTCCTAATGGATAAAATGCCATGAAACTTTGCATGGTATCGTGTTATACGATTTCACAGGTGGCCTAGTATCTGAATAACACATTCAGTACCAATAAAAGCGTATAAACAATAATACCGCTCTCAGAATCATTGGATGCAGCTGCAACCTGAAAGTACGCCGGTGCGTGTCTGGTTGCGGTTTTGCGGAGACTCCGGACTAGCCTTAATAGCTGTGGATGATTATAAATTAGCTGATGTGAATTCTAGAGTAAAAAACAGCACAGATGTCAGAATTATACCTTCAGTTGACTCATTATAATTTTTCGTTAAATATCGAGTTTGGTAAAAATCTTCTGAATTCGTCAAACTGACGCAGAACTCAGAAGATTATATTGGTCTTCGCTTTGCTCAATAGGGAAACGTCTCTTTCAAGCTCGTTGTGAGCTTGACATAAGTTTTCGACATGCATACCTGGCTCATTTTGACAGCTGGAGTGGGTGCCCTGAATTCGCAGGTTCCTTTAACATGTGATATCATATGTTTCAGATCTCAAAAACCGCCCATATTAGGTAGGTGCCCAAATTTAAGAGGCGCCCGAATTATAGAGAAAGAATACCGTTTGAGCTCACGGAATGAAATTCGGTTCCACGGGAAAGTGCCCGTAATCGGGAGGTGCCCATAGAGACAGGTTTTACTGTAATTGGCGGACCCCCTTGATCGGAGACCGCGGCTATCAGACGTACAGTTGCGGCCAATGAGTGTAGATATTGTTTTCAGCGAGGACATTTTGAAAGGGAGTGACCGAAGAAACGCGAGGCTAGAATTTGTTTGTATTGTCAGGGAACGGGAAATGAATACAGAGAATGTCGCAAATTAGAAGACTCGTTGCATCCGGGGAAATTTTTTCGGGGGTATCGAGGACGTTCGCAACAACGAGATCGTAGTTTGAGCCAATATGACGGTCGGGCAGGCGTGTTTAAGAAACGCGGGACACCAGCACCCGAGGCATACAATACGAGAAGACAGAATGATGGGAGTTATGAGGTTGGCCGTTGGGGTGAGCGTCGGAATGATAGAAGACAAAGGGAGGATTATCATCAGAATAGTTCAAACTATCATAGAAATGGGTCAGCTCGAGTTCACCATGAGTATGATAGGAGTCGGGGACAATATGACTACAATAATAGTAACCTCAACCGTAACAATAATTACAACAACCGAAATCGTAATAGTTATGGTAGTTATGGAAATTGGAGTCGCAACACGTTCAGTAGTGCAAATCAAAGTCGTGATGGTTACGATACTAGGGGTTGCAATGGATACTACAATAATAGAGGAGTCCACGGTCAATATTATGGAAGAGAAAATAGCAGAGTCAACGATAGGGGTCTCATATAGCGGAATAATGATATCCAGCGCTTCGAGTAGAATTACAACCCCGGAAGCAATGGAAATGAAGACTCATATGGTCAGCCCAACCGTGAGGATGCGGGATATCAGAATAGAAGTTATCGGAACTCGGCGTTTAATGGCGGGGGGAATTAAAGAATGGATAGGGGAAATTCTAGTAATGGCTCAGTGGAACGAAATCAAGGATACGCAAACTCACCTACAACTGAGCAGAATGATTCTTCAAGCCCCTAAGCTGCTCGGTTACAAGCCGCGGGATCGAGCACGAACGATTGAGCGAAACAAAAACACCGCAGCGGCATGTGTCAATACGTCTACTTGGCGCGGGTCAGTGTGGACACTCGGTAATTGAACTCAAAAGTGAGCAATTCAAGAAGTGAAAATGTCAATTCTACGCGGATACAGAAGCCGATGTTACATTGTTGAAGGTGAAATGTGAGCAGGAAAATGTAGGAGCAGATGAAAGCTATATCATAGCAATTGATGGAGTTACGGCGGGGGAATGCCTAACGCTAGGAAGAATCGAGATGAATTTGAGCGGATTGGATTATAAGCGCGAAGGCAAGATGTTTGAAGAGTGTAGAATTGGAGATACCCTTTGTGGAGGAAGTGAATTTCAGAATCCCTGGGCGAACGAGAAGAGTAATTTACGCAAAGGTGAAGAATGAGGTAGAGGCCGGTTTTGTCGGGCTACAGGATTTAGAACCAGGTATCTTGTTCGGGAATTTCGTAGCGACGAATAATGGGGGTAAAACATATGCAGAATGTATCAACATAAATGGAGAAGAAGTCGAGATTGGGTACCAGAAGTGTCACTTGAGTTGTGTGAAACGACGAGGCCAAAGCATGATATTTTCGACTTCGATGAAGCAGAAAGGAAAATGGAGACGAACGAAAGAGTCAGCATCATAAATTTCGCTAGTCGGGAAGTCGAGGATAGGGCTGCAAAAGTACTTGAACGACTGGGCCCAAAGACACTGGAGGGATTGAACGAGGGAGGAATAGAACACATAAAAAAGTTAGTCGGCGAGTGGGCTCACGTTTTTGGGCTACGAGGGGAGAAATTGAAAGCAACGCATTCGATTACGCATAGGATAACCACGACAACCGATACGCGGATACGGGTCAAACGATATCGGAACCCACCAGCTATCAAGGAGGAGATGCAAAAGCAGGTTGAAGGATTGCTAGAGGAAGGGATATTAGAACCATGAGAGTCTCCATACTCGAGTTCTCTATGGATTGTACCAAAAAAACCAGGGCCAAATGGAGAAGTGAGATGACGTGTGGTGAGCGATTTTTGTCAATTAAATGAAATTATGGTGGGAGACAGATAGTCACTACCGAATATGACAGATATAATAGAGGGGGTAGCGAATGCAAAGTATATCACGGAAATTGATCTGGAAACTGGCTATCATCAGGTCAAAATCCATTCAGATGATGCTCATCGTACAGCAGTGAGCACGGACAATGCTTTATATCAGTCTCCTAGAATACCGATGGGGCTACGTAACTCGCCAGCCGCCTCCTCCAGATTAATGACCTTGATGCGAGCAGGATTGATCAATACAGAGGTATACATTTACCTAGATGACGTCATCTGGGCCAGTAATAGCCTAGAGAAACATGCGCGAAAATTTAGGAGGGTTATGAAGCGATTGGATGAGGCGAATCTTATAGTAGAACCAAGTAAATGCCAGTTCCTACAGAGGGAAGCGAGTATCCTGGGACATATCGTAGGTAATGGTCAATTGCGTCCGGATCCTAAGGGAATAGAAGCAGTACGTAATTACCCGACTCCAACAATAATTCGTGAAGTGAAACAGTTCTTGGGACTCGCATCTTATTACCGTAGATTCATCAGAAAATTCTTAGACATAGCATATCCACAGCATCAATGTTTGAGAGGCGACGCCGAATTTTTTTGGGAAGAAGAACAACAAGAAGCATTTGAGAAGTGGAGAAAAGCTTTGTGTTCAGAACCAGTGTTGAAGAATCCAAATATGGAGGAGCCATTCTTAGTTATATGTGATAGTTCGCAGTTTGCGAAATCGGGAATACTGTCGCAAGGGAAATGAGAACAGGAGCATCCTTGTGCATATGCATCAAGGGCGATGCGTCCTTATAAGGTGCGCTATTGTGTATATGACCAAGAACTTTCAGCTATCTGTTGGATAGAGCACTTCCGCCCATTCCTTTTTGAAAAAACATTCACAGTAGTCACAGATCATGAACCACTGAAACACTATCACACTACAAAAAAGCCGGACCTTAGGTTCAACAGTCTTAAGGCATCGTTGAGGGCTTATGACTTCAAAATCGAGTATGGGGCTGGCATAAAGAACCAGAACGCAGATGTCTTGTCCAGAAACCCTGTTCTGAAAGGAGGAGAGGAGAACGTGGAGCGTTCTAAGGCAGAATTGTTAAGGATGGCCGAAGAGCAGGAGGACAAAGAGGCAGAGCTGCGACAGGCACAGGTGCTGGTTGTTACAAGGAGTCAGAAACGAAAGAGAGATACGCACGAAGATGATGAAGTGTTCAACCTCATCGACTGGGAAAATTTGAGGTATAACAAAAGAAGAAACGTGAGGAAGAAGGGGGAAGAGAGCTTGGAAGGTGATGGGGAGTCAAATGAGACGTTGGCCGAAGGGCCAAGCGAGGGATGCAGTGGTACATGGAGTATGCAGGGAAAAATCGAGTCCAAAGGCACACGAGAGCAAAGAGGGGTGCACTTCCCCATGTTCCGGATGCTGAAGGAGAAGATGATCATCCGGGGGCGGAACCAATTATCAGCCAGGCTTGCAATGAAGCGGATGCGTTGCCACGTCTGAGCAAGAAAACGTTTGAAAAGTTAGGCAGTGAAATTCACAGTCTTTTCGTTGCAGAATGCATTCCTTTGGAGTTATTCTTGATCCAAAGTTGAAGTCAAATTTGTTTGAATGAATTCGCAGAAATTGTTCATCGCGGGTTCAAACTATTTTTCCAAGATAATTAAGTCGAATGCCCACAAAAAAGGTCTCTTGGTATTTTCTCCTCAGTTTGATCGTTTTCGAGTATAATGAAAAAGTGGATTTCGCAACGTTCAACTTATAACGCAGGCATGAAAGCACCGCACTTAGGGGTGTAAGTTGCGAAATTTGCTTTTTTCATTACTCGAATATGATCGAAATGAATGCACTTGAATCGACAGGTGAGGCTTCTACGTCCATTGCGTGACGAGTAGGAGCAACGGGCTCCGGGTTGACTGATGGAGTAGCGTCAGGAGCATGAGACTCTATGGCTCTAGGCGTGATCACAGCACCTTGTATATTCGGGGCGTTCCGTTCACGCAGTGCGATGGCGGATTGTCGGCGAAGATGGTTTCGATCAGCATAAAACTGAGCCGAGTATTGACGACGACGATCGCGCAAGCCGGGTAGTTCATCCTCCATGTACTCCAGTATGTCATCTATTGTGACACTTGGTATGAGGGATAGACTGTCATGCAACCAAGGAAAGCACTAAGTCCACATGGAGCGGGACAGAGTAGAAGCCGACCATTTTCAATGTGATGTCCGGTGGTATGACCTAGGAGATGCTGATCCTCAGAGGAACCCAAGACGGCGAGGTTGCTCAGATTCAGGATGGTGACGACAATATCAGGGAGCTGATGAGGATCGAAGAGCGATAGGATAGCGATCCGCATATCTCACTCAGAGCGTTCACCGGGAGGCTGGAAAGGTGGGCACTCCGACAAGCGCGCAGCTGGCACGAGGGCGAGGGAGTCCACTCTACCAGAGGTTTGAGAACGACGGAACTGCAAAGAAATAATGAATGTGATAACCAAGGAGGAATCGTAATTTGAGTAGATAGCACGAGACCGTCATTGTCAGTGGGAGGATACAGAGGAAGTTATCTCAGAAGTCAGCGGGAAGAAGAATGAGATGTAGAGAAGACTTCCAGGGCGCGTGAGGCGCTCGACGTAGGCAGAAAGCTAACAATTGTCCAAAAATGAGGACAATGAGAGAAAATCAAGAGATTTTCGAGCCCCAAGATAGTAACAAAAATTTTGAAGGCCAAGATAGCTGAGAAAAGCTGACTGTTACGCCAATACGAGTTATGATTGATGCAAGAGCGTGAGAAGTTAGCGGGGTGGGCGAGTCAATGGTATGCTGGAAAAAAAAGAAAAAAGATGGAAAAATGCCGAAGAATGATGGTAAAGGCTGAAATCTTACCTGGCGTGATCGGGGCACCGGAGTAATGGTGCGTGGCGGAGGATGGCAAACGTCGCAGTCGCATGCATATAAGTCGGCAGCGGTCCGTCTCGGGACAGAGTTCCTGGTCGCTTCGTTAACAAAATCGACGTCGCAGGCTGGCGCGGGTACATGACCAAGAGCTCTTGTTGTCGGTGCATATGGATGGGTGAACAGTTCAGGTGGGGTGATTGGAGAGCGGGACCTCGGTATGCGCGTGTGGCGCTCAGGGGGGAACGCGCTCGTTCACATTTGATATAGAGCAGAAGTCGTGCTTAGGAAATAAGGGGGGCAAACTTACGATGGGTTGACGCTACTCTACTGACCATATTTGGTGAAGCCAGCTGCCAAGTGAAAAAGCGCATGATCTGATGGAATTCGAGGAAGAATTCGGTATCATATGGATGAATCTTTGAACAAGAAAGTGCAACAGCCAGTAATTAAAACAAGATGATCCAAGATTCGAATTCAGAGGAGTAAATTACTAGAAGTGGATGCCGCTCCAAGTGGAAGAGGGATGGCGAGTGGAAAAATAAGAGCGTGGTGAGTCAGAGGGTGCCGCCGAAGACTGGTGATGATAGCAAAGGGAAAATTTTTTCTCATTTTACTTGGCCCACCCAAGGAACGGGAGCCGTGTCGTGCAATCGCATGAAATCTCGGAGATACGGTAAATCCTTAAGACTGGAGTCGCAAGTGAACGGATAAGGAACGATTCCACGTAACCGTAACAAGCACACGAGTAAATGAACGCGGGGGGTCTATGGAAAGTAAACTAGAGGGGAAGATACATGGTAGTGGACAGATTGAGAGGCAGCTATTATTCATGAGATGGTGAAGAAGATGAGATGGAGCCGGTGCAAGAGAATGTGGACGTGCAGGCAGTTATAGATGGAGGGCTACAGGATGAGGATAGAACGAGGGGGGAGTAAGCAACAATATGAAGCATAAGTACGAGTAGGACCCAACTCATTGATCAGATTGTCCAAGATAGTTAAGGCAGTAGTTCCACCGTGGGGGCATAGGCTGACATGATTGTGCCAGGATCCCGCCCGAGGGAATTCGGAACAACCACGTGCAAAATAACGGCACGGGAATCGCAGAGAATCGACAGCGCGTCCCAACACACGATTATGCCGGGAAGGTATTCCACTGCTACATTTGGAACATTCGTTCAACTCACAGATACATCGACCACACAACACATGACCCGGGTCACACTGCAAAGAGTCGGGGTAGAGTAAATCGTCACAGATCGGGCGCGCGGAAAGGCTCCGGATGGCCGATGCAAGGCACAACGAAAGATTCTGGAACAGGTACCGTCCGTTGTTCGCTACTCGCCATCGGCACGGATTGAGGGGAAGATGAAACGTGCGCGGGGGATCTTCAATAGAAACACTTAGCGCGATGCTGAGGGCATCAGGTGCTAGGAGAGGTGGGATTTGGACAGAAGCCGGGGGCTCAAGAGGCTTCCTATCATCGTTACCTGCGATATCGCGTCCAGAAAAGGGTAAAGAGAGTGGAGTAGGGATGATGTTACCTGGGATGTTCTGGTCAAGGTTACAAAGGGGGAGAGGTGAATCTTTCATAAGGATGCAACCACAATGGAATTGTAATAAGTCTGTAACGGCTTTGGTCATCTGACTGACCGTGATCTCAAGACTAGAGGTAGCAGATGAAGTTGGCGGTGGATTGATGATGGAATCAGCAGAGGAGGTGACGACATCTTGCACGATTCACGGCGGGGATGGAGTTGAAATTGAAATAGCAAAGTCAGGAACGAGGGCCGATGTTGCTGGTGCTGGGGGTAGTGCTCGGTCTTCCAACAGTTGATCAGGGCTTGGGCCCAATTCTGCGGATGATGGAAAAAAAAGAGGTGAAGATCCAGGAATGTTGAAGTTTGGCGCCAAGGATTCGACAGCATGGGGAACTGGCACCGCATCTGGGACATCTCCAGCGATGGGACGGCGGTGTTGAGCCTGGAGGGGGAAGAAAAAAAAGATAAATTCAATAGTCACGAATGTTGAGTAGAGTTGTCGAGTCGGTGTGAGCCGTAGAAGGGGCGGGAAGTCGCGATCGAGGGTACAATCTTCAAAGCGCGAAAATTTCAGTGTGTTCGGCGCGGATGGAGAAAATGGAATGAGGGAGTCACGATCGGATAATGAGAAGTGAGGGTTCGCGTGGCCGGGCCACGACGGTGGCCGGTCCGGCTGTCGGGGTCGTGTCAATGTGGATGAATGTGGGAGATTAATAGTTAACAAGTACCTAAAAAAAGGGGACGAAAAGAGATACGACGCGGTTTAGAGAGCCCACGGGCGGATGCGATCTAAGAACACACACCGGAGATGGACACGAATCACATCATCACAGGAAGCTACGAGGGTCGTGGGTTCGAAAACTAATCTCAATGCAAATGATCACTCATACATAGGAAGTATAACTGACACGACGACGACGATGGCTGGTCCGGAGAGGAGTTGGCGGCCGAAAAATGGGCTCGGGCTGACGGGAAATTGAAGGCCCCGAGTGACCCAATCTTAGAGGCAGCAGCGCAGACATGGATAGCATTGAGGTTTGCCAGGGCCAGGTTACGTGTGGATAAAGCAGAATCGCAGTTGGAGAATGAATGGAGCTGGACCCAGCATGGAGCTGGCACGAGCCCGCAGGACCTCAGCATGCTCGGATAGCAAATTCCGAGGCAGTGGCTCTGGGGCATGACCGGACCGGTCCATGTCTAGTGTAGGAGGCGAGAGGATGAATCGATGATAGCACACACGAGATTATCACGACCACTCTGGCGAGAGATAAACACTCACCAATGAACACTTAAAATCAGGAACAAATAACCTCGAATACATCGGTTGCAAATGGGCGCTCTCGGCGTGGGGTCCAGTATTTATAAGTCGCGTAAAAATGGTTGGATAGCATTGATGCGGGTGCTCTCCAGAGAGGGAGAGAAGCCGGGGTAGGAGCCACCACTCGGTGTCGGAGGCGTGACCGCACGCGAATCGTTGTGTCTTGCGAAAATAAAAGAGCAAAAATAATTTGACATATCTCACTTCCAATTTATTAGCGAACACCTCTTCTTAATACGGTGAGTTACATTTGTTAACAAAGAATGATGTGAATAAGTCGACTTCCCTACCCTGCGGACTAACGCCAATCGCGAGATCAAGTTTGCATTGTGCATGAGGATATCAACCAGTAAAAATTGACTCCCTTCTCCGGAGCTCGCTGTGAGCGGGAGGAAACTATGACGAAGTAATGGATGTGGAGAAATCAGAACAGTGGTGGCGGGAGTCATTTAAACAAAATAAGGTGCACCAGGAGATGGTGAGAAACATACAAAGCTTATAAACACGGTATAGGCAGTCACGTGAGTCAGCTGACAGAACTGAGGAGAAGACAAAGTACGCCCAGGTGAACGGCAAAGCGGAAATAGGGTCATCATGGAAAAATTGAGAAACAACGCTGACGCGGAAAAACCAGGAGTAAGGTTTGAGTTAGTACCAGTAGTGCACAGAATGGTCAAGTGGGATTTTGTATACAGAGCAACACGGCGAAGACTTAGGGCGCAAATGGCGCGAGACCATGAACGGTTTCGGCGGAGAATTGCCGATTTGGGAGTGACATTGGCACCGATCCTCATGGAACAGCATAGGACGAGAATTCGGGAATGGATAACCGGAATGAAGGCAGGAGAGCTGCGAATGAGAGCAATTGAGCGATGCACAGCGAGGGAAGTGATTGGAGGATCCAAATAGAGTTGGAAGTCAAGTGATGATGGGTTATGAAGTGATGAACGGAAACATGTTTACTACAAAGAGTGAGGAAAAATGTAAAAGCGTCGAGAAGCGAGTGTCAAAACGAATGAAGGGCATATCAATCATATACATGGCTGGCTATCATTAAGTCTTCCTCCTGATAGTTTTGAAGTAAGATGGAAATGGAATATGAGCAAAAAAAAGAAACACACTCTCAGTATTGGATCTGACTAACGTGTGATAGCTACACAGCAATGAATAGATAGCGGAATACGTGCCAGGATCGGTGAATTCGACACTCTTTGGAGATCCGGGGGAGATCAAGGGTGTCGGGAGCTTGCCATAGCTGCGGAATTTCGACTCCGTGTCTGAACTCACGACTAGGATCAAGTTATGGAAATTGAACGTAACAAAAAGTTAGGAGACAATTGCATCGATTAGTAAAGGAGAGTTGACCGATGGAGAAATGAGATATATTTGAACCAATCGTTATTCATTGAAACGGACAAAGTCGTTAACTATGCGTAGATGTATATAATTTCAGTAGAATTAGAAGCTACGCGTTCCACGGAACGGACCATTAAGACAAAAAAATTTTTACAACACGGAGTACTGACGGCTTTTGGATGAGTGACGCCTACGGGTAGATTACCTAAGGCAGTACTATGAATGCGGCGACTTTCACGATGCAACTTGAGTAGTATGGGCTCGGGTACGAGGCCAGTCTCGGAGTTCAGGAGAATGAGGGCGCATCTCTAGAAACCGACAAAAAGTAATCTTGGAACACCATAGGAGCAAGAGATAGTAAAAATCAAGATAGTAAACTCACAATTTCGCAACGACAGGCAACGGTACAAACTATTTGGCGCCCATCAAAGGTGGTGCGAATGATGCGAAAAGAGTTCCATAGATCTTGCAGCCATCGCAAAAAGATTGGGAAACCGATGCGTAGACCGGGGACGCGGTAAGTTCGTTTACCAACCTATATTAGGAAAGGGTGTAGTAGTAAAAAGCGGAAGATGGGTCACAATAGTGAAAAAAGGAGCACATATGATACCACAGTAAAGACAATGCACGGATACGGTGACCTTTCCGCTATGATCCAGTAAGAACACACCACCACCGCGGTTGTCTCAGAAACCGATAGTGGAAAATGGTTCGGGAGGCAAGGACCACCAAATTATCATATCGAGCAACTGAAAGTGGACTCGTGTAGCGGGGTAGTACAAGAAAGGGGTTGAACAATGAGGTCCCAACTTACCAGGTGGCAACTGTTACACTGCTAGCGTTCCTTCGGGACATGTTTTTTGATGATGCCAATCGCAGTGAAGTCGTCAACAGAGTAGCCATCGGGGGCCACATAATTACGAATGACATTAAGGCTTTCGCATCGGATGGGCCTCATAACGCAGTTGTAAGACAAGTGGTCCAGGCCATACCGGGGGATACCGCGACCATGCTCACGGTGACGGCAGTCAGCAAATGGGTTGACCATGGCACCTGTGGCAGATATCACGTGTTGGAAGAAAGCAGAGGATGCTGGTGGAACCAGGGCACAGAGGAACTTACGCCCGAGTTGAGAGGAAACTTTGAGAACCCACATAGCTATGCAACACGAAGGACGGAGCAAATGACAGGGAGAGAAACACGAGAAGTGCCTGACGACAAGGTTCAGAGAGTAATGAGGGACTGCATCAAGAAACTCGAAGTTCAGGCCAAGACAAAACTTACGGAGAAGCAAGAACGAAGCCATAACATCGTACCATATTTTGAATTTGTGATCAAGAGGTGACCAGGCAGTTGAATTCGATACAGAATCTTGGAATAGTGTGAGTGGACACTGGAAGGAATGAGTCATGCGAGAGATGCAGCAGACGAACTGGTTGCAAGGTTGAATACTGAATCCTGTGGAGCAAGAGGATGGAGAGGGGGCTAGGTCCTCAAGATGAAAATTGAGGCCGGAAGTCGGGGGCAATAGGAGATATTGGGTATCAGGGTCAAATAGATGTGACTATATTCCGGATGGGATGGAGCAGTGGAATTCAAAACTATGGTAAGGAAGATAAGCTAGCTAGATAGAGGGGAACCCATAGATCATCATGCATTTTCCACAAGTGGGGGGTTGAAATGGGCAATGATACATGACAAATAAAGCCGCAGGAGAGCGAATCACAAGACGAATACTTTTGACCGTGGAAAGCAGGAGGAGCGCAGCTTAGACGAATCATCTTTGAATCAATTGTATCAAAAGTCTAGCTCAAGGAAACGAGGGACAGTGTTGGAGGGACCGGGCTCTGGTTGGCCCTAACCTCTTGGAAATACCTTCTCAAGGGGATGGCTCGGGAGTTACGGTGCTTTGTTCCAATGGGTATTAATTTTTCCTTCATATCTTCTCCCACAACTCAGTCATCTCAATTTCAATGACCACGAGACACACAGTTTAGCAGTCTGATACGATTTAGGGGATATCGATTTCTGGTAAATTCATGAAACATGGTGGTGATATTTGTTAGAAATATTGTCATATAAACGCTGTGAAGGAGCATTCTGCTGATTATCTTTACGAGCGTATTTTTCATAATCACCGACTGAGACGTATTTTGAAGGCACCGCCAGCAGGATGTTGATGAGGGATGTAATGGGTGTGTCCGATAATCACCGGGCTGTCAACTATTAATAGCATAAGGGAGTAGTTTTGGATCCAGATAATTCATAGTTGAACGAGAAGCTAGACTGAGACGGCAAAAATATAAAACTCATGAAGCCTGAGGAGCTCCTTATCGGAGTTATGTTGAAAAGTATGGTCGAGTCAGACGTGTGAAGGCTATGAGAAGAATCAGGTGGTGGAATGTAATGCCTTTACTTGATTCAGTAGTTACTGTGAGAAATGTGGGGTGAGACTCGCCCACTTGCTTAGTAGAAACACATCTCAGCGTGGTATCCAGCTGAGGCTTGTAATCTTGCATAAAATCTTTTACAGTGTGGGGGAGTAAGATGGTATAGCGCAGTCGTAATCAATAACAAAGCACACGATTAATACGAAATATTAGAAGGTCATGTATTGAAATATGATACAAAAATTGTGAATCAGAATCATTGTGAGATAGGCTAAAGAACTAATTAACAAGGAATCATCTTGATATAGTGGCACTTTCCAGCAGAATGACTATTATTGAATAATTGAGTACAGGTTCATCAAGTATAGTGGAAGTCTGACATTATGTTGGCACATGAAGATGAGGTAGAAAATAGTGATGGCACATGACGGTCTTGGGAATTTAAAGCGGCATAAATTGGGGAGTATCGGAATTAGTCGACGAGGCATTACCAGGATCGTCAACGACGCGTAGAACTGAGGGTACGGTTAAATCGACAGGTTCAAAACCATAGTCGATCAAAGATATGGGGAGGGGCCCATGAAACATAGAAGTGTGGGGAGAAATTCTCGGCGTAGATTCAGCTTAACTTATGGGCTCGCAATTATCGAGATAAGAAGTAGGTGGGATTGTAGTACAGGCGGTTGGATTGGAGGCCGTGATGCCATCTGAAGTAGATGGATTTGCAAAGTAAAAGAGATGACAAGGGATGAGCGGACCTACAGGAATCTCGGACGACGTGCTAGGAGGCGCATTGATCCAATCAAGCAAGGCGGGATCGCCACATTCAGAGGGAGGAACCGTATCGGAACGGAAGCGTGGGGGAGAACAGTGTGGGCGGAACGAGGTTAATCACCTTAATGCTCTCTATAAGGGGCTTATTAGGGGTGGAACGAGTCTCGACAGAGCTCAGCAGTCCCGGCAAGGATGAAAGAACGCAGGAACTGCTCGAAGGAGGGAAAGTGATGGATGGTGGAGCAGTGATAGAGCAGATTGCATTGGTGGAATCGACCAAGGGAAGAAGGCCGGGGTTGGAAGGATAGCGGGAATGACAGGCGGAAACAAAGTTGGAAACGGGGCTGGGGGGAGAATGATCGGCAGTCGGGATAGATAGCGATGGGATGACGGGAGTATTCCTGAGAACTGAAGCAGTAGGAGTAAAGGGAACAACCCCGGAGCGCGCAGGCATGGATTGGGGCGGGTGCGCGGTCAGGCACTTCGAACGTATTGGCACACGAGGACGAGGTTTTTTGGGGGATGAAAATCGTTGGGTCGTTGAGTTTATCTTGGAGTTTGATGAAGGAGACTCAAGGGCCGGTGTTCTGGATTCTTTTAACATGATGGGAGCAGGATTGGATTGGAGAATAGCGCGCTTGGTGACTCTGGCAGCTCGGCGTGAAGCGGAAAGACGAGAAGGATCCTGTGAGCAGGTGTTAGTGTGATTGAGCAAGCCTTTGGGCCGGACGTGACACTGACACTATGGACAAGCTAGGGTCTGTCCACAGATGGATTGGTGAGCAACGAGGTTTTTGCGCAAAAAAAAACTCGTCGCAAGATTGGCAGGATCCTCTCAATATCAAGGGGTTGTATTCCACTGGATGAAGATTCTTCGCGTGAAGCTCAAGACGGGATCGATCTTGAAAGTTGACGTGACAGAGGCCACAAAAATGAGTTTCCATGGCATTAGGGCTCTCGTGAACCATGAGATGGATATCATAGATGGCGAGGAAATTCGCTCGAAAGAGACAACCGAGATGGGGACACTCGTAAGCAGTATAAACGGAAGTATCGGTCGGCACCCGTACAATTTTGCAACCTGGGCAAGGGCATGGTACACAACCAGAGGGATAGTAGGGATTCCAGTATACGCTACCAACGTTGGCAAATTCGGTAGCGTTGACGTCAACGTTAGTCACGTAGTGGTAGCTACGAGGAGCGATATATAACAATTCGCTGGGCCGAAGAGGAATCACCTGAAAGCGAATGCCCTTACGGCGCGAATACGAAGGAGGCAGGACACAACGTTTGTGATAAAGGAGAAAGTACAACCCGGAGCAAAATCACTCACCATGGGGTCATCGGCCTCCCAGAGTCATTCGATGTCTTCGTGAACAGCCGCAGTAAGAGCGGCGAAGTCATCATGGTGAACTACGATGACAACTTTGGAGAACTCTCCCTCGGACCAATGACCGCGGATAACGCTGTCAAGATGCCCGGGCTCAATGTGTATATCACAGGATAATCCTCGACCAGCAAAATAGTGCAGAGGCTCGGAGATGTCACCAGGAGTGTGATTGAGGGCCTTGTTACGGGTGGGATTAATATGGTAAGGCATGTCGCACAGATGGGATAAGAGTGAACTATGGCGTTGCACATTGGGGGCATATAGGGGTCGTCGGCATTTGTCTAGAATGGCTTGAAAATTGGCTTTGACATAATTTCCAAAATCTTGAAGGCTGCGCAGATTCGACTCTTTGGGCAAGGGATCAGGCTGAAATGGAGAATAGGATATAAAATTTGGGAAGAAGAATAGGTCGACGAGCCAAGATAATACGAGCCCTCAAACGTTGGTCTAAGTCATCAGTGCTCTGGGGTGGTTTATCGCCATCGAAGATGATCAACGATAGCACCCGGTGGCGGAGACCTTGTTGAGCCTTGAATGATTTAAGATCAAGTGGTTGTTTCATGAAGTGGAGATCGGAACGGTATTGCTTCAACGTAACGGATGGCGTTAAATCACGGTACTGAAATTTGAAAGCAGGGAATGAAGTTGAGTTGTGAGGGGAAATTAGGGGTTAAACTTTGGGACAGGATTAACTTACCTGCACAGCAAAAGGAGCAGTGGCTAGGCGACCATGTATGCGCTGTAGGCGGGTTTGAACAACGTTGAAGGTAGTCCCTTTATAGGAATCGTACGATAGAAGAGTTGGGCGATCGGATGAGAGATACGCAGATACCCTGCTAGAAATATTCTATTGAAAACAATTGCTCCATAGTCAATACTCCTGAATGAGATTTCAATTAGATATCTGAAATGCAACTTTAACCTTGGTGTTCATCGATGAATTTCTAACGCGAATGGGGCTCAATAGTAATGGAAGGTGGAGGGCCTACTTCAACCAAGTACTTCCAATTGCTTCATTGCAATTGAGATGAATGCTTCTCCGTGATGTTTCATGCTCCTTGCTATATTAATTGATGCGCTTGAATAGACTTCTGGGGATTGATGAATACTCTTTCAATGCGCTTCAATCACGGAACTGCTATTGGATATTTATCACATTCGAGAGATTAAGAGATCGAGTGATTCTCAATCGGTTTCGAAGCATTAAGAGAGGAGTTTCAATGGATCTGAAAAGCATGTTTGAAGTTGAATCAATTAAATCTAATTTTGCTCAATCGATTCCGAATGGAGCTATATGATTTAATCGGATCCAAGAGAAATCTAGGAGTTGGTGAATAACATTTAATACCTTCCAATAGGGCCAATCGACCATTACACTATTGACTAAGAATTCCCCAATAGTTCTTAATTGGTTTCAATCTCTTGGGAGAGGAAGACGCCAATCTACTCGGATCAGGTTGAAGTGCGGTCAATGGAATCTAATGTCACTCAATCGAATTCGATAGGAGGTGAGTTAACCAATGAGTTGAGAGAGGTTTCAATAGTCCTGAAGAGCGCGTATGGGATTCAGTCAATTGGATCTAATTTCGGCAATCGACTCTACATATAGCTATAGGAATCAATCGGCTTGAAGCGGGAATCAGGAGTTGTTGGATACTCCTCCGATTGCTTTGAGTGGCCACAAGTACAATTGCGCTACGGTTCTTAATTGGTTTCAATCGACCGTTAGGATGGGGAATCAGTGTATTTCAATGGCACGAAAGAAGTTGGATTCAACCCTCCTCAATCGGTTTCAATTGTGAAATATAAACCAATCGTTCTTAAAAGGAATTTAGGGATTAGTGAATGGTGATCCAATCGTCTTCAGTTGCGAGAAATACGGCCGGGTCCCTCGCAGATGCATCAATGTCAGTCAATTGGAGCTAACCAACCGTTGCTCTGTTAGTGAATGACTGTTGAATGTTTGCCAATGGGGTTCAATCTACGGTGAGATCCATTCGGATCGAAACGGATCTAAGAACGTACGTTCTATTGAATCGAGAAAAAAAATTTTCTATACTTCGTTTTTGATTCTTAGTTCGGTTAGTATGCATACGGGTGATCATATTCATGTTATATATCTTATTGATCATTATTCGTTTATATACTTTATCAATTTTTCAAGATAGTTTTTAATCATCGGATATTCACGGAGATATTTATTCTGAAAGAGATGTATTCATTCAATTTTTATTAATTAATGAGAAAATCTATGATCAATTCTTACCTTTGACGGGGTTTGAACCTGCGACCTCTGGATTTCGAAACAGCGACGTTGACCACTCGACCATTCTGCTCATGTCAGAATTGGGCAATAACACGCATAAGATCAACGTGGGCTAGTTGAATGTGATTCAATGGGCTCTGATACAGTTAACTGAATCGGAACGAATCGACGTTGATCGCCCTTGAGACTATTCATCTCTTGCGTCACGGGATGTCACGAACGGAATCATCTCACTGTTGGGCAATCGATTCCAATGGTGCAAACAACCCAGAAAAGTTCAAGAGACTAATCATATTCAACTGACATACACGATGTTCGATTTGATCCACTTTAATCGGTTCCAATTGCCAACCCGCTCACTCCGCAATATGATTCGATTGCCTACACTGCAATTCATCTCTTGCAAAACGAAGTGTCGCGGAGGGAATGAATTTCTGGCCAATCGCTTTCAATGGTCAAACGCGACATCGAAGTTTATGTGATGCCGATCCATCCAAATATGTTGAAATGACCAATCATATTGAATCGACATGAAACAAGTACGTTTTAATCAGGGTTTTCAACGAAATCCATTTCGAATTTTGTTGAATTTTGTTGAGTGCTATTTGATGACCCCTTTCGTAACGAAATCCCACTCTAAAAATCATAATCATCATTTTACGACGATTATGATTTTTTGAGTAGGATTTCGTTACGAAATTGGTCATAGGAAAGGATTCAACGAAATTCAACGAAATTAAAAATGAATTTCGTTAAAAACCCTGGTTTTAATCGACTTTAGTCAGTTTCAATCGCAAACTCGCTCACTTCTCAATATTATTCAATCACCGGCTTGTCTATTCATTTCAAACATCACCGAATGTTGCTAACAGAATGATGTTGGTTTATTGGCCAATTGCTTCCAATGGTCGAACGTGACATTCAATTTAATACAGTAGGAATCAATCTGGATGAGTTCATCCGATCAATCGTAATCAATCGCATGAACCAAGCCCGTTTGAATCGGCTTCAATCGGTTTCAATCGCCAACCCGCTCAATATAATTCAACCACCTAAACGGCTTTTCATATCTTGCATCACTCGATGATGCGAACGGAATGATGGGGGTATAGGCCAATCGCTTCCAATGGTGAAGAGTGACATTGAAATTCGTGCAATTAAAATTGAGCAATGTAAGTGTAAATGATGGCCAATCATATCCAATCGACATAGTACGTGTTCGATTCAATCGACTCCAATCGGTTTCAATCGCTGATAAGACTCTCACAATATTATCCAAACACCTATGAGGCTGTCCACTTCCTGGAATGCGAGATGTCACGAACAGAATCGAATCGCTATTGGCAAATCGATCCCAATAGTCAGAAGTGACATTGAAATTCATGCAATAGGGATCAATCTAAATGAGTTCATACGACCAATCATAACCATCTGACATAAACCACTTTCGGTTCAATTGACTTTAATCGGTTCCAATCCCCAAGTCGCTTACTCCTCAATATCATTCAATCGCCTATACGGCTATTCGTTTCTTCATTACTCGATGACGTGAACGGAATGATGGTGGTAATGGCCAATCGTGTCCAATGGTGAAGAAAGACATTGAATCTCGTGCAACTGAAATCGACCAAAAAAGTGCAGATGATAATCAATCATATCCAATCGACATAGAGCACGTCCATTCCAATCGACTTTTGTCGGTTTCAATCGCAAACTCGCTCACTCCCCAATATCATTCAATCGCCTGCTTGACTATTCCATTCATGCATTACCGAAACTTGCCAATAGGATGATGTTGGTTTAGTGGTCAATTGCTTCCAATGGTCGAACGGGACATTGGATTAAACACAGTAGGAATCAATCTGAATGAGTTCATACGAGCGATCGTAATCAATTGCATGAACCAAGCCCGTTTGAATCGACTTCAATCGGTTTCCATTGCCAACTCGCTTACCTCTCAATATTATTCAATCACCTCAAAGGCTATTCATCTCTTGCATTACTCGATAATGCGAACGGAATGATGGGGGTATTGGCCAATCGCTCGCAATGGTGAAGAGTGACATTGAAATTCATGCAACTGAAATTGAGCAATATAAGTGTAAATGATGACCAATCATATCCAATCGACATAGTACGTGTTCGATTCAATCGACTCCAATCGGTTTCAATCGCTGATAAGACTCTCACAATATTATCCAATCGCCTATGAGGCTGTCCACTTCCTGGGATGCGAAATGTCACGAACAGAATCAAATCGCTATTGGCAAATCGATCCCAATAGTCAAAAGTGACATTGAAATCCATGCAATAGGAATCAATCTAAATGAGTTCATTCGACCAATCATAACCATCTGACATAAACCACTTTCGGTTCAATTGACTTTAATCGGTTCCAATCCCCAAGCCGCTTACTCCGCAATATCATTCAATCGCCTATACGGCTATTCGTTTCTTGCATTACTTGATGCCGCGAACGGAATGATGGTGGTAGTGACCAATCGCTTCCAATGGTGAAAAGTGATATTGGACTTTATGCAATAATGTGAATCAAGGAGTTCATACGACCAATCATTTCGAATTGATATGTACCAACTTCGGTTTAATCGACTTTAATTGGTTTCAATCCCCAAGTCGCTCGCTCTTCAATATTATTCAATCGCCTGCGCAACTATTCACTCCATGCATTACTAAATGTCGCAAACTGGATGGTGGCGCTATAATGGCCAATCGCTCCCAAAGGAAAAATATGGCATTGTACTGTGTGCGACGTAAAGTGATGTGATTGCATTCAATTATATTCGGAACAAGTGGGAGACGTACCAATCGACTTTCCTTAATATTATCCAACCATCCATACCACTTCTTCAACACTTGATTTACAAAATACCACGAACAGAATGATGCCACTACCGGCAAATCGTTCTCAAATATCAAAAGTGATATTGACCTTCGTGCAATAGGAATCAATCCAAATGATTTATTATGACCAATGATATCCAATTGGCATGGACCAAGTTCGGGCCAATCGCCCTCAATCGCCTCCGATCAGTTCCAATCGCCAATTTGCTTACAGTATTATCGAATCTCCTACACGACTACTTGTCTCTCGCATTACTAAATGTGGAGAATGCAATAATGGCACCATTGGCGAATTGCTCCCAATGTTGGGAAGTGATATCAAACTGTAGGTAACGGGTATGAGCTTAATTGCACTCGACCAATCGCATTTCTATCCAATTGTCATGAGTCAAATTCGGTTTGATTGATTCGAATGGCTTCAATCGACAACTTGCTCACTTTTAAGTATCATTTACCGCCTCTACGGGTAATCATGCAACTTTATAGTCTTTATGCAACAGAAGTTGACCTAATGGAGTTGATCCGATGAACCATAATCAAGAAACATGAATCGAATCCGACCACGTCAATATCTTCCAATTTCCAATTTGATCACTCCTCAATATCATTCAATCGGCTATGTGGGTGTTCCCCAGAGGAAGTGAACTAGTCAGCGATTGACGCCGATTGAAATCGATAGGAACGATTTTGAATCATGTCGATTAAATATTATTGGGGAAATGAACGCGATAGGTCAGTACCTGTCAAATACTGTCTTATATCATGAGCACTCTTAGAAACGATCGACCGATAGCGACATCGTATCATCGATGACCATTCGTAATCAGAGACATAGAAAGCCGTGTGTACCATTCAATGGCATTGAAGAGTGAACTAGTTAGCAATCGACGCCCATTGAAGTCATTCGGAACGATTTTGTTTCATGTCGATTGAATATTATTGGGAAAATGAACGCAATCAGGTCAACGAGCGTCGAATACTGTTTAATATCATGAACACCCTTGGGAATGATTGACCAATAGTGGCTCATAGCGATGTCTGATCAGCGCCATGAATGGCCGTGCATGCCATTGGACGACATTGAATAGTCACCTAGCCATACATTGGGACCGATTGGAGTCGATTGGTACGAATTTGATTCATGTCGATTCAATATTATTGGAAAAATGTACGCGATCGGGCCAGTACGCGTCAAATACTGTCTAATATCATGAATACCCTTGGGGACGATTGATTGATAGCGGCATCGTTTAATTCATAGCCATGTATAATCAGCACCATGAATGACCGTGAGTACCATTAAACCACATTGAAGGGTCATTTAGTCAGTCATTGGAACCGATTGAAATCGTTTGAAACGAATTTGACCCATGTCGATTAAATATTATTGGAAAAATGAACGTGATCAGGTCAGTACACGTCAGTACAGTCCAATTTCATGAATACCCCTGGGGACGATTGACCAATAGCGGCATCGTTTAGTTCATAGCCTAAAGTCGGTGCCATGAATGGCCGTACGCACCATTGAACGATATTGAAGAGTCGCCTTGTCAGTCATAGGAACCGATTGAAGTCGATTGGTACGAATTTGATCCATGTCGATTGAATATTATTGGGAAAATGTACGCGATCGGGCCGGTGCGCGTCAAATTCATTTCATGGATACACGTGAGGACGATTGATTGATAGTGGCATCGTTTAATTCATAGCCATGTATAATCAGCACCATGAGTGGCCGTATGCACCATTAAACGACATTGGAGAGTCATCTAGTCAGTCACTGGAACCGATTGAAGTTGATTGGACCGAATTTGACCCATGTCTATTGACTGTTATACAGCATTCCAATGCCATCCTTCAACCTTGGGAACGATTGACCAATCAAAGTCACTAATGAAGTTCCCAATAGTCTGGCGATGGGATGAATCACGGTTGTCACATGAGAAAACATTGGCGCTTATGTTAATCTTGAGTGCTATGAGACCGCCTTGAGGTCTAATCAAATGCTCTCGAATTAGATAGGATTGGTGAATCTCTCCGCAAAAGTCTTCTTCATCCATGAGAGTCCAATGGTCACATGTCACATTGAAACCACTCAGACACTATTCATTCATTATCTTCGAGGCACATTGGGAAAGATTCAAGATACATTGAACTTGAGATATAGCCATTCTGATTGGATGTTCCGTTGGCCTAATGGTGCTAGTCTATCGGAGCGATAGGATTCCATCCAATCCATCTGAATTCAATGGGATTTCAATCGTCTCTAATGAACTATTTCCAGCAGGGTATGTACTATTGGATGACATTGGGAAGTAAACTAGTGAGCGATTGGAACCGACTCAAGTATATTGTGACGAATTTGAGTCATTTCAATTGAATATTATTGGAGAAATGAGCGCAACACGTCGGTATCCGGTGAATACTGTCCAATGGATTTTCTCGCCCTTGGGAACAATTCCCCGATAGCGACATTGTCTTGTCTATGACCATTCGCATCTCGAGTGATGAATACCCGTATGTAACGTTAAATGACATTGAAAAGTGAATTAGTCAGCAATTTGAACCGATTGAAGTACATTGTGACAAATTTGGTCCATGTCGATTGAATATTATTGAAAAAATGAACGCAATAGGTCAGTATCTGGTGAACACCTGCTAATGGACCTTCTCGCCCTTGGGAACGATTCCCCAATAGTGGCATTGTCTTGTCTATGAACATTCGTATCTTGGGTGATGAATAGGTGTATAGATAGATAGATGTCCTTTTATTCGTCCAAAGACAAAAATATCATTACATACACTTATATATGTCCATTACAATATAGTTACACGTATGAGAAAAGAAAGAGATATATGTACACAGAATAATAATAAATTCAGTCGATTACTGGTTTGGTCAAGGACAATAAGTATCACAATTCGTGACTAGTCAGGGTGTATACTCAAAGACTATTCAAACACTCATGAAACTGGATATAAAGTGATAAAGAAAAGGGGGCAAGGGTTCGCACTAATATCACAGATATAGATCACCAACTGGGTGACTAAGGTCACATGTAAAAAGTACTGAGCTAAAAAAGAACCCTTCCCATTACAGATTAAAATAATGCCACTTCTCCACATCAATCTTCTGCGGAGACTGGGTTAGTAAGAAAATTTCCAGGGATTCTAAAAGATTCCCCAGCTGCCGAAAGCCCGGAGGGAGAAAGTTCCACAAATGAGCACATTGAACCTGGAACGATCTTCTTCCGTACTCAAGTCTCATATTGGGAACCTTGAGTACCCGCTCTTCTGTATCACCGCGTGCAGAGCGTTCGGATTGGTACCTGGTGAACATCGCAGCTAGGTAGCCAGGCTCTCCTAAGTGCATGATCTTGTGCATTAACAGAGCTGCGAAGTACATTCTCCGCGAATCAGTACGTAACCAACCCAAACGCTCCCTAAACGGGGCGATGTGCTCGTCTCTCCTAAGATCAAAAATGTACCTCACTGATGAATTGCTTAGTCGCTGTATCCGTTGCCACTGTTCGTCCGTGGCGTCGAGGTACACGACCGTGCAGTAATCTAGATGCGGTTGAACCAAGGACTCGACCAGGCGAATTCGGAGAGGTCTGGTGATACACGCCCTGAAAAACCGCAATGCGTATGGGGCTCTGTTGACTTCCTTTGTTACTTGATCAATGTGCGGCTTCCACGTCAGTTCACTATCAAGTGTAACACCGAGACTCACGACCGTGTCACTGAACGGGATGAACTTTCCATTCTGTATTTCAACCCCTGGCACGTCCATTCTCTTCAGATCTTTGATATTCCTCTCAGAGCTGAAGTAGATTGCCTTGGTCTTGCTAGCGATGAAACACAGGCCAGAATTCTCGGCCCATTCAGCAACTAGTCGTCCTATTTCACCTAGTCGAGCGATGCCCTCCCTGATCTTAGTCTTCTCGAGTTGGAGGTAAATTTGGAGATCATCCGCATAAAATAGATGATGCACCGACTTCCCGTCTAGCAAACCAGGTAAGTCATTGACATATAAGCTGAAGAGTAAAGGCCCGAGAACGGAACCCTGTGGAACACCCAGATTGGTTTCGAGCCAATCAGAATTACCAGATCTTGAAGTGACTTTTTGGGTGCGACCTTGTAAGTATGATTTTATCCACAGAAGTGCCGATCTCGAAAAGCCAAGAGGTGTATGTACCATTAAATGACATTGAGAAATAAATTAGTCAGCGATTCGAACCGATTGAAGTATATTGGGACGAATTCAACTCATGTCGATTGAATATTATTGAGAAAATGAACGCAATAGATCAATATCTGTAAACACCTTCTAATGGACCTTCTCGGCCTTGGGAACGATTCCCCAATAGCGGCATTGTCTTGTCTATGACCATTCGTATCCCGGGCGAAGAATAGGCGTATGTACCATTGAATGACATTGAGAAGTAAATTAGTCAGCGATTCGAACCGATTGAAGTATATTGGGACGAATTTGACTCTTGTCGATTGAATATTATTGGGAGAATGAACGCAATAGATCAGTATCCAGTGAATACTGTCTAACGGAACTTCTCGCCCTTGGGAACGATTCCCCAATAGCGACATTGTCTTGTCTATGACCATTCGTATCTCGACAATGAATAGCCGTATGTACCATTAAATGACATTGAGGAGTGAATCAGTCAGCTATTGGGATAGATTGAAGTATATAGGAACGAATCCAACCCATGTCGATTGAATATTATTGGGACGATAGGGGCAATCGAGCGAGTAGCCTGTGAATCGCATCTTATAGAACCTTGTACCCTTAGGAACGATACCCCAATAGCGACATTGTTTCGTTAATGACCATTCATATCTCGAGGGATGAATAGCCGTATGTACCATTAAAGGACATTGAGAAGTAAATTAGTCAGCGATTGGAGCCGACTAAACGATATTGGATTGAATTTCATCCATGTCCGTTGATCATGATTGGATGGTCGAATGTCATCCTTCATCCTTAGAAACGATTGGGCAATGGTGGCACTAATCATGTTTCCGAGGGTTCAGCGATGAAATCAATTCACGATTTCGCATTAAGAGATATTGATGCCAATGCTTCTTTTGAGTAGCATCGGATCGGCTTAAGGACTAATCGAATTATCTCGAATCGAGTAGGATTGGTGAATTCCTATTATTTCCATACCTCACTCGGAAGAACCCAACAGTCACACGTCGCATTGAAACAATTAGAACACTATTCTTCCAATATCTCCGTGTCATATTGGGAACAGTTCGAGATACGTTGAAATAGAGTCCGATTCATTCTGATTGGATGGACTATCGGCCCAATCGCATCGGTCTATTGGAGCGATAGGATTCCCTTCGATCCAATTTAATCCAATAGGATTTCAATCGTTTCCAATGGACTATTTCTAGCAGGGTAAACACAGGGAGACTGACGAATTTATTACAGGGCGCGCAGGATAATGAAGCCCGTGTACGCATTGAGAGAGCTTGGATAGCTTTTTGGGGGGGGGGGGGGGAGGATCAGTAAAATCTTGTACGGGACATTGGATGAGGAATCGGGAATGGAATTGACGGAGCTCATTCAGTCAAACGCCAACGATACGAGCCAGCTGGCAAGTTTATTGGCTAATCATACGAGGTCGTATTGAATAACCCTAACTATTAATACTCTTTGTGGGACAGGGAGTCATACATCCGCGGTTTGTGCCTCCTACACTATGGACGAATACGAAAAATATAATAAGCCAGACAATGGTGGACACAAGATTTCCGGAGGTAGGAGAAGGGGAGTCATTGCTAGATATAGGAAAGATTGTTGATCTATCTGTTGATTTACTGATGATTTACTTGAGAGGGTCGAAGGGTTGATGAGGGGCACAAGACTCGGACTAAATACTTTCATAATAAATAAATGTGTATATTCAATTAACAACAATACAGAATGTTACATATTGCCGGCTTGGTTCTTCTAGCACAAGTAGTTGCTCTCTCTTCTCTCTTCAGCTTCGCTGCTGCGCGCACCACACTCATACATACACACATAAGTAGACTCATATTCTAGACTGCAGGTGGCACCACGCATCAGCCACTGCTTCTGGCAGACAACACATATAGTCATACAGGATACATTTACTCACAACTCAACACGCCTCCTTAAATTCATCCTGTGAATCATCATTAAAATATGCTCCAAATGTCATACGTTAAATTAGCCATTTCTCTGAACTTTTCAAACTTTTTGTCTACCAAGAGACTTTGTCAATACATCAGCAATGTTTTCATCAGACTCAAGTTTCCTCACATCAATTATACCTCTCACGTAATTCTCATTAACGTAGTGATAATGTGTTTCAATGTAATTCGAATTTTTTGTAAATTTTCCAAATTTGGCAAGACTTATAGGACCTGAATTATCTTCATTAATTGGAATCGGTTCCTCTATTGGGACTTGAAAATCTACTGAAATGTCTCTAATGAATTTCAACTTACTGACTGACTCTGATAAAGCAACATATTCTGCTGCTGTAGAAGCTTTGGTTACACTACTCTCCTTCTTTGATTTCCAAAATATTACATTTCCATACAATCTGATCAAATACCCTGTCGTAGACCTTCTATCGACTATATCTCCTGCATGGTCAGAATCTACATAGCAATCTAAGGTATCAACTCTCTCATTTCTTTTGTATATTAGCTTTAGATCTCTGGTCAAGTACAAATATTTCAAGATTCTCAATGCGTATCTGAAATGGGTTTGATCATAACAATTTTGGAATCTACTCAAATAGTTAACGCTGTAACTTATATCAAATCTTGTTCCTAAACTCAGATATAAAAGTGCTCCAATAAGGTTTCTGAATGGAATCTCACTATTAGCAGACTGTGCAGGTTCACATTCCAAATTTCCTTCCATTGGTGTTGGGTATAATTTAGCATTCTCTATTCTATAACGCTTAGCCAATGACTCTATATAACTCTTCTGATCTAATGTCTTGATATTGTTTTTATGATCATAATCGATATTCATCCCCAAGTAGGTCTTAATTTTACCCATATCTTTCATCCTGAACCTCTTCGTTAACAATCCTTTCATGTAATTCAAGTGTTTGAGGACTTTACAACAGATCAACGGATCATCTACAAATAGAGTTAAGTAAATTATTTGGCCTTGAATATACACGGTATACAAACAGTAATCAAAATCACTCCTTGTAAATCCTATACGTTGCAAAAATTCATCAACACAGTCATACCATGCTCTTGGACTCTCGGATAGACCATAGAGTACTTTTTCTAACAAACAAACTTTTTCTGTTCCATCTTCATAACCTGGAAGGCGCTTGACATAAAATTCTGACTTCACATTTCCATTCTAGAATGCTGTTCCAACATCCATTTGATGAATTATCAGTCCATTCTGACAACTATAGGCCACTAAAAGTTTCAAAGTTTGCATTTTGGCTACCGGTGAATATATATCTTCAAGAATTTCTTTCTGTTGGAAACCTCTAACAACAAGTCTAGCTTTGAATACTCCATTTGCTTTCAAAGTGTAAATCTATTTCGAATCAAGAGCTTTCTTCCCAGGTGGGAATTTAACCAATTTATACGGTCGATTCTCTTCTAGACACTCGACTTCTTCATCCATGGCTCCACACCAGGATTTCGATTCCTCACTTCTTATAACCTCATTATAGGTAACTGGACAATTTGCGTTCACAAAGTTTACATAAATAACACTATTGTACACACAACAATCATCAAATTTAGAAGGTTGCTCTTCAGATCTTCCTGATCTTCTCACGTTCTGCAAATTATTTTTCTCTACTTCGGGACTTTTTCTATTCTCTTCAATATCTGAAATGCTACTTCTGTGATCATGGGATTCTAAATTTGAACTTTCTGATTCATCATCTCCCCTGTATCCCACTAAAGTTACATCCTTTTCTATCATTTCAACATGTTTAGTTACTACAATTTTGTTATCAATCAGGACTCTATATCCCACTTCTTCATATCCCACTGGGATTCCTAACTCAGCTTTTCTATCCCATTTAGAATTTCTCTTGACTTCTGGTTCCCTGACAAAAATTTTACTGCCATAAAAACGTAAGATACTGATATTTGGTTTTTCACCTATCAAAATTTCATAAGGAGTTTTCTTTTCAATAGTATTTGCTAGAGTTCTATTTTTCAAATAAGCAGCTGTCTTTATAACCTCTGGCCAGTACTTTGGATGCAATCCAGCCTCGGATAGTAAACATCTACCAGTATCCATAATTAATCTATTGTATCTCTCTGCAGTCCCACTCAATTCGTGGACGTAAGGTGGGCAAGGCTCTAAGTTTATCCCCTTATTCTTTATGAATTCGAAAATTTGGTTATTCATGTACTCTTTACCATTATCACACTTCAAATGTTTAATTCTTTTCCCAGTAAGATTCTCTGACAAATTCACATATCTGACGAAACAATCATAAACTTCACTTTTGCATTCAATTGTTTAAGCCATAGCAGCTTTACTATAGTCATCAATAAAAGTTACGAAATACTTGTCACCGTTAAACCCTGGGGTACTGTGTGGCCCATTCACGTCGGTATGAACAATTTCTAATAACTCTTTGGCTCTATGGCGATTATTCTCAAACGGTAGATTGTGCATTTTATTTTGGATACACGTTCCTCATTTCATCAACTGTGACTCTAATTCATTTGGCAATCCTTCAACAAGTTTCCCTTTAGATAAAATGTTTAAATAATTAAAATTGACATGGCCCAAAATTCGATGATATTTTTCTTTGGAAGTCATTTCACCTGGTTCTCTTTTGGCTACATGATTTGCTTCTCTCTTCATTAAAGTACTACTCATTTTATATAAACCACTCTCTTCATACGCGATTGCAATTAATTCATTCGTATCTGAATTGAAAATCTTTGATGTTTTCCCTATGAAAACTATTTTATTTCAATCTGTTACTTTGGCATAGCTGATGAGATTCCTGTCCATTTCTTTGACAAAAAATACGTTTTTCATATTGATCTGTTTGTCCAACCCTTCAATATTAAAACAACTAACGACATTCCCAATTTGAGTGGCTTTAAGAACTGTTCCATCCCCTATTTTAACCTCAACTGGCTCTCGTAAATCGAAATAGTTCGAATAATATGGAAGATTATTCATGATGTGGTCAGTACACGCACTGTCGAGTAACCAATCTATTCTGTTCCCATCTACTCTAGAGCATGCAAAAATTTCAATCTTCTTATCGGAAAAATCCTCAGATTCATAGAATTCATCAAAATTATTCGTTACCTCTACAACAAATGTTCCTGCATTGGTATTATTTTGTCTCTCGCCACTATTATAACTACTCCATTGGTGATACCAACCGCGACCTGATCCTCGACTATCTCCATTTTGATACATACCTCGGCCTCTTCCACGACCATTATGATAACCTCGATTGTTCTGTTGTTGATAACCGCCTCCTCGATTTTGGTAGCCACCTCCTCGCTGTTGATAGCCACCACCTTGCTGGTGATTCATCTGATACCCCTGTTGATATTGTTGCCGCATTCCTTTCCGGTTGTTACTTCGGTCCGATCTCTTGTTGGGGCAATGGAATTTTATATGGCCTGGCTTACCACAGTAGTTGCACGTTCTGGTTTCATGGTTCTTCCTCTCTACTTTGAATACATTTAAACTCTGTCCCTGTCCATTATTGTTATCACTTCTCTCTCGAATTTCAAACGTCTTTATTTTATTCTTGACGTATTCTATTGTCCGATCTTCTGGCATAAGAACATCTACCAGATCACCTATGTGACTCATTGAACTAGGAAGTGTTTTCAGCATGTAACTCATCTTTTCTTCTTCTTGAACTTTTGCACTAGCTGTTTTTAATTCATTCATCAGTTTTTCAGATTCTGTGAAAAAACTGTCTGATTCTTCAAAGTCTTTCAATTTCATATTTTCTAACCTGTTTCTCACGCAAATTTGCATCGCCGTTGACTCCTTCAAATGAAGCTTGTCAAATTCCTTCATAAGGTCAAAAGCCAATTCTTTGTCTGTTACAAATTCCATTCGCTCATTTGATATTGCTCCATATATGTAGTTCATCTCTCTCAAATTCATGTCATCCCAGTCTTCTTCTCTGTCTGCCGGCAATCTCGCTCTCTTCGCCACCTCATCACATTTTTTCATCTTCAAAAACAGCATGATTCTCTTCTTCCAACATGCATAATCTTTCCATTAAAAATTGGTATTTCAAAGTCGTCCATTTTCTCCTCTTTTTCGACTACTTTTATAATTCGATAAGTTACTCCTGATACTTCGACCTCACTCTCACTTCCAAAAATAATTCTTTTCAGTAATAATACCTTCGATGTAGTTTCTCCAAATACTTTTCCAATGGTGCTCCAATTTTCCACCATGCGGCCGTGCACGTGCTCTAATCTTTCCTTCGTGGCTGAGTTCGGATCAAACACAATTTTCTTCAATAATCTCGCAACCAACGACCTGCTACCATGTTGATTTACTTGAGAGGGTCGAAGGGTTCATGAGGGGTACAAGACTGGGACTAAATACTTTCATAATAAATAAATGTGTATGTTCAATTAACAACAATACAGAATGTTACATATCACCGGCTTGGCTCTTCTAGCACAAGTAGTTACTCTCTCTCCTCTCTTCAGCTTCGATGCTGCGCGCACCACACTCATACATACACACATAAGTAGACTCATATTCTAGACTGCAGGTGGCACCACGCATCAGCCACTGCTTCTGGCAGACGACACATATAGTCATACAGGATAGATTTACTCACAACCCAACACTATCAATAGTATTCATGGACACAGAATTAGTATATTATATCAAACTTCCACTATTGGACTACATAGACTACGACTTATACAAGGCATCACCGATTCCCATATGACAGGCAAACACATCATTATTCGCATATATTTGGCCTAACACACCGCACACGGCAATCAGTGTAGAGAAGAAGTTTTACATGTCATTCAGTACAGAAGTACTAAGCAAGTGCAAGCGACTCAGAGGAAGCTTCATATGTGAAGGCTCGACGCCAGTTCGGCATATTGACAATTTCGTTCAGTTCGAAGTCAAATTGGCGACACGAAGATTTGTGGAAGAATTAGGGGATTGCAAGTTGTAACTTGCAAAGATGCAGGAGACGTTTCGGGCTAAGCTAGGGAAAGAAAACATTTGGGTATTTTCAACTAGCAAGGGCGAATCAATATACGATGATTGTTGGGAACGCAGGAATGAGAAATGGGATATCAATGGGATAGGAATAGTACGCTTACCAGGGGGGCTCGGCTCGTACCAGAACTGTGCGATTGACAGCTTGGCGGCATATTGCTGTGAAGTCGGAGATCATGGTTTTCCGTGACAGACAGCTAGACCTTTCGCCATTGCTACACAGTGAGTTCAATAGGAATACTGACGACCCAATCAGAAGCTCCGATATTGCTCCGGCAATACAACCACGGGGAGATGCACCATTGGATTCGCTTGAGAAGGGAGAAGACTGAATAAGGCTAGGAAAATGAGTCAACTCAAAATGATATCAAAGAAATATGAGAACTTGTTGGATAGTTTTACGTTGTCAAGACTGTATCATGCTATAATTCCTACCGTATGCTTGGAATTGGGAAGAATCCTTTGCTTGGGGAGGTTCCCGTGTTTAATTCTGAGGAGACTTGTTTCAGTAAAACGCTCAAGACGAACGGAAGTAGTCGAGTCGAGAGGGGATACGCAGCTAGAATCCATTGTTATCCAGAATAGTCCTCCGATAATACAGGTCATGCGAAAACAAGGAAGAACGGGAATAGATGAGGAGTCAAAAACTGTGGGAATTGTCAACGACAAAGGCGCGGATGAGCAGCTATAGGCAGGAGAGAAGTAATGGGAAACAATCCACGAAAGAAAAAGATAAAGGAGAATAGTTGAGCATTGGAAGCGATGGTCATATGGTGAAGAGCGAGGGTGTTACGAGATCAAGGGCGTGAACTATTGGACAGATCAAGAATATGGGTATCCCACCTCCCCCCCACCCTCCCTCGTCTCAACGAGATCTAGAAAACTCACGCAGGAAGCTGATCCGGAGATCAATCGCCCAGCCAAGGGACGTGTCATGATGAGTCCTAGAACTGATACGGAGATCAGTTGCCCAGCCAAGGAACGTGTCATGATATAGGCGGAATATCCTGACGAGACAAAAAAGCGATTGGCTATGATGGGTCGCGATAATTAAAGAGGAATGCAATGCAGTTGATTATCCAAGAGAGGCATTAGCAAGATCAAGTCAACGGAATGAGGAATCAGAAAGAAGTGGCGCCAAGATGTGATAGTACAAGGATAGAGCCACAGAGGCTAACTCGGTGATTGAGGAATGTGATGGCGGCATTGATGAGAGAAGTAATGGTAATGAGGCGAAGAGATGGAGTAACAATCAACTGGACACAAGTATGGCAAATCACACGCCAGGACAACGGCGGGCTAGAAGATCAGTGGTATAAGCATCGAGGCGACACACGATAGGAAGAATGTGCATGCAACGGCTGATTAGGCACAACGTGGCAGAAGATCAAATGCACCGGCAAAGATCGGGTCAATAACAAGATTCCAAAGCTAGTTCTGCATAGAGAACCCCACTCCGGGAAGAGCATAAGTAACCGTCAAAAGCTCAGGCAAGGGTTTCTAAAGTACAGTCCGATTCGGATATCCATAGAGTCCACGTCGAGCCTCACTCTGCTGAAAATAGTCCATTGGGAACAATTGAAATCCTATTGGATTGAATTAGATCGAACGGGATCCTATCGCTCCAATAGACCGATGCGATTGGACCAATAGTCCATCCAATCACAATGAATCGGACTGTATTTTAACATATCTCGAACTGTTCCCAATATGACACGGAGATATTGGATGAATAGTATTCTAATTGTTTCAATGCAACGTGTGACTGTTGGACTCTTCCAAGTGGGATATAGAAATGATAGAAATTGGCTAATCCTACTCAATTCGAGATAATTCAATCAGGCCTTATGCCGATCCAAGGCTACTCAAGAGAAGCATCGGCATCAATGTTTCTCAATGCGGAATCGTGAATTGATGCCATCACTGGACCCTCGCAAACATCATTGGTGCCACGATTGCCTAATCGTTTCTAAGGATGAAGAATGACTTTCGACCATCCTATCATGATCAACGGACATGATTCAAATTCAAACCAATATCTCTTTGTCGGCTCCAATCGCTGACTAATTTACTCCTCAATGTCATTCAATGGTACTTACGGATGGAAAGCCTCGAGATATGAATGTTCATGGTCAAAACAATGCCGCTATTGGGAGATCGTTCCTAAGGGCACAAGTTTCCATAAAATAGAATTCACCGGCTACTCGCTCGATCGCCCCTATTGTCCCAATAATATTCAATCGACATGAGTTGAATTCGTTCCTATATACTTCAATCTGTCCCAATCGCTGACTGATTCACTCCTCAATGTCATTTAATAGTACATACGGCTATTCATTGTCGAGTTTCGGATGGTCATCGACGAAACAGTGCCACTACTGAGGAATCGTTCCCAGGGGCGAGAAGTTCCATTAGACAGTATTTGCCGGATACTGATCTATTGCGTTCATATTCCCAATAATATTCAATCGACACAAGTCAAATTCGTTCCAATATGCTTCAATCGGTTCGGATAGCTGAATAATTTCCTTCTCAATCTCATTCAATGGTCCATACGGCTATTCGTTGTTCGGGATATGAAGGTCATAGACGAGACAGTTCCGCCATGAAGGAATTGTTCCCAAGGGCGAGAAGGTCCATTAGAAGGTTTCACCAGAGACTGATCTTTTGCGTTCTCTTGTCCAATGATATTCAATCGACATGGACCAAATTCGTCCCAATATACTTCAATCAGTTCAAACCGCTGACTAATTTACTTCTCAATGTCATTTAACACTACATATGGCTCTTCATCCCTCGAGATATGAATGGTCATAAATAAAACAATGCCGCTATTGGGGAATCGTTCCTAAGGGTACAAAGTTCCATTAGATAGGTTTCACCGGCTACTCGCTCGATTGCCCCTATTTCCCCAATAATATTTGATCGACATGGGTTGAATTCGATCCTATATACTTCAATTTGTTCCAATCGCTAACTGATTCACTCCTAAATGTCATTCAATGATACATTTGGCTATCGATTGTCGAGATACGAATGGTCATAACCGAGACAATGCCGCTATTGAGGAATCCTTCCCAAGGGTGAGAAGGTCTATTAGAAAGTGTTTACCAGATACGGATCTATTGCGTTCATTTTTCCAATAATATTCAATCGACATGAACCAAATTCGTCCAAATATACTTCAATTGGTTCAAATTGCTCACTAGTTTACTTCCCAATGTTATCCCATGGTACATACCCTGCTGGAAATAGTTCATTAGAGACAATTGAAATCCTACTGAATACAGATCGAATGAATGGAATCCTATCGCTCCAATAGACTAGCACCGTTAGGCCAATGGAACATCCAATCAGAATGGCTATACCTCAAATTTAATGTATCCTGAATCTTTTCCAATGTGCCTCGAAGATATTGAATGAATAGTGTCTGAGTGGTTTCAATGTGACATATGACTATTGGACTCTTCTAGATGAAGGAGACATTTGCGAAGAGATTCACCATTCCTATCCAATTCGAGACAATTCAATTAGACCTCGAGGCGGTCTAATAAGGTTCGTGTACCCAACTTGCCCCCATTAAGCCATTTTCTTAATAATTCTGACTAATCTCAATATTCCCCAACGTACTTTGACTTATTCCGAAGCTTGTCTCAAGACCTTTCAAATGAGCTAAGATACGTCTAATTTGGATGAAATGGAGCCAAACTGTTTGAATTTTCCCAAAAGGTGATTTTTGAGAGTTCACAAAAGTGTGTACCCAACGTGCCCCCATCATTTAAAACAATGTAAATCGGCGATGAAGTGAATAATATTGCTCTGATCCGTTTTGATCACCGTGCAGTGACATTTGTAGCTTCAAGCTGGCCCAAGACATCGTTTCTGACCCATTTGGACGTGATAAACACGTTCTGAGTGGTAAAAAAAGCCATACTGCACGCTTTTCCGAGATAACCATATGGGGTCATGTTGGGTACACTCCGATGTCGGCCTTCTTGATTCTCAAACCATCTTCGTGTTTTGTACATAAAATCACTCCAAATCAGAGTTCTGCAACCCTGAAGAGCGGATTTTTGAGGTCTCGAGACAAGGGATCAAATTCGCTAAGGTACGTCAAGACTGGTTGAATAAATAAGAATTGGCACCAGTTTTAGTGAACGCAATTTCCTCGGTGATTTCCTAGCCGTGCGAACACGGAAAATGGAAAACTCTTTTCATATTTTCTGGAGAACGCAGAAATGATCCAGGGTCATCGAGAACTGCGTATTTTCTCATATATTAACATAACAAACATGAAAAAAAAAAATGCGTGAAGGTCAACCAGCGCCCATTCCTGAGATCGGCATATGGGGGGCAAGTTGGGTACAGAAGCAAATTGGGTACACTTACCTTAGTACTCAAGATTAACATAAGCGCCAATGTTTTCTCATTTGACAATCGCAATTCATTCCATCGCCAGACCATTGGGGACTTCATCAGTGGCTTTTATTGATTAATCGTTCCCAAGGTTGAAGGATGGCATCGGAATTTCCAATGACAATCAATAGGCATGGATCAAATCCATTCCAATCGGTTTCAATCGGATCCAATTGCTGACCAAGTGATTCTTCAATGTCGTTTAATGGTACGTACGGCCATTTATGGCACTGACTTCAGGCTATGAACTTAATGATGCCACTATTGGTCAATCGTTCCCAAGGGTATTCATGATTTTAGATAGTACTGACGCGTACTGACCTGATCACGTCCATTTTTCCAATGATAAATAATCAACATGGGTCAATTCCGTTCCAATCCACTTCAATCGGTTTCAATGACTGACTAGATGACTCTTCACTGTCGTTTAATGGTACGTACGGACATTCATGGTGCTGATTATACATGGCTATGAATTAAACGATGCCGCTATTGATCAATCGTCCCCAAGGGTATTGATTATATTATATAGTATTTGACGCGTGCTGTCCTGATCGCGTACATTTTCCCAATAATATTCAATCGACATGAAACAAAATTGTTCCAATTGACTTCAATCGGCGTCAATTGCTGACTAGATCACTCTTCAATGCCATTGAATGGTACACACAGTTTTCTATGTCTCTGATTACGAATGGTGATCGACGATACGATGTCGCTATTGGTCGATCGTTTCTAAGGGTGCTCATGATATCAGACAGTGTTTGACGGGTACTGACCTATCGCGTTCATTTTCCCAATAACATTTGATCGACATGATTCAAAATCGTTCCAATCGACTGCAATCGGCGTCAATCGCTGATTAGTTCACTTTCTCCGGAGAACCCCCACATAGCCGATTGAATAATATTGAGGAGTGATCGAGTTGGAAATTGAAAGATATTGAAGTAGATTGGTCGGATTCGGTTCATGTTTTTTGATGATGGTTCATCAGATCAACTCCATTAGGTTGATTTCTGTTGCATAAAGACTATAAAGTTGCATGATTAGCCGTAGAGGCGGAAAATGATAGTTAAAAGTGAGCAAAATGTCGATTGAAGCCATTCGAATCAATTAAACTGGATTCGACTCATGACAATTGGATAGAAATGTGATTGGTTGGATGCAATTAACCTCAAACCCGTCACACACAGTCTACTGATATCACTCTTTACCATTGGGAGCAATTTGCCAATGGTGCCATTATTGCATTTTCCACATTCAGTGATGCAAGAAATGGATAGTCGTGTAGGAGATTTGATAATACTAAAGTGTGAACCAAGTGGCGATTGGAACTGATTGGGGGCGATTGAGGGTGATTGGGCCGAATTTTGTTCATGCCAATTGGATATCATTGGTCATATTAAATCATTTGGATTGATTCCTATTGCACGAAGGTTAATATCACTTTTGATATTTGAGAACGATTTGCCGGTAGTGGCGACATTCTGTTCGTGGTATTTTGTAAATCAAGTGTTGAAGAAGTGGTATGGATGGTTGGATAATATTAAGGAAAGTCGATTGGTACGTCTCCCACTTGTTCCGAATATAATTGAATGCAATCACATCACTTCACGTCGCACACAGTACAATGCCATATTTTTCCTTTAGGAGCGATTGGCCAATATAGCGCCACCATCCAGTTTGCGACATTTGGTAATGCATGGAGTGAATAGTTACGCAGGCGATTGGATAATATTGAAGAGCGAGCGACTTGGGGATTGAAACCAATCAAAGTCGACTAAACCGAAGTTGGTTCATATAAATTGGATATGATTGGTCGTATGGACTCCTTGATTCACACTATTGCATAGAGTCCAATGTCACTTTCCACCATTGGAAGCGATTGGTCAACACACTATCATTCCGTTCGCGTCATCAAGTAATGCAAGAGACGAATAGCCGTAGAGGCGATTGATTAATACTGCCCGGAATAAGTGACTATCGCATTTCAGGAAGTGGATAACCTCACAGGTGATCGGATAATATTGTGAGAGTCTTATCAGCGATTGAAACCGATTGAAGTCAATCGAATCGAACATGTACCATGTCGATCGGATATGATTGGTCATCATATGCACTCATTTGGCTTAATTTCAGTTGCATGAATTTCAACGTCACTCTTCACCATTGGAAGCGATTGGCCAATACCCTCATCATTCCGTTTGCATCATCGAGTAATGCGAGAGATGAATAGCCGTTTAGGTGATTGAATAATATTGAGGAGTGAGCGAGTTGGCAATGGAAACCGATTGAAGTCGATTCAAACGGACTTGGTTCATGCAGTTGATTACGATTGATCGTATGAACTCATTCTGATTGATTCCTACTGTATAAAGTTCAATGTCACGTTCGACCATTGGGAGCAATTGGCCAATAAACCAACATTATTCTGTGAGCAACATTCGGTAATGCATGAAGTGAATAGTCAAGCAGGCGATTGGATAATATTGAGGAGTGAGCAAGTTTGCGATTGAATCTGATTGAAGTCGATTGAAACGGACTTGCTTCATGTCGATTGAATATGATTGGTCGTTTCAACATATTTGGATGGATCAGCATCATATGAACTTCAATGTCACGTTTGACCGTTGGGAGCGATTGGCCAAAAATTTATTCCCTCTGCGACACTTCGTATTGCAAGAGATGAATAGCAGTGTAGGCAATTGAATCATATTGCGGAGTGAGCGGGTTGGCGATTAAAACCGATTGGACTCGATTAAACCTAGTTCATGTCAGTTGAATATGATTGGTCTCGTGAACTTTTTTGGGTTGTTTGCACCATTGGAAGCGATTGACCAACAGTAAGATGGATCCGTTTGTGACATTTCGTGACGCAAGAGATGAATAGTCTCATGGGCGATCAACGCCGATTCTCCCCGATTTAGTCAAGTGTATCAAAGCCCATTGGATCACATTCAACTAGCCCACGTTGATTCTATGCGTGTTATTGCCCAACTCTGACATGAGCAGAATGGTCGAGTGGTCAACGTCGCTGTCCCGTAACCCAGATGTTGCAGGTTCAAACACCGTCAAAGATGAAAATTGATCATCGATTTTTCCATTGATTGATAATAATTGAATAATTCCATCACTTTCAGAACAAATATCTCTATGAATATCTGATGGTTAGAAACTATCTTGAAAGATTGATAGAGTATATAAACGAATAATGATCAATAAGATATATAACATGAATACGATCACCCGTAAGCATACTAACCGAATTAAAAATCTAAAACAAAGTATAGAAATTTTTTTCCTCGATTCAATAGAACGTACGTTCTCAGATCCGGTTCAATCCAATTGGATCTCACCGTAGATTGAAACCCATTAGGAAACATTCAACAGTCATTCACTAATAGAGCAACGGTTTGTTAGATCCAGTTGACTGACATTGACGCATCTGTGAGGGACCCGGCCGTAATTATTCGCAACTGGAGACGATTGGATGACAATTCGCTAATCCCTAAATTCCTATTAGGAACGACTTATTTCGAAGAAAATAACATTCTCGTGATAGCCCAACCCAAACGGGGGGATGAAATGTGATTTTGAGCTCTTTTCAGCAATTTCAAAAAATGCAATTACGCCCTCTTTCCAAATACAGGGTCAACAGTGTTCCAGGGCATGTTTTGGAAGATATCTGATTGCTAGGGGGTGGTTCGATTCATGCTCCACGGTTCTATGGACACGAAAAGCTTCCATCAGTCGTCTGAAAATGACGAGAAATCATTTTCACTGAGGAAGGGTAAAAACACTCAATTTGAATGTAAAACAACATGTTTTCATCGTTATACAGTCTGATTAGTGGAGTGTGTACATGTCATAACCGGGATGTAGGAAGGAATTTGTATTTTCAACCGAGTTATTTGTAAAAATTCGTAATCGCTCTCAGAATTTGTAACTTTTGGTAGAAATTGGGTTCTTAATCATTACATTTGGAATAATCGGAAGCGGGTGCCAACTTCACGCGCGTAATGATTTACCTTCTAACCATCACGTAACAAACACGTGTTTATTATGTAATGATTATTACTTCGCCAAGGAGGTTATGTGTTGCATTTGCGCGTAGTGTTGTGATTTGTGCAGTTTCTTCACATATGGTGTCTTGATCTCTTTTTTGGCTCTCTTTTCTCGTAATCTTGCCGCGGAGCCCCGCGAGAAGAAGCAGAGAAGAGCTCAGCCGTGGCTAAGTGGAGTGTATAATAACGCCGTCTCACAGAACAGGGGGCCATAACAATGTCTTACGCACACAAAAGCACAACTTCCATACCGACACGAGTGCCTGTACATCCGTGTGGAAGTTGTGCGTCAGCAGTGGAGAGTCGTGAGGGAGGGTACAAGGCTGTATACTGAGCAACACTAGAGCTACCGAGAGTCGAGAGGAAGGTTTCATTTCATGACAGCAAATTCTAGATCAACACTCCCATTCAATTGCAAATCCTCTCCACCAAAAGTCCTTGCATCTAGAAAATGGTTGGGCCATTTTCTTTCTCTCATCGAAATCTATCGATCAAAGATCATGCTTTCTCTCCAGAAAGCATCACAAACCTTAGATAAACTCATCTTTGAGGCCCTTTGTCCGTGTGTGTGTTGTTTTTCCTTCCTCGACGCTTCCTCTTTCACGCTCAATCTGATCAACTTTTGTTCTCCTACAAGTTGTATAGTATCACTCAGAGGAGTCCCCAGTGATTTAGCATCTCTTCCCCCCCACTGTCATACAATCTAGAGGTTCTTCAGGCAAAAATTGCTTGAATCTCTAGTTCTAATAGTAAAATATCCTTGTGCACCAAGGTCTCACGAAAGTTCGAATTACCTGGACTATACTCATTTTGACTCAATCTATCGATTGGTTAATAACGAAATTTCATTGAATCTCTGCAAACCTCAAATATCTGGGATGAATCAAAATATTCACTGAGAATCTTCAAACAAACTGTATCAAAATTCTGTCTCAACCAAACGGTAGATATTGCTGAAAATCCCGCAAATCACATGCCTCAAATTCCGGTCGTAAGCTTCCTGAAAGAATGAGTGGGAATATGGTAGAACATCTCTTCAAATATTCATTCTTCTCCCGTATCTCCTTCTAAGAGTAATCAACCAAACATTTAATGACCTGAATATATACTTCTCCATTATCTTCCATCAACCGGCTGATACAGAATCTGAGTTCAACTCATGAACCATGATTAAAATGAAGTTTCTTCCCTAAAAAATTGAAATTTTCACCAAAAATTTGTTTGGTGAAAAATGGTCCGAGCCCGCGGTCAGTCCAAATATCTTACGCACACAAAAGTACAACTTCCATACCGACACGGATGCCTTGAAAGTTTAGTGTTAGTAGTAGAGAGTCGAAACTACGCTAGCGCATAGGGGCTCGGAACGGATCATTTATGCTCCGGGGGACATAGAAGTCGTACGTTTCTTGTTGTGGTGACGCAGTTTTCCACGACTCATGCTGACACGGATAGACGGGTCTGCACGGATGTGACGGAAAGATCATCCAAAAAGGATAGTCACAGGTGCGTGGATCCGTGAAGATATGAGGATATACAGGGGTACACGGGTCTGCACGGATACAATGACCAAAACGAATCGAAATAAATTCACACGGATAGACGGGTCGACACGGATCTGACGGAGAGAACTTCCAAAACGGATAGACACGGTTGCACGGGTGTGCACGGATGCGACGGGGAGATTATTCAAAACGGATACACATGGTTGCACGGGTGTGCACGGATGCGACGGGGAGATTATTCAAAACGGATACACATGGTTGCACGGGTGTGCACGGATGCGACGGGGAGATTATTCAAAACGGATACACACGGTTGCACGGGTCCGCAAGGATACGATGGTGGAAGCGACCCAAATCGGATAAACATGGGTGAACGCGTGTGCACGGATGCGACGGGAAGAACATTCGAAACGGATAGACACGGTTGCACGGGTCCGCACGGTTACGATGACGGAGCCGACTGAAAATGGATAGACACGGGTAGACGCGTGTGCACGGATGCGACGGGAAGAACATTCAAAACGGATACACTTGGTTGCACGGGTCCGCACGGTTACGATGACGGAGCCGACTGAAAATGGATAGACACGGATATACGCGTGTGCACGGATGCGATGCGAAGAACATTCAGAACGGATAGACACGGGTGCACGGGTCCCCACGGATACAGAATCACACGGATGAAGGACTGTGTCATTTGAAAATGGGTTCACACGGATACACGGACCTGCACAAATGCACTCTCCAGCTCCGGGCATGAAACGGAGTGGCACGGAAGATGAGCTTACAAGCAAACGGGAATTCACGGATGAACAGCTGCATTTTCTCAAAAACTCCTCACGGATCCGCACGGAAGACGTGAATTTTCACCTAATTCTGGCTGATTTTCTCACACAGATTTACGCAAAATGACTGCGAATAATCAAGGCCGATTCAATTGATGAATTTATCGTCCTCTCGAGCCACTGATCATCGCTGAGCTCAGGTGGTGATCACAGTTTTGACGAATGTCAAACTGCGACCTTCGAGGCTCCATTCTCATAGTGGCGGCATCACGAAGGCGTTTTCCATTTTTATAGATTCTTCAATCCATGATTGGAAGATTGACCAAGAGATAAAAAAATTCTACCTCGGTCGGGACTTCAACTGCGTGGACTCGAACTGATTTCTTGATTGACCGCATCGAGAGGTCGGCACAAAAAAAGTGTAACGCGGAGGGCATCACCAGGGGGAATTTCCTGAAAAGATAAGCCCACCCATCGCTATCTCATTTATTCTAGGCCGGATCGGGTTAGGGCCAGGCACCCCGCGCCACGAAGGGCGGGACAGTGGGGGCAAATTGGGAGCACCTGAAAATCGCCAAAATATTCTGCGGACACTGTATATATATATATATCGTATTGAAATAATTACTCTCCGGATTTACGAAATCACAAACGGAATTTATTCCTATCAGGAACTCTCATTTCGAGGCACGCAGGCCAATGAACCTAATTACAACGCCATCTGTGGCGGAAACTGTCATTAAATTGTTCATTTGTCCAATAACTCAAAGGAAATCACGATATCAAAACGTCACTTTACAGCGGAAACACCCATGTACATTGGTGCGAAACTATTCACTACACCGTTTCGGCGGAATCACCCATATACACTGTGGGCGGAGCTAACGCGAGGGGTGGGAGCTATTCCCCAGCCGGCGGGCCCGTCCCTCTCCAACTCTCCGCGCCTTCGTCTCCGGAAGTCAGAATTATTACACAAAATGGCCGCTATAGCGACCCACGTGGCCCAGCATGGCCAAAACGTGCAAGCGAATATTGGCACGGGGAGTTGGAGGGACACGGTTCCGATGCAATGGGTCAGCGGACAAGAAGGACACACCGCATCGCGAGCTGGGGAGTAGGCCACCCGGTAGCCCTGGACACGACTCTCCGCCCGGGAGGGGGGGTGGTCACGACAAGGGTGGATACCTCTGGGGAAGACGCAAGGCCACTCACCGCGTCCGTCTACGTTGTCCGGGTGCCCGCGAAACAGGCTGAACTGCTACGTAACTGCTGCTCTGCTACTGGAGCTGTTGTAGACCTGCTGCTGCTGCTGCAACTCTCTCTCTCTCTCTCTCTCTCTCTCTTTTTTTTTTTTTTTTTTTTTTTTTTTTTTTTTTTTTAAGTGGAATATAAGGAAAAATCTGATGACAGGACATCCCTATTGGATGTCCCACCGGCAGACCATGAGCGCTTTCATTTTGCCCACCCGGTGAACCGGATGAGCATGAATCCAGCGCCCGTGTGCCCTGTGGGCTAAAACCTTCTGCTCTCAACCCCACAGTGTTGGCAAGCCATCACTGCAGAACTGGGGGCAGCTAACCACTATCTAACCAACCCACCCCGGAACCGCGTTAGCATTACTTCAGGGTGGGAGGCGTATCGCGCTCGGGATCAAGCGACTCTCTTCTCTCACGACTTGCAGGTGTTGTTGCTCCTTCTTCGATCTTTTCCTACTCTTCTTTCTTCGATCTTCTCTCTTCTTCCTTCTCTCTTCTTTCTTCTTTCTTCCCTCTTCAGTTCATCATATTCCTCCTGGAATAATTTGGACCTCTTCTGATTGAGTCGGCAGACTCACTGTGATTCGCCTGCTTCGAGGCGCCTCACTTCCCTCTCTTTCTCCTCCTTACGGGTCATCACCAGCTTGATGTATCCGGTGACTCTATCCCATGTCTCCTGGTTGCGAAGTAAGTACGGGACGAGGTTCTCGGGTGTTAGTTGAGCACCCAGCCATCCATCCAACTCGGCGCGCTCACTTTGGGTGTCGTTGCACGTGAACAGGGCGTGTTCAGCGTCATCCCAGTTGTCCCCGCATGACTGGCATGCTGGGGATGTCCTCTTCTTGAACCGGGTCAGATAGGCACCGAAGCAACCGTGGTCACTCAGTGCTTGCGTCGTCCAGTAATCTATCTCTCCGTGGGTGCGTTCCGTCCATTTGGCTACGTCACGTATCAGCCGGTGCGTCCATCTGCCATTCGCAAATGGCGAATCCCACTCAGTTTGCCACTGTTCGAGGGTGGTCTCCTTCTCGTTGTCGCGGATGATCTCCTTCATCGTCGGAGTGAGTACTCGTTCGGCTCCGATCACTTTCTGGCGGTCCCAGATCCTCACTCGCTCCGCGACGAGCAAGTGAATGGGCGGTGTACTCGCCAATACGTAAGCCGCATCTCCTGACACGGTGCGGTAGGCACGGATACTTCTCAGGGCCGCTCTCCGGTGAACAGGGCCCATTCTCTTCTCGATGATGGACTTCTCTACTCTCTTTCCCCACACGGGTGCACCGTACAGCATGATGGAGGTGGTGACGGTGTTGAGAAGTGCGCGCCTCTTTTCCTTGGGTCCTCCGATATTCGGCATGAGCCGCTGAAGCGCCGCACCAACCCTGCTCGCCTTCTGGGCGGCTTCCTGGATGTGTTTCCTGAACGACCATTTGTCGTCGAGCCATACACCCAGATATTTCAGCTCTGTCTTGCGTGGTATCTCTTGCCCGTTGATGTAAAAATGGGGCAAGTCGAACTTCCTGCGCCTCGTGACCACTATGGCTTCGCACTTTGGAACAGCCAGCTCTAGGAGCCTGCTGATCATCCATTCGTAGACTCGGGCCAGCGCCTCGTTCGCGCGTCTACCCAAGAGCTCTTCGTTGTCGGCCCAAACTATGAGTCCCGCGTCGTCCGCAAAAGCCACTATTATTACTCCTTCTGGCAGTTCGATAGACAGTAAGCTGTCGTACTGGGTATTCCAGTTGAACGGCCCGGAAACCGATCCCTGCCCGATTCCGGCGGACAGCTCTCGAACCTCTTGTCCCTCGTCGGTGTCGTACACGAGGGTCCTATTCCGTAGGTAGTCGCTCGTGACTGCTAACAGGTAGGGTGGCACTTCACCTGCCTGGGATGCGTACACTCGCTCCCAGCTCGCACAATTAAATGCGTTCTTTATGTCTAACGCGATGATCGCGCAGAAACCCCCTCTCCCTTGGTATGGTCTCCCCACCGACGCTTGAACCCGTTCTTGGACCGCCTCGATCGCGTGTACAGTGCTCCGTCCCTTCCGGAACCCGAACTGCATTGGTGACAGCCCACCGCTCTCTTCGTAGGCTTTCTCCACCCTGTTGAGCACCATCCTCTCGTACATTTTTCCGATATTGTCGAGCATGCTGAGAGGGCGTTGACCTCCTTGACCCTTAGGTATCAGGACCAGCTTCTGGCGTTTCCACTTGTCCGGGAAAATTCCCGCGCTCAGACAGATGTTGAAGAGGTCGAGGAGTAAATCTGGCTTGTATTTGAAGACCAGTTTGAGAGCCTCGTTTGGAATGCCGTCCAGGCCAGGGGCCTTGCCGTTTGGCAGCCTCTTCGCCGCTATAAGTAGCTCTTGCATGGTAAAGAGCGGGATGGGATCTTCGCTCTCCGGAGGGAATGTCACTCTGGGTTCTCCTGCTGGAAAGAGGTCTTCCACGATGCTGCGCAAGGTTGCTGCATCGGTCGGTGCTGGGTTGCCCTTCCGGGTTCGGACCTTTGACATAACCACGCGGTATGGCGTGCCCCAGGGGTCTCCGTTAACCAAGTCACACAATTCAGCCCAGCATTTCTCTTTGCTTCTCCGGATGGCTAGAACAAGAGCCTTCTTTGCTTCTTTGTACGCTCTGTCATCGTCCGCCAGCGATGGTCGTTGCAGCTTCCTTGATCGCCACGCGGTTCTCCTCTTTTTATTGCTCGTTCTTCGTAGAGCCTTTATCTCGTCGGTGATCCAGTACTCTGGTTTCCTCCAGAAGCATGGTGTTGTCTTGCGAGGCATCGAAGCGTCACAAGCTCTTGTGATGGTGGTCGTCACCATATCCACAGCCTCGTCCGCGGTGGAGTTCATCGGGAGATCTCCGGCTGTTTCTATCGATTCCCGGAATTTTCCCTCTTCCAGCTTGCGTACCTGCCACCCCGTCGGTCGCGGTCTGCGTGTCGTCTGTCTCTGTCTGTCAGTCCTAAGTCGAAACCGAATATGTCGATGGTCACTCAGTGTTTCCGTGTCCAGGACCTCCCACGATGTCATGCGTCCCATGAGCGACGGGCTCATGAACGTCAGGTCGAGGACCGATGACGAACCCCCCTCCCGGGACCGAGTGTCGTGCCGGTAGTACGTGATAACCCCCGTCTCGTTCGCGAGCACTAACCCTAATGCCTCCATGGTATCAGCGAGTATTACCCCCCGTCTATCGCGCGGCCCCCCGCTCCAAGTCGGTTCCTTGGAGTTGAAATCCCCCGCGATTATAACTGGGCCCCCCCATTGCCTGACATCTTCTTCTAGGTCGTGTAGCTCGTCTTCAAATTCGTGCGTCTTGAGCGACGGCGAATAGTAGCAGCTATAGACTGCCGTGCCCTCTATGGTCTTTCGAGCGAAACCGCGGCCACTAACAGCTGGTCCAGTCTCACGAATCGCAGGATTCATGATCTGGATTACAGCGGTCCCCCAGTGATCGAATGTGGATCGGGAGAATTCGCGCTTCCGAGGCGGTTCGGAGATAATCAGAACATCGATCCCCTCTTCTTTGGCAACAGCGCGTAGAAGGTCGTTCGCGTCCCCGCTCTTCCTGAGGTTGGCTTGGATGAAATTAGCCATTCCGACCCCTTCTCCGTTTGTACGTGCTCTTCGCCTTCTGGTAGGCAGTGCAGTTGCTCGCCCCAGATCTGTGATCAGATTTGGACCCGATCGCCGCACAACTCAAGCACTTCGGCTTCCCTTTGCAGGTTGCGGCGAGGTGTCCTGGTTCGCCGCACTGGAAGCAGAGTTTTGGTCCCCGCTCCTCCGTCTTCTCCTTCACGCAGCCCGAGGCCTTGTGGCCATACTGGAGACAGTTATAGCACCGTGGAATGCCACCTTTTTCGCGGATCTTGACTCTGCCCCATCCAACCTTCGGTTCCTTCCAGTCCAGGAGGTGGTGGGCCAATCTTGTTGGGATCGAGACGACCGCTGTTTGGGTGCCCCGATAACCGATTCGGAGAGACTTCACTGCGATATTCCCTCTCTCACTCTCTGGTAGGGCCTTAGCAAGGTCCTTGAGTACTTGGCCCTTGTCAACGTCGTAATCGACTCCGAGCACCTCCAGAGTAGAAGTGTTCAGGAGGCAATGGACAGCTCCTTCTTCGCCGACCACTGGTGCCAGTGCTGTCTTCACGGCCGTGGCGTCGGCACCCTTCCTCAATTCGATGAGGACTTGGCCCTCTTTTGTCTTGCGGAAGCCCGTGACTTTTGTGCCTACTTCCTCGTCGGCGGCATTCGTCTTTATCCTTCGCAGCATATCTGCGTAGGTGAGCCCTCCCTGATTGGCCGTGACGAGGATGGCCTCAGGCTTGGCTCTTCTCGGCTTCATTTTTGCCTTCTTCGCGGCGGTATCATTCGATCTACCGCTCTTCTTTGCCTTCTTCGCTTGTTTCTTCGACACCACTTCCTTCCAAGGTCCATTCTGCTCGGGCCGATTGGGCGTTGATGTCGAGCGCGGTGTTCCAGGACCTCCCGGTGGAGGTCCGAGTCGCGTCCCCTTCGAACCACGCCGTTGCCCCGGTCGCGATTCCGGTTTCCCTGCCCCCCTTCCCTGGTCTCTCTCTCTCTCTCTCTCTCTCTCTCTCTCTCTCTCTCTCTCTCTCTCTCTCTCTCTCTCTATCCATCAATGGTCTCGGACTTTCGTCCCATAGCGCTGCTGTGCTTCCTTTCCAAGGTTCTGGAAAAAATTGCACATGACCAAATCACGGAGTATTTAAAAGTAGAGAAACTTCTTGATCGCTTCCAGACTGGTTTCAGGCAATACCATAGCACCCAGACAGCTTTACTAAAGTTGACGGATGACATCAGAGTAGGCATTGATAGGAAGAAGGTCACTTTACTCCTACTATTCGACTTTAGCAAAGCCTTCGACACAATAACACCGTCAATGCTGTTGAGGAAGCTCCGAAACCTTGGATTCTCAAGGTCGGCACTCCTGTGGATAAAATCATACTTCCAAGGCCGCACCCAAATAGTCACTTCAAAATCCGGTAGTTCTGATTGGCTCGAAACCAATCTGGGTGTTCCACAGGGATCCGTTCTCGGGCCTTTACTCTTCAGCTTATATGTTAATGACTTACCTGGTTTGCTAGAAGGAAAGTCGGTATATCATCTATTCTATGCGGATGATCTTCAAATTTATCTCCAAGTCGAGAAAACTAAGATCAAGGAAGGCATCACTCGGCTGGGGGAAGTAGGACGACTAATTGCTGAATGGGCCAGAAGTTCCGGCCTGCGTCTCAACGCGGGCAAGACCAAGGCAATCTTCTTCAGCTCTGAGAGGAATATCAAAGTCCTGAAGAGAATGGACTTGCCAGGAGTTGAGATACAGGAAGGAAAGTTCATTCCGTTCAGCGACACGGTCGTGAGTCTTGGTGTTACACTTGATAGTGAACTGACGTGGAAACCGCACATCGACCAAGTAACTAAGGAAGTGAATAGAGCCCTATACGGATTGCGGTTTTTAGGGCGTGTATCACCAGACCTCTCCGAATTCGCCTAGTCGAGTCATTAGTTCAACCGCATTTAGATTGTTGCACAGTCGTGTACCTCGACGCCACGGACGAACAGCGGCAACGGATACAGCGACTGAGCAATTCATGTGTGAGGTACATTTTTGATCTTAGGAGAGACGAGCACATCACCCCGTTTAGGGAGCGTTTGGGTTGGTTACGTACTGATTCGCGGAGAATGTACTTCGCAGCACTTTTAATGCATAAGATCATGCATCTTGGAGAACCTGGCTACCTAGCTGCGATGTTTACCAGGTACCAATCTGGACGCCCCGCACGTGGTGATGCAGAAGAGCGGGTACTCAAAGTTCCCAATATGAGACTTGAATATGGAAGGAGATCTTTCCAGGTTCAATGTGCTCATTTTTGGAACTTTCTCCCTCCGGGCTTTCGGCAGCTGGGGAAAATGTCATTATTTGAAGAGGCTATGAAGGATTTCCTGCTCACACAGTCTCCCCAGAGGATTGATGTGGAGAAGAAGCATTACTTTAATCTTTGATGGGCTAGGGCTTTGTTCCTTTTCTTTCTATCTCTTTTTAATTGTAAGTGACCTCCTGTCACCAGACTGAAGAAAAACTGTGATATTTCTGTGAACCCATGCCCTTTATCTTATTTTCTTTCAAGTTAAATCGTAATGTGTGACTAGTCACAATTGTGATATATCTATCCTTGACCAAATTATTGCTTAATATGATTTTATCGGAATATTTATTAATTTTATATATATATATGTGACACATATGAAAATATGTAGGTGTATTTTGTCGCATGACGAATAAAGGATATCTATCTATCTATCTATCTCTCTCTCTCTTTCTCTCTCTCTAATAGCCCAGATTGGGTCACCCTCCAAGAGCTGGGTACCCTGGGCGAGATGTGGTCGTGTGAGGGGCCACGTGTCAGCAGAAGTTGGCACAAGTCTTGGCACTCACACTCTGTTCACCCACACACAAAACTCCTTGTTCACCCGCGGTGCGATCACTGGACCCGTACTGGGTCACTACTCCTGGAGCACGTGGCGGATTTATGGGCACGATATACAGGGAGGTCTATCGAGGCCGGCAGCCATCCCAAGATTGCCGGCCGGCGATGCGCTTCGCGGCTTCCCTAAGCCCGCGCAAGCGCCGCGCCGCCCCGCTGGATGGGCTGGATGGTGCTGCCACCACGCTGGTGGCGGGAGCCATCAGCCCGTTTGGAACGTCGTCGTCGTCTTCTTTTCGTCACCTCGGGCACCTCAACAAAAAAGTATACACACAAAAAATCAGACCATGATCTACTTGGCCCGAGGTGACGATGAGAGCTTCTGTGGAGCGAGACGGAACGTGCTAAAACGTTCCACGTTGCATTACCCCCTGCTTCTCCCCCTCACCCTCCTGGGTGAGAAGAATTCGGAGTGGTTTCGTCTCACCCATATCCACCCTCATCGCTACCTCGGCGGAATCATCATACATTGCTCGATCGGTCAAAAAAAATCAAAATCAAATCGATCATAAATTCAAATGGAATAATCTTAATGGCTAGATTAACTCAAATTCTCGAGGAGGGGGGGGAGGGTTCTCTAACTACTGGAATCTGGGTTCGGGTATTTGGAAAAGAAGGATATCAAAGTTTCTCTTACTTGGCGGATTTCTTCAGCTCTACTGAGCCCGGCGGATCCTGTCAAAGAAAGCCGCATATATTTGTTCCTGCACGCTCTGCGGCATGGTCACCGCCACGGCGACCAGTACCCGGAACTTTTCATGGTCCGCGGGGGTCATGGCTGACATCAGCCGTGCCAGACCCGGAATCGGCATGGTCATGCCAGACGAAGCCGAGCTGTTATCGGTTGCAGCAGCGGTGTTGGGCTGTGGTGCGGCTGAGCCTGCGATCAGTGTGGTCCTCGCGGCCACTCTTGGGGCTGGTACCGGCGCGACTGTTGCGGGTGGGGGATCTGGAGCTGAGGCGGCGACCACCTCCACCCCGGATTGCTCTGCAGCTAGTGCTTCGAGATGCCTCACCTGAGGTAGCACAGGGAACGGTCGGGGTAGCGTAGTGGTCCCCTCGGCTCCGCTGTCCCGCACGGGTGGCAGTTCATGTAGCCTGCGCAGGAACCGCACGGGCTCTCCTGTGTCCCTTGTGGCGCTGCTAGGTGGTGGTGGAGTCGGTGACCTTGGGGGTCCCCGCTCGTCCGGACGCCCCGTCGTGGCGGCTTGTGGTGGTGGAGAGAGAGGTTGGAAAACAGCGGCGGATTGATTGGGCTGTTCCCGAACCCCCTCGATCTCCATGGGGTGGTCTGCATTTCTGGCTCCTGTGGCGGGCGCGTGACCGTTGCCGACGGGCCAAAACGAGCCTCGTGTGCGGGGCGACCCTCCCACAGCGTATACGCCGTGGCGCAGCGCGGGCAGTTGTGTGCAGCTACCAGGCGCCGACCGCAGTTGAAACAGTGGAACCACGCTTTTGGACCCGGGCAGAATGCCAACCGATGGCCACGTTCCCAATATCAGAAGCAGGTGTGTGGCGGAGGGTCGTCCTCGTCCAGAGGTAATGCCTCCAGCCACTGGAATCGCATGCCTCTTCTTACTAGTCCGAGCCTGGTCGTCGGGGTGACGTCTCTCCTGGGCGCGGGGTTCTGTCGCTCCGGTGTCGGTAGTCTCGCGGTGGCCGGGGGAGATTGGTCCCCCAATCTCGCCACCCGGGCAGCTTCCTCGGCGAGGCGATGGATCTCCTCTTGCAATGAGTCCGCGGGGGCCGGTAGAGCTCGGGCCAAGGTGGCGGGTCCCGGAGGCGGAGAGTAGTCGCGTTCCGCCGGTGCCTGGTAGTCCACGTGATCCTACAGGGTCATGTGACGGTTGGGGTTGCGTCGACGGCGTTTAGAGGAGTCGTTGTGACGCAACATCGTCTCTTCTTGACGTTGTTGCTGCTGCTCCTGGTGGCGCGGCCGCTCTGGTTCGCGGTGTCGGGTGGACAATCGTTCATATTCGCGTTCCATGGTCTCTGGCTTGGATCCGTTCCCTGCGGATCTGCAAGGCGACTTCTGGGGTCCACTCCGATCTGGTCCGTGTCCGTTTGCCTCTGTAAGGCTGGGGGTATTGGACGGGCTGGTCCAGGCGGAGAATTCGGGCCACCTCGTCTCTCCGGTCCAGGTATCCTTGCCAACCTCGCTCGGGATCCCAATTTTGACGCAGCTGGAGCTCGACGGCTGTTTCCAACTCGTGACGTTCCGAGGCTAGGAGGTTTGGTGGAGCGATGATGAGGGCGGGTTCGCGGAACTCATGGGGGGGGGGGCAGCGACACCAGCTGCTTCTCCACGGGTGGTGGAAGGAATCGGTCGAGGTATTGGTCTCGGTGGAGTCGTGGTGCGGCGGACAGATTGCGGAGATGGTGTCCACTCGTACTGTCCGGGGTCCACTTCCTGCCGGGTTGGAGCACCCCTAGGCTCCAACCAATCTTGCAGCTCCTGTTGAGCTCTAGCGTAGTCCGCCACTGGATCCAAGCCGGAATCCAGGTCCGGCTCCGCTTCCTCCGTGAGCACTGCGAGAGGTGCTGCCGCCGGTGGACAATGCTGTGTTGGGGCTTCAGCTCCCACTAGCTCGGGCCTCACGCGGCGTCGTCTCTCTCGCGAGCGTCTCTCCACCATCGGGGCGCGCGGAATCGCTTTCAGGTGGCGCGATGGTCCACTGATGCTGGGAGACGCTCTGTCTTCTCGTGGAGTGAGCGGGCTGCTGTTTCCGCTGTCTCGTCCCTCTTCCCGCGCTGGTTCTGGCTGTGGTGGTTCTGCTCGACGAGGTTCCGGAGTGTCTCGCGAGGAGTGGTCGTCGCTCAGACCACTGTCTGACGTTAGCGGTCCACGACTCCCACTCCGCTCGCGAGATGCCCGGCGAGCCCGACGTACCTGTGAGTTTGACCTCCAGACTGTCGTTGCCTCCAAGAGGTCGTCGGGTCTCCCACACTGAACGTGAAATTCTCCCTACCCTTGTTATACGTTTCGATTGCTTTGCTCGACTCTCGGACGACTAGTTCCCGCAACGCGTCTAAACGTTTCATTCTATCCGTCCAGTCTTGGACTCCCATCTCCTCGATCAATTTTTCACCCTCCAGTTCGCGACGCAGGCTTTTCACTGGAGAGAGATGACGTCCGAAATCGAGAAACGCTGGCGAGACTTTCGTGCTGGATTGCATTGCGGTGTTCATCGCATGGCGGAACTCATGGATGTGGTTATCCCAATTGCGGTGATCATTCTTCGGGAATTGAGAGATCATTGTTTTGAGCGTTTTATTGGAACGTTCCGTTGGGTTGGCTGACGGCCAATATGGTGGCGTCTTGACGTGACGTACTCCGTGTTCTTCCAACATGGCGTCTACAATTTTGTTGTCGAACTCCTTACCATTGTCGGATAGGAAGTACAGTGGTGTCTCCCAACGAAAAAGGATCAATTCCTCAATCGCGGTGGCTACCGCCTTCCCCTCGGCACGTCTTAATGGTTTTACTTCCACCCAGCGTGTGAACAAGTCCTGGATGACCAGCAAGTACTTGAAACCCTTCTTGCTCGGCGAGAATTCCATTAGATCGGCGGAGATGATGGACCATCGTCATTCGACTACTCTGTTCCCCATGTGGCCAAGCGAGCCTGTTTGTGGCATCTTGTATTGTTGGCACAATTGACACTCTTTCACGAATGTTCTCGCATCTGTGTACATGCCTTGCCAGAAGTAATCTCGAGCTAGTCGATCATACATTTTCTCAATGCCCATGTGACCTGACGAGGCGAGGCAATGAGCTCGCTCTAGAGCGTCACGTCTCCTATGAACTGGCGAGACAAGTCTCCATTTTTCTCCCGGAAATGTGATTGGATCCAGAAGCATGTGATGGCTATGATGATGTATCAAGCCATTCACCTCCCTCCAATCCTTGAACTGGTCCAGATTCGCACGAATCTTTTCGGCCAGTTTCAAGTATTCAGAATCCTTCTTCGCATCCTCAGTGGAACATTGAATTTCGGTTACCGTTGGATCCACGGCGTCTGTCGTTTCGTCTGCTGCTCCTACTGCTCCGATTTCGGCGTCTTCTGGCTCGTTCATTCGAGAGAGGCAATCTGGCACTTTATGGAGCTTTCCACTCTGGTGTATTACCTCGAAGTCCCAATCCTGGAGTTCGAGTGCCCAGCGAGCGAGACGGCCAGTCGGATCTTCCAGATTTTGGAGCCATTTCGAGGCACTGTGATCTGTTATCACTTGAAACTGGTACCCTTCAATGTAGGGTCGTAACTTTTTGATGGCCCAGACCACCGCTAGTAGCTCCCTCTCGCTGACCGTATAATTTCGCTCTGCCGGCGAAAGACTGCGGCTCAGGTGAACAATGGGGTGCTCACCGTCTCCCCCTTCTAGGGTCAGCACGGCTCCCAAGCTATAGGCGGATGCATCGGTCTGTATGGCGAACATTTTTGAGGAATCAGGTCTAGCGAGCACCGGCGCGCTTGTCAAGGCCTGTTTCAGTTTGTCAAACGCTTTCTGTTGTTCTTCACCCCACGACCATGGCGTATCTTTCCGGAGAAGCTTCAGTAACAGTACTTTTATTCCGGCGCCATGGTCGATAAATCTTGAGTACCACGTCACCATCCCCAGGAACGATCGCAATTGTCGCAGGTTTCTTGGCGGAGGGAATCCCCGTACGGGCGTAACCTTCTCGGGATCCGGGCGGAGGCCTTCGGAGTCCAAGATAAAGCCGAGATAATTCACCTCGCCGCAGCAAATTTGACATTTTTCCGGATTTATCTGGGGTCCGGCATCTAAAAGTCACTCCAACACTATCTTTAGGTATTTCTCATGGTTTTCATACGTGTCTGTCGCAATAATAATATCATCTAAATACACAAAAACAAGGCTCTAGTTCAGGGCCTAATATTTCATCGATCATGCGCTGCCAGGTCGCGGGTGCGTTACAGAGTCCGAAGGGCATCACGCACCAGCACCAGGAGCCGACGCCCGGAAGGCTGAAACAGGTATACTCCTGGCACTCCTCCGCTACCGGAATATGATGGTACGCGCTTTTTAAATCTATCTTTGACAGGTACTTCGCCTTCCGCAACTTATTCAAGATGGAGTCCATGTTGGGAAGGGGGTACGTGTCCTTTTTCGTCTTTTTATTCAAATCTCGATAGTCGATGCAGAAACGGTAAGTACCGTTAGATTTTCTGATCAACACTGGAGCACTGCTCCAAGCACTCTGACATGGGCGGATACGCTTGAGACCGTACATGACCTTGACCTCCTCCCTAGCAATCTCGAGCATCTTGGGAGAGAGGCGTCGCGGACGGTGGCGGACAGGAGTAAAATCTATCAGTTCAATTTTGTGAACCCCACGATTTGTTCGTCCGACTTTGCCCGCTGCCTTGGCGGTCGTTTCACGCACCACTTCTTCTAGGTGGGCTCCACCTCCCTCTTCTACTACTACCAGTCCCGCACACTCGGCGTGTATACGGTTTCCTGGTTCTTCCCTTCGACGCCCTACAAAATTTCGGTAGTCTCCCTGAAGTACTCTCCATTGCCCATCGGCATTTCGAGAGTCGGATTTCCACGCGTTCACGAAGTCCATTTCCAGGACCATGTCGTACGAAGTGTCGTGCACTGCTTCCATTACAATGGTTCGGGAATGTCCTTCAATTTCCATAGTCATTCTCAACAGTCCCAACGCTTGGGTGACATTTTTGCCCACGGCTCCTCTCAACACGCTTCGCTTGTGAAAAAGACGTTTCTCGTAAAATTTTGCGATTTTTGGCCCGACGAAGGATACCTGTGCTCCAGGGTCATACAACGCCATGAAAAACTTTCCTCCCAAGATGACCTCGACAAAATTACGAGGTGCTGCTTGTGCGGCGGGTCCATCTGCAATTTCTTCCTGACTCCAAGTTTCCACTTTCGCCCTGATGGCGTCGGCTGGAGCGTCCCCCGTTCGAATTCCCTCTAGGCTTGGTGCGTCGGCGACCGCTGCATCTTCGTGGCATGGCGTTTTCAGGTCGGTTTTAGGTACTCCGGTGAGGTGATCAGTCTCACGTTGTCCCTTATCTTCCCCGTCTACTCCGTTGTCCACCTCAACAGTGCCGCTTCTTCTCATTGACAGTGGGTGTTTGCGTATGGCACCCATCGCTGGAATCATCTCTACTTCGTGTCATTCCCTTGGCGGAGGCGGAATCAAGTTTCGGCGGGATTGGCATGATTTCCCTCATCATACAGGTTAGGCGTTTCTTCGTCGTCGTCGCTAGTCGTCCAGTTGCCTGCTACCAGTCGAGATGGATATAAGTTACCAATCTCGCTGTTGACCTCCCTCTCGGCCGCGAGGGGGTCTGCATCAAGCATCACCGGTGCTTCATCGCATTCGTTCTTCACTTCAAATTTTGGGGAGCAGGAGGGGTTCCCCCCTGCGCCCCCGCGGGCCCGTTTCCCGAGTACTTCAGTGCCCATTTACATTCTGGGCATGTCTTAACTGAATACCCAACCTTGCCGCAACCTTGGCATTTCTCATTTCTTTGTGGACATTCGTGCAAAGCGTAGCCCGTAGCGTGGCAGGTATAACATGGCCGGGTTGGGCACTTACGCGAGAGATGTCTAGTTTCGCTGCAGTTGAAGCATGCCCCCCGTATCAACTGTTCCTGACGTTTCTGCATACTCTCGGCGCTCGCAGGCCTCGCATTTCTCTGCATTCCAGACGCCCCTGGCATTTTCCAATACTGGTATGGCGGATATCCCCACGGGTAGCCCCATGGTCCCGCTTGTGGTGCGGGTGGGGTCGGTGGCGGAGGAGCGGAAGGTGTGGGCGCTGGAGCTTTGGCGGGTTCGGTGGCGTTGGTCGTCACTGCAGCGGGCTCTGCTGCTCCCCCTGCACTCGTCCCATTTTCATTCTTCTTACCTCCCTTTCTCCCCCTTCCCTTGCCCTTTTGGCCGCCATTGGCGTTGCCAGGGTTCGCTGGAATGGTGGCCGGCGGCAGCGGCGTAGTCTTCGGTGCCTTCGCTTCGGGTTTCTTCCCAATTGTCAATCCAGCGACCTGCCCGGTGGCTTCTTCCAACTCGGTGGCGGCCACTTTCCTTGGAGCGCTACTCGAGCCTTGGTAGGCTGCCCCCGGGATGCGGGATTTGTCCTGCGATGGCGGAGCTATATATGGCGCGTCCCACTCTAATTGTTTCACGAACTTCTTGCCATAATGTTGAATCTCCGTCAGCGTTCACACGTCCTTGGTTCCCAAATATCAGCGGACTTCCGGTCTCCAATCGCGTATTACGATGTTGAAAACGACTTCCTCGCTCGGCGGATGCTTGAAGTGCCCTACGATGAGGCGGATACAAGTAGAATACTGCGCGATTTGTTCGTTTTTCCCCTGCGTACGGCGATATAACTCTTCGATCAAATCCTGATGGTCTACGTGTCCGACACACTGATCGCGAAACGCTTGTTTGAAGTCTCTCCAGGTCGCAATTCCCCTACGGTGGGTACGGTACCACGTACGCGCGCGATCGGTCAATATGCTCGGCATGGCTGCTAAGACCTCCGCGTCGGATAGGTCGATCGCTTCCATGCACTCTTCCACGGAGGCTAGAAACTCTTCCGCTTTATCTTCACGGCCTTTCGGTTCCCCATCCAACGAAACCTTCCAGCTGGCAAACGTCTTTATTACGTGTACAATGCGCTCCGACTTCCTCTGCTCCTTCGAAACTACTCTTTTGCCCTTGGAGCGGGACCTCCCCGACGCCGGTGTCTCCATCTCCCATTCGTCGCTGCTGGACGAACCCGAAAACCAGTCACGGCGGGTGCTTTGGTCTCTGGCTTGGGAGTGGGGGATTCCAGGCGGAGCTTGCTCCTGCATCGAAGCTTGTTACGTAGGTCCTTGCTGCTCTGATTCACCATGCATTGGCAGTGTAGTTTTCACCTGTTCTCGGCGATCTTCACGTGGGCGCTGGCGAGTCTCGCCAGCATACGCTCCTCGCGACACTTCCTGAATCCTGGGGCCTACCGGCGTCTGGGTGATAGGTGGAGCTTGCGGGTTAGAAGGCACTTGGTTGGTGGTCTGGCCGCCACGCAGGTTTTGCTACCGGTCACGTTGTTGGCGGATATACTCAGCATCGTCACCCGAACTGTCGTTACATCTTCCCGCGGTCGTTCTCTGGTCTCGTTCTGACTCCGAGTCTCTTACTTCTCGTATGGAAGCTGTAGAAGTCACCTGCGGTGGCACGAACGGAGGCATGAACGGCGGAATGCTCCAGCCTCCCATCGTGGTTGGGTGTGGCAGCGTTGCATTAGCCCATCCGGCGAAGGGCGTGTTCTGGCACATTTGGCGGAAAAATTCGGCAGCGGCGATCAAATTCTGGTACCCGGCTGGCACCACATGATCCGGTGTCGCGATCGACCCGTGTGAACTAGTTACAGTCGTGGTCGCGGAGGTGCTGGCCATGGTTGTCACATTCGCACTCTGTGTAACCCCAGTTGTCGACGTGAAGACCACGGGGTCCTCCAGTTTGTATTCAAACTCTGCTTCCGGTTCGCTATTGTTGCCCAGTACAGCTCCTTCTATCTCTTGTATCACTCGCCTAGCCACTGGCGAGAGTGGACTGGGTTCCCTCGGGAGCTCATTGACCGCGGGGTCCCACGGAACTTTTTTGCTAGGGTTGATTGTCAACAGGTCGTATCGTAGCAAACGGATTCTCGTCGCGTTAAGAGTACCCCCTAGATTGAGCCTCGCTTCGCTCAGGCGGGCCATAACTTTTCCATGACTGAGGTTCGCAACTAACTTGGCTGCGCCTACATATCGCTGGTCTTTCCCGAGTATTTCGGCAATCTCCGGTGTAATCGTCATCTTCCTCCGTTGACCCTCCGCTGGGATCGACGTCATTGGTTTCTTATCAACAATTTTGCTGCCCAAGCGATGATGTTCAACTGGTCGCGGAATAATTCAGGTATCGACTCCCTGGATGAGATAGGCGGATCCCTAAAACCCACTGGCGGACCCTGCTGAAACGATTGTCTCGGCGGACTCCTTGATGAGGTTTTGAATCCTCGACGGGAAATTTGAGAAATTGGGCAAGGATAAGGATACGGGAGTCCCCCTTCACCTCTACTCACACTACTATCACTAATATGGCATGCAATGTAATCAGATGGGGACGGAGAGTCGTGTATCCTTCGCAGATATCCGCATCTGGTGTGGGAGCGTCCTGGCTCCTCGAGTTATTCCGCGCGAGTCGAACAGTGACCTACGATTTCATACATTACTCGACCTTGCTTCGCGAGGTGAGAGCATGTTCCGTTGATCTATCCGATGAGAGACTTTCGCGTGTGCGACAGTCGACGATCCTTTCGAGCGAGTTTATTTTTAGACTACTGGCCCCTAAGACCAGACAAGACTTCTTGTTCGATCGTGCCGTGGGATGCATCTGTGCTAGATTGTGCGTACCGGGCTTATAGTAACGAGTTCGGAGACGCCCTCTACTGGCTTGATCGATTTAACAAATTTCTCGCAACGCTTATCGCAACGAGCAAATTTGTAGGAATCGAGTCGCGTGGTTCAATCACGTAATCAGCGGAAAATCAGTGTAACTTCACTCGACGTCAAAACGGAACGACTACCGATACAGATGTCTCACGAGCTTCAGTTTGAGTACCCACAAGGGGGGATGAATATTAATCGGATCCCCCGGGGATCAATGGCGCCGAAGGGTGAAGCGGCAGTGCTGCTCCCTATGGCGGAACGTGAAGTACTCCTCAAGAGCTATCCAACCAGTACCCACACGACGGGTGTTGTCCCAAAGAGAAACTCGCATGCGTGGTGGCGCTAGTGTGCACCACAGTGGCGAAGCGCCCTCTATCGTCCTGGATAGTATTCACGAAGCCATGTCCAACGAGTACCCACACGGTGGGGTCCGCGTCAAAAAGGAGCTCGCGCGCTAGGTGGCGCTAGTATACGCGACGATTGTGGAGCGCCCTCTGGCGGCTCGAATAGTACTCGCCGAGACGTATTCAACGAGTACCCACACGGTGGGTTCCACGTCAATAGGGAGCTTGTGCACCAGGTGGCGCTGATGTGCGCGACGATGACGGAGTGCCCTCTAGCGGCCTGAATAGTACTTGCCAAGGGGTCTTTAAGAAGTACCCACACGGTGGGTTCCGCGTCAATAGGGAGGTCGTGCGCCAGGTAGCGCTGATGTGCGCGACGATGACGGGGCGCCCTCTAGCGGCCTGAATAGTACTCGCCGAGAGGTTTTCAACGAGTACCCACACGGTGGGTTACACGTCAATAGGGAGCTCGCGCGCCAGGTGGCGGTGGTGTGCGCGATGATGGCGTAGCGCCTTCTAGTGTTACGAAGAGTATTCGTCAGGAGCTCTCAATCGAATACCCACACAACGGGGTATTTTACAAACGTGTCACTGAGCGCGAGCGGGGCGAATGCGCGGCACTATGGGGGCGGGGGGTGAGGTCACTCGTTGACACAGAGTGCTCGGGAGTAAGCGCGCAGGATCGCACGCAATTAATATCAAATCATCGGCGTACACCGAGGGCCCGATACTCACCCTAAATTCGCGTAGTACCGCGTCGATGCTCTCCCGCGCACGCGCAGTGTCTGCAGATTCGTTCCGGACGCTCCCGGGCGTCAACCGTGACCCTGGCAGGATCGCCATGTAACGCGGAGGGCATCAGCAGGGGGAATTTGCTGAAAAGATAAACCCACCCAACGCTACCTCATTTATTTTAGGCCGGATCGGGTTAGGGCCAGGCACCCCGCGCCACGAGAGGCGGGACAGTGGGGGCAAATTGGGAGCACCTGAAAATTGCGAAAATATTCTGCGGACACTGTATATATATATATATGTATATATATATCTATATATATATATATATATATATATATATATATATATCGTATTGAAATAACTACTCTCCGGATTTACGAAATGACAAACGGAATTTATTGCTATCAGGAACTCTCATTTCGAGGCACGCAGGCCAATGAACCTAATTACAACGCCATCTGTGGCGAAAACTGTCATCAAATCGTTCATTTGTCCAATAACTCAAAGAAAATCACAATATCAAAGAGTCACTTTACAGCGGAAACACCCATGTACATTGGTGCGAAACTATTCACTGCACCGTTTCGGCGGAATCACCCATATACACTGTGGGCGGAGCTAACGCGAGGGGTCGGAGCTATTCCCCAGCCGGCGGGACCGTCCCTCTCCAACTCTCCGCGCCTTCGTCTCCGGAAGTCAGAATTATTACACAAAATGGCCCCTATAACGACCCGCGTGGCCCAGCATGGCCAACACGTACAAGCGAATATTGGCATGGGGAGTTGGAGGGACACGGTTCCGACGCGATGGGTCGGCGGACAAGAAGGACACACCGCGTCGCGAGCTGGGGAGAAGGCCACCCGGTAGCCCTGGACACGACTCTCCGCCCGGGGGGGGGGGGGGGGGGGGTCACGACAAGGGTGGATACCTCTGGGGAAGACGTAAGGCCACTCACCGCGTCCGTCTACGTTGTTCGGGTGCCCGCGAAACAGGCTGAACTGCTACGTAACTGCTGCTCTGCTACTGGAGCTGTTGTAGACCTGCTGCTGCTGCAGCTCTCTCTCTCTCTTTCTCTCTCTCTAATAGTCCAGATCGGGTCACCCTCCAAGAGCTGGGTACCCTGGGCGAGATGTGGTCGTGTGAGGGGCCACGTGTCAGCAGAAGTTGGCACAAGTCTTGGTACTCACACTCTGTTCACCCACACACAAGACTCCTTGTTCAGCCGCGGCGCGATCACTGGACCCGTACTGGGTCACTACTCCTGGAGCACGTGGCGGATTTATGGGCACGATATACAGGGAGGTCTATCGAGGCCGGCAGCCATCCCAAGATTGCCGGCCGGCGATGCGTGGCGCGGCTTCCCCAAGCCCGCGCAAGCGCCGCGCCGCCCGGCTGGATGGGCTGGATGGTGCTGCCACCACGCTGCTGGCGGGAGCCATCAGCCCGTTTGAAACGTCGTCGTCGTCTTCTTCTCGTCACCTCGGGCACCTCAACAAGACACGGGAAAATCTTTTCAATCGCAAAAAACTGATTCACCTCCAAATAGCTATTGTCACGTTTTTTGCCAATTCTGTAGATACGAGAATATGGTGACTTATTGTTGTAGTGGGCCAAGGGGGCATCGGAGACATGATTTCCTACATATTCTGACCTGCTGGACACGATGTTAGCAATTTTGAAGGCCTACGATGCGTTCGAAATGAGCGACAAGCTAATCTTTTGAGTACCAAACAAATTAGGAGTCATAAGTGTTTTTTTCCTCAATGAAAGTGCTATTCAATTCTTATCAAAAGACTTTGTGATTAGTATCTTGATTCAATTCAATTTCATATTTCTATTCTCTATTATTTACTACAGTCTCAATATCAATCGTAAGCATGTTTTACATTAATAGTTTGGGAACCGTCAGGCATGAATTTTCAAATAAGCATTGGAACTTACTTATTGGTGCAATCACGTTTGCCAATATAGAGGATAAAATGTCCATCATTGACCTGTTATATAGGCGAAGCCATTGCCCGCGCCATCGGTGAATATACTTTGCCGAGTCGGTCCATGGCAGTGTATACAGTCGCTAGTCAAAGTATACATTACCTAGGCAAACTATTCGCCGGTACTGCAGCAGCGATTCTTGAACACTTTGACTGCGGCTGTATACAGCGCCTAGGTAATGTATACATCCGCTAGCAACTGTATACATTAGCGAATTCATCACTTGGCCTGCAACATACGCAATCACCTCGGTGTTCTAATTAATTAAGGCACTGGTCCAGAATACTGGAGATTGCGAGGTCCAAATCCTGCCCGAGGAAAAATTTTTTTATCTCTTGGTCAATCTTCCAATGAAGAATGAAAAAATCCAAAGAAATGAAAAATTCCTTCCTGATGCAACAACAATGAAAGTGGAGCCCCGAAGATCGCAGTTTGACATTCGTCAAAACTGTGATCGCTACCCGAGCGCGGCGATTATGAGTGGCTCGAAACAACGATAAATTCATCAATTAACTGTAATTCATCAAATCGAGCGATAGAGTCAGCATATCGATGGGATCTACTCTATCGGTATAATTTGCAAATTGAGTAGAGAAAAATGGCAGTTTTTTACTCTCCTCTCACTCAAGTTTGATTAGGATAGATTGTAGTGTTGACAGTGAAAGTCCTGCATCATGCCAATACGTAAATCAATCTTGTTTCTCAAGTAGCGAACGAGACATTTTGCAAGAGTACGTTGTGCTGTTCCCGGACATAGTTCAATGATGCTTCTGACTGACAATCACTGGTCCTCTTTCTGAAACTATTATATATTCTTCACATGATTCCGTAAGAGAATAAAGTGAGTTCGGTGCCTTGAAGAAGAATGATATGATAATTACATCGCTTGCATATCCAGCTATTAGTGAGGATGGTGCGTAGACTGATGGAGATATTGGACAGTCTTTCTGTCTGGTTCACATCCAATTCAAGCTCACATCCACGGTGGATCTTCTCCAGCCTCCGGAAAAGCAAATACATGTAAAAAATAGTTTCACCAAGAAGGCTAGTGATACTCAGTCAGCAGCGTCATTGAACTATGTCAGGAAACAGCACAACGTACTCTTGCAAAATGTCTCGTTCATTTTTTGAGAAGCAAGATTGATTCACGTATGTACCTGATGCAGGACTTCCACCGTCGATACCACACTCTATCCTCGTCAAACTCGAGGATATATCATAAGAGAGGAGTGAAAAACTGTCGGTCCTCTCTATTTGATTCGCCCTAAGCTAATCCAATAGGAAAATCACACTAACTCACTTGACTCATTTTCGAGAGACAATACAAATTTGCAGTGAGCTAACTGATATAGATATGACGCCGTTTCACCCTTGGAGTAAGACCATCACGCATTCTATTGAGTGTAGTCTCATCTGCAGCGTACTTAATTCTTCGGTTACCTTGGGCTCAAAAGCATCCACCTATGGATGATGTTGTCCGGGGCGATCGACGCCCATCATTATTTCCGGCTAGGTTAAGTTGTGGTAGTCGTTCCCGCAGATTTTGATTTTCGCGCGGCAAAAATCAATCCCATCTTACGCCCGCGAAATGAATATCGTGCGCGCGCGTGATCGTGCGATTTCGCAAAGTTTTATTCCGGTAGATACCCAGCAATAGATCCCAATTACGCACGGAATGTATTTTGGTTAAAGCGTATGTGATCTCCGAATGAAAGGAGTGTTCGGAATACTCGCGCACGCAGGGCGTCTATGCGTTCGCGCACGCGGATTAGCCGAGGAGTGCACTCCAACATCAGACGGAGATTCCGCGGCTCGTGACGTCCAGTCAGCGTACGATAGTCGCTGCAGCAGAGGAAGCCAATCACTCACGAGATGTATTCCAGTAATAGCATATGGGATCCTCGAATGTAATGGGCATTCAAATCGCTTGCGCACGCGAGGCGTCCGCAGGTTTGCGTACGCAAATCAGAATGGAATGTATCAAACCACGAGATGAAGAATATCAGGCGCGCATGATGAACTTTCGCGTAGATGCTAATCGTACACGAGATGCAGCGTACGCGAGCTCCAAATTGGATGGGAATTCGGATTGCTCGATCACACGAGCACGGTGCTCTTGAATCGACTCCTATTGGAAGGTCTTTGCTCCTCCGAGATTCTCGTGGGATCTTCTCCAGCATAATTTCTGGATCATTTTCCAACAAGAACCAAAATATTTTGTCGACCCGTGTTTTAATCCAATTCTTCTAATTCATAATTAATTTACTCATCTCAATCACATTCATTAGACAAGTTTCTTAGGGTTCAACGTTGTAACCAAAAGATGACAACTAAATCACATCGAATCGACATGAATTTGAACAAATGCTCAACAGCTGCAGTTGAAATCACTCCCAAATGCAGCATTAATGATAGGTGGTTAACCGAGATGGAATCTTCGTTTTTGACTTTTTGATCACCCAAAACTCGACGTTTGAAGCTTCTCTGTTGATTCGGTAATGAAGTAGATCCATCGTTCAAGCATGATATATCTGCATTCCGTGAAGAATATCTTGACTTGGGAGTGAGAATCACCCCGGAAGTGCATGGTGTGATGTTTTACGTAGGAGAGTTCTGCAAAATGACCCAGAAAGGGCTCAGATTTTCCAGCGAACAAGCAATAGAATCTGTTCATCACGATTTCAGCGCCTTTTGGAAGCGATACAAAGTGTCGTCCGACCATCCCAACTATGGTGCTCAGCTATTGAACGCTCTTCGTGCGTACAATATTCGCCACGTGTAAGGCATATTCGTATCCACGAAATCGTGAATGGTGTGAGAAACTATAATCTGTTCTTTTCAATTTCACTTGAGATCCCTTGACTTAATTCTCCTGTTTGAAAAAGATCATAAATGTCGATTGTGATCATGACTATGAACAAGTCATAGAAGAATATGAGAGGAACGTGATGGATAAAATGAATTCAATAGATTGAAATGGATAACACTGTGATTTCTTTGCCCTAAGAGTATATATTATCGACAGGGACTGCCACATATGGGATTGTTATTCAGGAAAACAAGAATCACAAGGTGCCAGAACTCTTAAAAGGATTTTCCAGTCATAACTCAGCCATGTAGCTCACCATTCATTTGAAAAGCTATTGTAGAATTGCAACGTTGAACCCTGAGAAACTTGTCTGATGACTGTAATTTAGATGAGTAAATTGATCGGAAATTGAGGAAATTGAATTCAAACTGAAACGGATCGACAAAATATTCTGATTCTCTCAGGAAAATTATCCGGGAATCATGATGAAAAAGATCTCACAAGAATCTCGGAGGAGCATAGACGTGTCAGTAAAAGTCGGTTCAAGAGCACCATGCAAGACGTCTGTGCGTTCGCGTACGCGAATCGGTCAAAGAATGCTCGGCGATGGCTTGTGAAGTTACTCGCGTGTGCAAAGCACATTCAAGCACCCTCGGGATGGAGTAATTGAAGAGGCTGTTCGCACATTTGAAACTTGAATCAAATGGGTTTTCAGATCGCTCGCGCACGCGAGTCATCGAGTCCGCATACACTGAACAGCCGAGAAGCGCACCACATCAGATGGGAATTTCTAGTGAAGGAATGTCCGCTGAGAGCACAGAGTGCAATACATGCAATCGTTCCGTTCGTGAGCGAGGGTGAAAGCTTCCACATACTCTCTCACCCTGACTCACACTAGCACACACTGACTCACACGGACGGGCTGGATCCATGTGTTGGGGACATGATTGGCATCTGCGCTGGCCCGGTGGACATTTTACCGCTATAGCTCGATTAGAGCGTATGCGATCTTCGGAAGGAATGAGAATTTGCAATGCTCGTGCATGCGAGGCAAGTTTGCATTCGCGTACGGGAACCCGACGAGGATTACACCGCACTGACAGGAAAGGACTTTTGCGTGCTTGGCATCCAAGCTCGCACACGCAAGACTGAACAGCAGGATACCTATTGAAATACAAATTCGCGCAGATCGCTCACGTGCGGGCGTCATTTCGAGCGCGTGAATTGCATTGATTTTCCCCGGGAGTTCCGTATCACAATCTACTCGGGAATATCAGGTGAATGGAGTAATCTCAATGAATATACAGCCTGATGCATTAACTGTGTACATACTTCAACCGGGATGTAAAAGGATTGTATTCTCAGGAAAATCATTTGTGAAAATTTGTAATAATTTTCAGAATTCGTAACTTTTGATAGAAAGAGGATTCGTAATCATTACATTCGTAATGTTCAAAAGGGTGTGCCAATTTCACACGCGTAATGATTTGCCTTCAAACCATTACATAACAAAGACGTGTTTATCATGGAATGATCATTGTCTTGCGATTGTGGTTATGTGTTGCGTTTGCGCGTAGTGCCGTGATATTGTGTGTGCAGTCTCCATGGTTTTAGCTCAAAATGATTCTCGTCATCTTTCTGGTTCTTGTACTCTTGCCGCGGATCCCCGCCCACCCGCAGTTGATGACTTTGGTCTGCAGATGGTGTGAATCGCAGGTGGGCGCGCTGCATGTGGACTGCAGACGATGCAGCGGAGCAAATCATGATTCTAGTTATTTGTCGAGTGTTGCTTGATGTTGGGTATTTGCGTACGCTAACCAGGTCATACAGAACTGCGTATCGCATTTTTTGTTCTGGAATCGCGTATGACATACATTGGATGGGAATCCGCGCATGCGAATCTGCATAGCCTGGTTAGGGTACGTGAATGATCATCCATCGCATGCAATGCGCGAATCTAGGGGAATCTGCATGACCCGCTCAGCGTCTGCGGATACACATCTATCGGTTGCCGCGCGTAATTTCATAGTAACAAGAATGCCACGCGAATTCGCCCCCCCCCCCCCCGAATCTGCATGATCTGGTGAGCATACGCGGATATCAATTCATTGGTTGCCATGCGCTATTCCAGAAGAAAAAGAGCGATACACGGATATGCATACAGCGAGTCCCGGAACTCTTCTCCATAAACGTACGTGGTTATAGCTAGTTCCGTACCGATCACTCGATTCGCGTCCGTTGCTAACGACTCTGGAGCACTTCGAAACGTCTTGATCGGTACACGGCTAAGAATGCTGACGGCCCTAGTTATCGGGGGGGGGGGATCTCGCGTACGCAAATCCTGCGCTCGCGTACGCAATGTCCCCGAGATCCCGGCCCCAGAGCCATTTCGCCCACGATTTGGAAGACCGGCACGAACTGTCTATAATCATGTGCGATTATAGCTTAAACTATCGGCACTCGCGTATGCAGATTCGCGTACGCTAGTTCGCGTATGCAGATTCGCGTACGCTAGTTCGCGTATGCACTCGTCCTTCTGGTATTGAGTATGACAACCAACGGATGAGTATTTGCGTATGCTGACCAGGACATGCAGATTCGCATGAGCGAATTCCCCCAGAGCTCGAATTCCCTCAGAGAGGGATTTCGTTCGCGTGCCAACGAAAACGTTGCGAAGTGCCCCATATTTCTTATTGGCGTACGCGAAGTGGAAGGTGGTAACGAAAATATCTACATACGTGTACAATCATCGCAGTTACAATAAAAATCGCGTATGGAAATTCTTGTACGTTCATTCGCGTATCGGCCCACCTGGAATGGTGTAAGGCAACAAACAGATGAGTATACACACACGCTAACCAGGTCATGCAGACTCGCGTACGCTAAGTTGCGTATCACAGTTGTTCTTCTGGAATTGCGTATGGCAACCCTTCCTGATGCACACAAATTGTTGTTCAACAATTATTTGGATTGATTTGGGATTGATGAAGCATATGCACAGCTCCTCGTCACATAGCCTAACCCGATGCGCGAGAGCCTCAGACCCTGCAGTGGCTGCGCATGTTTCGCATTTTAATTGCGCGGACTCTATTTTGGCGTTGCATTGAGTGAACTTCCAGAACCACGGGAACACTAGGAGATCAATATTTCTGGAGCCCAAAAAACGGCATCAACCGAAAAGTCGAATTCCGCATTAATGACGCATGAGCGCAGGTCCTCGTTGCTCAGCCCAGCACGATGCGCGTGGGACTCTTACCCTGCAGCGGCTGCGCATGTTTTGCATGATGCTTGCCCAAATTCTCTTCTAGCGTTTTACTGTTATGATTCTGAATACGATCCAAAGTTGTGGTTCTGATAGTTCGACATATTCACAAGATTATTCTACCTGTAGTCTCTATGGCTCCATCACGACAAAAAAATTCATTATTGCCAGTTATATCAACAATCACGACGCTTCGCAATCTATGAGACTGAGTATTACAACAATAGAGAACCAACGTTCCTGATGCACGAAAATTGTTGTCCAACAATCATTTGGATTAATTTAGAATCGATGAAGCATATGCACAGCTCCTCGTCACACAGCCCAACCCGATGCACAAGAGCCCCAGACCCTGTAATGGCTGCGCATGTTTTGCATTTTAGCGGCGCGGACTCTATTTTATCATTGCGATGAAAGAGCCTCTGGAACCACAGGAGAATCAGGGGATCAAGATTCCTCAGGCACGAAGAATGACATCAGACGGGAAGTCGGTTTTTGCATTTATAACGCATCAGCTCAGCTTCTCAGACCCTGCAGCGGCTGCGCATGTTTTGCATTCGAGTTGCACGGACTTTATTCTGCCGCTGCGATGGGTGAGCTTCTAGATTCACAGGAAAACTAGGAGATCAAGATTTCTCAGGCACGTAGTGTTTATATGCGGGGTTGGAATCAGGTGAATGCAGAATGAGCTACAGGAGAGGTTTAATTGAACTGTTCGCAAAACTACATTGAGCAATATGATTCATGCTCGAGGTGGTGAAGAGTGTGCGTACTGTTCGCGATCCACAAGAAGACTGACTGAACCGGAGCAGAGCGGGAGGCCTATAGCCGAGCGGCTGAATGTCTATATATATATATATATATACTGCAGTCGGTTCTACTGCCGGTTGAGCATCTAATGCCACTTGACGGCTCAGCTAATGTGTGCGTGAATGTATGTGCGCTGTTGCGGACATTGTTTGATCGGTGCTACATGAACATGCTCCCACCACGAGAAGAAAGAAAGAATAGATTTCATTGAAATGAAGAAAGGATTTCATAAAAGTGTGGAAAATTAAGAGTTCACTTTTAGTGAAAAATATAGAGTCATTATTCAATTTCATCTGGAGAAAATAATCCAAACTGTTCACTGATTTCAAGAGAAAAAAACGAAAAATTCATAGATTCTAAGCAACACTGCACAGATCACTCTTCATCTTCACTTTGTGGGCGAAATAATTTCACCAACTTCACAATCGTCCGATCCAGGATGGTGGTAGCTTTGCGTACCTGCACGACTCGAACAATCCCATCTTTTCCAGGGAGCGTCTTGATGATTCGGCCCAGTGGCCATCTAGACGGTGGTGTGATCTCGTTCCTTAATAAAACCAGGTCACCTTCAGCAAAGTCAGGTTGTACTGAGGTCCACTTATTTCGTTTATGGAGCGTATGGAGATACTGGTGCGACCACCGTTCCCAGAGTTGTTGGACCATTTGTGTGATGATTTTCCAGCGTCGTAGAGGTGACACTTCGTCATTGGTAACTCTGTCCTTGTTTATTAGTAGGGATGGCTCTCCTATCAAGAAATGGGCAGGTGTGAGAGCCTCTAGATCAGAAGGGCATGAGAGGCCGAGAGTTGAGGCATGCCTCCACTTGATTAAGGACTGTTGTGAATTCCTCAAAGGTGAGTATTGTTTCTCCCACTACCCTCTTTAGGTGATGTTTCACTGCCTTAACCCCCGCTTCCCAAATTCCTCCAAAATATGAGGCGATGGTGGATTGGAACGCCACTTTGTCCCCAAATTGCTAAGGGATTGGGAAATGAAATTGGAGTAGGGTGAATTTTTGCTTCAGCTGAACTGAAATATTGACAGAAATCGGAGTGTAACATAATTTGGCGTTCAAACCCCGTTGGCGCATGCAGAATCTGTGTCACTTATAATGATGAGTAAGTTGTACAACATTTTGTCGATGGATTTCTAAAATTTGATCTAGCTCACCAGTGAGCTGCGAACTCACATCTACATATGTCTAAGTATGGATGTGGGTAATTTGATGTGAGATGATAAAGCATCTCACAGCAAGCAACCGGCATAGTAATTCCAATTACTCACATGAATGGTCTAGATCGTACCAAGTATCGAATTGAGCAACACTGATCACTTCTGTGGAGTTTCTGCGCTGATGGAGCGTTGAGCAGCTGTAGGGGAAAGATATGTCACGACCATGGGTGTATGACCATACATCTTTAGTTTGTTGCACTCACCTCGAATGAGATGATGCAAGAGATCTCGGCCAGATTTTAGAGAGATCTATTCGCTTGTTGTTACCGAATGATGAATTTCAACTTAAAAAGAGGTAGTGTATTGAGATAGCTCTTTCACTTGCAGGATACCCTCATTGAACACTTGATTACCCACGATCCAGGGAATTAGCAAACAGAGAAAAATTCTGCCATACACGATGACAATCAAAATATCCTGTGATGAATCCGGACATAAGAACAGAGTTGTACTACTCTGTTCTTGCAGACAACAGCGGATATTGTGTACATAGTATGAGAGCCCGGAGCGAGAAACTGATCTACAATCACCATGATTCATCAAACACTTCATATCCACGCGCGGAACCGCGACAAGGCGTCAGCAAATCACGAAAACTCTACACAGAAACCAACATCAAGCAACACTCGACAGATAACTAGGATCATGATTTGCTCCGCTGCATCGTCTGCAGTCCACATGCAGCACGCCCGCCTGCGGTACACTCTAGCGGCAGACCAAAGTCATCAGCTGCGGGTGGGCGGGATCCGTAACAAGATTACAAGAACCAGAAAGATTACGAGAATCATTATGAGCTAAAACCATTGAGACTGCACACACAATATCACGACACTACGCGCAAACGCAACACATAACCACAATCGCGAAACAATAATCATCACATGATAAACATGTGTTTATTATGTAATCGCTTGGAGGCAAATCATTACGCGTGTGGAGGTGGCACCCCCTTTCAAACATCTCGAATGTGATGATTACGAATCCCTTTTCTATCAAAAGTTACAAATTCTGAGATCTATTACAAATCTTTACAAATAAATTTTCTGAAAATACGAATTTTTCCCTACATCCCGGTTAAGGTATGTACACAGTTAATGAATCAGACTGTATTTCACTGCTTTTAGTAGGACAGGCGTAACGGTGCATGCTTTTTCATAAGTCAGAATTCTCTTGATAAACACAGGGAGACACACCCGACGTTTTTTTCAGAAAACTGATTGTGGTAGGGAAATTGTCAAAACAGACATCATAATTGCAGTTTCGGGATACTGTGGTGAGACTGATGACAAGTGTCACGATTCTCGTTTTTACTTGAGGCTTTCTTGACGAGTAACGTGAGGGAATGATGTGATATCTCACTGTTCTCACCTCGGCATCCAGCACCATATCATTTGGATCCCAATGAGAATATCAATCGAATTCACGCGCGCTAGATTGAATCCACGCCCGTGTCATTCGCGTAAATCCTCACTGTAATGAGTAACCACATGATGCCGATCGCGCATGAGATGTATTTCAATTTTAGCGAGGCATCTCTGTTCTCACATACACGAACTGGAAATTCCCTTGAAAATGACTTCTTGTCGAGTTCAATTCCTCCGACTGGGACTGGGAATATACTCTTCTCGAGACATCAAGATTATCAATACCACTTACAGCATGGATGCAAGGGAGGGGCTCAAGGTTCTGATTCAGGATAGATAGAGCATCTTGCTCCCACCATCTTTTTTCATCCAGCAAGTTGCTGTAATTGTTGACTGAGAATAAGAAATTGATATTTGCAACGTCATTTTGGAGAAAATTCCATGAATTCTCAAAGGAGACTACATTAGATTCGTCACACCCCGCGCGTGCATAGACATTGCTGTTTCCTGATTGGTCAGGGGATGAAGATTGGAATGCTAACGAGAAACGCATAGAACAGTGAAGAAATAACGTCAGTTCAGTTTTATCGCAAAGGTCATGCGATTTCGCATAAGAAAACTTATTTCTGAAAATCCGAAAAAATCGCTCCATGAGATAATTAGACTAGCCTGATTTTTCCGAATTTCGCCTGATCGGAGCCTGAAATATCTTGTTCGGAAAGTTGGAGATTTTTGAAGCTCTGGAATGTTTGAAGAAGCAGATCGCGAGGCACGAGAGCGATGACCCCCTGTGTCTCGCTCGAATCATTTGATATGTAAAACTATGGGCATTGGTGCATTCGAATAATCAATTGGGCGACGTCGCATTCCACCTCGCATCTCGCCGTTGTCGATCGTTCTTGAGCACACATAGAGCACTTACAAGGGGGGACCACGGGGTCCGGATCGCCAATCATCCCCAAATTTTGGGCATGCACTCCGGTAGTTTCATTGGTTTTCCGGTGGTTTTAATGGCACCGTTGGATGCGAGTGAATCTCGTCGCGCGCGAGTGCAGGCGATGTAACAGTTCGCGGGGGAATCGGAGCCCGCGGTCGTCGAGTGTAAGATTTCGACGCGAGAATCGAATAAGTTTGGTTTTGGGTGGCCCCGACAACAAAAACGGCATCATCAGAAGATTCTGTCCCCAGAGTATGCAGTAGGCATCATTGGTTTTGGATGAGATGCGGCATTATCGTGTCGAAGTAGCAGTGTGGTAGTGTATTGGTTTTTGCGGGCTTCCGAGGGTTTTTCCGCGGATCATCGTCCAGACTTCTGTTCGTCGCGATGACATCACATCACGTCATCCATCAGCCCACCACTCTTCCGCCACTTTGTCTTGATCAGCTTCGTGCCTGGAGAGGGGACTTGCTGCCGCGCGACTCTACTGCCTGGGTGCGTACACTGTTATGGTGGGAATGAGTTGTCTGCGTTGAGCAAGGATATTGGCGACCGTATCGTCTCATATATCTCTCTGATTCGGATGTTTACTTGCGTGCGCTGAGCGCACTGTCTCTCTCTCTCTCTCTCTCTCTCTCTCTCTCTCTCTCTCTCTCTCTCGCCCACGCACAGAGATGCGCTCAGCTGGTGAGAAACTTGGCAAGCATTTGATGGTTTGTCCTGGTTACGCTTGGCCGACCATTCATATTTCGTATGGCTCTCATTTATGAAGATAATGGAGCAACCGGCTCGCGACTTCTCACGCGTTTCATTTGTCTTGTTTATTGACTAATGTAGCTGAAAGTAGTTCGATTCTGAGTCGCTTTCTGATACCGCGATCAGGAGCACTCTCAATGTGTGGTTTCGATACTCTTGAATCAGATAGTTCATCCTTCGTTTTGATGACATTCCCCATATTTTCCTTGTATGTCTCGTGCTGGATCATACATGATCAAAACCTTGATCATACTTCATAGTCAAGTAGGTTTCATATCATAGTCAAACGTTGTACACTTATTGCTTGACTAAAGTTCGTATAAATGTTTGAATTTTCTTGACGCGTTGAGACGCGTGAAGATCAATGAACAATAAATTCCAGGAACATCCCATGTCCTTATTCAGTAACATTTCGGTTACTTTAGATTATCTACTCATCGTCAGAAATCGTTGATGGTTCCTTGCTCTGTCCTGTGTCCTCACATTAAGGAGAGTATTCGTAAATTCTGTTAATTGCTGGTCACTTGGTTCGTTACCTCTCAAGGTATTTCGAAGACAATCCGAGAATTCATATGGTTTGGAAATATTGGAAGTGCATTCGGATGCGCAGGTGATGACTACCTGTTAGAGTCTGCGCTTTCGTTGATTATTTCTCTTATTTGTCATCAAATCCAGAGTCATGTGAATGAGGATTTCGTGGATGTTCATTCATTTTCAAGTAGCGTGGTACCATCAATTCATTCAACGTATCATCAGACTTATGATTGACTAAATTGTAAGCGTGATCTTGAAATGCCGAAGTGAAGATATTTCGTGACCGAGCGATATGACTATATTATGATTGCCAAGGAAGGATGTTGATTGTTTAATTTTGATGTTCTCTCTCTTCCTCTAGATATTCGCTGTGTTGGATATGTCAAATACTTCCAGCATTCACTGCTGAAGGAATGCATATATTCATCTTATCCCCAAGAGTTATAGTTCACTTAATTCAACCAGTCTCTCTCCCCTGCACAGAAAATGGTCTAAAAATTGGATTATGAAGATTTAACGGTGAGAAATTCCACATTCTAGCTCTTCCATGAGAATTTTCAATCACATGTATCGGCATGCCATCCTGGCACAATGATCCGTCAACATATCCTGTATTTGGTTTGCCTATTATGAGTCTCAATCTCTCCAGTACAAAATTTTCATCGACTTTGGTATTGGGGTAATTCCGCCAACTTGAGATTCAGAGGAGAATGAATTTTTCTGAGGTACATTGCACAGCGATAGTTTTTCTTGTTTCATGTGCCAAAAGAAGTGATGAAACTCCTGAGTGCACGATTTTCATGATAGGGTTTTTTGGGAAATCTATATCTCGTTAATCAAACAATACTAGTGAAATTATTCCCCCTACTCTTCTCCTACCTCATTTCTCAGTATGAAACCATGATTTGGAAGAATTTTAACCAAATGAAATCGACGTAAACTTGGCTGAACTTTCAGAATACGTGATTGAAAATGCCGTGGAATAAGATACTGAAGATGTCTGAGCTACTTTCTAGCAAAAAACTCAATTTCGATACGAAAAAAAGATTTTCAACGTCTCACATTGCAATGAAAATAGCCGGTGGTTGTTTCAGAATCTCGGAACAGTTCATTCATGAACTCTAAACTACGAGAACCCTACCTTTGTTGTATTGAGATTGGAATCAACAGACGTAGAAACAACTCCAAAGGCAAGAAGTGTCTGCGAAGACAAATAAGCCAGACTATGAATTTTTCAATCAATCTGGTTCAAATATAACAACCAGGCGGATATAACACTGTACAGAATTATCCTCATATCCAAAAATAAACCGCCTCATGATGAACATGGACTCTCATAACAATTAACATAAATGTACAGTAGTGGCCAGAAAATACATTATATAATAATCAGGAATACTCTTAGTAACATAGGTATGTCGTAATAATTAGAAAATTAACTCCACAATTCCATCAACTATCTCCCAATGATGCATTGAGTCTCGAGGACTTCCTACAAACTCCACTCCTCAGACTAGATTTGACTGGAAATGCGCTCCCACACTCAGCTTTCCTCAATTCGATTCATGCCATGCGCTCGGTTTCTCCTCCCCATCAGCAATTGCTCAAGGAATGATGGGCTTAGGGGGAAATGTCTGGAATACTGTTCCATTTCAAATAAGATAACAACCCGACAGGCATATTTATTTTTGATAATTTGATCTCTAATTCGGAGTTATGCTGTATTGTTATAAACAAACTCGCTTTTTGCAACGGAATATGTGAAATTCAACAATCCATCGGATGGATCATATAAAGAATGTCAAATGCAACATGTTTTGTTTGAGAATTCTTTCTCTCTGAACAAAACTTCTCTACTTGCACGCAAAATCCATGAATTCGGCAGTATTTTGTTGATAAGAAGAAATTTACCCGGATTTTCAGACCGGAATTGAGATATTTCTAATCAGCGAGTCGAGACTAATTAATCACAGAGAAAACTGCGTGCCAACCTCGTTTTTGCTGCAGAACCTATGACTGGCTGATAGATTAGAGGGGATAATTTTTACTCGAATGTCACGAGAAGAGATAATCGTACTTTACAACAGCCTGCCATGCGAAGGACGTATGCTATTTTTTCATTATTGGGGCGAGTACACGCTAATTTTTTGCTCGCAGCCGGGACTGAAAAAGGCGCTTTAGTCAACCTATACTTGAAAAATTCTATTCGACAGATTTCTAGGAGACAACAAAAAGAGTCTGCATACATCTTTCTATATAAAACGTTCTGAGTGTACAGTAACTCATATTCCTTTCATCACTCCTCACAATTCCAACATCACGGTAGTTCTGAGGAAAGATACTCCAGTAACGTTGACATTATACTTTCTATTTGAGAGTGGGTGTCGGACAAAAAGTGTATCTCTTCAAGATTTTTGAGGAATTGATCTACGCTCTTTTTTATCAAATGCGTTCCCGTCGAGGTAGGGGACCAAAACCGTGAAAAATAACATGAAAGTACGAATACACTCTCATTACACAAGTCGAACTTCTTATACGGAAAAATATGCAGATACCTTTTCTGTTGATTTTTCCGAGATCTACAAAAAGACCTGAACATTTTCTGCAGTAAAGTACAATCTCCTCGAGTTATGGAACCAAAACCGAGAATAATTACAAAAACAATATAAAAATACTCTCATTATGGGAATGAAACGTCTCACGCGGGTAAATGTATAGAACTCTTCCTTGATCATTCTTCAAAGATCTGCAAAAAGTTGCTCTACACTTTTTGCGATGAAATGCATTCCTTTCGAGTTATCGAGGATAGAAGACTAGGAAATTCCGAAAGGGAGCACTTTATTTAAATGGAATTGGAAAATTTCAGAAGTTGCAATTATAATTATTGTCAGATTTCGTTAGTACAGATGCCTAGGACCATAACCAACCAGAATCCCATCTTCGGGTGACAAGCGTATGTTTTCGTACTTCAAAAACGTCGCGATCGTATGGAATCTCACCATATAAGTGGGTTTCTAGGATCCCCAGGATTGAAATTCAAAAGACACATTCATCTCTATCATCCAACACTGTGGAAACCAACTTTCAAGAGACAAATGAAAGAGCTATCTGTCCATATTGCGATGTGCCATCAATTTTACTGTGTTAACCAACCGACTCACGTGACACTTTCCTCGCGTTTGAGTTGTGATTAGTTCTCTTCTACGATAGGTAGACGCATCCGGCTTGGAGCATTATGTTGGTGACACTCATGAGCTGAATTTTCCGTGGTTCCGATGGAAAAAAGAGGATAGGTCTTTTGGGTAATGCCGTGTGAATGCGAAAACTAAAAAAAGATCGAATCACGGGTTCCCATTAGGAAAACTTCCCTGAAACTTCTTTATCGATAGGCACACCTATCTGCGTCTGGTTTTGTCGTAGTGTGGTATGATGAAATGGTGTTTGATACTTTATAAACATTTCTTATGATAGGGTCTTTTGAGTTACACGCTGAAGAATGCTGCCAATGGTAGTGAATACCACCCACTTACTCTCACGAAAAGCCTATCATTCCATGATTCTGAAACCTTCATTGAATAGGTGAGCGCCGAGTAATATTCGAGACTGAATCTTGGCACTATTTGGACCATGTTTGAGCATTGAGAACAAGCATTTTGGTACGTCCCTGAGTCTAGCCCAGGCAAGTCATGCCAAACCAAAAATACCTATGCCAACCATCATTACTTTCCCATTGCTGATTTATTCGCTATGGGCAAATTGCTTGCGTGACACATCTAGTGGCTAGTTCGCGCGTTAGGCTGTGGTGGTCCTGACGCAGACAGGCAACGCTCCAATGTGCGTGTAATCTCGGCCTCCCCGCTCACTCCCCGCAGCGACCATGCAACTCACTAGGACCACAACAGCATCATGTTATTCTCTGCCATAGGCTGCAGTCTACTTTTTTGAAATAGCACATTCGTGACCATAGCCAATAACCACACAGCGGATTTTATTGGTTCTTCCGTTCTTGAGAAATCGAGTCCTGGGCTGACGGAAGCTGAAGCTAACCCAAACATTGATGGAAGAGCCGTGTTGCGGGATTGGGTTATGACTCATTTTTTGTTACTTCTTGATTGCTCTTAGAATCTACAAACAAAATGGCGTTAGGTTCGGGAATGGTGGAGTTATAACGATTTTGGGCTGAAATCATATGAAGCTAGCCCAGGCATAGAGGAAGAAGGGGACCTGCAGATATGGGACTTGACTGATATTGTAAGACTTTTTTCATTGCTCGAAGAATACACGAATAAAATGGTGCCAAAGTAGAAAATGGCCGAGTTATGGCGGATGGAATGGACGGAAATCAGCAAAACTCGGGAATATAGTCGGAATACTCAAATTCGGAGACGAGAAGTGGTGGATTCATGACCAATTCTGTCAGCCACACACGCGCCGAATATCCGCAAGATGAACATCAATGTGGAAATTGCCGACTCTGAGATTCCCGGAACCCTCAGAATTTATTATCGCCCAGGAGAGGGCCAAAAACGGCGCAGACCCCGGAAATCATCGAGTTATCGAGTTCAGAGTGGATTCTCAACGAATTCTGACAGACAAACGTGTGTCAAACATCCACAAGGTACCTATTGATGTGGAGATTGCCCCTTCTGGAATTCCTGGGGCCCTCAGGATTCATTACCACCCGAGAGAGGGCCAGAAAACGGTGCAGAGCCCGGGAATCGCCGAGATTTCGAGTTTGGAGTGGATTCATGACGAATTCTGCCAGACAGACGCGTGCCAAACATCCACGACATGACCATCGATGTAGAATTCGCCCCCCTCCCCCCTGAGATTCCTGGAGCCCTCAGGATTTATTACCACCCGAGAGAGGGCCGGAAAACTTTGCAGAGCCCGAAAACCATCGAGTTATCGAGTTCAGAGTGGATTCATAACGAATCCTAAGAAACACACGTGAGCCAAACATCGACAAGTTGCCTATTGATGTGTAAAATGCCTGCTCTGAGTTTCCTGGAAACCTCAGGATTTATTACGCCCCGGGAAAGAGCCAGAAAACGGCACAGGGCTCGGGAATCGACGAATTATCGAGTTCTGAGTGAATTCGTAATGAATTCTGACAGACAGACGCGTGCCAAACATCCACAAGATAGACATCGATGACGATATCACTCTCTCTAACATTTTTGACTCCCCCAGAATTTATTACCGCCGCAGAAGTTGACAGAGAGCAGTCAACCTCGCGGGAATCAGCGAGATAACGAGTTCGGAGTAGGTTCATGGAGAATTCTGAGAGACCGACACGTGCCAAACATCCATCAGATGCTCGCTGATGTGTGGAATGCCCCCTTTGAGATTCCCGGAATCCTCAGAATTTATTACCACCCGAGGAAGGGCCAGAAAGTGATGCAGAGCCCGGTAATCACCGACATATCGAGTTTGGAGTGGATTCGTAACGGATTCTGACGTACAGACGCGTGCCAAACATCCACAACATGACCATCGATGTACGGATTGCTTCCTCTGAGATTCCTGGAACCCTCAGAGTTTATTACCGCCCGAGAAAGATACAGAGAATGGTGCGGAGCTCGAGAATTATCGAATTATCGAGTAGGTAGTGATTCCGTAGTGAATTCTGACAGACACACGAGCACTAAACATCCAGAAGACGACCATCGGTTCAGAGATTGCCCTCTCTGAGATTCCCGGAATCCTCAGGATTTATTACCACCCGAGAAAGGGCCAGAAAGTGGCGCAGAGCCGGGGGATCATTGAGATATCGAGTTTGGAGTGGATTCGTAACGAATTCTTACAGACAGGCACGAGCCAATCTCCTACAAGATGCTCATTGATGTGTGGCATGCCCCCTCTGGGATTACCGGAACCCTCAGAGTTCATTACCACCCGAGATAGGGCCAGAAAATGGTGCAGAACCCGGGAATCACCGAGTTATCGAGTTCGGAGATAATTCATTAAGAATCCTGTCAGCCACACACGCACCAAACATCCAGAAGATGACCATCGATGTAGAATTCGCCCCCCTCCCCCCTGAGATTCCTGGAGCCCTCAGGATTTATTACCACCCGAGAGAGGGCCGGAAAACTTTGCAGAGCCCGAAAACCATCGAGTTATCGAGTTCAGAGTGGATTCATAACGAATCCTAAGAAACACACGTGAGCCAAACATCGACAAGTTGCCTATTGATGTGTAAAATGCCTGCTCTGAGTTTCCTGGAAACCTCAGGATTTATTACGCCCCGGGAAAGAGCCAGAAAACGGCACAGGGCTCGGGAATCGACGAATTATCGAGTTCTGAGTGAATTCGTAATGAATTCTGACAGACAGACGCGTGCCAAACATCCACAAGATAGACATCGATGACGATATCACTCTCTCTAACATTTTTGACTCCCCCAGAATTTATTACCGCCGCAGAAGTTGACAGAGAGCAGTCAACCTCGCGGGAATCAGCGAGATAACGAGTTCGGAGTAGGTTCATGGAGAATTCTGAGAGACCGACACGTGCCAAACATCCATCAGATGCTCGCTGATGTGTGGAATGCCCCCTTTGAGATTCCCGGAATCCTCAGAATTTATTACCACCCGAGGAAGGGCCAGAAAGTGATGCAGAGCCCGGTAATCACCGACATATCGAGTTTGGAGTGGATTCGTAACGGATTCTGACGTACAGACGCGTGCCAAACATCCACAACATGACCATCGATGTACGGATTGCTTCCTCTGAGATTCCTGGAACCCTCGGAGTTTATTATCGCCCGAGAAAGATACAGAGAATGGTGCGGAGCTCGAGAATTATCGAATTATCGAGTAGGTAGTGATTCCGTAGTGAATTCTGACAGACACACGAGCACTTAACATCCAGAAGACGACCATCGGTTCAGAGATTGCCCTCTCTGAGATTCCCGGAATCCTCAGGATTTATTACCACCCGAGAAAGGGCCAGAAAGTGGCGCAGAGCCGGGGGATCACTGAGATATCGAGTTTGGAGTGGATTCGTAACGAATTCTGACAGACAGGCACGAGCCAATCTTCTACAAGATGCTCATTGATGTGTGGCATGCCCCCTCTGGGATTACCGGAACCCTCAGAGTTCATTACCACCCGAGATAGGGCCAGAAAATGGTGCAAAACCCGGGAATCACCGAGATATCGAGTTTGGAGTGGATTCGTAACGAATTCTGACAGACAGACGCGTGCCAAACATCGACAAGATGACCATCGATGTGAAATTCGCCCCTTCTGAGATTCCGGGAACCCTCAGAATTTATTATCGCCCAGGAAAGGGCCGAAAATCGGCACAGAGCCCGAGAATCATCGAGTTATCGAGTGCAGGTTGGATTCTCAACGAATTCTGACAGACACACGTGTGCCAAACATCCACAAGGTGCCTATTGATGTGAAAATTGCCTGAACTGAGATTCCTGAAACCCCCAGAATTTATTCCAACCCGGGAAAGGGCCAGAAAACGTTGCGGAGCTCGGAAATTATCGAATCATAGAGTAAGGAATGATTCCGTAGTGAATCCTGACAGACACACGTGCGCCAAACATTCACACGATGACCATCGATCCGGAGATTTCCCCCCTGTGAGATTCCCGGAATCCTCAGAATTTATTACCACCCGAGAAAGGGCCAGAAAGTGGTGCAGAGCCCGGGAATCACCGAGACATCGAGTTTGGAGTGGATTCGTAACGAATTCTGACAGACAGACACGTGCCAATCTTCCACAAGATGCTCATTGATGTGGAGCATGCCCCCTCTGGGATTCCCAGAATCCTCAGAGTTCATTACCACCCGAGATAGGGCCAGAAAATGGTGCAGAACCCGGGAATCACCGAGTTATCGAGTTCGGAGATGATTCATTAAGAATCCTGTCAGCCACACACGCACCAAACATCCAGAAGATGACCACTGATGTAAAGATTGCCCCCTCTGAGACTCCTGGAACCCTCAGAATTCATCACTGCCCGAGAAAGGGCCAGAAAATGGTGCAGAGCCCGAGAACCATCGATTTATCGAGTTCTGGCCGAATTCGTGATGAATTATGACAGACACACGCGTGCCATCATCCACAAGATGGACAATGACGAAATTATTCCCTCTGAGATTCTTAAAACTCCCAGAATTTATTTCCGCCCCAGAAATAGACAGGAAACAGTCGATCTCGCGGGAATCGGCGAGACAACGAGTTCGGAGTGGGTTTATGAAGAATTCTGACAGACACGTGCCAAACTTCTACAAGTAATTCATTGATGTGGAGCATGCCCCCTCTGAGATGTCCGGAACTCTCAGGATTCATTACCACCCGAGATAGGGCCAGATAATGGTGCATAACCCGGGAATCATCGAGAATTCGAGTTCCAAGTGGATTCGTTACGAATTCTGACCGACAGACGCGTGCCAAACATTCACAACGTGACCATCGATGTGGAGATTGCTTCCTCCGAGATTCGTGGAACCCTCAGGATTCATCACCGCCCAAGAAAGGTCCAGAAAACGGTGCGGAGCCCGGGAATCACCGAGTAGGGAGTAATTCCGTAATGAATTCTGACAGACACACGTATGCCAAACATCCACAAGATGACCATCGATGTGGAGATCGCCCTCTCCGAGATTCCTGGAACCCTCAGAATTCTTCATCACCCGAGTTTCGTAAACATTTCTAACTCTTCGAGAAAAACTTCATTCCAATCATGGTTTACTAGCTCAACTAAGATTCGGTATCAACCAATCAACATGGAATGCTTAGCAAGTATCCCATTAAGATATTGGAGACTTGGTAGATCAGTTCTTCAGGAGGATACGGGGGAAAGTTCATATCGAAGATAATATTTTCCTCAATTCTGAGTCATTCTTTTGACGAAGCTTATTCGGGGAATGCGAGGCATCTAACCTAAAGTTTTCTCAGCAATATATATCATTTGGCTGAAGCAGAATTCTGATACATTTGGTTCGAAGACGATTGGAATGAGATCCTTGGCGAGAATCTGAATTTTTTTAGAAAATCAAGGCTTGCAGAGATTGAATGGAATTCCCGTAACAACCAGTTGATGGATTGTACCGAAAGAACCATAGTCTAGGTATCTTGAATAAGACCTTGGTGGGAGAATATATTCCACTATTGATAGAATAGAATATAGAATAGAATATCCTTTTTATTTGCCCGTAGGCAAAAATATAGGAATGATTTACATAACATGTACATATACATATATATTAATTAATTGCATTTTGGTCAAGGATTTATTATCACAGTCGTGACTAGTCATTCGGAAAAAGCGAGAGGAAGAAAAGTAATTAACAGAAATTCCACCAGTAACAAGGGCTGGCAGTTGATTATGATAAAATTTGACGTGGAAGTTGTGTCATTTGGAGAGATCAGAAATGAAATGAACGAACAAAACAGTGAAAAAGAGAAATTACACATTACTTTCTGAAAGCCCTCGAAGGTTGAAAAATTTCCCTATGTCCACATTAATCCTCATACGGGGGAGGGTTGATAGAAATTCCTTCACTGCCCTTTCAAACAGGGAAACCTCCTTAACCTGCCGGAGTCCTAGAGGGAGGGAATTCCAGAAACGGGCGCATTGACTTTGGAAAGGTCTTAATCCATAATCGAGGCGCATTCTCGGAATTTTGAGCTCCTGAGCTCCTACCTCACCACGGTGAGGGCGCTCGGATTGGTACCTGGTAAAAATCGCAGCTAGGTAGCCAAGTTCACCCATGTGCATGATCTTGTGCATCAAGAGAGCTGCGAAGTACATTCTCCGCGAATCAGTACGCAACTAATCCAGACGCTCTCTGTACGAGGTGATGTGTTCGCTCTTCTTAATTCCAAAGATGTACCGTACACATGAATATTTCAGTCTCTGTACCCGCGCCCTCAGTTCGTCAGTGGCATCCAGATACACGACTGTGCAGTAGTCTAGATGTGGTTGGACTAGGGTCTCGACTAGTCGAACACGGAGAGTCTCGGGAGTGCATGCCCTCATAAACCGCAGGCCATATAGGGACTTGTTCACTTTCTTTGTTACTTGATTGATATGCGGTTTCCAAGACAATTCACTATCGAATGTCACGCCGAGACTCACGACAGTGTCACTGAATGGGATGAAAACTCCGTCCTGTACCTCAACCCCCGGTAAATCCATCCTTTCCAGATCCGCGGTGTTCCTGTCGGATGTGAAAGATATTGCTTTGGTTTTACCGGCGTTGAGGCGCAAGTCAGAGCTCTGGGCCCACTCAGCAACAAGCCTTCCGGCTTCTCCCAGCCAAGAAATTCCCTCTCTGATAATCTCTTTCTCGACTTGGAGATAGATTTGGAGGTCATCTGCATGAAATAGATGACTTATCGACTTTCCATCAAGTAACTCAGGTAGATCATTGACATATAAGCTCAAGAGTATTGGACCGAGAACAGACCCCTGTGGTACATCCAGATTGGTTGTGAGCCAATCAGAATTCCCATTTTTTGAAGTAACTATTTGGGTGTGACCTTCTAGGTATGATTTTCACCACAGTAGAGCTGATCTCGAGAAACCAAGATGTCTGATTCTACTTGATAGCTTTGATGGTGAAATCGTGTCAGAAGCTTTGCTGAAGTCAAACAGTAGTAACAAGGTGATCTTCTTCCTGTCAATTCCGACTCTGATGTCATCAGTCAGCTTCAACAAGGCAGTCTGAGTTCTATGATGTTTTTTGAAACCAGTTTGGAAGCCATCCAACAAATCTTCACTGTTTAGATACTCCGTGATTTGGTCATGTGCAATCTTCTCCAGAACCTTGAACAGGAAGCACAGCAGTGCAATGTGACGGAAGTCCGTGACCGCTGCTGGAACTGCGGTCTTCTTTAGAGCAATCAGCTGCGCTTGCTTCCAAGCCTCGGGAGAAATGCTGTGAGCGAAAGAGGAGTTAAAAATGTGTACTATACGATCACCTAAGGCCGGAAGAGCCTCTGCGATCACGCTTTGGGGGACCCCATCTGCCCCACGAGCCTGTGAGGAGAAGCATTTTATAGCAAGGACTACATCACTGAAATTTGTGGGCTTCAATTCGAAGCCTCCGTCTGGGGCTGACATTATTTCATCCATTGCTTTTCCAATATCCTCATCAGGTGAGATGGAAACCCCCCTGAAGTGAGCGTTCAACTCGTCCGGTGTGAAGCCATGTAGTTCCTCCTCTTCGCTTTTCGGCAAGAGGCCGAGGTTCCGCATTTCCTTCCTTATGTTCTTATTCAAGTCAAGAGCGTCTGAAAGATGACTTTGAAGGAATAAGGTACGCACTTGTTCTAGGCGCACGTCGACCTCTTCATTGGGCCGAAAATACTCGTTCTGAAGCTCAGGGTATTCTCTCTCGCTCTTGATACTCGAGATCCAAGAAATTTCTGCTCCTACATTGGATGAGAGTGGAAAAGGGGAGCTATTAGATCACTGTCTAACACTGCTCGTGGGGTCGTGGGTTCGATCCCCGGTGAAATCACTCGGAAAGGAGCTGTTGCAAATAAGGCCAAATCTGCTCCAGAGAATTGGGACTCCAGGTTGCACTGAAATGCGTGTTTTGGGTGTCTGAATATGCATATGAATTTTTTCCGCGTCAAATCAAAGCGTCTCCCAGTAGTGGGCAAAAAGGTGTCCCATTTAAAATACACGTGGAACGCACTTTCTAGCGTCCTTCTCAAAATTGGCCCAATGGACTATAACGGCTCCAATGAGGATTTGTTCTTGAACAGAAAATACAACTTTTAGGGGTTTTTTCATGGACGGGAAATGATGTGCTGGTACCGAAAAACCACTTGAGAGATGGAAAATGCGGATCTTTTACGCTAAAACCGGGGAATACTCGAACGGAGTGGGATTAATCGAAAAGTTGCAGAGGACCAAGGTTGTAGATTATGTTCTAAGCTTCCATTTGGCATCGGTTTTTTATGCATGTATTGGTTGGGGGTTCCCAAAAAACGACCAAAAGTCGTAAAAAACCATATTTATTGGATTTCTTGGCGATCTCGGGGTGAAAATGGACTGACAAACTATCATATCTTGTAGATCTCATCAAAATACACATTTTTGGTTCCCATAATTTTTTCGAAAAAACGCACCAGATTCGAGTTTATAGCGAAAAAGTGCCGGAAATAGGCACTCTCCAACGTTCTCACGCAAAATACTCGAAAAACGCAAACGGAAACCCTATATAATAATTGCGTGAAAAGTTGCTTTTTTCGTGTACTTCAGAATGAAAAAAAATTCATAGCGTTCCGATGTTCCTGCTTCGAGGAATATGCATTTTTATGACAGATAACAAGTTTGAGTGGATAAATTCATGGTTCCAGCATGCTATATGCAATTCTACGTCAATGAATCATACAACTACATCAATCGGACATGCAAAATCACCAATTTTCATCCACGATCACCGTTCAGAGCCCTAGAATATCCCGGAAACTAGGCACATCCATCAAAATTCTCCGGTGCTATTGGAATTCCTCATTTGTCAAGGCCCAACACTGGCAAGCTTGCACGCACATGGGTTCCCCGGAAGTCGCAGCTGCCAAAATCTGTTGATATTGTGTGAATTCGTACGTTGGTAGATGTGAACCCCGATTCAAACCTTCTCCCTCTAAAAAAATCTAAAAAATGGTTGCTGTGCTCACATCGCTTCAGTATTATGGTATCTCGGTTATGAACGATACCAGAAGAATTGCAGGGAGAGATTAAGCCGGAACTATGATTCCTTCGTCAGCAATGTCGACCATGAGCAAACGAATGAAGAGTTCCTGGCTGAGCATGGAGTTTTTGAATCAGTGGCTACAGATGAAGATGACTCTGAGTCAGATTGAACCTCAAAGTCAAATATGTGATATCAAAGAAAACTATAGCTATTATGAACAGGTGAACTGACTGACACACGAGTTTTGGTATAAAACGTGAAGAACGAATAACTTCCGTTGTCATCTTACTCAGAAAACTTGTTCTACCAGTAATCTCGTCGTCTAGCTTGACAGGCGGACTACTGTCACGGCTGATTAAGTAGATTTCACTAGTTTGAAAATTTTCGACATCAACTTGTGATATCAATTCAAGCCATAGAGTATGAGTTCTCATGAATGGTTATTTTCGTAGTCTCGTACACTACAATATTCTCATAGTTGGAAGAAGTCTTGAGAAAGACAACAATCCTGGTGTTCAAAGATTCGATCCTTATCATAACCTTATATAGCTCCGAATGATGATCGTGGATGAAAATTGGTGATTTTGCATGTCCGATTGATGTAGTTGTATGACTCATTGACGTAGAATTGCATATAGCATGCTGGAACCATAAATTTATCCACTCAAACTTGTTATCTGGCATAAAAATGCATATTCCTCGAAGCAGGAACATCGGAACGCTATGAATTTTTTTTTCATTCTGAAGTACACGAAAAAAAGCAACTTTTCACGCAATTATTATATAGGGTTTCCATTTGCGTTTTTCGAGTATTTTGCGTGAGAACGTTGGAGAGTGCCTATTTCCGGCACTTTTTCGCTATAAACTCGAATCTGGTGCGTTTTTTCGAAAAAATTATGGGAACCAAAAATGTGTATTTTGATGAGATCAACAAGATATGATAGTTTGTCAGTCCATTTTCACCCCGAGATCGCCAAGGAATCCAATAAATATGGTTTTTTACGACTTTTGGTCGTTTTTTGGGAACCCCCAACCAATACATGTATAAAAAACCGATGCCAAATGGAAGCTTAGAACATAATCTACAACTTTGGTCCTCTGCAACTTTTCGATTAATCCCACTCCGTTCGAGTATTCCCCGGTTTTAGCGTGAAAGATCCGCATTTTCCATCTCTCAAGTGGTTTTCCGGTACCAGAACATCATTTCCCGTCCATGAAAAAACCCCTAAAAGTTGTATTTTCTGTTCAAGAACAAATCCTCATTGGAGCCGTTATAGTCCATTGGGCCAATTTTGAGAGGGACGCTAGAAACTGCGTTCCACGTGTATTTTAAATGGGACACCTTTTTGCCCACTACTGGGAGACGCTTTGGTTTGACGCGGAAAAAATTCATATGCATATTCAGACACCCAAAACACGCATTTCAGTGCAACCTAGAGTCCCAATTCTCTGGAGCAGATTTGGCCTTATTTGCAACAGCTCCTTTAATCTGAGGTTTTTTCGACGGAGAGAGGACCCATCACATCCCACCTGCTTTGGAATGGCGTTTTCCCCGGGATTATCCTTAGAGGAATCCTGGGCTTTCCCATTTCACGAGGTTCGACTAGCGGGCCTTTGCCGAATGCGAAGCAGGGGGAGAGTTGGTAACGTAGGGAGTTGATGAGCCGACCCGACGTGCCTTCCTGTGTGCACGGGAAGGTGCGGTGATGTCGGCCTTACCGGCATTGGAGTTTGAGTCTCACCAATTCATGGCCTTGCGAACCATGGAGAGGCTCTCTCCGGCAACGCTAAGGGCACAGCAGATCCGATGGCTCACCTCGTGAGACATGGATTGTTGGCCTTACCGGCATTGGAGAGATGTATCCCATGGCTGCAAACCATGGCGTTGGTCATTCCGGGGAAGCTGAAATCCATGTGTAGAGGAAAAATTCGGGCATGACCCGTCGCACTAAGGTAGTGAAGGGGTCCCCGTGCTAGGCCGAGAAGGCTGCAAGGGTGATCTTGAGAAAAAAAGGAAGAATGAGGCTACTCTCTCGTGATCGAGAATAGACCTTCTGTGGCGAGAATTGAGATAACTTGGGCTACACTGAATGAAAATCGAAGTGATCTCAAATCATCTCGAAGGTTTTGGAACAAGCTTCGAAATGAGTCACGGTTGAGAACTATCAAGACGGAGAGAAGTTCTGAGCAAAACGGAAAACGTTGGAGAGGATTCGGGACGTTTACCGTGGATTAGAAGATAATTTGAATACGTAGAACAACACGTTCTCGTTTGAGATGAGCTAAGAGGGCTGGGGTGACAATATGCAATATGAAGTACCGTTCAAAAAGTCTCGATGGGTGAGCGAGCCCTCGAGTACCTCGACTTGCAACAGCGATGAGTCAAGTTCTATGCATCGTGTGGGAATTGGAAAAAAGCATTCTGAAGAGCAGAAGGAGTATTATATTTTCGAAAGTCCTACACGCGGGTGGAAAAATAGAAAATCTAGAAAATTTTTCCTTTCAGCGAGACACCTGCGACGATTACAAGTGGTGTTACAAATATGGACCATGTCGGAATGGCTCTGAATCCTGACTGAATGTCCGTTTTGAACGCTGCCTGATCTGTATAACGTACTCCTCCTCGCAATATCTCAATTTATATCACCACAGTATCATTTCACGCGGGCTCAGGACAGACCAATGAATGATACTAAGAAATATACTTGGGCTCTTGGAATTCATTCAGTTCTGAGAGTTATTTTGAGTTGGAAGATCATAGTTCGAGTGATTGAAAACGGATCGTTGTAAGTATATCAAAACGCGTGGATTCAAACAAGACAAAAATGACAATTATTTTTCAAAATTCCCGACCGATGATTTTCATTCTTTCTGGAAAATAATCTAAAGGCTGGCCCGGAACATATCTTATTGGATTTTTCATGATCATGCACCTAACACTTTTTCACCGTCCCGACCCGCCGTGACTTGTTTCAAGATTGCCATATCTTCATTTGCATTAAAACTGCAAAGGTCTCCATCAGAGTGAGAAAATGTTGAACTTTCTTCTTTTTTTACAAAGGCGTAGGACATTCAAGAATATCCGAGAGAAATCTTCCAATCCGACTGAAAATTGGTATTTTATCTGTTCTTTCAGATGCTTTCGGGAGAATTTTCTTACAAAGCGTAGAACTCGACTTATCGCTGTTGCAAGTCATGGTACTTGGATGCTCATCATCGAGAACTTTTGAATTTGATTGTAACGGTCTTGTTTGGAGGTCATGTTTCCATGGGGTTTTTGACATTCCTTGAGGCAATTGTTCTACGAGAATTCGGCGGGAACTTATCAGTCTCCTCATTTTGAGCTATGGTTCCATGGACTAAGCACGAACGGATGCAATTTTCAACGTCGAGGATGATTGAGATATCTATTCCTTGGTCTGGGAAAGGGATCTGGGAATATCTGTAACATTTGTTGATCATAGTTCATTCATCCGAACATTCACAACGTGATGAATAATGGGGTCTTTCTCCATGCTCAGGAATAGTATCATACAAGATCTCAGGTTTGAATTTATTGTTGGCTTCCACTTATAGTGCAGGAGGGGGTTTGAGTCCGTCAATGAAGTGAACCCACCTGCTGCCTCATCCCTCCAACAAAGTGAATCACGGCTATGATCCACCTCACACCTCATGATGGATAGTGATGGGGAGAGAGAGAGAGATTGATTGATTGATTGATTGATGCCCGTTTATTCGTCCGAAGACAAAAAAGAAAAATAATCAGTTACATATGGTAATATATATCACAGATCAATAGTGCACATTAATAAAAATAATGAAGTCATTTGGTCAAGGACAAATCTTAAGTATATCACAATTTGTGACTAGTCAGGTAGCACTCAGGAGATTCACAAACTTCATAGAGAGAGAGAGAGAGAGAGAGAGAGAGAGAGAGAGAGAGAGAGAGAGAGAGAGAGAGAGAGAGAGAGATAGAGAGAGAGAGAGAGAGAGAGAGAAGAAGCACATCCAGGAAGCCGCCCAGAAGGCGAGCAGGGTCGGTGCGGCGCTCCAGCGGCTTATGCCGAATATCGGAGGACCCAAGGAAAAGAGGCGCGCACTTCTCAACACCGTCACTACCTCCATCATGCTGTACGGTGCACCCGTGTGGGGGAAGAGAGTAGAGAAGACCATCATCGAGAAGAGAATGGGGCCTGTCCACCGAAGAGCGGCCCTGAGGAGTATCCGTGCCTACCGCACTGTGTCAGGAGATGCGGCTTACGTATTGGCGAGTACTCCGCCCATCCACTTGCTCGTCGCGGAGCGAGTGAGGATCTGGGACCGCCAGAAAGTGATCGGAGCCGAACGAGTACTCACTCCGACGATGAAGGAGATCATCCGCGACAACGAGAAGGAAACCACCTTTGAGCATTGGCAAACTGAGTAGGATTCGCCATTTGCAAACGGTAGATGAACGCACCGGCTGATCCGTGACGTAGCCAAGTGGGCGGGACGCACCCACGGAGAGATGGACTACTGGACGACGCAGGTACTGAGCGATCATGGTTGCTTCGGTTCCTATCTAACCAGGTTCAAGAAGAGGACAACCCCAGCATGTCAGTCATGCGGGGACGAATGGGATGACGTCGAACATGCCCTGTTCAAGTGCAGCAACACCCGGAGAGAGCGCGCCGAGCTGGATGAATGGCTGGGTGCTCAACTAACACCTGAGAATCTCGTCCCGTACTTGCTCCGCAACCAGGAGACATGGGATAGACTCACCGGATACATCAAGCTGGTGATGACCCGCAAAGAGGAGAAAGAGAGGGAAGTAAGGCGCCTCGAAGCAAGCGAATCACAGTGACTCTGCCGATTGAAACAGAAGAGGCCCAAATGATTCCAGGAGGAATCTGATGCACTGAAGAGGGGAGAAAGAAGAAAGAAGAGAGAAGAAAGAAGATGAAGAATGAAGAGATGGAAGAAGATCGAAGAAAGAGAAACAACACCTGCGAGTCGTGAGAAGAGAGACGCTCGATCCTGAGCGCGAGACGCCGCCGGCCCTGAAATAATGCTCACGCGGTGCCGGGGCCGGATTGGTAAGTTGGTGGATCTCTCCCTTGTCCGATGGCCAGCGCCAAAGGGGAAGGGAGAGAGGGTTTATCTGGTACGGATGGCCGCATCGATGCGGAATCCAGCCCGGAAGCCTTGAGAAGTATCGGCCAGGCGTAATTGTCCGTCCGGAACCTCTCTGTGGCTACGTTGCAGCGTATTCACCCTACAACCACCTAAAAGAAAAAAAAAAAAAAAAAAAAAAAAAAAAAAAAAAAAAGAGAGAGAGAGATATATACTTTATTCGTCATACGACAAAAATATGACTACATATTTTCATATGTGTCACACATATATATATATATATATATATATATATATATAATGGGAGAGAGAAAGAAAGAGAGGGGAGTGAGGCGCCTCGAAGCAGGCGAATGACAGTGAGTCTACGAATTCAAACAGGAGAGGTCCAAATGGTTCCAGGAGGAAGATGATGCACTGGAGAGGGAGGGAAGAAGAGAGAAGAGAGAAGATCGAAGATCGGAGATTGAAGGAAGAAGAGAGAAGGAAGAAGAATGAAGAGATGGAAAAAGATCGAAGAAGGAGAAACAACACCTGCGAGTCGTGAGATAAGAGACGCTCGATCCTGAGCGCGAGACACCGCCGGCCCTAAAGTGATGCTCACGCGGTTCCGGGGCCGGATTGGTAAGTTCGTGGATCTCTTCCTCGTCCAATGGCCGGCGCCAACGGAGGAGGAAGAGAGGATTTACCCGGTTCGGATGGCCGTAACGATACAGATTCCAGCCCGGGACTGTTGGGGAGGTGCTGGCCAGCCGTGTTCGGCTGACCGGTGCCTCTCCTTCGTACGTCGCAGCGTATTCGCCCTACAACCACCTTGAAAGGAAAGAGAGAGAGATTGATTGATTGATTGATGCCCGTTTATTCGTCCGAAGACAAAAAAGAAAAATAATCAGTTACATATGGTAATATATATCACAGATCAATAGTGCACATTAAGGCGAGGCCGTAGTCCGCGGCCATCTTGAAAAAGCTAGGGAGATTGACCGAATCCGTTCTGTGAATATCTCGAGTTTTACTTAACCAAATCCCTTCATATTTTGTATGCGTCAACAAAATGCATGTCAGAATTGCGCTATGGAGCAAAATCCCAGAAAAGTAGAGAAAGAAACTACCATGATAAGCGCTGGACAGATGTCGTCTGCTCCTGTGGTAAGGCATGCTGTTATACTTCATTCGATAATTTTGTAATCAGCTCGTTTTTGCTCACTTTCACTCCATAGCGCAATTCTCTAAAGTTCGTAGATGATAGTAAGACCCTTATTTGTTGATAATTCTTTATAAAACTTGAGATAAATCCAGAACGGCGATGAGTTATACACGATGACAGCCATCATTTTACGTTTCTTCAAAGTGGTCAGACTGATCAGCGGGCGCGAGGCGGGATGACAGCAGCAAAACCGTCTGCTTCGATCATGCACGTTCCCGTGTGTTGTCATCGCGGATGAGATATGTTGTGAGACTTGTCAGCCGCGACTTCCCGGTGGAAAGCGACGGCCCAGCTGATGACATTATGTGTCATCATCGACCGGACCCGGGTCCTTTGTCGCGCGAGATTTCTGCGATCAGGCATGGTGGTGAATCTGATAGCCGTCCGCTGCGACATGCATCTTTTTGCATATTGGCAGAGAGCTCAGTGCAACATCATCTTTGCAAATTTGCATGCACGAGCCCTTGAACAAATACAGAATGTAAGTGTTTTGTTTGGATCTCTAAACCAGTTCTGATCATTTTGATGATTCTAGTCAAGGTCATGTCAAGGTTCAATACCCTAGAATACTTGGTGAATGAATAACGTATCCGGGTCACTTTGAGTGATAAAGTCAGTCTTGGAATATTGAATTGGAGTTCAAATCATGTCTGCTAAGATCCCTGCATTTCAGTGGGATAATTTCATGTTCATTTATCTGAATCCGTTGTGAATTACTTGAGCTCTAAAGGTTTCGTGAACAAAAATTAGAAAGTTAGTTTATGAACTTTGTTGTCCTCAAGATGTATTGAACAAATACTGAATGTAACTGTTTGAGCCTCTAAACTAGTTCTAGTTATTCTAATGATTCGAGTCAAGGTTCCACTTTCAATATTCTAGAATACTTGGTGAAAATAACGTATGCGGGTCACTTTGAGAGATAAAGTCAGTCTTGGAATATTGAATTGGAGTTCAAATCATGTCTGATAAGATCCCTGCATTTCAGAGGGATAATTTCATGTTCAGTTATCTGAATCCGTTGGGAATTACTTGAGTTCTAAGGGTTTCGTGAACCAAAATTAGAAAGTTAGTTTATGAATTCTGTTGTCCTCAAGATGTATTGAACAAATACTGAATGTAACTGTTCTGTTTGAGCCTCTAGACCAGTTCTAGTTATTCTAATGATTCTAGTCAAGGTTCCAGTTTCAATAACCTAGAATAGTTGGTAAAAATAACGAATCCGGGTCACTTGGAGAGACAAAGTCAGTTTTGCAATATTGAATTGGACTTCAAATCATGTCTGCTAAGATCTTTGTTGTCCAAAGGGATGATTTCATGTTTAGTTATCTGAATCCGTTGGGAATTACCTGAGTTCTAAAGGTTTTGTGAAAAAAAGTTAGAGGTAGTATGTGACTTCCATTGTACTCAAGATGAACTGAGCAAATACAGACAGTGAGTGTTTTGTTTGGGCCTCTAAACCAGTTCTGATCATTTTGATGATTCTAATCAAGGATCCAGTTTCAATATCCTAGAATACTTGGTGAAAATGGCGCATCAGGTCATTTTGAGAGACAAAGTCAGTCTTGGAATATTGAATTGGAGTTCATATCATGTCTGCCAAGATCCCTGTATTTCAGAGGGATGATTTCATGTTCAGTTATTTGGATCCGTTGAAATTTGGTTGAGTTCTAAAGGTTTTGTGAAAAGAGGTTAGAGAGTTAGTATGTGAATTTCATTGTACTCAAGATGAACTGAACAAATACAGACAGTGAGTGTTTTGTTTGGGCCTCTAAACCAGTTCTGATCATTGTAATAATTCTATTCAAGGTTCCAGTTTCAATATCTTAGAATACTTGGTCAAAATGACGCATACGGGTCATTTCCAGAGATAAAGTCAGTCTTGGAATATTGAATTGGAGTCCAATTCATGTCTGCGAAGATCCCTGTATTTCAGAGGGATGATTCCATATCCAAACTTGTGGATCAGTTGAGAATTGATAAATTTGTATTTTCTGAAGTATTCCTAAAATTGAAAAACTTGGGGTTTCTGATAATACTTATTTTTCAAAAGTTTATGCTCAGTGGCTTTCTGTCCATTCAAATTAAATTATCAAGTGAATTGAATTGCATCTAATTGCACCTGTGGTTTCCACTTTAGGTACACATTATTTCCAAGGCCCCTAATGTATGTAAGAGGGGCACAATGTCAAGACCTCTGATATTAGTGTGCGAGAGGGGTACAATACATAAAGTATATATATGAGTGATTCTGGAGCAAGCTGGACAAAACCGTCACCAGGGGGGTCTGGGAAAAATCCGCAAAAATTTTTTTCCATTAGTACTATGTTGAAATAGTACGAAAAAATTTTTTTCAGATTTTTTCGGCCCCCCCTGTGGGCCCCAGGGCCCATGAAAGGGCCATTTTAGGCCCTTTTTTAGCCTATTCTAGGAAAATCATAGCTCCGACGCAATTCAATATTTTTCAACGTACTTGGGCGCATTTTTCTCGTCAAGACTAGTACTTTTGAGAAAAAAATTGTCCAAGGCCACTTAGTGAGCCTGACGACTTCTGCCACCTATTCATTGAGAGCAAATTTTAGCGATTTTTGGGCTTGCTTCAAAGTGATGTAGCTCCCACTAGACATGTGATAATCGACTTTTACAAGTAGTCATTTTGAAGGTCTTGAAAATACCTACTATTTGCTCACTTGTAAAAGTCAATTATCGCACTTTTTGATGGAGCTACAGTCGATACAAGTTGAGCTATTTACGAAAAAGTCGAAAATTCAGGACTCGATTCCAAAAATATGTCTTAATTTTTTTCCACCAAACTTGTGCGAAAATGTTCTTTCAGACATCTACTTTTAGTAAAAAAAATTTGGTGGAGGTTATTTTTTTTTATTTTTTTTGCCGAGCGTTACAAAATGCCGCATTTCGTGGTTTTAGCAAAAACAGCATCTTTGACCACGGTTACATATGCTCCCATCTGGACTGATGTGCACCAATCTGTGTGAAAGTACTCCCCAAAGTACCCCCAAGTACGTGTAAAAAGTTGCGGGGACGAGCCTCCACCCAGGAGCGAGCTGTAGGTTCTATTCACCGTGTCCAAAATAGGCATTATTTTGGCTATTCGAGCGTAAGCGACTGAGAGCATGATTTTACTTGTTCTGGCTTACAAATGAGATAATGGGCTAGAATGGGGATCCAAACATATTTTTCCGAGGTCAGTTTAGCTCTAGAATGTCGTCTAGTGCCTCAACGGGTCAGAACCCGTCGACAGAATCTAAGCTCTTGAGGGGCAGAGGGACGACTATTTAGAGCAAAACTGACCTCGGAATTGTGTTTAGATGGTCATTTTGAGTCGGAAAAGCATGTTTTGATCCTCATTCTACCCCATTATCTCATTTGTGAGCCAGAACGAGTAAAATCATGCTCTCAGTCGCTTATGCTCGAATAGCCAAAATAATGCCTATTTTTGACACGGTAAATAGAACCTACAGCTCGCTCCTGGGTGGAGGCTCGTCCCCGCAACTTCTTACACGTACTTGGGGGTACTTTGGGGAGTATTTTCACACAGATTGGTGCACATCAGTCCAGATGGGAGCATATGTGACCGTGTTCAAAGATGCTGTTTTTGCTAAAACCACGAAATGCGGCATTTTGTAACGCTCGGCAAAAAAAATAAAAAAAAATAACCTCCGCCAAATTTTTTTTACTAAAAGAAGATGTCTGAAAGAACATTTTCGCACAAGTTTGGTGAAAAAAAATTAAGATATATTTTTGGAATCGAGTCCTGAATTTTCGACTTTTTCGTAAATAGCTCAACTTGTATCGACTGTAGCTCCAACAAAAAGTGCGATAATTGACTTTTACAAGTTGACAAATTGTAGGTATTTTCAAGACCTTCAAAATGACTACTTGTAAAAGTCGATTATCACATGTCTAGTGGGAGCTACATCACTTAGAAGCAAGCCCAAAAATCGCTAAAATTTGCTCTCAATAAATAGGTGGCAGAAGTCGTCAGGCTCACTAGGTGGCCTTGGACAATTTTTTTCTCAAAAGTACTAGTCTTGACGAGAAAAATGCGCCCAAGTACGTTGAAAAATATTGAATTGCGTCGGAGCTATGATTTTCCTAGAATAGGCTAAAAAAGGGCCTAAAATGGCCCTTTCATGGGCCCTGGGGCCCACAGGGGGGGCCGAAAAAATCTGAAAAAAATTTTTTCGTACTATTTCAACATAGTACTGATGGAAAAAAATTTTTGCGGATTTTTCCCAGACCCCCCTGGTGACGGTTTTGTCCAGCTTGCTCCAGAATCACTCATATACATACCTTTGTAAACAGTGTTGTTGTGTGTGTGTGTTCACACATACATATACATCAACAATCAGTATGTTTACGAAGGTTAGATTGTGCGGGCTGGTGGTGACACGCCTGCTGATCATCACTGATAGCTATGGTGGTCGCAGGGGTGCCACCGTAAGTTACTAGGGCTGATCCGATATAGCGGCAGACTACGGCCTCGCCTTAATAAAAATAATGAAGTCATTCGGTCAAGGACAAATCTTAAGTATATCACAATTTGTGACTAGTCATGTAGCACTCAGGAGATTCACAAACTTCATAGAATAATATAAGAATATAAAAATATAAAATGAAATGGCAGGGCTCACAGTCATATTACAGAAAAGTTCAGTCAATTGACGAAGGGTCACACGTATACTTATAATCTTATTCTAGATGAACGAATCAAGCAACAAGTCAGCCCAAGCCTTTCAAAGTTTAGAGATTGAAGTAATGCTTCTTCTCCACATCAATCCTCTGGGGAGACTGTGTGAGCAAAAAATCCTTCATAGCCTCTTTAAATAATGACATTTTCCCCAGCTGCCGAAAGCCCGGAGGGAGGAAGTTCCACAAATGAGCACATTGAACCTGGAAAGATCTTCTTCCATATTCAAGTCTCATATTGGGAACTTTGAGTACCCGCTCTTCTGCATCACCGCGTGCGGGGCGTTCAGATTGGTACCTGGTGAACATCGCAGCTAGGTAGCCAGGCTCTCCTAAATGCATGATCTTGTGCATTAACAGAGCTGCGAAGTACATTCTCCGCGAATCAGTACGTAACCAACCCAAACGCTCCCTAAACGGGCTGATGTGCTCGTCTCTCCTAAGATCAAAAATGTACCTCACACATGAATTGCTTAGTCGTTGTATCCGTTGCCGCTGTTCGTCCGTGGCGTCGAGGTACACGACCGTGCAATAGTCTATATGCGGTTGAACCAGGGACTCAACTAGGCGAACTCGGAGAGGTCTGGTGATACATGCCCTAAAAAACCGCAATCCATAGAGGGCTCTGTTGACTTTCTTAGTTACTTGGTCGATGTGCGGTTTCCACGTCAGTTCACTGTCAAGTGTAACACCAAGGCTCACGACCGTATCACTGAACGGGATGAACTTTCCTTCCTGTATCTCAACCCCTGACAAGTCCATTCTCTTCAGATCTTTGATATTCCTCTCAGAACTGAAGTAGATTGCCTTGCTCTTGCCAGCGTTGAGACACAGGCCGGAACTTCTGGCCCACCCAGCAACAAGTCGTCCTATTTCTCCCAGCTGAGCAATGCCCTCTCTGATCTTAGATTTCTCGACTTGGAGATAAATTTGTCGGTCATCCGCATAGAAGAGATAATGTACTGACTTCCCGTCAAGCAAACCAGGTAAATCATTGACATATAAACTGAAGAGTAAAGGCCCAAGAACGGAACCCTGTGGAACACCCAGATTGATTTTGAGCCAATCAGAACTACCAGATTTTGAAGTAACTTTTTGGGTGCGGCCTTGTAAGTATGATTTTATCCACAGGAGTGCCGATCTCGAAAGGCCTAGATTTCGAAGTTTGCTCAACAGCTTTGATGGTGATATTGTGTCAGAGGCTTTACTGAAACCCAAAAAGCAGGAGCAAGGTGATCTTTTTCTTGTCAATACCTACTCGGATGTCATCGGTCAACTTTAGTAAAGCTGTCTGGGTGCTATGATGTTGTCTGAAACCAGTCTGGAAGCGATCTAATAATTTCTCAGACTTCAAAAACTCCGTGATTTGGTCGTGTGCGATTTTTTCCAAAACTTTGGCAAGGAAGCAAAGCAGCGCTATAGGACGGAAGTCCGAGACCGTTGATGGAGCGGTGGTCTTTTTTAATGCAATTAGCTGTGCCTGCTTCCAAGCCTCAGGAAATGCACTATGAGCAAGGAGTTAAAAATATGTACAATAAGATCACCAATAGCCGGAAGAGCCTTCGCGATCACGCTTTGGGGTATCCCGTCCGCCCCACGGGCCTGTAAAGAGAAATGTTTAATAGCAAGGACTACATCACTGTAATTTGTGGGCTTGAACTTAAACCCCTGCTCTGAGGCCGAATTTATATCGTCCATTGCTTCCTCTATATTTTCGTGAGGCGAAACGGAAACTCCCGCAAAGTGAGCGTTCAACTCATCCGGTGTGAAACCATGAAGTTCCTCCTCTTCGCTTTTAGGCAGGAGGCCGAGGTTGCGCATTTCCTTCCAAATGTTCTTATGTTGATCAAGAGCGTCTGAGAGATGGTTTTGAAGGAAGGAGTTACGCTCTTGTTCCATGCGCAGGTCGACCTCTTCGCTAAGCCGGAAGTACTCACTTTGAAGCTCAGGACACTTTCGCTGGTTGCGTTGATTCCGCTCCCAGCGCCTGCGCGTCGCATCTCGCTTATTCATGAGTACCTTCAACTCAGGACCAATCCAAGGAGCATCATTTCTTCGCGGGTTGATAGTTTTTTACGGCGCTAATTCATCTATAACAGTCTTCAAGTTCTTATTTAAGCAGTGAATTGCGTCTTCCAAACTGATTTCAGCATTTTTAAGAGCTGTCCAGTCGCAGCGAAGCAGACGGTCATTCAGCATCTCCGGAGTGATGTTACGAAAATCCCTATAAGTGAAGGTATTTTTTGGCGGAGTGGGAGTAAAGACGTTGATGGTGACGTCTATGACCGAGTGCCTGCCGAAACTGGGCAGGAGTCTATTTTGAAAGTCAGTAATGATGTCATTGTCATCTACGTAAATATGATCAATCCATGTGTGCGATACATTTGGGGTGTGTTGGTGAGTCGGGCCATGCTGCACTATCTGCAAGGCAAGTTCTTCTGTCAGTGCAGTCAGTGTTTTGGTGTCAGGGTCAGTTGTCGCGGAGCGAGTGAGGATCTGGGACCGGCAAAAGTTGATCGGAGCCGAACGAGTGCTCACCCCAACGATGAAGGAGTTCATCCGCGACAACGAGAAGGAAATCACCTTTGAGCAGTGGCAAACTGAGTGGGATTCGCCATTTGCAGATGGCAGATGGACGCATCGGCTGATCCGCAACGTAGCCGAGTGGGCGGAACGCACCCACGGAGAGATGGATCACTGGACGACGCAAGCACTGAGTGACCACGGTTGCCTCGGTGCCTATCTGACCCGGATCAAGAATAGGACATCCCCAGCATATCAGTCATGCGGGGACAACTGGGATGACGCTGAACATGCCCTTTTCACGTGCAACGACACCCGAAGATAGCGCACCAAGTTGAAAGGATGGCTTGGTGCTCAACAAACACCAGAGAATCTCGCCCCGTACTTGCTCCGCAACCAGGAGACATGAGATAGAGTCACCGGATACATTAAGCTGGTGATAACCCGTGAGGAGGAGAAAGAGAGGGAAGTGAGGCGCCGCGAAGCAGGCGAATCACAGTGAGTCTGCGAATTCAAACAGAAGAGGTCTAAATGTTTCCAGGAGGAACATGATGCACTGGAGAGGGAAGAAAGAAGAGAGAAGATCGAAGATTGAAGAAAGAAGAGAGAAGAAGGAAGAATGAAGAGATGGAAGAAGATCAAAGAAGGAGAAACAACACCTGCGATTCGTGAGAAGAGAGACGCTCGATCCTGAACGCGAGACGCCACTGGCCCTGAAGTTCTGCTCACGCGGTGCCGGGGCCGGATTGGTGAGTTGGTGGATCTCTTCCTCGTCCAATGGCCGGCGCCAACGGAGAAGGAAGAGAGGGTTTACCCGGGGTTGGATGACCGTATCGATGCGAATTCCGGCCCAGGATTGTTGGGGAGGTGCTGGCCAGCCGTGTTTGGCTGACCGGTGCCTCTCCTTTGTACGTCGCAGCGTATTTGCCCTACACCCACCTTAGAAAAAGAAAGAGAGAGAAAGATAGAAAGAGATAGATAGATAGATATCCTTTATTCGTCATGCGACAAAATACACCTACATATTTTCATATGTCTCACATATATATATATATGAAATTAATAAATATTCCGATGAAATCATATTAAGAAATAATTTGGTCAAGGATAGATATATCACAATTGTGACTAGTCATACACTTTACGATTTAACTTGAAAGAAAATAAGATAAAGGGCATGGGTTCACAGAAATATCACAGTTTTTCTTCAGTCTGGTGACAGAAGGTCACTTACAATTAAAAAGAGATAGAAAGAAAAGGAACAAAGCCCTAGCCCATCAAAGATTAAAGTAATGCTGCTTCTCCGGATCAATCCTCTGAGGAGACTTTGTTAATAGGAAATCTTTCAAGGACTCTTTGAACAAGGGTGTTTTCCCCAGCTGCCGAAAGCCCGGAGGGAGAAAGTTCCAAAAATGAGCACATTGAACCTGGAAAGATCTCCTTCCATATTCAAGTCTCATATTGGGAACTTTGAGTACCCGCTCTTCTGCATCACCACGTGCGGGGCGTCCAGATTGGTACCTGGTAAACATCGCAGCTAGGTAGCCAGGTTCTCCAAGATGCATGATCTTATGCATTAAAAGTGCTGCGAAGTACATTCTCCGCGAATCAGTACGTAACCAACCTAAACGCTCCCTAAACGGGGTGATGTGCTCGTCTCTCCTAAGATCAAAGATGTACCTCACACATGAGTTGCTCAGTCGCTGTATCCGTTGCCGCTGTTCGTCCGTGGCGTCGAGGTACACGACTGTGCAATAATCTAAATGCGGTTGAACTAATGACTCGACTAGGCGAATTCGGAGAGGTCTGGTGATACACGCCCTAAAAAACCGCAATCCGTATAGGGCTCTATTCACTTTCTTAGTTACTTGGTCGATGTGCGGTTTCCACGTCAGTTCACTATCAAGTGTAACACCAAGACTCACGACCGTGTCGCTGAACGGAATGAACTTTCCTTCCTGTATCTCAACTCCTGGCAAGTCCATTCTCTTCAGGTCTTTGATATTCCTCTCAGAGCTGAAGAAGATTGCCTTGGTCTTGCCAGCGTTGAGACGCAGGCCGGAGCTTCTGGCCCATTCAGCAATTAGTCGTCCTACTTCCCCCAGCCGAGTGATGCCTTCCTTGATCTTAGTTTTCTCGACTTGGAGATAAATTTGAAGATCATCCGCATAGAATAGATGATATACCGACTTTCCATCTAGCAAACCAGGTAAGTCATTAACATATAAGCTGAAGAGTAAAGGCCCGAGAACGGATCCCTGTGGAACACCCAGATTGGTTTCGAGCCAATCAGAACTACCGGATTTTGAAGTGACTATTTGGGTGCGGCCTTGTAAGTATGATTTTATCCACAGGAGTGCCGACCTTGAGAATCCAAGGTTTCGGAGCTTCCTCAACAGCTTTGATGGTGTTATTGTGTCAAAGGCTTTGCTAAAGTCGAATAGTAGGAGTAAGGTGACCTTCTTCCTATCAATGCCTACTCTGATGTCATCCGTCAACTTTAGTAAAGCTGTCTGGGTGCTATGGTATTGCCTGAAACCAGTCTGGAAGCGATCAAGAAGTTTCTCTACTTTTAAATACTCCGTGATTTGGTCATGTGCAATTTTTTCCAGAACCTTGGAAAGGAAGCACAGCAGCGCTATGGGACGAAAGTCCGAGACCGTTGATGGAGCTGCAGTCTTCTTCAATGCAATCAGCTGCGCTTGCTTCCAAGCCTCGGGAAAGACGCTATGAGCGAAAGAGGAATTGAATATATGTACAATAAGATCACCAATTGCCGGAAGAGCCTTCGCGATCACACTCTGAGGGATCCCATCCACCCCGCGGGCCTGCGAGGAGAAATGTTTAATAGCAAGGACTACATCATTGAAATTTGTGGGCTTGAATTTAAACCCCTCCTCCGGTGCAGAGTTAATATCGTCCATTGCTTCATTGATATTTTCGTGAGGCGAAACAGAGACCCCCGCAAAGTGAGCGTTCAACTCATCCGGTGTGAAGCCGTGAAGTTCTTCCTCTTTGCTCTTGGGCAAGAGGCCGAGATTGCGCATCTCCTTCCAAATATTCTTGTTCTGATCAAGAGCGTCTGAAAGATGGTTTTGAAGGAAGGAATTACGCTCTTGCTCAATGCGCAGATCGACCTCTTCGCTAAGCCGAAAGTACTCATTTTGAAGCTCAGGACACTTGCACTGGTTGCGTTGCATACGCTCCCAACGCCTGCGCGTCGCGTCTCGCTTCTTCATGAGCACCCTCAGCTCAGGACCAATCCAAGGAGCATCATTTTTACGCGGGTTTATAGTTTTCTCCGGTGCTAATTCATCTGAAACGATCATTAAATTCACATTCAAGCATTGAATTGCGTCTTCCAAACTCGTTTCGGCATTTTCAAGAGCTGTCCAGTCACAGCGGAGCAGACGGTCATTCAATATCTCCGGGGTGATGTTACGAAAATCCCTATACTTGAAGGAATTTTTTGGCGGAGTAGGGGTGAAGACGTTGATGGTGACGTCAATGACCGAGTGCCCACCGAAACTGGGCAGGTGTCTGTTGTGAAAGTCAGTAATGGTGTCGTTGTCATCTACGTAGAGAGAGAGAGAGGGGGGGAAGACAATCTGAGAATTCGTCTGAGACCTAGTGCTGATGTTTGGCTCAACTCAGGAAGGGGAATCGTACATAATCCACGCTTATGACTAGGTATTTCGATGATTCCCGCAAACTGCACCGTTTTCTGTCTACTTCTCGGGCGGTAATAAATTCTGAGAGTTCCAGGAATCTCAGAGGGAGCAATCTCTACATCGATGGTCATCTTGCGGATATTTGGCATGCGTCTATCTGTCAGAATTCGTTATGAGTTCACTCCGAACTCAATATCTCGCTGATTCCCGCGAGATCCACTGGGTTCTCTCAACTTCTGGGGCAGTAATAAGTTCTGACGTTTTTGAAAATCTCAAAGGGAGAAATCTTCACATTGATGGTCATCTTGTGGATATTTGGCACGCGTCTGTCTGTCAGAATTCGTGACGAATCCACTCCGAACTCGAGAACTTGATGATTTCCGGGCTCTGCACCGTTTTTTGTCCCTTTCTCGGGTAGTAATGAATTCTGAGGGTTCCAGGAATCCTAGAGGAAGTGTTTTTGACATTGATGGTCATCTTGTGGATATTTCGCGGGTGTCTGTTTGTCAGAATTCTTTATGAACCCACTCCGAACTCGTTATCTCGCTCATTTTCGCGAGATCGAGTGGTTTCTGTCCACTTCTGGGGCGGTGATGGATCCTGAGGATTCCAGAAACCTCATGGCAGGCATTCCCCATATCGATGGGCGCCTTGTGGATGTTTGGCATACGTGTTGCTATCAGAATTCGTTGCGAATCCACCCCGAACTCGATAACTCGGTAATTCCTAGGCTCTGCACCGTTTTCTGGCTCTTTCTCGGGCAGTAATAAATTCTGAGGGTTCCAGAAATCTCAGAGGGAGCAATCTCCACATTGATTATCATCTTGTGGATGTTTGGCACGTGTCTGTCCGTCAAAATTCGTTACGAATCCTCTCCGGACTCGATAACTCGGTGATTCCCGGGCTCTGCACCGTTTTCTGACCCTTTCTCGGATGGTAATGAATTCTGAGGGTCTCAGGAATCTCAGAGCAGGCATTCTTCTTATCAATAGGCACCTTGTGCATGTTTGGCACACGTGTGTCCATCAGAAATCATTATAATCAACCCCGAACTCGATAACTCGATGATTTCCGGGCTCTGCACCATTATCTCCATATCGATGGTCATCTTGTGGATGTTTGGCACGTGTGTGGCTGACAAAATTGGTCAAGAATCCTTTACTTCCTGTCTCCCAAACTGAGTGTTCCGACTATATTCACGAGTTTCGCTGATTTCCGTCCATTCCATCCGCTATAACTCGTCCATCTTTGACTTTGGCGCCATACTGTTTGTGTCTCCTTTGAGCAATAAGAGAGTAATGAAATATCAGTCAAGTCCCATATCTGCAGGTTCCCTTTTTCCTCCATGCCTGGACTAGTTTCATATGATTTCAGCCCAAAATCGTTATAACTCCGCCATTTTCGGACGTAACGCCATTTTGTTTAAAGATTCTTAGAGCAATAAAGAGTAACAAAAAATAAGTCATAACTCGATCCCGCAACACGGCTCTTTCATCAATGTTTGGGTTAGCTTCAGCTTCTGTCAGCCCAGGACTCGATTTCTCGAGAACGGAAAGAGCAATAAAATTTGCTGTGTGGTAATAAATTAGCACTGAAAAAGTAATAATTGTTGGCATAGGTATTTTTGGTTTGGCATGACTTGCCTGGGCTAGCTTCAGGGACGTAATTTTGGTACAGACCAAGCGTATAGCCTTGCCTACCACGTCTTCTTTCAGTTGGCGGAATTACCCATTTCAAATCCATTCATCATAGGTGGAGTTCTCTTCCGTGTGAATATCCATGTTTTCCGGTTCCAAATACTCATTTGCATGTGGCGCATTTGCTTATAATGCTCCTGGTTGCATTTCTTGTCTCATAACTTGCAATAGTTTCCGATGTACAACTCATCTCCAAGTAGACATGGCCTTTATCCTGAAACAAGTCTTCTCATGATTAGACAAAGGAATCCCTCCAGGCAAAAGACTCTTGCGACATATAGAACATTGATGGGGATCAATAGATGATGAATTCCTGAATGAATGAGATGGGATAATAAGTCATATTTTGTTGATATTATTTTCGGGTGTCATTGATTCGTTCGCCTGACTCTCCTATCCACATGAGTACGATGCAACCTGGTTCCTTTCGTAACATCCGGTTTTTATTGCTTTCCATGCTTGATTTAGTTTTGTTTTGCGCTGAATATACGGTTTCAAATTCATGCAGTGAACTATAACTTTTCGTGTATGTTCGGACCACGCGTATAGTTTTTCGTGAATTTCGTTCTGTCAGGGTCAAGTGAACTTCAAAGGAGGTGCCGGATTCATTCGACAATGATTTCAAGCCACCACAAGAGATAAATATAAATTCACCGTCCGATTATTTTCGTGTCACTCGAGTACTTTCAAAGTGCTCCAGATCCATTCGCCCTCTACTGTTACCGACTAAATTGAAGATCCTACCTATATCGTCTCTTTGCTCGATGTCTCAGCTTCAGAATGAGCTGTTGTAAGTTCCAACCCGACCTTGAGATCTTGAGTAATCGACGTTCGCGCACCTTCTGATTTTCCGTGCGAGTAACTGCACTTTTCCACCATTAACCATCCGTAATTATTTTATTTCCCATTTTTCGACCCGAGGAAGTGTTCGAAAAGCTAGATACGTAGATCATCTACTTTTTGAAACATTCACAAGGTGATTTCTTATATCATTCAATCTGACGCGATGAGCTCATCCGTCTCTCGCTAGCCGACCCGCACAACGAAAACTGCAATTTCCTCTCTTCAATCCGACCATATTGCAAGGTGAACCCATTTAGAAGACTATTAGGATTATCACAGAGTCGTTTAGAAAGACCAGTAGGTTGATAGCCAGATTCAAACTTATCCCAAGTTCCTGGAGTGAAAATATTCAACCTCGATACCCATTTTTATTCGCTTTTATTGCACTCGGGCGCGCGGAGACAAGATTTCTGTCGGGGAACTTCGTGTGAGGCGTGTCATTGACACACTTTGGTATAGTTGTGTTGGTGTCGAGGCTCTGAATGCTCTGATGCGCGATTTAACATTGTGTAAACGCAAACGCGGCTTTGTGCGCAGGATCGAGGGGAGAGCATTCATTTAATAGAGAACAGGGTATACCTATATAGAAAGAGACAGAGATGAGCTGATGAGCTCAGCTGTGAGCAGAACACATGTACAGCACGTGTATCATGATGAGTACTTATAGTACTTCAATAAATGATCATCAGTGATGACCGTGATTACGGTATAAAGGGCCATAAAGCAATGCTCTCGCCCGCCGGCCTGCGAAAATTACATACCCATAACCTCTACGATTCTTCACCGCGTCATGTGATGCTGTTGCAGATTGCAGCTCAGTGCAGATATTTTGTGTTATGAAGTGATTTTATTTAATAATGTGTTTCAGTTCTTGATCTATCTATCCTGCGATGAATCTTATCTTCATCAATTTGTAGATAAATTTGTGAACAGTGTCAAAGCAATTGAGAAGAGTATTAGAAACCTGGCTTCCAAATCTTCAGACCAGGTAGAATTACTGACAGGTGATTGATGGTTCTATAATTAGTCATATAGCTGTGAGGAGCTTAATTTTCTAGTACGTAATCAAGTTTTGTATACAGTGGAAAAATCAAGCGATAGTATTGATCAAGTGCTGAAAGAGTCATGAATTGTATTTCATGAGACACTGTGTGTCACTTGATTAGTAACTGCCTTCAATCTCTCTCCTAAATGTTAATTAGGTATGCCATTGTTCAAAACTCCAGATTAGTGACGGAATAGACCATTTATGTTGTGAACAGTTGCAATAGTTCCATGCGTACCAAGTGCTTGCTTGTTTACACTCCTAAGGATGCTTTCTATCATTGACACATCCATTACAAAAATTTAGCAGTCATTTTCAACTAAATTCCACCAGTCCAATGCTTTCTGTTTAGATGTTTACAATTTTGCGACACTAATATCAAAGTATTAGTGCGGTATCAGCATAGAGGGCTCAAGGATTATTCAGTTTCTTACAAGGATGAAGCATCGCTCGACTGATTGGAATTAGCAGATATCCCTATTCATGATTGAGCTCTGACTTGTAAAGTGTTATGGAATACTAATAGATAGAGATATACTGATGTTGTCAATAAGCTATATAGAGCCTCATGAATTTGATTCGCCAATAACTTGGCATTCATTACAAAGTTACCGGTTTGCTGTACATGACAAGAAGCATAATTTGGGATCAACCGTGGCTGATCGCTCTACTCCTTACTAATCCATTTGTACTCTACAGCCCTTCTTATCCCAATACTTATGCAGAAATGAACACATCTCTTCATTATAATCAGCCAGAGAAATTTCAAAGATTATCCAAAGCTTTTGCCTGGTATTAAATTTTTTGAATCATGGTCCATTTTAAATGATTAGATATGAACTAAAAATATGAAAATAAAATAATTAAAAAAAATAATTTTAAAAATTCGCTTTTATGAACATAGTAGCAACGCAAAATGTGAAAATAATTTTGAATCTTCTTTCTGCATCTAGCACAGATGTTGGCTAAGTTTACTGACTTACATGCTCCAAGATATTCATGATTTTAGGAATAAATATGATAAAAGCGTGGGTTACATCATGAAGACTACTGTCGATGAATCCAGTTGATAACCCACGCTTTTATCATATGTATTCCTAAAATCATGAATATCTTGGAGCATGTAAGTCAGTAAACTTAGCCAACATCTGTGCTAGATGCAGAAAGAAGATTCAAGATTATTTTCACATTTTGCGTTGCTACTATGTTCATAAAAGCGAATTTTTAAAATTATTTTTTTTAATTATTTTATTGTCCATACTACTACTAAATCGGACGCAACTCAGGTTCTGTCAACAACTCAACCATTATCGTAAAACTCACTATGCACAGTTATTTCTCACGTAGGTTACTTCTTTGTGTATATTTCAAGCTAGATTGAAGTCGATTCTACGCAATAGTTGTTTATTCATGATTAGTTTTGCTCGAGGCAAAGAACAAGAATCAGCCATCTGATAGGCACATCTTTCTGACTTCGTATTGATCGACGTTTGCCGAAGAATTCATGTTTTACTCGAACAATCTATAGAGTAACAGTGATTTGAGTGTCAGTTCTGCTATCTCCTTATATATGCATATGAATTGTATGCTCTCTGAGTGGAGATCGATATGCAGTCTCACGGACAGTACAACAGTGTGAGTGTCAAACTGCATTGATGTTCAATGGAGACTCCGATGCGTGGTGAGTACGAACGCTTGCTGGATGCATGGCAAATGCAGATCGATTCGCAGTCTCACCGACAGGTTGTTAGTGTGCGTGCGGAATTGCATTGAGAGATCATGCTCGTTGAATGCAAATGTTCTGTGGCTGAAGATCGATTTGCAGCCTCACGCATAGAACAGTAGTGTGGGTGCGAATATATATATCCTCGCGTTTGATGAAGATGTACTACCTGTTTGGTGGCTATAGCTCAATTTGCAGTCTCATAGACGATCAGTGCCCATGTTAATGTTGGATTCCCGGTTGCCGGAAACTTTGATTTCTAAGACTGAGCTGATACACTGATCTCGAATGCAGGGATCCTTGAATTTTGGAATATCCCAAATTTCATTTACTTTACGCTATCATCGATCTAATGGAGTCCTTTGCTCTCATAATCTTTTTGTGTAGAGTCTTAGCTCTGAAACAAGCTGTTGAGAGCCTTGTTTTGTGTTTTCGTTTTTGAGTAATCGGTGTGTGCGCACCTGCTCATTTTCCACTCAGAAACTATATTTTTCCTCCATAATCGACAATCAATTATTTCAGATCTGAATTTAATCCATCTGAAGAATTTTAGATGGTTAGATACATTGTTAGTTTACTTTTCAGAATCTTTATGAAGAGGGGTTCCATAATATTTAACTTACTAGCTCAGAATTATCCTTTTTTTCACAACTGGGTTCGAACGTTGGAATCCTCATTTTTGGTGTTTCGACTACGTCATACTGCGGAGTAAATCATCTTAGAGATCAGATATAACTTCCTTCGAGTAGTGAAAAGTCATAAGAAGGTCATTTTTCCAAAACAGACCCATTTTGAGTGCTCAAAGAAAAACTATCTCAATCCAAAACTGAAATTTGCTTGTTTCCTGGTCGTATCCGACCCCACCCAGGTTCTGGTCGTAACCCGATAGTCCTGAATAAACCTATCTATTGCCATTATTTGTCAATTAGAGTACCCATCTACGTTCAATTCAAGCCCACTTAGAGCTAATTCTACCCCGCAGTCATCAGGTTGGGAGCAATTCTGCTCACGACAAAAATCATCGATCGCATAGGTACATTTCGGTGAGTTCGCTCTAATTGATGCCACTATGAAGGGTTCATATACTTATTCGATTAATTCTTGGATGATAGAGACCGTAAACAGTATAACTGAATACCAAGAGTCGCTTTTTGGAGGACATGTGTCGAGTACTAAGCTGTTGATCCATTGAAGTACTGTCAGTCCCATTTATGAAAGCCAGCTTCCTTATCACGTATATATCTATATTGTACGTACATGCGTATAAATTTACTCATGCATCGATGCTTTCCAACTGGAGATCGATGTGCAAGCTCACCGATAGCATGGTAGTGTGTGTGTGTGTGTGTGTTCGATCGCATTGTATGGTCTGCAGAGCAAACGCACTATATGTGCTTTGACTGGAGATCGTTTTGCAGGCTTACCGATAGGTTAGTAGTGTGCGTGCAGAACTACGAGCTTGCATCTTGATTCATTCATCTACTTTGTGTCAGTGATGATCGATCATCTGCCTCACGTATATTGTTGTTGACGGTCGGGCTTGTTTTGGTCTATCGATGATTATTTCCTGTTTTATGCTAAATCATGAGTGACTCATCGTTTTTTAATGTAGTGTGGTTTTTGATAATCAGTGCCTAAGTGGTTGTGAGAGTGTGATTTTCTCGGTGCACTACTTCAATTGGAAATTCCTGTGATTCGGAGTGATTTCACCATCGGCATTAGTGCTCCCGACTTGGCGAATACACAGGCTGCCGCCGGGCAGCCTGTGTGTTCCTATGCAATGCCACGCTGGAGCTGCGAATCGCCGCCAGATTAGTGAGTCATTTTGAAATATAATCGTCTTTTATCTTGAACTCAGTAAGAGACGTTATTCCGGGCCATCACATGAATTTTGGCTTTGGTTAGAATTTAAAAAGTGATGCCGTCATTAAACACGCGCGGAGTTTGCTAGAAACTTGTGATTTTCTGACGTCCCTTTTCCTTTAAAGTTCCCAATGATTAAATTCCTTAGGTTGGTCTGAGCTTTCCATTGCTTTGATGTATGATTGGAAGAAGGTATTTACGAATCTGCCATACATGGGATCAAATTCTTTTCATGTTGTTTCCATCCAATATTTGTTATATCAGACCAAACTCTAATGCTGTAAACACATTTTACGTGCAATTTTGAGCTGAAACTTGTGTTGAAAATTCAAATTTCGGGCTCTTTGAGCGATAACATGGTTTAAAAACTAGCTTGATAAGCTTCTTTGTGACTTCCATCATGCATATCAATCGATATGAAGGTCAATTTTTCTTGTGATTGATAATTTTTTCAGAACAATAGGTTGAGGTTTTTTCATGACTTTTAGCCATTTTTTGCCTTTTGAGCCACCATGCTTGGCCGAATTTGCCTTAGGTCTCGTTTTTTGTGGTTTTGCTAGTATCCCTACTCATATATAGAGGTTTACTTCATTCTTCAAGGTGGTATCTCGCGTTCTTAGGCCTGTACGGCAAATTTTCTGGTGAGAAATGGGTTGAATATGAGCAATCGGGATGGGCTGCGTGAAGCAATGCTGCCCGGGGTCTACATATCCGATCGAGCCAAAATTTTGGGGATGAGTTTTTTCTGCCCAGTGCTGCATGTCACATGAATTTTTCCGGAAAAATCGGAAAGTTTTGGCAAATTCCGAATCAAAAATGCAGTTTGGCCGTAATATCGAATTTGAGTCTTGATATCACGAGTTTTTTTTGTTTAATGATAGCCTAAGTAATTCCAATTTGGTATCTTTCTGTGCATGAACGAGGAAGTAAATCTATTTTTGCATGGTACCGAATCCAATGGATCGATTAAATCTTCGTCTATGTTGGAACTAGGCTAAAATCAATCAGTATAGTCAAGCAAGAATATTTGTTCTTTATAACATTATGAGGACTCAAACTCAGTTCCGTCAACTCGAATCTCTGGCTCATATTAGCCTTACCAAAAAAATACACGGCCCACAAGAGAGGAAACAAAACTGTATTTTCCGCGTGACGGTTGCATGAACCGTACACAGTTGAGAACGGTGGAATTGTACCATTGTTAACACTCATTTGATTTTCCCGGGGAAATTCGATATTTCGTCTATCTGTAAGCGTCCTTTGCTGAAATGTTTCATAGTTCACATAGGATAAAAACTTTCGACAGATTTTTTTGTTCAGCTCACACACGAGTGACTTGGCTCTCATCCCCACCCTTATTCGTTATGGTTGTCCTGTATTGCATTCCTTTTCCTTTTAATCATAGCCGTTGTGTTTTGAAAGCTTATCATTATGTGTACATCACGATAGTGCGAATGGAGAATAGAAATTGGGGAAAAATTTATGCACTGCGTTCATTGGCAGCGCTAAACATATTTGACGATCATGACGTGGAGAGAAAAATAACTACTCTGAAAGTTCACTGTGCTAAAACTGGAATAGATTGCGCATAACTTAGAGTCAGGATAACTATTGGCATTCATTCGCTTTCCTTCAATGTGGCCGAATCGTGTGGAACAAATCCGCGCCGCGAAATATGGAAAATCCCCGGAGGAATATCTCACAAATATACATCGCCTCGGAGTAGTCTTGGGAAGGAATTGTTCCAGGGGAACGAATCCAAAACTGTCCACCGTAAAATTCTCTCGCCATTGAATACGCGTTCAGTATTATCTCAAAAATAAGCCGTAGATCAAGTGGAGTTTGAGCAAGGTACTACTTTCCATATTTCATGGGTGAGAAAGAAACAAATACGAGCTCCGTGAAGCGAACGCAACCGGTACAAACAGATGAGCATTAATCATTTGCCTCTCCGAGTCAACTCGCGTTGCTATTTGGAGCAATCACATCAATGCATATGCTCGTCATCTTTCTCTGAGTCAGAGTATATCTCTTTTCGCGCCCATCAGAATTCTCTTTATCATTCCATTCCTATCCCCTGATTTTTCAAGCCCAAGAACTTCGTAAACGATCGGATCGGATTTTGGGTAGGGTTTAGATAAGGGTAAAACTTGTTGGCATTCAGAGTATTTCTTCCTATCATTCCCTTCTCGTGAATTTGAGAGATCGAAATCAACTGGGATATACATCATTCTGCTCGAAACAGCAAGCATATTTTGGGCATCTGATTGGCCCCTCTGAATTTCTGTTGTTTGAGTGATAGAGCTGGTGTATGAGGAATCTGAGATGGCCACCATCTGGATAGATTGAGTTTGGTGCGACGTTGAATCCAATAAACTCATGCCTCCCAAGTCACTGTGGTCTCTTATCTGACTCCATTTGCATTTGCATTCTTCCAACGCTTTCCAGTCTGCAGTGAATTACAATTATCGACTGTTGTCCGAGAATCGCAAGTAAACTCGAATTCTCATTTTCCATGGTTTTTCATGAAGAGCGAATTGGTTTCTTGATCATGTACAAGAATTATGAATGAAATTCGTTCTTCGAACTTCCTCCATACTGTAGTCCTAGTTCGATCAAGCTCTCAATTTTTGCCCAAGTTTTAACCTCGGACCTATTCCTTGAGCTTCACTCTTGCTCCTCCGCGGACGTCAGACTTGTCCCTTGGCTTCTAGATGTTTTTCGCGGACGTCCGTAGGACCGTCCTCTAGAATCGCAATTTTGTGTCAGGCATTATCTGAGACGATTCAATCTGAACCTTTAGAAGCTCATCATTCACTTCGGTGTTCGGTGTTGAACGCCTTTTTCCGCAGTGAATGGATGCTTGTTGTTGAATATTGCGTCTTTCGTATTTTTCCTTTTCTTGTTTGTGTCAGGTTGTTGAAGCAAATTTTGCGTATATTGGACTGTTGGGAGACCGAGAGAGGACAGAACCTTTCATATGAAACCCCTGGGCTTCTAAGGGCATTATTCAAAACTAGACTCCTTGATGTGGCTATAGCAAATAGATTTCCACTCCTCGCATGACCAGTAGGGTCCACTCACTACTCATCAACTTACGATTCGCGGATTGCTCCACGTTCACCATCATATTGACTTAGGCAAGCACTCCTGACTTCGTGCTCTATGATATTAATTCGACGCTCTCATATCACTTGCGGATGAATATGTACGGCCTTCAGTGGCTCTCTGATTCAATGAACTACGATTCTCTCCCGAATTTCACTCTCAGTAACTCAATCCCAGATCATTGATTCAAGCAAGTTACATCAATATTCTTCATATCCAATCGTTAAATCCGACAATCGTCATTCTTAATATCCTTGAATAAGACTGTGCCCGTCATTATTCATTGAGAAATGCAGTGTTCATCAAGATTACTGCTCTGAGGACTGTTACTGATTCTTGCGCGGCTAACTACGTCCATTGGCCGCGCGAGACTCAGATGTGCATCTATTGTTCTAAAGCACTTGTAACGGGGCGGTATGGGTCACCTGAAATAGTCTGAACCCACCCGTGTTACCTAATTTATTTTGGCCGGATCGGGGAAAGGCCAGGTCCCCCGCGCCACGAAGGGCGGGTCGGTGGGGGAGGATTTGGGAGCGTACCTGAAAATAGCGGGGCTATCTGCGGACACAAGAATATTCGCTCACGATTTATAAAAACATATAGTGGGCGTTCATTGCTATTAGAATGTTCATGTTACGGCGCGCAGGCCGATAAACCTAATTACAGAAGCCGTATGCAGCAAAATGTCTCTCAAATGTTCATCTTTCGTAAGAATCACCGAGTCCGAAATTACTTTGCGGTGGAAACGGGTCTATATATTGACTCAAGCACTCTCACTGATTCGCGTCAGAAATGCCCATATAGTAAGGGGCGGGGCTTCCCCTACTATCACTGCATACGCACTATTGCTCTGCTGAGCCACTTCCTTCTTCACCGGAAACTCACTTTGGCGTCCACAAAATGGCGTCTCAATGCTGCGCACGCGGTCGAAATGTCTCAAATATCCGCGAGACCTGTTGCGCGAGCCACGAGGGAGTCCAAGAAGTCGGCGTCAGTCCTGGGCGTTCATGTGGACTCCCCAGCTGGCTACGGAGAACAGGTGCGCGAGACAGGCGTCACTGCGGTGCGCGTTGCGAGGAACACGCGAGGGCAGGATCCGGGGAACCCGCACCCACGTGCCTACAACTCCATCAGGCGTCTATCGGCGTTCCTCGAGGGAAATCAATCGTGCTACGCACATGGTGGCGTGGCCGCGCTCACACTACCACGAGATAAACTCAGACTCACCGTTACTCGTTCGGCGTGCCTCTCCGGTTGTAGCCCGGTCGCCTTGTCGCCGACGAGGTTGGCACCAGCGGCTGCGGCGCGCTTGAGCCAGTTCGCGATGCCCAAAACCTCCGGGCGAAAATGTGTGGGGGGGGGGGGGAATTGGCGAGCGAAAGGGTGGCACTCCCTATCACTAGGATTTAACCCATAATGCACCCGCGCCGCGGACACTATTTTCCATTCGCGACACTACCCGGGTTTCACTGACGACGCTGACTCCTGGGGCACGAGGCGAAGTAACGGCAACTCACGTGGAGACGTGTAGCTAGAGCGGCGGCCATCCCTGAAGTACCGGCCGGCGACGCGCGGCTTGGCTCCCGCCCGCAACGAAAGCGCTGCGCCGGCCGGTAAGTCGGACCGGGAGGTGCTGCCATCTGCCGATGGCAGGATCAACCGGACCATTCGAATTTCCAAATCGTGCTGCAACGAGCCTCGTTGCACTACCCCCGGATTCTCCCCCACCCCTCCTGGAGTGAGGGGCAATCCCACAGGAGCAGCCGGGGCCAATCGTGCACTCTGCCTTCGTCATCTTCGTCCGCTAAGTTCTACTAGAAATCCAACTGAAACAAACTAGAAATACTCTCATCTCGTCATATAAGGAAAGAAAAATCAAAAGATCATCTTACTCTGGCGTGGCATTCCTCAGGGGAGCTCCAGCTCAACCCCGGTGGTTTACGGTATCATTTTGATGAGCCAGGCGTTGGAAGAGTCCAGGAAGACTTTTTGTCGGGTCCGTCAGCCTGGTGGCTACTCCCACGAGAGCCCGCAATGCGTCGTGTTCATTCGCGGTCATAGTGGTCGAGTAAGCAGCCAGGTCTGATCTCTGGATCGCGCCTCGGGGTGTTGCTGCTCTTGGCGCACTGGCGTATTCGGTTGGTTGGCGTACTCGTTTCGGAACTAGACCCTCTGCTGTGGTTCAACCGAAAACTGTCTAGGTATGGTTACTGCCGTCAGCACATTATTGGCTGGCGAAATGGGTCGAGAATCCGCGGGTTGTTCCGGGCGTTCGTTCGGTCGTCTGTCAGCCTATCGTCGTTACGCTTCTGGTGGTCGGGTTGGGAATCGATCCCCGTCGTTGCTCGTACCTTGTACAAAGGCATACGCAAGCACGTAAACTACTGACTCCACATCCACTATCGTCAGTGGAACTTCATATTTTCGACTAGTTCCAAAGTAAAGTTGTTCGTCCTGGCGGCGTTCACTCACAAGCGCGTTCTTCTAGTCACGAGGTCTCCTACATTGATCGTCACTCTTTTTCGGTCGTCGCTTCATTATTTCGCTTGTCGATTCTTCACTCTCGGCGTCATCGCCAACTGCTAACTCTCGAAGCACATCTAACTTCCTCATCGGTTTGTCCATTCACTGGCGTCACGTGGCGTATATAGTTCTGAAGCACCAGAGATACTTTGGTACCAGATTGTACCACCGTGTTCATGGCGTACCGAAACTCATAGACATGATTTTCTAAATTCCTGTGATTTTCCTGAATAAATCACGAGATCATGGCCTTCAAACGCGATCCGACCCCTCAACTAAGTTCATACGGCCATAATATGGTGGGTTTTCGTGACGTTGTCGTATAAGGCGAATTCCACACTCCGTTAACCTGGCGTCTACGATCTTTCGTCAAATTCTCTTCCATTGACTGATAAGAATCATTCGGGCGTTTCTATTTTTCCCTCTACATTCTTCTCTCGTTTCTGCACAATCTCTCACGGCAAACCATCGAATCACCAAGCCGTCTGGGTGAATCCACCCCGGCATGGGAGAGAATTCTTCACGATGGACCTATCGTTCAATTCGCATCACCCAATTTCCATCGAAACTAGTAGTCACTGTCATTTCGATGACAACTCGACTCACTCCCATCCAATCAAATACTGGCGTGATCCGTCTCAGCTATTGCTTTCCAATTCAAATTCAAGTGAATCGACTCAATCGATAACTCACAGCCCAATCAATCGATCATTATTTCAACAGCATCGGTCAAACACATACCTCACACATGCTCTTCTTGATTTTTGTGCCCAAAACAAGTTGACGTCTATGGGTTATTTCTCCCGGCGTCTGAGAGAGTTTGTCACTCGCTCTCGGCATTTGGATTGTTGCCCACAGTGAACTCAGTTCTCGGACAAGTTCCCTATTAGCTAAAGTCACAGTCGATTACTCCGGCGTCATTCGCTATCTTTCAACGTCCATCCTATGCACTCTATGGCAGGTGGAACAGTAAAATTCGCGGAACTCCTTCACATCTAGTCTGGCGTACAAAGCATTTGCACGAGGCAACATTCATCGCGTCTCTCACATCTGGTTCCAACCATGGTCGGCTTATCCTAAACATCTCCTCGAAACCCTAATTTCCGGCCCGAGACACTACGGCGTCTTCTCTTCGATGCAGGTCACGCGATCATTCCGAAGTCACATAGTTCTTTAACCGACTGGCGTACGAACTTTCACGACCAATTCACTCCCGGACCACAGGCTGGAATTCCGATATCCTTCGCTTCGCAACCAACTAGCGATTTACTCAGGCGTTCCATCAGACTCAATCCCCTCTGTAGTTCTGGTTTCGATACTCGATACAAACTCATACGAGTTCTCATTTCGGATCAAATCACAACTGGTCCTCAACTACGAAGATATTCTAGGTCTGGATACATCTTCCGGCGTAGCTTGGCGGGGAGCAGGGAGACTAATTTCTCTACTGGCGTTTTATTTTTCGCCGATCCCTATAAATCATTTGCACCCACTCGCTTGACTTCTCTCTTCCTTCAGCTAACACAATTGTTCACTTTCAAAACGAATTCACGATGGATCACCGTGATTCTCATAAAAAAGTACACTCGCTCTTACACAAGTAAGGCCAGATCCACTCGATCTTCAGCCCATTGACTGTTCTCTCCAATAAAACATCACGCAGGTTTGCTGGGATCCATATCCTCAAAAGTCGATTGCCCTCGACCCCATGAGGCAGATTCATCGCTGTGGTATATCGGGTCAATAACAACGAAGGTTGATTTAGCAATCTTTCATCTTCGTCTATGCTGTTTCGACCGTCATGAGGGTAGATCACATGATCCTCACCCTCTCCACTTCACTTCACTCCAATACATCGAGGACAGGTCCGCACGACCACCAACCTCAATGTTTTCATTCTTCGTCAGTCAACGGAAAACGACTCCGCGTGTCCAGCTTGGTGTCATTCAAGGCGTCCCTCGTCAGACGGCTGAGTCTGATGGCGAAGTTATTTCGTTTCCTTCAGAAGTGGAAGACGCATGGCAAAAGTAGTGGCGTTCACGAGTTACCGGGGATTATGTCTCACCCGTTGCTCAGCTGCAAACTCCGTCTCCGTCAGGCCTGCGCAAGCCATGGAGCACCCTCTTCCATGGTCATCCGGTTCGACATCACACTATTTCTCACACACATCTTCTCTCAGGCTTGGGCTCCCTTCTCTAGGTACCTCAGCTCCTGAATTCCTATAGTAACTCTCACGACAACTATTCTCTGAATTCTCATAATTGGATTTTTGGATTGGAAATTTGGATACTGGCGAAAGATTCCGAGAGGAGGTGTGCACGATCCTCGTTCTCTCATTCTCAGGCTTGGTCAAGCCTCCGGGCGACTCAGCTCCTGATTCTTCCGCTCAGTTCCGCCCACTTTTTGTTTACATGCAGCTCGATGCAGGCTTAGGCAGCCATCAGACTCCTCTGCTCCTGAATCTGCAGTATTCAGGCTTCGGCTAGACCTCAGGCTCCTTGGCTCTCGGCCAAGCGCTTCAACATTTGAAAGTGGAGTAGATCGCACACGATCCTCACTATTTCTCTCTTTTGCCCACGAGTAGGACAGATGTGCATTGTCGATGATCCCTGACAGTCGTATTGGTCACAAGGCGGTGTAAGGGTAGATCCCTGCGACCCTCATCTACCTTTTGTGTCCAGCAACAATCAAGAGAATCGTCAAATGATCGTCCTTTTTTACGGGCTAACTCTCTGGGCACGGATGAGGGTAGATCCCTGCGACCCTCATCTGGCGTAAACAACTCCACTGACATCACCTTGAATAGCGTCGACTGGCGTCATTTTTGCCTTACAGTGGCTCGAGGGTCGATCCTCTCGATCTGCATCCTCTACTGGCCACAGTACCAGGCAAAACTCTCAGCAGCTCAACGCTGAGTCGATAGCTCTATCAACCGATCTTCAAGTTCCAATGTTCATCGGATCATCTATCTCAACAATTTCTCATTCTCATCAAAGATTTTCGCGACTCTTCGCTGTCCATCTTTCATTTGGCACGCCCAATCACACATACTAAAGGTTCATGCTAATCTCATCTGCAGCGCAGCCGGAGAGCAGATCGTCGTGATCCTCGCCCTCGATGGGTCATGCTAGGATGAGAGAGCTAACCTCAAGAATTTTGCTCATAACACACAACTCCGGGATAGGACAGATTTCTATCTTCATTTCACTCAACTGGCGTATTCCTGAGCGGTGGCATCCAACCTCGACTCTCGGTGGCTTCTTTTTCAGTTTCAGCAGATTACTTTCATTAGTCTCTCGAGAACGGGCCCCTCTACTGGAGATACCACGGGCCGTGAGATATTGAGAGTCTCGCTCTCTGCAGTTCCGATTATCGCAGTTGCCATCACTGCCCTGGTCTGGGTTACTGCAGTGATCGAAACTCGTACAGCAGGAGCAAAAACCTCAGTGATCTGGCGTAGCTCGTCCATGGAAAATGTCTTGCTTTGATTCGTAGAGAACCAAGGTGCACATCGTTCCAAGGGTCCATCGGTCTCCGGTTCCCAAGGGACGTTTTCATCTGGATTAATTCCCAGTATGTCTGTTCTGATCAGTCTACTTCTCAAAGTATCAATGTTTTCACTACAGCTGAGTCCTCGATGACATAAGAGGCGTTTCATTTCTTTGAAAGGCAAGCGATATACTCGCTTGGCTATTTCAAAGTACCTATAGTCTCGCGATACTAATTCAGCCATACTCTGACTCATCTTGAGGTTGGTCACTGATTTTTCATTATCGATATAATTCTCCTCCGTCACTGGCCGTGAAAAGGCGTTTCGAAAAGGAGGGTGTGTATTTAACACACACGGCCTGGTCTCTTGACGGTTTGGTACTTTTGAGTGCCAGTCACCAAGCTGACATTGAGCTTCGTGTAACTGACAGGAACTCTTTGCAGGCGTGGGAACTTCAACTGGCTTTACTGGAGAGACGAGCACATCGCCCCGTTTAGGGAGCGCTTGGGTTGGTTACGTACTGATTCGCGGAGAATGTACTTCGCAGCTCTCTTGATGCACAAGATCATGCACTTAGGAGAACCTGGCTACCCAGCTGCGATGTTCACCAGGTACCAATCCGAACGCCCCGCACGGGGTGATCTAGAAGAGTGGGTACTCAAAGTTCCCAACATGAGACTTGAATATGGAAGAAGATCTTTCCAGGTCCAATGTGCTCATTTGTGGGACTTTCCTCCTCCGGGCTTTCGGCAGCTTGGGAAGATATCATTATTTAAAGAGTCCTTGAAAGACTTCCTGTTGACACTATCCTCCCAGGGGATTGATGTGGAGAAAGAACACTATTTTAATTTGTAAACTGTGATAGGCATGAGCCCGTTTCAATTGATGTCTTCTACTTCAGCTGAGTTATGCGTGGCTTTTTTGCTTCCGAACTGAGATTCCTGTGATATGACTGCGGGCCCATGTCTTTTCTATATGTCTTCCCAAACGGGAGAATGTTTTCTTTTCCTCAACCTTTTTTGTTAAGACTGATATATATATATATATATATATATATGAAAACGTGACTTTTTTTTCTTTTAATTTCCATGACTCTTAGCATCTTACGATGCCTCGAGATGAATAGTCACTTTCTGTGATAATTCGAATAGCCTTAACCAAAACGACAAATTTTTACAGATTCAATGTATTTATTATGTATAAGTGACATATGTTTCATATGCTACTGTATTTTTGTATTTTCGCCCTTGGGCGAATGAAGGTTATCATTCATTCATCCATTCAATACTCACAGTCAGTATTGAACTCCTCTGATTTTCATGTATTCGAATCGAATTAAATACTGCTGAGCAGGATTGGGACGGCCCGGAGATGAGTTTTGCTATCGGTCTGAATCCTGCCAGGCATCATTGAATTGACGTTGTGAATCGATTTCAATGATAACCCAAACACTCGTTGCGTCATTGATCAATCGAACTGGATACTATGAGATGAAATACAGATCGTGGAAGCGTGGTATCTATCCTCCTCAATACTTACAATCTGTATTTAATCCCTCTGGTTTCCATGTATTTTAATCGAATTCAATACTGCTGAGCAGGATTGGTACGCTCTGAGGATGAGTTCCACTATCGGTCTAAATCCTTCCGGTCATCATTGAGTCGACTGCGTTAATCGATTTCAATGATGACCCAATCACTCATTGCGTGATTGACCAATCGAGATGGATACTACAGAATCGGGATGGAATCGCGGGCGCATGGTTATTCTATCCATCTCAATAGTCACGATCAGTATTCAACTCTTCTAGATTTCATATATCTCAATCCAATTCAATATTGCTGAGTAGGATTGGAACAGCCTGAAGATGAGTTTTGCTATCGGTTTGGATCCTGCCAGGTGGCATTGAGTCGACTGCGTCAATCGATTCCAATGATGACCTAATCACTCTTTGCGTCATTGACTGATCAAGATGAATACTACAGAATCAAATTGGAATTGTGGGTGCATGATTATTCCATCCCTCTCAATACTGATAATCAGTATTTAACTCCTCTAGATATCATATATCTCAATCGGATTCAATACTGCTGAGCAGGATTGGTACGCTCTGAGGATAAGTTTCGCTATCGGTCTAAATCCTTCCGGTCATCATTGAGTCGACTGCGTTAATCGATTTCCATGATGACTCAATCACTCATTGCATGATTGACCAATCGAGATGGATACTACAGAATCGGAATGGAATCGTGGGTGCATGGTTATTCTATCCATCTCAATAGTCACGATCAGTATTCAACTCTTCTAGATTTCATATATTTCAATCGAATCCAATACTGCTAAGTACGATTGGAACAGCCAGAAGATGAGTTTTGCTATCGGTCTCAATCCTGCCAGGGAGCATTGAGTCGACTGCGTCAATCGATTCCAATGATGACCCAATCACTCTTTGCGCCATTGACTGATCGAGATGAATACTACGGAATCGAATTGGGATCGTGGGTGCACGGTTATTCTATCCCTCTCGTGTACCTCGACGCCACGAACGAACAGCGGCAACGGGTACAGAGACTGAGCAATTCATGTGTGAGATACATTTTTGATCTTAGGAGAGACGAGCACATCGCCCCGTTTAGGGAGCGCTGAGGTTGGTTACGTACCGATTCGCGGAGAATGTACTTCGCAGCTCTCTTGATGCACAAGATCATGCACTTAGGAGAACCTGGCTACCCAGCTGCGATGTTTACCAGGTACCAATCCGGACGCCCCGCACGGGGTGATCTAGAAGAGTGGGTACTCAAAGTTCCCAACATGAGACTTGAATATGGAAGGAGATCTTTCCAGGTCCAATGTGCTCATTTGTGGGACTTTCTTCCTCCGGGCTTTCGGCAGCTTGGGAAGATATCATTATTTAAAGAGTCCTTGAAAGACTTCCTGTTAACACTATCCTCCCAGGGGATTGATGTGGAGAAAGAACACTTTTTTAATTTGTAAACTGTGATAGGCATGAGCCCGTTTCAATTGATGTCTTCTACTTCAGCTGAGTTATGCGTCGCTTTTTTGCTTCCGAACTGAGATTCCTGTGATATGACTGCGGGCCCATGTCTTTTCTATATGTCTTCCCAAACGGGAGAATGTTTTCTTTTCCTCAACCTTTTTTGTTAAGACTGATATATGTATATATATATATATATATATATATATATATTATATATATATATATGAAAACGTGACTTTTTTTTCTTTTACTTTCCATGACTCTTAGCATCTTACGATGCCTCGAGATGAATAGTCACTTTCTGTGATAATTCGAATAGCCTTAGCCAAAACGACAAATTTTTACAGATTCAATGTATTTATTATGTATAAGTGACATATGTTTCATATGCTACTGTATTTTTGTATTTTCGCCCTCGGGCGAATGAAGGTTATCATTCATTCATCCATTCAATACTCACAGTCAGTATTGAACTCCTCTGATTTTCATGTATTCGAATCGAATTCAATACTGCTGAGCAGGATTGGTACGCTCTGAGGATAAGTTCCGCTATCAGTCTGAACTCTGCCAGGCAGCATTGAGGCAACTCCGTCAATCGATTTCAATGACGACCCAATTCCTCATTGCGTGATTGACCAATCGGGATGAATACTACAAAATCGGATTTGAATCGTGTGTACATGGTCACTCTATCCTTCTCAATACTCACAATTAGTATTAAACTCCTCTAGGTTTCATATATACCTTTCGAATACAATACTGCTGAGCAGGATTGGAATGGCCTGGAGATGAGTTTTGCTATCCGTCTGAATCCTGCCAGGTAGCATCGAAATGACGGTGTGAATCGATTCCAATGAATACTGCTGAGCGGGATTGGTATGGACTGAGGATAAGCTTCGCTATAGGTCCGAATCCTGCCGGGCAGCATTCAATCGACCGCGTTAATCGATTTCAATGATGACCCAATCACTCTTTGCGTCATTGACCAATCGAGATGAATACTACAGAATCGATTTGAACTCGTGGCTGCATGGTTATTCTATCCCTCTCAATACTGACAATCAGTATCGAACTCATCTGAATTTCATGTATTCGAATTGAATTCAATACTGCTGAGCAGGATTGAAACGGCCTGAAGATGAGTTTTGCTATCGGTGTGAATCGTGCCAACCAGCATTGATTCGACGCTGTGAATCGATTTTAATGATGACCCAATCACTCTTTGCGTCATTGACCAATCGAGATAAATACTACAGAATCGAATTGTAATCGTGGCTGCATGGTTATTCTATCCCTCTCAATACTTACAATCTGTATTGAACTCCTCTGAATTTCATGTATTTGAATTGAATTCAATATTGCTGAGCAGGATTGGAATAACCTGAAAATGAGTTTTGCTATCAGTCTGAATCATGCCAAGCAGCATTGAATTGACTGCGTTAATCGAATTCAATGATGATCCAATCACTCTTCGCGTCATTGACTAATCGAGATAAATACTACAGAATCGAACTGAAATCGTTGGTGCTTGGTTATTCTATTCCTCTCAATACTCACAATCAGTATTGAACTCTTCCTGATTTCTTACATTTGAATCAAATTCAATACTGCTGGGCGGAATTGGAACGGCCTAAAAATGAGTTTCGCTATTGGTCAGGCGAATGGGTTATGAGGCCTGCAATGCTGAAAATCAGTATTGAGACCGATTGGAGCGGATTGAGATCTCATGGTTTCCAATACTGGAAAACAGTAATCGAATCGACTGAGGCAGATAGGATTCCAAGTCTTCAGTACTGACGTTCAGCATTCAAATCGATTCAGGTGAATATGATATAAAGTCTGCAATGCTGAACATTAGTATTGAGATCGATAGAAGCATGTCGAGATCCCGATATTCCCAATACTGAAATACAGTACTGGAATCAATTGGGGCAGATAGGATTCCAAGTCCTCAATCCTGATATTCAGCATTCAATCCTACCCAGATGAATATGATATAAGGTCTCCAATGCTGAAAAGCAGTATTGAGACCTGAGAACCCGATGTTTCCAATACTGGGAAACAGATCTGCAATCGAATGGAGCAGATAGGATTTCAAGTCCTTAATACTGATATTCAGCATTCGATTCGATTCAGGTAAATATCATAGAAGGTCTGCAATGCTGAAGATCAGTATTGAAATCGATTGAAGCTGATCGAGATCTCAATGTTTCCAATTCTGAAAAACAGTACTGGAATCGATTGGGGCAGATAGGATCCCAAGTCCTGAATACTGATATTCAGCATTCAATCCTACCCAGATGAATATGATATAAGGTCTCCAATGCTGAAAAGCAGTATTGAGACCTGAGAACCCGATGTTTCCAATATTGGGAATAGATCTGCAATCGAATGGAGCAGATAGGATTTCAAGTCCTTAATACTGATATTCAGCATTCGATTCGATTCAGGTAAATATCATATGAGGTCTACAATGCTGAGAATCAGTATTGAGATCGATTGAAGCGTATTAAGATCCCGATATTCCCAATACTGAAATACAGTACTGGAATCGATTGGGGCAGATAGGATTCCAAGTCCTCAATACTGATATTCAGCATTCAGTCCTACCCAGATAGATATGATACAAGGTCTTTAATGCTGAAAAGCAGTATTGAGATCGATTGAAGCGGATTAAGAACCCGATGTTCCCAATACTGGGAAATATATCTGCAATCGATTGGGGCAGATAGGATTTCAAGTCCTCAATACTGATATCCAGCATTCATAACGATACAGGTAAATAGTTCATAAGGTTTCCGGTGCTGAAAATCAGTATTGAGATCGATTGAAGTGGATTGAGATAGCGACCTACCCAATACTGAGAGACAGTACTGGAATCGATTCAGGTTATTAGGATATAAGGGCTACGATACTCACAGTCAGTATTGACATCGATTAAAGTGGGCTGAGTTCTCGATGTTCCCAGTACTGGAAAATAATACTGGAATCGATTGGGGCAGATAGGATTCCAAGTTCTCAATACTGATATCCAGCTTCTAATTCGATCCAGGTAAATATCATATAAGGTCTGCAATGCTCGAAATCAGTATTGAAATCGATTGAGGCTGATTGAGATCTCGATGTTTCCAGTTCTGAAAAACAGTACTGGAATCGATTGGGGCAGATAGAATTCTAAATTCTTAATACTGATATCCAGCATTCATTCCGATTCAGGTAAATAGTTTATAAGGTTTCCGGTGCTGAAAATCAGTATTGAGACCGATTGAAGCTGATTAATATCTGACTATGAAGATGTAATTTTATCGGTCTTTGCGAGTTAAAGTCAGCAAATTTTGCTGAATTTTTAGCATCAATCGAGAATGGATTTTTCTCCACTCTCGATCAATGCACCTTTAGAGCCTCGTATGGGTTGCGAGGATGCATCTAAAGGATTTTGATGGAAAGGAATGAAAAGTAAAGATGAGAAATGAGAAACTTTATGAAAAATTTGGATTCTACGCTGATATTGTGCGTGTTTCGCCCTTCTCTCGTTGCTCGGGCTTTTCAAAGTGGTGGAAGAGCAATGAGAGTTTACCACTGACACGCGGCTCAAGTGGCCGAATGTTCGATGGTTTGAACGCCCTTATATACGGAAGTTCATCTTCGTTATGCGCTTGCGAGAAAGGTCAATTTAACCCGCTATTTCCATTTGATTTCTCAACATTTTTACTTTGGCAGCTCTTCGGCCTTCTGCCGGAGATATATGTAATTAATTTTGACACTCTATCGATATGATCGGATATCGTATTTATCACTCGCGGGAATTTCAAATTATGAAGATGTAATTTCATCTATGTATAGATGCATTCTCGATTGATGCTGAAAATTCACCAAAAATTTGCTGACGATAAGCATAGCAGACGACATCCAGATATACAGTGCATCAATCATATGATTTGTGGTTATGGCAAATGTTGTCAAGTGTTGTTTACTTCCAACAATCAGCTGGGTATTGTGAGTATTGCAAAATAATCATAAATAAACAGCAGCATTGGGTAAGTAAACCTGAAACAGATTACTGAAAGCATGTGTAAGCATATCATGGGTGTTAGTACTCATGGTATGAGGTGATGTGAAATATTAGTGTTTTGGTGATGGATGTTGATGTGTGATTTTTGCAACTAATGAACAAACTTATGTTTTTGCATGATGATGACATTATATGGGTTTGGTACTAATAACTCATGTAGTGCTGATGTCAGGAAATTGATTCCTTATGTGGTTTTACAGTGGAACTTGGTGCGTCAACTGGGGAGGATGGCCGATGTTACGGGGCAGAGGCATCAGTTGAGCTGCGTTGGACCACCACCATCATCAGATGGGAGCCAAGGTGCAGAATCTACATCATTTCCTCAGGATGGATGGGGTTCTAGGATTCAGAGAAAAAACTAGGTATGGATTTTTTTACTATCTTTGACCTTCCAATGTAAAGTTCTTTTTTACTATTTATATATGGACTTGCTCAACCATCAATGTTGAGTGAGTATCAAATATGATCAGCTGATGGCTGTCACATCATATGTGGAAATATATTCACTGACAACTATTATGAATATGGTCAGAATGAATGAGACTGAATGGAATTGCTTTCGCATGAATTCTTTCCTATTACTAATGTTTCTTTTCTTACTAATAAAGAATGGAATATATTATCAGATACTAATTTATGTTCTTGTTTCATGCTGCTGATACCACCTGATGTCAGAAATCCTACTTTAGCTTCCTGATTACCGCAAGTTGTTCCAGACTCCTGCTTTCTGCCTAAATCCATTATTCGACTACCACCGGTGGACCAATAAATGATAAGCAAGTACTACAGGGATAGGTGACTTGTATCAGACATGCTTCCATTGTGAGTGAATGTTAATCTCCTTGAATAAGAATTGTTAATAACTAATATATTTGTTTTAGGTGCAGACAACTAAAACAAATAACTAAACTATTATTCAAAATCTAAATATTAGTTCTTCATTCGCATGAATCAAAAATTTAAACTGATATATTTAAAAATCGAAATTGCCCAAACGTTAGCGTTGCATAGTCCCCTTGTACTCAGCATAATTTTCGGGAACCGTACAAATTATACTGAATACACACAAGGGGCAATTTTGTATAGAAGAAATTTCAATCGTTCTCTGTAAGTCGTAACATCTTATAACCTCTTCCGATGTTGAGTTGGTTCACTTGTAAAATTCGTAGAAAGACTACAACAATTAGTTCGAGATATATATGAATGACATTTGGACTAATATCGATATAATATCCGAGATTCCTTGAATCGTTAGTTTCCTTCTATATTTAAAGTTTTTGATCAATTTATGAAATTGGTCAACCTGGAAACTGCGATTCTGTGATGCTCTCATTGATCTGGTTACATCCCTGCTGCAAAAGTTTGATTGGATTCGATTGAAATACATCCAATCGTTCTGAATCTAGAATCTTATGATGAATTTGAAACATGACTTTCAGGATTGAAGAAGATTGGAGTTCAATAACGATCAATGATGTTGATCATGATTCGCACAGTATAGACCAATCTTCACCAATGCAGACTTTTCGCATTGAAAGTGAGATTGCCGATCAATCTCAATACTTACTGCCAGTATTCGGAAGTCGATGTTCGATCTGTATGAATGCTGATTCTCTTGATAGAATATCGCAATTCCAATCTGTGTCAATGCCATTAAAAAGCATTGACATGCTATAGGTCCTATCTACTTCAATCGATTCCAATACTGTTTTTCAGTAATGGAAACATCGAGATCTCAATCCGCCTGAATCGACCTCAATACTGACTAGGAGCATTGGAGACCGTAAACCCTATTCATCTGAATCGATTTGAATCCTAGATATCATTATTGGAATTCCGAAATCCTATCTGCCTCAATCAATCGCAATACTGTGTCCCAGTATTGGAAACATCGAGAACTCAATCCGCCTCAATCGACCTCAATACTGACTTTCATTTATTATTACAAACAACCGTCATACATATACATCACTCACATTACAGCTAAGGTTTCAATACAATTCAATACTTATTCTAATCATGATCGCATCAATACATCGCATTACATAACTAAACGCTATCTGGAGGTTCTGTCACTCATCAGTTTTATATAGGAACAGGAAAGATGGTTCGTCACTTGCGAGAAAGCAATCCCATGATATTTAGATGCAAACTGAGATGGTCATCGAAACGCCACCTAGGGTCAGCCACTCGAATTCAATCGGCCTCAATCGATTCCAATACTAATTTTCAGGAATGGGGATTTCAATGACTCACACTACGTCAACAGGTCTCAATACTGACTATGAGCATTGACGAGTTTGTTCATCGTCTTTAATCGATTTAAATGCTGAATATCAATATTGGGGACTTGAAATCCTATCTGCCCCAGTCAATTTCAGTACTATTTTCTAGTATTGGGAACATCGAGATCTTAACCCACTTTAATCGATTTCAATACTGACTTTGAGTATTCTAGCTCTTATATCCTAATAACCTGAATCGATTTCAGTACCGTCTCTCAGTATTAGGTAGAACGCTATCTCAATCCACTTCGATCGATCTCAATACTGAAAGTAAGTATTAGAAACCTTATATTCTATCTACTTGGGTCGATTTGAATGCTGAAGATCAGTATTGGAGGATTGGAATCTTATTTGCCCCAATCGATTCCAGCACTGTTCTTCAGTATTGGTTACATCGAGATATTAATCTGTAATTAACTTTGACACTCGATCGATATGATCGGATATCGTATTTATCACTCGCGGGAATTTCAAATTATGAAGATGTGATTTTATCGGTCTTTGCGAGTTAAAGTCAGCAAATTTTGCTGAATTTTTAGCATCAATCGAGAATGGATTTTTCTCCACTCTCGATCAATGCACCTTTAGAGCCTCGTATGGGTTGCGAGGATGCATCTAAAGGATTTTGATGGAAAGGAATGAAAAGTAAAGATGAGAAATGAGAAACTTTATGAAAAATTTGGATTCTACGCTGATATTGTGCGTGTTTCGCCCTTCTCTCATTGCTCGGGCTTTTCAAAGTGGTGGAAGAGCAATGAGAGTCTACCACTGACACGCGGCTCAAGTGGCCGAATGTTCCATTGGTTTGAACGCCCTTATATACGGAAGTTCATCTTCGTTATGCGCTTGCGAGAAAGGTCAATTTAACCCGCTATTTCCATTTGATTTCTCAACATTTTTACTTTGGCAGCTCTTCGGCCTTCTGCCGGAGATATATGTAATTAATTTTGACACTCGATCGATATGATCGGATATCGTATTTATCACTCGCGGGAATTTCAAATTATGAAGATGTAATTTTATCGGTCTTTGCGAGTTAAAGTCAGCAAATTTTGCTGAATTTTTAGCATCAATCGAGAATGGATTTTTCTCCACTCTCGATCAATGCACCTTTAGAGCCTCGTATGGGTTGCGAGGATGCATCTAAAGGATTTTGATGGGAAGGGATGGAAAGTAAAGATGAGAAATGAGAAACTTTATGGGAAATTTGGATTCTACGCTGATATTGTGCGTGTTTCGCCCTTCTCTCATTGCTCGGGCTTTTCAAAGTGGTGGAAGAGCAATGAGAGCTTACCACTGACACGCGGCTCAAGTGGCCGAATGTTCGATGGTTTGAACGCCCTTATATACGAAAGTTCATCTTCGTTATGCGCTTGCGAGAAAGGTCAATTTAACCCGCTATTTCCATTTGATTTCTCAACATTTTTACTTTGGCAGCTCTTCGGCCTTCTGCCGGAGATATATGTAATTAATTTTGACACTCGATCGATATGATCAGATATAGTATTTATCACTCGCGGGAATTTCAAATTATGAAGATGTAATTTTATCGGTCTTTGCGAGTTAAAGTCAGCAAATTTTGCTGAATTTTTAGCATCAATCGAGAATGGATTTTTCTCCACTCTCGATCAATGCACCTTTAGAGCCTCGTATGGGTTGCGAGGATGCATCTGAAGGATTTTGATGGAAAGGAATGAAAAGTAAAGATGAGAAATGAGATACTTTATGGAAAATTTGGATTCTACGCTGATATTGTGCGTGTTTCGCCCTTCTCTCATTGCTCGGGCTTTTCAAAGTGGTGGAAGAGCAATGAGAGTTTACCACTGACACGCGGCTCAAGTGGCCGAATGTTCGATGGTTTGAACGCCTTTATATACGAAAGTTCATCTTCGTTATGCGCTTGCGAGAAAGGTCAATTTAACCCGCTATTTCCATTCGATTTCTCAACATTTTTACTTTGGCAGCTCTTCGGCCTTCTGCCGGAGATATATGTAATTAATTTTGACACTCGATCGATATGATCGGATATCGTATTTATCACTCGCGGGAATTTCAAATTATGAAGATGACGGGGCTCGGAATTCCGCTTGCGGGAAACCTCGTCAATGGGGATGAAAATAATTTCACTCCCGCGTCTCGCTGGCCGGAGACGAGATAGTTGAGGGTTGAGCAGTCTTGTTTTGTTGAGTTGAGGCCTCAGCTTTCAACGCTCCGAGCAGCGCCAAGCGTTTGGCCTGTTGAAGTCCGTAGAGGTCTCGTCGGTGCTCCTCTTCGGAGCGGGGTACGTAGGTCTTGGGTCGTCTGTGTCGTTGGCTGGGACGGTCCATCCGTCCGGTCCAGGTGCATGGGCGTGCTCACGCCGTCGTCGGGGTAGGAACGGGGTTAGGCACTCGAATAATTCTCACGGTTTCAAGACACAATTGCGACTCGGTACTCGAGGTGCGAAACACAAACACTACGCACACTTGGTCACTCATGCCACCGGGGCAACTTGGAACGGTCGCGGCGGGGCACGTTGAGTCGGGTGCGTCGGGCCACGGCTGGGCCAAGTGTCGTGGAGACAGCGTCGCGACGGCGAGCTGGAGAAGACTGAGCTGCCGAGCTTGGGAAGCGCGGCCTTATATACCCATGTTCGTACGCTTGAGAAGCGTACGCGTAATGGGAGCGGCGCATTACATTAGCGGGAATGTAATGCGTGAGAACCGTACGGAGCGACGTACATTCGCTGGGTTTTACTAATTCGAAGATTTATGAGAGTGAATTATGATCTGCCGCGTACGTTGGGGGAGCGTTACTTTTCCGTTGTCGTAATAGGGCTGTCCAGTTACAAGGGTTTTTAGTATTTTTCCTGGAAAACTTTATGGCCTGATCGGTACGGTGGATAAGCGTTACTTCTCTGTTAATGTAATGTGACTGTCGAGTTACAAAATATTTTGAATGACTTTTTCTCGGAAAACTTTACGACCTGGGGCGTACGTTGGAGAAGCGTTACTTTCACGGTAAAGTAATGGGTCATGTCAGTTACAAAGTTTTCATGTCAAATTTCTAGGAACCGTAGATACAAGATCTATGCCGTGCGTACGCTGGAAGAGCGTACGATCGTAGTAATGGAAAAATTATATATTCGCGGCGATCAAGATTAAATGCGGGGGTATGCCCACGTCAAAGATGTAATTTTATCGGTCTTTGCGAGTTAAAGTCAGCAAATTTTTGGTGAATTTTTAGCATCAATCGAGAATGCATCTATACATAGATAAAATTACATCTTCATAATTTGAAATTCCCGCGAGTGATAAATACGATATCCGATCATATCGATCGAGTGTCAAAATTAATTACATATATCTCCGGCAGAAGGCCGAAGAGCTGCCAAAGTAAAAATGTTGAGAAATCAAATGGAAATAGCGGGTTAAATTGACCTTTCTCGCAAGCGCATAACGAAGATGAACTTTTGTATATAAGGGCGTTCAAACCATCGAACATTCGGCCACTTGAGCCGCGTGTCAGTGGTAAACTCTCATTGCTTTTCCACCACTTCGAAAAGCCCGAGCAATGAGAGAAGGGCGAAACACGCACAATATCAGCGTAGAATCCAAATTTTTCATAAAGTTTCTCATTTCTCATCTTTACTTTTCATTCCTTTCCATCAAAATCCTTTAGATGCATCCTCGCAACCCATACGAGGCTCTAAAGGTGTATTGATCGAGAGTGGAGAAAAATCCATTCTCGATTGATGCTAAAAATTCAGCAAAATTTGCTGACTTTAACTCGCAAGGACCGATAAAATTACATCTTCATAATTTGAAATTCCCGCGAGTGATAAATACGATATCCGATCATATCGATCGAGTGTCAAAATTAATTACATATATCTCCGGCAGAAGGCCGAAGAGCTGCCAAAGTAAAAATGTTGAGAAATCAAATGGAAATAGCGGGTTAAATTGACCTTTCTCGCAAGCGCATAACGAAGATGAACTTTCGTATATAAGGGCGTTCAAACCATCGAACATTCGGCCACTTGAGCCGCGTGTCAGTGGTAAACTCTCATTGCTCTTCCACCACTTTGAAAAGCCCGAGAAACGAGAGAAGGGCGAAACACGCACAATATCAGCGTAGAATCCAAATTTTTCATAAAGTTTCTCATTTCTCATCTTTACTTTTCATTCCTTTCCATCAAAATCCTTTAGATGCATCCTCGCAACCCATACGAGGCTCTAAAGGTGCATTGATCGAGAGTGGAGAAAAATCCATTCTCGATTGATGCTAAAAATTCAGCAAAATTTGCTGACTTTAACTCGCAAAGACCGATAAAATTACATCTTCATAGTCAGATATTAATCAGCTTCAATCGGTCTCAATACTGATTTTCAGCACCGGAAACCTTATAAACTATTTACCTGAATCGGAATGAATGCTGGATATCAGTATTAAGAATTTAGAATTCTATCTGCCCCAATCGATTCCAGTACTGTTTTTCAGAACTGGAAACATCGAGATCTCAATCAGCCTCAATCGATTTCAATACTGATTTCGAGCATTGCAGACCTTATATGATATTTACCTGGATCGAATTAGAAGCTGAATATCAGTATTGAGAACTTGGAATCCTATCTGCCCCAATCGATTCCAGTATTATTTTCCAGTACTGGGAACATCGAGAACTCAGCCCACTTTAATCGATGTCAATACTGACTGTGAGTATCGTAGCCCTTATATCCTAATAACCTGAATCGATTCCAGTACTGTCTCTCAGTATTGGGTAGGTCGCTATCTCAATCCACTTCAATCGATCTCAATACTGATTTTCAGCACCGGAAACCTTATGAACTATTTACCTGTATCGTTATGAATGCTGGATATCAGTATTGAGGACTTGAAATCCTATCTGCCCCAATCGATTGCAGATATATTTCCCAGTATTGGGAACATCGGGTTCTTAATCCGCTTCAATCGATCTCAATACTGCTTTTCAGCATTAAAGACCTTGTATCATATTTATCTGGGTAGGACTGAATGCTGAATATCAGTATTGAGGACTTGGAATCCTATCTGCCCCAATCGATTCCAGTACTGTTTTTCAGAATTGGAAACATTGAGATCTCGATCAGCTTCAATCGATTTCAATACTGATCTTCAGCATTGCAGACCTTCTATGATATTTACCTGTATCGAATCGAATGCTGAATATCAGTATTAAGGACTTGAAATCCTATCTGCTCCATTCGATTGCAGATCTGTTTCCCAGTATTGGAAACATCGGGTTCTCAGGTCTCAATACTGCTTTTCAGCATTGGAGACCTTATATCATATTCATCTGGGTAGGATTGAATGCTGAATATCAGGATTGAGGACTTGGAATCCTATCTGCCCCAATTGATTCCAGTACTGTATTTCAGTATTGGGAATATCGGGATCTCGACATGCTTCTATCGATCTCAATACTAATGTTCAGCATTGCAGACTTTATATCATATTCACCTGAATCGATTTGAATGCTGAACGTCAGTACTGAAGACTTGGAATCCTATCTGCCTCAGTCGATTCGATTACTGTTTTCCAGTATTGGAAACCATGAGATCTCAATCCGCTCCAATCGGTCTCAATACTGATTTTCAGCATTGCAGGCCTCATAACCCATTCGCCTGACCAATAGCGAAACTCATTTTTAGGCCGTTCCAATTCCGCCCAGCAGTATTGAATTTGATTCAAATGTAAGAAATCAGGAAGAGTTCAATACTGATTGTGAGTATTGAGAGGAATAGAATAACCAAGCACCAACGATTTCAGTTCGATTCTGTAGTATTTATCTCGATTAGTCAATGACGCGAAGAGTGATTGGATCATCATTGAATTCGATTAACGCAGTCAATTCAATGCTGCTTGGCATGATTCAGACTGATAGCAAAACTCATTTTCAGGTTATTCCAATCCTGCTCAGCAATATTGAATTCAATTCAAATACATGAAATTCAGAGGAGTTCAATACAGATTGTAAGTATTGAGAGGGATAGAATAACCATGCAGCCACGATTACAATTCGATTCTGTAGTATTTATCTCGATTGGTCAATGACGCAAAGAGTGATTGGGTCATCATTAAAATCGATTCACAGCGTCGAATCAATGCTGGTTGGCACGATTCACACCGATAGCAAAACTCATCTTCAGGCCGTTTCAATCCTGCTCAGCAGTATTGAATTCAATTCGAATACATGAAATTCAGATGAGTTCGATACTGATTGTCAGTATTGAGAGGGATAGAATAACCATGCAGCCACGAGTTCAAATCGATTCTGTAGTATTCATCTCGATTGGTCAATGACGCAAAGAGTGATTGGGTCATCATTGAAATCGATTAACGCGGTCGATTGAATGCTGCCCGGCAGGATTCGGACCTATAGCGAAGCTTATCCTCAGTCCATACCAATCCCGCTCAGCAGTATTCATTGGAATCGATTCACACCGTCATTTCGATGCTACCTGGCAGGATTCAGACGGATAGCAAAACTCATCTCCAGGCCATTCCAATCCTGCTCAGCAGTATTGTATTCGAAAGGTATATATGAAACCTAGAGGAGTTTAATACTAATTGTGAGTATTGAGAAGGATAGAGTGACCATGTACACACGATTCAAATCCGATTTTGTAGTATTCATCCCGATTGGTCAATCACGCAATGAGGAATTGGGTCGTCATTGAAATCGATTGACGGAGTTGCCTCAATGCTGCCTGGCAGAGTTCAGACTGATAGCGGAACTTATCCTCAGAGCGTACCAATCCTGCTCAGCAGTATTGAATTCGATTAAAATACATGGAATTCAGAGGGGTTCAATACAGATTGTAAGTATTTAGGAGGATAGATACCACGCTTCCACGATCCGGATCCCATCCCATAGTATCCAGTTCGATTGGTCAATGACGCAACGAGTGTTCGGGTTATCATTGAAATCGATTCACAGCGTCAATTCAATGCTGCTTGGCACGATTCACACCGATAGCAAAATTTATCTTCAGGCCGTTCCAATCCTGCTCAGCAGTATTGAATTCGATTCGAATACATGAAAATCAGAGGAGTTCAATACTGACTGTGAGTATTGAATGGATGAATGAATGATAACCTTCATTCGCCCGAGGGCGAAAATACAAAAATACAGTAGCATATGAAACATATGTCACTTATACATAAGGCCCCGGTTATTCGCAGTCGTACCGTGTATATCCGTGTAAAAAATGAGCCAAAATGGGGTAAAAAACCACGTGTTCCGTGCGTGTCCGTGAGGAGTTTTAAAGCAAATGCAGCTGTTTATCCGTGAATTTCCGTGTGCATGCAAGCTCATCTACCCGTGCCGATCCGTTTCATGCCCTGAGCTGAAGGGCGCATCCGTCCAGGTCCGTGTATCCGTGCAAACCCGTCTACCCGTGTCTATCCGTTTCCAGTCGGCTCCCTCATCGAATCCGTGCGGACCCGTGCAACCGTGTGTATCCGCTTTCGATATTCATCTTGTCAAATCCGTGCACACCCGTCTACCCGTGTGGATCCGTTTTGGTTCGTTTCGGTCATTTTATCCGTGCGGACCCGTGCACCACTGTATATCCTCGTACGCGAGCGGATCCGTGCAACCGTGTCTAGCCATTTTGGATGTTCTATCCGTCGCATCCGTGCACACCCGTGTATCCGTGTGGATCCGTTGCGGTTTGTTTCGGTCATTGTATCTGTGCAGACCCGTGCATCCGTGCGGACCCGTGCATCCGTGTCTATCCGTTTTCAATATTTGTCCCGTCGCATCCGTGCACACCCGTCTACCCGTGTCGATCCGTTTCCAGTCGGCTCCCTCATCGGATCCGTGCGGACCCGTGCAACCGTGTGTATTCGCTTCCAATATTCATCTTGTCAAATCCGTGCACACCCTTCTACCCGTGTGGATCCGTTTTGGTTTGTTTCGGTCATTGTATCCGTGCGGACCCGTGCACCACTCTATATCTTCGTAACCGTGCGGATCCGTGCAACCGTGTCTAGCCGTTTTGGATGTTCTATCCGTCGCATCCGTGCACACCCGTGTACCCGTGTGGATCCGTTTCGGTTCGTTCCGGTCATTGTATCCGTGCAGATCCGTGCACACCCGTCTACCCGTGTCTATCCGTTTTCAGTCGGCTCCGTCATCGGATCCGTGCGGACCCGTGCAACCGTGTCTATTCGTTTTCAATATTCTTCCCGTCGCATCCGTGCACACCCGTCTACCCGTGTCTATCCGTTTTGGGTCGCTTCTGCCATCGTTTCCGAGCAGACCGGTGCAACCGTGTCTATCCGTTCTGACTGGTTCTGCTCGTTAGATCCGCGCAGACTCGTCGACTCGTGTCTATGCGTTTAGCGATTAGATATGCTGAAATCGCCCAATCATCAGTCCCGGATCAGTTCTCCAGTTCTTCTTGGTCACACGCAAATATCAGAAACCGGCGTAAGAATAAGATCGTGAGTCTTTTCTCATCAAGCTCATTCATTCTCAGGCGATTACAGGCGATTTTTGAGAGCTAATCGTTCATAACCTGCACACGCCTTCCATTATCTATTATGACCATTACCTATTAATATGTCAGAATATAACTACTGGATGCGGAGATACCTGAGAATAAAACCAGCCAATTGCGTTTTTCTTCTCAAGCTACCCTAGATGAAAAGAAGAATGAAGCCAATTTGTCACGTAGAACCAGAAATACCGCGATGAAATAAAATAATAAATTTTCCATCGATGAAGTTCAGTAGTATGCAAAGTGAATTCCTAAAGCCTAAGAGTTGCACCAAATTCAAAGCTTTGCCCATCCCTACTGTCAAGCTAAATGTTGAAAAGAAAAGAATGGCGTATAGTGCAAGGAATTATTCCAATCAACTACCTCACCACATGAAAGTTAGTAAAAGTAATAAGGATTTGATCAAAGAATTGATCAGACACTGGCTTCAGAATAATGAGATAAACATATCATGAGATTTATCTTGGAATGACAGAAACAATTAAATTCATGCCTGATGTAATATTACATGAAATATTTTTTTTTTTTTTCGTTTACAATCTGTCCATGCTCGTTCTTAGGACTCTAATAACGAGTACATTTCTTGTTTTTTTTTTGACTGGGAAGTAGGAACTGCCAAATCAGTGGGCCTTCTACAATTTGTAGAGAACTAAAAATTGTTCGGGTGAACGGTAGGATGACGAAAAGTGTCCGGTAGAAAACAACACACACCCACACGGACATGCGTGCGCGCGGTCAAAGGGCAGGGATGATGGGTCTCCAACAGATTTCGGGGGCTATCGGGGAGGGAACTGTCACCTACAATTGATAGATTTTGGTGAGAGGAGGAAAATCTTCGAGGTATTCTTGAGATGAACGAATTTTTCTATATGAAAATATTGGATTCAGTGGGGATTTTCGTCAAAATTTTGCTGGGGTTTTTCTTGAGAGAATCACAGTTTATTCTCCAGAAGGAGCAAAAAGGATCTTACCGCATTTTGCCGCATACAAATCCTATGGGCCCAAGAATACCGCGGAAATATTTCTGCGGTACACGGCATACGGTTTACCGACTGGAACTGATCCTATGCAAGATTGCAATAAAACGCGAGTCACTTCGACATGTAACTATCACGGCAATAAGGCACGTATGCGCGGTCGACCGCTGCGGTTCCATTCTCTGCAAAAACACCGTAAGTGATTTTGCGCTGTGCCTACGAGTTTTTGCATAGGATTCGCGTCTTACGGTATCCTCGGCGAGAATTGTAGCATAATTCCGTGGATCCGCATAACAATGTTTATTTTTTAGTTGAAAACAACTATATTCGATAGTTACGTTCTATGAGCTTCGTTACATAGAGGATTATTAGATCTACACGGTGATTTTTCCATCTCATCTCCAATGAAATGCGCTACACAGTTTTTCGTCCGTAGGACAGTGGAGCTACGGTATCTTAGCTCATTCACTTCGTATTCGGAAGCGCTACAACATTTATCTGAATCATTCTGCTGTTCGACCAATACTCGAGCACAGAATTGCACGAAACCCTCTTTCTGAACCTTTGATCCCTGAATCCGTTTTCAATATTCTTCCCGTCGGATCCGTGCACACCGAAACGAACCGGAACGGATCCACACGGGTACACGGGTGTGTACGGATGCGACGGGAAGAACATCCGAAATGGCAAGACACAGTTGCACGGGTCCGCACGGATGCACAAGTCTGCACGGATACAATGACCGAAACGAACCAAAACGGATCCACACGGGTACACGGGTTGCACGGATGCGACGGGAAGAACATCCAAAATGGCAAAACACGGTTGCACGGGTCGGCAAGGATGCACGGGTCTGCACGGATACAATGACCGAACCGAACCAAAACGGATCCGCACGGTTGCACGGGTCTGCACGGATACAATGACCGAAACGAACCAAAAGGGATCCACACGGGTACACGGGTGTGCACGGATGCGACGGAAAGAACATCCAAAACAGCTAGACACGGTTGCACGGGTCCGCACGGATGCACGGGTCTGCACGGATACAATGACCGAAACGAATCAAAAGGGATCCACACGGGTAGACGGGTGTGCACGGATGCGACGGAAAGAACATCCAAAACGGCTAACACGGTTGCACGGGTCCGCACGGATGCACGGGTCTGCACGGATACAATGACCGAGACGAACCAAAACGGATCCACACGGGTACACGGGTGTGCACGGATGCGACGGGAAAAACATCCAAAACGGCTAGACACGGTTGCACGGGTCCACACGGATGCACGGGTCTGCACGGATACAATGACCGAAACGAACCAGAACGGATCCACACGGGTGGACGAGTGTGCACGGATGCCACGGGAAGAACATCCAAAACGGCTAGACACGGTTGCACGGGTCCGCACGGATGCACGGGTCTGCACGGATGCACGGGTCTGCACGGATACAATGACCGAAACGAACCAAAACGGATCCGCACGGATGCACGGGTCTGCACGGATACAATGACCGAAACGAACCAGAACGGATCCACACGGGTGGACGGGTGTGCACGGATGCGACGGGAAGAACATCCAAAACGGCTAGACACGGTTGCACGGGTCCGCACGGATGCACGGGTCTGCACGGATACAATGACCGAAACGAACATAAACGGATCCACACGGGTAGAAGGGTGTGCACGGAACTTCCAAAACGGATAGACACGGTTGCACGGGTCCGCACGGATGCACGGGTCTGCACGGATACAATGACCGAAACGAACCAAAACGGATCCACACGGGTAGAAGGGTGTGAACGGAACTTCCAAAACGGATAGACACGGTTGCACGGGTCCGCACGGATGCACGGGTCTGCACGGATACAATGACCGAAACGAACCAAAACGGATCCACACGGGTAGAAGGGTGTGCACGGAACTTCCAAAACGGATAGACACGGTTGCACGGGTCCGCACGGATGCACGGGTCTGCACGGATACAATGACCGAAACGAACCAAAACGGATCCGCACGGATGCACGGGTCTGCACGGATACAATGACCGAAACGAACCAAAACGGATCCACACGGGTAGAAGGGTGTGCACGGAACTTCCAAAACGGATAGATACGGTTGCACGGGTCCGCACGGATGCACGGGTCTGCACGGATACAATGACCGAAACGAACCAAAACGGATCCACACGGGTAGAAGGGTGTGCACGGAACTTCCAAAACGGATAGACACGGTTGCACGGGTCCGCACGGATGCACGGGTCTGCACGGATACAATGACCGAAACGAACCAGAACGGATCCGCACGGATGTACGGGTCTGCACGGATACAACGACCGAAACGAACCAAAACGGATCCACACGGGTAGACAGGTGTGCACGGATGCGACAAGAACGGGTAGACGGGTACCCACGGACAGAGCTTGCAAGCTCACGGAAGTCAACGGACATACTCCATCATCTTAGTTCAATGTTCTTACGGATGCGCACGGAGGGTATATTTTCTACACGGACATACACGGAATACGACTGCGAATAACCACTCATAATAAATACATTGAATCTGTAAAAATTTGTCGTTTTGGCTAAGGCTATTCGAATTATCACAGAAAGTGACTATTCATCTCGAGGCATCGTAAGATGCTAAGAGTCATGGAAAGTAAAAGAAAAAAAAGTCACGTTTTCATATATATATATATATATATATATATATATATATATATATATATATACATATATCAGTCTTAACAAAAAAGGTTGAGGAAAAGGAAACATTCTCCCGTTTGGGAAGACATATAGAAAAGACATGGGCCCGCAGTCATATCACAGGAATCTCAGTTCGGAAGCAAAAAAGCCACGCATAACTCAGCTGAAGTAGAAGACATCAATTGAAACGGGCTCATGCCTATCACAGTTTACGAATTAAAATAGTGTTCTTTCTCCACATCAATCCCCTGGGAGGATAGTGTCAACAGGAAGTCTTTCAAGGACTCTTTAAATAATGATATCTTCCCAAGCTGCCGAAAGCCCGGAGGAGGAAAGTCCCACAAATGAGCACATTGGACCTGGAAAGATCTTCTTCCATATTCAAGTCTCATGTTGGGAACTTTGAGTACCCACTCTTCTAGATCACCCCGTGCGGGGCGTTGGGATTAGTACCTGGTGAACATCGCAGCTGGGTAGCCAGGTTCTCCTAAGTGCATGATCTTGTGCATCAAGAGAGCTGCGAAGTACATTCTCCGCGAATCAGTACGTAACCAACCCAAGCGCTCCCTAAACGGGGCGATGTGCTCGTCTCTCCTAAGATCAAAAATGTATCTCACACATGAATTGCTCAGTCTCTGTACCCGTTGCCGCTGTTCGTTCGTGGCGTCGAGGTACACGAGAGGGATAGAATAACCGTGCACCCACGATCCCAATTCGATTCCGTAGTATTCATCTCGATCAGTCAATGACGCAAAGAGTGATTGGGTCATCATTGGAATCGATTGAAGCAGTCGACTCAATGCTCCCTGGCAGGATTGAGACCGATAGCAAAACTCATCTTCTGGCTGTTCCAATCGTACTTAGCGGTATTGGATTCGATTGAAATATATGAAATCTAGAAGAGTTGAATACTGATCGTGACTATTGAGATGGATAGAATAACCATGCACCCACGATTCCATCCCGATTCTGTAGTATCCATCTCGATTGGTCAATCGTGCAATGAGTGATTGAGTCATCATGGAAATCGATTAACGCAGTCGACTCAATGATGACCGGAAGGATTTAGACCGATAGCGAAACTTATCCTCAGAGCGTACCAATCCTGCTCAGCAGTATTGAATCCGATTGAGATATATGATATCTAGAGGAGTTAAATACTGATTATCAGTATTGAGAGGGATGGAATAATCATGCACCCACAATTCCAATTTGATTCTGTAGTATTCATCTTGATCAGTCAATGACGCAAAGAGTGATTGGGTCATCATTGGAATCGATTGACGCAGTCGACTCAATGCCACCTGGCAGGATCCAAACCGATAGCAAAACTCAACTTCAGGCTGTTTCAATCCTACTCAGCAATATTGAATTGGATTGAGATATATGAAATCTAGAAGAGTTGAATACTGATCGTGACTATTGAGATGGATAGAATAACCATGCACCCGCGATTCCATCCCGATTCTGTAGTATCCATCTCGATTGGTCAATCACGCAATGAGTGATTGGGTCATCATTGGAATCGATTAACGCAGTCGACTCAATGATGACCGGAAGGATTTAGACCGATAGCGGAACTCATCCTCAGAGCGTACCAATCCTGCTCAGCAGTATTGAATTCGATTAAAATATATGGAAACCAGAGGGATTCAATACAGATTGTAAGTATTGAGGAGGATAGATACCACGCTTCCACGATCTGTATTTCATCTCATAGTATCCAGTTCGATTGATCAATGACGCAACGAGTGTTTGGGTTATCATTGAAATCGATTCACAACGTCAATTCAATGATGCCTGGCAGGATTCAGACCGATAGCAAAACTCATCTCCGGGCCGTTCCAATCCTGCTCAGCAGTATTTAATTCGATTCGAATACATGAAAATCAGAGGGTCATCATTGGAATCGATTGACGCAGTCGACTCAATGCTCCCTGGCATGATTCACACCGATAGCAAAACTCATCTTCAGGCCGTTTCAATCCTGCTCAGCAGTATTGAATTCAATTCGAATACATGAAATTCAGATGAGTTTGATACTGATTGTCAGTATTGAGAGGGATAGAATAACCATGCAGCCACGAGTTCAAATCGATTCTGTAGTATTCATCTCGATTGGTCAATGACGCAAAGAGTGATTGGGTCATCATTGAAATCGATTAACGCGGTCGATTGAATGCTGCCCGGCAGGATTCGGACCTATAGCGAAGCTTATCCTCAGTCCATACCAATCCCGCTCAGCAGTATTCATTGGAATCGATTCACACCGTCATTTCGATGCTACCTGGCAGGATTCAGACGGATAGCAAAACTCATCTCCAGGCCATTCCAATCCTGCTCAGCAGTATTGTATTCGAAAGGTATATATGAAACCTAGAGGAGTTTAATACTAATTGTGAGTATTGAGAAGGATAGAGTGACCATGTACACACGATTCAAATCCGATTTTGTAGTATTCATCCCGATTGGTCAATCACGCAATGAGGAATTGGGTGGTCATTGAAATCGATTGACGGAGTTGCCTCAATGCTGCCTGGCAGAGTTCAGACTGATAGCGGAATTTATCCTCAGAGCGTACCAATCCTGCTCAGCAGTATTGAATTCGATTGAAATACATGGAATTCAGAGGGGTTCAATACAGATTGTAAGTATTGAGGAGGATAGATACCACGCTTCCACGATCCGGATCCCATCCCATAGTATCCAGTTCGATTGGTCAATGACGCAACGAGTGTTCGGGTTATCATTGAAATCGATTCACAGCGTCAATTCAATGCTGCTTGGCACGATTCACACCGATAGCAAAATTTATCTTCAGGCCGTTCCAATCCTGCTCAGCAGTATTGAATTCGATTCGAATACATGAAAATCAGAGGAGTTCAATACTGACTGTGAGTATTGAATGGATGAATGAATGATAACCTTCATTCGCCCGAGGGCGAAAATACAAAAATACAGTAGCATATGAAACATATGTCACTTATACATAATAAATACATTGAATCTGTAAAAATTTGTCGTTTTGGCTAAGGCTATTCGAATTATCACAGAAAATGACTATTCATCTCGAGGCATCGTAAGATGCTAAGAGTCATGGAAAGTAAAAGAAAAAGAAGTCACGTTTTCATATATATATATATATACTAGGGGGGGCAAGCCCCCCTGCTCGCTCCGCTCGCCAACCCCCGCTACTCCTGATTATTGATTTAAAGGAGTGGAGAATCAATAGTCCATCCATAGTAACTTAAGAAGTAATGAAAGTCTAGTCAGTTTCATTGATGGTCCTGGAGATTGTGGAGAAACTTCCTTGTAAAGGTCTCTCATTTAATATTTTTTATCCCAAAAGAAGAAGATTCTGCCAATGGCGTGTACGAGTATTGAGTCGATTTTTTTCACCACAAGGTATGACAAGTCATAGATACTTCAGAATACCCTTGGATTCAGAAAGTATTGAGAGTATTTTTTTGAAATCTGATGCCGATGAGAAGAAATTGAGGGAAGCAGGTGTTATCATCTCGGGTGAAGCATCAGTGATTCCCAAAGAATCGTTGGAGGTGGTGGATAGAACACTCCGTGACGCTTTTTACAATGACTCACCCTTTGGTCGAATATTGGTGATTTCAGGCGGGGATTTCAGACAAATCCTGCCAGTTTTGACCAATGGGAATAGACATTCTATAATCCAGGAAACTATCACATCGTCAGCCTTATGGCAATTGTTTAATATAATGAAGCTGACTAAAAATTTGAGATCTAAGGACCTGATTTTTCTAACATCCTTCTGGTAGAGGTGAGGGTAGAATTGATGAAGTGAAAGTGAGACCTGAGCGGAAGAGTAATGATGTACGTAGAACCCATATCCAAAGACATCAATGAAGATATTGCTACGAATAGAGTTGTTCTGTCATCTCATGAAGAAAATATCATAAAATTGAATAAGAAAATCTTGGAAATGTTCGATGGTCCGACTCCATCTTACTAAGCGTTGATCATGCGACTCACAAAGGTGTAGATCAAACCGAGGAGCACACTCATCTGGAATATTCAACCGAGTTTCTGAATAGAATTAGAGACGGTTTAACTCCACATGGACTTGATTTGAACGTAAATGCTATTGTGATGTTAATTTGGAATCTGATGATTCGGAATCTGAGAGTGGCGAAGGGTTTATGTAATGGGGTTCGATTAAAGATTAGGTAATTGTACAAGCATCATATTGAAGCGGAAGTGATAAGTGGGGAGAATATGGGGACAATAGTTTTCGTACCCAAGCTAACACTAACCAAGGGTGAGTCTTTCCCGCCGTTTGTAGTTCACAGGGAACAGCTCCCTGTGGTCTCGGTATTGGCAATGACAATTAATAAGTCTCCACGTGGAAGTTTAGATAAGGTTGATATTTATATAAAACGACAAATTCTCTCCAATGGACAGCTTCACGTTGCTCTTCCTCGGTGAAGAGATCAGAAGAATTCGTTTATTGAAAATAGATTCGATGGTTCAGATGAGATCGGAAAAAGTTGTTTGGGACGAGGTATCTGATGTTTGATATTTTTGTCATATATGATTGGAAATTCAAGTATATTGTTCTCAAATTCCATTAAGATGGAGTGAAATCTGGAGTTGGGGGAAACGATACAAGTATATGAACTGAGGGAGCAGGTAATCTTGTGGTGTTTGAACGAACAGTTCGAGAGAAAAGGTTGGAGAAGAATACGGCAAGTGCTCAAAATGATCAGATCGATCTACAGGAATTGAGTGTTTGGATGAAATAATAGCATTGCATGAAACAGAGAATATTCATTTTGAGAATTCACAGCGAATGTGAAAAATTCCTGGACTCAATTATTCGAAGAATAGAGTCCAAATTGGAGATGAAACAACGTTAGTAATTCAGTTAATTGATATGTATATCTATGATTAGAGATGTTAATGACATTGATATTACAGAACTATAGTTGCGTATGTTGACAAAGTATTTCGCGAATCTGAGTTCCAGAAAAAGGGCGATGGGAGTGAATTAGTGAGATGCGTACAGAATGGTTAACTTTGAACGAAATTGAGAATAATATTAGCAAATTCATCATCATATCAAATTGAGTATACGTGTATAAGTGATGATGTATGGAGAACCATATTTAAAGACATGACTGGAGATATTTCTACGAATAGAGTTGTTCTGTTATCTCATAACGAGAATATCATCGAATTGAACAAGAGAATCGCGAATATGACGTTGGAATATACAACAAAATGAAATTTAAAGATATACCTTTGAAAAAAGGAACAATAAGTGAGTTGAATTGGTGATGTTTCGACTATATGACACGATTTTCACACAAATCTTGTCGATTCTCCAGCGATAGAGGTTTATCTGAAGCATCAATGCGTTCAAAGGAATGAAAAGAATAAAAGTGGAATTCTGGGTGTACACAAATATACGTCACAAACTTGATGTTATTGTTGTGAAAGATGGAAACGGTCAAATTGAATCATACGATCGTGGAGTGGAGTTAGAAGTTTGCGGTGACTTACAAGAGAAGAGTTAATTTTCTGATCAATCAGATAAGAGTGGAAAGAATCGTTTCGAAATTGATTTCATTGAGTGGTCTTTACAGGTTCAACGTACATGTGACAGTGGAGGCTGTAGATGAATTGAAATTGTTAGGTGGTGAAAAGATGGAAATTGAGAACTCGATTCTGGAAAATGAAGTTTATGTTGTGGAAAAGTGTTCCGTCACACAAAGATTTTGGTTATTGATTTTTGATTCTCGGATATACTGTAAAATTTTTCTAATTCACATTTTTTTGGAAGAAATATACATCTTCTTCGTAACCCAAGCTCACTTTAAATGTTGTAATAATTGAATAATGAGACGGAAAATAATGATGATGAGAACGAGATCATTTCTAGAAGGCTGCAGAGGGAAATTGACAAGACTAAGGGACCTGCAGGGGCTCAGAAAAATTGACGGGCCCTCAGGGGCCCTCGGAGGCCCTCGGAGGCCCTCAGGGGCCCTCACAGGCCCTCAGGGGATCTCAGGGGAATCTCTCAGCCCCTAAGGTAAATATGGAACGTAATTTAGGTTATTTGGTCAGAGGCACTCGGGGCCCTCAGGGGCCCTCGGGGGCCCTCAAGGGACCTCAAAGGACCTCAGAGGCCCTCAGGGGCCCTACTGGGCATTCAAGGCAGTCAAGGGAATTCAGGGGAGTTCAAGGCAATTCAGAGGAATTCAGGGGAATTCAGAGGAATCTCATTCTTACTACTATATATTAGGGGGAGATATATATATACATATATCAGTCTTAACAAAAAAGGTTGAGGAAAAGAAAACATTCTCCCGTTTGGGAAGACATATAGAAAAGACATGGGCCCGCAGTCATATCACAGGAATCTCAGTTCGGAAGCAAAAAAGCCACGCATAACTCAGCTGAAGTAGAAGACATCAATTGAAACGGGCTCATGCCTATCACAGTTTACGAATTAAAATAGTGTTCTTTCTCCACATCAATCCCCTGGGAGGATAGTGTCAACAGGAAGTCTTTCAAGGACTCTTTAAATAATGATATCTTCCCAAGCTGCCGAAAGCCCGGAGGAGGAAAGTCCCACAAATGAGCACATTGGACCTGGAAAGATCTTCTTCCATATTCAAGTCTCATGTTGGGAACTTTGAGTACCCACTCTTCTAGATCACCCCGTGCGGGGCGTTCGGATTGGTACCTGGTGAACATCGCAGCTGGGTAGCCAGGTTCTCCTAAGTGCATGATCTTGTGCATCAAGAGAGCTGCGAAGTACATTCTCCGCGAATCAGTACGTAACCAACCCAAGCGCTCCCTAAACGGGGCGATGTGCTCGTCTCTCCTAAGATCAAAAATGTATCTCACACATGAATTGCTCAGTCTCTGTACCCGTTGCCGCTGTTCGTTCGTGGCGTCGAGGTACACGAGAGGGATAGAATAACCGTGCACCCACGATCCCAATTCGATTCCGTAGTATTCATCTCGATCAGTCAATGACGCAAAGAGTGATTGGGTCATCATTGGAATCGATTGACGCAGTCGACTCAATGCTCCCTGGCAGGATTGAGACCGATAGCAAAACTCATCTTCTGGCTGTTCCAATCGTACTTAGCGGTATTGGATTCGATTGAAATATATGAAATCTAGAAGAGTTGAATACTGATCGTGACTATTGAGATGGATAGAATAACCATGCACCCACGATTCCATCCCGATTCTGTAGTATCCATCTCGATTGGTCAATCATGCAATGAGTGATTGAGTCATCATGGAAATCGATTAACGCAGTCGACTCAATGATGACCGGAAGAATTTAGACCGATAGCGAAACTTATCCTCAGAGCGTACCAATCCTGCTCAGCAGTATTGAATCCGATTGAGATATATGATATCTAGAGGAGTTAAATACTGATTATCATTATTGAGAGGGATGGAATAATCATGCACCCACAATTCCAATTTGATTCTGTAGTATTCATCTTGATCAGTCAATGACGCAAAGAGTGATTGGGTCATCGTTGGAATCGATTGACGCAGTCGACTCAATGCCACCTGGCAGGATCCAAACCGATAGCAAAACTCATCTTCAGGCTGTTTCAATCCTACTCAGCAATATTGAATTGGATTGAGATATATGAAATCTAGAAGAGTTGAATACTGATCGTGACTATTGAGATGGATAGAATAACCATGCATCCGCGATTCCATCCCGATTCTGTAGTATCCATCTCGATTGGTCAATCACGCAATGAGTGATTGGGTCATCATTGGAATCGATTAACGCAGTCGACTCAATGATGACCGGAAGGATTTAGACCGATAGCGGAACTCATCCTCAGAGCGTACCAATCCTGCTCAGCAGTATTGAATTCGATTAAAATATATGGAAACCAGAGGGATTCAATACAGATTGTAAGTATTGAGGAGGATAGATACCACGCTTCCACGATCTGTATTTCATCTCATAGTATCCAGTTTGATTGATCAATGACGCAACGAGTGTTTGGGTTATCATTGAAATCGATTCACAACGTCAATTCAATGATGCCTGGCAGGATTCAGACCGATAGCAAAACTCATCTCCGGGCCGTTCCAATCCTGCTCAGCAGTATTTAATTCGATTCGAATACATGAAAATCAGAGGGTCATCATTGGAATCGATTGACGCAGTCGACTCAATGCTCCCTGGCAGGATTGAGACCGATAGCAAAACTCATCTTCTGGCTGTTCCAATCGTACTTAGCAGTATTGGATTCGATTGAAATATATGAAATCTAGAGGAGTTCAATACTGATTGTGAGTATTGAGAGGGATAGAGTAACCATGCACCCACGATTTCAATTCGATTCTCCAGTTTTCATCTCGATTGGTCAATCACGCAATAGGTGACTGGGGGACGATTGGAATCGATCCAGGGCTAATGACTTGAATCTCTCCATTCATGATTGAGACAGATGTGAATGAGCAAGGCTATTATACGCCAGTACTGCAGAGGAGTATTTGGTTCGATTGAGGAATGTTTCAACAATAGTATTCGGAAGACGAAATTCAATCCTGTCTTTTGGTATTGGTTAGAATAGACAATTAGTATCGTTCCGCAAATTCAATCAGTTTCTGGAGCATTGATCTCGACAGAGCAGTGGGAGACGGGATCCATCATTCAATTAGATTGATTCCAATACTATATTGGTTCATTCAAACATATTAAACCAGCAAAGATCTTCCATCCATCCATCCGGATCCTATCCTATGCTGAATACTAGTATTGGATTTCATTCGCTTACATCAATCCTCTTCAACAGTATAGAATTCGATTTGCAGTTGTGATCTCAAATCTACAATTGTGGATTCAGCTAGATTGGGTCTGTGTTTGATTGATCTGCATTGAACACCAATACTGCTCTCGCCGGTTGAATGATAGAACCGATTGAAATGTATTCATCCTGATTCGATTGGTTTTCAATATATCCCAATCGATCTCTTGCAGCAGGGATCCGTTACCAGTTGCGATTCGACTTTGCGTCGATGATTGCGAGACTCAATCGCAAACAAACTACTGCCCTGCTTATCCCCAAACTCTGTGAAGTGTGCAATATTAGCCGGTACTTTTAGCAAGGATAATGGAAACACTTGCAATCGCTTCATATTGTTCACTGGTAATCGGATACCACGAACTTGACGGACTGGTAGTGGCGTAAACGCGACGACAGTCCCCTTGTAACGGGTTAGGAACTCAATTTTCGTTTTTAAAGACGATGATTTTCCACCTGAATCAACATATTCGTTCTCATAATGTTCTTGAATTGAATTTATACACAAATTTCGAAGTTCTGTTTATTCATCTTCGCTGATTGCTGAATTTTCATATTTGATCTCAAGAACTTTACCATCTATTCCGAAAGAAAGAGTACCATTTTTTATATTGATATTCGTATCAAATCTTTCAAAGTTTCCATACCGAGTATCGAATCACGTGCCAACTTTGGGACCACAAAGGAATCGGTAGAAGTTAGAGTCTCCTGGACCAGTATCGCGGCTCTGAATTGTTTTTTCAATTAAACTGATTTTTCACCGGTGAAGCCGGTAGCTTGCATGCTTGTTAGTGGTAAGGTTGGGAATATTTGCTAATTTTTATAATGATTCTTGTATATCTCAGCTGAGATACAAGTTGATTTACTTCCAATGTCAATCAATGCTTTGATCTTCACTCCATTAATTGTAATTACAGTTTCAGGACAATAACTCGGTTCTCTTTTTTTTATTGGAGAACAATATAAACTCTCTTCTAATAAACTCTCACGTGGACTTGAAAGAATAACATTAATCTGAGCATTGTCAGGAAAAATCTGTCCTATTACTGATTTCTGCTCGGTATCCCTCTTAATCGTAATTTCCTTGACGATTTCCGGTACCAAATTAGCCTGCGAAGAACTAGCATGCTCGGATGACCCCTGGGAAAACTGAGTCATTCTAGGCGGAACTATCTGTCGTCCTTCACCTTGACTATGAGTCCCTGTGGGTAACATCTTATTCATAACTTGTTGGACCTTCCCGTCTGGTTCCGTAATGATGCCTTCGGAAACACGCTCGGAGGAATACTTAATCAGCTCCTCAGTGCAAGACTCAGAGATTTCCTGAATAATGACTCTACTTGAAAGTACCGGAGCGGTTTATTGCTTTTCAGCCTTCGAAAAACTTTGATCTCAACCCGTTCTACAGTAATGTGATCATTATTTGATTGTTTGTGTTCCCTTTTGAACTTATTTCTCTTCAAACGCCTATCTACTTCTCTCGTTGCATTGAGCGAATTTGAATTGATACTGGAATATTTGATTTTACTTTGGCGTTCCGGGATCAATGCAACGACTATTCGTTTTCCGATTCATTGCATTGGTCCTCGGATTCCTCATCCTCAACCTCATCAACAACAAATATCTCTCATATGTTATTCACTTCTCTAAAATTTCTCGAATTTATTTTAGATTTTTGGAAAGTCTTCTTTTGGGACTCATCGTCTCTACTTATATGAGGACGCTGAGGTGTCTGATTGGGAGTAGATTGCGATTCTTGTTAGAAATTTAATCTATTTTGCGGGGTAGAAGTTCTTAACTCCTCGCGAATCCGATTCGGTGTACCAGCGCTACGTTGCCCACTCGTATCAACATTTTGTTTTGAACCAGAGTTGTTCGAGTTCCGAATAAATTGACGTCTATCCTGATCATTGAAATTGACATATCGAGCGTTGGTCGCAGAACAGTTCTAAGACCCAGCGTTATCAATTGTGCCCAAAAGTTTGATTAATTGATCAATTGATACTCAGTTTTTCATCAAGATTGTTTGTTGAATATTTTCATCAAAATGTTTTGAGAATCTCTCAATAATGACTCGATCACATGGAGCATCATTAAGTTGATTTAATTCATTATAAACTCGCATAACATATTCACTTCTACTGTAACTTCCTTTTGCTTCATAGAACCCAAATTCCAATTTTCTACGATTTTTATCTTGTATTGCAGAATTCCAATACTGGGATTTGAATTTACTAGAAAACTGGTCGATACTAGAGACACTGGAGGGACCGTACTCCCACCACTCTCGTGCAGCACCTTTTAATGATTGAGACAGCGTTAACCGTAACACATCTTCGTCGAAATCCATCAACGTATAATATCTCGTAATATTCTCTAAGTATCTACAAGGTCTATCGTGAGAAGCCGCACTAAATGTGGGAAGTTCATATTTCATTTTTGGTAAAACATTAGTCACTGGACTGTGATTGCTTCGACGCATGAAATTTTGAAATTCAGCTCTCTGATTGCCTACACGTTCTTCAAGAGAATTGTGTCGATCAGATACATCAGTGATTATTTGAGTTTGGAGTTCAGCCGTTCTCTCTACTGACTTTACTGATTGAGTGTTGATTTTAACACTATTTCCAACAGCTTCAAGTGTCTCAGATAAATATTCAATATTCTCGTCGTGAACCGTGAGTTTATTTGAATGACGAGAAGTAGTTGAAGAGAACTTAGAATTCAATGCTCCTAACTGTTTACACATTTCATCCAAATTTCGTAATCTTTGCTCATGTTCGTCTGCCCGACGTCGTGCTAACTGATCCCGAGATCTTAAGTCACGTATGCTATGTCTGACTTCATCTTCAAAATCGACTGGCTCATCATTCAAAGGTGCTCCGACTTCTGAACGTGTTTCCTCGGAATCAGGGTCAATTTCACTCGCGCCTAACCGAGGACCTGCTGCGCTCATGTCAAGTGAGCGACGAACATCAGAGCGGGTTTCAATCGACACATCGATTGCCGGATCTATGTGCACGATGCGCCGTGTATCGGAACGCGTTGACATGGTACGCGGAGCTACTCTTCTGCCTCGACCACGTCCCCCTCGCCCCCTAGTTGTGGGATTCGCTGGTTGTGCATCACCTGATGCTCCATCACCCATATTATCCGGCATTTTGTACCGACCAAACAACTACTGACGAAATATCACTATGTGTGGATTACAAGAATATAAAAAAAAATGTAACAACCTTCTTTTCTCGACGTCGTTCCCCACAAGGGGTGCCAATGAAAGGTTCAGTTTTTTACCGTGAAGCGGGAAATGACTGAAAGTAAGGTCTCGATGATGATTTTATCTAGTTGATCGATAGATATATTGTCACTATATATCGTATGACCCATCTATGGTGGACGCACCTTGGCATTTTTTTTCCTCGCGGGGTACAAATTCGATCGAAAATGATTTTTGAATGGTTCAACCGTTTGTCTTGGAAGGTGAGGTGAACAAATTCAGGAAATGGAAAATTCGATGCGAATTGGAAAATTTTTTTCCAAAAAATGCGAAAAAATACATTTGGGTGGTGGGATCGTGAAGATCGTGGAATTTTGGATATGGGATGAGTCGAGTGGTATTTTTTGGATTATCCAAAATCGATTGTCAAGGATCCAAAAATACCAGAAATTTGAATTTTCCAGTCATGGCGGGTGGATTCTGCCGGAAGCGTCGTGAAGGTTAGTATTCCCTGGGGGATTTGTTTTTGGTCAACCTGTATGTTTACATTTACTAATTTCTAACCCTCGCGCATTGTAGGTGGATTAATTAATAATTAGTGTAGTTTTCCAATTAGCGTGTTTTTTGTTGAATCGAAGAACTATGATTATTCAATAATACATGGGTCTCCGATTTTTCGTCGATTATCGGGGTAAATAATGGCATTGTTGACGCCGTGCCAGTCGACAGGGGTGATTGTACCCCGTTTGTTGTCGGCAATAGCATCGCAGGTTCAGTGCTCCAGATCGTAAATAATTATTTTGCCTTCAAGAACAAGTTAAGTGTGAGTGTTGTGTCGCATTATCAAAATCTTCTAAACCAGGTGTGCCCTCACCTCGAGCTCGAGTGTGTCGCGGAATCGGGTGAAACCTACAGCTATCCGTGTTGTCATGCTTCATAGCGGGCTCTAATCTTTATTTCATCAATTTGCTGCTATGAGGGGGCCTTGTCATAGCAACTGAACCAGATGTATCAATTTTATAGCAGAAGCTTATCGCTTTCACTACTGAAACATACTCAGCATCTCGCCACCTGCTTGCTGAGCAACTCCCAGCAGAGCAACAGTGTATCATCTTCTAATTCTCAGATTAGTACTATTTCATAAAGTTTACTAGTAATCACCCTATCTTCTTGTTTCTGAATGTATTTCTTTGTAGTGCTGTTTTCATTTTAGGTTTTCTCATGCCGTACAGTGAGTTCAGGTATGGCTGATGATGGTTTGGTTGTGCATTGTGTGTGGGAGCCATCGTGCATCTACAATGCTGGAATCCTCCAAGACTTTGTGAGTATTTCTCTTCAAAAACCAAAATGTATCTTATTGCTGTTTTATAACCCTTGTGAAGATTTGCGAGTGTTGTCAGGCTCCATTGAGAATTCCTTTCTTTCGAACGTAAACTGATGTAGAGCTAGTGAGTTGCTCAATTGATTTTATATGAACCAGCCTCTACTCTTGGTCGTTATAATGTGACATTATGGTTTAGATCTCTCAGTTTTAAAATCACCAAGTTCTGTCAATTTTGAGCGAACCTTTGAGAATTCATTGTTCATGTTGTTAGTGAGCAAATAAGAGTCACAATTTTGTCTTCCCTTATGCATCAAGAATGACCTCATTGTCAAATTGTCACATCTTCTCAAGATGTTGTTGATAGTTTCTTATTGTTTCATTTTTCATATTCACATGTGTTTCAGATATCCAAAGCAGCGCAAACTAGGTTGTGAGCAATTGGGTTGAGACCGTGGTTGCTCTAGAGGCCTGGGACACTGATTTTAGTTTTATACCAATGTGTACCGTTGGACAGTTTATAGCCTGCGAATGTGAAACCCTTGCCAGTGTGGAATCTGAGCCTATGTGGATGCCTGCTCAGGTACAAATGGCTGCAACCAAGGATTTTCTTATCATCAATACAAATCTTCCATCCGCATGTTGTGTTAAACCTCTCCAATGCAGGTACGCATACTCTTGGCTTTTTTTATAGGATGTCTTATGGTATATTCTTCATTGTTTTGCCAAGCTAAAACTGTGCATGATTACTTTCTCTTCCAGTTAACCACAAATAGCATTCCAGGATGGTCATATTCAGTTAATCATTGCTTATTATTTTTCTTCGCTGCTCATAGTGCTGGTGCCAGTTACATCTTGTAAGCTTTTGATTGCAATGCTGTATCAGTTGATCGATAACTGACTATTCCTGAGCCTAACAACTGGTGCATTCGCTGATTAATTTCTCCAAACATTAGCAAGTATAAATTCGTGTAATGCTTCAACTCGAGAACATGATTTTGAGAAGCACAGTGTAAAGATTATTTCTGTGGTGGAGAACGTGTTGCTCTGAACTGCCAACAATATAATACTGTGAGGTAAAGTTTTATTTTACAAATTATATTGGATTTAGGTTACTTATGATTCCAACCCATCTCTGCCTCAAAATATTTATCACACTATCCGTATGACTGGTCCGAAAGCTGAACAACCAACCCTCGAGCTGTAGTAGACATGATTTTGTAATCGATTTGGATTCCAATATACTCCATTACGTGCGTAAGGACTGAGGAGGGAGGTGGCACGCGAATCCCTCCACTCGACATTCAACATTCAATATCATTTGGATATGACGAGCGAACCCTGTAGCAGTAGTAGACCGAGGTTCAATTGCTCGAGTAGTCGAGTAAGTCAGCTCCTGAATTCGTTCACTAATCGGCTAAATCCTTTCATACCCTCCAGTTTTGGGCTCAAATGATTGGTGGCACATCTAATAATCAACATTAATAAGAAATATTGTTTAAAAATTGGGGCAAGGCATAAATAAATAATAAAAACATGCATCTTTCCGTTTTTTTTTGGTTCTTCCATTGTAAGTCGGAAAATATTGGTTTTTCGAGAAAACTTGTTCAGAGGTAATTTGTAGATCTCTAAACGATCTACAAAATTGGTTCACTTACTTTTTCCCGTAAAATGCATCCTCTTGGAGTTATCCTTGATCAAAGTTATAATCGAATTTGTTTAAATAAATTCGCTAAAATTGCTTATAACGGGTTCAAATTATTTTCCCTAGGTAATTGAGCCAATTTTGAAAAGAAAAGGTCTCTTGGTATTTTTTCTTTAATTTGATCGTTTTTGAGTAATGAGAAAAAGCAGATTTCGCAACTTCCAAGTCGAAGTGCTGTCATGAAAGCACCGTATTGAGGGTTAGAAGTCGCGAAGTTTGCTTTTCTCATTACTCGAAAACGATCAAACTTGGGAAAAAATACCAAGAGACCTTTTCTTTCCAAAATTGACTCAAATACCTAGGAAAAATAATTTGTGCCCGTTATAAACAATTTTGGCAAATTTATTTAAACAAATTCGACTATAACTTGAATCAAGAATAACTCCAAAAATACGCATTTTACGGGAAAAAAGTGTATGAACAAATTTTGTAGTCCGTTTGGAGATCTACAAATTACTTTCGGACAAGTTTTCTCGAAAAACCAATATTTTCCGACTTATAATGGAAAAACCGAAAAAAGGACGGGAAAATGCATGTTCTTATTGTTTATTTATGCCTTGCCCCAATTTTTGAACAATAATTTATATCAACATTTATTATTGGATGTGCCACCTATCATTTGATCTCCGCTTTCCTTTCTGGGAATGACGAATCGACCCTGCAGCAGTAGTAGACCGAGGTTCAAGTGCTCTAGCGATCCTCGTCTATACCTTGATCCGTATTAGATTTCCTGGATGATTATGACAAGAAATTGTATAATATCGTACGAACTATCTTGAAAATGTGAGTTGGAACCCACAGCCGTCACAAAATCGGTTCTGGTCCGAGAGCCGTACAACCATCCTTCGAGTAGTAGTAGACATGACTCGCCAAAATACTGAAGTCGGGGCATTTCGTAAACGTGCTTCTGTTAGTGTGTTTACATTCAACAGGATAGCTCGGGCGGGACATTGTCAGAGTGATGCTGGGTGTTTGAATTTATTTGAAGGACTTTGTGAAGAATTCTTCGCTGAAGAAGCATCGTTTGACATATGACGCGGAGCAGGTGCCGATATGACAACATAATCGTTACAAATGTTTTAGTCATCACTCACCAATCTATCATATTTGTCATCAAATTTCTCATCAAAAGGATGCAGGTAGGTTATTTTTTCGGATCGAATCTGTCTCTACAGTCAAATACGAATCAGATTCAGGTATTATCTGTATGTTCTAAGGAAGAGTCTCGTGGGAATATGAGTACAAATTCATGAGAGAAATAGATTCCCTCGACATAGATAGCCGATGAGATTCTGACGATATCTTGATACCGAGGAGACACAAATACTGTTAAACAGTGGATCTCGAAAAACTCATCTTTGTCATTAAAATTCTCATCTCAAAATTGAAACCAGCTATCTTTGTCGCACGAATCTGTCCGTACACTTGATTACGAATCAGATTCGGGTAACATTTTCATGTTCTGATCAAAATTCTGGCGAGTTTTTTAACACAAATGTATGTGAGAAACAGCCTTGTTCCGATGTCAATGAGAGATGAGATTTTGACGATATCGTGATACTGAGGCAACATGAATCCTCCCAATCAGTGGATCTCGAAAAACTCATCTTTGTCATCGAAATTCTTATCTCAGAATTGGAACCAGCTATCTTCGTCGCACGAATCTGTCCGTACACTTGATTACGAATCAGATTCGGGTATCATTTTCAGGTTTTGATCAATAGACCCGCGGGATTTTGGACACAAATTAATGAAAGAAATAGCTTTTTTCAAGATCGAAAGCCGATAATATCCTGACGATATCTTGACCGAGGAGACATAAATACTGTCAATCAGTGGATCTCGAATAACTCATCTTTGTCATCGAAATTCTCATCTCAAAATTGAAAGCAGCTATCTTAGTCGCATGAATCTGTCCGGACACTCAAATACGCTTCAGATTTGGGTAACATTTTTATGTTCTGATTAAAAGTCTCGCGAGAATTTGAACACATATGTATGAGATCCACTGATTGGCAATATTTACGCGAGCTCAGTATCACGATATCGCCAGAATTTCATTTTTCATTAACATTGGAACAAGGCTGTTTCTCTCATACATTTGTGTTCAAATTCTCGCGAGACTTTCAATCAGAACATAAAAATGTTACCCAAATCTGAAGCGTATTTGAGTGTCCGGACAGATTCGTGCGACAAAGATAGGTGATTCCAATTTTGAGATAAGAATTTTGATGACAAAGATGAGTTTTCCGAGATCCACTGATTGTGACTATTCATGTTGCCTCAGTATCTCGACATCGTCAAAATCTCATCTTTCATTGACATCGGAACAAGGCTGTTTCTCTCATACATTTGTATTCAAAAACTCGCCAGAATTTCGATCAGAACATAAAAATGTTACCCAAATCTGGAGCGTATTTGAGTGTCCGGACAGATTCGTGCGACGAAGATAGCTGGTTTCAATTTTGAGATGAGAATTTTGATGACAAAGATGAGTTATTCGAGATCCACTGATTGACAGTATTCATGTCTCCTCGGTCAAGATATCGTCAGAATATCATCGGCTTTCGATCTTGAAAAAAGCTATTTCTTTCATTGATTTGTGTCCTAATTCCCGCGGGTCTATTGATCAGAACCTGAAAATGATACCCGACTCTGATTCGTAATCAAGTGTACGGACAGATTCGTGCGACGAAGATAGGTGATTCCAATTTTGAGATAAGAATTTTGATGACAAAGATGAGTTTTTCGAGATCCACTGATTGTGACTATTCATGTTGCCTCAGTATCTCGACATCGTCAAAATCTCATCTTTCATTGACATCGGAACAAGGCTGTTTCTCTCATACATTTGTATTAAAAAACTCGCCAGAATTTTGATCAGAACATAAAAATGTTACCCGATTCTGATTCGTAATCAAGTGTACGGACAGATTCGTGCGACAAAGATAGCTGGTTTCAATTTTGAGATAAGAATTTTGATGACAAAGATGAGTTTTTCGAGATCCACTGATTGTGACTATTCATGTTGCCTCAGTATCTCGACATCGTCAAAATCTCATCTTACATTGACATCGGAACAAGGCTGTTTCTCTCATACATTTGTATTAAAAAACTCGCGAGAATTTTGATCCGAACATAAAAATGTTACCCGATTCTGATTCGTAATCAAGTGTACGGACAGATTCGTGCGACAAAGATAGCTGGTTTCAATTTTGAGATGAGAATTTTAATGACAAAGATGAGTTTTTCGAGATCCACTGTTTAACAGTTTTTATGTCTCCTCGGTATCAAGATATCGTCAGAATCTCATCGGTTATCTATGTCGAGGGAATCTATTTCTCTCATAAATTTGTACTCAAATTCCCACGAGACTCTTCCTTAGAACATCCAGATAATACCTGAATCTGATTCGTATTTGACTGTAGAGACAGATTCGATCGGAAAAAATAACCGACCTGCATCTTTTTGATGAGAAATTTGATGACAAATATGATAGATTGGTGAGTGATGACTAAAACATTTGTAAAGGTTATGTTGTCATATCGGCACCTGCTGCGCGTCATATGTCAAACGATGCTTCTTCAGCGAAGAATTCGTCACAAAGTCCTTTAAAATAAATTCAAACACCCAGCATCACTCTGACAATGTCCCGCCCGTGCGATCTCGCTGAATGTTTTGTTGGTCCGTAGGGCTCCAGCGAGGTAACTACACTAATGTGTAGAGGGCATTTTCCTAAAAATTTTCCACCCTAGGTGGGCATTGTGCGTTTGTTTAAACCGGAGGTATGAATTTTTTAAATAATTATTTTTGAGGTTGTATATGTCCGTCGTGCTCGAGTGCCCACCATATGTTTATTTGGAAGCTTCTTCAGCGTAGATTGGAATAACTTCGAGGTAGGCATTCTAGGTTCATTCAAAATTGGAAAATTTGAGGCGTTAAAGGTCGATTTTTGTTTATAAAGGGGTAACATGACGATTTTTCGCCAAAAACTCAAAAACAATGTGCTTCATCGGAATTTTAAAAGAATACTTTTCTGTTCATCTTCCCGAGATTTTTCAATTTGTATGATTGTGTTTTTTCTCAGAAATACGTCATTTCTGAGAAAAAACAGAAGAATATAAATTAAAAGACCTCAGGAAGATGAACAAAAAAGTATTCCTGTAAAATTTCGATAAAGCGCATCATTCTCGAGTTACACGCCAAGATAGGTTCGAAACTCCCGTTTTCACATCTTGCAAGGCCAGTATCTCAGAAATGACGCATTTCTGAGAAAAAACACAGGAATACAAATTGAAAGATCTTAGGAAGATGAACAGAAAAGTATTCCTGTAAAATTTCGATTAAGCACATTGTTTTTGAGTTTTTGGCGAAAATCGTCATTTTACCCCTTTATCAACAAAAATCGACCTTTTACCCCTCAAATTTTCCAATTTTGAACAGACCTAGAATTCCCACGTCGACGTTATTCCAATCTACGCTGAAGAAGCTTCCAAATAAACATATGGTGAGCACTGGAGCACGACGGACATATACGACCTCAAAATTAATTATTTGAAAAATTCATAGCTCCGGTTTGAACAAACGCACAATGCCCACCTGGGGTGGAAAATTCTTAGGAAAATGCCCTCTACACATTGGTGTAGTCACCTCGCTGGAGCCCTACGGACCAACAAAAGGTCCACCGGAGACCGGACTATAACGTAGAAATCTAACAAACAAAACATTTGTTGGACTAACAAAACATCCGTTTGTGAAACCCTTCATTTGTGATATTCACAAATTCATCTGTAAATATAACAAATTCAAGAGCCAACAAACGGGCGTTTGTGAATCCAACAATTTATTTTTTCCCGTGTAGCTATAACGATTTGAGATAGGAAAAGTTACTGGAATTCTGCAAAAAATGTAGACATAATTTTGATTTGTGTGCCAATGTTTGAAACAAAACTCACAATCATTTTTTATGGTTATAGATGTTCATATAACAACCTACAGAACCGGCAATGTTCACTTTGAAAGAAATTTGAGACCCAACTAACGACCATGAACAGTTTTCCCGTAGAATTACTCACATTCAAACGTACATCGATGTGTTGAATAGCTCTCTTCATAAATTTTGAAATGAGACTTGTCACGTTATGCTTGGATGACAGAGTCAAGGTAAACCAGCCTCACGAGGCAAAGGTAACGGTGGTAAAAATTTTGATGCTGTAAACCTAACTCGTGGTTTCGACAGCTTTCAAATGCAGACTTATTAGCCTCATCTAACTTAGTATAGATTAACTACTTGATCAAGTTCAAACGCGTCAAAACTCATTTTGATGCATTCGGAGCAACTGGAGCCAAGCCGTCTCGATTTCACCAAAAAAACCTTAGTGAAACAACGGTGGAGTGCACGAAATCGTACCCTTCTCTTGCACACCCGCACCAGTAGATTATGCGCCCGAGTGCCGCAATCGGAGAATTTCCATAACGAAGGCTGCAAACTTGTTTGCAGCTCGAGACATGGAAAGCCGCGATTGCGGTACGAGGTACATAAGAATTTTTAGAGTCGCTCAGCTACAATCTAGCACGTTGCGGGCCTTCTACGCGGCCATCAAGGCCCTCCAAAGTTTGATACCCGGGTGGGGAATCAATCACATTACGACCAAAAATAAGGGTAAAAAGTGCGTACTTTAGTTCCGTTAGGATAAGAATTTTTTTTCTGGAATTTTTTACATACTCCCGGGTTCCGAGGATTTTTTACGTTGCTAAAGTGTGTAACGCGCCAGGAAAGGCCACATCATTGAACAAAGTATAATTGCAAGAAATATATTTGAACTCGCCTCATATGTAAGTAATATCGATATAGTGCCTTCGCCATGAGGCATGGGTTCGTAAGGGTTTCTCTCAAGAAGTGCCCCTCCATTTATCCAGGCCTGCATTTTTCCTTCAGAGCAATCATCCAAGCATCCGAATATTGTAATTAAGTACAGACGATAGTAATGGATATTGCTGGAGAAAATCAAAAGATCATCGGAATAATCTCTGAAGAATCATATGCCCGTATTTTTCACTGCGTGCAATGCACCGTGTGAGATTAACGATATAGATGGGACATGGCTTCTCTCTCAAAAATATCATTCGTAAAGGGTGACCTTCTTCCATGAATATTGAGTAGTCCCGGCCACCTTCAATTACATCAAATTATCTTGATTATCAATTTCGGCTGTCCAGGCAGTTTTTGAGAGAAACCCTTCCGAGCCCACGCCTATGGGAGAGGCATTAAATGAAACTTAAACATGAGACGAGTACAGAATCTGCACAAATTCCTTGCGGTTGTACTTTTTTCAGAGTTGGAAGCTCTTATGACGTGTTAAAACACTCCAGCAACGTACACAATCTACAGAACCTGGGAATATGAAAGAAATTTCAAAAAAATAATTTGCCACGTCCGCATGAGTCAAACACCAGGAATTGGTCCACTACAGCTCGAGGGTTGCATATTCGGCTCTCGAAACAGTTACAGATTGTCTGGAGGCAGGGTGTTCAAACTCACCCTTTCACGAGAATTTGAGCGATGTTCTTCGATTTCTCTTCATGATCATAGGTCTCGTCATGATCATAGAGGTAATTGGATACGAATCGAAATATGAGGGTTTCCATGGAACATTTGACTATTTACCCTCTAAAATAAAAAAAAAAATTTTCTCATCGCACACGTTTAAAATGGGTTTCATGTGATTCTTATACCTCGAAAACATGTGAAAAAAGTGGTGCCACTCTCTTCCAAGCCGAGGTATCTGGTTCAGAACGAATTGTACGGAATTTCACACTTGAAACATTCGTGAATCAACTTCAATCGAACAGATTCGATTCAAAACATTGTCTAGACGATCGATACGGATTATATTTTGCCTGACTTGACTTTAAGATGAATTTCATCATTGATTTTTCCGAAATTCGATGTAAATTTCCAAAATCGAGTCAAGAGCTATGAGTCTCATTTCAATTTCTAGAATACACTGTGGTGTTATTTTGTTTATTTTTCAGCCGTATACTATGTAAAAATCAAGAAAATCGCGATACCATCACATTTAGCGGCTTATTTAGCTTACCATCCGGATTCAAATATTTCTCCTCAGCTTCTCACAGAAATACCGATCGACAATTGTAACTCAGAACAGTGTGGTTATATCCCTTTTGCGATGAAGAAAAAAGAGCACAACATTCCAATCCTGTGCTTTACGTTTCCTAAGTATGCCATCAAAAAATGACCGTTTTGAGAGCCAGTGGCGCGATAACTTTATGAGCTTTGAAGCTTTATAAAATTTGTCCGGATCAACGCACACTCTTAAACCAAACGGGATTCGATTCGTCTTCTTTTCAACTTTGAAAACTCATTGCTAAATTTTCCGTTTTGCACAAGGTATTTCATCAATTTCGTAAACAATAGCCAGAAAAAGTTTTCCCACAAAACTCAGTTACACCGATGAATGAGAGTTAATATCATAGCCAAATCAGCGCACACCTCTGAATCAAAGCTTTTCTCAAAATATGAGATTAGTAGATGGATATATCATTCCACCGAAGTAGTTGAGGCATAGGTAGTTTAGTTACAGCCTTATCAATTCAAAAAATCGCGTTGGTACGTTTGTAAACTACCCAAAAATCATCCTTTGCGGTCTGCTATTGACAAATCAGGATGCGTTTCAACAAAAAAGAATTTAGTCCATATTGAATGATGCCAAATACTATGAAATGTCACTCCTGTTCACTCCGAATAGTTCAAAATACTCTTGGAACACTGCAGTAACACAAAAGTTAAAAGTTCCGTGGAAACTCTCATATAGACGAGGATTGCTCGAGCACTTGGACCCGGTCTACTACTGCTGCAGGGTCGGCTCGTCATTCCAAAATGGGAAAACAAAGATCGGATATCCTGAATCGCATGACATAACCCCCCCTCCCCCCAGTCATCACTTTCGTGATAGAGCATGTTGGAATCGAAATCGAATACACTGCGTCTACGGGAAATTTCAAAAGTCATGTATACTACTACTCGAAGGTTGGTTGTACGGCTCTCGGACCAGAACCGATTTTGTGACGGCTGTGGGTTCCAACTCACATTTTCAAGATAATTCGTACGATATTATACAATTTCTCGTCATAATCATCCAGGAAATTTAATACGGATCAAGGTATAGACGAGGATCGCTAGAGCACTTGAACCTCGGTCTACTACTGCTGCAGGGTCGATTCGTCATTCCCAGAAAGGAAAGCGGAGATCAAATGATAGGTGGCACATCCAATAATCAATGTTGATATGAATTATTGTTCAAAAATTGGGGCAAGGCATGAATAAACAATGAAAACTTGCATTTTCCCGTCCTTTTTTCGGTTTTTCCATTATAAGTCGGAAAATATTGGTTTTTCGAGAAAACTTGTCCAAAAGTAATTTGTAGATCTTCAAACGGACTACAAAATTTGTTCATACACTTTTCTCCCGTAAAATTCGTATTTTTGGAGTTATTCTTGATTTAAGTTATAGTCGAATTTGTTTAAATAAATTTGCCAAAATTGTTTATAACGGGCACAAATTATTTTTCCTAGGTATTTGAGTCAATTTTGAAAAAAAAAGGTCTCTTGGTATTTTTTCCCAAGTTTGATCGTTTTCGAGTAATGAGAAAAGCAAACTTCGCGACTTCTAACCCTCAATACGGTGCTTTCATGACAGCACTTTGACTTGGAAGTTGCGAAATCTGCTTTTTCTCATTACTCAAAAACGATCAAATTAAAGAAAAAATACCAAGAGACCTTTTCTTTTCAAAATTGGCTCAATTACCTAGGGAAAATAATTTGAACCCGTTATAAGCAATTTTAGCGAATTTATTTAAACAAATTCGATTATAACTTTGATCAAGAATAACTCCAAAAGGATGCATTTTACGGGAAAAAGTAAGTGAACCAATTTTGTAGATCGTTTAGAGATCTACAAATTACCTCTGAACAAGTTTTCTCGAAAAACCAATATTTTCCGACTTACAATGGAAAAACCAAAAAGAAAACGGAAAGATGCATGTTTTTATTATTTATTTATGCCTTGCCCCAATTTTTAAACAATATTTCTTATTAATGTTGATTATTAGATGTGCCACCAATCATTTGAGCCCAAAGCTGGAGGGTATGAAAGGATTTAGCCGATTAGTGAACGAATTCAGGAGCTGACTTACTCGACTACTCGAGCACTTGAACCTCGGTCTACTACTGCTACAGGGTTCGCTCGTCATATCCAAATAATATTGAATGTTGAATGTCGAGTGGAGGGATTCGCGTGCCACCTCCCGCCCCAGTCCTTACGCACGTGATGGAGTATATTGGAATTCAAATCGATTATAAAATCATGTCTACTACAGCTCGAGGGTTGGTTGTTCAGCTTTCGGACCAGTCATACGGATAGTCTGATAAATATTTTGAGGCAGAGATGGGTTGGAATCATAAGTAACATAAATCCAATATAATTTGTAAAATAAAACTTTACCTCACAGTATTATATTGTTGGCAGTTCAGAGCAACACGTTCTCCATCACAGAAATAATCTTTACACTGTGCTTCTCAAAATCATGTTCTCGAGTTGAAGCATTACATGAATTTATACTTGCTAATGTTTGGAGAAATTAATCAGCGAATGCACCAGTTGTTAGGCTCAGGAATAGTCAGTTATCGATCAACTGATACAACATTGCAATCAAAAGTTTACAAGATGTAACTGGCACCAGCACTATGAGCAGCGAAGAAAAATAATAAGCAATGATTAACTGAATATGACCATCCTGGAATGCTATTTGTGGTTAACTGGAAGAGAAAGTAATCATGCACAGTTTTAGCTTGGCAAAACGATGAAGAATATACCATAAGACATCCTATAAAAAAAGCCAAGAGTATGCGTACCTGCATTGGAGAGGTTTCACACAAAATGCGGATGGAAGATTTGTATTGATGATAATAAAATCCTTGGTTGCAGACATTTGTACCTGAGCAGGCATCCACATTGGCTCAGATTCCACACTGGCAAGGGTTTCACATTCGCTGGCTATAAACTGTCCAACGGTACACATTGGTATAAAACTAAAATCAGTGTCCCAGGCCTCTAGAGCAACCACGGTCTCAACCCAATTGCTCACAACCTAGTTTGCGCTGCTTTGGATATCTGAAACACATGTGAATATGAAAAATGAAACAATAAGAAACTATCAACAACATCTTGAGAAGATGTGACAATTTGACAATGAGGTCATTCTTGATGCATAAGAGAAGACAAAATTGTGACTCTTATTTGCTCACTAACAACATGAACAAAGAATTCTCAAAGGTTCGCTTAAAATTGACAGAACTTGGTGATTTTAAAACTGAGAGATCCAAACCATAATGTCACATTATAACAACCAAGAGTAGAGGCTGGTTCATATAAAATCAATTGAGCAACTCACTAGCTCTACATCAGTTTACGTTCGAAAGAAAGGAATTCTCAATGGAGCCTGACAACACTCGCAAATCTTCACAAGGGTTATAGAACAGCAATAAGATACATTTTGGTTTTTGAAGAGAAATACTCACAAAGTCTTGGAGGTTTCCAGCATTGTAGATGCACGATGGCTCCCACACACAATGCACAACCAAACCATCATCAGCCATACCTGAACTCACTGTACGGCATGAGAAAACCTAAAATGAAAACAGCACTACAAAGAAATACATTCAGAAACAAGAAGATAGGGTGATTACTAGTAAACTTTATGAAATAGTACTAATCTGAGAATTAGAAGATGATACACTGTTGCTCTGCTGGGAGTTGGTCAGCAAGCAGGTGGCGAGATGCTGAGTATGTTTCAGTAGTGAAAGCGATAAGCTTCTGCTATAAAATTGATACATCTGGTTCAGTTGCTATGACAAGGCTCCCTCATAGCAGCAAATTGATTAAATAAAGATTAGAGCCCGCTATGAAGCATGACAACACGGATAGCTGTAGGTTACACCCGATTCCGCGACACACTCGAGCTCGAGGTGAGGGCACACCTGGTTTAGAAGATTTTGATAATGCGACACAACACTCACACTTAACTTGTTCTTAAAGGCAAAATGATTATTTACGATCTGGAGCACTGAACCTGCGATGCTATTGCCGACAACAAACGGGGTACAATCACCCCTGTCGACTGGCACGGCGTCAACAATGCCATTATTTACCCCGATAATCGACGAAAAATTGGAGACCCATGTATTATTGAATAATCATAGTTCTTCGATTCAACAAAAAACACGCTAATTGGAAAACTACACTACTTATTAATTAATCCACCTACAATGCGCGAGGGTTAGAAATTAGTAAATGTAAACATACGGGTTGACCGAAAACAAATCCCCCAGGGAATACTAACCTTCACGACGCTTCCGGCAGAATCCACCCGCCATGACTGGAAAATTCAAATTTTTGGTATTTTTGGATCCTTGAAAATCGATTTTGGATAATCCAAAAAATACCACTCGACTCATCCCATATCCAAAATTCCACGATCTTCACGATCCCACCACCCAAATGTATTTTTTCGCATTTTTTGGAAAAAAATTCTCCAATTCGCATCGAATTTTCCATTTCCTGAATTTGTTCACCTCACCTTCCAAGACAAACGGTTGAACCATCCAAAAATCATTTTCGATCGAATTTGCACCCCGCGAGGAAAAAAAATGCCAAGGTGCGTCCACCATAGATGGGTCATACGATATATAAAGAGGTAACGACGTCATATGAGAAAAGGCAGGGTGATTATGAAATATAATTGCAAGCTCAAAGTAATCAAGATAATTTCATTCATTCATAAAATGATTGAATCACCACATGTAATATTTCGTTTAAACAAACAAATTCCCAAATAGTTACTTCATGCTTGTACATATAAAAAATATCTCATTTTGTGCATGACTTACGTAGTGCAGATGATGAAGGAACCTAACTCAAATGACTTTAAACAAATACTAAACTTCAATATCACTTGTATTCTGAAAATAAAAATAACTCTTTAATGAACAAATTTGAATAAAATATTTGAAACTAACAAGGGACATGCTTACTGGCTATACATATGTGGTCAGATACCGTGGCTGCATATAGCAGTGTACCCTCTGACACATATATATAGGACAGCATTGATCCGACATAGGTAGTCAGATTACCGTGTCTGCATATAGCAGTGTACCCATCTGATACCCATACCGAGTAGCATGTACCTATGGAAGGTATAAAACTGCTTACAAGCTTTTGCTTGTGTCTCGGACTGAGGATGATAATTGCCGCAAGAAATGAGGGTAATCATTCAAGTGGTCATATAATTTACATATGGGTAATTTCATTAGCCACCTATCGGCAAAACATCAACCAAAAATACCACGTGACATGAAATTGGCGGGTGGTTTGAAATGGTAATTATACACTTTGTTAATGACTTCATATTCCATAATTGAATATTGATGAGACTGATATTGTGATTCCTTCCTCCCGGCTGCAACATGTCTTGATAATTTACAAGACACTCCAATAATGTTTCTATAGAAAATCCTCATGAAGAAGTCCCATAGATTTGAATCTGGTGCCCTTGATCATGCGCAGTATGATCAATCAATTTGCCCAATCAAAGGATGGCAAAGCATAGCAGACGACATCCATATATACAGTGCATCAATCATATGATTTGTGGTTATGCCAAGTGTTGTCAAGTGTTGTTCACTTTCAACAATCAGCTGGGTATTGTGAGTATTGCAAAATAATCATGAATGAACAGCAGCATTGGGTGAGTGAACCTGAAACAGATTACTAAAAGCATGTGTAAGCATATCATGGGTGTTAGTACTCATGGTATGATGTGATGTAAAATACACTGAGGAACAAAATTTGGGGGTCGAAAATGTCCCCCTAGGGAAGTATGATTTCCTTGTGTATTTTTGACCGTAGAATCCGAATCCGACCTCAGTTTTGCCCCTACACGTCAGAATTTTTTTTAAATCGGGAAAAACTGGTTTTCCAAGAAACGGCATTTTAGCGTTTTTTGCCAATTTTTCAAGTTGATGATCATTTAGCCAGGGAGTAGTCATTGGTGGAAATGCATACCAAGATATGTTTTCCTTTGTGTTTTGACCTGCTGAACATGAAGGCAGTGGTTTTAGGGGGCTAGGATGCACTCCAGAAGCGTGATGAGCTAATCTTTCGAGTTGCTATCAGCAAAATTCGACCAATTCTGCAATAAATCTTCAAATGCTCATAAAATGGACAAAAAGCACCCAAATGGAACCTACAATAGCTCATTTCGTTCGTTTTGACCTATACTTTTGACAAAGAATGTGACCCACTAGCCATTTTGAGAGTGACAGCTGCCTGGAATTTTTCCGGCCAGGGATTTTTTCAACATTTTCGAGCACGTCGCAGCAGCAGTCGTAATGGCATTGGCTGGGGTCTCACGCACACGTAGCTCTCAGATTTTCATGTACACAACTGATATATGAGAACTTTCAGTATGATTCGAAGATGGTTCGACATGGAGTGACTACAGATCATCGATGATCTCTTATTCTTCGTCAGAATCCGCGATCACGAAAATTTTTCTCGCTGATTTCCGCCTATGAGTGCTGGAACCCTCAGTCACCACATTCCAACAATAATCTGCCAACATATTCACGGATTTTCTGGAATTATATCTATTTCCTAACGTAGCTATTTCTTGGTGGAATCTTCCTCCATGCTCGTCGCTTACCGCCCCAAGATTATCAGGGGAAAAGTCCAGATATGAATCGAGCACGTGGATTTTCAATGACTGATTGACTTTCATCTGCTGAAAGTTCTGCAACATATCCCTTACGAGAGTTCCATAATTCTCGGACTTTCGGTTGCCCAGATAATTGTTTATAACATTTTTGACTGACTTCCAAGTTTTCAACTCAACCTCATTCAGAACAGCATCAAAACCAGAATCAAGCATCAATTTTCCAATGTCTGGTCCGACTAAGACCCCTTCCTTCAGTTTTGCTCCACTGAGCCTCGGAAACTTTTCTCTGAGAAATAAAACTCTAGCTCCAGTCTTATTCATAGCTTTTATGAAATTTTTGACCATACCTTATTTGATATGGAGAGGCGGTAATACAATTTTGTCCCGGTCTACAAGAGGGATAGCTTGGACATTTTTCTGACCCGGTATCATTTGTTGTCGTGGTGGCCAGACTTTCCTCATATAATGCTATTCTTTACTTCGTGGATTCCATTCGCATAAGAAACACATGTGTCTCGTATAACCCAACTGTAAACCGAGAATCATACTGATGATTTTGAAGTCACCGCATATGCCCCATTTGTATTCCTCATGATTGACTTTATTCAACAAAATTTTCACATTCTCATAGCATTCTTTGACTTGTGGCCCATAGTAAACCGGCATTGGGGATTTTTCGTTGCCATTATGTAGCAGAACTCCTTCCAAACTAGTTTTATTCGAGTCTCTAATAGTCGCCATTCATCAGGAGAGTGCTCATATTCGAGTTCGGAGAACAAGCCTTTAACATCATGGCAATATAGAGTTCCATCATCATCTGTAAAGGAACCGGCAAACTCTGATCCTCTCTGTCGGAATGAAGTGATTGGAACACCTTCCTCGAGCATGTTCTTCTCTTTGAGTCGCGAAGCTGCGAGCTTAGCCTTTTTTTTGAAAGTTCCAAGTCACGAATGAAATTATTCAGATCTTTCTGACTGAACAATCTTGGCTCTTGTGGCTTTTTCTCTGTCGTACTATGCATAAATTCTTGTGTTGATGGATCGGAACTGAGGGATGAACATTCTAGAGACTTCTGTGAATCAGTAATTTCAGTATCTTGACATGGAATGGGGATATTTTGAACAGGGCAACCGGGAATAGGTTTTGTAACAGACGTTATATATGGATATTTGATGAGGTGTTGAGTTCGGGAGTTGAACCCAACTGAATTGGTCAGACAAAAGTAACAGTCGTGAACGTGATCCCTTGGTTCTCTCCATATTTTTGGAACGGAGGAGTATAACTTTCTCTCTGATTTTGAAACTAATCTAGTAGCACAAGTAGTGCATATCACGTCTGGTACCCAAGATTTGTTGATATTGATGATTCTGAAACCAAAGTATTTTTCATATGCTTCTTGATAGTGGGACGAGAAGGGACGGGTATCCAGCGCATATTCACTGCATACGTAACAGAACTTATTAGGGTTATTGGTACACTGAAACTGTCGCTGCATTGCTATTCCGAATGGTGGCTGAATACAAGACCACACTCAATTGATTTCGAACACGAATGAACGTTATTCAAATGAATCATTTGAGTCGCGTATCATTGTACCCTTGTATCTTGAACGGATCACTTCTATAGAAGATAAAAGGGATCCAGCATCCATCTAGTGGTGAGAATTTGAAAGTTGGCCTGTGTTGAGCTCGTATCTTGCTTCAAGCTGGACTCGACAGTCGACAGTGATCACCTGCGGGTAATATTCCTCAACTAATCTCCATTTCATACTCAAGGTTTGCATATATCAGTTGTGTACATGAAAATCTACGAGCTACGTGTGCGTGAGACCCCAGCCAATGCCATCACGATGCTGCTGCGACGTGCTCGAAAATGTTGAAAAAATCCCTGGCCGGAAAAATTCCAGGCAGCTGTCACTCTCAAAATGGCTATTGGGTCACATTTTTTGTCAAAAGTATAGGTCAAAACAAACAAAATGAGCTATTGTAGGTTCCATTTGGGTGCTTTTTGTCCATTTTATGAGCATTTGAAGATTTATTGCAGAATTGGTCGAATTTTGCTGATAGCAACTCGAAAGATTAGCTCATCACGCTCCTAGAGTGCATCCCAGCCCCCTAAAACCACTGCCTTCATGTTCAGCAGGTCGAAACCCAAAGGAAAACATACCTTGGTATGCATTTTGACCAATGACTACTCCCTGGCTAAATGATCATCAACTTGAAAAATTGGCAAAAAACGCTAAAACGCCGTTTCTTGGAAAATCAGTTCTTTGCGATTAAAAAAAAATTCTGACGTGTAGGGGCAAAACTGAGGTCGTATTCGGATTCTACGGTCAAAAATACACAAGGAAATCATACTTTCCTAGGGGGACATTCCGACCCCCAAATTTTGTTCCTCAGTGATATTAGTGTTCTGGTGATGGATGTTGATATGTGATTTTTGCAACTGATGGACAAACTTTTGTTTTTGCATGATGATGACATTATGTGGGTTTGGTACTAATAATTCATGTAGTGCTGATGTCAGGAAATTGATTCCTTACGTGATTTTACAGTGGGACTTGGTGCGTCATCTGGGAAGGATGGCCCATGTTATGGGCTAGAGGCATCAGTTGAGCTGCGTTGGACCATTACCATCATCAGATGGGAGCCAAGGTGCAGAATCTACATCATTTCTTCAGGATGGATGGGATTCTAGGATTCAGAGAAAAAAATAGGTATGGATTTTTTTACTATCTTTGACCTTCCAATGTAAAGTTCTTTTTTACTATTTATATATGGACTTGCTAAACCATCAATGTTGAGTCAGTATAAAACATGATCAGCTGATGGCTGTCTTTCTTTGTGTTGGTGAGTATCTGCTTGGTCACTTGTTATACCGCTCTGTACGTCTGTGAACACTTCGTCTCACCTATCCCGCGCCGAGTTGTGATTTTTTGCAGAGTTGCTGGGTTCCCGCTGGCTCATGAGTTGGGAGCATAAACAGCACGGCTCCTCGTGGACGAGCCAGGGAATCTGCAATTTCTGCATGCCACTTGTGATTTGAGGTTATCTATCATAATCTATCTTGGAAGTGCGGCAGTACAGGCAGCAGGGAAAAGTCGATCAGCGCATGCGTGTGTAGTCATCGATCGTCGATCAGGTATTTGGCAACATGGCATCCATTTCCATCGGGTGATTATCATCGCAGCGCAATCACGGCCGTCGAGGTGTCGTCTGCTCTCTCGCCACGACGGCTCGGATCTCTGCCCCCTCCCCTGCCACGTGGCAAGTGTGAGTCGACAGCTATATATCAATACCGTGCGCCAGCGTGATGCCCACCATTACCAATACATCTGCGAGTACAGCGTGCTCGTTACCTGCCCCAGCAAGAGCGACATGCCCGGCAGCAGACGACAACTCGTCGCCAGCTGATCGCACTGATGCACCAGCCTTTTTACTGTCAGCACAGGAGGTATTTGAAATCATCGATAATGTTAGTAGCAGACCGAGGCTCTCTTAACGCGGCATCGTGGAGTGGAAGACAGTGATCGCAAATTTGAAATTCGGGATGCTATTATCGGCATAAATTCGTGCCTCACCAAATTATCTAGCGCTTATCTTGGCAGCTTGACTGCTCACAATGCGAGCCAAGTCTATCGGGATGGATCAATTGTTGTATGTAAGAAAATTGATCAGGCCGTGTTAATGATGACTAATGGTAATACTTCTAGTGGTCCTTCTTTTGCGAATGTAGTGAAAAAATCTCATACTGATCCGTCACGTAGAGTTGCGTTATCACAAGGCAAGTCATTTCCAATTTTGGGGAGAAAACAAATTGTAATCGGTCCCACTGCCGATACCGAGATAACTTCACGTCTTCCAAGGATACGAGGCAAGCCCTTCTGGCTGCAGTGAATCCGGTTGCCCTAAAAATCAAGGCACAGCGTGTAAGTCATGGTCCAGATAGATCAGTAATCATCGAGGGGGATGAAACGATTGAAAGTCTCAGGAATTGCCCAGAAATAGGTCATGCGGGCCTTGAGATAAAGACATCAGCGAAAATGAAACCTAGAATTATAATGTACGATTTTCCCGTAGACCTGAACGAGGAAGATATATTGCAGTGTGTCATTGAGCAGAATATTCCAGATCGTTCCGTGGAGGAACTCCGTGTCGTTGGCCAAAAAAGATCTCGTTCCTGTATAATTGAGACTTCCCCAGAAATTAGAAAAATTTTGGTGAGTCAACAACGCGTCCATATTCAATGGTCCGCATGTCGAGTGGACGACCATGTTTCTATTGTCCAATGCTATAATAGCCAAGGATTGGGGCACATGGCGGATAACTGCAATAATCAACGCGCTTGCGGAAGGTGTGCAGGAAATCATGCGACAAAAGACTGTTCTAGAAAATCGAACCTGCGGTGTGCCAACTGCTGTGCTTATAAACTTTCCCAGGTATCTCATTCGGCTCAGGATAAGACTAGATGTTTCATTCTCAAGAAGAGGGTTGAGCATGAAATCTCGTTGATAGATTATGGGCAGAGCTGCTAAGAGCCTCCATTTACGAATCAGTCACCTCAATGCTCAATCACTGTCTCCGTATGTCATGGACGTGAACGATTTTGTCGTGAGGCACAATATCCAAGTCTTAGGTATCAGTGAATTGTGGTTGGGACCCGCAGTTCAATCGAAAAGTGTAAGTATCCCTGGTTATAAATTTTATAGGGCCGACAGGTATGACAAACGGGGTGGTGGAGTTGGCCTGTACGTGGAGAAGTCAATTGAATGTAGAATTATAAGCAGTTCATCGGAACAGTACTCTAAGAGACCACAATTCTTGCTGGCTGCATTCAGATACAAGTCGAATAAGATTCTTTGCATTACAGTATATAATCCACCTAATGCTGGTCATTGGAAAGATGTTGAAGAGGCTATTCTCAACAGCAATGTGTCGCTTGACTTTTTGATTCTTATGGGAGATTTAAATATAAATTGGCTCGATCCCTTACGTCACTCACCTCGTAAAATACTGAGTGACTCTCTCAATACCTTAGGTCTCACTCCTCTGCCCTGGTCACCCACAAGCCACCATAGAGGGGCTCACACTGCAGTTGACTACATCTGCGTATCGGACATGAGCAAAGTTCTCGGACAGGGGCAAGTGCCAGTCCCCTCAATCTCAGCTCATGACGCCATTTTTGTCTCGCTTGACTTTTCTTTCATTGCTGCACCCCCCACCCCGCCCGATCACGTGTCATTCGTTCAAAAATTTCGATCCCGATGAGTTCAAGAAAGATTTGGCAACGGTTGACTTTGGAAGCATTGCCTTGTTGAATAGTGTGGACGATAAAGTTGAATCACTTACTCGGGCTATCCACGAGATTTATGACAAACACGCGCCCTATCGTACATTTGTACCTAAGAAGAAGAAGCATCCGCCGTGGTTGACAAGTGACATCTTGAGAGTCACTAGGGACCGGGACAAGATGTGGTCGAATTGGAGAAAGTATGGGCGTCAGCAGGACAAAGTTCACTGTAAAACATTACGTAATCCAGTCGAAACGTTGAGGAGAAATGCTAGATTCTCTTATTATAGGCTACAATTCGCTGAGTGTACAGACACCGCTCAACTTCGGAAACTAGTAGACGAGCTGGGTTTGAAATCCAAGTCTCGAGAGCAATCTGGTATACCGTTCTCTGCAAATGAGCTTAATGAATATTTTGTTGGGTCCAATACTCCTAGTGATCTCCACGATTCGAAGCCCACTGCTAGGATCCCACCAGATCAGAGATTCTACTTTCAACACGTCGAGCCAGTCGATTTGATTTAGGCAGTATATTCGATGCGATCTAATGCGAGAGGTCCGGATGATTTACCTCTGCGCTTCATCAAGGAGTGCTTGCCATTCATTATGACGGTGCTCCTCAACATATTTGATTCATCGCTGCAGTCTGGTGTTTTCTCTGCGAGTTGAAAGAGAGCACTAGTCACCCCCTTGCCTAAATGTAAATCTCCATCTGAGCTTGGACACCTGCGCTCTATAAGCATTATCCCTTCTTTGGCGAAAGCTCCAGAAGAGGTGGCTCTTGAGCAAATCATGAACTATGTTCATGAGGCTGAGCTGCTAAGCCTTTTGCAATCAGGATTCCGTAAGAATCACAGCACCCACACTGCATTAATAAAAGTTGTAGATGATATAAGAGAGGCTATAAATCAGGAGAAAGTGACGTTGTTGGTCAGCTTGGATTCTTCGCATGCATTTGACACCGTAAACATTCCCCTCTTTATAGAGAAGTTACAGGGATATGAGTTTTCTGACTCAGCATGCGCGTGGATTGAATCATTTTTGGCAATTCGTACCCAAGTAGTAAAACTAGCAGATGGGTCACTATCTGACCCACTGATTCGGCATGCTGGCGTGCCGCAGGGTTCTAAAACAGGCTCACCATTCTACTCTCTATACGCTAACGATGCAGCTCTGGTCTGTCGGCATTGCAAATCGCATTTTTATGCAGACGATTCGGTGATATATCATCATGGAACGGTAAACGGAGTCAGCGATATTGTTAGATTCGTCAATGGGGACCTGGGGTTATTTAAGAAATGGGCAGTACTCAATGGATTGGGGCTAAATGCTTTCAAGACTAAAGCCATCTGGTTCGGATCACGCCACTCCATTCACCTGCTGAAAGGAATGAATATTCCGCAGCTTGGAATCGATGGGCAACCCATTGATTATTGTGACTCAATAGAGCTGCTAGGTGTAACGTTGCACAACTGCCTCAGCTTGCGCGAGCAGTGTGTTCGCATGTCAAGGAATTTTTTTTCTGCCTTGAGTAAACTCCGTAAGGGTGGTGAGGCCTTACCCAAAGCTACGCGAATGGGTCTGGTTAAATCCCTAGTATTTCCATACCTAGACTACTGTCAAGGCTTGTTCCTGAACTTATCTCAGGAGTTAACTCAGAAACTCTCACGGTGTTAAAACGCAGCCGTACGTTTTGCTGTGTCGTGCAAGAAATCCGATCACATTACACCGCATTATCAGAATTTCAGGATAATGCCATACGCTCTGAGACGAGATTTCCTATGTTTATGTCTATTGGCCAAGGTACTAGCCTCATCGAAGCCTGAATACCTATGGAAGAAACTCGCTTTCCGTCCACTGAATAAGCCTGGGTCCAAACGCCTTTCCTCGCTGGACATAATTGTTCCGAACTTCGCTTCAAATATGTATGGTAATTCATTTCTAGTAAGGACCATTAAGCTATGGAATAAACTACCAGAGAAAATCCGTAATAATCATGGGAGCAAGTCCTTCAACTCCACCCTTTTTCTCCATTTGATGGAGGAACACTATGAGATTCAAACGACTGCGTTCTGAAATTTTTGGGTAGGAATCACGGTCTGGTCAGATTCCCGTTCGTCATAAAGTTTGTTGGTTGCTGCGCAGCTGATGAAACAGACTGATATCTTTATCTTTGATGTTTCTATTTTTTCTCATGTCAGATGTCTATTAGTTTGAGACGAATATGTTCTAGTCAATTGACTCTCTGATAGTTATTGACATATGTTATCCTTGAACTTCATTTCATTTCTTTCAAATCTTTTTTCTTTTCCCCCTTATTTTTTATAACAGAATGAGTGGAGGATATCCTCGAAAGCTGCAACTGAAATTGTGAAGAATCGTAATTCACGTAGCCTCGACTATACGGGACCTTGAGTCCTTAGTTGAATAAAACTCTACTCTACTCTACTCTACATTACATGTGCAAGTATATTCACTGACAACTATTATGAATATGGTCAGAATGAATGAGACTGATTGAAATGGCTTTCGCATGAATTATTTTCTATTACTTGTGTTTCTTTTCTTACTAATGAAGAATGGAATATATTATCAGATACTAATTCATGTTTTTGTTTCATGCTGCTGATACCACCTGATGTCAGAAATCCTAGTTTGGCTTCCTGATTACCGCAAGTTGTTCCAGAATCCTGCTTTTGGCCTAGATCCATTATTCGACTACCACTGCTGGACCAATATATGATAAGCAAGTACTACAGGGATAGGTAACTTGTATCAGACATGCTTCTATTGTTAGTTAATGTTAATCTACTTGAATAAGAATTGTTAATAACTAATATATTTGTTTTAGGTGCAGACAACTAAAACAAATAACTAAACTATAATTCAAAATCTAAATATTAGTTTTTCATTCGCATAAATCAAAAATTTAAACTGATATATTTGAGAATCAAAATTGCCCAAACGTGAGCGTTGCAATTCAGTGAGAAGAAATATGTTATTCCATTCAAAAACCGCTCAAAACGACCATTTAGTCAGGATTCAGAGTCATTCAGATACCAAAATGAGATGATCCTTATTAGTCACATCACATTCATTTGTACTCGCGTAAATGATGTCAGAATCCCCAAGAATGCATTTTAGACCATATGTAGGCAGACTCACCGCTATGCGAAATATCTGAAATACTCATAAGGATTCACGCTAGATATAAAAAAGGCCAGACCTCTCTACTTCATCTTTCTTGAATCGGAAGGTTTCATTAGATCCACAAATTATACGAGTTGGTCACGTGTTCCTACGTTTGGGAGGAATCTTAAAAGTTCATTAACAGTGCCGAATACTTGTTTGTATTTCATCTCCAAAGAAACGTCAAAATTTGTCATACTAAGCAGGCTTTCGAATCCATACATCACAGTGGTTTTGAATTTGGTCACTCATATTAACAATAATGGGTATGGTTAACGATCGATCTAATGAGTCAAGGCTTGCTCTTTTGAAAGTGGCACAACGTTTCAGCGGTTTTTTTACCCTTATCAAGTGCCTGTAAATTTATTATCAACAATATCCCAATTAATAACATCTCGTCAATGGGTATCCTTCGTTGGACAAACCTTACAGTTACTATCACAGTAATCACGTGAGTAATAAGTCAGGCTGATAAATCCTTATTCTTGAACTGTCACAAATATTCTGATGTCGAAATGTAGGCATTTATCAATATTCGAAATGGGGCGATGTTACAAGATATCTTATAATGAATTTACAGGCACTCGATAAGGGCGGGAAAGAGCAACCCTTGACTCATTAAATCGATCGTTAACGATTCCCATACATCACAGTGTTTTTCAAATGCGGATGAAGAACAAGATCTATCATGATCATCTCGAATCAAATCGCGTGCTGAGAGCTGTATGTGAGTTCAGTGGATTACATTTGGAATGAAATTATCTATCACTTGTTGTTTTCCCGATTCCTTCCCTATCAAAGTTTAGGAGATGTTATCCGTGTTACTTTTGATCTGAGATTTTATTTCAAAAAATGTATCACGATTGGATCGGAAGCGTGATATTATTTTGTTCCAATAAGGTGATAGTTCCAGCCCTACACGCTCACAACAAAAGGAGGTGTCGCGTGAAGAGTTCTCATATCCCAATTTGCAATCAGAGAATTCCATTGATGTTCAAGCATGACTGTATGATACAATGAATATGTTAGTGAATACAAGAATACTATATGACTTGTTCAAGAAGTATAGATCTGTTGTGAATTCACTTCTTAGGACTTCTTTCCTTGCCCATTCAACGAATTTTCGCCTATATCTGTAGCATGCATCGCTCTTCGGAGATTCTGACATGATATACGCGTGTCCAAATGAATAAGATGTAAGTAATATGGATCATCTTTGTATTTGAATGACACCGAACCCTGAGTGGATGTTCGTTTTGGGGGATTTTTGTTCAAAATGACATATGCCTCCTCGTTAAATCCTAAAACCTGTGTATATCACCTCGGCTCCATCTTGGGGGGGTTCAGGCCAAACCAACGAATGATATGGACGAATCGATGTAGAATTTTGTAATTTATTCAGTTCTCAGAGTCGTTTCGAGTTAGAAGATGATATCTCGAGTGATTGAAAAAGAGTCATTGTAAGTATCAAAAAGCGTGAATTTAAATAACACAGAAAGGACTATTTTTCTGAGAATCCCCGACCAATGATTTCGATTCTCCTTGGGAAATGACCTAAAGACTAGCCCAAAACATATGCAATTGGTATTCTTCATGATCACGCACCTAACACTTTTTCACCGTTCTGGCCCGCCGTGCCTGCGCAGCTCACAATGTTGGGCTCATGGAAAAACTTCGCAAGAAATATGTGGTTACAACCTATAAAGCTATGGAATTGAAAACTTGATGCGCTCGATTTCCATTAGGCTCCTCACGCGCGTAAGATGCTGTAGGCAAACAAGCACATATTCATACTTTTTAGGATCCCACAAGGAGGCGAGCTCACCTCCCGATGCGTGATATAGATTCTACAAGGAAGCGAGCCCCACTCCCAACAAATAGAAGGTCCTACAAAGGAGCGAACTCGCCTGGTAACACGCGTATGATGCTACAAGGAGGTGGACCCGCCTCCTTGTAGATTACCGACCATGGAGTTATTTGCATTCGTTCATTCATCCGTTCTCCTACTCAGTGACTGTATCGTGTGCTTCACTCGTTCTCAAGAACACGCGGACAGGCATGGATTTCGGGAGATCGACCGATGGGCACAAAGAAGCGTTTGAACCTGGTTGTGTACACAGTTCACAATATCTTGGTACCACTAGAATTGATCGCCCGTGCAATCGATGGCAAGCTATCCTCAAAAAGACCCCGATCAATGGAAAGATATCCCCGTGCCCATCTTCCCCAGCCCAGATTCCTCGACTGTCTAATGATGTTGAACTCTCTCAATTGCAGCGATCAGTGGCATACAACGCACCGTTCTTCACAACATGGTTTTGCACAAATTGGACCATCTTGTACTTTCCTATCTACATTCTTGGCTCATTTTTGAAAGCAGGATATTCGGCGCCACTGGACATCATCAGCGAGACTCTCAGACGATTCTCGGATAAGGGTCTCTCATTCGGTCGATTTCTCATTCGCTGTTCTTTTTTCTGTGCGCTCTGGGTTGCAACGAACTATATGTATATACATTCACTCCGTATACTGATGACCACCGATGTGATGGTGTTATATGCTACGAATGTAGCTTGCGTATATCTCCTCTCGTGGGTCATCTTGCACGAGCAGTTTGTTGGAGTACGTGTGAGTATGATACAATTAGTATGAATGATGTCAACGTAGAACTCTTCAAAGCTCATCTCAAATCCAATTGGGATCCTCCGATATGCTCAAGAGCTCACTTTCCATTGGGAGATCATAGATGAGACTTCCATTGCTGAAGTGGCAAAGTCGACGAATGCTGAAGTGGCAAAGTTGTATGACCAATCTTAGGTGGACAACCCTTGGCATTTCTTATCTTTGCAAGGTACAAATTCGATCAAAGTTGATTCTTACATGGTTTGACCTTCTGCCACTGATGGCGGAGTGAACAAATCGAGAAAATGGAAAATTCGATGCGGACCGGGAAATTTTGTCCAAAACATTCTAGAAAAATGATATTGTGATACGGCACCAGGTGGCTCATGAAATGTGGAGTCCAGAATGACTTATCCGATAATTTTTTTATCGCTTAATTTTTCAAAAACACTGATGGAAATTTGATAATTTTGAATTTGTCACCACAGTAGTCGTAGAAGTTGGTTGCACCACGTGTTAGGTAATGTTATTGTTTTGGTGTAAACCCACGTGCTCTTGTTATTGTTCTGTGTTCAACCTGTGATCACGAATGGTAGACTATGAACACAAGGTCAATCAGTACCCCCGTAACTGGAGAGTATAGAAATGTTTAAAAAAATTGTGACTTCGACTGCCTTACCTAAGGGATCAAAATTCTAAAAAATGGGTGGGTCTTGTGTAAAATTTTAAACGTAAACCTAGGAGAAATCGGTAATACCAAGCAGATTTGCGTTCTGTATCTCGATTACAGAGGTTATGTCAGCTCAAATCTGACTACAGAGTCAGAGGCACGATTTTTCATGTTTTCCTCACTTTCCCAGCTACGAGATAACGTTCTAACAAATCGTGTTCATGATCTCTTCATCGTCTACGATACAAACTTTTCCCAAACGTTGTAATCAGAATTTGGGCAATAAAGTGTCTGAGATTGATAACCGCCAACTGAATCTTGTAGACGCTACTATTGTCCAAGAGGTTCAAATGCGGGATTGTTCGAACTCCGAAATATATTGGAGAATTTCGATCGCATGACTGCTACACAGTTTTTTACACATTGTTGGACTCTTATACTAAGAGGTACACTTGGCGGTAGTTGATTCTTTCCAAAATCCGACCGAGTATGCCGATCACAACAATAAGTTGTGAGTGAGGTTTTCGGCGCGCAAGTGCAGCGATCCAACTCTGATGATTTTCGACGACGAAGCTCGCCAAAAATCATCAGAGTTGGATTGCTGCGCACGCGCACCGAAAACCTCACTCACAACTTATTGTTGTGATCGGCATACTCGGTCGGACGTCGAAAAGAATCAACTACCGCCAAGTGTATGTACAAGAGTACATGCTCGATGCTTTCAATATCTTTTGAAGTTTAGCCGATTGACATTCCCACTCGATCACGAGTTTCCATTGTGGACCCCGTAGCTGGATGATCTACAAAACAATATTCGTGATCATAGGTTAAACACAAAACAATAACAAGAGTACGTGGCATGAGACCAAAATAATAACATTACCTAACACGTGGTGGAAGTAACTTCTACGACAATTGTGGTGGCAAATTCAAAATTAGCAAATTTCCCTAAGTTTTCCTCGAAAATTAAGCGATGAAAGAGTTATCAGACGAGTCATTTTGGACCCCAAATCCCATGAGCTACACGGTTCCGTATCACAATATTATTTTTCTAGAATATTTTGGAGAAAATTTCTCGGTCCGCATCAAAATTTTCCATTTTCTCGATTCGTTTACTTCACCATCCGAGGCAAAAGGTCAAACCACGTAAGAATGAATTTCGATTCAATTTGGACCTTGCAAAGATAAGAAATGGGCAGACAGTAGAGGCACGGAAGGTCCCATCGTTCCGCGTTCCTATAACAGAGCACAGCGCCGTCCCGGGCGGCTCCTCTCAACCTGAATCATGTTTACTTTTTAAACCTAAGCGCTCAATTCCATAATTGCAAACATGTCACGAGTATGAATTCCGATATATAATCAGAATTCGCGAGTTCATGTAGATGTTCGCGGTTCATATACACTTTTTGTTCCTCCAATGTCAATTGTCCGGATAGCCGAGTGGTTAGCAAGTTGGCCCGCAGTCCCGCGGGTCCGGGTTCACATCCCGCTGGGAAGAATTTTTTTTTATTTTCTAAAATCTTCTCGAAAATCTTGCTCCTGGTTTTATCAGCGTTTTTACTAACTTCCATGTTTGACTCGATTTGGAAAAAATAGATTTTCCAATCAATTTTAAATTTTTCGAGTCCCCTCGATCCTGGTTTTGTCGGCGTTTTTACTGACTTACATTATTTACTCAATTTTACGACCGTGGATTTCCCAATCAATTTTCAAAATCTCGCAGCCCCCTCAACCCTGGTTTCATCGGCGTTTGTTACTATCTTACATTATTCACTCAATTTTAAGAACGTGGATTTTCCAATCAGTTTTAAAATTCTCGCAACTCCCTCAACTTTGGTTTTATCGGCGTGTTTTACTAACTTATTGTTCATTCAATTTTAAAACCATGGATTTTCCTATCAGTTTTGAAGATCTCGCAGCCCCCTGGAACCTGGTTTTATCGGCATTTCTTCTCATTCAAATTATTTACTCAATTTTGAAAACATGGATTCTCCAATCAATTTTGAAAATCTCGCGATGAGACTAGGGTTGAGGGGGCTGCAGCCCCCTCAACCCTGGTCTTATCGGCATTTTCACTTTCAAATCATATACATCGATTTTGAAAACATAAGTATGGAAATTCTATTCAACTTTGAGATTGGCGTGCTTGTCTCGATTCTGAAGTGAGGAACTTTGTTGCCATCAGTAAACACCCAGACCATAACAGACGGATTCTTGATACCCATACTTATGTATAGGTATATGCGCGCGTGTCTTGAACAAATGTAAACACGTCGCTGTGCACGCCCTATATATATATATATATGTTACGTACCAAACCCGAAATCGTACACTTTGCGAACGGTACAGCCGATTCTGTACCATTCGCGAATGGTACACCACCATTTGTACCGAGCCCGATATTGCGGGTTTGGTACAGCAGAGTCTTGTACCATTCGCGAACTGTATAGCCGCGTTGTACCGAGCTCGATTCCGAATTGCGCCATATGGCTCGGATCGTGTTCACAAATGAGAATTGTCTGTAAATGATGATTAGCGTTTAAAATGATATGTATGGACGAGTTCAGTCAAGAACAGGTAACGATCGAGCTTGCACAATGTATCCCGATAATACTATTCGTGATGAGTTCAACTCAAAATTAGGCGAACATCCGATAATTGTAAGTTCACAAAAAGTGAAACACAATATTCTTACACACGTGACACTCACTCTCATGAACATTAGAATCACTGCATGGGTTATGTTCGCGTATCTTATTTTGATGACATAATACATCTTGTGGACACCGCCATGCCCAGTTTGATTATGAATCTATCTCCATCTGATACACTTCATCAGTATACCGTAGATTTCGGATTTTTCTACATAATATCTCACTTCGTCGTCTCACTGTAAGGAGAAACCCTCAAAATCAGTCTTCTTGTGTGAATATTAACATTACAAGGTTGGGGGGTTTGTTGTAATTTAGTACGATTTTTTATCGACTTTGAGCATTCCTTCTTACAGTGCTATTTTCATTGGAAAGATCAAACAAGGAATATCGCCAACAGTCAATATATATGTCAAACTGTTTCAATCTTCTGTATTCCAGGGAGGTCTTGAATGATTTCTTCTCAATTTCACTAATTAGCTTCACAAGGTCTCGTCATTCTGTCTCACTTTTTATGAACTTACAACTATCGGATGTTCCAAGAACATCTAATTTTGAGTTGAACTCATTGCACGAATAGTATTAGTGGGATACATTGTGCAATCTCGATCGTTACCTGTACTTGACTGAACTCGTCCAATACGTATCATTTTAAACGCTAATCATCATCTACAGACAATTCTCATTTGTGAACACGATCCGAGCCATATGGCGCAATTCGGAATCGAGCTCGGTACAACGCGGCTATACAGTTTGCGAATGGTACAAGACTCTGCTGTACCAAACCCGCAACATCGGGCTCGGTACAAATGGTGGTGTACCATTCGCGAATGGTACAGAATCGACTGTACCGTTCGCGAAGTGTACGATTTCGGGTTTGGTACGTAACATATATATATATATATATATATATATATATATACACAACGCAGCCGGAACGCGGAATAATCGGACCTTCCGTGCCTCTATGGCCGGCCTAAGAAATGCCAAGGGGTGTCCACTTTAGATTGGTCATACGATGTGACGATATATACAATGTGACCACGATATTTCTGACAAAACATACATGCACTAGCACAGGGCATGGGAATAACCTCCAAATTTTGCCAGAAATATCGTGGTCACATTGTAGACCAGCATACGAGAACAGGTCCTCACAGGAGACGTGACGCCAGTCATTGTTGAGAAAGTGACCGGAGCGTGGCGTGACTATCGGCCGAGATTCGGGAACGCCACTGTGGTGGTAGCTTATATTTGCTCCGGTGAATGAACTTCATCAACATGTGAGATGAGGAACGAAGCGATTCGGGAATGGTTGCTCACGAGGAACTCTTGTAGAAGATTCGATATTTCTCACGCGGTGAATCACAGCATCCGTTCCTTCATCTGTCCGCTCTATTGCTGTCGGAAGAAGGAAGTTGATAGGTTCCCGCAGTCACTTCTCGCACAACCAGACCTACAAGTTTCCAACATTTGCCATGCTATCCGAATTTGGCTACGTATAATTATGATACATGATGCTGATGGCATTCTTATTCCTCGATCGAATGACGTTAAGAATTTCCATCAATTTACTTAAATAGCCCTGAAATAACCTGTTACGTTTTTTTGTGTTATAGTAACTGTTGGGAAAAGAGGTACTCTCCATGGACAGTTGTGCACCTCTTCAATTCAATCGCACTTGTTTCACTAAGTAATATTCGTTTAATACTCGCTTCGAGTTCCACGCTCCCTTATACATCTTTCTCTTACAACGTTCTTATCTGATCTGCCACACTTTGCTAAGCGCTTTTTCTTATTCACACATATTTATATCCATCATCTCGTGACGCCGTCGTCAAAGTCGGAATGGCAGTTTCCTTACACAACTACCTAATAGCTTCCGCTAGCGTCAGTATCACAGCCAGGTGTGGGCGAAAAGTAAAAAAAAACAACGAAAAGTAGCGAAAATCACTTTTCTCTAGAATTGAGCGTTGCTGCGCATGCGCGACTCTTCGACAAGTGAGATGAGTCGAGATGATCATCTTTTCGTCTGCTATAGCTCGAGAACGACGAAAACGACAAATAACCTGTTCGAAAACGCGCAATACATGCAGCTGTTCTTATAGTTTTTTTTTCAGTGAACTTGGATTTTTGATGTTTGATGTATTTCAGATGTTAAGATGTGATCAATCGTCCTTCTTTCTCGCACGGGTCCGGTCATCTTTGATTTTTTGCTGATCAAGTCATATTGATCAGCAAAAAATTACCAGTTCTCATTACTATTGGTCTTGATTCCTGATCTTTAAATACTTGAATTTGTGAGAATTGGTGGAGTTGTGGATTGTTTGATATTTTTCCAGCGGTGTGGAAATTTGATTGCATGCATCAATTACATTTAAAAAAGATCACTTCATTATTGGATTCAACAACCTTGGCCACTTGAAATGAAGGTACCTACCTGTTTTCCCTCAGTGATCAGTGTTAGATGTGTTGCTGAATGTAGATTGACAATGGAAATGCAAATAATTTGGTCACGGTTTCCCACAAGCTACTCTAAGTCTAATCCTCAGCCATACCCGTGATCGTATGTTGAGTTGAAAGTTTACGGCACTCCATATTCAGCCTTTTCAGTTCATCAATTCTATTGGAGTATCTCCATCCATTTCTATTTTGTGAATTATAACAGATCAGAGCTCGAGCATGAATTATCATGTTTGCCTAATTGAGTCAGTCTGAGGGGTCTTGTGAGAGATGGGAAGAACATTGAGCAGAATATCTCAACACAATACTTTTATGTATTTGAAAGTGTTCTTTGAATATTTCTGCTTGAGGAGACAATAAGAGTAAGCATGGTGAAGATGAGGAATAAACCACCAGTTGAACACACAAGGTCACTGACACTTTCTGGAGTAGAAGCATTCCATTTTATCAGTCATTCTTCAAATCACTATTCACCTACGAACCAAATGTTAATTCACGGCATGCCAGTCTGAGTTGACACAGTGATTTATGGAATCTCATTCATTTCACTGAGAGGGCAAAAAAAATGGAATTGAGGGAATTCCCTGGATGCAAAACCTGAATTTGATTGCTATTCAGCTAGGACGAAACGTATCTAAAACGCACGAAATTTGGTTGCGGCGGCAACCTGGGAACCTTTCGTTGGGCTTTTCTGTATCGTTGCAAGAACGTTGTGGCACCAGCTAAATGTCCGCAAGCGGATCATTTCCCTTGAGTTTCACTAACGTTGTCGAAACGTTTCACCGATGAACTAACAAACTCGGATTGTTTATTTCAAAATTCAACTTTTGCGTAATCACCCCATGGCCTGCAGAACGGCCGTTCTTCCCACTCCCAAGTGTTAGGGCGTCTAGACGAAGTTCGGAATGAGCCCAAAGATGAGTGTGAACAAACGATGCGCGAGCAACAATTCGTTTAACAATTTTTTATTTATTTAACAAAAATTTTCTAAGTTCGTTTGCGTTGCGATAAAACGCTTCGACAACCCTGACGAAACTCTAGGGAAACGGTTTGCTTGCGGACATCCCGCTGGTGCCACAACGTTGCTGCAACGGTACAAAAACGCCCAACGGAAGGTTCCCAGGTTCCTATCGCAACCAAATAAGGTACGTTTTAGCAACGTTTTGTTCTAGCTGGGTACCTATGCAATCAAATTTTCACACCGCTGGAAAAAAATCAAACAATCCACAACTCCACCACTTCTCACAAATTCAAGTATCTAAAGATCAGGAATCAAGACCAATAGTAACGAGAACTGGTGAGATTGTAAGTGACCTTTTGCTGATCAATATGACTTGATCAGCAAAAAATCAAAGATGAACGGACCCGTGCGAGAAACAAGGACGATTCATCACATCTTAACATCTGAAATACATAAAACATCAGAAATCCAAGTTCACTGAAAAAAAAACTATAAGAACAGCTGCATGTATTGCGCGTTTGCGAACAGGTTATTTGTCGTTTTCGTCGTTCTCGAGCTCTAGCAGACGAAAAGATGATCATCTCTACTCATCTCACTTGTCGAAAAGTTGCGCACGCACAGCAACGCTCAATTCTAGAGAAAAGTGCTCTTCGCTACTTTTCGTTGTTTTTTTTTACTTCTCGCCCACACCTGGTCACAGCTGAATGTGCACATACAGGATTGGGAAGTCAATCCAGGCGCTGGACTAACATATCCAACTTGGATCCAGTTCAAGTCCAGATTCCGGGCTAACACGTCCCAAGGTTAGGTCCATTTTGGAACCCAGATTGGACCGAGTTTGGGCCCAGGCGCCCGGTTCAAAATTTTTATATTCGAGATCTGGGTCCGAAATTGATTGAAGCTTAAATACAAGCTGCGCTACAATGAAATGACCCGTCAAACTGTTAGCAATAATGTAGTCGAGTCATAGCAATAAGCATCATATTTATTGTGATATGTGATTGCAGTTCACATAAATAATGGCATAATGTTATGAATTATCTTGAATTGAGCGACATCTTGAATAAATTTATGCGCGTGCAAATGATAAGATTGCAGTGAACCAGGGATAACCTCTTTTGGACATGATCTTTAGGTGATGTAAACATTGTTTATAAAAAATCAATTATGTTCCGGGCTCAGCAAAGTGCCAGATTAAGAAAGAAGAATTATGATGAGAAGGTGAAGATATTGAGAAACCATGGGGGAGGAGAGCTCCAAAGTAATAATAACTTCCTTGATCGTCTACAGAATTTGGTCAATACAATAAGTTCAATCTTCAATGAGCAGCATTCGCATACAGTTCTCAGCATTCGCATACAGAAGATTGTTCTAATGCAAAAACTCTCCATTTGAAAAGCCTTCATCGACAAGTTTTCAGTCAAACAATAGCACTCTTCCCCAATCATCTCAATCAACTGATAATATTGGATCTACTCATGGGTCACACATGCAATTATCAGATTCTGATAGTGGTGAAAGTGAAGCAGTTGATACTTCTGATGAAGAAAAAGATCCGGATGATGGACCCCTAGATATTCTGCGTGACATCACAGACTGGGCGTTAAAGCATCCAATTGTCAGAAGCGAACTTGAAAGTTTGATGAAAATGCTCAACCGTCACCACGAAAATATACCCAAACCAGCAAAGACTCTACTCAAACAGCCTGACAACAAGAAGTATACAATTGAGAAAGCGAGTTCTGTTTCCAAAGGAGTTGAAGTTGAAGCAGAGTTTGTCTATTTCAGCATAGTGGAGTATTTGCTGAAAACTGTTAATCCTGATCTTTACGAGGACTCAGAGCTGGCTCTTGGGTTTAACTTTGATGGTGTAACCTTGTACCACTCTAGTACCAAGGAGTTTTGGGTGACATCAGGAAAAGTGTGCACTAAGAAAGACCACTACGAAGCATTTCCCATCTCTGTACACTAGTTAGTTACCCATAATTAGGGGATTGGAAGAGAGAGCTTAGGAGTTTGAGAGTATATTTGAAAAGAGTGTAAGCAGATCTACCAATACGCGACGCTAAGGTGGCTACAAAATATTATGCCTATAAAAGACCTTAGATGCAATAAGTGTTATATGGAAGTGTGTGGTTATTCATGAATATCAGATTCTGGTTGGCATCATTGTTCATTAAATGCAGGGAACCAGAACTTGATCGTTATAAAAATAATGATGATGAGGGTGATGAGACGTGGTTACATCAGGAGGTAAAGTGGGGCGTGTATGTGAAAATTGATGAGTCATTCTTGGTGATTATTCTAGGTTGAGAATTATATTTTTGGGAGATCATAGGTGTGTGTGTGTGTGTGTCTGTGTGTGTTGGTTAAAATATTGTCATGTTATGAGATGAGAAAGCATTCTGCTAATTTCTATTAGCAGCGTATTTTTTATGGGAGTTGTGAATCAATATTCGATCTAACAATTCGTGGGCTCACCTCATTCCATATTGTATCAGGGAATGATCCCAATAAAGATCTTTCTATTGTATTTGGGATATGGTTAAAAATCAATCGATGATGTATGATTTGAAAGGATATTCATTAGTACATTATAGCTCATACAATATTTCATCGATTTCATCAGCGATACATTCATAGTCTACATCTAAAAACGTTAAGTATTTGATTAATCCTTTTTCATCGTATTTGTTAATTTCTTTGCTTTTGATACCAGTATTCAGAAGTGTACCAATTTTTTCAATGTTAACATTTCTTTTTTGCTCTGATATAATAAAATTGTCGAACCGTTGCTTAACGAATTTTTCTGAGGATAATGAATTTACAAACGAATCAAATGAAGTTTTTATGGTATTAAAATTTTTTTGAACTAATGTTAGTACTGGAGAAACTCTCTTATTTCCATATTCGTGAAATATATCATTGATCTCACCACATCCTTCGGCTTTGGTTTCCGCAAGTTCCTTGATCTTATTGACTAATTTATCCCACGCCATGAAATTGATGCGGATTCCTCGTTCTCCCGATTTCATCACGATCCCAAACGGCTTTCCCTTGATCCCAAGGGTTCATAGTTCGATTCCATTCTGGGGGCTCCTTATGTAATCACGGGTCTCTCCTACTTCTTTCTTACTAAAATTCGAGGGATGAATTTAAATGAAAAATTCTAGATGAAGAAAAATCTATAACTTACTTCGGTTTAATTACACGGATGGTTACTTCGACTTTCTCAGCCTCGAGAAATTTGTTGCTCAACATGTCTCTAAGCTCCCTTTTGACTTCACCAGTCTCCTTTTTTTTCCTAGACGATGTTTACATCATCATCATCATCATCATCGACAACAAATATACCAACGAGTATAGGCTCAATCTCTAACTCATCAATGTTTAGATTTTCAGCCTCACTAGAATTTCCCGATTCTTCCGATGGTTTTGATGTGCTAACGAATGGAATCTTCATTCCAGAACAAGTCAGGAGACGTCATCAACTTTTAAGAAAATATTTTTTTTCTGAGAGAAAAAACTTGTGAAAAACTCACCGCTCATCGAGTTGAGTTCGATCCTGTTCACTAAATTAGCTAGCTTATGCGCGTCTGGTGTCGTTGGTAGATGACTACACTGGAAAACTTGTGGTACTGAATTGCACCACGAAATCGCATCGGCGCGCGCAGCACGCTGTGGTGCAGTGGCGCTCCACAGTGTGCTGCAATACTGCACCAACGTGCTGCTGGAGGCCGGCACAGCAGCCCCTCCTCTACCGAATTTCCATAGACAGGTGTGCTGGATTTTCGCAGCAACACTGTGGTGCCGGCGTGCAGCACTGTGGTGCTTAATAAGGCATACAGTCACCGTGCCTACCCTAATGAGAAATTTGAATGCGCTCAGATATTTCGATTCTTGCTAAGGTAACACAGTGTCCACGAAACCGACTAATTGTAAGTTGGATTTGCAGTTATGACTGTACAGTTGACATCAACAGATACTCCCCAATTGTGCAGGGAATCCTTTCCTGCGATCATCCAAATATAACCTCACTTCATGTAGTGAAGACATCAGGGGGTCGCTCGCAGGAAAGGATCCCCTGCAGATTTGTAAAATAAGGTAAACATGCCTAATTTTCCCCCATCCCTCAATTCTTGGTCTTCGTCCCAACTTCAAAATGCTTCTTGCTGAATTACAAAATTCGATTTCTAGCCAATCCTACGCTCATGTTACTTAGAAAAGCACGGCATGAATAACCTTCAAAAATCGGCGTTGGTTTCTTGCAAAATAGGTATCATTTTGGTCGTGCGACCAAATTTTTTTTCTCAGTGTAGATTGATGTATTTTAATGGGGGTATAGAACGAGTTTGGGAAAAGACCATGGGGAAAACTAGGAACACGGCACTTATCTTAGTGATTAGGTCGTAGGCTTGGCTAGAAATCGAATTTTGCAACTCAGCAAGGAGCATTGTGAAGTTGGGACGAAGACCAAGAATTGAGGGATGGGGGAAAATTAGGCATATTTACCTTATTTTACAAATGTGCAGGGGATCCTTTCCTGCGAGCGACTTCCTGATGTCTTCACTACATGAAGTGAGATTATATTTGGATGATCGCAGGAAAGGATCCCTGCACACTTGGGAAGTATCTGTTGATGTCAACTGTACAGTCATAACTGCAAATCCAACTTATAATTAGTCGGTTTCGTGAACACTGTGTTACCTTAGCAAGAATCGGAATATCTGAGCGCATTCAAATTTCTCATTAGGGTAGGCACGGTGCCTGTATGCCTTATTGTGCACCACAGTGCTGCACGCCGGCACCACAATGTTGCTGCGAAAATCCAGCACACCTGTCTATGGAAATTCGGTAGAGGAGGGGCTGCTGTGCCGGCCTCCAGCAGCACGTTGGTGCAGTATTGCAGCACACTGTGGAGCGCCGCTGCACCACAGCGTGCTGCGCGCGCCGATGCGATTTCGTGGTGCAATTCAGTACCACAAGTTTTTCAGTGTATCTGGTAGAGGATGGTTCGGATCTATTGGCTCGGCTGGTAGATGGATTACTGGACTCTCCGTTTCCACCGGAAGCTTTCGAGGATGCTTCGACTGGTCCTGAACTTCTGATGTCATCATTTTGTTCGTCTTCTTCTTCACTTTCGGTCGCTTGCTCGAGCGAAGTGTGAAATTTCAGTCGAAGATAGTTCCCGATTTCAACAGGATGACAATACAATTCATTCTTTTCATTAGATTTTTTTAAACCAGAATTCACGTTTCTCTGACAAGAATCTCAAAATTAGTTTTGGTACGTGAATTACAATGTTTTTTATTCCTTTCGTTGGGAAAAATTAACGAACAGAATTCATCGTATTGCGTATTTATGATTGACGCGCTTCTAATTAAGTATCGTCGACTCGTGGACGAATTTGGAACTCCAACAAGCTGCGGGAACTTGCCTGATCTATTGAGAGCTTCGAGTGGATCAAACATACTTAGCTTGTACACTAATATACAAGCTTTTATAACAAGAACAAAGAGTAGGTGTAACAATGAGAGGGACCGATGATCTAAGACGATGATCTAATCTAAGATCAAAGCCACATCAAAACAGCATATAAACTGCATATGAAACTTGCTCATTGAAGTTTCTGAAGCGCAGAAGGGACTCCTACGCCTCACCATGAGCGACATGCTGCTGCAATCCATTACCAACGATAGAGAGTCTCTCTTGGGAATATTCAACGCGCTGAGAGAGGAGGACGTGAGTACAATGAACCTCAAACGAATTTCGGAGCTGAAAAGGGATTATAAGAGACTCATGCGCCACATTTCTCATGTCGTGAAGATGAATGCAACGAATGAAATAATTTCGACAACTGGGCACAAAGCTTGACTCGAGACATTTTATAACGAATCCAAATCGAAATACATCGTTCTTCACAATATGTATGAATCGGGTGGCAACAGAAATATCGGTGATGTATCATTTTGTACTGGACCGAGCGCCTTCAAAAATCGTATTGTAACTGGCATTTGTCGTAATATTAATTGTCTACTAGACATGACTACTTTCTTCACTTCTGCGAAACATCTTATACTCACATTTTTGAGACCTTACATTCAAAAATTCAAAACTGCCAAAGTTTCTCTGATTTTTCCTGGATATTCTGATTTGGGGAAAGGAACATCGTTGATCAAACATTTTTAAACGCGTTACGAGACCCTCATGGAATCTTCGCGGTTAAATCGAAGGTTTGACGAGTCCATAACATCCCTTAATGATAGAATGTCGTCTTTTGAAGATTGTGGATCCGGTTATTCTTTATCGGAAATTCTCTTGCTCAAAATCAGCATTACTAAATAGAAAATGCTAAGTGCTCCAAAATATGTGAAGCTCCCAGATTGAATTGAGAAAAAACACGCTGCCATTAATATTATCAATAAAGATCTAGATTGTTTCTACTGGAGCATATCACCCGGGTTACTGAGTGATAAAGCTCGATCTCACCATTCGAACTAAACTCATAACTATCCGCATTATGAAAAGTACTTAAAAATTAACTCGGCGGATTTTTCGATGAAGCTGAAGCGACTCCTAAGATCCGAAGAGATGAATCGCTTATCAATCAACTGTTATGGAATTGATTCGAAGAAAAACTTTTATCCGTTATACTTGACTTCTGAAGGAATGAATGTTCATATAAATTTGCTACTTTTCGAATCGGAAGGTGACCATCATTATTGTCACATATCGAATTGTCAGCAAGCAAGTAAGTAGTCACGGTCATAAGATATTTTTATGCAGCCGGTGCTTGCATTGTTTTCATTCTTCGGGAAAACTCGAGTCACATCGAGAATACTGTAAGAATGTATCCGATTGCGCTGTGCGAACTACTCCGGAAGACGACAATATTTTGAAATTCAAAGATTTTTACAAGAAAGAATTCCCACCATTCACGTTGTACGCTGATCTGGAGTGTGTGCTACAAAAAGTTGGCAAGAATCCCTTGACAGCAACGGATTTGAAGGAAAGATTGAGACGTTGCAAGTTCATTGAGAATGTACTCCAAAAGCATTGTTCATACTATCTCGGGCGATAATTTCATTGCGAGCATGATGTAAGCAAATGTTTCTATGAGTTCATTGTAGGTGAAGATGTAGCTAACAAGTGTGCCATCAGGCTAGGATAGATCGCAGAAATGGTTGAACAGCTATGCATTTGAGAGACTATTTTAGTTCAGCATGACTCATCTCGCCATTTTCAGGCGTTGGGAAATATTGTGCCATTAGAGCTCAGTTACGAGGATGACTTACTGATTCAAACCACAGAGAATTGTCATATTTGTGAACAGCCTCTGAAAGACGATCGAGCATTGGATCACTGTCATTTCACAGTTGATGCTGTTCGCCTCGTTCTTATGACTCACGACTAATCGCTCACCTTTTTAGGTAGATTTCGAGGTGTGGCGCATAGCCAGAGCAACCTCTTGTATCGCGAGTCCTTTAATTTTCCAATAATACTGCATGATGGAGAAAAGTATGATTTTCACCTGTTAATTTAGAGTTTAGTCGAAGATCTTCTAGGGGATATCAAGGTCATATCGCATAACATGGGAAATCATTCAGCCATCTCCAAGAGAGTGGAAGAAACTCGAATGAGATTGACTTTTCTAGACTCTTTTAAATTTTTGAGCAAAAGTTTGGAGAAGATGGGGGCTTACCTGGAGGACGACAAGAAACACTCCCCATGGCATAGTTTCCAGGGAGAACTTCATTCGATTCATGAGAGAACTGGTGAAAACGTGGAAGATTTGTTCAAGCTAGTAGCACGTAAATCTGTTTCTCCATACGACTACTTGGATTCATTCAACAAGCTCAAGCAGACATCTTATCCACGCAAGATTGATTTTCATGAGATGATAACCGGTTCCCACATTTCCGACTCTAATTATGAGCACGGGCTCAAGGTTTGGCAAACTTTGGTTGCAACGGTCTCCGAGAATACAGTGATATGTATCTAAAAATAGATGTTTCACTTCTTTGCGACGTTTTCACAAACTTTAGAAAATCTGCGCATTGAAGTTATGGTCTTGATCGTGCTCATAATCTCTCGCTCCCCGGTTATTCTATGAGCGCTATGCTATATGACACGAGTAGAATTGGAATCACTTTGTGATGTGGATGAAATCATCCTGTCCGAGGGGATGCTGCGCGGTGTTATATCACAGAGCTCGCTTAGATTTGTGGAAGCTAATAACATTTATCTTCCACGTTACGATCCTAGTAAACCAACGAGTCACATTCTATACATGGATGCTAAGAGTCTATACGCAACAGTTATGTGCGAACCGCTCCCATATGAGTAATTCCGCGCGAAAGCGGGCCACGAATTGCAAACATGTTTCGAATTCTTTTTCCGACATTTCTAATCGATTCTATGGTCCAAAAAATGGACTTTTCCCCGTCTATGGGGTGAAAAAAAAATTTTTTGTTTCCGTGGGGAATATCTTTGTGATAGTGTTTTTAGGAAAAAATACCTATCTTTTTCCAGTAAAATATGGTTCAGTACTAGAGGTGAAACTCGCGGTCCAGTACTCGAGGTGATACTCGCGGTCTAGTACTCCAGGTGACATTCGCGGTCTAGTACTCCAGGTGACCCTCGCGGTCCAGTACTCGAGGTGACACCGTGGTCCAGTACAAGGGGTGACACTCGAGGTCCAGGACTAGAGGTGACACTCGCGGTCCAGTACTAGAGCCGACACTCGTGGTCCAGTACTAGAGGTGACACTCGCGGTCCAGTACTCGAGGTGACATTCTCGGTCCAGTACTAGGGGTGACACTCGTCGTCCGGTACGAGAGGTGACACTCTTGGTCCAGTACTCGAGGTGACACTCGCGGTCCAGTACTAGGGGTGACACTCGTGGTCCAGTACTAGAGGTGAAACTCACGGTCCAGTACTCGAGGTGACACTCGCGGTCCAGTACTCGAGGTGACATTCGCGGTCCAGTACTAGGGGTGACACTCGTCGTCCGGTACTAGAGGTGACACTCGCGGTCCAGTACTAGAGGTGACACTCGCGGTCTAGTACTCCAGGAGACACTCTTGGTCCAGTACTCGAGGTGACACTCGAGGTCCAGTACTAGAGGTGACACTCGCGGTCCAGTACTCGAGGTGACATTCGCGGTCCAGTACTAGGGGTGACACTCGTCGTCCGGTACTAGAGGTGACACTCGCGGTCCAGTACTAGAGGTGACACTCGCGGTCTAGTACTCCAGGAGACACTCTTGGTCCAGTACTCGAGGTGACACTCGAGGTCCAATACTAGAGGTAACACTCGCAGTCCAGTACTCCGGCCGACACTCGCGGTCCAGCACTAGAGGTGACACTCGCGGTCCAGTACTCGAGGTGACACTCGTGGTCCAGAACTCGAGGTGACACTCGTGGTCCAGTACTCGAGGTGCCTTTCGTAGCCAGTACTGGCAGTGGTACTCGCGGTCCAGTACTAGAGGTCACACTCGCGGCCCAGTACTCGAGGTGACACTCGCGGTCCAGTACCAGGGATGACACTCGTGGTCCAGTACTAAAGGTGACACTCTTGGTCCAGTACTCGAGGTGACACTCGCGGTCCAGTACTAGGGGTGACACTCGTGGTCCAGTACTAGAGGTGACATTCGCGGTCTAGTACTCCAGGTGACACTCTTGTTCCAGTACTCGAGGTCACACTCGCGGTCCAGTACTAGAGGTCACACTCGCGGCCCAGTACTCGAGGTGACACTCACGGTCTAGTACCAGGGATGACCCTCGTGGTCCAGTACTAGAGGTGACACTCTTGGTCCAGTACTCGAGGTGACACTCGCGGTCCAGTACTAGGGGTGACACTTGTGGTCCAGTACTAGAGGTGACATTCGCGGTCAAGTACTCCAGGTGACACTCGCGGTCCAGTACTAGAGGTGACACTCGCGGTCCAGTACTAGGGGGGACACTCGTGGTCCAGTACTAGAGGTGGAACTCGCGGTCCAGTACTCGAGGTGATACTCGCGGTCTAGTACTCCAGGTGACATTCGCGGTCTAGTACTCCAGGTGACCCTCGCGGTCCAGTACTCGAGGTGACACCGTGGTCCAGTACAAGAGGTGACACTCGAGGTCCAGGACTAGAGGTGACACTCGCGGTCCAGTACTAGAGGTGACACTCGCGGTCCAGTACTCGAGATGACATTCGCGGTCCAGTACTAGGGGTGGCACCCGTCATCCGGTACTAGAGGTGACACTCTTGGTCCAGTACTGGAGGTGAAACTCGCGGTCCAGTACTCGAGGTGATACTCGCGGTCTATCACTCCAGGTGACATTCGCGGTCTAGTACTCCAGGCGACCCTCGCGGTGCAGTACTCGAGGTGACACCGTGGTCCAGTACAAGAGGTGACACTCGAGGTCCGGGACTAGAGGTGACACTCGCGGTCCAGTACTAGAGCCGACACTCGTGGTCCAGTACTAGAGGTGACACTCGCGGTCCAGTACTCGAGGTGACATTCGCGGTCCAGTACTAGGGGTGACACTCGTCGTCCGGTACTAGAGGTGACACTCGCGGTCCAGTACTAGAGGTGACACTCGCGGTCTAGTACTCCAGGAGACACTCTTGGTCCAGTACTCGAGGTGACACTCGCGGTCCAGTACTAGAGGTGACACTCGTGGTCCAGTACTAGAGGTGGAACTCGCGGTCCAGTACTCGAGGTGATACTCGCGGTCTAGTACTCCAGGTGACATTCGCGGTCTAGTACTCCAGGTGAACCTCGCGGTCCAGTACTCGAGGTGACACCGTGGTCCAGTACAAGAGGTGACACTCGAGGTCCAGGACTAGAGGTGACACTCGCGGTCCAGTACTAGAGCCGACACTCGTGGTCCAGTACTAGAGGTGACACTCGCGGTCCAGTACTCGAGATGACATTCGCGGTCCAGTACTAGGGGTGACACTCGTCGTCCGGTACTAGAGGTGACACTCTTGGTCCAGTACTCGAGGTGACACTCGCGGTCCAGTACTAGGGGTGACACTCGTGGTCCAGTACTAGAGGTGAAACTCGCGGTCCAGTACTCGAGGTGATACTCGCGGTCTATCACTCTAGGTGACATTCGCGGTCTAGTACTCCAGGCGACCCTCGCGGTCCAGTACTCGAGGTGACACCGTGGTCCAGTACAAGAGGTGACACTCGAGGTCCGGGACTAGAGGTGACACTCGCGGTCCAGTACTAGAGCCGACACTCGTGGTCCAGTACTAGAGGTGACACTCGCGGTCCAGTACTCGAGGAGACATTCGCGGTCCCGTACTAGGGGTGACACTCGTCGTCCGGTACTAGAGGTGACACTCGCGGTCCAGTACTAGAGGTGACACTCGCGGTCTAGTACTCCAGGAGACACTCTTGGTCCAGTACTCGAGGTGACACTCGCGGTCCAGTACTAGAGGTGACACTCGCGGTCCAGTACTCGAGGTGACATTCGCGGTCCAGTACTAGGGGTGACACTCGTCGTCCGGTACTAGAGGTGACACTCGCGGTCCAGTACTAGAGGTGACACTCGCGGTCTAGTACTAGAGGTCACACTCGCGGCCCAGTACTCGAGGTGACACTCGCGGTCCAGTACTAGAGGTGACACTCTTGGTCCAGTACTAGGGGTGCCTTTCGTAGCCAGTACTGGCGGTGGTACTCGCGGTCCAGTACTAGAGGTCACACTCGCGGCCCAGTACTCGAGGTGACACTCGCGGTCCAGTACCAGGGATGACACTCGTGGTCCAGTACTAGAGGTGACACTCTTGGTCCAGTACTCGAGGTGACACTCGCGGTCCAGTACTAGGGGTGACACTCGTGGTCCAGTACTAGAGGTGACATTCGCGGTCTAGTACTCCAGGTGACACTCTTGTTCCAGTACTCGAGGTCACACTCGCGGTCCAGTACTAGAGGTCACACTCGCGGCCCAGTACTCGAGGTGACACTCGCGGTCTAGTACCAGGGATGACCCTCGTGGTCCAGTACTAGAGGTGACACTCTTGGTCCAGTACTCGGGGGGACACTCGCGGTCCTGTACTAGGGGTGACACTCGTGTCCAGTACTAGAGGTGACATTCGCGGTCTAGTACTCCAGGTGACACTCGCGGTCCAGTACTAGAGGTGACACTCGCGGTCCAGTACTAGGGGTGACACTCGTGGTCCAGTACTAGAGGTGAAACTCGCGGTCCAGTACTCGAGGTGATACTCGCGGTCTAGTACTCCAGGTGACATTCGCGGTCTAGTACTCCAGGTGACCCTCGCGGTCCAGTACTCGAGGTGACACCGTGGTCCAGTACAAGAGTCGACACTCGAAGTCCAGGACTAGAGGTGACACTCGCGGTCCAGTACTAGAGCCGACACTCGTGGTCCAGTACTAGAGGTGACACTCGCGGTCCAGTACTCGAGATGACATTCGCGGTTCAGTACTAGGGGTGACACTCGTCGTCCGGTACTAGAGGTGACACTCTTGGTCCAGTACTCGAGGTGACACTCGCGGTCCAGTACTAGGGGTGACACTCGTGGTCCAGTACTAGAGGTTAAACTCGCGGTCCAGTACTCGAGGTGACACCGTGGTCCAGTACAAGAGGTGACACTCGAGGTCCAGGACTAGAGGTGACACTCGCGGTCCAGTACTAGAGCCGACACCCGTGGTCCAGTACTAGAGGTGACACTCGCGGTCCAGTACTCGAGGTGACATTCGCGGTCCAGTACTAGGGGTGACACTCGTCGTCCGGTACTAGAGGTGACACTCGCGGTCCAGTACTAGAGGTGACACCCGCGGTCTAGTACTCCAGGAGACACTCTTGGTCCAGTACTCGAGGTGACACTTGCGGTCCAGTACTAGAGGTGACACTCGAGGTCCAATACTAGAGGTAACACTCGCAGTCCAGGACTCCGGCCGACACTCGCGGTCCAGCACTAGAGGTGACACTCGCGGTCCAGTACTCGAGGTGACACTCGTGGTCCAGAACTCGAGGTGACACTCGTGGTCCAGTACTCGAGGTGCCTTTCGTAGCCAGTACTGGCGGTGGTACTCGCGGTCCAGTACTAGAGGTCACACTCGCGGCCCAGTACTCGAGGTGACACTCGCGGTCCAGTACCAGGGATGACACTCGTGGTCCAGTACTAGAGGTGACACTCTAGGTCCAGTACTCGAGGTGACACTCGCGGTCCAGTACTAGGGGTGACACTCGTGGTCCAGAACTAGAGGTGACATTCGCGGTCTAGTACTCCAGGTGACACTCTTGATTCAGTACTCGAGGTCACATTCGCGGTCCAGTACTAGAGGTCACACTCGCGGCCCAGTACTCGAGTTGACACTCGCGGTCCAGTACTAGGGGTGACACTCGTGGTCCAGTACTAGAGGTGAAACTCGCGGTCCAGTACTCCAGTTGACCCTCGCGGTCCAGTACTCGAGGTTACACTCGTGGTCCAGTACAAGGGGTGACACTCGTGGTCCAGTACTAGAGCCGACACTCGTGGTCCAGTACTAGAGGTGACATTCGCGGTCTAGTACTCCAGGTGACAACGCGGTCCAGTACTAGAGGTGACACTCGCGGTCCAGTACTAGGGGTGACACTCGTGGTCCAGTACTAGAGGTCAAACTCGCGGTCCAGTACTCGAGGTGATACTCGCGGTCTAGTACTCCAGGTGACATTCGCGGTCTCGTACTCCAGGTGACCCTCGCGGTCCAGTACTCGAGGTGACACCATGGTCCAGTACAAGGGGTGACACTCGAGGTCCAGGACTAGAGGTGACACTCGCGGTCCAGTACTAGAGCCGACACTCGTGGTCCAGTACTAGAGGTGACACTCGCGGTCCAGTACTCGAGGTGACATTCTCGGTCCAGTACTAGGGGTGACACTCGTCGTCCGGTACGAGAGGTGACACTCTTGGTCCAGTACTCGAGGTGACACTCGCGGTCCAGTACTAGGGGTGACACTCGTGGTCCAGTACTAGAGGTGAAACTCGCGGTCCAGTACTCGAGGTGATACTCGCGGTCTAGTACTCCAGGTGACATTCACGGTCTAGTACTCCAGGTGACCCTCGCGGTCTAGTACTCGAGATGACACCGTGGTCCAGTACAAGAGGTGACACTCGAGGTCCAGGACTAGAGGTGACACTCGCGGTCCAGTACTAGAGCCGACACTCGTGGTCCAGTAGTAGAGGTGACACTCGCGGTCCAGTACTCGAGGTGACATTTGCGGTCCAGTACTAGGGGTGACACTCGCGGTCTAGTACTCCAGGTGACCCTCGCGGTCCAGTACTCGAGGTGACACCGTGGTCCAGTACAAGAGGTGACACTCGAGGTCCAGGACTAGAGGTGACACTCGCGGTCCAGTACTAGAGCCGACACTCGTGGTCCAGTACTAGAGGTGACACTCGCGGTCCAGTACTCGAGGTGACATTCGCGGTCCAGTACTAGGGGTGACACTCGTCGTCCGGTACTAGAGGTGACACTCGCGGTCCAGTACTAGAGGTGACACTCGCGGTCTAGTACTCCAGTAGACACTCTTGGTCCAGTACTCGAGGTGACACTCGCGGTCCAGTACTAGAGGTGACACTCGCGGTCTAGTACTCCAGGTGACCCTCGCGGTCCAGTACTCGAGGTGACACTCGTGGTCTAGTACTCCAGGTGACCCTCGCGGTCCAGTACTCGAGGTGACACTCGTGGTCCAGTACAAGGGGTGACACTCGGGGTCCAGTACTAGAGGTGACACTCGCGGTCCAGTACTAGAGGTCACACTCGCGGTCCAGTTCCAGAGAAGACACTCGTGGAGCAGTACTCTAGGTGACACTCGTGGTCCAGTACTAGAGGTGAAACTCGCGGTCCAGTACTCCAGTTGACCCTCGCGGTCCAGTACTCGAGGTGACACTCGTGGTCCAGTACCGGGTCGACACTCGGGGTCCAGTACTAGAGGTGACACTCGCGGTCCAGTACTAGAGGTAACACTCGCGGTCCAGTACTAGGGGTGACACTCGTGGTCCAGTACAAGGGGTGACACTCGGGGTCCAGTACTAGAGGTGACACTCGCGGTCCAGTACTAGAGGTGACACCCGCGGTCTAGTACTCCAGGAGACACTCTTGGTCCAGTACTCGAGGTGACACTTGCGGTCCAGTACTAGAGGTGACACTCGAGGTCCAATACTAGAGGTAACACTCGCAGTCCAGGACTCCGGCCGACACTCGCGGTCCAGCACTAGAGGTGACACTCGCGGTCCAGTACTCGAGGTGACACTCGTGGTCCAGAACTCGAGGTGACACTCGTGGTCCAGTACTCGAGGTGCCTTTCGTAGCCAGTACTGGCGGTGGTACTCGCGGTCCAGTACTAGAGGTCACACTCGCGGCCCAGTACTCGAGGTGACACTCGCGGTCCAGTACCAGGGATGACACTCGTGGTCCAGTACTAGAGGTGACACTCTTGGTCCAGTTCCAGAGAAGACACTCGTGGAGCAGTACTCTAGGTGACACTCGCGGTCCAGTACTAGAGCCGACACTCGTGGTCCAGTACTAGAGGTGACATTCGCGGTCTAGTACTCCAGGTGACACTCGCGGTCCAGTACTAGAGGTGACACTCGCGGTCCAGTACTAGGGGTGACACTCGTGGTCCAGTACTAGAGGTCAAACTCGCTGTCCAGTACTCGAGGTGATACTCGCGGTCTAGTACTCCAGGTGACATTCGCGGTCTCGTACTCCAGGTGACCCTCGCGGTCCAGTACTCGAGGTGACACCGTGGTCCAGTACAAGGGGTGACACTCGAGGTCCAGGACTAGAGGTGACACTCGCGGTCCAGTACTAGAGCCGACACTCGTGGTCCAGTACTAGAGGTGACACTCGCGGTCCAGTACTCGAGGTGACATTCTCGGTCCAGTACTACGGGTGACACTCGTCGTCCGGTACGAGAGGTGACACTCTTGGTCCAGTACTCGAGGTGACACTCGCGGTCCAGTACTAGGGGTGACACTCGTGGTCCAGTACTAGAGGTGAAACTCGCGGTCCAGTACTCGAGGTGATACTCGCGGTCTAGTACTCCAGGTGACATTCGCGGTCTAGTACTCCAGGTGACCCTCGCGGTCTAGTACTCGAGATGACACCGTGGTCCAGTACAAGAGGTGACACTCGAGGTCCAGGACTAGAGGTGACACTCGCGGTCCAGTACTAGAGCCGACACTCGTGGTCCAGTAGTAGAGGTGACACTCGCGGTCCAGTACTCGAGGTGACATTTGCGGTCCAGTACTAGGGGTGACACTCGCGGTCTAGTACTCCAGGTGACCCTCGCGGTCCAGTACTCGAGGTGACACCGTGGTCCAGTACAAGTGGTGACACTCGAGGTCCAGGACTAGAGGTGACACTCGCGGTCCAGTACTAGAGCCGACACTCGTGGTCCAGTACTAGAGGTGACACTCGCGGTCCAGTACTCGAGGTGACATTCACGGTCCAGTACTAGGGGTGACACTCGTCGTCCGGTACTAGAGGTGACACTCGCGGTCCAGTACTAGAGGTGACACTCGCGGTCTAGTACTCCAGTAGACACTCTTGGTCCAGTACTCGAGGTGACACTCGCGGTCCAGTACTAGAGGTGACACTCGCGGTCTAGTACTCCAGGTGACCCTCGCGGTCCAGTACTCGAGGTGACACTCGTGGTCTAGTACTCCAGGTGACCCTCGCGGTCCAGTACTCGAGGTGACACTCGTGGTCCAGTACAAAGGGTGACACTCGGGGTCCAGTACTAGAGGTGACACTCGCGATCCAGTACTAGAGGTCACACTCGCGGTCCAGTTCCAGAGAAGACACTCGTGGAGCAGTACTCTAGGTGACACTTGTGGTCCAGTACTAGATGTGAAACTCGCGGTCTAGTACTCCAGGTGACCCTCGCGGTCCAGTACTCGAGGTGACACTCGTGGTCTAGTACTCCAGGTGACCCTCGCGGTCCAGTACTCGAGGTGACACTCGTGGTCCAGTACAAGGGGTGACACTCGGGGTCCAGTACTAGAGGTGACACTCGCGGTCCAGTACTAGAGGTCACACTCGCGGTCCAGTTCCAGAGAAGACACTCGTGGAGCAGTACTCTAGGTGACACTCGTGGTCCAGTACTAGAGGTGAAACTCGCGGTCCAGTACTCCAGTTGACCCTCGCGGTCCAGTACTCGAGGTGACACTCGTGGTCCAGTACAAGGGGTGACACTCGGGGTCCAGTACTAGAGGTGACACTCGCGGTCCAGTACTAGAGGTAACACTCGCGGTCCAGTACTAGGGGTGACACTCGTCGTCCGGTACGAGAGGTGACACTCGCGGTCCAGTACTCGAGGTGACATTCGCGGTTGTTAGGGTAATGGTCGTTCTCTGTCTCCGCTAATTGTAGCAGACGGGGGTGGAAGTGGATGCCAATAGAAGTAGATGGTTCCGTAGATTTATTCAATAGACGTTCATTCAATGAAAGAGTTGTATGAATACTTGAGAGAGACTTATAATGACATTACACAGCGCGGGATGCGCCTATTCCCCAGGACAAAGAGATGAGTTGCTATGTACTCTCTTCTAACATATGACCATATATATATTGTAATAAGTATATAATAATATATGGAGCTCACTGTGCCCCTGACACGTCCATAGCCGTGTTCATTGCTCCCCGGAGCAATGGAATTCATGATCATACATGTGTTAAAATGTATATGCATATTTTTCGTGGATTAAAAAAAAATTTTCGTACAATGAAATCTTCTAAAAAAAATTTTCTATGGCTAGCATTTAACAAGGCTCGAGCGGTCATGGCTTTGAATTTTGGGCGTTCATAGTATATCTTATTCTGAATCGTGTGGTCAGATTCTTACAATTTTCAGTACGTATTTGGTATTTGCTGATTTCTCATTGGACCTATAGCGTTGGTCAAAAAAAAATTTTCTTTCTTTTAGATTCGACATATCATTTTGAACTCGAGTCAATTTAAACGTTGAAGTTTGAAACATGTGAACTTACTATTAGGTAATTCTACATCCATAAATATAATAATTATCTAGCTCGACAAGCTCTCTACTGTTGTCGCTATTTTATCTGTATGATAAAGCTGGCGCTAACATGAGATTTATTTCCTCCCTTTTCATATCTTGTTGGGTTGTGAATTCACGTGCGTTTTAAAACACCGATTTGAAAAGCTTACATGATCAATTTTTGACAGAATTTCGACAAAATATCATTTCTTAAGAATTCCAGTCAATTGAATATTTGTGTAAATGCGCCTTCCAAACATTTTACCTCACAAGAATTATTCTGACTACGCCTTCCTTTATTCTAGTGTTTAATAATGATAGATACTTAATCTAAGTATACTGTTATCCTAAAAATTTTGACTAAATACGAATACTGCATGGTTTTGGATGAAGTAATCTACTCAAGTCTCTCCCTTTGGTTATAATCATGGTTACATTATGGATAATTTCCTCGCATTCTCTAATATTTCAAGTCATCATCGTAGAAGATTCGTTCTCTGCTGTCATCAATTTTATATGTGTGGCAGAGCGTTGATTATGGCGTATCTTTCATACCACATCTTGTGAAACCTTTGCTTTATTTCGCGCGTTGCTCAAAAATCAATCGTGATTCTTTCTTCATATTAGAAAATTTGTCACACTTCCTTTTTCAAATCTTTTGGTATATATCTCAGCGTCATATTGTGAGTCGTGGGAAAGTAGTATGATTCATCCTTCAAATAAGCTCTGTGTATATCTGGACCTCTCTTGGAGTCTTTTGTATTTCATATACTTCTGCTGTTTGTATCGAAGTCGTATTAGGCATCTCTGAAATCTCCTTTTGTTGTCCCATAACCTCAGTGATATGTGGTATAACTTTCATATTGATTATTTCTGGATACAAAGACATCATTGGTTTTGGATTTGATTGTTTCTTTTCGGAACCTGAAACAAGTCTTCTCAAAATTAGACAAGGGATCCCCCCCAGGCAACAGACCTTGAAAACTGTGATCATGACTCCGAAAGAGATCATGTAAAATAAGCCAGAGAAAACGAAATATGTTTGCAAATGATCGAGTTTTTTTGTTATAATTTTGACTTGGCTCATGCTCCGTGCTACATTCATTATGTTTCTCAAATCGTCTCCTCTCTCTAATGCCTTTGAGGAAGTGTTTCCATCAAGCTGCAATTTCGGGATAATTGTGGATTCATAAATGGGGTTATTTGGGTCTTTTGATAATTCATTACTTAGCAATGGCGATAGGTCTAGTTTTGTCTCTCGGAATACAATTATTTCCGATTTCACTGTTACTCTTCGCGAAGCTACCAATTTCACAGATTCGGTTTGGGCAGTACAGCCTGCACGTAAATGTAATAAACCCAATCCATTTATTTTCGTTTTTCTTCTCGAATTTGACGTGCAATTTTCGAAAATAGATTCTGCATGTTCAGTAGAGAAGACCCACGTATTTTCCTTCTCTAATTTTGTCCAGAACGTTTCTTGCAATTTGGCTATTTTAATTCCACACGCGGGAAGACTGAAACCTCTCCCTACCGCTAATTTAACTTCACAGGGTGAAAAATCGTCAATGGTCCTGAGTGGCCCTGGGTTTTCACATATAAGAGCTCTTCTTAGGTGCCTACAGTCATTTAATGATTCGATATTAAATTGAATATATGCCTCATTATTAGCGTTGATTGCGGTATAAATTGAATCTGGCCACATGTAGGCAGAAACCGATGAGTTCCACTGTTTTACTGGTACCGGATGGGCTTTATATAAGTTGTACTCATTACCATCAAGTAAAGGAAGTTTTATATAATATATGAGTTTTGGTTCTGCAAAAAGGATTGCTATGTCCACAATTTTTGATAATTCCAAGAGAGGTTCGTTTTCGTCGAGTTGTGGAAATCTTACGTCTAGCTTACTCCTATTGATGGTATCTTTTGTGTGCATCCATAGAGATGGTGGCATGAATCTTGGGTGCATAGCGCCTTGAGGTGCAGATATTATGACATTTGTCAAAATTTGTGTATTGATTTCATATTGTAAGACACTTTCGACGAGGATTTCTATTGCGATTGAAAAATCGATGCGGTCGTTCAGTATGCCTTGATTTTTTTCTAGCTGTGACGTGAGGTTACTGAGGGTTAATAATTTTTCATGATGTATCCCAAATTGATCTAATATTATTTCCGTTTGGTTCGCCACGAGCTCTGCAAGTTTACCCGTCTCATTTGCCCTCCCCTGCATTAGTTCGATTAGGTTCGCTTCCGATTCTTCGTCTAATGTGCCATAAAGAAATTTATAAATGCTCCCTATTCCTGGCAATATTGACCTCTCTTCCCGGCTGATCTGAGTATCAGTTTTGGAGCCTTTCAATAATTTTATAAGTCTATCCGCGCTTTCCTGCGTCTCTTGGATCTTTTCCTTCAATTTTATTATCTGGCTACCGTGCTTGCACTGTTGTTTCAAAGATTCACATCTCGTTTGTATCTTTGACCAAGTTATATTAAGTTCTTTCCCTTGCGATAAGTATGGATGAAGATCAATGCTGTGAATTATTCTCCACGATGTGCGAGAGGTGTACAATTTATCCAACTTCTCCATAACCAATCCGGGATTTCGCGGGATTGGTTCGATGTTTATTCGACCCTCATGATCCGTTGAAGTTCTGCAAATTTCATAAGTTTCCGTCATATATTCATGAATAAATGGTACAAGGGCGGAATGATGATGAGAGAGAAAGAAAGATATTGCTCCTCATGGGGAGAGTTATGTTCGATTCCATTTCGATATTGTTTTGAGTAAAAATCATTTGTTCCATTCGGTGTGTGTATTTTCTTTCTTAAAAAAAAAATGTTTCGGGCATATCTGAGGGGCTTCCAGTGTGAACCGTATATCTGGTCTTTATCAGAGTTGCTCAAGCTAGCTATAATGCATAGCGTGCTGCTCTCCCATAAGAATAACACGGCGGAAGAATAAAAGCGCTTATCGCATATTCGCTCCCAATGCTGGCTGCATTTAACACACATAGAAGCACCCGGGACGAATTTTACTTGTGCGTGAATTGTGATTAGCTTCCTTTGCGCGCGTCTACTATGCTTTAACATGCAACTTTCACAGAAGCACCCCGGCCAAAATGCGTGCGTCCGTGTGACTCTGTTGGATATATACCCGTTCGAGTCACTGCTTACGCGTATGCTTATATGCTGCCGTGCTTGATGCTTAGAGATTTATTTGCTATGCGATGCTTTACGGATTGGAAGGATAGTGCGGCTATCTAGTGGAGTGTAAATCCCGTATACAGATATGAATGTGTATTTCACCGCTTGACGCCTCATCTACACTACGGATCGGGAGAATTTACTACAAGACACATTAGACCACCCTTATTACACACATAAGTATCCACACAAACACGTATCGAGTCACTTTACACTCCACACCCAGTCCGAAGTCGAGAAAACGGACGAAATTCGAGTCAAAGTACCCCAAAAAGTCAATTCCAGAATTTCGAAAAATAAAGTCAAAAAACACAGAAATTGATGCGTATAGCTATGAAACTTCGTAGATAACCTCTAAAACTAACTGTTTTCACCTATTTCATTGGCAAAAAGAAGTTAGTCAAGCGAGAGATTCAATTTTAGACATCACGAAATTTCATCGAAAAGTACATGGGAAATGCGTACTTCAGCCTTTGAAATTGTTACTAGGACATGAATTTTGAGTAAATCACCACTATAACTGTTTATCATCATCACAAATCTACATAGTTATGTATAGCAATAGTTGTTCACGTGAATTTCAGCGTAAGAATTGAAATATGAACATAACAAGGGGAAAAATGCAAGTTTCCAACACGAAAAACAGTCGTATGCTCAATTCCAAATTTCTCACCCTGGAATTCAAAGGTACGTATGGAATAGGAAAAGATCAATTGAGTAACATCATATCTTGAAGAGGAACCGATCGAAAGATACAGAAAAACAATGGAGAAATTTTTGAGACCAAGATATTATGTAATCAAAATTTCACCCAAAAAGTTGCCATCGGAACAAAAATCGAGTGCGTATTTGTTCATAAATCAAACAATTATGATATTACCACGTCAAAAGTTTGTGTAGACACTCTTTAAGGTATACACTACTAGAATCAAAACCCATTAACACCTCAAAAATTTCCAACTCAACTCAGAGGAGTGAAAATCCATTAAAAATTCAGTTTTTCATGTGTAAAAGAAGGTACTCGAAAAATCATCATTACTTGGTCAATTTTCACCCCACTTGGGCCTACAATAGCTTAAATTGAAGCTCTCTTCAAGGGTTATTAGCTTATTTGAATGGGGGAATTCAAGAAGAGCACAAAATTCCAAGAATTCAAAGTTGAAAATCGTCAATCTCTATAGTTGAAAGAGCCATCCGACGAGTAAAAACACCCAAAATTTCGATAACCAATCATGATAGAGTTTGTAACATCAGTTGAAAATCCAGATGTTCAACTCATTTGAGAAAGAAAAATGTTTCCCATCGTTGATGAGAGATAGTTTCACAGTTGCAAGCGATAAAAATTCCATAGTACTATGCCGAACGATATATACACATATATATATATATATATATATATATATATATATATATACATATATACACATATAGCACGCTCATCGTATATGGGCAACGAAGGAGAGGCAGAGAGAGGAACCGATAGAAATAATCGGCCCCTCCCCGACTCGACTGAATTCTCCTAGTGTCTCTAGTGTGTGGATGTTTCACCCCGCATCAGCTTCTCATGCGGGGTTATTAACATAGCGTTTCGTATTCCATCCGCATATATAGCACATCTCTCCGCATATATAGCACATCTCGGATCTGACGCGTTCGTTGTGCCGAATATAAGCTGGATGACCGGTGGTTTCTCTTGTCCTGACAGATGCAAATATGGACGGTTGCACTATTCATATCAGTTGTTTATTGCATACCGATCATCATATAAACTCCCCATATTTAGCGCAAACATTCAGACAAAAACACTGACCGAAAATTCATCTATGTATCGACAGATTCTTATCGGTATTTTCGTAAAACGACCTCTGTAACATTCATTATTATAGCGAATTCATATAACTAAGTGTTTTAATAATCAATTGTAATTTAATAATTAATACAATTATTAATAACTATTAATATTGTATTTTTTTTTTTTTTTTTTTTTTTGCTGAGCGTTTATTAAACTTTTGTGACTCAATGATAGAAAATGAAAGTTGGGGTAATCAACCCAAAAAAATTTTACTTGTTACTGACATTGTTGTGCAAGTGCATCTAATTCTATCGTTTTGTGCCTCTTTTATCCAATTTTTCATTGTTTTATTGTATTTTCCTCATGGCCAATGTGTCATCTTTGAACTTTACATCTTTTCCCGTGGAGACGAAGAATTTTAAAACAAGCTTGTTATACATGATAGTTCTCAGAATGAATTTCTTCGATTCAAATTTCCTGCGTTCATTTTATCTGACACGCTTGTATGCACTTTAGATTTTCTCCTCACACGTATGCTAAATGCACTAGTCATGTGCAGTGCTTTTTGAATGTGAGCGCTTGCAAGACCAAAATTTCCCTTATCTGATTGCCGATCAAAAAGTTAGCAGTTCCCTTGTATTGCAATCCTGCTGTGATTTTTGCCACTCCTAGTATAAAGCACCGAAAAAAAAAAAAAAATGTCAGAAATTGGGCCAATTATAATTGTAGAATTCTCAAGTGAAGAATCTACTGATGTGTTGTTGATTTGAGAATAATGGGCTTAAGGCTACGGTATGTCTCATTCCTAGCTACCGTTTTACAATATCAACAATGATGCCCAGATAAGTATATTTGGAGGATTCAGGATTTGGTCTCAAAATAATATGGCTGCCAGGAACTGTCTCCAGAATAGCAATTTAATAACATTTCTACATATTTCCGCCAGACCAAGCTTACAAGATTAGCCCGTTCCCTGCAATCATTTTTCGTAATTTCATTTGAAGCGTGAACCGAACTACAGTGTTTACTTACGTGTTTGTTACCTTCATAAAGAATTATGTATTCTGGTCTTTTTTGGCATTTTTGTTGCTCAACGCGACGCAATGTGGCAGCCATTTGACCTTTGGGCTTGAACGTGAAAAAAAAATGTTTCTCGTAATTTTACTGCTCAAATCAGCTACCTGCCTAGCGAAGAGCCACCCTAATTAATTGACCTGATTAGTTTTCTTTTGTTTTATCTGCGATGCGGTTCATTGTGACCCGTGTTATGTGAACCTTCCACAATCTTTTGCTGAATTTGCCGATTACGCATTTCTCGGAATTTTGATAGTATTTTTCTTATCTTTATTCTACATCCTTCTGAACTCGAAATGCTATTCTCGTTTTTGTTTTATCTCTCATTTGAGCCAGATGAAGTACCACTCTTTCGCTTCGCCTACATGGCTTTTATCTCTTGTTCCCTAAAACTTCTTCCGTTTTCGTAATTTGTAGCTGTATCATACCGTATTATTTCTATTCTATAGCTCAGTTTCATTCGAGTCTTTGAGTGAACTACTTGACTGCAGAGTTTTATTGTGGATTTTCGATATTCCGATTTCTTCACTCTTCTTGTTTCTAATCGCTATGCAATCCGGAAACAGTGGCAATTTTCCATTCCCGATGGTCATGGATTTCCGCATGGTACCTGTCGTATGGCCTGGGTTCCAACCTATACTCGTTCCCATCGAGAGCCTTCAGGGATCCTGGCCGGCGCATGGGGTTGCCCCCCGCCAGGCATCTTGGCCTAATCAGCTCAGTGTCATGATGGGTTTACGTCCGAATTTAGCAATGCCACCCCCCGGTTTTCATGGCATGCCCGCGGCAATCAACCCAGCTATTGCTGCGAATTTGGCGCGGCCAGCCCCGGATTCGCGCCCTATGCTGGAAGAAGGAAATGCTGCGTTGGGTCGTCCGACAACTCGTCGTCAACGGGTAAGTTATTCGATAATGTTCGATTGATTTGGTCATGATTCTTGCACATGTGATAATTTAATAGCGTAAGTGACAATGTATTGATTTTCACGATGAAAATTGGCTTCAAAATGGAGTTTTCATTCAAAACAAGGTAGATTCTGATGAAAATACGCGTTTCTTTGCTCAAGACTCCATTTTATTTCATGAAATCTAAAGGTACAGACAATTTTACGTTGATAACATGTACTGGGGATTTTTCTGGAGGGTTCTCTTGTACCCAAATACGAGCCCCAAAAATTCGGGCGTTAATGTTCTAAAACAACTCGGCTTTAGTTGGTTGGGCTTCAGTTTCCTTATGCACCGTTCATCGACAAACTTTGAAATGAGAATTTTTGATTAAATAGGAACTATCTAGGAAATCTTTGATTTTGAACAGAAATACCTGTAAACTTTCGGTTAAAAGAAGCTAACTGTACGTATTGCTTTTGAAAAGATTCTTTTTTTTGTTCATTTGACTTCACAGGGTCGTCGTGGGGGGTCCCGTCACCCACGACCTGTGGCTGCTCCTATGCCTAGACAGCCTGCTGACTTGGGATCGGGATCGTCACCCTCTTGTCCAGTGGCCGTTGTCGAACCTACCGTAGAGCGCGGCAACCTCTCACCCCGAGGGGATGGGCCCCACGCGTGGAGTAGCGACGAGGGTGAGCGTTTGCCTATGATTCCCCGCGCCGATGGGCTTATGATGTGTCCGTGTGGGTGCGATATAAGCCTCAATATTTCCCCGCCTTTACTCGCGCCTGCTGGTATTTCTTAGTCGAGTTCGTCGGACTCTTCGCGCGTTTCCCAGAGGGCACTGCCGGAGGTTCAACCATTGTGTCGTGCTGAAAATGCTAGATTTTCGACTATTTCTCAAGTGACTGCCGCTCTTAATCGATTTCGGAATGCCACGCGAGCTCCGCCCCTTGTGTTGCCCGAGGCTCAACCTTCAAATACCTCCGAGAGTGCTGATTGACCTATCATTCCCCGTGGTCGCGCCCTCCTTGGTCGATCGTCCGATTCTGCGCGTGTTCCTCCGATTGTATTACCTGAGGCCCGGTCACTGAGTAGCGCTGAAAATGCTGAGCTCTCAGTGATTTCTCGCGTTCGCGCCGCTCTGGACCGTTTCCATCTTGAAGTGGCGGATATTACCGGTGTAGAACCCGAGGAGTCGTTTTCGCACGATTTCACTAGTTTTCCTCTTACAACGCGCGGGTTATGTTCAGTATCGGGCACTCCTGCTGCTTCAATTTTAATGACCAATTTAATGAGAGGGCTCCGTATAAGTATCAGTTGTGCTGCTCCCATAGGCCCTGATAGTTCTAGCGATAGTGATCCTTCTGTCGAGTCCAGAGAATGGTAATGAGGATGATCGGGCTGCTTCAATTAATTTTTACGATAGGGATTGTGGTGCTCCTACTATGGAGAATGATCGCTACATCCAACCTACCTCATCTGATCTCCCTCTCCACCGTCATCAATGGTCGTCTGAACCCCATGGGTTGGTTAATGTACCGAACGAGTTCGTTGCGCCGTGTGTAAATCTTATCCGTTCAATTTATGCGTGTGTAATATGTGATGATCTGATATATCCTAGGTATTTTGAGTGTGCTAACGGCCACGCGCTATGTTTAGAATGTCTCGATAGAGTCCAGACATGCCCTAGTTGTCGCGGTGTTGTGGCTCGTTTCCGAAACATTGTGCTAGAACGTGAAATAGAAACTTTACGTTTCCCTTGCCGTTATTATTATCTCGGGTGTAGAATTTACCCCCGGGCTTCCGAATGGTATACTCATTGTGATGTTTGTTTTGATGGAGTGTCCTGACTTCTGATGCTCCTTTTTTTTTAATCTCTTTTTATTGTAATCTCTTTAGCATGTATGTGTTGTAGAGTGGAATACTTATATGTGAGCTATATTCAATCCGAAATTAAAGAATATTGTTGTTCAATTGTGTTTTCTCATTTTGCCTCCTTATGAAGATTATTCTATCTCTTTTCTAATAACGTTTACATATATATTCGGACTGACATACCTATATAATATGTAACATTGTGGGTCTGGTATTTTCAATAGTAACACAGAGAATATATTCGAGGAGATTTAGTTGATTTCCATCTACTTTTTGTTACTGATATATTTGAAATCTTCGATTCAAAATCACACGAGGACAGGAAGAGAACGAGAGCGAAGAGAATTTCTAAAAGTAAAATCATATCTAATTTTATCACCTTAGAAGACAATTTGATTGCTGAACAAAAATTGGCCATAATCTATTGGTCTCCCTTGAATAAAATTTTTGGGAATAATTGTCTTTATGGCTGGAGGCCAGTTAAGTTTCTGATGAGAAGTAGATACAAAAAGAAAAGGGAACTGCTGACCACCAGTGACGTCGACAATGGTGAAGCGCCCATGACCCAGATGGAAGAAAACTGATAATTATCAACTGATAATTGGCAGGTGGGTCACGATGGAGGTGAGTTGTATATCTTGTCTCTCTGTACTTGAGAAAAAAAAAATACTGTATTTTCCTTAATCCGCGTTGACAAACTCAAAAAGCCCTTTGTGAAATCTTGCAAATATTTCTGCATTCCGAAGTAGCTTTCTAGCCAGTGTTCGGTTAGTTCTCTTAAAGCGCATTTATCCTATTCTTATTTTGATAGGATCTGACTTGATTTTTTTTTTTTTTTTTTTTTTTTCTGTCGCGGAACAGCAAGCATTCTGTTTTTGTGATCTCATATCTCTGCGGTTTCGATTATTGAGGGAGTACGGAATTGAGTTAACTTTTTTTTTGTTTTTTTTTTTGTTTTGTTAGTGTCTAAAATCTGAAATATCGGCTATTTATCCGACTCTCTACCAATCTTCCGTAATAACGAGAAGTATGGGAATTGCGTATCCTAAAAGTAATTTTCCCCCTTTTTTCTATATTCACACACGTCCGCTATCATCTGAAAGATCTTCCATGGCCTTCTTGGAGGATGCTTTTTCCTTACTTGCGCTCTAGAGCCGATCCTTCTGAGAGCGTCTCTGTGGCACTTTCGTGTCATCACCCTGCAGGATACCATGTCTGTTCCATCGATGGAATACGAAACCGTGAGTATTCGAGATCCCTGACTGTCCATTCCATTGACAATCTGTACGACTTGCTTGAGTCGAGATAAACGCCAACATTGCAGACTTTATTTATTTACATATATATTTTTTTTGACAGTTATATGGGAAGGATAGAGATTGGGATGCCAAAACATGTTTCTTGCTGTATAGTCCTTGTCATATACCGATTTCACTTTTTTTTTTTGCCAACTTTAGTGAGACTAATGCATCCACACTCGACCCTGTTCACGTATGACCCACTGAGTTTGTACTTTAATTTGTCATTCTTGCGTAAAAAGAAATGGATTGTTTGACCTCACGTCCAACGTCTTAAATGATCTTGTCGTCTTTTTCGTTGTGAATTTTTCTTGGGATGGGGATAATTTTAGTCCTTCCGAAGCCATAAACGCCCACCCCATCTGTGCCACATGTGGTCTTGATTGAAGAGGTGCGAATTTCTCACGGCGTCCATTAGCCGTGTTTTTTGAAAAAGAAGAAAAAAAATTTTTTCTATATCCTGAGGGTTCTTCCTAATTGCAAGAAAAAAAAAATCTCTTGATAATTTCAATTCAATCTAAGATATATGTTACTGTTTCCTCCTCTGTATTTCTCTGTGCCTTTTAAATGTTATCGGTTTTCGCATGCAGTATGCAAGTCTTCCCGGATGCGCTTTGCGAGGGTGGAGTAACTGATAGTGTAGTTCTTGGAAAATGTCCGTATGGTTTTGTTTTTTCGATGTGTTATTCTTATCGATTCCTGTATGATTTTAACGTTGGTAACGGTGGTGGGGAACCTCAAAACGACTGCTTCTGGAATGAAATTCGCGATACACTTCACCAGTCATTGACTTCATTGTGACGGGGGCACTTGTTCTTGCTCATAGGTACTTTGCCGCTCCGAACTTCTTTTCAAGTTGATTATGCATCGTTCATCCGAGACCGCAAATCGAGAAATGCCTACCCCGGCGGCCCGTTCTGTTTCGAATACTCGCACTTCTAATCGCAATTCTGCCCGTCAGGGCAGAAATCGAAATGTTCCTGCGTCACGAATTCGAAGTACTAGAGGTGGAAGCTCTCAATTTTCAACACTCCGACGCGATAGGGACCCCAGTGACTCGCGTTCTCCTGCTCGCCGAAGGTCTGCAGCCGCGGGTCACTGTGATTGTGAATCTTGTTGCCCGTCAGACCGTTCGTGGGGTGCTGTTCACCGAAATACTCAGGTATGTTCATAATTTATAGCCTAATATCACGTGTTGGCTTATTCCGTTGTTATCGCATTGCAGCGCTGTTGCCACTCGACGCCCGGATTAACTATTGGATCGACTTCGGTTCCTTCTCGGGAAATTTTCCCTCGTATACCTGGAACACCTTGCTCATTTTTTGTTCGTACCGACACAACTTTTCCTTTCCTACATAGGGAATCTAGTGTGGAATATAGCGTACCTGCAATTCCTGCAATTCCTGAGCTTGGTACCTCGACAGCTCCTTTAGATTTGCCCGAATCTCGTTTCAATTTTGTAACCCCTAACGTAAATTCATATTGTTTCGTGCCTTTGCCTGCGCTATGTAGAATTCCCGACCCTTTCATTCAAGCAGAGGATGTCAATATTACTCGCACAGCACCACCACCTTCTCCCTTAACCGACGAAGACATTATGGAATTTGATTATGCTCTCAACTTATAAAGGTGTGGTGATTTTCAATTCGTGTTTCGTCCATTGATGTTTTGAAGGAAAAATCTCTTCTTTTCTACTTATAGGATCATCATCGATCAGCTACGAACCCATCCCGGCTATCGTGGGTGTCACCTGTGTTGCTTGCATCAGCTCCTGTGTTTCAAGCCCCGTATCAGCGATCGGAAGAAGATATGCGTCGGACTATTCGGGCTTTGTCCGCTCCTCACCGATTGCGTGAGGTTATTGCAACTATCATAAATTTGACGCGAAATGATGTATTGGATACCTTCGAATCGGACTACCTTGTTAATCATACGGGTGATTATTATCGAGGAGCTAATCGTTTCGCTCTGTGTCCCGCTTCATCAGGTTTACGGCTATTTCTTGATTGTATCGATAGTTTGTTACTATTCCCGAACACGTGCATGGAGGACTTACTCGAATTCATCGAGGGTGAATTGCCTCGTCTCCGAGATCGGCGTCAGCAGTATTTGGCTCAATTTCACTCCGATAGAGAGTACCTTTCGACACGTGCTAGAGAAGCGTCGCGGGACTCAAGCGTTATAGTTATTCAAGTTCCGTCTACGGTTTTTGAAAATGTCGTTCCTGCCGCCGATGAGGATGCTCAGACATCTCCGCCCTCTCAGGTTTCTGAAACATCCGGGTCCGTGCCCCCTTTGCCGGAACGCCCTGCATCGCCTATTAGAGATGTGATCGAAGAACCCGCGGGAATTTCGTCATCTACTTCAACTCTGTCGCGGGATGAGCCTGTTCGCATTCACGATGAGGAGGAAGCCGAACGCGATCGTCGAGGTCTTCTCCCCATAGTAAGACGTTTAACGTCTCATCGAGCCTACGCGTATAGGAACCACGTTCGATTTCCCGATGAGATTACTGCCCGTGAGGCGGTAAATGAACTATTCACATGCCCCATATGTTATGATCTTATTTTGCCAGAGTGCTACCAATGTCGCAATGGGCATGCAATATGCGCGAATTGTCGTCGGCAAAAACCCGGACCATGCCCTTTTTGTCGAGTCGAGGTATTTTGGGAGAATATCTTGCTGCGCAGCGTCGGGAATAAATTATCATTCCCATGTCGCAATGATTATTTGGGTTGTTTCCGCCGTATTCTCGCCCCCGAATGGCGTTCTCACGTTGAGGTGTGCCTTTACCGACCCGCTGAGCTCCGAGTTCGCGATCGCGTAGCGGCGCCCATTGATGAGCTTTCCGATGTGCTCGCGCGGCTCTTAATTTAATTTTTACTCTTTATCAATTTCTGCAAAAGTGTGAGTTTACTTGCTTTGTATGTACTCACTGTTCACTCAAAGCATGTGCGCCCAAGATATGTATGTTATGAATCCTATATTGGGGTGGCTTTCGCATTTTAAATATGTGCTGGAGAGTATTGATGATGATTTCACTAGTCCAGGCGGTTATTTCCGTCGACTTGATCGTTTGAATTCATTATAAACATTTGAATATAGTTTTATACCTCAAGAGTTGTTGCTTTCTTCTCTCTTCCTTACCCTATATTTGTGAACCCCTTGTTCAGCTTATAGGGATCTTATACCGGGCCATTTGTCATGAAATTCTTGTATTTGGAAAATTCTGTATTCCCGTGAATATGGAGAAAAAAAAATGTGTGTAGATTCGCACTGATGGTCGAAGTTTGTCTATCGAAGTATAATAGTCGTTTCTGATAGTTCACGCTTGATTGCTCGACTCTGTTCCATCTCCTCTTTCCCAATGATTTTTCAGTTTGTCTATGTGCACTACCTTTGTTTGATCACCCTTTTGAATTTTCGCGTTATGTTTTTCATAATCAATCTCGAGGATTTCACATGGGCCTACATATTGTTTGTCTCCTTTCCCTTCTCTTGGCTCTTTGAGCAAATATACAGTCTCGCCTACTCTGAAAAATCGATTCGTAATTTTTTGATCGTAATAAAATTTGGATTTAACCTTACTTTGGAAGGTATTCAGAGCAGCTAATGTTCTGAGTTGAGTGTAAGCTTCCGTGATATCTGCTAAATAATCGTCATAAGTCATCAATTGGTCCCGTGGAGGAAAACTGGATGGCGTACGAGCCCTTCTACCGAAAATTATTTCATGAGGTGAGTATCCCGTTGAGACGTGAGTGGCTGAATTATAGCAATGCTGGGCTAAGGGTAAGAGTGAGTCCCATTCTGTATTGTCCTTCAAATACATTGCTAAATATTCATTGAGTGTGTGGTGCATGCGCTCTATCATACCGTTCGAGGAAGGTCTAAATGCCGATGAAGTGAACCTATTGATTCTGAATATTCGAGCAAATTCTTCGAAAATCTTTCCCGTAAAATGTGATCCTTGATCCGTCAGAATTGTCGAAGGTAATCCAAAATATGAAACAAATTTATCTATCAATGTTTTCGCAACTGTCGTTGTTGTTGCATCGGGTGTAGCTGTGAGCACAATATATTTACTAAAGCAATCCTGAATGGTAAGAATATAAACGTTACCGAGTTGTGTTGGTTCCTTTGGACCCACAAAGTCCATCGAAATTTTCTCGAATGGTACTACCGGTGTATCCGTTATGACCATGGGTAATCTTGTTTTTACTCGCACTAGTTTATCTGTTTGACAGTCCGGACACGCTCTCACAAATATTCTCACATCTCCCTGCATATTTGGCCAATAAAATTCACTCGCAAGTTTACTATAAGTTTTTGCTATACCTTTGTGGCCTCCGATTGCAGATTCATGATACTCTTTTATAATTCGGGCACGATCTTCGGTAGGTGGTACTGGTAAGTTATTTTCGAATAGTGTAATCGATATCTGACATTTCCGAAAGATACGGTTGCATTGCTCTACAAGGTAAGCCCATTCACTCTTGCTCAGCATGACGAGATCTCGAATTATTCCTACTGACTTTATTTCCATCTTACTGAGTAATGCTCTGAGAGTTTTGAGTGTTGCCGTAAGATCTGGTCTTAGCACCTTTGAATACGGCGTACTTTTTATGACCATTCCGAAAATGTTCTTATCTCTGTAATCAGAAATTATGATTTCTCTAATTGCCCGTTGTTCGCTATGCAATTCGTCGTGACTTATATATTTTCTCGTGATGAGTGCGTTCAATACTTCTGTTTCCGTTTGCAAATCTGCTGCAATTGTGTAAACAAGGTTATCGACATGCGCGAATGGATGGTCATTTATAATCCTTACTCCCGTGAATATATCGATTTCATTCTCATCTATCACCCATGTAGGAATTTCTTGGGGTAGCCGTGCTTCTGCGACTAAATATCTAGTCATCGCATTGTTCTTACGAATAGTTGTGTTCTGTGGGTCCATAATTGTGACTTGAGATGCGGTATTTTGATTTTCATCAGATAATTCGTTTCGAGCAGTCATATCACCGTATGCGCGTGATATTGCTTGTTCAATGTGAGAGTGAGCTTGATCCTGATTCATGGAGGGTTCTCCTACAGACATATTCTCCTGAAAAGATTCTTTTGGGATTGATTCGTCCACAATACTTCCACTCGTTAGGTCCGGGTTTCCATCGATGTATGGGGTGAAGTGTAATCCATATAGGTGGAGATGTATGAATTGTTCCGAGGGAGTAGCTTTTATGTACGCGTACCTTATTCGATCTCGACATTGTAAATGGACGCAGATATTTTGTTGAAAATGTCGTGAAAAAATGAAGAGTGTGTCTGCATCACCATACTTATTTTTAGAACTGAGAATTTCTAGTGCTTCTAAGGGATCTGCGCAATCTGGTAAAAATTTACTGTACAAGAGAACTTCTCGTAATTGTGCAGGTGTGGTTTTCCAACCGAATATTTTGATGAGAGAATGGAACAAGCAATTTCCATCACCTAAGATATTTGCGTACCGTTTGTGGATTTTATCTGGTTCCGCGCATTCTTCATGTTCCTCGTAATTGCAAAATCGTACGATTGAACTTGAGTTTGAAGCTTGATCCGTGCAATTTTCCGACAAATTGAGAGATGAAATTTCTTTCCTATCCAACATTTTTGAATTTTCTGGCGCTGTCATAGGAATGGGCGTTTCGTCCCTAGGTTTTCCAAGTCCGGACTTATTGTACCGTTGGGATTCAGATGATATCTTTTTCATATCGACATCGTTATCTAGCATCTCTAGCCATGTGCGATTCATATTGGAATTTGACTTCGGGGTTTCAGTATTGTTTTGATTCATTTCATGCTCAGGAATTATTGGTTGGTGTTCCCTAAAATCCAATCCATCTATATTACCATTGCTTCCGGGTAATTCTAATCGCGTCAAGTCTACAATCGGTTGATATCTCGCGCGTTTGTACTCTTCCCAACTAATTTCCGATTTGCTTCTGTCTCGTTTTTCATTACGTTCGGGATTGTCATTCTTTTCCGGCAATTTTTCTCGATTTGCATTTTGCCACACTAATATTTGTAATCCCGTTCGTCCTTCAACATCTATTCCATTTACCTTCCATGATAAAGGTAACGTCTTTTGAGGGACTTTTTCGATGAGATTTTCAGGACTACCTATCAAAATTTCCTGTTCCAATTCTGATTGCGGTGATTCAGGTAAATCAGGATATTGAGTGGAATCTGGGTTAGACATGCGCTCATTGAGTGGATCTGTTTTATCAACTAATTTGGCAGAACGTTTGCTAGCCTGTGTTTCTATCCTTGCGAATTTTTCTATCGAATCTAATGAATCATAGAAAGTTTTGCCATGTAATTGCTTGTTTCTTTGTGAGAGTGGTGGGTTTCGATCTATTACCGGTCTATCGATAGTTATTCCGTCTTTCGGCGAGCTCGTGATTTGAATTTTACTGCCTAAATTTTTCAAACCTCTATCTGATAAACGTGGGAGAACGTCAGCTTCATTAGTCGCTTGGCTGATAATACGCTCGGCCGCGGGATGATGTTCTATATCTCTCAACATTTGAAATAGGGGAAATCGTCCTCCTTTTTGAACTATTCGATTTTGGGATCTTATCTTTTGATCTGCCTTTTGAGTACCACTCCACTCTTCGTCGCTCCTTTCGCCGAGCGAAGAACTACTACTACTAATACTACTCGACTCACGCAATTTTTGATCATATTGAGTGGACTTATTCCATCCAATCGCGATTTCATCTTCTGATTCCTCTAACTCTTCTAATTTTCTCTTTTGACCTCGAGTGGCAACTTGAACTTGTGCCGTCTCAATTCGCAGAATATGAGCTCCGGGCTCGTCTTCTTGCATAAACAACTCGACTCGCGGGCGTTCTGGATTTTTTTCTTCTTCTTTCAGTACTGGATTCCTAGACAGTGAATCTGCGTTAGAATTTTTGTGTCCGGGTCGGTATAAAATTTCGAAAGAGTGTCCTCTTATAGATGCTTTAAGCCTATTGAATCTCAGGTCTGGCTTCTTTGTAGTATGAAAGTGTTTAAGGGGCTCGTGATCTGTGACGACTGTAAACTTTTTCCCGTATATCCAAGGTCGATATTCTTGTATCCCGTAGCATATAGCGAGCAATTCACGATCATAAGTTCCGTACTTCGTTTCTGAGGGTTTTAACGTTCTCGATGCATAGGCACAAACGTGCTCTTCTCCTAATTTACCTTGGCTGAGGATCGCAGATATCGCCCAATCGGAACTATCGGTAATAATCAGGTATGGGAGGTCATGTACAGGTGGACGTAATACGGGGTATTTACAAAGAGCTTCCTTTAACTCTTCAAATGCTTTCTGTTGTTCCGGCCCCCAATAAAATTCCACGTTCCCCCTCAAAAGTAAATTTAGCGGATATGCTATGTTTGCAAAGCCTTTAATGAATCTGCGGTAATACGAAGCGAGTCCTAAAAATTGTCTGACTTTCTTGACGGTTGTGGGTACAGGATAGTTGCGAACAGCTTCGATTTTCTTGGGATCGGGGCGAATTTTACCGTTGCCCGCTATGTGACCTAGAAAGCTTGCCTCTTTTTGGAGAAACTGACATTTGCTTGGCTCTATAGTAAGGTTCGCGTCGCTTAATCTTTTCAAGAGTCTTCTAAATTTGACGCCATGTGTTTCAAGACAATCTGCAAACAGGATAATGTCGTCAAGATAGCTGTAGAGTTCAGTTCCAATCAATCCGGCGAGTGTGAGATCAATTAGTTTTTGGAAAGTACTTGGACTATTAGATAAGCCCATGGCGAGGCGCTTATAGCAATATAATCCGCCGTAAGACCCTGGGAATGCAGTGAGATGTGCATCGTCCTTATGCATCCTTATTTGGTAGTACCCTTGTTTCAAGTCGATTGCCGTAATATATTTGGCATTTGCCACACTCTCTATTATTTCTGTGGGGTTAGGTAAAGGGTAGGTATCGCCCACTGTAATCTCATTCAATTGTCTGAAATCTGTAACCATTCGCCACCTTTTTTCACCGTTGGGACCTGGTTTCTTTGGAACTATCCACATAGGACTTGAATACGGTGATTCCGCGGGTTCGATAATGTCTGCCTCGAGTAATTCGTCAATTTGCTTTTGCATCTCCTTTTTAATCTCGGGTGGGTGCCTATAGCGTTTCACTCTTATGGGCCTATCAGTTTTTGTGACTATTCTATGCGTAATCAAGTGTGTAGCTTTCAATTTTTCCCCTGGTAATCCAAAAACGTAAGGATTCTCTTTTATGAGATCCTTTATATGTTGTATCTCTTCTTCATTCAGACCTTCCAATGTTTTAGGATCTATCCTATCAAAAACTTTCGCGGCGCGATCTTTCACTTCTTCCGTCGCGAATTTCAATATATTGACTCTCTGTTTTGTATTTAATTCGTTCTCTGAGTCCTCCTCATCAAAAATATCTTTTTTCATTTCTACTGTTTCGCACAATTCAAGGGACACTTCCGGGGGTTCTATTTCAATTTCCGTATCATTAATATTTATACAAATCGCGTAGACTTTGCCGTTGTCGTTCGTCGCGACAAAATTTCCGAACAGGATCCCTTGTCCTAGGTCCTGAAGTCCTACGAATCCTACTTTTACATCATTTTTCACTTTCGCGTAGATAACTTGTCTTGTGCGCGGGGGTATTTTAAATTTGACCTTTTCCACGAAAGGGATTTGCAACTCCGCAAATCTAAGACACCTCGCTTTGGCGTCAATTATTCCCCCATGTTTTTCGAATTCCCTCCATCCAAGGAGTCCATCCGTATTAATCGCGAAATCATCTGGCACAATGTGGACATCACAATCTAGCCCATTTAAATTCATCTTTATTTTCCCCAAAGTAAAACATTCCCCAGCGATAACGCCGCTGATTGATACAATATAGTCCCTATCAATCTTTATATCTTCTTTGACGCATTTTGCTTTCAGCAATGTAATATCCGCCCCCGTGTCGGCGTAAAAATGGCACACTTTATTCTTAAAATTGTCACTGTGAAACTCAACCACCGGATGTTTTTGTTGGCTCGCATCGAGGAGACGAATCGAGACATGCCGCTGTGGTTTCTTCGGTTCATTTAATTGTTCGTGCTCGACCCCGCGGCTTGATGCCGAGCATCTTGGAAGTTTAAAGGATTTTCCTGATTACTTGACGAATTTTCATTCGGAGCTACATTTCTCGTATTTTGATCCCATCTTTCGTTTCGTTCAAAATAATTACCGCCATTATTATTATTCTGTCCCTGGTTATTCCTACTACGATTATTATTATTGTTTTGCCAATTGTTCGGATAACGTCGCCCATTATTGCCTCGATTATAATAAGAATTGTTATAAGAATTGAACCCCTGACCACGATAGTTATCGCGATCATCATTTGATGAATAGTTTCTGTTGCGATTCATGCCATTATTGTAGTTCCCTCTTCTATCGTTTCTATCCATAAAATTTTCGCGGTTTCCGTTTCTATATCCGTAGTTATTTTGCGGACGATTTAGATATATATTATCACGATTCCTGCCATAAGCGTTCCGGTCGCGATTCATGTCATTTCTGAAATAATTTGGGTTCCCCGAATTATATTGCCTCAACGGTCCTCCATTGTAACGCTCGTTATCGCGGCGAGGCGGGCCATATCTTGAATTCACGCGTCTCATTCCGTCACGCCCACTCTCTCCTCGTGTTTCCATCATAAGCGGTGTATTTGGGCGACTATTATCCCGATCTGTTGTTGTGCGGTTCACTTGGCTTTGGAGAATTGAGTAAAAATCAATCGAATTAGAGTTAATCATCTCGTCCAAATCACGACAATCCTTGAATGTATGCCCTGGTTTGCGACAAACTCTGCAAAGCTTTGAATTTTGAATTTTACGTGGGCATTCTCTCTCAAAATGGCCAGAGACATGGCAGTACCTACATTCATCCGAAACAATACCTCGTCTAATTGCGACATTTTCAATTGGTTGGGGCTCTGATGCACGTTTTTCCTCCAATTTTGCGTCGATTAGGGCATTTATAATCGGTGCCATTCCAACTGGGCTCAGATCAGGAATTTTCCCTGAGAAAAGTGTTCTGGCGCTCGTCTTATTTTCGAAATTTACGGCTTCCGCGATAGCTTCACGTAAGGTTGTAGGATTAGTTGATCTGACCTGATGTTCTAGTGCTCCCGTGAGACCGAATATGAATTGTTGTAATGCTTCGTTGTCTGCATTATTCTTGTATGTTTTTCGCTCCCAATCTTTCAGATTTTGATCAGAATCGTACACGTTTAATAATCGATTGTGGAGAGTTTGAACGCGTAAACCGTAATCTCCTGCACCTTCTCCTGATTTTTGTTGAATTAATTTTAATTCAGCAAGAACCTTGTCTGCCCCACCGACTCAGCTATATTGAGTAGTCATGTCGTCTAGCAATCTCTCGACTGAAGTGTACTGAGTTAATCTCGCTATATATCCTTCCGCGGCTCGACCTCTAAGTTTGCTCGCCAATGCGGACAAAACCCATGGTTCAGATTCTGGGCCATATTCATTTACTATGTATCGAATATTTTGACAGAAAAGGGCTAACATATCGGGGTTTCCATCATATGGCATGATGTTATTTAGTGCTTGACTCAGAGTTAATCGGAATTTTGAAGTGTGCCTGCGGTCAGTGTTTGATGGTGTAGACATATTTCTTGAATTTACGCGGCGAATGCGTGTACTCGCGTTCGAGTTTTGATCACTGTGACTATAGTTGGATTTTCTATTCCCATTCCGCGCATTCATTACAGATCGATTGGATTTCTTGCTATGATTGCTGCTGCTCTCATATTTTAATTCATCTTGCGTATCTAAATCAGTGGAAGATGATTCGGAATCAGAAATATTTTGAGTGATTTTGTGTTTTCGTGCCTGTTTTGTATATTTATTTCGGTGAGAACGTTTAGATTCCTGTAGTGTGTGGTATAGCTCGTCATCGTACGAGTCTTCTGGATTTTTGTAGTTTTTGTCCCGCGTATTTCTACGAGATCGAACATCGAAATGGTGTTCATTCAAAGTATCGAAATCCTCTGGGGATCGTGGCTTCTCATTATCTTCACGTCGTTCGTTTTGATAAAGCTTTAACTCTAAGTCTTTATAACTACTTGTGACATCCAAGCCCCTCTTGGACATCTTCTTATATCTAGACTCAGCACCGAGGCTCTGAAGCTCTCGCCTGGTCACCTTACTGTCGATTTTCTCAGCATCAAGATCCTGAGGAACTGACCTGGACTTGCGACTTCCAGCCACTTCAGTCTCAAGAGTGTGAAACTCTTGTCTGAACATGGGACGCGTTAAATTAGCATCCAGGTTCGCCGACCTGTGCCTCTCACGTTGACCATCAAGGTCCTCAGCGCCAGGACTGTGGAAGTCCCGCCTGAATCTATGCGTAGCAAGATTTTCGGCGCCGAGATTTGAAGTATCTTGCCCGTAATCTTGCCCAAAACGAACGTGTGATTTATCACTAACGAGAGGCCACTCATCGTTTCTCATCATTTGATAATCATGAAATCCATCAGGATTTTCCGAAAAATTTTCCGTTAATTGTGTATGTGTGTGTGGGTATTGTGTAGGCATGTTCTCTAATCTCGTTGATTCCGCGTTAAATCTCAGTGTTTCAATATTGTCATTCAGTTCGGGTTCTAAATTATATCTAGCAAATTTGGGACGTGCTCCTGTTGCAATTTGGGTGGTTTCTAAGTGGTCCCGTAAGCTTTCTAGAAGAACCATATCGGTTTCAGGGAGATCTCCTGCACTAGTAGCAAGAACATCGCTTATTTCTCGTATTGCAATCTCCATATAAATTCCTCCCGGTTGCTCTAATCCCTTATCGGCCGCAATAAGTGCAAAGTAGGCATCGCGCGCTTTCGCGTTTCCATTTTTCATCTCCGATTCATACCGAGTTTTTAAGTCATCCGTGCTAATATTTTCATTCATTGGCTGTGAACAAGCCGCATTTTCCGCGTCTTTAAAATCATCCGAATTAGAATCGGTAAGGGTCTTCTCTTCTACTTTCATGCTATTTGGATTGTATGTGGGATTTTTCTTTCCTCTCGCCATTGCTTATTCTTATATATATATATTTATATATTAATTCAATTAAGATATATGGGCTATATTTGTATTTGATTTGTAGAAAGAAAAATTTAGGTCTGTGCCTCGCGCTCTCCCCACGAGGGACAGAAAAAAGGGATAATTTTGAATTACTTACCCAGATGTAGCGATGATGAAGATTAAAAGTGTTTGTGGTTTCATGTCGTTTGACTTCCCTCCTTCAAAGTTGGATATCCCCAGCAAGTTTCGAAAAATTGCCTCCAGTTGTTGTCTTGCCCAGAGTGGTAATAGAGAAATTGGTATGGCTTCCTTCCACAACAGAGCCCAAACCGCTGTCACCAGTCTGTTAGGGTAATGGTCGTTCTCTGTCTCCGCTAATTGTAGCAGACGGGGGTGGAAGTGGATGCCAATAGAAGTAGATGGTTCCGTAGATTTATTCAATAGACGTTTATTCAATGAAAGAGTTGTATGAATACTTGAGAGAGACTTATAATGACATTACACAGCGCGGGATGCGCCTAGACTCTACGACTACAATAACTGGGTAAGGGGAGCGTTGCGAGTGAAGCTCGCGGAAAAGCTCGTAGTGCGAGAGGACGCAGATGAAGAAGCCACACAGTGCTTCCTTTGCGCCGTATTTATACTATTGTTGATAACCTAGATTTCCTAATCGCTCATAGTCGCTGGTGGGGTTTCCCCAGGACAAAGAGATGAGTTGCTATGTACTCTCTTCTAACATATGACCATATATATATTGTAATAAGTATATAATAATATATGGAGCTCACTGTGCCCCTGACACGGTCCAGTACTCGAGGTGATACTCGCGGTCTAGTACTCCAGGTGACATTCGCGGTCTAGTACTCCAGGTGACACTCTTGGTCCAGTACTCGAGGTGACACTCGCGGTCCAGTACTAAAGGTGACACTCGCGGTCTAGTACTCCAGGTGACCCTCGCGGTCCAGTACTCGAGGTGACACTCGTGGTCCAGTACAAGGGGTGACACTCGGGGTCCGGTACTAGAGGTGACACTCGCGGTCCAGTGCTAGAGGTCACACTCGCGGTCCAGTTCCAGAGAAGACACTCGTGGAGCAGTACTCTAGGTGGCACTCGCGGTCCAGTACTAGAGCCGACACTCGTGGTCCAGTACTAGAGGTGACATTCGCGGTCTAGAACTCCAGGTGACACTCGCGGTCCAGTACTAGAGGTGACATTCGCGGTCCAGTACTAGGGGTGACACTCGTGGTCCAGTACTAGAGGTGAAACTCGCGGTCCAGTACTCGAGGTGATACTCGCAGTCTAGTACTCCAGGTGACATTCGCGGTCTAGTACTCCAGGTGACCCTCGCGGTCCAGTACTCGAGGTGACATCGTGGTCCAGTACAAGAGGTGACACTCGAGGTCCAGGACTAGAGGTGACACTCGCGGTCCAGTACTAGAGCCGACACTCGTGGTCCAGTACTAGAGGTGACACTCGCGGTCCAGTACTCGAGGTGACATTCGCGGTCCAGTACTAGGGGTGACACTCGTCGTCCGGTACGAGAGGTGACACTCTTGGTCCAGTACTCGAGGTGACACTCGCGGTCCAGTACTAGGGGTGACACTCGCGGTCCAGTACTAGGGGTGACACTCGTGGTCCAGTACTAGAGGTGAAACTCGCGGTCCAGTACTCGAGGTGATACTCGCGGTCTAGTACTCCAGGTGAAATTCGCGGTCTAGTACTCCAGGTGACCCTCGCGGTCCAGTACTCGAGGTGACACCGTGGTCCAGTACAAGAGGTGACACTCGAGGTCCAGGACTAGAGGTGACACTCGCGGTCCAGTACTAGAGCCGACACTCGTGGTCCAGTACTAGAGGTGACACTCGCGGTCCAGTACTCGAGGTGACATTCGCGGTCCAGTACTAGGGGTGACACTCGTCGTCCAGTACTAGAGCCGACACTCGTGGTCCAGTACTAGAAGTGACCCTCACGGTCCAGTACTCGAGGTGACATTCGCGGTCCAGTACTAGGGGTGACACTCGTCGTCCGGTACGAGAGGTGACACTCTTGGTCCAGTACTCGAGGTGACACTCGCGGTCCAGTACTAGGGGTGACACTCGCGGTCCAGTACTAGGGGTGACACTCGTGGTCCAGTACTAGAGGTGAAACTCGCGGTCCAGTACTCGAGGTGATACTTGCGGTCTAGAACTCCAGGTGACATTCGCGGTCTAGTACTCCAGGTGACCCTCGCGGTCCAGTACTCGAGGTGAAACCGTGGTCCAGGACTAGAGGTGACACTCGCGGTCCAGTACTAGAGCCGACACTCGTGGTCCAGTACTAGAGGTGACACTCGCGGTCCAGTACTCGAGGTGACATTCGCGGTCCAGTACTAGGGGTGACACTCGTCGTCCAGTACTAGAGCCGACACTCGTGGTCCAGTACTAGAAGTGACCCTCGCGGTCCAGTACTCGAGGTGACATTCGCGGTCCAGGACTAGAGGTGACACTCGCGGTCCAGTACTAGAGCCGACACTCGTGGTCCAGTACTAGAGGTGACACTCGCGGTCCAGTACTTGAGGTGACATTCGCGGTCCAGTACTAGGGGTGACACTCGTCGTCCGGTACTAGAGGTGACATTCGCGGTCCAGTACTCGAGGTGACATTCGCGGTCCAGTACTAGGGGTGACACTCGTCGTCCGGTACTAGAGGTGACACTCGCGGTCCAGTACTAGAGGTGACACTCGAGGTCTAGTACTCCAGGAGACACTCTTGGTCCAGTACTCGAGGTGACACTCGCGGTCCAGTACTAGAGGTGACACTCGCGGTCCAGTACTCGAGGTGACATTCGCGGTCCAGTACTAGGGGTGACACTCGTCGTCCGGTACTAGATGTGACACTCGCGGTCCAGTACTAGAGGTGACACTCGCGGTCTAGTACTCCAGGAGACACTCTTGGTCTAGTACTCGAGGTGACACTTGCGGTCCAGTACTAGAGGTGACACTCGAGGTCCAATACTAGAGGAAACACTCGCAGTCCAGGACTCCGGCCGACACTCGCGGTCCAGCACTAGAGGTGACACTCGCGGTCCAGTACTCGAGGTGACACTCGTGGTCCAGAACTCGAGGTGACACTCGTGGTCCAGTACTCGAGGTGCCTATCGTAGCCAGTACTGACGGTGGTACTCGCGGTCCAGTACTAGAGGTCACACTCGCGGCCCAGTACTCGAGGTGACACTCGCGGTCCAGTACCAGGGATGACACTCGTGGTCCAGTACTAGAGGTGACACTCTTGGTCCAGTACTCGAGGTGACACTCGCGGTCCAGTACTAGGGGTGACACTCGTGGTCCAGAACTAGAGGTGACATTCGCGGTCTAGTACTCCAGGTGACACTCTTATTTCAGTACTCGAGGTCACACTCGCGGTCCAGTACTAGAGGTCACACTCGCGGCCCAGTACTCGAGGTGACACTCGCGGTCCAGTACTAGGGGTGACACTCGTGGTCCAGTACTAGAGGTGAAACTCGCGGTCCAGTACTCCAGTTGACCCTCGCGGTCCAGTACTCGAGGTGACACTCGTGGTCCAGTACTAGAGGTGACACTCGCGGTCCAGTACTAGAGGTAACACTCGCGGTCCAGTTCCAGAGAAGACACTCGTGGAGCAGTACTCTAGGTGACACTCGCAGTCCAGTACTCCGGCCGACACTCGTGGTCCAGTACTAGAGGTGACACTCTTGGTCCAGTACTCGAGGTGACACTCGCGGTCCAGTACTAGGGGTGACACTCGTGGTCCAGAACTAGAGGTGACATTCGCGGTCTAGTACTCCAGGTGACACTCTTATTTCAGTACTCGAGGTCACACTCGCGGTCCAGTACTAGAGGTCACACTCGCGGCCCAGTACTCGAGGTGACACTCGCGGTCCAGTACTAGAGGTGACACTCGTGGTCCAGTACTAGAGGTGAAACTCGCGGTCCAGTACTCCAGTTGACCCTCGCGGTCCAGTACTCGAGGTGACACTCGTGGTCCAGTACTAGAGGTGACACTCGCGGTCCAGTACTAGAGGTAACACTCGCGGTCCAGTTCCAGAGAAGACACTCGTGGAGCAGTACTCTAGGTGACACTCGCAGTCCAGTACTCCGGCCGACACTCGCGGTCCAGTACTAGAGGTGACACTCGCGGTCTAGTACTCCAGGAGACACTCTTGGTCTAGTACTCGAGGTGACACTTGCGGTCCAGTACTAGAGGTGACACTCGAGGTCCAATACTAGAGGAAACACTCGCAGTCCAGGACTCCGGCCGACACTCGCGGTCCAGCACTAGAGGTGACACTCGCGGTCCAGTACTCGAGGTGACACTCGTGGTCCAGAACTCGAGGTGACACTCGTGGTCCAGTACTCGAGGTGCCTATCGTAGCCAGTACTGACGGTGGTACTCGCGGTCCAGTACTAGAGGTCACACTCGCGGCCCAGTACTCGAGGTGACACTCGCGGTCCAGTACCAGGGATGACACTCGTGGTCCAGTACTAGAGGTGACACTCTTGGTCCAGTACTCGAGGTGACACTCGCGGTCCAGTACTAGGGGTGACACTCGTGGTCCAGAACTAGAGGTGACATTCGCGGTCTAGTACTCCAGGTGACACTCTTATTTCAGTACTCGAGGTCACACTCGCGGTCCAGTACTAGAGGTCACACTCGCGGCCCAGTACTCGAGGTGACACTCGCGGTCCAGTACTAGGGGTGACACTCGTGGTCCAGTACTAGAGGTGAAACTCGCGGTCCAGTACTCCAGTTGACACTCTTATTTCAGTACTCGAGGTCACACTCGCGGTCCAGTACTAGAGGTCACACTCGCGGCCCAGTACTCGAGGTGACACTCGCGGTCCAGTACTAGGGGTGACACTCGTGGTCCAGTACCAGAGGTGAAACTCGCGGTCCAGTACTCCAGTTGACCCTCGCGGTCCAGTACTCGAGGTGACACTCGGGGTCCAGTACTAGAGGTGACACTCGCGGTCCAGTACTAGAGGTAACACTCGCGGTCCAGTTCCAGAGAAGACACTCGTGGAGCAGTACTCTAGGTGACACTCGCAGTCCAGTACTCCGGCCGACACTCGCGGTCCAGCACTAGAGGTGACACTCGCGGTCCAGTACTCGAGATGACACTCGTGGTCCAGATTTCGAGGTGACACTCGTGGTCCAGTACTCGAGGTGCCTTTCGTAGCCAGTACTGGCGGTGGTACTCGCGGTCCAGTACTAGAGGTCACACTCGCGGCCCAGTACTCGAGGTGTACAATCGCGGTCCAGTACCAGGGATGACACTCGTGGTCCAGTACTAGAGGTGACACTCTTGGTCCAGTACTCGAGGTGACACTCGCGGTCCAGTACTAGGGGTGACACTCGTGGTCCAGTACTAGAGGTGACATTCGCGGTCTAGTACTCCAGGTGACACTCTTGTTCCAGTACTCGAGGTCACACTCGCGGTCCAGTACTAGAGGTCACACTCGCGGCCCAGTACTCGAGGTGACACTCGCGGTCCAGTACTAGGGGTGACACTCGTGGTCCAGTACTAGAGGTGAAACTCGCGGTCCAGTACTAGAGGTGACACTCGCGGTCCAGTAATCGAGGTGACATTTGCGGTCCAGTACTAGGGGTGACACTCGCGGTCTAGTACTCCGGGTGACCCTCGCGGTCCAGTACTCGAGGTGACACCGTGGTCCAGTACAAGAGGTGACACTCGAGGTCCAGGACTAGAGGTGACACTCGCGGTCCAGTACTAGAGCCGACACTCGTGGTCCAGTACGAGAGGTGACACTCGCGGTCCAGTACTCGAGGTGACATTCGCGGTCCAGTACTAGGGGTGACACTCGTCGTCCGGTATTAGGGGTGACACTCGCGGTCCAGTACTAGAGTCGACATTCGCGGTCTAGTACTAGGGGTGACACTCGTGGTCCAGTACTAGAGGTGAAACTCGCGGTCCAGTACTCGAAGTGTTACTCGCGGTCTAGTACTCCAGGTGACATTCGCGGTCTAGTACTCCAGGTGACCCTCGCGGTCCAGTACTCGAGGTGACACCGTGGTCCAGTACAAGAGGTGACACACGAGGTCCAGGACTAGAGGTGACACTCGCGGTCCAGTACTAGAGCCGACACTCGTGGTCCAGTACTAGAGGTGACACTCGCGGTCCAGTACTCGAGGTGACATTTGCGGTCCAGTACTAGGGGTGACACTCGCGGTCTAGTAATCCAGGTGACCCTCGCGGTCCAGTACTCGAGGTGACACCGTGGTCCAGTACAAGAGGTGACACTCGAGGTCCAGGACTAGAGGTGACACTCGCGGTCCAGTACTAGAGCCGACACTCGTGGTCCAGTACTAGAGGTGACACTCTCGGTCCAGTACTCGAGGTGACATTCGCGGTCCAGTACTAGGGGTGACACTCGTCGTCCGGTACTAGGGGTGACACTCGCGGTCCAGTACTAGAGGTGACACTCGCGGTCTAGTACTCCAGTAGACACTCTTGATCCAGTACTCGAGGTGACACTCGCGGTCCAGTACTAGAGGTGACAATCGCGGTCCAGTACTCGAGGTGACATTCACGGTCCAGTACTCGAGGTGATACTCGCGGTCTAGTACTCCAGGTGACATTCGCGGTCTAGTACTCCAGGTGACCCTCGCGGTCCAGTACTCGAGATGACACTCGTGGTCCAGTACAAGGGGTGACACTCGGGGTCCAGTACTAGAGGTGACACTCGTGGTCCAGTACTAGAGGTCACACTCGCGGTCCAGTTCCAGAGAAGACACTCGTGGAGCAGTACTCTAGGTGACACTCGTGGTTCAGTACTAGAGGTGAAACTCGCGGTCCAGTACTCCAGGTGACCCTCGCGGTCCAGTACTCGAGGTGACACTCGTGGTCCAGTACAAGGGGTGACACTCGGGATCCAGTACTAGAGGTGACACTCGCGGTCCAGTACTAGAGGTAACACTCGCGGTCCAGTTCCAGAGAAGACACTCGTGGAGCAGTACTCTAGGTGACACTCGCGGTCCAGTACTAGAGCCAACACTTTTGGTCCAGTACTAGAGGTGACATTTGCGGTCTAGTACTCCAGGTGACACTCGCGGTCCAGTACTAGAGGTGACACTCGCGGTCCAGTACTAGGGGTGACACTCGTGGTCCAGTACTAGAGGTGAAACTCGCGGTCCAGTACTCGAGGTGATACTCGCGGTCTAGTACTCCAGGTGACATTCGCGGTCTAGTACTCCAGGTGACCCTCGCGGTCCAGTACTCGAGGTGACACCGTGGTCCAGTACAAGAGGTGACACTCGGGGTCCAGGACTAGAGGTGACACTCGCGGTCCAGTACTAGAGCCGACACTTGTGGTCCAGTACTAGAGGTGACACTCGCGGTCCAGTACTCGAGGTGACATTCTCGGTCCAGTACTAGGGGTGACACTCGTCGTCCGGTACAAGGGGTGACACTCGGGGTCCAGTACTAGAGGTGACACTCGCGGTCCAGTACTAGAGGTCACACTCGCGGTCCAGTTCCAGAGAAGACACTCGTGGAGCAGTACTCTAGGTGACACTCGTGGTCCAGTACTAGAGGTGAAACTCGCGGTCCAGTACTCCAGGTGACCCTCGCGGTCCAGTACTCGAGGTGACACTCGTGGTCCAGTACAAGGGGTGACACTCGGGGTCCAGTACTAGAGGTGACACTCGCGGTCCAGTACTAGAGGTAACACTCGCGGTCCAGTTCCAGAGAAGACACTCGTGGAGCAGTACTCTAGGTGACACTCGCGGTCCAGTACTAGAGCCAACACTCTTGGTCCAGTACTAGAGGTGACATTTGCGGTCTAGTACTCCAGGTGACACTCGCGGTCCAGTACTAGAGGTGACACTCGCGGACCAGTACTAGGGGTGACACTCGTGGTCCAGTACTAGAGGTGAAACTCGCGGTCCAGTACTCGAGGTGATACTCGCGGTCTAGTACTCCAGGTGACATTCGCGGTCTAGTACTCCAGTTGACCCTCGCGGTCCAGTACTCGAGGTGACACCGTGGTCCAGTACAAGAGGTGACACTCGAGGTCCAGGACTAGAGGTGACACTCGCGGTCCAGTACTAGAGCCGACACTTGTGGTCCAGTATTAGAGGTGACACTCGCGGTCTAGTACTCCAGGTGACCCTCGCGGTCCAGTACTCGAGATGACACTCGTGGTCCAGTACAAGGGGTGACACTCGGGGTCCAGTACTAGAGGTGACACTCGCGGTCCAGTACTAGAGGTCACACTCGCGGTCCAGTTCGAGAGAAGACACTCGTGGAGCAGTACTCTAGGTGACACTCGTGGTCCAGTACTAGAGGTGAAACTCGCGGTCCAGTACTCCAGGTGACCCTCGCGGTCCAGTACTCGAGGTGACACTCGTGGTCCAGTACAAGGAGTGACACTCGGGGTCCAGTACTAGAGGTGACACTCGCGGTCCAGTACTAGAGGTAACACTCGCGGTCCAGTTCCAGAGAAGACACTCGTGGAGCAGTACTCTAGGTGACACTCGCGGTCCAGTACTAGAGCCAACACTCTTGGTCCAGTACTAGAGGTGACATTTGCGGTCTAGTACTCCAGGTGACACTCGCGGTCCAGTACTAGAGGTGACACTCGCGGTCCAGTACTAGGGGTGACACTCGTTGTCCAGTACTAGAGGTGAAACTCGCGGTCCAGTACTCGAGGTGATACTCGCGGTCTAGTACTCCAGGTGGCATTCGCGGTCTAGTACTCCAGGTGACCCTCGCGGTCCAGTACTCGAGGTGACACCGTGGTCGAGTACAAGAGGTGACACTCGAGGTCCAGGACTAGAGGTGACACTCGCGGTCCAGTACTAGAGCCGACACTTGTGGTCCAGTACTAGAGGTGACACTCGCGGTCCAGTACTCGAGGTGACATTCTCGGTCCAGTACTAGGGGTGACACTCGTCGTCCGGTACGAGAGGTAACACTCTTGGTCCAGTACTCGAGGTGAAACTCGCGGTCCAGTACTCGAGGTGATACTCACGGTCTAGTACTCCAGGTGACATTCGCGGTCTAGTACTCCAGGTGACCCTCGCGGTCCAGTACTCGAGGTGACACCGTGGTCGAGTACAAGAGGTGACACTCGAGGTCCAGGACTAGAGGTGACACTCGCGGTCCAGTACTAGAGCCGACACTCGTGGTCCAGTACTAGAGGTGACACTCGTTGTCCAGTACTCGAGGTGACATTCGCGGGCCAGTACTAGGGACGACACTCGCAATCTAGTACTCCGGGTGACCCTCGCGGTCCAGTACTCGAGGTGACACCGTGGTCCAGTACAAGAGGTGACACTCGAGGTCCAGGACTAGAGGTGACACTCGCGGTCCAGTACTAGAGCCGACACTCGTGGTCCAGTACTAGAGGTGACACTCGCGGTCCAGTACTCGAGGTGACATTCGCGGTCCAGTACTAGGGGTGACACTCGTCGTCCGGTACTAAAGGTGACACTCGCGGTCCAGTACTAGAGGTGACTATCGCGGTCTAGTACTCCAGTAGACGGTCTTGGTCCAGTACTCGAGGTGACACTCGCGGTCCAGTACTCGAGGTGACATTCGCGGTCCAGTACTCGAGGTGATACTCGCGGTCCAGTACTAGAGGTGACACTCGGGGTCCAGTACTCCAGGTGACCCTCGCGGTCCAGTACTCGAGGTGACACTCGTGGTCCAGTACAAGGGGTGACACTCGAGGTCCAGTACTAGAGGTGAAACTCGCGGTCCAGTACTAGAGGTCACACTCGCGGTCCAGTTCCACAGAAGACACTCGTGGAGCAGTACTCTAGGTGACACTCGCGGTCCAGTACTAGAGCCGACACTCGTGGTCCAGTACTAGAGGTGACATTCGCGGTCTAGTACTCCAGGTGACACTCGCGGTCCAGTACTCGAGGTGACATTCGCGGTCCAGTACTCGAGGTGACACTCGCGGTCCAGTACTAGAGGTGACACTCGGGGTCTAGTACTCCAGGTGACCCTCGCGGTCCAGTACTCGAGGTGACACTCGTGGTCCAGTACAAGGGGTGACACTCGAGGTCCAGTACTAGAGGTGAAACTCGCGGTCCAGTAATAGAGGTCACACTCGCGGTCCAGTTCCACAGAAGACACTCGTGGAGCAGTACTCTAGGTGACACTCGCGGTCCAGTACTAGAGCCGACACTCGTGGTCCAGTACTAGAGGTGACATTCGCGGTCTAGTACTCCAGGTGACACTCGCGGTCCAGTACTCGAGGTGACATTCGCGGTCCAGTACTCGAGGTGATACTCGCGGTCTAGTACTCCAGGTGACATTCGCGGTCTAGTACTCCAGGTGACCCTCGCGGTCCAGTACTCGAGGTGGCACCGTGGTCCAGTACAAGAGGTGACACTCGAGGTCCAGGACTAGAGGTGACACTCGCGGTCCAGTACTAGAGCCGACACTCGTGGTCAAGTACTAGAGGTGACACTCGCGGTCCAGTACTCGAGGTGACATTCGCGGTCCAGTACTAGGGGTGACACTCGTCGTCCGGTACGAGAGGTGACACTCTTGGTCCAGTACTCGAGGTGACACTCGCGGTCCAGTATTAGGGGTGACACTCGCGGTCCAGTACTAGGGGTGACACTCGTGGTCCAGTACTAGAGGTGAAACTCGCGGTCCAGTACTCGAGGTGATACTCGCGATCTAGTACTCCAGGTGACATTCGCGGTCTAGTACTCCAGGTGACCCTCGCGGTCCAGTACTCGAGGTGACACCGTGGTCCAGTACAAGAGGTGACACTCGTCGTCCGGTACTAAAGGTGACACTCGCGGTCTAGTACTCCAGGAGACACTCTTGGTCCAGTACTCGAGGTGACACTCGCGGTCCAGTACTCGAGGTGACATTCGCGGTCCAGTACTCGAGGTGATACTCGCGGTCTAGTACTCCAGGTGACATTCGCGGTCTAGTACTCCAGGTGACATTCGCGGTCTAGTACTCCAGGTGACCCTCGCGGTCCAGTACTCGAGGTGACACCGTGGTCGAGTACAAGAGGTGACACTCGAGGTCCAGGACTAGAGGTGACACTCGCGGTCCAGTACTAGAGCCGACACTCGTGGTCCAGTACTAGAGGTGACACTCGCGGTCCAGTACTCGAGGTGACATTCGCGGGCCAGTACTAGGGACGACACTCGCGGTCTAGTACTCCGGGTGACCCTCGCGGTCCAGTACTCGAGGTGACACCGTGGTCCAGTACAAGAGGTGACACTCGAGGTCCAGGACTAGAGGTGACACTCGCGGTCCAGTACTAGAGCCGACACTCGTGGTCCAGTACTAGAGGTGACACTCGCGGTCCAGTACTCGAGGTGACATTCGCGGTCCAGTACTAGGGGTGACACTCGTCGTCCGGTACTAAAGGTGACACTCGCGGTCCAGTACTAGAGGTGACACTCGCGGTCTAGTACTCCAGTAGACGGTCTTGGTCCAGTACTCGAGGTGACACTCGCGGTCCAGTACTAGAGGTGACACTCGGGGTCTAGTACTCCAGGTGACCCTCGCGGTCCAGTACTCGAGGTGACACTCGTGGTCCAGTACAAGGGGTGACACTCGAGGTCCAGTACTAGAGGTGAAACTCGCGGTCCAGTACTAGAGGTCACACTCGCGGTCCAGTTCCACAGAAGACACTCGTGGAGCAGTACTCTAGGTGACACTAGCGGTCCAGTACTAGAGCCGACACTCGTGGTCCAGTACTAGAGGTGACATTCGCGGTCTAGTACTCCAGGTGACACTCGCGGTCCAGTACTCGAGGTGACATTCGCGGTCCAGTACTCGAGGTGACACTCGCGGTCCATTACTAGAGGTGACACTCGGGGTCTAGTACTCCAGGTGACCCTCGCGGTCCAGTACTCGAGGTGACACTCGTGGTCCAGTACAAGGGGTGACACTCGAGGTCCAGTACTAGATGTGAAACTCGCGGTCCAGTACTAGAGGTCACACTCGCGGTCCAGTTCCACAGAAGACACTCGTGGAGCAGTACTCTAGGTGACACTCGCGGTCCAGTACTAGAGCCGACACTCGTGGTCCAGTACTAGAGGTGACATTCGCGGTCTAGTACTCCAGGTGACACTCGCGGTCCAGTACTCGAGGTGACATTCGCGGTCCAGTACTCGAGGTGATACTCGCGGTCTAGTACTCCAGGTGACATTCGCGGTCTAGTACTCCAGGTGACCCTCGCGGTCCAGTACTCGAGGTGGCACCGTGGTCCAGTACAAGAGGTGACACTCGAGGTCCAGGACTAGAGGTGACACTCGCGGTCCAGTACTAGAGCCGACACTCGTGGTCAAGTACTAGAGGTGACACTCGCGGTCCAGTACTCGAGGTGACATTCGCGGTCCAGTACTAGGGGTGACACTCGTCGTCCGGTACGAGAGGTGACACTCTTGGTCCAGTACTCGAGGTGACACTCGCGGTCCTGTACTAGGGGTGACACTCGCGGTCCAGTACTAGGGGTGACACTCGTGGTCCAGTACTAGAGGTGAAACTCGCGGTCCAGTACTCGAGGTGATACTCGCGATCTAGTACTCCAGGTGACATTCGCGGTCTAGTACTCCAGGTGACCCTCGCGGTCCAGTACTCGAGGTGACACCGTGGTCCAGTACAAGAGGTGACACTCGTCGTCCGGTACTAAAGGTGACACTCGCGGTCTAGTACTCCAGGAGACACTCCTGGTCCAGTACTCGAGGTGACACTCGCGGTCCAGTACTCGAGGTGACATTCGCGGTCCAGTACTCGAGGTGATACTCGCGGTCTAGTACTCCAGGTGACATTCGCGGTCTAGTACTCCAGGTGACATTCGCGGTCTAGTACTCCTCGTGACCCTCGCGGTCCAGTACTCGAGGTGACACCGTCGTCGAGTACAAGAGGTGACACTCGAGGTCCAGGACTAGAGGTGACACTCGCGGTCCAGTACTAGAGCCGACACTCGTGGTCCAGTACTAGAGGTGACACTCGCGGTCCAGTACTCGAGGTGACATTCGCGGTCTAGTACTCCAGGTGACCCTCGCGGTCCAGTACTCGAGGTGGCACCGTGGTCCAGTTTAAGAGGTAACACTCGAGGTCCAGGACTAGAGGTGACACTCGCGGTGCAGTACTAGAGCCGACACTCGTGGTCAAGTACTAGAGGTGACACTCGCGGTCCAGTACTCGAGGTGACATTCGCGGTCCAGTACTAGGGGTGACACTCGTCGTCCGGTACGAGAGGTGACACTCTTGGTCCAGTACTCGAGGTGACACTCGCGGTCCAGTACTAGGGGTGACACTCGCGGTCCAGTACTAGGGGTGACACTCGTGGTCCAGTACTAGAGGTGAAACTCGCGGTCCAGTACTCGAGGTGATACTCGCGATCTAGTACTCCAGGTGACTTTCGCGGTCTAGTACTCCAGGTGACCCTCGCGGTCCAGTACTCGAGGTGACACCGTGGTCCAGTACAAGAGGTGACACTCGTCGTCCGGTACTAGAGGTGACACTCGCGGTCCAGTACTAGAGGTAACACTCGGGGTCCAGTATTAGAGCCGACACTCGTGGTCCAGTACTAGGGGTGACACTCGTGGTCCAGTACTAGAGGTGAAACTCGCGGTCCAGTACTCGAGGTGATACTCGCGGTCTAGTACTCCAGGTGACATTCGCGGTCTAGTACTCCAGATGACCCTCGCGGTCCAGTACTCGAGCTGACACCGTGGTCGAGTACAAGAGGTGACACTCGAGGTCCAGGACTAGAGGTGACACTCGCGGTCCAATACTAGAGCCGACACTCATGGTCCAGTACTAGAGGTGACACTCGCGGTCCAGTACTCGAGGTGACATTAGCGGGCCAGTACTAGGGGTGACACTCGCGGTCTAGTACTCCAGGTGACCCTCGCGGTCAGGTACTCGAGGTGACACCGTGGTCCAGTACAAGAGGTGACACTCGAGGTCCAGGACTAGAGGTGACACTCGCGGTCCAGTACTAGAGCCGACACTCGTGGTCCAGTACTAGAGGTGACACTCGCGGTCCAGTACTCGAGGTGACATTCGCGGTCCAACACTAGGGGTGACACTCGTCGTCCGGTACTAGAGGTGACACTCGCGGTCCAGTACTAGAGGTGACACTCGCGGTCTAGTACTCCAGTAGACACTCTTGGTCAAGTACTCGAGGTGACACTCGCGGTCCAGTACTCCAGGTGACCCTCGCGGTCCAGTACTCGAGGTGACACTCGTGGTCCAGTACAAGGGGTGACACTCGAGGTCCAGTACTAGAGGTGAAACTCGCGGTCCAGTACTAGAGGTCACACTCGCGGTCCAGTTCCACAGAAGACACTCGTGGAGCAGTACTCTAGGTGACACTCGCGGTCCAGTACTAGAGCCGACACTCGTGGTCCAGTACTAGAGGTGACATTCGCGGTCTAGTACTCCAGGTGACACTCGCGGTCCAGTACTAGAGGTGACATTCGCGGTCCAGTACTAGGGGTGACACTCGTGGTCCAGTACTACAGGTGAAACTCGCGGTCCAGTACTCGAGGTGATACTCCCGGTCTAGTACTCCAGGTGACATTCGCGGTCTAGTACTCCAGGTGACCCTCGCGGTCCAGTACTCGAGGTGGCACCGTGGTCCAGTACAAGAGGTGACACTCGAGGTCCAGGACTAGAGGTGGCACTCGCGGTCCAGTACTAGAGCCGACACTCGTGGTCAAGTACTAGAGGTGACACTCGCGGTCCAGTACTCGAGGTGACATTCGCGGTCCAGTACTGGGGATGACACTCGTCGTCCGGTACGAGAGGTGACACTCTTGGTCCAGTACTCGAGGTGACACTCGCGGTCCAGTACTAGGGGTGACACTCGCGGTCCAGTACTAGGGGTGACACTCGTGGTCCAGTACTAGAGGTGAAACTCGCGGTCCAGTACTCGAGGTGATACTCGCGATCTAGTACACCAGGTGACATTCGCGGTCTAGTACTCCAGGTGACACTCGCGGTCCAGTACTCGAGGTGACATTCGCGGTCCAGTACTCGAGGTGATACTCGCGGTCTAGTACTCCAGGTGACATTCGCGGTCTAGTACTCCAGGTGACCCTCGCGGTCCAGTACTCGAGGTGGCACCGTGGTCCAGTACAAGAGGTGACACTCGAGGTCCAGGACTAGAGGTGACACTCGCGGTCCAGTACTAGAGCCGACACTCGTGGTCAAGTACTAGAGGTGACACTCGCGGTCCAGTACTCGAGGTGACATTCGCGGTCCAGTACTAGGGGTGACACTCGTCGTCCGGTACGAGAGGTGACACTCTTGGTCCAGTACTCGAGGTGACACTCGCGGTCCAGTATTAGGGGTGACACTCGCGGTCCAGTACTAGGGGTGACACTCGTGGTCCAGTACTAGAGGTGAAACTCGCGGTCCAGTACTCGAGGTGATACTCGCGATCTAGTACTCCAGGTGACATTCGCGGTCTAGTACTCCAGGTGACCCTCGCGGTCCAGTACTCGAGGTGACACCGTGGTCCAGTACAAGAGGTGACACTCGTCGTCCGGTACTAAAGGTGACACTCGCGGTCTAGTACTCCAGGAGACACTCTTGGTCCAGTACTCGAGGTGACACTCGCGGTCCAGTACTCGAGGTGACATTCGCGGTCCAGTACTCGAGGTGATACTCGCGGTCTAGTACTCCAGGTGACATTCGCGGTCTAGTACTCCAGGTGACATTCGCGGTCTAGTACTCCAGGTGACCCTCGCGGTCCAGTACTCGAGGTGACACCGTGGTCGAGTACAAGAGGTGACACTCGAGGTCCAGGACTAGAGGTGACACTCGCGGTCCAGTACTAGAGCCGACACTCGTGGTCCAGTACTAGAGGTGACACTCGCGGTCCAGTACTCGAGGTGACATTCGCGGGCCAGTACTAGGGACGACACTCGCGGTCTAGTACTCCGGGTGACCCTCGCGGTCCAGTACTCGAGGTGACACCGTGGTCCAGTACAAGAGGTGACACTCGAGGTCCAGGACTAGAGGTGACACTCGCGGTCCAGTACTAGAGCCGACACTCGTGGTCCAGTACTAGAGGTGACACTCGCGGTCCAGTACTCGAGGTGACATTCGCGGTCCAGTACTAGGGGTGACACTCGTCGTCCGGTACTAAAGGTGACACTCGCGGTCCAGTACTAGAGGTGACACTCGCGGTCTAGTACTCCAGTAGACGGTCTTGGTCCAGTACTCGAGGTGACACTCGCGGTCCAGTACTAGAGGTGACACTCGGGGTCTAGTACTCCAGGTGACCCTCGCGGTCCAGTACTCGAGGTGACACTCGTGGTCCAGTACAAGGGGTGACACTCGAGGTCCAGTACTAGAGGTGAAACTCGCGGTCCAGTACTAGAGGTCACACTCGCGGTCCAGTTCCACAGAAGACACTCGTGGAGCAGTACTCTAGGTGACACTAGCGGTCCAGTACTAGAGCCGACACTCGTGGTCCAGTACTAGAGGTGACATTCGCGGTCTAGTACTCCAGGTGACACTCGCGGTCCAGTACTCGAGGTGACATTCGCGGTCCAGTACTCGAGGTGACACTCGCGGTCCATTACTAGAGGTGACACTCGGGGTCTAGTACTCCAGGTGACCCTCGCGGTCCAGTACTCGAGGTGACACTCGTGGTCCAGTACAAGGGGTGACACTCGAGGTCCAGTACTAGAGGTGAAACTCGCGGTCCAGTACTAGAGGTCACACTCGCGGTCCAGTTCCACAGAAGACACTCGTGGAGCAGTACTCTAGGTGACACTCGCGGTCCAGTACTAGAGCCGACACTCGTGGTCCAGTACTAGAGGTGACATTCGCGGTCTAGTACTCCAGGTGACACTCGCGGTCCAGTACTCGAGGTGACATTCGCGGTCCAGTACTCGAGGTGATACTCGCGGTCTAGTACTCCAGGTGACATTCGCGGTCTAGTACTCCAGGTGACCCTCGCGGTCCAGTACTCGAGGTGGCACCGTGGTCCAGTACAAGAGGTGACACTCGAGGTCCAGGACTAGAGGTGACACTCGCGGTCCAGTACTAGAGCCGACACTCGTGGTCAAGTACTAGAGGTGACACTCGCGGTCCAGTACTCGAGGTGACATTCGCGGTCCAGTACTAGGGGTGACACTCGTCGTCCGGTACGAGAGGTGACACTCTTGGTCCAGTACTCGAGGTGACACTCGCGGTCCTGTACTAGGGGTGACACTCGCGGTCCAGTACTAGGGGTGACACTCGTGGTCCAGTACTAGAGGTGAAACTCGCGGTCCAGTACTCGAGGTGATACTCGCGATCTAGTACTCCAGGTGACATTCGCGGTCTAGTACTCCAGGTGACCCTCGCGGTCCAGTACTCGAGGTGACACCGTGGTCCAGTACAAGAGGTGACACTCGTCGTCCGGTACTAAAGGTGACACTCGCGGTCTAGTACTCCAGGAGACACTCCTGGTCCAGTACTCGAGGTGACACTCGCGGTCCAGTACTCGAGGTGACATTCGCGGTCCAGTACTCGAGGTGATACTCGCGGTCTAGTACTCCAGGTGACATTCGCGGTCTAGTACTCCAGGTGACATTCGCGGTCTAGTACTCCTCGTGACCCTCGCGGTCCAGTACTCGAGGTGACACCGTCGTCGAGTACAAGAGGTGACACTCGAGGTCCAGGACTAGAGGTGACACTCGCGGTCCAGTACTAGAGCCGACACTCGTGGTCCAGTACTAGAGGTGACACTCGCGGTCCAGTACTCGAGGTGACATTCGCGGTCTAGTACTCCAGGTGACCCTCGCGGTCCAGTACTCGAGGTGGCACCGTGGTCCAGTTTAAGAGGTAACACTCGAGGTCCAGGACTAGAGGTGACACTCGCGGTGCAGTACTAGAGCCGACACTCGTGGTCAAGTACTAGAGGTGACACTCGCGGTCCAGTACTCGAGGTGACATTCGCGGTCCAGTACTAGGGGTGACACTCGTCGTCCGGTACGAGAGGTGACACTCTTGGTCCAGTACTCGAGGTGACACTCGCGGTCCAGTACTAGGGGTGACACTCGCGGTCCAGTACTAGGGGTGACACTCGTGGTCCAGTACTAGAGGTGAAACTCGCGGTCCAGTACTCGAGGTGATACTCGCGATCTAGTACTCCAGGTGACTTTCGCGGTCTAGTACTCCAGGTGACCCTCGCGGTCCAGTACTCGAGGTGACACCGTGGTCCAGTACAAGAGGTGACACTCGTCGTCCGGTACTAGAGGTGACACTCGCGGTCCAGTACTAGAGGTAACACTCGGGGTCCAGTATTAGAGCCGACACTCGTGGTCCAGTACTAGGGGTGACACTCGTGGTCCAGTACTAGAGGTGAAACTCGCGGTCCAGTACTCGAGGTGATACTCGCGGTCTAGTACTCCAGGTGACATTCGCGGTCTAGTACTCCAGATGACCCTCGCGGTCCAGTACTCGAGCTGACACCGTGGTCGAGTACAAGAGGTGACACTCGAGGTCCAGGACTAGAGGTGACACTCGCGGTCCAATACTAGAGCCGACACTCATGGTCCAGTACTAGAGGTGACACTCGCGGTCCAGTACTCGAGGTGACATTAGCGGGCCAGTACTAGGGGTGACACTCGCGGTCTAGTACTCCAGGTGACCCTCGCGGTCAGGTACTCGAGGTGACACCGTGGTCCAGTACAAGAGGTGACACTCGAGGTCCAGGACTAGAGGTGACACTCGCGGTCCAGTACTAGAGCCGACACTCGTGGTCCAGTACTAGAGGTGACACTCGCGGTCCAGTACTCGAGGTGACATTCGCGGTCCAACACTAGGGGTGACACTCGTCGTCCGGTACTAGAGGTGACACTCGCGGTCCAGTACTAGAGGTGACACTCGCGGTCTAGTACTCCAGTAGACACTCTTGGTCAAGTACTCGAGGTGACACTCGCGGTCCAGTACTCCAGGTGACCCTCGCGGTCCAGTACTCGAGGTGACACTCGTGGTCCAGTACAAGGGGTGACACTCGAGGTCCAGTACTAGAGGTGAAACTCGCGGTCCAGTACTAGAGGTCACACTCGCGGTCCAGTTCCACAGAAGACACTCGTGGAGCAGTACTCTAGGTGACACTCGCGGTCCAGTACTAGAGCCGACACTCGTGGTCCAGTACTAGAGGTGACATTCGCGGTCTAGTACTCCAGGTGACACTCGCGGTCCAGTACTAGAGGTGACATTCGCGGTCCAGTACTAGGGGTGACACTCGTGGTCCAGTACTACAGGTGAAACTCGCGGTCCAGTACTCGAGGTGATACTCCCGGTCTAGTACTCCAGGTGACATTCGCGGTCTAGTACTCCAGGTGACCCTCGCGGTCCAGTACTCGAGGTGGCACCGTGGTCCAGTACAAGAGGTGACACTCGAGGTCCAGGACTAGAGGTGGCACTCGCGGTCCAGTACTAGAGCCGACACTCGTGGTCAAGTACTAGAGGTGACACTCGCGGTCCAGTACTCGAGGTGACATTCGCGGTCCAGTACTGGGGATGACACTCGTCGTCCGGTACGAGAGGTGACACTCTTGGTCCAGTACTCGAGGTGACACTCGCGGTCCAGTACTAGGGGTGACACTCGCGGTCCAGTACTAGGGGTGACACTCGTGGTCCAGTACTAGAGGTGAAACTCGCGGTCCAGTACTCGAGGTGATACTCGCGATCTAGTACACCAGGTGACATTCGCGGTCTAGTACTCCAGGTGACCCTCGCGGTCCAGTACTCGAGGTGACACCGTGGTCCAGTACAAGAGGTGACACTCGTCGTCCAGTACTAGAGGTGACACTCGCGGTCTAGTACTCCAGGTGACCCTCGCGGTCCAGTACTCGAGGTGACACTCGTGGTCGAGTACCAGGGATGACACTCGTGGTCCAGTACTAGAGGTGACACTCTTGGTCCAGTACTCGAGGTGACACTCGCGGTCCAGTACTAGGGGTGACACTCGTGGTCCAGTACTAGAGGTGAAACTCGCGGTCCAGTACTCGAGGTGATACTCGCGGTCTAGTACTCCAGGTGACATTCGCGGTCTAGTACTCCAGGTGACCCTTCCGGTCCAGTACTCGAGGTGACACCGTGGTCCAGTACAAGGGGTGACACTCGAGGTCCAGGACTAGAGGTGACACTCGCGGTCCAGTACTAGAGCCGACACTCGTGGTCCAGTACTAGAGGTGACACTCGCGGTCCAGTACTCGAGGTTACATTCGCGGTCCAGTACTAGGGGTGACACTCGTCGTCCGGTACTAGAGGTGACACTCGCGGTCCAGTACTAGAGGTGACACTCGCGGTCTAGTACTCCAGGAGACACTCTTGGTCCAGTACTCGAGGTGACACTCGCGGTCCAGTACTAGAGGTGACACTCGAGGTCCAATACTAGAGGTAACACTCGCAGTCCAGTACTCCGGCTGACACTCGCGGTCCAGCACTAGAGGCGACACTCGCGGTCCAGTACTCGAGGTGACACTCGTGGTCCAGAACTCGAGGTGACACTCGTGGTCCAGTACTCGAGGTGCCTTTCGTAGCCAGTACTGGCGGTGGTACTCGCGGTCCAGTACTAGAGGTCACACTCGCGGCCCAGTATTCGAGGTGACACTCGCGGTCCAGTACCAGGGATGACACTCGTGGTCCAGTACTAGAGGGGACACTCTTGGTCCAGTACTCGAGAGGACACTCGCGGTCCAGTACTAGGGGTGACACTCGTGGTCCAGTACTAGAGGTGACATTCGCGGTCTAGTACTCCAGGTGACACTCTTGTTTCAGTACTCGAGGTCACACTCGCGGTCCAGTACTAGAGGTCACACTCGCGGCCCAGTACTCGAGGTGACACTCGCGGTCCAGTACTAGGGGTGACACTCGTGGTCCAGTACTAGAGGTGAAACTCGCGGTCCAGTACTCGAGGTGATACTCGCGGTCTAGTACTCCAGGTGACATTCGCGGTCTAGTACTCCAGGTGACCCTCGCGGTCCAGTACTCGAGGTGACACCGTGGTCCAGTACAAGAGGTGACACTCGAGGTCCAGGACTAGAGGTGACACTCGCGGTCCAGTACTAGAGCCGACACTCGTGGTCCAGTACTAGAGGTGACACTCGCGGTCCAGTACTCGAGGTGACATTCGCGGTCCAGTACTAGGGGTGACACTCGCGGTCCAGTACTCGAGGTGACATTCGCGGTCCAGTCCTAGGGGTGACACTCGTCGTCCGGTACTAGAGGTGACACTCGCGGTTCAGTACTAGAGGTGCCACTCGCGGTCCAGTACTCGAGGTGACATTCGCGGTCCAGTACTAGGGGTGACACTCGTCGTCCGGTACTAGGGGTGACACTCGCGGTCTAGTACTCCAGGTGACCCTCGCGGTCCAGTACTCGAGGTGACACTCGTGGTCCAGTACAAGAGGTGACACTCGTCGTCCGGTACTAGAGGTGACACTCGCGGTCTAGTACTCCAGGAGACAATAATGGTCCAGTACTCGAGGTGACACTCGCGGTCCAGTACTAGAGGTGACACTCGCGGTCTAGTACTTCAGGTGACCCTCGCGGTCCAGTACTCGAGGTGACACTCGTGGTCGAGTACCAGGGATGACACTCGTGGTCCAGTACTAGAGGTGACACTCTTGGTCCAGTACTCGAGGTGACACTCGCGGTCCAGTACTAGGGGTGACACTCGTGGTCCAGTACTAGAGGTGAAACTCGCGGTCCAGTACTCGAGGTGATACTCGCGGTCTAGTACTCCAGGTGACATTCGCGGTCTAGTACTCCAGGTGACCCTCGCGGTCCAGTACTCGAGGTGACACCGTGGTCCAGTACAAGGGCAGACACTCGAGGTCCAGGACTAGAGGTGACACTCGCGGTCCAGTACTAGAGCCGACACTCGTGGTCCAGTACTTGAGGTGACACTCGCGGTCCAGTACTAGAGGTCACACTCGCGGTCTAGTTCCACAGAAGACACTCGTGGAGCAGTACTCTAGGTGACACTCGCGGTCCAGTACTAGAGGTGACATTCGCGGTCCAGTACTAGGGGTGACACTCGTGGTCCAGTACCAGAGGTGGAACTCGCGGTCCAGTACTCGAGGTGATACTCGCGGTCTAGTACTCCAGGTGACATTCGCGGTCTAGTACTCCAGGTGACCCTCGCGGTCCAGTACTCGAGGTGGCACCGTGGTCCAGTACAAGAGGTGACACTCGAGGTCCAGGACTAGAGGTGACACTCGCGGTCCAGTACTAGAGCCGACACTCGTGGTCAAGTACTAGAGGTGACACTCGCGGTCCAGTACTCGAGGTGACATTCGCGGTCCAGTACTAGGGGTGACACTCGTCGTCCGGTATGAGAGGTGACACTCTTGGTCCAGTACTCGAGGTGACACTCGCGGTCCAGTACTAGGGGTGACACTCGCGGTCCAGTACTAGGGGTGACACTCGTGGTCCAGTACTAGAGGTGAAACTCGCGGTCCAGTACTCGAGGTGATACTCGCGATCTAGTACTCCAGGTGACATTCGCGGTCTAGTACTCCAGGTGACCCTCGCGGTCCAGTACTCGAGGTGATACCGTGGTCCAGTACAAGAGGTGACACTCGTCGTCCGGTACTAGAGGTGACACTCGCGGTCCAGTACTAGAGGTAACACTCGGGGTCCAGTATTAGAGCCGACACTCGTGGTCCAGTACTAGGGGTGACACTCGTGGTCCAGTACTAGAGGTGAAACTCGCGGTCCAGTACTCGAGGTGATACTCGCGGTCTAGTACTCCAGGTGACATTCGCGGTCTAGTACTCCAGGTGACCCTCGCGGTCCAGTACTCGAGGTGACACCGTGGTCGAGTACAAGAGGTGACACTCGAGGTCCAGGACTAGAGGTGACACTCGCGGTCCAGTACTAGAGCCGACACTCGTGGTCCAGTACTAGAGGTGACACTCGCGGTCCAGTACTCGAGGTGACATTCGCGGGCCAGTACTAGGGGTGACACTCGCGGTCTAGTACTCCAGGTGACCCTCGCGGTCAGGTACTCGAGGTGACACCGTGGTCCAGTACAAGAGGTGACACTCGAGGTCCAGGACTAGAGGTGACACTCGCGGTCCAGTACTAGAGCCGACACTCGTGGTCCAGTACTAGAGGTGACACTCGCGGTCCAGTACTCGAGGTGACATTCGCGGTCCAACACTAGGGGTGACACTCGTCGTCCGGTACTAGAGGTGACACTCGCGGTCCAGTACTAGAGGTGACACTCGCGGTCTAGTACTCCAGCAGTAGACACTCTTGGTCAAGTACTCGAGGTGACACTCGCGGTCCAGTACTCCAGGTGACCCTCGCGGTCCAGTACTCGAGGTGACACTCGTGGTCCAGTACAAGGGGTGACACTCGAGGTCCAGTACTAGAGGTGAAACTCGCGGTCCAGTACTAGAGGTCACACTCGCGGTCCAGTTCCACAGAATACACTCGTGGAGCAGTACTCTAGGTGACACTCGCGGTCCAGTACTAGAGCCGACACTCGTGGTCCAGTACTAGAGGTGACATTCGCGGTCTAGTACTCCAGGTGACACTCGCGGTCCAGTACTAGGGGTGACACTCGTGGTCCAGTACTAGAGGTGAAACTCGCGGTCCAGTACTCGAGGTGATACTCGCGGTCTAACACTCCAGGTGACATTCGCGGTCTAGTACTCCAGGTGACCCTCGCGGTCCAGTACTCGAGGTGACACCGTGGTCCAGTACAAGGGCAGACACTCGAGGTCCAGGTTTAGAGGTGACACTCGCGGTCCAGTACTAGAGCCGACACTCGTGGTCCAGTACTAGAGGTGACACTCGCGGTCCAGTACTAGAGGTGACACTCGCGGTCTAGTACTCCAGGTGACCCTCGCGGTCCAGTACTCGAGGTGACACTCGTGGTCCAGTACAAGGGGTGACACTCGGGGTCCAGTGGTAGAGCCGACATTCGCGGTCCAGTACTAGGGGTGACCCTCGTCGTCCGGTACTAGGGGTGACACTCGCGGTCCAGTACTAGAGGTGACATTCGCGGTCTAGTACTCCAGGTGACCCTCGCGGTCCAGTACTCGAGGTGGCACCGTGGTCCAGTACAAGAGGTGACACTCGAGGTCCAGGACTAGAGGTGACACTCGCGGTCCAGTACTAGAGTCGACACTCGTGGTCAAGTACTAGAGGTGACACTCGCGGTCCAGTACTCGAGGTGACATTCGCGGTCCAGTACTAGGGGTGACACTCGTCGTCCGGTACGAGAGGTGACACTCTTGGTCCAGTACTCGAGGTGACACTCGCGGTCCAGTACTAGGGGTGACACTCGCGGTCCAGTACTAGGGGTGACACTCGTGGTCCAGTACTAGAGGTGAAACTCGCGGTCCAGTACTCGAGGTGATACTCGCGATCTAGTACTCCAGGTGACATTCGCGGTCTAGTACTCCAGGTGACCCTCGCGGTCCAGTACTCGAGGTGACACCGTGGTCCAGTACAAGAGGTGACACTCGTCTTCCGGTACTAGAGGTGACACTCGCGGTCTAGTACTCCAGGAGACACTCTTGGTCCAGTACTCGAGGTAACACTCGCGGTCCAGTACTCGAGGTGACATTCGCTGTCCAGTACTCGAGGTGATACTCGCGGTCTAGTACTCCAGGTGACATTCGCGGTCTAGTACTCCAGGTGACATTCGCGGTCTAGTACTCCAGGTGACCCTCGCGGTCCAGTACTCGAGGTGACACCGTCGTCGAGTACAAGAGGTGACACTCGAGGTCCAGGACTAGAGGTGACACTCGCGGTCCAGTACTAGAGCCGACACTCGTGGTCCAGTACTAGAGGTGACACTCGCGGTCCAGTACTCGAGGTGACATTCGCGGTCTAGTACTCCAGGTGACCCTCGCGGTCCAGTACTCGAGGTGGCACCGTGGTCCAGTACAAGAGGTGACACTCGAGGTCCAGGACTAGAGGTGACACTCGCGGTCCAGTACTAGAGCCGACACTCGTGGTCAAGTACTAGAGGTGACACTCGCGGTCCAGTACTCGAGGTGACATTCGCGGTCCAGTACTAGGGTTGACACTCGTCGTCCGGTACGAGAGGTGACACTCTTGGTCCAGTACTCGAGGTGACACTCGCGGTCCAGTACTAGGGGTGACACTCGCGGTCCAGTACTAGGGGTGACACTCGTGGTCCAGTACTAGAGGTGAAACTCGCGGTCCAGTACTCGAGGTGATACTCGCGATCTAGTACTCCAGGTGACATTCGCGGTCTAGTACTCCAGGTGACCCTCGCGGTCCAGTACTCGAGGTGACACCGTGGTCCAGTACAAGAGGTGACACTCGTCGTCCGGTACTAGAGGTGACACTCGCGGTCCAGTACTAGAGGTGACACTCGGGGTCCAGTATTAGAGCCGACACTCGTGGTCCAGTACTAGGGGTGACACTCGTGGTCCAGTACTAGAGGTGAAACTCGCGGTCCAGTACTAGGGGTGACACTCGTCGTCCGGTACTAGAGGTGACACTCGCGGTCCAGTACTAGAGGTGACACTCGCGGTCCAGTACTGGGGATGACACTCGTCGTCCGGTACGAGAGGTGACACTCTTGGTCCAGTACTCGAGGTGACACTCGCGGTCCAGTACTAGGGGTGACACTCGCGGTCCAGTACTAGGGGTGACACTCGTGGTCCAGTACTAGAGGTGAAACTCGCGGTCCAGTACTCGAGGTGATACTCGCGATCTAGTACACCAGGTGACATTCGCGGTCTAGTACTCCAGGTGACCCTCGCGGTCCAGTACTCGAGGTGACACCGTGGTCCAGTACAAGAGGTGACACTCGTTGTCCGGTACTAGAGGTGACACTCGCGGTCTAGTACTCCAGGAGACACTCTTGGTCCAGTACTCGAGGTGACACTCGCGGTCCAGTACTAGAGGTGACACTCGCGGTCTAGTACTCCAGGTGACCCTCGCGGTCCAGTACTCGAGGTGACACTCGTGGTCGAGTACCAGGGATGACACTCGTGGTCCAGTACTAGAGGTGACACTCTTGGTCCAGTACTCGAGGTGACACTCGCGGTCCAGTACTAGGGGTGACACTCGTGGTCCAGTACTAGAGGTGAAACTCGCGGTCCAGTACTCGAGGTGATACTCGCGGTCTAGTACTCCAGGTGACATTCGCGGTCTAGTACTCCAGGTGACCCTTCCGGTCCAGTACTCGAGGTGACACCGTGGTCCAGTACAAGGGGTGACACTCGAGGTCCAGGACTAGAGGTGACACTCGCGGTCCAGTACTAGAGCCGACACTCGTGGTCCAGTACTAGAGGTGACACTCGCGGTCCAGTACTCGAGGTGACATTCGCGGTCCAGTACTAGGGGTGACACTCGTCGTCCGGTACTGGAGGTGACACTCGCGGTCCAGTACTAGAGGTGACACTCGCGGTCTAGTACTCCAGGAGACACTCTTGGTCCAGTACTCGAGGTGACACTCGCGGTCCAGTACTAGAGGTGACACTCGAGGTCCAATACTAGAGGTAACACTCGCAGTCCAGTACTCCGGCCGACACTCGCGGTCCAGCACTAGAGGCGACACTCGCGGTCCAGTACTCGAGGTGACACTCGTGGTCCAGAACTCGAGGTGACACTCGTGGTCCAGTACTCGAGGTGCCTTTCGTAGCCAGTACTGGCGGTGGTACTCGCGGTCCAGTACTAGAGGTCACACTCGCGGCCCAGTATTCGAGCCGACACTCGTGGTCCAGTACTAGGGGTGACACTCGTGGTCCAGTACTAGAGGTGAAACTCGCGGTCCAGTACTCGAGGTGATACTCGCGGTCTAGTACTCCAGGTGACATTCGCGGTCTAGTACTCCAGGTGACCCTCGCGGTCCAGTACTCGAGGTGACACCGTGGTCGAGTACAAGAGGTGACACTCGAGGTCCAGGACTAGAGGTGACACTCGCGGTCCAGTACTAGAGCCGACACTCGTGGTCCAGTACTAGAGGTGACACTCGCGGTCCAGTACTCGAGGTGACATTCGCGGGCCAGTACTAGGGGTGACACTCGCGGTCTAGTACTCCAGGTGACCCTCGCGGTCAGGTACTCGAGGTGACACCGTGGTCCAGTACAAGAGGTGACACTCGAGGTCCAGGACTAGAGGTGACACTCGCGGTCCAGTACTAGAGCCGACACTCGTGGTCCAGTACTAGAGGTGACACTCGCGGTCCAGTACTCGAGGTGACACTCGGGGTCCAGTATTAGAGCCGACACTCGTGGTCCAGTACTAGGGGTGACACTCGTGGTCCCGTACTAGAGGTGAAACTCGCGGTCCAGTACTCGAGGTGATACTCGCGGTCTAGTACTCCAGGTGACATTCGCGGTCCAGTACTCGAGGTGCCTTTCGTAGCCAGTACTGGCGGTGGTACTCGCGGTCCAGTACTAGAGGTCACACTCGCGGCCCAGTATTCGAGGTGACACTCGCGGTCCAGTACCAGGGATGACACTCGTGGTCCAGTACTAGAGGTGACACTCTTGGTCCAGTACTCGAGAGGACACTCGCGGTCCAGTACTAGGGGTGACACTCGTGGTCCAGTACTAGAGGTGACATTCGCGGTCTAGTACTCCAGGTGACACTCTTGTTTCAGTAGTCGAGGTCACACTCGCGGTCCAGTACTAGAGGTCACACTCGCGGCCCAGTACTCGAGGTGACACTCGCGGTCCAGTACTAGGGGTGACACTCGTGGTCCAGTACTAGAGGTTAAACTCGCGGTCCAGTACTCGAGGTGATACTCGCGGTCTAGTACTCCAGGTGACATTCGCGGTCTAGTACCCCAGGTGACCCTCGCGGTCCAGTACTCGAGGTGACAACGTGGTCCAGTACTAGAGCCGACACTCGTGGTCCAGTACTAGAGGTGACACTCGCGGTCCAGTACTCGAGGTGACATTCGCGGTCCAGTACTAGGGGTGACACTCGCGGTCCAGTACTCGAGGTGACATTCGCGGTCCAGTCCTAGGGGTGACACTCGTCGTCCGGTACTAGAGGTGACACTCACGGTTCAGTACTAGAGGTGCCACTCGCGGTCCAGTACTCGAGGTGACATTCGCGGTCCAGTACTAGGGGTGACACTCGTCGTCCGGTACTAGGGGTGACACTCGCGGTCTAGTACTCCAGGTGACCCTCGCGGTCCAGTACTCGAGGTGACACTCGTGGTCCAGTACAAGAGGTGACACTCGTCGTCCGGTACTAGAGGTGACACTCGCGGTCTAGTACTCCAGGAGACACTCTTGGTCCAGTACTCGAGGTGACACTCGCGGTCCAGTACTAGAGGTGACACTCGCGGTCTAGTACTTCAGGTGACCCTCGCGGTCCAGTACTCGAGGTGACACTCGTGGTCGAGTACCAGGGATGACACTCGTGGTCCAGTACTAGAGGTGACACTCTTGGTCCAGTACTCGAGGTGACACTCGCGGTCCAGTACTAGGGGTGACACTCGTGGTCCAGTACTAGAGGTGAAACTCGCGGTCCAGTACTCGAGGTGATACTCGCGGTCTAACACTCCAGGTGACATTCGCGGTCTAGTACTCCAGGTGACCCTCGCGGTCCAGTACTCGAGGTGACACCGTGGTCCAGTACAAGGGCAGACACTCGAGGTCCAGGACTAGAGGTGACACTCGCGGTCCAGTACTAGAGCCGACACTCGTGGTCCAGTACTAGAGGTGACACTCGCGGTCCAGTACTAGAGGTGACACTCGCGGTCTAGTACTCCAGGTGACCCTCGCGGTCCAGTACTCGAGGTGACACTCGTGGTCCAGTACAAGGGGTGACACTCGGGGTCCAGTGGTAGAGCCGACATTCGCGGTCCAGTACTAGGGGTGACCCTCGTCATCCGGTACTAGGGGTGACACTCGCGCTCCAGTACTAGAGGTGACATTCGCGGTCTAGTACTCCAGGTGACCCTCGCGGTCCAGTACTCGAGGTGGCACCGTGGTCCAGTACAAGAGGTGACACTCGAGGTCCAGGACTAGAGGTGACACTCGCGGTCCAGTACTAGAGCCGACACTCGTGGTCAAGTATTAGAGGTGACACTCGCGGTCCAGTACTCGAGGTGACATTCGCGGTCCAGTACTAGGGGTGACACTCGTCGTCCGGTACGAGAGGTGACACTCTTGGTCCAGTACTCGAGGTGACACTCGCGGTCCAGTACTAGGGGTGACACTCGCGGTCCAGTACTAGGGGTGACACTCGTGGTCCAGTACTAGAGGTGAAACTCGCGGTCCAGTACTCGAGGTGATACTCGCGATCTAGTACTCCAGGTGACATTCGCGGTCTAGTACTCCAGGTGACCCTCGCGGTCCAGTACTCGAGGTGACACCGTGGTCCAGTACAAGAGGTGACACTCGTCGTCCGGTACTAGAGGTGACACTCGCGGTCTAGTACTCCAGGAGACACTCTTGGTCCAGTACTCGAGGTGACACTCGCGGTCCAGTACTCGAGGTGACATTCGCGGTCCAGTACTCGAGGTGATACTCGCGGTCTAGTACTCCAGGTGACCCTCGCGGTCCAGTACTCGAGGTGACACTCGTGGTCCAGTACAAGGGGTGACACTCGGGGTCCAGTGGTAGAGCCGACATTCGCGGTCCAGTACTAGGGGTGACCCTCGTCGTCCGGTACTAGGGGTGACACTCGCGGTCCAGTACTAGAGGTGACATTCGCGGTCTAGTACTCCAGGTGACCCTCGCGGTCCAGTACTCGAGGTGGCACCGTGGTCCAATACAAGAGGTGACACTCGAGGTCCAGGACTAGAGGTGACACTCGCGGTCCAGTACTAGAGCCGACACTCGTGGTCAAGTACTAGAGGTGACACTCGCGGTCCAGTACTCGAGGTGACATTCGCGGTCCAGTACTAGGGGTGACACTCTTGGTCCAGTACTCGAGGTGACACTCGCGGTCCAGTACTAGGGGTGACACTCGCGGTCCAGTACTAGGGGTGACACTCGTGGTCCAGTACTAGAGGTGAAACTCGCGGTCCAGTACTCGAGGTGATACTCGCGATCTAGTACTCCAGGTGACATTCGCGGTCTAGTACTCCAGGTGACCCTCGCGGTCCAGTACTCGAGGTGACACCGTGGTCCAGTACAAGAGGTGACACTCGTCGTCCGGTACTAGAGGTGACACTCGCGGTCTAGTACTCCAGGAGACACTCTTGGTCCAGTACTCGAGGTGACACTCGCGGTCCAGTACTCGAGGTGACATTCGCGGTCCAGTACTCGAGGTGATACTCGCGGTCTAGTACTCCAGGTGACATTCGCGGTCTAGTACTCCAGGTGACATTCGCGGTCTAGTACTCCAGGTGACCCTCGCGGTCCAGTACTCGAGGTGACACCGTCGTCGAGTACAAGAGGTGACACTCGAGGTCCAGGACTAGAGGTGACACTCGCGGTCCAGTACTAGAGCCGACACTCGTGGTCCAGTACTAGAGGTGACACTCGCGATCCAGTACTCGAGGTGACATTCGCGGTCTAGTACTAGGGTTGACACTCGTCGTCCGGTACGAGAGGTGACACTCGCGGTCCAGTACTAGGGGTGACACTCGTGGTCCAGTACTAGAGGTGACATTCGCGGTCTAGTACTCCAGGTGACACTCTTGTTTCAGTAGTCGAGGTCACACTCGCGGTCCAGTACTAGAGGTCACACTCGCGGCCCAGTACTCGAGGTGACACTCGCGGTCCAGTACTAGGGGTGACACTCGTGGTACAGTACTAGAGGTGAAACTCGCGGTCCAGTACTCGAGGTGATACTCGCGGTCTAGTACTCCAGGTGACATTCGCGGTCTAGTACCCCAGGTGACCCTCGCGGTCCAGTACTCGAGGTGACAACGTGGTCCAGTACTAGAGCCGACACTCGTGGTCCAGTACTAGAGGTGACACTCGCGGTCCAGTACTCGAGGTGACATTCGCGGTCCAGTACTAGGGGTGACACTCGCGGTCCAGTACTCGAGGTGACATTCGCGGTCCAGTCCTAGGGGTGACACTCGTCGTCCGGTACTAGAGGTGACACTCACGGTTCAGTACTAGAGGTGCCACTCGCGGTCCAGTACTCGAGGTGACATTCGCGGTCCAGTACTAGGGGTGACACTCGTCGTCCGGTACTAGGGGTGACACTCGCGGTCTAGTACTCCAGGTGACCCTCGCGGTCCAGTACTCGAGGTGACACTCGTGGTCCAGTACAAGAGGTGACACTCGTCGTCCGGTACTAGAGGTGACACTCGCGGTCTAGTACTCCAGGAGACACTCTTGGTCCAGTACTCGAGGTGACACTCGCGGTCCAGTACTAGAGGTGACACTCGCGGTCTAGTACTTCAGGTGACCCTCGCGGTCCAGTACTCGAGGTGACACTCGTGGTCGAGTACCAGGGATGACACTCGTGGTCCAGTACTAGAGGTGACACTCTTGGTCCAGTACTCGAGCTGACACTCGCGGTCCAGTACTAGGGGTGACACTCGTGGTCCAGTACTAGAGGTGAAACTCGCGGTCCAGTACTCGAGGTGATACTCGCGGTCTAACACTCCAGGTGACATTCGCGGTCTAGTACTCCAGGTGACCCTCGCGGTCCAGTACTCGAGGTGACACCGTGGTCCAGTACAAGGGCAGACACTCGAGGTCCAGGACTAGAGGTGACACTCGCGGTCCAGTACTAGAGCCGACACTCGTGGTCCAGTACTAGAGGTGACACTCGCGGTCCAGTACTAGAGGTGACACTCGCGGTCTAGTACTCCAGGTGACCCTCGCGGTCCAGTACTCGAGGTGACACTCGTGGTCCAGTACAAGGGGTGACACTCGGGGTCCAGTGGTAGAGCCGACATTCGCGGTCCAGTACTAGGGGTGACCCTCGTCATCCGGTACTAGGGGTGACACTCGCGGTCCAGTACTAGAGGTGACATTCGCGGTCTAGTACTCCAGGTGACCCTCGCGGTCCAGTACTCGAGGTGGCACCGTGGTCCAGTACAAGAGGTGACACTCGAGGTCCAGGACTAGAGGTGACACTCGCGGTCCAGTACTAGAGCCGACACTCGTGGTCAAGTATTAGAGGTGACACTCGCGGTCCAGTACTCGAGGTGACATTCGCGGTCCAGTACTAGGGGTGACACTCGTCGTCCGGTACGAGAGGTGACACTCTTGGTCCAGTACTCGAGGTGACACTCGCGGTCCAGTACTAGGGGTGACACTCGCGGTCCAGTACTAGGGGTGACACTCGTGGTCCAGTACTAGAGGTGAAACTCGCGGTCCAGTACTCGAGGTGATACTCGCGATCTAGTACTCCAGGTGACATTCGCGGTCTAGTACTCCAGGTGACCCTCGCGGTCCAGTACTCGAGGTGACACCGTGGTCCAGTACAAGAGGCGACACTCGTCGTCCGGTACTAGAGGTGACACTCGCGGTCTAGTACTCCAGGAGACACTCTTGGTCCAGTACTCGAGGTGACACTCGCGGTCCAGTACTCGAGGTGACATTCGCGGTCCAGTACTCGAGGTGATACTCGCGGTCTAGTACTCCAGGTGACCCTCGCGGTCCAGTACTCGAGGTGACACTCGTGGTCCAGTACAAGGGGTGACACTCGGGGTCCAGTGGTAGAGCCGACATTCGCGGTCCAGTACTAGGGGTGACCCTCGTCGTCCGGTACTAGGGGTGACACTCGCGGTCCAGTACTAGAGGTGACATTCGCGGTCTAGTACTCCAGGTGACCCTCGCGGTCCAGTACTCGAGGTGGCACCGTGGTCCAGTACAAGAGGTGACACTCGAGGTCCAGGACTAGAGGTGACACTCGCGGTCCAGTACTAGAGCCGACACTCGTGGTCAAGTACTAGAGGTGACACTCGCGGTCCAGTACTCGAGGTGACATTCGCGGTCCAGTACTAGGGGTGACACTCTTGGTCCAGTACTCGAGGTGACACTCGCGGTCCAGTACTAGGGGTGACACTCGCGGTCCAGTACTAGGGGTGACACTCGTGGTCCAGTACTAGAGGTGAAACTCGCGGTCCAGTACTCGAGGTGATACTCGCGATCTAGTACTCCAGGTGACATTCGCGGTCTAGTACTCCAGGTGACATTCGCGGTCTAGTACTCCAGGTGACATTCGCGGTCTAGTACTCCAGGTGACCCTCGCGGTCCAGTACTCGAGGTGACACCGTCGTCGAGTACAAGAGGTGACACTCGAGGTCCAGGACTAGAGGTGACACTCGCGGTCCAGTACTAGAGCCGACACTCGTGGTCCAGTACTAGAGGTGAAACTCGCGGTCCAGTACTCGAGGTGATACTCGCGGTCTAGTACTCCAGGTGACATTCGCGGTCTAGTACTCCAGGTGACCCTCGCGGTCCAGTACTCGAGGTGACACCGTGGTCGAGTACAAGAGGTGACACTCGAGGTCCAGGACTAGAGGTGACACTCGCGGTCCAGTACTAGAGCCGACACTCGTGGTCCAGTACTAGAGGTGACACTCGCGGTCCAGTACTCGAGGTGACATTCGCGGGCCAGTACTAGGGGTGACACTCGCGGTCTAGTACTCCAGGTGACCCTCGCGGTCAGGTACTCGAGGTGACACCGTGGTCCAGTACAAGAGCTGACACTCGAGGTCCAGGACTAGAGGTGACACTCGCGGTCCAGTACTAGAGCCGACACTCGTGGTCCAGTACTAGAGGTGACACTCGCGGTCCAGTACTCGGGGTGACATTCGCGGTCCAGTACTAGGGGTGACACTCGTCGTCCGGTACTAGAGGTGACACTCGCGGTCCAGTACTAGAGGTGACACTCGCGGTCTAGTACTCCAGTAGACACTCTTGGTCAAGTACTCGAGGTGACACTCGCGGTCCAGTACTCCAGGTGACCCTCGCGGTCCAGTACTCGAGGTGACACTCGTGGTCCAGTACAAGGGGTGACACTCGAGGTCCAGTACTAGAGGTGAAACTCGCAGTCCAGTACTAGAGGTCACACTCGCGGTCCAGTTCCACAAAAGACACTCGTGGAGCAGTACTCTAGGTGACACTCGCGGTCCAGTACTAGAGGTGACATTCGCGGTCTAGTACTCCAGGTGACACTCGCGGTCCAGTACTAGAGGTGACATTCGCGGTCCAGTACTAGGGGTGACACTCGTGGTCCAGTACTAGAGGTGAAACTCGCGGTCCAGTACTCGAGGTGATACTCGCGGTCTAGTACTCCAGGTGACATTCGCGGTCTAGTACTCCAGGTGACCCTCGCGGTCCAGTACTCGAGGTGGCACCGTGGTCCAGTACAAGAGGTGACACTCGAGGTCCAGGACTAGGGGTTACACTCGCGGTCCAGTACTAGAGCCGACACTCGTGGTCAAGTACTAGAGGTGACACTCGCGGTCCAGTACTCGAGGTGACATTCGCAGTCCAGTACTGGGGATGACACTCGTCGTCCGGTACGAGAGGTGACACTCTTGGTCCAGTACTCGAGGTGACACTCGCGGTCCAGTACTAGGGGTGACACTCGCGGTCCAGTACTAGGGGTGACACTCGTGGTCCAGTACTAGAGGTGAAACTCGCGGTCCAGTACTCGAGGTGATACTCGCGATCTAGTACACCAGGTGACATTCGCGGTCTAGTACTCCAGGTGACCCTCGCGGTCCAGTACTCGAGGTGACACCGTGGTCCAGTACAAGAGGTGACACTCGTCGTCCGGTACTAGAGGTGACACTCGCGGTCTAGTACTCCAGGAGACACTCTTGGTCCAGTACTCGAGGTGACACTCGCGGTCCAGTACTAGAGGTGACACTCGCGGTCTAGTACTCCAGGTGACCCTCGCGGTCCAGTACTCGAGGTGACACTCGTGGTCGAGTACCAGGGATGACACTCGTGGTCCAGTACTCGAGGTGACACTCTTGGTCCAGTACTCGAGGTGACACTCGCGGTCCAGTACTAGGGGTGACACTCGTGGTCCAGTACTAGAGGTGAAACTCGCGGTCCAGTACTCGAGGTGATACTCGCGGTCTAGTACTCCAGGTGACATTCGCGGTCTAGTACTCCAGGTGACCCTTCCGGTCCAGTACTCGAGGTGTCACCGTGGTCCAGTACAAGGGGTGACACTCGAGGTCCAGGACTAGAGATGAAACTTGCGGTCCAGTACTAGAGCCGACACTCGTGGTCCAGTACTAGAGGTGACACTCGCGGTCCAGTACTCGAGGTGACATTCGCGGTCCAGTACTAGGGGTGACACTCGTCGTCCGGTACTAGAGGTGACACTCGCGGTCCAGTACTAGAGGTGACACTCGCGGTCTAGTACTCCAGGAGACACTCTTGGTCCAGTACTCGAGGTGACACTCGCGGTCCAGTATAGAAGGTGACAACGCGGTCCAGTACTAGAGGTGACACTCGCGGTCTAGTTCTCCAGGTGACACTCGTGGTCCAGTACTCGAGGGCACACTCGTAGCCAGTACTGGCGGTGACACTCGCGGTGCAGTACTCCAGGTGACACTCGCGGTCCAGTGCTAGAAGTGACCCTCGCGGTCCAGTACTCGAGGTGACCCTCGCGGTCCAGTACTCGAGGTGACACTGGTGGTCCAGTACTCCAGGTGACACTCGCGGTCCAGTACTCCAGGTGACACTCGCGGTCCAGTACTAGAGGTGACTCTCGTGGTCCAGTACTCGAGGTGACACTCGTAGCCGGTACTGGCGGTGACACTCGCGATCCAGTACACCAGGTGACACTCGCGGCCCACTACACGAGGTGACACTCGCGGTCCAATACTAGAGGTGACACTCGCGGTGTAGTACTCCAGGTGACACTCGTGGTCTAGTACTCCAGGTGACACTCGTAGTCCAGTACTCGAGGTGACACTCGTAGCGAGTACTGACGGTGACACTCGCGGTCCAGTAATAGAGGTGACACTCGCGGTCTAGTACTCCAGGTGACACTCGCGGTCCAGTGCTAGAAGTGACCCTCGCGGTCCAGTACTCGAGGTGACCCTCGCGGTCCAGTATAGGAGGTGACACTCGCGGTCCAGTACTAGAGGTGACACTCGCGGTCTAGTTCTCCAGGTGACACTCGTGGTCCAGTACTCGAGGGCACACTCGTAGCCAGTACTGGCGTTGACACTCGCGGTGCAGTACTCCAGGTGACACTCGCGGTCTAGCACTGGAGGTGACACTCGCGGTCCAGTATAGGAGGTGACTCTCGCGGTCCAGTACTAGAGGTGACACTCGCGGTCTAGTATTCCAGGTGACACTCGCGGTCCAGTATAGAAGGTGACACTCGCGGTCCAGCACTGGAGTCGACACTCGTGGTCCACCACTCGAGGTGACACTCGTAGCCAGTACTGGCGGTGACACTCGATGTCCAGTACACCAGGTGACACTCGCGGTCCAGTACTCGAGGAGTACTCGCGGTCCAGTACTAGAGGTGACACTCGCGGTCCAGTACTCCAGGTGACACTCGCGGTCCAGCACTGGAGTCGACACTCGTGGTCCACCACTCGAGGTGACACTCGTAGCCAGTACTGGCGGTGACACTCGATGTCCAGTACACCAGGTGACACTCGCGGTCCAGTACTCGAGGAGTACTCGCGGTCCAGTACTAGAGGTGACACTCGCGGTCTAGTACTCCAGGTGACACTCGTGGTCTAGTACTCCAGGTGACACTCGTAGTCCATTACTCGAGGTGACACTCGTAGCGAGTACTGACGGTGACACTCGCGGTCCAGTATAGAAGGTGACAACGCGGTCCAGTACTAAAGGTGACACTCGCGGTCTAGTTCTTCAGGTGACACTCGTGGTCCAGTACTCGAGGGCACACTCGTAGCCAGTACTGGCGGTGACACTCGCGGTGCAGTACTCCAGGTGACACTCGCGGTCCAGTGCTAGAAGTGACCCTCGCGGTCCAGTACTCGAGGTGACACTCGTAGCCGGTACTGGCGGTGACACTCGCGATCCAGTACACCAGGTGACACTCGCGGTCCAGTACACGAGGTGACACTCGCGGTCCAATACTAGAGGTGACCATCGCGGTGTAGTACTCCAGGTGACACTCGTGGTCTAGTACTCCAGGTGACACTCGCGGTCTAGTACTCCAGGTGACACTCGTGGTCCAGTACTCCAGGTGACACTCGTGGTCCAGTACTCCAGGTGACACTCGCGGTCCAGTAATAGAGCCGACACTCGTGGTCCAGTACTAGAGGTGACACTCGCGGTCCCGTACTCGAGGTGACACTCGCGGTCCAGTACCAGAGGTGACACTCGTGGTCCAGTACTCATGGTAACACTCGTGTTCCAGTACTCGAGGTGACACTCGTAGCCAGTACTGCCGGTGACACTCGCGGTCCAGTACTAGAGGTGACATTCGCGGTCTAGTAATCCAGGTGACACTCTTGGTCCAGAACTCGAAGTGACAGTCGCGGTCCAGTACTAGAGGTGACACTCACGGTCTAGTTTCCCAGGTGACACTCGTGGTCCAGTACTCGAGGTGACCCTTGCGGTCCAGTACCAGGGATGACACTGGTGGTCCAGTACTAGAGGTGACACTCATGGTCCAGTACTTCAGTCGACATTCGCTGTCCAGTACTCGAGATGACACTCGTGGTCCAGTACTAGGGGTGACACTCGTGGTCCCGTACTCGAGGTGACACTCCCGATCCAGTACCAGAGGTGACACTTGTGGTCCAGTATAGGAGGTGACGATCGCGGTCCAGTAATAGAGGTGACAATCGCGGCCCAGTACTCGAGGGGACACTTGCGGTCCAGTACCAGGGATGACACTCGTGGTCCAGTACTAGAGGTGACACCTGTGGTCCAGTACTAGAGCCGACACTCGTGGTCCAGTACTAGAGGTGACACTCGTGGTCCCGTACTCGAGGTGACACTCATGGTCCAGTACTTCAGTCGACATTCGCTGTCCAGTACTCGAGATGACACTCGTGGTCCAGTACTAGGGGTGACACTCGTGGTCCCGTACTCGAGGTGACACTCCCGATCCAGTACCAGAGGTGACACTCGTGGTCCAGTATAGGAGGTGACGATCGCGGTCCAGTACTAGAGGTGAAACTCGCGGTCCAGTACTCGAGGTGATACTCGCGGTCTAGTACTCCAGGTGACATTCGCGGTCTAGTACTCCAGGTGACCCTCGCGGTCCAGTACTCGAGGTGACACCGTGGTCTAGTATTCCAGGTGACACTCGCGGTCCAGTATAGGAGGTGACTCTCGCGGTCCAGTACTAGAGGTGACACTCGCGGTCTAGTATTCCAGGTGACACTCGCGGTCCAGTATAGAAGGTGACACTCGCGGTCCAGTACTCCAGGTGACACCCGTGGTCCAGTACTCCAGGTGACACTCGCGGTCTAGCACTGGAGGTGACACTCGCGGTCCAGTACTCGAGGTGACACTCGTAGCCAGTACTGGCGGTGACACTCGCAGTACAGTACTCCGGCCGACACTCGCGGTCCAGCACTAGAGGTGACACTCGCGGTCCAGTACTCGAGGTGACACTCGTAGTCCAAGACTCGAGGTGACACTCGTGGTCCAGTACTAGAGGTGACACTCGTGGTCCAGTACTCCAGGTGACACTCGCGGTCCAGTCCTCGAGGTGACACTCGTAGCCAGTACTGCCGGTGACACTCGCGGTCCAGTACTAGAGGTGACATTCGCGGTCTAGTACTCCAGGTGACACTCTTGGTCCAGAACTCGAGGTGACAGTCGTAACCAGTACTGGCGGTGACACTCGCGGTCCAGTACTAGAGGTGACACTCGCAGTCTAGTACTCCAGGTGACATTCGCGGTCTAGTTCTAGAGCCGACACTCGTGGTCCAGTACTAGAGTTGACACTCTTGGTCCAGTACTCGAGGTGAAACTCGCGGTCCAGTACTAGGGGTGACACTCGTGGTCCAGTACTAGAGGTGACACTCGCGGTCCAGTACTCGAGGTGATACGCAGGGTCTAGTTCTCCAGGTGAAATTCGCGGTCTAGTACTCCAGGTGACACTCGTGGTCCAGTTCTCCAGGTGACACTCGTGGTCCAGTACTCCAGGTGACACACGCGGTCCAGTAATAGAGCCGACACTCGTGGTCCAGTACTAGAGGTGACACTCGCGGTCCCGTACTCGAGGTGACACTCGCGGTCCAGTACCAGAGGTGACACTCGTGGTCCAGTACTCCAGGTGACACTCGTGGTCCAGTACTCCAGGTGACACTCGCGGTCCAGCACTGGAGTCGACACTCGTGGTCCAGTACTCGAGGTGACACTCGTAGCCAGTACTGGCGGTGACACTCGATGTCCAGTACACCAGGTGACACTCGCGGTCCAGTACTCGAGGAGTACTCGCGGTCCAGTACTAGAGGTGACACTCGCGGTCTAGTACTCCAGGTGACACTCGTGGTCTAGTACTCCAGGTGACACTCGTAGTCCATTACTCGAGGTGACACTCGTAGCGAGTACTGACGGTGACACTCGCGGTCCAGTATAGAAGGTGACAACGCGGTCCAGTACTAAAGGTGACACTCGCGGTCTAGTTCTCCAGGTGACACTCGTGGTCCAGTACTCGAGGGCACACTCGTAGCCAGTACTGGCGGTGACACTCGCGGTGCAGTACTCCAGGTGACACTCGCGGTCCAGTGCTAGAAGTGACCCTCGCGGTCCAGTACTCGAGGTGACACTCGTAGCCGGTACTGGCGGTGACACTCGCGATCCAGTACACCAGGTGACACTCGCGGTCCAGTACACGAGGTGACACTCGCGGTCCAATACTAGAGGTGACCATCGCGGTGTAGTACTCCAGGTGACACTCGTGGTCTAGTACTCCAGGTGACACTCGCGGTCTAGTACTCCAGGTGACACTCGTGGTCCAGTACTCCAGGTGACACTCGTGGTCCAGTACTCCAGGTGACACTCGCGGTCCAGTAATAGAGCCGACACTCGTGGTCCAGTACTAGAGGTGACACTCGCGGTCCCGTACTCGAGGTGACACTCGCGGTCCAGTACCAGAGGTGACACTCGTGGTCCAGTACTCATGGTAACACTCGTGTTCCAGTACTCGAGGTGACACTCGTAGCCAGTACTGCCGGTGACACTCGCGGTCCAGTACTAGAGGTGACATTCGCGGTCTAGTAATCCAGGTGACACTCTTGGTCCAGAACTCGAAGTGACAGTCGCGGTCCAGTACTAGAGGTGACACTCACGGTCTAGTTTCCCAGGTGACACTCGTGGTCCAGTACTCGAGGTGACCCTTGCGGTCCAGTACCAGGGATGACACTCGTGGTCCAGTACTAGAGGTGACACTCATGGTCCAGTACTTCAGTCGACATTCGCTGTCCAGTACTCGAGATGACACTCGTGGTCCAGTACTAGGGGTGACACTCGTGGTCCCGTACTCGAGGTGACACTCCCGATCCAGTACCAGAGATGACACTCGTGGTCCAGTATAGGAGGTGACGATCGCGGTCCAGTAATAGAGGTGACAATCGCGGCCCAGTACTCGAGGGGACACTTGCGGTCCAGTACCAGGGATGACACTCGTCGTCCGGTACGAGAGGTGACACTCTTGGTCCAGTACTCGAGGTGACACTCGCGGTCCAGTACTAGGGGTGACACTCGCGGTCCAGTACTAGGGGTGACACTCGTGGTCCAGTACTAGAGGTGAAACTCGCGGTCCAGTACTCGAGGTGATACTCGCGATCTAGTACACCAGGTGACATTCGCGGTCTAGTACTCCAGGTGACCCTCGCGGTCCAGTACTCGAGGTGACACCGTGGTCCAGTACAAGAGGTGACACTCGTCGTCCGGTACTAGAGGTGACACTCGCGGTCTAGTACTCCAGGAGACACTCTTGGTCCAGTACTCGAGGTGACACTCGCGGTCCAGTACTAGAGGTGACACTCGCGGTCTAGTACTCCAGGTGACCCTCGCGGTCCAGTACTCGAGGTGACACTCGTGGTCGAGTACCAGGGATGACACTCGTGGTCCAGTACTCGAGGTGACACTCTTGGTCCAGTACTCGAGGTGACACTCGCGGTCCAGTACTAGGGGTGACACTCGTGGTCCAGTACTAGAGGTGAAACTCGCGGTCCAGTACTCGAGGTGATACTCGCGGTCTAGTACTCCAGGTGACATTCGCGGTCTAGTACTCCAGGTGACCCTTCCGGTCCAGTACTCGAGGTGTCACCGTGGTCCAGTACAAGGGGTGACACTCGAGGTCCAGGACTAGAGATGAAACTTGCGGTCCAGTACTAGAGCCGACACTCGTGGTCCAGTACTAGAGGTGACACTCGCGGTCCAGTACTCGAGGTGACATTCGCGGTCCAGTACTAGGGGTGACACTCGTCGTCCGGTACTAGAGGTGACACTCGCGGTCCAGTACTAGAGGTGACACTCGCGGTCTAGTACTCCAGGAGACACTCTTGGTCCAGTACTCGAGGTGACACTCGCGGTCCAGTATAGAAGGTGACAACGCGGTCCAGTACTAGAGGTGACACTCGCGGTCTAGTTCTCCAGGTGACACTCGTGGTCCAGTACTCGAGGGCACACTCGTAGCCAGTACTGGCGGTGACACTCGCGGTGCAGTACTCCAGGTGACACTCGCGGTCCAGTGCTAGAAGTGACCCTCGCGGTCCAGTACTCGAGGTGACCCTCGCGGTCCAGTACTCGAGGTGACACTGGTGGTCCAGTACTCCAGGTGACACTCGCGGTCCAGTACTCCAGGTGACACTCGCGGTCCAGTACTAGAGGTGACTCTCGTGGTCCAGTACTCGAGGTGACACTCGTAGCCGGTACTGGCGGTGACACTCGCGATCCAGTACACCAGGTGACACTCGCGGCCCACTACACGAGGTGACACTCGCGGTCCAATACTAGAGGTGACACTCGCGGTGTAGTACTCCAGGTGACACTCCTGGTCTAGTACTCCAGGTGACACTCGTAGTCCAGTACTCGAGGTGACACTCGTAGCGAGTACTGACGGTGACACTCGCGGTCCAGTAATAGAGGTGACACTCGCGGTCTAGTACTCCAGGTGACACTCGCGGTCCAGTGCTAGAAGTGACCCTCGCGGTCCAGTACTCGAGGTGACCCTCGCGGTCCAGTATAGGAGGTGACACTCGCGGTCCAGTACTAGAGGTGACACTCGCGGTCTAGTTCTCCAGGTGACACTCGTGGTCCAGTACTCGAGGGCACACTCGTAGCCAGTACTGGCGTTGACACTCGCGGTGCAGTACTCCAGGTGACACTCGCGGTCTAGCACTGGAGGTGACACTCGCGGTCCAGTATAGGAGGTGACTCTCGCGGTCCAGTACTAGAGGTGACACTCGCGGTCTAGTATTCCAGGTGACACTCGCGGTCCAGTATAGAAGGTGACACTCGCGGTCCAGCACTGGAGTCGACACTCGTGGTCCACCACTCGAGGTGACACTCGTAGCCAGTACTGGCGGTGACACTCGATGTCCAGTACACCAGGTGACACTCGCGGTCCAGTACTCGAGGAGTACTCGCGGTCCAGTACTAGAGGTGACACTCGCGGTCCAGTACTCCAGGTGACACTCGCGGTCCAGCACTGGAGTCGACACTCGTGGTCCACCACTCGAGGTGACACTCGTAGCCAGTACTGGCGGTGACACTCGATGTCCAGTACACCAGGTGACACTCGCGGTCCAGTACTCGAGGAGTACTCGCGGTCCAGTACTAGAGGTGACACTCGCGGTCTAGTACTCCAGGTGACACTCGTGGTCTAGTACTCCAGGTGACACTCGTAGTCCATTACTCGAGGTGACACTCGTAGCGAGTACTGACGGTGACACTCGCGGTCCAGTATAGAAGGTGACAACGCGGTCCAGTACTAAAGGTGACACTCGCGGTCTAGTTCTTCAGGTGACACTCGTGGTCCAGTACTCGAGGGCACACTCGTAGCCAGTACTGGCGGTGACACTCGCGGTGCAGTACTCCAGGTGACACTCGCGGTCCAGTGCTAGAAGTGACCCTCGCGGTCCAGTACTCGAGGTGACACTCGTAGCCGGTACTGGCGGTGACACTCGCGATCCAGTACACCAGGTGACACTCGCGGTCCAGTACACGAGGTGACACTCGCGGTCCAATACTAGAGGTGACCATCGCGGTGTAGTACTCCAGGTGACACTCGTGGTCTAGTACTCCAGGTGACACTCGCGGTCTAGTACTCCAGGTGACACTCGTGGTCCAGTACTCCAGGTGACACTCGTGGTCCAGTACTCCAGGTGACACTCGCGGTCCAGTAATAGAGCCGACACTCGTGGTCCAGTACTAGAGGTGACACTCGCGGTCCCGTACTCGAGGTGACACTCGCGGTCCAGTACCAGAGGTGACACTCGTGGTCCAGTACTCATGGTAACACTCGTGTTCCAGTACTCGAGGTGACACTCGTAGCCAGTACTGCCGGTGACACTCGCGGTCCAGTACTAGAGGTGACATTCGCGGTCTAGTAATCCAGGTGACACTCTTGGTCCAGAACTCGAAGTGACAGTCGCGGTCCAGTACTAGAGGTGACACTCACGGTCTAGTTTCCCAGGTGACACTCGTGGTCCAGTACTCGAGGTGACCCTTGCGGTCCAGTACCAGGGATGACACTGGTGGTCCAGTACTAGAGGTGACACTCATGGTCCAGTACTTCAGTCGACATTCGCTGTCCAGTACTCGAGATGACACTCGTGGTCCAGTACTAGGGGTGACACTCGTGGTCCCGTACTCGAGGTGACACTCCCGATCCAGTACCAGAGGTGACACTTGTGGTCCAGTATAGGAGGTGACGATCGCGGTCCAGTAATAGAGGTGACAATCGCGGCCCAGTACTCGAGGGGACACTTGCGGTCCAGTACCAGGGATGACACTCGTGGTCCAGTACTAGAGGTGACACCTGTGGTCCAGTACTAGAGCCGACACTCGTGGTCCAGTACTAGAGGTGACACTCGTGGTCCCGTACTCGAGGTGACACTCATGGTCCAGTACTTCAGTCGACATTCGCTGTCCAGTACTCGAGATGACACTCGTGGTCCAGTACTAGGGGTGACACTCGTGGTCCCGTACTCGAGGTGACACTCCCGATCCAGTACCAGAGGTGACACTCGTGGTCCAGTATAGGAGGTGACGATCGCGGTCCAGTACTAGAGGTGAAACTCGCGGTCCAGTACTCGAGGTGATACTCGCGGTCTAGTACTCCAGGTGACATTCGCGGTCTAGTACTCCAGGTGACCCTCGCGGTCCAGTACTCGAGGTGACACCGTGGTCTAGTATTCCAGGTGACACTCGCGGTCCAGTATAGGAGGTGACTCTCGCGGTCCAGTACTAGAGGTGACACTCGCGGTCTAGTATTCCAGGTGACACTCGCGGTCCAGTATAGAAGGTGACACTCGCGGTCCAGTACTCCAGGTGACACCCGTGGTCCAGTACTCCAGGTGACACTCGCGGTCTAGCACTGGAGGTGACACTCGCGGTCCAGTACTCGAGGTGACACTCGTAGCCAGTACTGGCGGTGACACTCGCAGTACAGTACTCCGGCCGACACTCGCGGTCCAGCACTAGAGGTGACACTCGCGGTCCAGTACTCGAGGTGACACTCGTAGTCCAAGACTCGAGGTGACACTCGTGGTCCAGTACTAGAGGTGACACTCGTGGTCCAGTACTCCAGGTGACACTCGCGGTCCAGTCCTCGAGGTGACACTCGTAGCCAGTACTGCCGGTGACACTCGCGGTCCAGTACTAGAGGTGACATTCGCGGTCTAGTACTCCAGGTGACACTCTTGGTCCAGAACTCGAGGTGACAGTCGTAACCAGTACTGGCGGTGACACTCGCGGTCCAGTACTAGAGGTGACACTCGCAGTCTAGTACTCCAGGTGACATTCGCGGTCTAGTTCTAGAGCCGACACTCGTGGTCCAGTACTAGAGTTGACACTCTTGGTCCAGTACTCGAGGTGAAACTCGCGGTCCAGTACTAGGGTTGACACTCGTGGTCCAGTACTAGAGGTGACACTCGCGGTCCAGTACTCGAGGTGATACGCAGGGTCTAGTTCTCCAGGTGAAATTCGCGGTCTAGTACTCCAGGTGACACTCGTGGTCCAGTTCTCCAGGTGACACTCGTGGTCCAGTACTCCAGGTGACACACGCGGTCCAGTAATAGAGCCGACACTCGTGGTCCAGTACTAGAGGTGACACTCGCGGTCCCGTACTCGAGGTGACACTCGCGGTCCAGTACCAGAGGTGACACTCGTGGTCCAGTACTCCAGGTGACACTCGTGGTCCAGTACTCCAGGTGACACTCGCGGTCCAGCACTGGAGTCGACACTCGTGGTCCAGTACTCGAGGTGACACTCGTAGCCAGTACTGGCGGTGACACTCGATGTCCAGTACACCAGGTGACACTCGCGGTCCAGTACTCGAGGAGTACTCGCGGTCCAGTACTAGAGGTGACACTCGCGGTCTAGTACTCCAGGTGACACTCGTGGTCTAGTACTCCAGGTGACACTCGTAGTCCATTACTCGAGGTGACACTCGTAGCGAGTACTGACGGTGACACTCGCGGTCCAGTATAGAAGGTGACAACGCGGTCCAGTACTAAAGGTGACACTCGCGGTCTAGTCCTCCAGGTGACACTCGTGGTCCAGTACTCGAGGGCACACTCGTAGCCAGTACTGGCGGTGACACTCGCGGTGCAGTACTCCAGGTGACACTCGCGGTCCAGTGCTAGAAGTGACCCTCGCGGTCCAGTACTCGAGGTGACACTCGGAGCCGGTACTGGCGGTGACACTCGCGATCCAGTACACCAGGTGACACTCGCGGTCCAGTACACGAGGTGACACTCGCGGTCCAATACTAGAGGTGACCATCGCGGTGTAGTACTCCAGGTGACACTCGTGGTCTAGTACTCCAGGTGACACTCGCGGTCTAGTACTCCAGGTGACACTCGTGGTCCAGTACTCCAGGTGACACTCGTGGTCCAGTACTCCAGGTGACACTCGCGGTCCAGTAATAGAGCCGACACTCGTGGTCCAGTACTAGAGGTGACACTCGCGGTCCCGTACTCGAGGTGACACTCGCGGTCCAGTACCAGAGGTGACACTCGTGGTCCAGTACTCATGGTAACACTCGTGTTCCAGTACTCGAGGTGACACTCGTAGCCAGTACTGCCGGTGACACTCGCGGTCCAGTACTAGAGGTGACATTCGCGGTCTAGTAATCCAGGTGACACTCTTGGTCCAGAACTCGAAGTGACAGTCGCGGTCCAGTACTAGAGGTGACACTCACGGTCTAGTTTCCCAGGTGACACTCGTGGTCCAGTACTCGAGGTGACCCTTGCGGTCCAGTACCAGGGATGACACTCGTGGTCCAGTACTAGAGGTGACACTCATGGTCCAGTACTTCAGTCGACATTCGCTGTCCAGTACTCGAGATGACACTCGTGGTCCAGTACTAGGGGTGACACTCGTGGTCCCGTACTCGAGGTGACACTCCCGATCCAGTACCAGAGGTGACACTCGTGGTCCAGTATAGGAGGTGACGATCGCGGTCCAGTAATAGAGGTGACAATCGCGGCCCAGTACTCGAGGGGACACTTGCGGTCCAGTACCAGGGATGACACTCGTGGTCCAGTACTAGAGGTGACACTCGTGGTCCAGTACTAGAGCCGACACTCGTGGTCCAGTACTAGAGGTGACACTCGTGGTCCCGTACTCGAGGTGACACTCGCGGTCCAGTACCAGATCTGACACTCGTGGTCCAGTATAGGAGGTGACGATCGCGGTCCAGTAATAGAGGTGACACTCGCGGCCCAGTACTCGAGGGGACACTTGCGGTCCAGTACCAGGGATGACACTCGTGGTCCAGTACTAGAGGTGACACTCGTGGTCCAGTTCTCCAGGTGACTCTCGCGGTCCAGTACCTGGGACGACACTTGTGTTCCAGTACTAGAGGTGACACTCTTGGTCCAGTACTCGAGGTGACACTCGCGGTCCAGTACTAGGGTTGACACTCGCGGTCCAGTACTAGAGGTGAACTCTTGGTCCAGTACTCGAGGTGACACTCGCGGTCCAGTACTAGGGGTGACACTCGTGGTCCGGTACTAGAGGTGACACTCGCGGTCCAGTACTCGAGGTGATACTCGCGGTCTAGTACTCCAGGTGACATTCGCGGTCTAGTACTCCAGGTGACCCTCGCGGTCCAGTACTCGAGGTGACACCGTGGTCCAGTAAAAGAGGTGACACTCGGGGTCCAGGACTAGAGGAGACACTCGCGGTCCAGTACTAGAGGTGAACTCTTGGTCCAGTACTCGAGGTGACACTCGCGGTCCAGTACTAGGGGTGACACTCTTGGTCCAGTACTCGAGGTGACACTCGCGGTCCAGTACTCGAGGTGACACCGTGGTCCAGTACTCAAGGTGACACTCGCGGTCCAGTACGTGAGGTGACACTCGTGGTCCAGTACTCAAGGTGACTTCCGTGTTCCAGTACTCGAGGTGACACTCGTAGCCAGTACTGGCGGTGACACTCGCGATCCAGTAAGGAGGTGATATTCGCGGTCTAGTACTCCAGGTGACACTCTTGGTCCAGATCTCGAAGTGACAGTCGCGGTCCAGTACTAGAGGTGCCACTCGTAGCCAGTACTGGCGGTGACACTCGCGGTCCAGTACTCCAGGTGACCCTCGCGGTCTAGTACTCGAGGTGACACCGTGGTCCAGTAAAAGAGGTGACACTCTTGGTCCAGTACTCGAGGTGACACTCGCGGTCCAGTACTCGAGGTGACACTCGCGGTCCAGTACTCGAGGTGACACCGTGTTCCAGTACTCAAGGTGACACTCGCGGTCCATCACGTGAGGTGACACTCGTGGTCCAGTACTCCAGGTGACTTCCGTGTTCCAGTACTCGAGGTGACACTCGTAGCCAGTACTGGCGGTCACACTCGCGATCCAGTTCTAGAGGTGACATTCGCGGTCTAGTACTCCAGGTGACACTCTTGGTCCAGAACTCGAAGTGACAGTCGCGGTCCAGTACTAGAGGTGCCACTCGTAGCCAGTACTGGCGCTGACACTCGCGGTCCAGTACTACAGGTGACACCCGCGGTCTTGTACTCCAGGTGACACTCGTGGTCCAGTACTGCAGGTGACACTTGTGGTCCAGTACTCCAGGTGACACTCGCGGTCCAGCACTGGAGGTGACACTCGAGGTCCAATACTAGGGGTAACACTCGCAGTACAGTACTCCGGCCGACACTCGCGGTCCAGCACTAGAGGTGACACTCGCGGTCCAGTACTCGAGCTGACACTCGTAGTCCAGTACTCGAGGTGACACTCGTGGTCCAGTACTAGAGGTGACACTCGTGGTCCAGTACTAGAGGTGACACTTGCGGTCCAGTACTAGAAGTGACACTCGAGGTCCAATACTAGGGGTTACACTCGCAGTACAGTACTCCGGCCGACACTCGCGGTCAAGCACTAGAGGTGACACCCGCGGTCCAGTACTCCAGGTGACACTCGTTGTCCAGTACTCGAGGTGACACTCGTGGTCCAGTACTCGAGGTGCCACTCGTAACCAGTACTGGCGGTGACACTCGCGGTCCAGTACTAGAGGTGACACTCGCGGTCTAGTACTCCAGGTGACACTTGTGGTCCAGTACTCCAGGTGACACTCGTGGTCCAGTACTCCAGGTGACACTCGCGGTCCAGTAATAGAGCCGACACTCGTGGTCCAGTACCAGAGGTAACACTCGTGGTCCAGTACTCATGGTGACACTCGTGTTCCAGTACTCGAGGTGACACTCGTAGCCGGTACTGCCGGTGACACTCGCGGTCCAGTACTAGAGGTGACATTGACGGTCTAGTACTCAAGGTGACACTCTTGGTCCAGAACTCGAAGTGACAGTCGCGGTCCAGTACTAGAGGTGACACTCGCGGTCTAGTATTCCAGGTGACACTCGTGGCCCAGTACTCGAGTCGACCCTTACGGTCCAGTACCAGGGATGACACTCGCGGTCCAGTACTCGAGGTGACACTCGTAGCCAGTACTGGCGGTGACACTCGTGGTCCAGTACTCCAGGTGACACTCGCGGTCCAGTACTCGAGGTGACACTCGCGGTCCAGTACTAGAGGTGACACTCGTGGTCTAGTACTCCAGGTGACACTCGTGGTCTAGTACTCCAGGTGACACTCGTGGTCCAGTACTCCAGGTGACACCCGTGGTCCAGTACTCCAGGTGACACTCGCGGTCTAGCACTGGAGGTGACACTCGCGGTCCAGTATAGAAGGTGACACTCGCGGTCCAGTACTAGGGGTGACTTTCGCGGTCCGATACTAGGGGTAACACTCGCAGTACAGTACTCCGGGCGACACTCGCGGTCCAGCACTAGAGGTGACACTCGCGGTCCAGTATAGAAGGTGACACTCGTAGCCAGTACTGGCGGTGACACTCGATGTCCAGTACACCAGGTGACACTCTCGGTCCAGTACTCGAGGAGTACTCGCGGTCCAGTACTAGTGGTGACACTCGCGGTCTAGTACTCCAGGTGACACTCGTGGTCTAGTACTCCAGGTGACACTCGTAGTCCATTACTCGAGGTGACACTCGTAGCGAGTACTGACGGTGACACTCGCGGTCCAGTATAGAAGGTGACAACGCGGTCCAGTACTAGAGGTGACACTCGCGGTCTTATTCTCCAGGTGACACTCGTGGTCCAGTACTCGAGGGCACACTCGTAGCCAGTACTGGCGGTGACACTCGCGGTGCAGTACTCCAGGTGACACTCGCGGTCCAGTGCTAGAAGTGACCCTCGCGGTCCAGTACTCGAGGTGACCCTCGCGGTCCAGTACTCGAGGTGACACTGGTGGTCCAGTACTCCAGGTGACACTCGCGGTCCAGTACTCCAGGTGACACTCGCGGTCCAGTACTAGAGGTGACACTCGTGGGCCAGCACTCGAGGTGACACTCGCGGTCCAGTACACGAGGTGACACTCGCGGTCCAATACTAGAGGTGACACTCGCGGTGTAGTACTCCAGGTGACACTCGTGGTCTAGTACTCCAGGTGACACTCGTAGTCCAGTACTCGAGGTGACACTCGTAGCGAGTACTGACGGTGACTCTCGCGGTCCAGTAATAGAGGTGACACTCACGGTCTAGTTTCCCAGGTGACACTCGTGGTCCAGTACTCGAGGTGACCCTTGCGGTCCAGTACCAGGGATGACACTCGTGGTCCAGTACTAGAGGTGACACTCATGGTCCAGTACTTCAGTCGACATTCGCGGTCCAGTACTCGAGATGACACTCGTGGTCCAGTACTAGGGGTGACACTCGTGGTCCCGTACTCGAGGTGACACTCCCGATCCAGTACCAGAGGTGACACTCGTGGTCCAGTATAGGGGGTGACGATCGCGGTCGAGTAATAGAGGTGACACTCGCGGCCCAGTACTCGAGGGGACACTTGCGGTCCAGTACCAGGGATGACACTCGTGGTCCAGTACTAGAGGTGAGACTCGTGGTCCAGTACTAGAGCCGACACTCGTGGTCAAGTACTAGAGGTGACACTCGTGGTCCCGTACTCGAGGAGACACTCGCGGTCCAGTACCAGATCTGACACTCGTGGTCCAGTATAGGAGGTGACGATCGCGGTCCAGTAATAGAGGTGACACTCGCGGCCCAGTACTCGAGGGGACACTTGCGGTCCAGTACCAGGGATGACACTCGTGGTCCAGTACTAGAGGTGACACTCGTGGTCCAGTTCTCCAGGTGACTCTCGCGGTCCAGTACCTGGGATGACACTCGTGTTCCAGTACTAGAGGTGACACTCTTGGTCCAGTACTCGAGGTGACACTCGCGGTCCAGTACTAGGGGTGACACTCGTGGTCCGGTACTAGAGGTGACACTCGCGGTCCAGTACTCGAGGTGATACTCGCGGTCTAGTACTCCAGGTGACATTCGCGGTCTAGTACTCCAGGTGACCCTCGCGGTCCAGTACTCGAGGTGACACCGTGGTCCAGTAAAAGAGGTGACACTCGGGGTCCAGGACTAGAGGAGACACTCGCGGTCCAGTACTAGAGGTGAACTCTTGGTCCAGTACTCGAGGTGACACTCGCGGTCCAGTACTAGGGGTGACACTCTTGGTCCAGTACTCGAGGTGACACTCGCGGTCCAGTACTCGAGGTGACACCGTGGTCCAGTACTCAAGGTGACACTCGCGGTCCAGTACGTGAGGTGACACTCGTGGTCCAGTACTCAAGGTGACTTCCGTGTTCCAGTATTCGAGGTGACACTCGTAGCCAGTACTGGCGGTGACACTCGCGATCCAGTACTAGAGGTGATATTCGCGGTCTAGTACTCCAGGTGACACTCTTGGTCCAGAACTCGGAGTGACAGTCGCGGTCCAGTACTAGAGGTGCCACTCGTAGCCAGTACTGGCGGTGACACTCGCGGTCCAGTACTCCAGGTGACCCTCGCGGTCCAGTACTCGAGGTGACACCGTGGTCCAGTAAAAGAGGTGACACTCTTGGTCCAGTACTCGAGGTGACACTCGCGGTCCAGTACTCGAGGTGACATCGTGTTCCAGTACTCAAGGTGACACTCGCGGTCCAGTACGTGAGGTGACACTCGTGGTCCAGTACTCAAGGTGACTTCCGTGTTCCAGTACTCGAGGTGACACTCGTAGCCAGTACTGGCGGTCACACTCGCGATCCAGTTCTAGAGGTGACATTCGCGGTCTAGTACTCCAGGTGACACTCTTGGTCCAGAACTCGAAGTGACAATCGCGGTCCAGTACTAGAGGTGCCACTCGTAGCCAGTACTGGCGGTGACACTCGCGGTCCAGTACTAGAGGTGACACTCGCGGTCTAGTTCTCCAGGTGACACTCGTGGTCCAGTACTCGAGGGCACACTCGTAGCCAGTACTGGCAGAGACACTCGCGGTGCAGTACTCCAGGTGACACTCGCGGTCTAGCACTGGAGGTGACACTCGCGGTCCAGTATAGGAGGTGACTCTCGCGGTCCAGTACTAGAGGTGACACTCGCGGTCTAGTACTCCAGGTGACACTCGTGGTCCAGTACTAGAGGTGACACTCGTGGTCCAGTACTAGAGGTGACACTTGCGGTCCAGTACTAGAGGTGACACTCGAGGTCCAATACTAGGGGTAACACTCGCAGTACAGTACTCCGGCCGACACTCGCGGTCAAGCACTAGAGGTGACACCCGCGGTCCAGTACTCCAGGTGACACTCGTTGTCCAGTACTCGAGGTGACACTCGTGGTCCAGTACTCGAGGTGCCACTCGTAACCAGTACTGGTGGTGACACTCGCGGTCCAGTACTAGAGGTGACACTCGCGGTCTAGTACTCCAGGTGACACTTGTGGTCCAGTACTCCAGGTGACACTCGTGGTCCAGTACTCCAGGTGACACTCGCGGTCCAGTAATAGAGCCGACACTCGTGGTCCAGTACTAGAGGTGACACTCGCGGTCCCGTACTCGAGGTGACACTCGCGGTCCAGTACCAGAGGTGACACTCGTGGTCCAGTACTCATGGTAACACTCGTGTTCCAGTACTCGAGGTGACACTCGTAGCCAGTACTGCCGGTGACACTCGCGGTCCAGTACTAGAGGTGACATTCGCGGTCTAGTAATCCAGGTGACACTCTTGGTCCAGAACTCGAAGTGACAGTCGCGGTCCAGTACTAGAGGTGACACTCACGGTCTAGTTTCCCAGGTGACACTCGTGGTCCAGTACTCGAGGTGACCCTTGCGGTCCAGTACCAGGGATGACACTCGTGGTCCAGTACTAGAGGTGACACTCATGGTCCAGTACTTCAGTCTACATTCGCGGTCCAGTACTCGAGATGACACTCGTGGTCCAGTACTAGGGGTGACACTCGTGGTCCCGTACTCGAGGTGACACTCCCGATCCAGTACCAGAGGTGACACTCGTGGTCCAGTATAGGAGGTGACGATCGCGGTCCAGTAATAGAGGTGACAATCGCGGCCCAGTACTCGAGGGGACACTTGCGGTCCAGTACCAGGGATGACACTCGTGGTCCAGTACTAGAGGTGACACTCGTGGTCCAGTACTAGAGCCGACACTCGTGGTCCAGTACTAGAGGTGACACTCGTGGTCCCGTACTCGAGGTGACACTCGCGGTCCAGTACCAGATCTGACACTCGTGGTCCAGTATAGGAGGTGACGATCGCGGTCCAGTAATAGAGGTGACACTCGCGGCCCAGTACTCGAAGGACACTTGCGGTCCAGTACCAGGGATGACACTCGTGGTCCGGTACTAGAGGTGACACTCGTGGTCCAGTTCTCCAGGTGACTCTCGCGGTCCAGTACCTGGGATGACACTTGTGTTCCAGTACTAGAGGTGACACTCTTGGTCCAGTACTCGAGGTGACACTCGCGGTCCAGTACTAGGGGTGACACTCGCGGTCCAGTACTAGAGGTGAACTCTTGGTCCAGTACTCGAGGTGACACTCGCGGTCCAGTACTAGGGGTGACACTCCTGTCCGGTACTAGAGGTGACACTCGCGGTCCAGTACTCGAGGTGATACTCGCGGTCTAGTACTCCAGGTGACATTCGCGGTCTAGTACTTCAGGTGACCCTCGCGGTCCAGTACTCGAGGTGACACCGTGGTCCAGTAGAAGAGGTGACACTCGGGGTCCAGGACTAGAGGAGACACTCGCGGTCCAGTACTAGAGGTGAACTCTTGGTCCAGTACTCGAGGTGACACTCGCGGTCCAGTACTAGGGGTGACACTCTTGGTCCAGTACTCGAGATGACACTCGCGGTCCAGTACTCGAGGTGACACCGTGGTCCAGTACTCAAGGTGACACTCGCGGTCCAGTACGTGAGGTGACACTCGTGGTCCAGTACTCAAGGTGACTTCCGTGTTCCAGTACTCGAGGTGACACTCGTAGCCAGTACTGGCGGTGACACTCGCGATCCAGTACTAGAGGTGATATTCGCGGTCTAGTACTCCAGGTGACACTCTTGGTCCAGAACTCGAAGTGACAGTCGCGGTCCAGTACTAGAGGTGCCACTCGTAGCCAGTACTGGCGGTGACACTCGCGGTCCAGTACTCCAGGTGACCCTCGCGGTCCAGTACTCGAGGTGACACCGTGGTCCAGTAAAAGAGGTGACACTCTTGGTCCAGTACTCGAGGTGACACTCGCGGTCCAGTACTCGAGGTGACACCGTGTTCCAGTACTCGAGGTGACACTCGCGGTCCAGTACGTGAGGTGACACTCGTGGTCCAGTACTCAAGGTGACTTCCGTGTTCCAGTACTCGAGGTGACACTCGTAGCCAGTACTGGCGGTCACACTCGCGATCCAGTTCTAGAGGTGACATTCGCGGTCTAGTACTCCAGGTGACACTCTTGGTCCAGAACTCGAAGTGACAGTCGCGGTCCAGTACTAGAGGTGCCACTCGTAGCCAGTACTGGCGGTGACACTCGCGGTCCAGTACTACAGGTGACACCCGCGGTCTTGTACTCCAGGTGACACTCGTGGTCCAGTACTGCAGGTGACACTTGTGGTCCAGTACTCCAGGTGACACTCGCGGTCGGGCACTGGAGGTGACACTCGAGGTCCAATACTAGGGGTAACACTCGCAGTACAGTACTCCGGCCGACACTCGCGGTCCAGCACTAGAGGTGACACTCGCGGTCCAGTACTCGAGGTGACACTCGTAGTCCAGTACTCGAGGTGACACTCGTGGTCCAGTACTAGAGGTACACTCGTGGTCCAGTACTAGAGGTGACACTTGCGGTCCAGTACTAGAGGTGACACTCGAAGTCCAATACTAGGGGTAACACTCGCAGTACAGTACTCCGGCCGACACTCGCGGTCAAGCACTAGAGGTGACACCCGCGGTCCAGTACTCCAGGTGACTTTCGTTGTCCAGTACTCGAGGTGACACTCGTGGTCCAGTACTCGAGGTGCCACTCGTAACCAGTACTGGCGGTGACGCTCGCGGTCCAGTACTAGAGGTGACACTCGCGGTCTAGTACTCCAGGTGACACTTGTGGTCCAGTACTCCAGGTGACACTCGTGGTCCAGTACTCCAGGTGACACTCGCGGTCCAGTAATAGAGCCGACACTCGTGGTCCAGTACCAGAGGTGACACTCGTGGTCCAGTACTCATGGTGACACTCGTGTTCCAGTACTCGAGGTGACACTCGTAGCCGGTACTGCCGGTGACACTCGCGGTCCAGTACTAGAGGTGACATTGACGGTCTAGTACTCAAGGTGACACTCTTGGTCCAGAACTCGAAGTGACAGTCGCGGTCCAGTACTAGAGGTGACACTCGCGGTCCAGTACTAGAGGTGACACTCGTGGTCTAGTACTCGAGGTGACACTCGTGGTCCAGTACTCCAGGTGACACTCGCGGTCCAGTACTCGAGGTGACACTCGCGGTCCAGTACTAGAGGTGACATTCGCGGTCTAGTACTCCAGGTGACACTCGCGGTCCAGTACTAGAGGTGACATTCGCGGTCCAGTACTAGGGGTGACACTCGTGGTCCAGTACTAGAGGTGAAACTCGCGGTCCAGTACTCGAGGTGATACTCGCGGTCTAGTACTCCAGGTGACATTCGCGGTCTAGTACTCCAGGTGACCCTCGCGGTCCAGTACTCGAGGTGGCACCGTGGTCCAGTACAAGAGGTGACACTCGAGGTCCAGGACTAGGGGTTACACTCGCGGTCCAGTACTAGAGCCGACACTCGTGGTCAAGTACTAGAGGTGACACTCGCGGTCCAGTACTCGAGGTGACATTCGCAGTCCAGTACTGGGGATGACACTCGTCGTCCGGTACGAGAGGTGACACTCTTGGTCCAGTACTCGAGGTGACACTCGCGGTCCAGTACTAGGGGTGACACTCGCGGTCCAGTACTAGGGGTGACACTCGTGGTCCAGTACTAGAGGTGAAACTCGCGGTCCAGTACTCGAGGTGATACTCGCGATCTAGTACACCAGGTGACATTCGCGGTCTAGTACTCCAGGTGACCCTCGCGGTCCAGTACTCGAGGTGACACCGTGGTCCAGTACAAGAGGTGACACTCGTCGTCCGGTACTAGAGGTGACACTCGCGGTCTAGTACTCCAGGAGACACTCTTGGTCCAGTACTCGAGGTGACACTCGCGGTCCAGTACTAGAGGTGACACTCGCGGTCTAGTACTCCAGGTGACCCTCGCGGTCCAGTACTCGAGGTGACACTCGTGGTCGAGTACCAGGGATGACACTCGTGGTCCAGTACTCGAGGTGACACTCTTGGTCCAGTACTCGAGGTGACACTCGCGGTCCAGTACTAGGGGTGACACTCGTGGTCCAGTACTAGAGGTGAAACTCGCGGTCCAGTACTCGAGGTGATACTCGCGGTCTAGTACTCCAGGTGACATTCGCGGTCTAGTACTCCAGGTGACCCTTCCGGTCCAGTACTCGAGGTGTCACCGTGGTCCAGTACAAGGGGTGACACTCGAGGTCCAGTACTCGAGGTGACACTCTTGGTCCAGTACTCGAGGTGACACTCGCGGTCCAGTACTAGGGGTGACACTCGTGGTCCAGTACTAGAGGTGAAACTCGCGGTCCAGTACTCGAGGTGACATTCGCGGTCCAGTACTAGGGGTGACACTCGTCGTCCGGTACTAGAGGTGACACTCGCGGTCCAGTACTAGAGGTGACACTCGCGGTCTAGTACTCCAGGAGACACTCTTGGTCCAGTACTCGAGGTGACACTCGCGGTCCAGTATAGAAGGTGACAACGCGGTCCAGTACTAGAGGTGACACTCGCGGTCTAGTTCTCCAGGTGACACTCGTGGTCCAGTACTCGAGGGCACACTCGTAGCCAGTACTGGCGGTGACACTCGCGGTGCAGTACTCCAGGTGACACTCGCGGTCCAGTGCTAGAAGTGACCCTCGCGGTCCAGTACTCGAGGTGACCCTCGCGGTCCAGTACTCGAGGTGACACTGGTGGTCCAGTACTCCAGGTGACACTCGCGGTCCAGTACTCCAGGTGACACTCGCGGTCCAGTACTAGAGGTGACTCTCGTGGTCCAGTACTCGAGGTGACACTCGTAGCCGGTACTGGCGGTGACACTCGCGATCCAGTACACCAGGTGACACTCGCGGCCCACTACACGAGGTGACACTCGCGGTCCAATACTAGAGGTGACACTCGCGGTGTAGTACTCCAGGTGACACTCGTGGTCTAGTACTCCAGGTGACACTCGTAGTCCAGTACTCGAGGTGACACTCGTAGCGAGTACTGACGGTGACACTCGCGGTCCAGTAATAGAGGTGACACTCGCGGTCTAGTACTCCAGGTGACACTCGCGGTCCAGTGCTAGAAGTGACCCTCGCGGTCCAGTACTCGAGGTGACCCTCGCGGTCCAGTATAGGAGGTGACACTCGCGGTCCAGTACTAGAGGTGACACTCGCGGTCTAGTTCTCCAGGTGACACTCGTGGTCCAGTACTCGAGGGCACACTCGTAGCCAGTACTGGCGTTGACACTCGCGGTGCAGTACTCCAGGTGACACTCGCGGTCTAGCACTGGAGGTGACACTCGCGGTCCAGTATAGGAGGTGACTCTCGCGGTCCAGTACTAGAGGTGACACTCGCGGTCTAGTATTCCAGGTGACACTCGCGGTCCAGTATAGAAGGTGACACTCGCGGTCCAGCACTGGAGTCGACACTCGTGGTCCACCACTCGAGGTGACACTCGTAGCCAGTACTGGCGGTGACACTCGATGTCCAGTACACCAGGTGACACTCGCGGTCCAGTACTCGAGGAGTACTCGCGGTCCAGTACTAGAGGTGACACTCGCGGTCCAGTACTCCAGGTGACACTCGCGGTCCAGCACTGGAGTCGACACTCGTGGTCCACCACTCGAGGTGACACTCGTAGCCAGTACTGGCGGTGACACTCGATGTCCAGTACACCAGGTGACACTCGCGGTCCAGTACTCGAGGAGTACTCGCGGTCCAGTACTAGAGGTGACACTCGCGGTCTAGTACTCCAGGTGACACTCGTGGTCTAGTACTCCAGGTGACACTCGTAGTCCATTACTCGAGGTGACACTCGTAGCGAGTACTGACGGTGACACTCGCGGTCCAGTATAGAAGGTGACAACGCGGTCCAGTACTAAAGGTGACACTCGCGGTCTAGTTCTTCAGGTGACACTCGTGGTCCAGTACTCGAGGGCACACTCGTAGCCAGTACTGGCGGTGACACTCGCGGTGCAGTACTCCAGGTGACACTCGCGGTCCAGTGCTAGAAGTGACCCTCGCGGTCCAGTACTCGAGGTGACACTCGTAGCCGGTACTGGCGGTGACACTCGCGATCCAGTACACCAGGTGACACTCGCGGTCCAGTACACGAGGTGACACTCGCGGTCCAATACTAGAGGTGACCATCGCGGTGTAGTACTCCAGGTGACACTCGTGGTCTAGTACTCCAGGTGACACTCGCGGTCTAGTACTCCAGGTGACACTCGTGGTCCAGTACTCCAGGTGACACTCGTGGTCCAGTACTCCAGGTGACACTCGCGGTCCAGTAATAGAGCCGACACTCGTGGTCCAGTACTAGAGGTGACACTCGCGGTCCCGTACTCGAGGTGACACTCGCGGTCCAGTACCAGAGGTGACACTCGTGGTCCAGTACTCATGGTAACACTCGTGTTCCAGTACTCGAGGTGACACTCGTAGCCAGTACTGCCGGTGACACTCGCGGTCCAGTACTAGAGGTGACATTCGCGGTCTAGTAATCCAGGTGACACTCTTGGTCCAGAACTCGAAGTGACAGTCGCGGTCCAGTACTAGAGGTGACACTCACGGTCTAGTTTCCCAGGTGACACTCGTGGTCCAGTACTCGAGGTGACCCTTGCGGTCCAGTACCAGGGATGACACTGGTGGTCCAGTACTAGAGGTGACACTCATGGTCCAGTACTTCAGTCGACATTCGCTGTCCAGTACTCGAGATGACACTCGTGGTCCAGTACTAGGGGTGACACTCGTGGTCCCGTACTCGAGGTGACACTCCCGATCCAGTACCAGAGGTGACACTTGTGGTCCAGTATAGGAGGTGACGATCGCGGTCCAGTAATAGAGGTGACAATCGCGGCCCAGTACTCGAGGGGACACTTGCGGTCCAGTACCAGGGATGACACTCGTGGTCCAGTACTAGAGGTGACACCTGTGGTCCAGTACTAGAGCCGACACTCGTGGTCCAGTACTAGAGGTGACACTCGTGGTCCCGTACTCGAGGTGACACTCATGGTCCAGTACTTCAGTCGACATTCGCTGTCCAGTACTCGAGATGACACTCGTGGTCCAGTACTAGGGGTGACACTCGTGGTCCCGTACTCGAGGTGACACTCCCGATCCAGTACCAGAGGTGACACTCGTGGTCCAGTATAGGAGGTGACGATCGCGGTCCAGTACTAGAGGTGAAACTCGCGGTCCAGTACTCGAGGTGATACTCGCGGTCTAGTACTCCAGGTGACATTCGCGGTCTAGTACTCCAGGTGACCCTCGCGGTCCAGTACTCGAGGTGACACCGTGGTCTAGTATTCCAGGTGACACTCGCGGTCCAGTATAGGAGGTGACTCTCGCGGTCCAGTACTAGAGGTGACACTCGCGGTCTAGTATTCCAGGTGACACTCGCGGTCCAGTATAGAAGGTGACACTCGCGGTCCAGTACTCCAGGTGACACCCGTGGTCCAGTACTCCAGGTGACACTCGCGGTCTAGCACTGGAGGTGACACTCGCGGTCCAGTACTCGAGGTGACACTCGTAGCCAGTACTGGCGGTGACACTCGCAGTACAGTACTCCGGCCGACACTCGCGGTCCAGCACTAGAGGTGACACTCGCGGTCCAGTACTCGAGGTGACACTCGTAGTCCAAGACTCGAGGTGACACTCGTGGTCCAGTACTAGAGGTGACACTCGTGGTCCAGTACTCCAGGTGACACTCGCGGTCCAGTCCTCGAGGTGACACTCGTAGCCAGTACTGCCGGTGACACTCGCGGTCCAGTACTAGAGGTGACATTCGCGGTCTAGTACTCCAGGTGACACTCTTGGTCCAGAACTCGAGGTGACAGTCGTAACCAGTACTGGCGGTGACACTCGCGGTCCAGTACTAGAGGTGACACTCGCAGTCTAGTACTCCAGGTGACATTCGCGGTCTAGTTCTAGAGCCGACACTCGTGGTCCAGTACTAGAGTTGACACTCTTGGTCCAGTACTCGAGGTGAAACTCGCGGTCCAGTACTAGGGGTGACACTCGTGGTCCAGTACTAGAGGTGACACTCGCGGTCCAGTACTCGAGGTGATACGCAGGGTCTAGTTCTCCAGGTGAAATTCGCGGTCTAGTACTCCAGGTGACACTCGTGGTCCAGTTCTCCAGGTGACACTCGTGGTCCAGTACTCCAGGTGACACACGCGGTCCAGTAATAGAGCCGACACTCGTGGTCCAGTACTAGAGGTGACACTCGCGGTCCCGTACTCGAGGTGACACTCGCGGTCCAGTACCAGAGGTGACACTCGTGGTCCAGTACTCCAGGTGACACTCGTGGTCCAGTACTCCAGGTGACACTCGCGGTCCAGCACTGGAGTCGACACTCGTGGTCCAGTACTCGAGGTGACACTCGTAGCCAGTACTGGCGGTGACACTCGATGTCCAGTACACCAGGTGACACTCGCGGTCCAGTACTCGAGGAGTACTCGCGGTCCAGTACTAGAGGTGACACTCGCGGTCTAGTACTCCAGGTGACACTCGTGGTCTAGTACTCCAGGTGACACTCGTAGTCCATTACTCGAGGTGACACTCGTAGCGAGTACTGACGGTGACACTCGCGGTCCAGTATAGAAGGTGACAACGCGGTCCAGTACTAAAGGTGACACTCGCGGTCTAGTTCTCCAGGTGACACTCGTGGTCCAGTACTCGAGGGCACACTCGTAGCCAGTACTGGCGGTGACACTCGCGGTGCAGTACTCCAGGTGACACTCGCGGTCCAGTGCTAGAAGTGACCCTCGCGGTCCAGTACTCGAGGTGACACTCGTAGCCGGTACTGGCGGTGACACTCGCGATCCAGTACACCAGGTGACACTCGCGGTCCAGTACACGAGGTGACACTCGCGGTCCAATACTAGAGGTGACCATCGCGGTGTAGTACTCCAGGTGACACTCGTGGTCCAGTACTCCAGGTGACACTCGTGGTCCAGTACTCCAGGTGACACTCGCGGTCCAGTAATAGAGCCGACACTCGTGGTCCAGTACTAGAGGTGACACTCGCGGTCCCGTACTCGAGGTGACACTCGCGGTCCAGTACCAGAGGTGACACTCGTGGTCCAGTACTCATGGTAACACTCGTGTTCCAGTACTCGAGGTGACACTCGTAGCCAGTACTGCCGGTGACACTCGCGGTCCAGTACTAGAGGTGACATTCGCGGTCTAGTAATCCAGGTGACACTCTTGGTCCAGAACTCGAAGTGACAGTCGCGGTCCAGTACTAGAGGTGACACTCACGGTCTAGTTTCCCAGGTGACACTCGTGGTCCAGTACTCGAGGTGACCCTTGCGGTCCAGTACCAGGGATGACACTCGTGGTCCAGTACTAGAGGTGACACTCATGGTCCAGTACTTCAGTCGACATTCGCTGTCCAGTACTCGAGATGACACTCGTGGTCCAGTACTAGGGGTGACACTCGTGGTCCCGTACTCGAGGTGACACTCCCGATCCAGTACCAGAGGTGACACTCGTGGTCCAGTATAGGAGGTGACGATCGCGGTCCAGTAATAGAGGTGACAATCGCGGCCCAGTACTCGAGGGGACACTTGCGGTCCAGTACCAGGGATGACACTCGTCGTCCGGTACGAGAGGTGACACTCTTGGTCCAGTACTCGAGGTGACACTCGCGGTCCAGTACTAGGGGTGACACTCGCGGTCCAGTACTAGGGGTGACACTCGTGGTCCAGTACTAGAGGTGAAACTCGCGGTCCAGTACTCGAGGTGATACTCGCGATCTAGTACACCAGGTGACATTCGCGGTCTAGTACTCCAGGTGACCCTCGCGGTCCAGTACTCGAGGTGACACCGTGGTCCAGTACAAGAGGTGACACTCGTCGTCCGGTACTAGAGGTGACACTCGCGGTCTAGTACTCCAGGAGACACTCTTGGTCCAGTACTCGAGGTGACACTCGCGGTCCAGTACTAGAGGTGACACTCGCGGTCTAGTACTCCAGGTGACCCTCGCGGTCCAGTACTCGAGGTGACACTCGTGGTCGAGTACCAGGGATGACACTCGTGGTCCAGTACTCGAGGTGACACTCTTGGTCCAGTACTCGAGGTGACACTCGCGGTCCAGTACTAGGGGTGACACTCGTGGTCCAGTACTAGAGGTGAAACTCGCGGTCCAGTACTCGAGGTGATACTCGCGGTCTAGTACTCCAGGTGACATTCGCGGTCTAGTACTCCAGGTGACCCTTCCGGTCCAGTACTCGAGGTGTCACCGTGGTCCAGTACAAGGGGTGACACTCGAGGTCCAGGACTAGAGATGAAACTTGCGGTCCAGTACTAGAGCCGACACTCGTGGTCCAGTACTAGAGGTGACACTCGCGGTCCAGTACTCGAGGTGACATTCGCGGTCCAGTACTAGGGGTGACACTCGTCGTCCGGTACTAGAGGTGACACTCGCGGTCCAGTACTAGAGGTGACACTCGCGGTCTAGTACTCCAGGAGACACTCTTGGTCCAGTACTCGAGGTGACACTCGCGGTCCAGTATAGAAGGTGACAACGCGGTCCAGTACTAGAGGTGACACTCGCGGTCTAGTTCTCCAGGTGACACTCGTGGTCCAGTACTCGAGGGCACACTCGTAGCCAGTACTGGCGGTGACACTCGCGGTGCAGTACTCCAGGTGACACTCGCGGTCCAGTGCTAGAAGTGACCCTCGCGGTCCAGTACTCGAGGTGACCCTCGCGGTCCAGTACTCGAGGTGACACTGGTGGTCCAGTACTCCAGGTGACACTCGCGGTCCAGTACTCCAGGTGACACTCGCGGTCCAGTACTAGAGGTGACTCTCGTGGTCCAGTACTCGAGGTGACACTCGTAGCCGGTACTGGCGGTGACACTCGCGATCCAGTACACCAGGTGACACTCGCGGCCCACTACACGAGGTGACACTCGCGGTCCAATACTAGAGGTGACACTCGCGGTGTAGTACTCCAGGTGACACTCCTGGTCTAGTACTCCAGGTGACACTCGTAGTCCAGTACTCGAGGTGACACTCGTAGCGAGTACTGACGGTGACACTCGCGGTCCAGTAATAGAGGTGACACTCGCGGTCTAGTACTCCAGGTGACACTCGCGGTCCAGTGCTAGAAGTGACCCTCGCGGTCCAGTACTCGAGGTGACCCTCGCGGTCCAGTATAGGAGGTGACACTCGCGGTCCAGTACTAGAGGTGACACTCGCGGTCTAGTTCTCCAGGTGACACTCGTGGTCCAGTACTCGAGGGCACACTCGTAGCCAGTACTGGCGTTGACACTCGCGGTGCAGTACTCCAGGTGACACTCGCGGTCTAGCACTGGAGGTGACACTCGCGGTCCAGTATAGGAGGTGACTCTCGCGGTCCAGTACTAGAGGTGACACTCGCGGTCTAGTATTCCAGGTGACACTCGCGGTCCAGTATAGAAGGTGACACTCGCGGTCCAGCACTGGAGTCGACACTCGTGGTCCACCACTCGAGGTGACACTCGTAGCCAGTACTGGCGGTGACACTCGATGTCCAGTACACCAGGTGACACTCGCGGTCCAGTACTCGAGGAGTACTCGCGGTCCAGTACTAGAGGTGACACTCGCGGTCCAGTACTCCAGGTGACACTCGCGGTCCAGCACTGGAGTCGACACTCGTGGTCCACCACTCGAGGTGACACTCGTAGCCAGTACTGGCGGTGACACTCGATGTCCAGTACACCAGGTGACACTCGCGGTCCAGTACTCGAGGAGTACTCGCGGTCCAGTACTAGAGGTGACACTCGCGGTCTAGTACTCCAGGTGACACTCGTGGTCTAGTACTCCAGGTGACACTCGTAGTCCATTACTCGAGGTGACACTCGTAGCGAGTACTGACGGTGACACTCGCGGTCCAGTATAGAAGGTGACAACGCGGTCCAGTACTAAAGGTGACACTCGCGGTCTAGTTCTTCAGGTGACACTCGTGGTCCAGTACTCGAGGGCACACTCGTAGCCAGTACTGGCGGTGACACTCGCGGTGCAGTACTCCAGGTGACACTCGCGGTCCAGTGCTAGAAGTGACCCTCGCGGTCCAGTACTCGAGGTGACACTCGTAGCCGGTACTGGCGGTGACACTCGCGATCCAGTACACCAGGTGACACTCGCGGTCCAGTACACGAGGTGACACTCGCGGTCCAATACTAGAGGTGACCATCGCGGTGTAGTACTCCAGGTGACACTCGTGGTCTAGTACTCCAGGTGACACTCGCGGTCTAGTACTCCAGGTGACACTCGTGGTCCAGTACTCCAGGTGACACTCGTGGTCCAGTACTCCAGGTGACACTCGCGGTCCAGTAATAGAGCCGACACTCGTGGTCCAGTACTAGAGGTGACACTCGCGGTCCCGTACTCGAGGTGACACTCGCGGTCCAGTACCAGAGGTGACACTCGTGGTCCAGTACTCATGGTAACACTCGTGTTCCAGTACTCGAGGTGACACTCGTAGCCAGTACTGCCGGTGACACTCGCGGTCCAGTACTAGAGGTGACATTCGCGGTCTAGTAATCCAGGTGACACTCTTGGTCCAGAACTCGAAGTGACAGTCGCGGTCCAGTACTAGAGGTGACACTCACGGTCTAGTTTCCCAGGTGACACTCGTGGTCCAGTACTCGAGGTGACCCTTGCGGTCCAGTACCAGGGATGACACTGGTGGTCCAGTACTAGAGGTGACACTCATGGTCCAGTACTTCAGTCGACATTCGCTGTCCAGTACTCGAGATGACACTCGTGGTCCAGTACTAGGGGTGACACTCGTGGTCCCGTACTCGAGGTGACACTCCCGATCCAGTACCAGAGGTGACACTTGTGGTCCAGTATAGGAGGTGACGATCGCGGTCCAGTAATAGAGGTGACAATCGCGGCCCAGTACTCGAGGGGACACTTGCGGTCCAGTACCAGGGATGACACTCGTGGTCCAGTACTAGAGGTGACACCTGTGGTCCAGTACTAGAGCCGACACTCGTGGTCCAGTACTAGAGGTGACACTCGTGGTCCCGTACTCGAGGTGACACTCATGGTCCAGTACTTCAGTCGACATTCGCTGTCCAGTACTCGAGATGACACTCGTGGTCCAGTACTAGGGGTGACACTCGTGGTCCCGTACTCGAGGTGACACTCCCGATCCAGTACCAGAGGTGACACTCGTGGTCCAGTATAGGAGGTGACGATCGCGGTCCAGTACTAGAGGTGAAACTCGCGGTCCAGTACTCGAGGTGATACTCGCGGTCTAGTACTCCAGGTGACATTCGCGGTCTAGTACTCCAGGTGACCCTCGCGGTCCAGTACTCGAGGTGACACCGTGGTCTAGTATTCCAGGTGACACTCGCGGTCCAGTATAGGAGGTGACTCTCGCGGTCCAGTACTAGAGGTGACACTCGCGGTCTAGTATTCCAGGTGACACTCGCGGTCCAGTATAGAAGGTGACACTCGCGGTCCAGTACTCCAGGTGACACCCGTGGTCCAGTACTCCAGGTGACACTCGCGGTCTAGCACTGGAGGTGACACTCGCGGTCCAGTACTCGAGGTGACACTCGTAGCCAGTACTGGCGGTGACACTCGCAGTACAGTACTCCGGCCGACACTCGCGGTCCAGCACTAGAGGTGACACTCGCGGTCCAGTACTCGAGGTGACACTCGTAGTCCAAGACTCGAGGTGACACTCGTGGTCCAGTACTAGAGGTGACACTCGTGGTCCAGTACTCCAGGTGACACTCGCGGTCCAGTCCTCGAGGTGACACTCGTAGCCAGTACTGGCGGTGACACTCGCAGTACAGTACTCCGGCCGACACTCGCGGTCCAGCACTAGAGGTGACACTCGCGGTCCAGTACTCGAGGTGACACTCGTAGTCCAAGACTCGAGGTGACACTCGTGGTCCAGTACTAGAGGTGACACTCGTGGTCCAGTACTCCAGGTGACACTCGCGGTCCAGTCCTCGAGGTGACACTCGTAGCCAGTACTGCCGGTGACACTCGCGGTCCAGTACTAGAGGTGACATTCGCGGTCTAGTACTCCAGGTGACACTCTTGGTCCAGAACTCGAGGTGACACTCGTAGCCAGTACTGGCGGTGACACTCGCAGTACAGTACTCCGGCCGACACTCGCGGTCCAGCACTAGAGGTGACACTCGCGGTCCAGTACTCGAGGTGACACTCGCGGTCCAGTACTCCAGGTGACACCCGTGGTCCAGTACTCCAGGTGACACTCGCGGTCTAGCACTGGAGGTGACACTCGCGGTCCAGTACTCGAGGTGACACTCGTAGCCAGTACTGGCGGTGACACTCGCAGTACAGTACTCCGGCCGACACTCGCGGTCCAGCACTAGAGGTGACACTCGCGGTCCAGTACTCGAGGTGACACTCGTAGTCCAAGACTCGAGGTGACACTCGTGGTCCAGTACTAGAGGTGACACTCGTGGTCCAGTACTCCAGGTGACACTCGCGGTCCAGTCCTCGAGGTGACACTCGTAGCCAGTACTGCCGGTGACACTCGCGGTCCAGTACTAGAGGTGACATTCGCGGTCTAGTACTCCAGGTGACACTCGTGGTCCAGTACTCCAGGTGACACTCGCGGTCCAGTCCTCGAGGTGACACTCGTAGCCAGTACTGCCGGTGACACTCGCGGTCCAGTACTAGAGGTGACATTCGCGGTCTAGTACTCCAGGTGACACTCTTGGTCCAGTACTCGAGGTGACACCGTGGTCCAGTACAAGAGGTGACACTCGTCGTCCGGTACTAGAGGTGACACTCGCGGTCTAGTACTCCAGGAGACACTCTTGGTCCAGTACTCGAGGTGACACTCGCGGTCCAGTACTAGAGGTGACACTCGCGGTCTAGTACTCCAGGTGACCCTCGCGGTCCAGTACTCGAGGTGACACTCGTGGTCGAGTACCAGGGATGACACTCGTGGTCCAGTACTCGAGGTGACACTCTTGGTCCAGTACTCGAGGTGACACTCGCGGTCCAGTACTAGGGGTGACACTCGTGGTCCAGTACTAGAGGTGAAACTCGCGGTCCAGTACTCGAGGTGATACTCGCGGTCTAGTACTCCAGGTGACATTCGCGGTCTAGTACTCCAGGTGACCCTTCCGGTCCAGTACTCGAGGTGTCACCGTGGTCCAGTACAAGGGGTGACACTCGAGGTCCAGGACTAGAGATGAAACTTGCGGTCCAGTACTAGAGCCGACACTCGTGGTCCAGTACTAGAGGTGACACTCGCGGTCCAGTACTCGAGGTGACATTCGCGGTCCAGTACTAGGGGTGACACTCGTCGTCCGGTACTAGAGGTGACACTCGCGGTCCAGTACTAGAGGTGACACTCGCGGTCTAGTACTCCAGGAGACACTCTTGGTCCAGTACTCGAGGTGACACTCGCGGTCCAGTATAGAAGGTGACAACGCGGTCCAGTACTAGAGGTGACACTCGCGGTCTAGTTCTCCAGGTGACACTCGTGGTCCAGTACTCGAGGGCACACTCGTAGCCAGTACTGGCGGTGACACTCGCGGTGCAGTACTCCAGGTGACACTCGCGGTCCAGTGCTAGAAGTGACCCTCGCGGTCCAGTACTCGAGGTGACCCTCGCGGTCCAGTACTCGAGGTGACACTGGTGGTCCAGTACTCCAGGTGACACTCGCGGTCCAGTACTCCAGGTGACACTCGCGGTCCAGTACTAGAGGTGACTCTCGTGGTCCAGTACTCGAGGTGACACTCGTAGCCGGTACTGGCGGTGACACTCGCGATCCAGTACACCAGGTGACACTCGCGGCCCACTACACGAGGTGACACTCGCGGTCCAATACTAGAGGTGACACTCGCGGTGTAGTACTCCAGGTGACACTCCTGGTCTAGTACTCCAGGTGACACTCGTAGTCCAGTACTCGAGGTGACACTCGTAGCGAGTACTGACGGTGACACTCGCGGTCCAGTAATAGAGGTGACACTCGCGGTCTAGTACTCCAGGTGACACTCGCGGTCCAGTGCTAGAAGTGACCCTCGCGGTCCAGTACTCGAGGTGACCCTCGCGGTCCAGTATAGGAGGTGACACTCGCGGTCCAGTACTAGAGGTGACACTCGCGGTCTAGTTCTCCAGGTGACACTCGTGGTCCAGTACTCGAGGGCACACTCGTAGCCAGTACTGGCGTTGACACTCGCGGTGCAGTACTCCAGGTGACACTCGCGGTCTAGCACTGGAGGTGACACTCGCGGTCCAGTATAGGAGGTGACTCTCGCGGTCCAGTACTAGAGGTGACACTCGCGGTCTAGTATTCCAGGTGACACTCGCGGTCCAGTATAGAAGGTGACACTCGCGGTCCAGCACTGGAGTCGACACTCGTGGTCCACCACTCGAGGTGACACTCGTAGCCAGTACTGGCGGTGACACTCGATGTCCAGTACACCAGGTGACACTCGCGGTCCAGTACTCGAGGAGTACTCGCGGTCCAGTACTAGAGGTGACACTCGCGGTCCAGTACTCCAGGTGACACTCGCGGTCCAGCACTGGAGTCGACACTCGTGGTCCACCACTCGAGGTGACACTCGTAGCCAGTACTGGCGGTGACACTCGATGTCCAGTACACCAGGTGACACTCGCGGTCCAGTACTCGAGGAGTACTCGCGGTCCAGTACTAGAGGTGACACTCGCGGTCTAGTACTCCAGGTGACACTCGTGGTCTAGTACTCCAGGTGACACTCGTAGTCCATTACTCGAGGTGACACTCGTAGCGAGTACTGACGGTGACACTCGCGGTCCAGTATAGAAGGTGACAACGCGGTCCAGTACTAAAGGTGACACTCGCGGTCTAGTTCTTCAGGTGACACTCGTGGTCCAGTACTCGAGGGCACACTCGTAGCCAGTACTGGCGGTGACACTCGCGGTGCAGTACTCCAGGTGACACTCGCGGTCCAGTGCTAGAAGTGACCCTCGCGGTCCAGTACTCGAGGTGACACTCGTAGCCGGTACTGGCGGTGACACTCGCGATCCAGTACACCAGGTGACACTCGCGGTCCAGTACACGAGGTGACACTCGCGGTCCAATACTAGAGGTGACCATCGCGGTGTAGTACTCCAGGTGACACTCGTGGTCTAGTACTCCAGGTGACACTCGCGGTCTAGTACTCCAGGTGACACTCGTGGTCCAGTACTCCAGGTGACACTCGTGGTCCAGTACTCCAGGTGACACTCGCGGTCCAGTAATAGAGCCGACACTCGTGGTCCAGTACTAGAGGTGACACTCGCGGTCCCGTACTCGAGGTGACACTCGCGGTCCAGTACCAGAGGTGACACTCGTGGTCCAGTACTCATGGTAACACTCGTGTTCCAGTACTCGAGGTGACACTCGTAGCCAGTACTGCCGGTGACACTCGCGGTCCAGTACTAGAGGTGACATTCGCGGTCTAGTAATCCAGGTGACACTCTTGGTCCAGAACTCGAAGTGACAGTCGCGGTCCAGTACTAGAGGTGACACTCACGGTCTAGTTTCCCAGGTGACACTCGTGGTCCAGTACTCGAGGTGACCCTTGCGGTCCAGTACCAGGGATGACACTGGTGGTCCAGTACTAGAGGTGACACTCATGGTCCAGTACTTCAGTCGACATTCGCTGTCCAGTACTCGAGATGACACTCGTGGTCCAGTACTAGGGGTGACACTCGTGGTCCCGTACTCGAGGTGACACTCCCGATCCAGTACCAGAGGTGACACTTGTGGTCCAGTATAGGAGGTGACGATCGCGGTCCAGTAATAGAGGTGACAATCGCGGCCCAGTACTCGAGGGGACACTTGCGGTCCAGTACCAGGGATGACACTCGTGGTCCAGTACTAGAGGTGACACCTGTGGTCCAGTACTAGAGCCGACACTCGTGGTCCAGTACTAGAGGTGACACTCGTGGTCCCGTACTCGAGGTGACACTCATGGTCCAGTACTTCAGTCGACATTCGCTGTCCAGTACTCGAGATGACACTCGTGGTCCAGTACTAGGGGTGACACTCGTGGTCCCGTACTCGAGGTGACACTCCCGATCCAGTACCAGAGGTGACACTCGTGGTCCAGTATAGGAGGTGACGATCGCGGTCCAGTACTAGAGGTGAAACTCGCGGTCCAGTACTCGAGGTGATACTCGCGGTCTAGTACTCCAGGTGACATTCGCGGTCTAGTACTCCAGGTGACCCTCGCGGTCCAGTACTCGAGGTGACACCGTGGTCTAGTATTCCAGGTGACACTCGCGGTCCAGTATAGGAGGTGACTCTCGCGGTCCAGTACTAGAGGTGACACTCGCGGTCTAGTATTCCAGGTGACACTCGCGGTCCAGTATAGAAGGTGACACTCGCGGTCCAGTACTCCAGGTGACACCCGTGGTCCAGTACTCCAGGTGACACTCGCGGTCTAGCACTGGAGGTGACACTCGCGGTCCAGTACTCGAGGTGACACTCGTAGCCAGTACTGGCGGTGACACTCGCAGTACAGTACTCCGGCCGACACTCGCGGTCCAGCACTAGAGGTGACACTCGCGGTCCAGTACTCGAGGTGACACTCGTAGTCCAAGACTCGAGGTGACACTCGTGGTCCAGTACTAGAGGTGACACTCGTGGTCCAGTACTCCAGGTGACACTCGCGGTCCAGTCCTCGAGGTGACACTCGTAGCCAGTACTGCCGGTGACACTCGCGGTCCAGTACTAGAGGTGACATTCGCGGTCTAGTACTCCAGGTGACACTCTTGGTCCAGAACTCGAGGTGACAGTCGTAACCAGTACTGGCGGTGACACTCGCGGTCCAGTACTAGAGGTGACACTCGCAGTCTAGTACTCCAGGTGACATTCGCGGTCTAGTTCTAGAGCCGACACTCGTGGTCCAGTACTAGAGTTGACACTCTTGGTCCAGTACTCGAGGTGAAACTCGCGGTCCAGTACTAGGGGTGACACTCGTGGTCCAGTACTAGAGGTGACACTCGCGGTCCAGTACTCGAGGTGATACGCAGGGTCTAGTTCTCCAGGTGAAATTCGCGGTCTAGTACTCCAGGTGACACTCGTGGTCCAGTTCTCCAGGTGACACTCGTGGTCCAGTACTCCAGGTGACACACGCGGTCCAGTAATAGAGCCGACACTCGTGGTCCAGTACTAGAGGTGACACTCGCGGTCCCGTACTCGAGGTGACACTCGCGGTCCAGTACCAGAGGTGACACTCGTGGTCCAGTACTCCAGGTGACACTCGTGGTCCAGTACTCCAGGTGACACTCGCGGTCCAGCACTGGAGTCGACACTCGTGGTCCAGTACTCGAGGTGACACTCGTAGCCAGTACTGGCGGTGACACTCGATGTCCAGTACACCAGGTGACACTCGCGGTCCAGTACTCGAGGAGTACTCGCGGTCCAGTACTAGAGGTGACACTCGCGGTCTAGTACTCCAGGTGACACTCGTGGTCTAGTACTCCAGGTGACACTCGTAGTCCATTACTCGAGGTGACACTCGTAGCGAGTACTGACGGTGACACTCGCGGTCCAGTATAGAAGGTGACAACGCGGTCCAGTACTAAAGGTGACACTCGCGGTCTAGTCCTCCAGGTGACACTCGTGGTCCAGTACTCGAGGGCACACTCGTAGCCAGTACTGGCGGTGACACTCGCGGTGCAGTACTCCAGGTGACACTCGCGGTCCAGTGCTAGAAGTGACCCTCGCGGTCCAGTACTCGAGGTGACACTCGGAGCCGGTACTGGCGGTGACACTCGCGATCCAGTACACCAGGTGACACTCGCGGTCCAGTACACGAGGTGACACTCGCGGTCCAATACTAGAGGTGACCATCGCGGTGTAGTACTCCAGGTGACACTCGTGGTCTAGTACTCCAGGTGACACTCGCGGTCTAGTACTCCAGGTGACACTCGTGGTCCAGTACTCCAGGTGACACTCGTGGTCCAGTACTCCAGGTGACACTCGCGGTCCAGTAATAGAGCCGACACTCGTGGTCCAGTACTAGAGGTGACACTCGCGGTCCCGTACTCGAGGTGACACTCGCGGTCCAGTACCAGAGGTGACACTCGTGGTCCAGTACTCATGGTAACACTCGTGTTCCAGTACTCGAGGTGACACTCGTAGCCAGTACTGCCGGTGACACTCGCGGTCCAGTACTAGAGGTGACATTCGCGGTCTAGTAATCCAGGTGACACTCTTGGTCCAGAACTCGAAGTGACAGTCGCGGTCCAGTACTAGAGGTGACACTCACGGTCTAGTTTCCCAGGTGACACTCGTGGTCCAGTACTCGAGGTGACCCTTGCGGTCCAGTACCAGGGATGACACTCGTGGTCCAGTACTAGAGGTGACACTCATGGTCCAGTACTTCAGTCGACATTCGCTGTCCAGTACTCGAGATGACACTCGTGGTCCAGTACTAGGGGTGACACTCGTGGTCCCGTACTCGAGGTGACACTCCCGATCCAGTACCAGAGGTGACACTCGTGGTCCAGTATAGGAGGTGACGATCGCGGTCCAGTAATAGAGGTGACAATCGCGGCCCAGTACTCGAAGGGACACTTGCGGTCCAGTACCAGGGATGACACTCGTGGTCCAGTACTAGAGGTGACACTCGTGGTCCAGTACTAGAGCCGACACTCGTGGTCCAGTACTAGAGGTGACACTCGTGGTCCCGTACTCGAGGTGACACTCGCGGTCCAGTACCAGATCTGACACTCGTGGTCCAGTATAGGAGGTGACGATCGCGGTCCAGTAATAGAGGTGACACTCGCGGCCCAGTACTCGAGGGGACACTTGCGGTCCAGTACCAGGGATGACACTCGTGGTCCAGTACTAGAGGTGACACTCGTGGTCCAGTTCTCCAGGTGACTCTCGCGGTCCAGTACCTGGGACGACACTTGTGTTCCAGTACTAGAGGTGACACTCTTGGTCCAGTACTCGAGGTGACACTCGCGGTCCAGTACTAGGGTTGACACTCGCGGTCCAGTACTAGAGGTGAACTCTTGGTCCAGTACTCGAGGTGACACTCGCGGTCCAGTACTAGGGGTGACACTCGTGGTCCGGTACTAGAGGTGACACTCGCGGTCCAGTACTCGAGGTGATACTCGCGGTCTAGTACTCCAGGTGACATTCGCGGTCTAGTACTCCAGGTGACCCTCGCGGTCCAGTACTCGAGGTGACACCGTGGTCCAGTAAAAGAGGTGACACTCGGGGTCCAGGACTAGAGGAGACACTCGCGGTCCAGTACTAGAGGTGAACTCTTGGTCCAGTACTCGAGGTGACACTCGCGGTCCAGTACTAGGGGTGACACTCTTGGTCCAGTACTCGAGGTGACACTCGCGGTCCAGTACTCGAGGTGACACCGTGGTCCAGTACTCAAGGTGACACTCGCGGTCCAGTACGTGAGGTGACACTCGTGGTCCAGTACTCAAGGTGACTTCCGTGTTCCAGTACTCGAGGTGACACTCGTAGCCAGTACTGGCGGTGACACTCGCGATCCAGTAAGGAGGTGATATTCGCGGTCTAGTACTCCAGGTGACACTCTTGGTCCAGATCTCGAAGTGACAGTCGCGGTCCAGTACTAGAGGTGCCACTCGTAGCCAGTACTGGCGGTGACACTCGCGGTCCAGTACTCCAGGTGACCCTCGCGGTCCAGTACTCGAGGTGACACCGTGGTCCAGTAAAAGAGGTGACACTCTTGGTCCAGTACTCGAGGTGACACTCGCGGTCCAGTACTCGAGGTGACACTCGCGGTCCAGTACTCGAGGTGACACCGTGTTCCAGTACTCAAGGTGACACTCGCGGTCCATCACGTGAGGTGACACTCGTGGTCCAGTACTCCAGGTGACTTCCGTGTTCCAGTACTCGAGGTGACACTCGTAGCCAGTACTGGCGGTCACACTCGCGATCCAGTTCTAGAGGTGACATTCGCGGTCTAGTACTCCAGGTGACACTCTTGGTCCAGAACTCGAAGTGACAGTCGCGGTCCAGTACTAGAGGTGCCACTCGTAGCCAGTACTGGCGCTGACACTCGCGGTCCAGTACTACAGGTGACACCCGCGGTCTTGTACTCCAGGTGACACTCGTGGTCCAGTACTGCAGGTGACACTTGTGGTCCAGTACTCCAGGTGACACTCGCGGTCCAGCACTGGAGGTGACACTCGAGGTCCAATACTAGGGGTAACACTCGCAGTACAGTACTCCGGCCGACACTCGCGGTCCAGCACTAGAGGTGACACTCGCGGTCCAGTACTCGAGCTGACACTCGTAGTCCAGTACTCGAGGTGACACTCGTGGTCCAGTACTAGAGGTGACACTCGTGGTCCAGTACTAGAGGTGACACTTGCGGTCCAGTACTAGAAGTGACACTCGAGGTCCAATACTAGGGGTTACACTCGCAGTACAGTACTCCGGCCGACACTCGCGGTCAAGCACTAGAGGTGACACCCGCGGTCCAGTACTCCAGGTGACACTCGTTGTCCAGTACTCGAGGTGACACTCGTGGTCCAGTACTCGAGGTGCCACTCGTAACCAGTACTGGCGGTGACACTCGCGGTCCAGTACTAGAGGTGACACTCGCGGTCTAGTACTCCAGGTGACACTTGTGGTCCAGTACTCCAGGTGACACTCGTGGTCCAGTACTCCAGGTGACACTCGCGGTCCAGTAATAGAGCCGACACTCGTGGTCCAGTACCAGAGGTAACACTCGTGGTCCAGTACTCATGGTGACACTCGTGTTCCAGTACTCGAGGTGACACTCGTAGCCGGTACTGCCGGTGACACTCGCGGTCCAGTACTAGAGGTGACATTGACGGTCTAGTACTCAAGGTGACACTCTTGGTCCAGAACTCGAAGTGACAGTCGCGGTCCAGTACTAGAGGTGACACTCGCGGTCTAGTATTCCAGGTGACACTCGTGGCCCAGTACTCGAGTCGACCCTTACGGTCCAGTACCAGGGATGACACTTGCGGTCCAGTACTCGAGGTGACACTCGTAGCCAGTACTGGCGGTGACACTCGTGGTCCAGTACTCCAGGTGACACTCGCGGTCCAGTACTCGAGGTGACACTCGCGGTCCAGTACTAGAGGTGACACTCGTGGTCTAGTACTCCAGGTGACACTCGTGGTCTAGTACTCCAGGTGACACTCGTGGTCCAGTACTCCAGGTGACACCCGTGGTCCAGTACTCCAGGTGACACTCGCGGTCTAGCACTGGAGGTGACACTCGCGGTCCAGTATAGAAGGTGACACTCGCGGTCCAGTACTAGGGGTGACTTTCGCGGTCCGATACTAGGGGTAACACTCGCAGTACAGTACTCCGGGCGACACTCGCGGTCCAGCACTAGAGGTGACACTCGCGGTCCAGTATAGAAGGTGACACTCGTAGCCAGTACTGGCGGTGACACTCGATGTCCAGTACACCAGGTGACACTCTCGGTCCAGTACTCGAGGAGTACTCGCGGTCCAGTACTAGTGGTGACACTCGCGGTCTAGTACTCCAGGTGACACTCGTGGTCTAGTACTCCAGGTGACACTCGTAGTCCATTACTCGAGGTGACACTCGTAGCGAGTACTGACGGTGACACTCGCGGTCCAGTATAGAAGGTGACAACGCGGTCCAGTACTAGAGGTGACACTCGCGGTCTTATTCTCCAGGTGACACTCGTGGTCCAGTACTCGAGGGCACACTCGTAGCCAGTACTGGCGGTGACACTCGCGGTGCAGTACTCCAGGTGACACTCGCGGTCCAGTGCTAGAAGTGACCCTCGCGGTCCAGTACTCGAGGTGACCCTCGCGGTCCAGTACTCGAGGTGACACTGGTGGTCCAGTACTCCAGGTGACACTCGCGGTCCAGTACTCCAGGTGACACTCGCGGTCCAGTACTAGAGGTGACACTCGTGGGCCAGCACTCGAGGTGACACTCGCGGTCCAGTACACGAGGTGACACTCGCGGTCCAATACTAGAGGTGACACTCGCGGTGTAGTACTCCAGGTGACACTCGTGGTCTAGTACTCCAGGTGACACTCGTAGTCCAGTACTCGAGGTGACACTCGTAGCGAGTACTGACGGTGACTCTCGCGGTCCAGTAATAGAGGTGACACTCACGGTCTAGTTTCCCAGGTGACACTCGTGGTCCAGTACTCGAGGTGACCCTTGCGGTCCAGTACCAGGGATGACACTCGTGGTCCAGTACTAGAGGTGACACTCATGGTCCAGTACTTCAGTCGACATTCGCGGTCCAGTACTCGAGATGACACTCGTGGTCCAGTACTAGGGGTGACACTCGTGGTCCCGTACTCGAGGTGACACTCCCGATCCAGTACCAGAGGTGACACTCGTGGTCCAGTATAGGGGGTGACGATCGCGGTCGAGTAATAGAGGTGACACTCGCGGCCCAGTACTCGAGGGGACACTTGCGGTCCAGTACCAGGGATGACACTCGTGGTCCAGTACTAGAGGTGAGACTCGTGGTCCAGTACTAGAGCCGACACTCGTGGTCAAGTACTAGAGGTGACACTCGTGGTCCCGTACTCGAGGAGACACTCGCGGTCCAGTACCAGATCTGACACTCGTGGTCCAGTATAGGAGGTGACGATCGCGGTCCAGTAATAGAGGTGACACTCGCGGCCCAGTACTCGAGGGGACACTTGCGGTCCAGTACCAGGGATGACACTCGTGGTCCAGTACTAGAGGTGACACTCGTGGTCCAGTTCTCCAGGTGACTCTCGCGGTCCAGTACCTGGGATGACACTCGTGTTCCAGTACTAGAGGTGACACTCTTGGTCCAGTACTCGAGGTGACACTCGCGGTCCAGTACTAGGGGTGACACTCGTGGTCCGGTACTAGAGGTGACACTCGCGGTCCAGTACTCGAGGTGATACTCGCGGTCTAGTACTCCAGGTGACATTCGCGGTCTAGTACTCCAGGTGACCCTCGCGGTCCAGTACTCGAGGTGACACCGTGGTCCAGTAAAAGAGGTGACACTCGGGGTCCAGGACTAGAGGAGACACTCGCGGTCCAGTACTAGAGGTGAACTCTTGGTCCAGTACTCGAGGTGACACTCGCGGTCCAGTACTAGGGGTGACACTCTTGGTCCAGTACTCGAGGTGACACTCGCGGTCCAGTACTCGAGGTGACACCGTGGTCCAGTACTCAAGGTGACACTCGCGGTCCAGTACGTGAGGTGACACTCGTGGCCCAGTACTCAAGGTGACTTCCGTGTTCCAGTATTCGAGGTGACACTCGTAGCCAGTACTGGCGGTGACACTCGCGATCCAGTACTAGAGGTGATATTCGCGGTCTAGTACTCCAGGTGACACTCTTGGTCCAGAACTCGGAGTGACAGTCGCGGTCCAGTACTAGAGGTGCCACTCGTAGCCAGTACTGGCGGTGACACTCGCGGTCCAGTACTCCAGGTGACCCTCGCGGTCCAGTACTCGAGGTGACACCGTGGTCCAGTAAAAGAGGTGACACTCTTGGTCCAGTACTCGAGGTGACACTCGCGGTCCAGTACTCGAGGTGACATCGTGTTCCAGTACTCAAGGTGACACTCGCGGTCCAGTACGTGAGGTGACACTCGTGGTCCAGTACTCAAGGTGACTTCCGTGTTCCAGTACTCGAGGTGACACTCGTAGCCAGTACTGGCGGTCACACTCGCGATCCAGTTCTAGAGGTGACATTCGCGGTCTAGTACTCCAGGTGACACTCTTGGTCCAGAACTCGAAGTGACAATCGCGGTCCAGTACTAGAGGTGCCACTCGTAGCCAGTACTGGCGGTGACACTCGCGGTCCAGTACTAGAGGTGACACTCGCGGTCTAGTTCTCCAGGTGACACTCGTGGTCCAGTACTCGAGGGCACACTCGTAGCCAGTACTGGCAGAGACACTCGCGGTGCAGTACTCCAGGTGACACTCGCGGTCTAGCACTGGAGGTGACACTCGCGGTCCAGTATAGGAGGTGACTCTCGCGGTCCAGTACTAGAGGTGACACTCGCGGTCTAGTACTCCAGGTGACACTCGTGGTCCAGTACTAGAGGTGACACTCGTGGTCCAGTACTAGAGGTGACACTTGCGGTCCAGTACTAGAGGTGACACTCGAGGTCCAATACTAGGGGTAACACTCGCAGTACAGTACTCCGGCCGACACTCGCGGTCAAGCACTAGAGGTGACACCCGCGGTCCAGTACTCCAGGTGACACTCGTTGTCCAGTACTCGAGGTGACACTCGTGGTCCAGTACTCGAGGTGCCACTCGTAACCAGTACTGGCGGTGACACTCGCGGTCCAGTACTAGAGGTGACACTCGCGGTCTAGTACTCCAGGTGACACTTGTGGTCCAGTACTCCAGGTGACACTCGTGGTCCAGTACTCCAGGTGACACTCGCGGTCCAGTAATAGAGCCGACACTCGTGGTCCAGTACTAGAGGTGACACTCGCGGTCCCGTACTCGAGGTGACACTCGCGGTCCAGTACCAGAGGTGACACTCGTGGTCCAGTACTCATGGTAACACTCGTGTTCCAGTACTCGAGGTGACACTCGTAGCCAGTACTGCCGGTGACACTCGCGGTCCAGTACTAGAGGTGACATTCGCGGTCTAGTAATCCAGGTGACACTCTTGGTCCAGAACTCGAAGTGACAGTCGCGGTCCAGTACTAGAGGTGACACTCACGGTCTAGTTTCCCAGGTGACACTCGTGGTCCAGTACTCGAGGTGACCCTTGCGGTCCAGTACCAGGGATGACACTCGTGGTCCAGTACTAGAGGTGACACTCATGGTCCAGTACTTCAGTCTACATTCGCGGTCCAGTACTCGAGATGACACTCGTGGTCCAGTACTAGGGGTGACACTCGTGGTCCCGTACTCGAGGTGACACTCCCGATCCAGTACCAGAGGTGACACTCGTGGTCCAGTATAGGAGGTGACGATCGCGGTCCAGTAATAGAGGTGACAATCGCGGCCCAGTACTCGAGGGGACACTTGCGGTCCAGTACCAGGGATGACACTCGTGGTCCAGTACTAGAGGTGACACTCGTGGTCCAGTACTAGAGCCGACACTCGTGGTCCGGTACTAGAGGTGACACTCGTGGTCCCGTACTCGAGGTGACACTCGCGGTCCAGTACCAGATCTGACACTCGTGGTCCAGTATAGGAGGTGACGATCGCGGTCCAGTAATAGAGGTGACACTCGCGGCCCAGTACTCGAAGGACACTTGCGGTCCAGTACCAGGGATGACACTCGTGGTCCGGTACTAGAGGTGACACTCGTGGTCCAGTTCTCCAGGTGACTCTCGCGGTCCAGTACCTGGGATGACACTTGTGTTCCAGTACTAGAGGTGACACTCTTGGTCCAGTACTCGAGGTGACACTCGCGGTCCAGTACTAGGGGTGACACTCGCGGTCCAGTACTAGAGGTGAACTCTTGGTCCAGTACTCGAGGTGACACTCGCGGTCCAGTACTAGGGGTGACACTCCTGTCCGGTACTAGAGGTGACACTCGCGGTCCAGTACTCGAGGTGATACTCGCGGTCTAGTACTCCAGGTGACATTCGCGGTCTAGTACTTCAGGTGACCCTCGCGGTCCAGTACTCGAGGTGACACCGTGGTCCAGTAGAAGAGGTGACACTCGGGGTCCAGGACTAGAGGAGACACTCGCGGTCCAGTACTAGAGGTGAACTCTTGGTCCAGTACTCGAGGTGACACTCGCGGTCCAGTACTAGGGGTGACACTCTTGGTCCAGTACTCGAGATGACACTCGCGGTCCAGTACTCGAGGTGACACCGTGGTCCAGTACTCAAGGTGACACTCGCGGTCCAGTACGTGAGGTGACACTCGTGGTCCAGTACTCAAGGTGACTTCCGTGTTCCAGTACTCGAGGTGACACTCGTAGCCAGTACTGGCGGTGACACTCGCGATCCAGTACTAGAGGTGATATTCGCGGTCTAGTACTCCAGGTGACACTCTTGGTCCAGAACTCGAAGTGACAGTCGCGGTCCAGTACTAGAGGTGCCACTCGTAGCCAGTACTGGCGGTGACACTCGCGGTCCAGTACTCCAGGTGACCCTCGCGGTCCAGTACTCGAGGTGACACCGTGGTCCAGTAAAAGAGGTGACACTCTTGGTCCAGTATTCGAGGTGACACTCGCGGTCCAGTACTCGAGGTGACACCGTGTTCCAGTACTCGAGGTGACACTCGCGGTCCAGTACGTGAGGTGACACTCGTGGTCCAGTACTCAAGGTGACTTCCGTGTTCCAGTACTCGAGGTGACACTCGTAGCCAGTACTGGCGGTCACACTCGCGATCCAGTTCTAGAGGTGACATTCGCGGTCTAGTACTCCAGGTGACACTCTTGGTCCAGAACTCGAAGTGACAGTCGCGGTCCAGTACTAGAGGTGCCACTCGTAGCCAGTACTGGCGGTGACACTCGCGGTCCAGTACTACAGGTGACACCCGCGGTCTTGTACTCCAGGTGACACTCGTGGTCCAGTACTGCAGGTGACACTTGTGGTCCAGTACTCCAGGTGACACTCGCGGTCGGGCACTGGAGGTGACACTCGAGGTCCAATACTAGGGGTAACACTCGCAGTACAGTACTCCGGCCGACACTCGCGGTCCAGCACTAGAGGTGACACTCGCGGTCCAGTACTCGAGGTGACACTCGTAGTCCAGTACTCGAGGTGACACTCGTGGTCCAGTACTAGAGGTACACTCGTGGTCCAGTACTAGAGGTGACACTTGCGGTCCAGTACTAGAGGTGACACTCGAAGTCCAATACTAGGGGTAACACTCGCAGTACAGTACTCCGGCCGACACTCGCGGTCAAGCACTAGAGGTGACACCCGCGGTCCAGTACTCCAGGTGACTTTCGTTGTCCAGTACTCGAGGTGACACTCGTGGTCCAGTACTCGAGGTGCCACTCGTAACCAGTACTGGCGGTGACACTCGCGGTCCAGTACTAGAGGTGACACTCGCGGTCTAGTACTCCAGGTGACACTTGTGGTCCAGTACTCCAGGTGACACTCGTGGTCCAGTACTCCAGGTGACACTCGCGGTCCAGTAATAGAGCCGACACTCGTGGTCCAGTACCAGAGGTGACACTCGTGGTCCAGTACTCATGGTGACACTCGTGTTCCAGTACTCGAGGTGACACTCGTAGCCGGTACTGCCGGTGACACTTGCGGTCCAGTACTAGAGGTGACATTGACGGTCTAGTACTCAAGGTGACACTCTTGGTCCAGAACTCGAAGTGACAGTCGCGGTCCAGTACTAGAGGTGACACTCGCGGTCCAGTACTAGAGGTGACACTCGTGGTCTAGTACTCGAGGTGACACTCGTGGTCCAGTACTCCAGGTGACACTCGCGGTCCAGTACTCGAGGTGACACTCGCGGTCCAGTACTAGAGGTGACACTCGTGGTCTAGTACTCGAGGTGACACTCGTGGTCTAGTACTCCAGGTGACACTCGTGGTCCAGTACTCCAGGTGACACCCGTGGTCCAGTACTCCAGGTGACACTCGCGGTCTAGCACTGGAGGTGACACTCGCGGTCCAGTATAGGAGGTGACACTCGCGGTCCAGTACTAGGGGTGACTTTCATGGTCCGATACTAGGGGTAACACTCGCAGTACAGTACTCCGGGCGACACTCGCGGTCCAGCACTAGAGGTGACACTCGCGGTCCAGTACTCGAGGCGACACTCGCGGTCCAGTACTCCAGGTGACACTCGTGGTCCAGTACTCCAGGTGACACTCGTGGTCCAGTACTCCAGGTGACACTCGTGGTCCAGTACTCCAGGTGACACTCGCGGTCCAGCACTGGAGTCGACACTCGTGGTCCAGTACTCGAGGTGACACTCGTAGCCAGTACTGGCGTCGACACTCGATGTCCAGTACACCAGGTGACACTCTCGGTCCAGTACTCGAGGAGTACTCGCGGTCCAGTACTAGTGGTGACACTCGCGGTCTAGTACTCCAGGTGACACTCGTGGTCTAGTACTCCAGGTGACACTCGTAGTCCATTACTCGAGGTGACACTCGTAGCGAGTACTGACGGTGACACTCGCGGTCCAGTATAGAAGGTGACAACGCGGTCCAGTACTAGAGGTGACACTCGCGGTCTTATTCTCCAGGTGACACTCGTGGTCCAGTACTCGAGGGCACACTCGTAGCCAGTACTGGCGGTGACACTCGCGGTGCAGTACTCCAGGTGACACTCGCGGTCCAGTGCTAGAAGTGACCCTCGCGGTCCAGTACTCGAGGTGACCCTCACGGTCCAGTACTCGAGGTGACACTGGTGGTCCAGTACTCCAGGTGACACTCGCGGTCCAGTACTCCAGGTGACACTCGCGGTCCAGTACTAGAGGTGACACTCGTGGGCCAGTACTCGAGGTGACACTCGCGGTCCAGTACACGAGGTGACACTCGCGGTCCAATACTAGAGGTGACACTCGCGGTGTAGTACTCCAGGTGACACTCGTGGTCTAGTACTCCAGGTGACACTCGTAGTCCAGTACTCGAGGTGACACTCGTAGCGAGTACTGACGGTGACACTCGCGGTCCAGTAATAGAGGTGACACTCACGGTCTAGTTTCCCAGGTGACACTCGTGGTCCAGTACTCGAGGTGACCCTTGCGGTCCAGTACCAGGGATGACACTCGTGGTCCAGTACTAGAGGTGACACTCATGGTCCAGTACTTCAGTCGACATTCACGGTCCAGTACTCGAGATGACACTCGTGGTCCAGTACTAGGGGTGACACTCGTGGTCCCGTACTCGAGGTGACACTCCCGATCCAGTACCAGAGGTGACACTCGTGGTCCAGTATAGGGGGTGACGATCGCGGTCGAGTAATAGAGGTGACACTCGCGGCCCAGTACTCAAGGGGACACTTGCGGTCCAGTACCAGGGATGACACTCGTGGTCCAGTACTAGAGGTGACACTCGTGGTCCAGTACTAGAGCCGACACTCGTGGTCAAGTACTAGAGGTGACACTCGTGGTCCCGTACTCGAGGAGACACTCGCGGTCCAGTACCAGATCTGACACTCGTTGTCCAGTATAGGAGGTGACGATCGCGGTCCAGTAATAGAGGTGACACTCGCGGCCCAGTACTCGAGGGGACACTTGCGGTCCAGTACCAGGGATGACACTCGTGGTCCAGTACTAGAGGTGACACTCGTGGTCCAGTTCTCCAGGTGACTCTCGCGGTCCAGTACCTGGGATGACACTCGTGTTCCAGTACTAGAGGTGACACTCTTGGTCCAGTACTCGAGGTGACACTCGCGGTCCAGTACTAGGGGTGACACTCGCGGTCCAGTACTAGAGGTGAACTCTTGGTCCAGTACTCGAGGTGACACTCGCGGTCCAGTACTAGGGGTGACACTCGTGGTCCGGTACTAGAGGTGACACTCGCGGTCCAGTACTCGAGGTGATACTCGAGGTCTAGTACTCCAGGTGACATTCGCGGTCTAGTACTCCAGGTGACCCTCGCGGTCCAGTACTCGAGGTGACACCGTGGTCCAGTAAAAGAGGTGACACTCGGGGTCCAGGACTAGAGGAGACACTCGCGGTCCAGTACTAGAGGTGAACTCTTGGTCCAGTACTCGAGGTGACACTCGCGGTCCAGTACTAGGGGTGACACTCTTGGTCCAGTACTCGAGGTGACACTCGCGGTCCAGTACTCGAGGTGACACCGTGGTCCAGTACTCAAGGTGACACTCGCGGTCCAGTACGTGAGGTGACACTCGTGGTCCAGTACTCAAGGTGACTTCCGTGTTCCAGTATTCGAGGTGACACTCGTAGCCAGTACTGGCGGTGACACTCGCGATCCAGTACTAGAGGTGATATTCGCGGTCTAGTACTCCAGGTGACACTCTTGGTCCAGAACTCGAAGTGACAGTCGCGGTCCAGTACTAGAGGTGCCACTCGTAGCCAGTACTGGCGGTGACACTCGCGGTCCAGTACTCCAGGTGACCCTCGCGGTCCAGTACTCGAGGTGACACCGTGGTCCAGTAAAAGAGGTGACACTCTTGGTCCAGTACTCGAGGTGACACTCGCGGTCCAGTACTCGAGGTGACACCGTGTTCCAGTACTCAAGGTGACACTCGCGGTCCAGTAATAGAGCCGACACTCGTGGTCCAGTACCAGAGGTGACACTCGTGGTCCAGTACTCATGGTGACACTCGTGTTCCAGTACTCGAGGTGACACTCGTAGCCGGTACTGCCGGTGACACTCGCGGTCCAGTACTAGAGGTGACATTGACGGTCTAGTACTCAAGGTGACACTCTTGGTCCAGAACTCGAAGTGACAGTCGCGGTCCAGTACTAGAGGTGACACTCGTGGGCCAGTACTCGAGGTGACACTCGCGGTCCAGTACACGAGGTGACACTCGCGGTCCAATACTAGAGGTGACACTCGCGGTGTAGTACTCCAGGTGACACTCGTGGTCTAGTACTCCAGGTGACACTCGTAGTCCAGTACTCGAGGTGACACTCGTAGCGAGTACTGACGGTGACACTCGCGGTCCAGTAATAGAGGTGACACTCACGGTCTAGTTTCCCAGGTGACACTCGTGGTCCAGTACTCGAGGTGACCCTTGCGGTCCAGTACCAGGGATGACACTCGTGGTCCAGTACTACAGGTGACACTCATGGTCCAGTACTTCAGTCGACATTTGCGGTCCAGTACTCGAGATGACACTCGTGGTCCAGTACTAGGGGTGACACTCGTGGTCCCGTACTCGAGACGACACTCCCGATCCAGTACCAGAGGTGACACTCGTGGTCCAGTATAGGGGGTGACGATCGCGGTCGAGTAATAGAGGTGACAGTCGCGGCCCAGTACTCGAGGGGACACTTGCGGTCCAGTACCAGGGATGACACTCGTGGTCCAGTACTAGAGGTGACACTCGTGGTCCAGTACTAGAGCCGACACTCGTGGTCAAGTACTAGAGGTGACACTCGTGGTCCCGTACTCGAGGTGACACTCGCGGTCCAGTACCAGATCTGACACTCGTGGTCCAGTATAGGAGGTGACGATCGCGGTCCAGTAATAGAGGTGACACTCGCGGCCCAGTACTCGAGGGGACACTTGCGGTCCAGTACCAGGGATGACACTCGTGGTCCAGTACTAGAGGTGACACTCGTGGTCCAGTTCTCCAGGTGACTCTCGCGGTCCAGTACCTGGGATGACACTCGTGTTCCAGTACTAGAGGTGACACTCTTGGTCCAGTACTCGAGGTGACACTCGCGGTCCAGTACTCGGGGTGACACTCGCGGTCCAGTACTAGAGGTGAACTCTTGGTCCAGTACTCGAGGTGACACTCGCGGTCCAGTACTAGGGGTGACACTCATGGTCCGGTACTAGAGGTGACACTCGCGGTCCAGTACTCGAGGTGATACTCGCGGTCTAGTACTCCAGGTGACATTCGCGGTCTAGTACTCCAGGTGACCCTCGCGGTCCAGTACTCGAGGTGACACCGTGGTCCAGTAAAAGAGGTGACACTCGGGGTCCAGGACTAGAGGAGACACTCGCGGTCCAGTACTAGAGGTGAACTCTTGGTCCAGTACTCGAGGTGACACTCGCGGTCCAGTACTAGGGGTGACACTCTTGGTCCAGTACTCGAGGTGACACTCGCGGTCCAGTACTCGAGGTGACACCGTGGTCCAGTACTCAAGGTGACACTCGCGGTCCAGTACGTGAGGTGACACTCGTGGTCCAGTACTCAAGACGACTTCCGTGTTCCAGTACTCGAGGTGACACTCGTAGCCAGTACTGGCGGTGACACTCGCGATCCAGTACTAGAGGTGATATTCGCGGTCTAGTACTCCAGGTGACACTCTTGGTCCAGAACTCGAAGTGACAGTCGCGGTCCAGTACTAGAGGTGCCACTCGTAGCCAGTACTGGCGGTGACACTCGCGGTCCAGTACTCCAGGTGACCCTCGCGGTCCAGTACTCGAGGTGACACCGTGGTCCAGTAAAAGAGGTGACACTCTTGGTCCAGTACTCGAGGTGACACTCGCGGTCCAGTACTCGAGGTGACACCGTGTTCCAGTACTCAAGGTGACACTCGCGGTCCAGTACGTGAGGTGACACTCGTGGTCCAGTACTCAAGGTGACTTCCGTGTTCCAGTACTCGAGGTGACACTCGTAGCCAGTACTGGCGTTCACACTCGCGATCCAGTTCTAGAGGTGACATTCGCGGTCTAGTACTCCAGGTGACACTCGCGGTCTAGCACTGGAGGTGAAACTCGCGGTCCAGTACTCGAGGTGACACTCGTAGCCAGTACTGGCGGTGACACTCGCAGTACAGTACTCCGGCCGACACTCGCGGTCCAGCACTAGAGGTGACACTCGCGGTCCAGTACTCGAGGTGACACTCGTAGTCCAGTACTCGAGGTGACACTCGTGGTCCAGTACTAGAGGTGACACTCGTGGTCCAGTACTCCAGGTGACACTCGCGGTCCAGTCCTCGAGGTGACACTCGTAGCCAGTACTGCCGGTGACACTCGCGGTCCAGTACTAGAGGTGACATTCGCGGTCTAGTACCCCAGGTGACACTCTTGGTCCAGAACTCGAGGTGACAGTCGTAACCAGTACTGGCGGTGACACTCGCGGTCCAGTACTAGAGGTGACACTCGCAGTCTAGTACTCCAGGTGACATTCGCGGTCTAGTTCTAGAGCCGACACTCGTGGTCCAGTACTAGAGTTGACACTCTTGGTCCAGTACTCGAGGTGACACTCGCGGTCCAGTACTAGGGATCGACACTCGTGTTCCAGTACTAGAGGTGACACTCGCGGTCCAGTACTCGAGGTGATACTCCCGGTCTAGTTCTCCAGGTGAAATGCGCGGTCTAGTACTCCAGGTGACCCTCGCGGTCCAGTTCTCGAGGTGACACCGTGGTCCAGTACTCGAGGTGACACTCGCGGTCCAGTACGTGAGGTGACACTCGTGGTCCAGTACTCAAGGTGACTTCCGTGTTCCAGTACTCGAGGTGACACTTGTAGCCAGTACTGGCGGTGACACTCGCGATCCAGTACTCGAGGTGATACTCCCGGTCCAGTACTCCAGGTGACATTCGCGGTCTAGTACTCCATGTGACACTCTTGGTCCAGAACTCGAAGTGACAGTCGCGGTCCAGTACTAGAGGTGCCACTCGTAGCCAGTACTGGCGGTGACACTCGCGGTCCAGTACTACAGGTGACACCCGCGGTCTTGTACTCCAGGTGACATTCGTGGTCCAGTACTGCAGGTGACACTCGTGGTCCAGTTTTCCAGGTGACACTCGCGGTCCAGTACGTGAGGTGACACTCGTGGTCCAGTACTCAAGGTGACTTCCGTGTTCCAGTACTCGAGGTGACACTTGTAGCCAGTACTCGCGGTGACACTCGCGATCCAGTACTCGAGGTGATACTCCCGGTCCAGTACTCCAGGTGACATTCGCGGTCTAGTACTCCATGTGACACTCTTGGTCCAGAACTCGAAGTGACAGTCGCGGTCCAGTACTAGAGGTGCCACTCGTAGCCAGTACTGGCGGTGACACTCGCGGTCCAGTACTAGAGGTGACACTCGCGGTCTAGTACTCCAGGTGACACTCGTGGTCCAGTACTCCAGGTGACACTCGTGGTCCAGTACTCCAGGTGACACTCGCGGTCCAGTAATAGAGCCGACACTCGTAGTCCAGTACTAGAGGTGACACTCGCGGTCCCGTACTCGAGGTGACACTCGCGGTCCAGTACTCCAGGTGACACTCGCGGTCCAGTACTCGAGGTGACACTCGCGGTCCAGTACTAGAGGTGACACTCGTGGTCTAGTACTCCAGGTGACACTCGTGGTCTAGTACTCCAGGTGACACTCGTGGTCCAGTACTCCGGGTGACACCCGTGGTCCAGTACTCCAGGTGACACTCGCGGTCTAGCACTGGAGGTGACACTCGCGGTCCAGTATAGAAGGTGACACTCGCGGTCCAGTACTAGAGGTGACACTCGCGGTCCAATACTAGGGGTAACACTCGCAGTACAGTACTCCGGGCGACACTCGCGGTCCAGCACTAGAGGTGACACTCGTGGTCCAGTACTCCAGGTGACAGTCGTGGTCCAGTACTCCAGGTGACACTCGCGGTCCAGCACTGGAGTCGACACTCGTGGTCCAGTACTCGAGGTGACACTCGTAGCCAGGACTGGCGGTGACACTCGATGTCCAGTACACCAGGTGACACTCGCGGTCCAGTACTCGAGGAGTACTCGCGGTCCAGTACTAGAGGTGACACTCACGGTCTAGTACTCCAGGTGACACTCGTGGTCTAGTACTCCAGGTGACACTCGTAGTCCATTAATCGAGGTGACACTCGTAGCGAGTACTGACGGTGACACTCGATGTCCAGTATAGAAGGTGACAACGCGGTCCAGTACTAGAGGTGACACTCGCGGTCTAGTTCTCCAGGTGACACTCGTGGTCCAGTACTCGAGGGCACACTCGTAGCCAGTACTGGCGGTGACACTCGCGGTGCAGTACTCCAGTTGACACTCGCGGTCCAGTGCTAGAAGTGACCCTCGCGGTCCAGTACTCGAGGTGACCCTCGCGGTCCGGTACTCGAGGTGACACTGGTGGTCCAGTACTCCAGGTGACACTCGCGGTCCAGTACTCCAGGTGACACTCGCGGTCCAGTACTAGAGGTGACACTCGTGGTCCAGTACTCGAGGTGACACTCGTAGCCGGTACTGGCGGTGACACTCGCGATCCAGTACACCAGGTGACACTCGCGGTCCAGTACACGAGGTGACACTCGCGGTCCAATACTAGAGGTGACACTCGCGGTGTAGTACTCCAGGTGACACTCGTGGTCTAGTACTCCAGGTGACACTCGTAGTCCAGTACTCGAGGTGACACTCGTAGCGAGTACTGACGGTGACACTCGCGGTCCAGTAATAGAGGTGACACTCGCGGTCTAGTACTCCAGGTGACACTCGCGGTCCAGTGCTAGAAGTGACCCTCGCGGTCCAGTACTCGAGGTGACCCTCGCGGTCCAGTATAGGAGGTGACACTCGCGGTCCAGTACTAGAGGTGACACTCGCGGTCTAGTTCTCCAGGTGACACTCGTGGTCCAGTACTCGAGGGCACACTCGTAGCCAGTACTGGCGGTGACACTCGCGGTGCAGTACTCCAGGTGACACTCGCGGTCTAGCACTGGAGATGACAATCGCGGTCCAGTATAGGAGGTGACTCTCGCGGTCCAGTACTAGAGGTGACACTCGCGGTCTAGTACTCCAGGTGACACTCGCGGTCCAGTATAGAAGGTGACACTCGCGGTCCAGTACTCCAGGTGACACCCGTGGTCCAGTACTCCAGGTGACACTCGCGGTCTAGCACTGGAGGTGACACTCGCGGTCCAGTACTCGAGGTGACACTCGTAGCCAGTACTGGCGGTGACACTCGCAGTACAGTACTCCGGCCGACACTCGCGGTCCAGCACTAGAGTAGACACTCGCGGTCCAGTACTCGAGGTGACACTCGTAGTCCAGTACTCGAGGTGACACTCGTGGTCCAGTACTAGAGGTGACACTCGTGGTCCAGTACTCCAGGTGACACTCGCGGTCCAGTCCTCGAGGTGACACTCGTAGCCAGTACTGCCGGTGACACTCGCGGTCCAGTACTAGAGGTGACATTCGCGGTCTAGTACTCCAGGTAACACTCTTGGTCCAGAACTCGAGGTGACAGTCGTAACCAGTACTGGCGGTGACACTCGCGGTCCAGTAATAGAGGTGACACTCGCGGCCCAGTACTCGAGGGGACACTTGCGGTCCAGTACCAGGGATGACACTCGTGGTCCAGTACTAGAGGTGATACTCTTGGTCCAGTACTAGAGGTGAAACTCGCGGTCCAGTACTCGAGGGGACACTTGCGGTCCAGTACCAGGGATGACACTCGTGGTCCAGTACTAGAGGTGACACTCGTGGTCCAGTACTAGAGCCGACACTCGTGGTCCAGTACTAGAGGTGACACTCGTGGTCCCGTACTCGAGGTGACACTCCCGATCCAGTACCAGAGGTGACACTCGTGGTCCAGTATAGGAGGTGACGATCGCGGTCCAGTAATAGAGGTGACACTCGCGGCCCAGTACTCGAGGGGACACTTGCGGTCTAGTACCAGGGATGACACTCGTGGTCCAGTACTAGAGGTGACACTCGTGGTCCAGTTCTCCAGGTGACTCTCGCGGTCCAGTACCTGGGATGACACTCGTGTTCCAGTACTAGAGGTGACACTCTTGGTCCAGTACTCGAGGTGACACTCGCGGTCCAGTACTAGGGGTGACACTCGCGGTCCAGTACTAGAGGTGAACTCTTGGTCCAGTACTCGAGGTGACACTCGCGGTCCAGTACTAGGGGTGACACTCGTTTTCCGGTACTAGAGGTGACACTCGCGGTCCAGTACTCGAGGTGATACTCGCGGTCTAGTACTCCAGGTGACATTCGCGGTCTAGTACTCCAGGTGACCCTCGCGGTCCAGTACTCGAGGTGACACCGTGGTCCAGTAAAAGAGGTGACACTCGGGGTCCAGGACTAGAGGAGACACTCGCGGTCCAGTACTAGAGGTGAACTCTTGGTCCAGTACTCGAGGTGACACTCGCGGTCCAGTACTAGGGGTGACACTCTTGGTCCAGTACTCGAGGTGACACTCGCGGTCCAGTACTCGAGGTGACACCGTGGTCCAGTACTCAAGGTGACACTCGCGGTCCAGTACGTGAGGTGACACTCGTGGTCCAGTACTCAAGGTGACTTCCGTGTTCCAGTACTCGAGGTGACACTCGTAGCCAGTACTGGCGGTCACACTCGCGATCCAGTTCTAGAGGTGACATTCGCGGTCTAGTACTCCAGGTGACACTCTTGGTCCAGAACTCGAAGTGACAGTCGCGGTCCAGTACTAGAGGTGCCACTCGTAGCCAGTACTGGCGGTGACACTCGCGGTCCAGTACTAGAGGTGACACTCGCGGTCTAGTACTCCAGGTGACACTTGTGGTCCAGTACTCCAGGTGACACTCGCGGTCCAGTAATAGAGCCGACACTCGTGGTCCAGTACTAGAGGTGACACTCGCGGTCCCGTACTCGAGTCGACACTCGTGGTCCAGTATCAGAGGTGACACTCGTGGTCCAGTCCTCATGGTGACACTCGTGTTCCAGTACTCGAGGTGACACTCGTAGCCGGTACTGCCGGTGACACTCGCGGTCCAGTACTAGAGGTGACATTGACGGTCTAGTACTCAAGGTGACACTCTTGGTCCAGAACTCGAAGTGACAGTCGCGGTCCAGTACTACAGGTGACACCCGCGGTCTTGTACTCCAGGTGACACTCGTGGTCCAGTACTGCAGGTGACACTTGTGGTCCAGTACTCCAGGTGACACTCGCGGTCCAGCACTGGAGGTGACACTCGAGGTCCAATACTAGGGGTAACACTCGCAGTACAGTACTCCGGCCGACACTCGCGGTCCAGCACTAGAGGTGACACTCGCGGTCCAGTACTCGAGGTGACACTCGTAGTCCAGTACTCGAGGTGACAATCGTGGTCCAGTACTAGATGTGACACTCGTGGTCCAGTACTAGAGGTGACACTTGCGGTCCAGTACTAGAGGTGACACTCGAGGTCCAATACTATGGGTAACACTCGCAGTACAGTACTCCGGCCGACACTCGCGGTCAAGCACTAGAGGTGACACCCGCGGTCCAGTACTCCAGGTGACACTCGTTGTCCAGTAACCGAGGTGACACTCGTGGTCCAGTACTCGAGGTGCCACTCGTAACCAGTACTGGCGGTGACACTCGCGGTCTAGCACTGGAGGTGACACTCGCGGTCCAGTATAGAAGGTGACACTCGCGGTCCAGTACTAGGGGTGACTTTTGCGGTCCGATACTAGGGGTAACACTCGCAGTACAGTACTCCGGGCGACACTCGCGGTCCAGCACTAGAGGTGACACTCGCGGTCCAGTACTCGAGGTGACACTCGCGGTCCAGTACTAGAGGTGACACTCGCGGTCTAGTACTCCAGGTGACACTCGTGGTCCAGTACTCCAGGTGACACTCGTGGTCCAGTACTCCAGGTGACACTCGTAGCCAGTACTGGCGGTGACACTCGATGTCCAGTACACCAGGTGACACTCTCGGTCCAGTACGCGAGGAGTACTCGCGGTCCAGTACTAGTGGTGACACTCGCGGTCTAGTACTCCAGGTGACACTCGTGGTCTAGTACTCCAGGTGACACTCGTAGTCCATTACTCGAGGTGACACTCGTAGCGAGTACTGACGGTGACACTCGTGGTCCAGTATAGAAGGTGACAACGCGGTCCAGTACTAGAGGTGACACTCGCGGTCTAATTCTCCAGGTGACACTCGTGGTCCAGTACTCGAGGGCACACTCGTAGCCAGTACTGGCGGTGACACTCGCGGTGCAGTACTCCAGGTGACACTCGCGGTCCAGTGCTAGAAGTGACCCTCGCGGTCCAGTACTCGAGGTGACCCTCGCGGTCCAGTACTCGAGGTGACACTGGTGGTCCAGTACTCCAGGTGACACTCGCGGTCCAGTACTCCAGGTGACACTCGCGGTCCAGTACTAGAGGTGACACTCGTGGGCCAGTACTCGAGGTGACACTCGCGGTCCAGTACACGAGGTGACACTCGCGGTCCAATACTAGAGGTGACACTCGCGGTGTAGTACTCCAGGTGACACTCGTGGTCTAGTACTCCAGGTGACACTCGTAGTCCAGTACTCGAGGTGACACTCGTAGCGAGTACTGACGGTGACACTCGCGGTCCAGTAATAGAGGTGACACTCGCGGTCTAGTACTCCAGGTGACACTCGCGGTCCAGTGCTAGAAGTGACCCTCGCGGTCCAGTACTCGAGGTGACCCTCGCGGTCCAGTATAGGAGGTGACACTCGCGGTCCAGTACTAGAGGTGACACTCGCGGTCGAGTACTCTAGGTGACACTCGTGGTCCAGTACTCGAGGTGACACTCGTAGCCAGTACTGGCGGTTACACTCGCGGTCCAGTACTCCAGGTGACACTCGCGGTTCGGTACTCGAGGGCACACTCGTAGCCAGTACTGGCGATGACACTCGCGGTCCAGTACTCCAGGTGACACTCGCGGTCCAGTGCTAGAAGTGACCCTCGCGGTCCAGTACTCGAGGTGACCCTCGCGGTCCAGTACTCGAGACGACACTCGTGGTCGAGTACTCCAGGTGACACTCCCGGTCCAGTACTCCAGGTGACACTCGCGGTCCAGTACTAGAGGTGACACTCGTGGTCCAGTACTCGAGGGCACACTCGTAGCCAGTACTCGAGGTGACACTCGTGGTCCAGTAATCCAGGTGACACTCGCGGTCCAGTACTCCAGGTGACACTCGCGGTCCAGTACTAGAGGTGACACTCGTGGTCCAGTACTCGAGGTGACACTCGTAGCCGGTACTGGCGGTGACACTCGCGATCCAGTACACCAGGTGACACTCGCGGTCCAGTACACGAGGTGACACTCGCGGTCCAGTACTAGAGGTGACACTCGCGGTCTAGTACTCCAGGTGACACTCGTGGTCTAGTACTCCAGGTGACACTCGTAGTCCAGTACTCGAGGTGACACTCGTAGCGAGTACTGACGGTGACACTCGCGGTCCAGTACTAGAGGTGACACTCGTGGTCCAGTACTCGAGGGCACACTCGTAGCCAGTACTCGAGGTGACACTCGTGGTCCAGTAATCCAGGTGACACTCGCGGTCCAGTACTCCAGGTGACACTCGCGGTCCAGTACTAGAGGTGACACTCGTGGTCCAGTACTCGAGGTGACACCCGTAGCCGGTACTGGCGGTGACACTCGCGATCCAGTACACCAGGTGACACTCGCGGTCCAGTACACGAGGTGACACTCGCGGTCCAGTACTAGAGGTGACACTCGCGGTCTAGTACTCCAGGTGACACTCGTGGTCTAGTACTCCAGGTGACACTCGTAGTCCAGTACTCGAGGTGACACTCGTAGCGAGTACTGACGGTGACACTCGCGGTCCAGTACTAAAGGTGACACTCGCGGTCTAGTACTCCAGGTGACACTCGTGGTCCAGTACTCCAGGTGACACTCGTGGTCCAGTACTCCAGGTGACACTCTTGGTCCAGAACTCGAAGTGACAGTCGCGGTCCAGTACTAGAGGTGACACTCGCGGTCTAGTACTACAGGTGACACTCTTGGTCCAGCACTCCAGGTAACACTCGCGGTCCAGTACTAGAAGTGACTCTCGCGGTCCAGTACTCGAGGTGACCCTCGCGGTCCAGTACTCGAGGTGACACTCGCGAACCAGTACTAGGGGTGACACTCGTGGTCCAGTACTAGAGGCGACACTCGCGATCCAGTACTCGAGGTGACACTTGCGGTCCAGTACCAGAGGTGACACTCGTGGTCCAGTACTCGAGGTGACACTCGCGGTCCAGTACTAGAGGTGACATTCGCGGTCTAGTACTCCAGGTGACACTCGCGGTCCAGTACTAGAGGTGACACTCGCGGTCTAGTACTCCAGGTGACACTTGGGCATTTTTAATACGGGCATTGGAGTATATGGATATATATATATATATATATATATATATATTTATATATATATATATATATATATACATACCCTATCGCACACGTGCAACGCGGATTGGCCCCAGGAAAACTCACACTCAAATGACCGCACTCGACACTCGCGCGCGGGAGGTATCATCCCGCGATTGCATGCTTCAAGCGCCGAGACGCTCCGTCATATTTGAATTCTCCATAATATGTTTGTACCCACCGGGAGCTTCACGGTACTCGCTTATCACCTCTTGGAGGACCTGGAGGTCATCCACCTTCGCTCGGACTATGTTGTCCCCGACAAGTATCATCACGGAATGTGACCGCATGAATATGAGATGCAAGAATCGGTCGATGCGCCGAAATGTGCACCACCCAAGCAAGACACGAAACTCCCTCCACGAGTGGCTCAGTGAGACATCCTTTTGCCGAACTAGAGCTGTATGCCACTGTCACGGATTCATAACTCCATGAAATCTTAGTTCGGGTACTGGTCCATTACCAGGAATGCCTATAAATTTTATACACTGGTCTGAACCTTTGGTCATCGGGCCCGAGAATCAGTGGAATTTCCGAGAGAGCTGTGAGTCGCGCAGCTCAGACGGGCCACCCGCTTAGATGACGCCGAGAGTTGTAATGGGGAGGAATGGGCTCAAATATCCATGAGACAGTCAAGACATCTGTCAATCATCTGGGAGGCCCAAGGTCGATCATCTGGAAGGCCCAAGGAATCCATGAACAGTGTACCGCTGGACGATGAAGTTCGGAGATCCTAAAGAATCAACTCCACTCGAGCTTAAATTTACCTGGCGCGTACCACGGCGTAGAAAAATAATTTTCTCAATTATGGTAGCATGGAAATCTGTCCCTGTTGCTATTCGTTTAGGAGTTACGTTCCTTGACATCGAATGCTATTCATTTTCATTCCTAAAATAAAGAATCTGTTGAACAATAGATTTCATTGAGCGTGACACTATCTGAGGTGATCTCTTTCGCGAGCATTCATAAGCGATACGAATGATATTTCACTCATTCTTGCCACCTGCTCATTTCGCCCTGTTTTGGGCCCCATAGCCGAGGGTGCTGACTGGTAATGAATTCTCTGGGCATCATCAATGAAACATAACCATCTGATCGAAGGTTCTGTAGAGTTTCGGGTCCATTGGAACATCCTACAACCCATAGTGGCATCATAACTGCGCGGATAACTGCCCAAAGCTCGATTTTGTCCTCTTTTGGACCCCATAGCCGAAGGTGCTGACTGGTAGTAAATGCTCTAGGAATCATCAATGGTAGAGAACCATTTGATCTAAGGTTCTGTGAAGATTCGGGTCCGTTGGAACATGCTACAACCCACAGTGGGATCATAACTGGGCAGATAACTGCTCAGAGTTCGATTTTTCCCTGTTTCGGGCCTCATAGCCGAGGATGCTGACTGTGAATTAATTCACTGGGCATCAGAGATACTACGTGACTACTTGATCTAAGGTTCTGTCGAGTTTCGGGTCCATTGGAACTTCCTACAACTCACAGTGGCGTCATAACTGGGCAGATAACTGCTCAAAGCTCGATTTCGCCCTGTTTCGGGCCTCATAGCCGAGGTTGCTGACTGGTGCTAAACTCTGGGCATCATCAATGGTACATAGCCACTAGATCTAAGGTTCTGTAGAGATTCGGATCCATTGGAACATGCTACAACCCACAGTGGCGTCATAACTGGGCAGATAACTGCTAAAAGCTTGATTCTTCGCTGTTTCGGGCCTCATAGCCGAGGGTGCTGACGGGTAAAAAATTCTCTGTGCATCAGAGATAGTACATGACTTCCTGGTCTAGGATTCTGTAGTGTTTCGGGTCCATCGGATCATCTTACAACCCACAGTGGGGGATTCATCACTGCGCGGACAACTTTTCAAACCTCGTTTTTGCCCTCTTCTCGGCCCCATAGCTGAGGGTGCTGACTGGTAATGAATTCTCTAGGCATCACCAATGGTACATAACCACTTGATCCAAGGTTCTGTAGAGATTCGGATCCATTGGAACATGCTACAACCCACAGTGGCGTCATAACTGGGCAGATAACTGCTGGAAGCTCGATTTTTCCCTGTTTCGGGCCTCATAGCCGAAGGTGCTGACTGGTAATAAATCCTCTGGGCATCAGAGATAGTACGTGACTACTTGATCTGAGGTTCTGTAGAGTTTCGGGTCCATTGGGATATCCTACGACTCACAGTGGCGTCATAACTGGGCAGATAACTGCTCACAGCCCGATTCCGCCCTGTTTTGGGCCCCATAGGCGAGGTTGCTGACTGGTAATGAATCCTCTGGGCATCAGATATAGTACGTGGCTACACGATCTAAGATTCTGTGGAGTTTCGGGTCCATTGGAACATCCTACAACTCACAGTGTCGTCATAACAGGGCAGATAACTGCTGAGAGCACGATTTCGCCGTGTTTCGGGCCTCATAGCCGAGGTTGCTGACTGGGAATGAATTCTCGGAGCGTCATCAATGGTACATAACCACTGTATCTAAGATTCTGTGGAGTTTTGGGTCCATTGGAACATCCTACAAGCCACAGTGGCGTCATAACTGGTCAGATAACTGCCCAAACGTCGTTTTTGCCCTCTTTTGGGCCCCATAGCCGAGGGTGATGACTGGTAATAAATTCTCTGGGTATCATCAAGGGTACATAACCACTTGATCTAAGGTTCTGTAGAGATTCGGGTCCATTGAAACAGGCTACAACCCACAGGGGCGTCATAACTGGGAGGTTAACTGCTGAAAGCTCGATTTTTCCCTTTTTCGGGCCTCATAGCCGACGGTGCTGACTGGTAATGAATCCTCTGGGCATCAGGGATAGTAGGCGACTACTTGAGCTGAGGTACTGTAGAGTTTCGGGTCCATTGGAATATCCTACAACTCACAGTGGCGTCGTAACTGGGCAGATAACTGCTCACAGCCCGATTCCGCCCTGTTTTGGGCCCCATAGGCGAGGGTGCTGACTGGTAATGAATCCTCTGGGCATCAGATATAGTACACGACTCCTCGATCTAAGATTCTGTGGAGTTTCGGGTCCATCGGAACATCCTACAACTCACAGTGGCGTCATAACAGGGCAGATAACTGCTCAAAGCTCGATTTCGCCCTGTTTCGGGCCTCATAGCCGAGATTGCTGACTGGTAATGAGATCTCAGGGCGTCATCAATGGTAAATAACCACTTGATCTAAGATTCTGTGGAGTTTCGGGTCCATTGGAACATCCTACAAGCCACAGTGGCGTCATAACTGGGCAGATAACTGCCCAAAGCTCGTTTTTGCCCTCTTTTGGGTCCCATAGCCGAGAGTGATGACTGGTAATGAATACTCTGGGCATCATCAATGGTACATAACCACTTGATCTAAGGTTCTGTAGAGTTTCGGGTCCATTGGAATATCCTACGACTCACAGTGGCGTCATAACTGGGCCGATAACTGCTCAAAGCTCGATTTCGCCCTGTTTTGGGCCCCATAGCCGAGGGTGCTGGCTGGGAATGAATCCCCTGGGCATCAGAGATAGTACGTGACTTCTTGATCTGAGGTTCTGTAGAGTTTCGGGTCCATTGGAACATCCTACAACTCACAGTGGGGTCATAACTGGGCAGATAACTGCCCAAAGCTCGATTTTGCCCTCTTTTGGGCCCCATAGCCGAGGGTGCTGACTGGTGATAAATCCTCTGGGCATCATCGATGGTACATAACCACTCCATCCAAGGTTCTGTAGAGTTTCGGGTCCATTGGAACATCCTACAACTCACAGTGGCGTCATAACTGGGCAGATAACTGCTCAAAGCTAAATTTCGCCCCGTTTTGGGCCTCATAGCCGAGGTTGCTGACTGGTAATAAATCCTCTGGGCATCATCAATGGTACATAACCACTTGATCTAAGATTTTGTGGAGTTTCGGGTCCATTGGGACATCCTACAACCCATAGTGGCGTCATAACTGGGCAGATAACTGCTCAAAGCTCGATTTTTCCTTGTTTCGGGCCTCATAGCCGAGGGAGCTGACTGGTAATGAACCCTCTGGGCATCATTGGTGGTACGTAACCACTTCATCCAAGGTTCTGTAGAGATTCGGGTCCATTGGAACATCCTTCACCTCACAGTGGGGTCATAACTGGGCAGATAACTGCCCAAATTTCGATTTTGCCCTCTTTTGGGGCCCATAGCCGAGGGTGCTGACTGGGAATAAATTCTCTGGGCATCATCAAAGGTACATAAGCACTTCATCCAAGGTTCTGTAAAGTTTCGGGTCCATCGGATCATCTTACCACACACAGTGGCGTCATCACTGCGCGGATAACTGCCCAAAGCTCGTTTTTGCCCTCTTTTGGGCCCCATAGCCGAGGGTGCTGACTGGTAATAAATTCTCTGGGCATCATCAATGGTAAATAACCACTTGATCCGAGGTTTTAAAGAGATTCGAGTCCATTGGATTAGGCTACAACCCACAGTGGCGTCATAACTGGGCAGATAACTGCTCAAAGCTCGATTTTTCCCTGTTTCGGGCCTCATAGCCGAGGGTGCTGACTCGGAATAAATTCTCTGGGCATCAGAGATAGTACGTGACTACTTGATCTGGGGTTCTGTAGAGTTTCGGGTCCATTGGAACATCCTACAACTCACAGTGGGGTCATAACTGGGCAGATAACTGCCCAAAGCTCGATTTTGCCCTCTTTTGGGCCCCATAGCCGAGGGTGCTGACTGGTGATAAATCCTCTGGGCATCATCAATGGTACATAACCACTTCATCTAAGGTTCTGTAGAGTCTCAGAGATAGTACGTAACTACTTGGTCTAGGGTTCTGTGGAGTTTCGGGTCGATTGGATCATCTTACAACCTACAGTGGCGTCATCACTGGGCAGATGACTGCTCAAAGCTCGATTTTTCCCTTTTTCGGGCCTCATAGCCGAGGGTGCTGACTCGTAATAAATTCTCTGGGCATCAGAGATAGTACGAGACTACTTGATCTAAGGTTCTGTAGAGTTTCAGGTCCATTGGATTATCCTACAACTCACAGTGGGGTCATAACTGAGCGGATAACTGCCCAGAGCTCGATTTCGCCCTCTTTTGGGCCCCATAGCCGAGGGTGCTGACTGGTGATAAATTCTCTGGGCATCATGAATAGTACATAACCACTTCATCTAAGGTTCTGTAGAGTTTCGGGTCCATTGGAACCCCCTATAACTCACAGTGGGGTCATAACTGGGCGGATCACTGCTCGAAGCTCGATTTCGCCCTGTTTTGGGCCTCATAGCCGAGTTCGCTGACTCGTGATAAATTCTCTCGGCATCACCAATGGTACATAACCACTCGATCTGAGATTCTGTGGAGTTTCGGGTCCATTGGATTATCCTACAATTCACAGTGGGGTCATAACTGGGCAGATAACTGCTCAAAGCTCGATCTCGCCGTGTTTTGGGCCCCATGGACGAGGGTGCTGACTGGTAATCAATCCTCTGGGCATCAGAGATAGTACGTGACTACTTGACCTAAGTTTCTGTAGAATTTCGGGTCCATAGGAACATCCTACAACCCAATGTGGCGTCATAACTGGGCAGATAACGGCCCAAATTTCGTTTTTGCCCCCTTTTGGGCCCCATTGCCGAGGGTGCTGAATGGGAATAAATCTTCAGGGCATAAGAGATAGTGCGTGACTTCTTGACCTGAGGTTCTGTAGAGTTTCGGGTCCATTGGAACATCCTACAACTCACAGTGGCGTCATAACTGGGCAGATAACTGCTCAAAGCTCAATTTCGCCCTGTTTTGGGCCTCATAGCCGAGGGTGCTGACTGGGCATAAATTCTCTGGGCATCAGAGACAGTACGTAACTACTTGGTCTACGGTTTTGTGGAGTTTCGGGTCCATTGAAACATCCTACAACTCACAGTGGGGTCATAACTTGGCAGATAACTGTCCAAAGCTCGATTTTGCCCTCTTTTGGGCCCCATAGCCGAGGGTGCTGACTGGTGATAAATTCTCTGGGCATCATCAATGGTACATCACCACTTATCTGAGGTTCTGTAGAGTTTCGGGTCCATTGGGATATCCTACAACTCACAGTGACGTCATAACTGGGCAGATAACTGCTCAAAGCTAAATTTCGCCCTGTTTTGGGCCTCATAGCCGAGGCTGCTGACTGGTAATAAATTCTCTGGGCATCATCAATGGTACATAACCACTTGATCTAGGGTTCTGTCGAGTTTCGGGTCCATTCGATCATCTTACAACCCACAGTGGCGTCATCACTGGGCAGATGACTGCTCAAAGCTCGATTTTTCGCTGTTTCGGGCCTCATGGCCGATGGTGCTGACTGGTAATAAATTCTCTGGGCATCATAGACAGTACGTGACTTTTTGGTCTAGGATTCTGTAGTGTTTTGGGTCCATCGGATCATCTCACAACCCACAGTGGCGTCATCACTGCGCGGATAACTGCCCAAAGCTCGATTTTGCCCTCTTTTGGGCCCCATAGCCGAGGTCGCTGACTGGTAATAAATTCTCTGGGCATCATCGATGGTACATAGCCACTTCGACTAAGGTTTTGTAGAGTTTTGGGTCCATTGGAACATCCTACGACTCACAGTGGCGTCATTACTGGGCAGATAACTGCTCAAAGCTCGATTCTCCCTGTTTCGGGCCCCATAGCCGAGGGTGCTGACTGGTAATAAATCCTCAGGGCATCAGAGATAGTACGTGACTTTTTGATCTAGGGTTCTGTAGAGTTTCGGGTCCATCAGAACATCTTACAACCCACAGTGGCGTCATCACTGGGCAGATAACTGCTCAAAGCTCGATTTCGCCCTGTTTCGGGCCTCATAGCCGGGGTTGCTGACTCGTAATAAATTTTCTGGGCATCAGAGATAGTACGTGACTACTTAATCTAAGGTTCTGTAGAGTTTCGGGTCCATTGGAACATCCTACAACTCACAGTGGCGTCATAACTGGGCAGATAACTGCTCAAAGCTCGATCTCGCCCTGTTTTGGGCCCCATGGACGAGGTTGCTGACTCGTAATGAATTCTCTGGGCATCAGAGATAGTACGTGACTACTTGATCTAAGGTTCTGTAGAGTTTCGGGTCCATTGGAACATCCTACAACTCACAGTGGGGTCATAACTGGGCAGATAACTGTCCAAAGCTCGATTTTGCCCTCTTTTGGGCCCCATAGCCGAGGGTGCTGACTGGGATTAAATCCTCAGGGCATCAGAGATAGTACTTGGTTTTTTGATCTAGGGTTCTGTAGAGTTTCGGGTCCATCAGAACATCCTACAACCCACAGTGGCGTCATAACTGGGCAGATAACTGCTCAAAGCTGAATTTCGCCCTGTTTTGGGCCTCATAGCCGAGGCTGCTGACTGGTAATGAATTCTCTGGGCATCATTGACAGTACGTGATTTTTTGGTCTAGGATTCTGTAGTGTTTTGGGTCCATCGGATCATCTTACAACCCACAGTGAAGTCATCACTGCGCGGATAACTGCCCAAAGCTCGATTTTGCCCTCTTTTGGGCCCCATAGCCGAGGTTGCTGACTGGTAATAAATTCTCTGGGCATCATCGATGGTACATAGCCACTTCATCTAAGGTTCTGTAGAGTTTTGGGTCCATTGGAACATCCTACAACTCACAGCGACGTCATAACTGGGCAGATAACTGCTCAAAGCTCGATTCTCCCTGTTTCGGGCCCCATAGCCGAGGGTGCTGACTGGTAATAGATCCTCAGGGCATCAGAGATAGTACGTGACTTTTTGATCTAGGGTTCTGTAGAGTTTCGGGTCCATCAGAACATCCTACAACCCACAGTGGCGTCATAACTGGGCAGATAACTGCTCAAAGCTAAATTTCGCCCTGTTTTGGGCCTCATAGCCGAGGCTGCTGACTGGTGATAAATTCTCTGGGCATCATCAATGGTACATAACCACTTGATCTAGGGTTCTGTCGAGTTTCGGGTCCATCAGAACATCTTACAACCCACAGTGGCGTCATCACTGGGCAGATAACTGCTCAAAGCTCGATTTCGCCCTGTTTCGGGCCTCATAGCCGAGGTTGCTGACTCGTAATAAATTTTCTGGGCATCAGAGATAGTACGTGACTACTTGATCTAAGGTTCTGTAGAGTTTCGGGTCCATTGGAACATCCTACAACTCACAGTGGCGTCATTACTGGGCAGATAACTGCTCAAAGCTCGATTCTCCCTGTTTCGGGCCCCATAGCCGAGGGTGCTGACTGGTAATAAATCCTCAGGGCATCAGAGATAGTACGTGACTTTTTGATCTAGGGTTCTGTGGAGTTTCGGGTCCATCAGAACATCCTACAACTCACAGTGGCGCCATAACTGGGCAGATAACTGCTCAAAGCTCGATCTCGCCCTGTTTTGGGCCCCATGGACGAGGTTGTTGACTCGTAATGAATCCTCTGGGCATCAGAGATAGTACGTGACTACTTGATCTAAGGTTCTGTAGAGTTTCGGGTCCATTGGAACATCCTACAACTCACAGTGGGGTCATAACTGGGCAGATAACTGTCCAATGCTCGATTTTGCCCTCTTTTGGGCCCCATAGCCGAGGGTGCTGACTGGGATTAAATCCTCAGGGCATCAAAGATAGTACGTAACTTCTTGATCTGGGGTTCTGTAGAGTTTCGGGTCCATCAGAACATCCTACAACCCACAGTGGCGTCATAACTGGGCAGATAACTGCTCAAAGCTAAATTTCGCCCTGTTTTGGGCCTCATAGCCGAGGCTGCTGACTGGTAATAAATTCTCTGGGCATCATCAATGGTACATAACCACTTGATCTAGGGTTCTGTCGAGTTTCGGGTCCATCAGAACATCTTACAACCCACAGTGGCGTCACCACTGGGCAGATAACTGCTCAAAGCTCGATTTCGCCCTGTTTCGGGCCTCATAGCCGAGGTTGCTGACTCGTAATGAATTCTCTGGGCATCAGAGATAGTACGTGAATACTTGATCTAAGGTTCTGTAGAGTTTCGGGTCCATTGGAACATCCTACAACTCACAGTGGGGTCATAACTGGGCAGATAACTGTCCAAAGCTCGATTTTACCCTCTTTTGGGCCCCATAGCCGAGGGTGCTGACTGGGATTAAATCCTCAGGGCATCAGAGATAGTACGTGACTTTTTGATCTAGGGTTCTGTAGAGTTTCGGGTCCATCAGAACATCCTACAACCCACAGTGGCGTCATAACTGGGCAGATAACTGCTCAAAGCTAAATTTCGCCCTGTTTTGGGCCTCATAGCCGAGGCTGCTGACTGGTAATAAATTCTCTGGGCATCAGAGATAGTACGTGAATACTTGATCTAAGGTTCTGTAGAGTTTCGGGTCCATTGGAACATCCTACAACTCACAGTGGGGTCATAACTGGGCAGATAACTGTCCAAAGCTCGATTTTACCCTCTTTTGGGCCCCATAGCCGAGGGTGCTGACTGGGATTAAATCCTCAGGGCATCAGAGATAGTACGTGACTTTTTGATCTAGGGTTCTGTCGAGTTTCGGGTCCATCAGAACATCTTACAACCCACAGTGGCGTCATCACTGGGCAGATAACTGCTCAAAGCTCGATTTCGCCCTGTTTCGGGCCTCATAGCCGAGGTTGCTGACTCGTAATAAATTTTCTGGGCATCAGAGATAGTACGTGACTACTTGATCTAAGGTTCTGTAGAGTTTCGGGTCCATTGGAACATCCTACAACTCACAGTGGCGTCATTACTGGGCAGATAACTGCTCAAAGCTCGATTCTCCCTGTTTCGGGCCCCATAGCCGAGGGTGCTGACTGGTAATGAATCCTCAGGGCATCAGAGATAGTACGTGACTTTTTGATCTAGGGTTCTGTAGAGTTTCGGGTCCATCAGAACATCCTACAACTCACAGTGGCGTCATAACTGGGCAGATAACTGCTCAGAGCTCGATCTCGCCCTGTTTTGGGCCCCATGGACGAGGTTGCTGACTCGTAATGAATTCTCTGGGCATCAGAGATAGTACGTGAATACTTGATCTAAGGTTCTGTAGAGTTTCGGGTCCATTGGAACATCCTACAACTCACAGTGGGGTCATAACTGTGCAGATAACTGTCCAAAGCTCGATTTTACCCTCTTTTGGGCCCCATGGCCGAGGGTGCTGACTGGGATTAAATCCTCAGGGCATCAGAGATAGAACGTGACTTTTTGATCTAGGGTCCTGTAGAGTTTTGGGTCCATCAGAACATCCTACAACCCACAGTGGCGTCACAGTTATGACTGGGCAGATAACTGCTCAAAGCTAAATTTCGCCCTGTTTTGGGCCTCATAGCCGAGGCTGCTGACTGGTAATAAATTCTCTGGGCATCATAGACAGTACGTAACTTTTTGGTCTAGGATTCTGTAGTGTTTTGGGTCCATCGGATCATCTTACAACCCACAGTGGCGTCATCACTGCGCGGATAACTGCCCAAAGCTCGATTTTGCCCTCTTTTGGGCCCCATAGCCGAGGTCGCTGACTGGTAATAAATTCTCTGGGCATCATCGATGTCACATAGCCACTTCATCTAAGGTTCTGTAGAGTTTTGGGTCCATTGGAACATCCTACAACTCACAGTGACGTCATAACTGGGCAGATAACTGCTCAAAGCTCGATCTCGCCCTGTTTTGGGCCCCATGGACGAGGGTGCTGACTGGTAATCAATCTTCTGGGCATCAGAGATAGTACGTGACTACTTGACCTAAGTTTTTGTAGAATTTCGGGTCCATAGGAACATCCTACAACCCAATGTGGCGTCATAACTGGGCAGATAACGGCCCAAATTTCGTTTTTGCCCCCTTCTGGGCCCCATTGCCGAGGGTGCTGACTGGGAATAAATCCTCAGGGCATAAGAGATAGTACGTGACTTCTTGATCTAGGGTTCTGTAGAGTTTCGGGTCCATCAGAACATCCTACAACTCACAGTGGCGTCATAACTGGGCAGATAACTGCTCAAAGCTCGATCTCTCCCTGTTTCGGGCCCCATAGCCGAGGGTGCTGACTGGTAATAGATCCTCAGGGCATCAGAGATAGTACGTGACTTTTTGATCTAGGGTTCTGTAGAGTTTCGGGTCCATCAGAACATCCTACAACCCACAGTGGGGTCATAACTGGGCAGATAACTGCTCAAAGCTAAATTTCGCCCTGTTTTGGGCCTCATAGCCGAGGCTGCTGACTGGTAATAAATTCTCTGGGCATCATCAATGGTACATAACCACTTGATCTAGGGTTCTGTCGAGTTTCGGGTCCATCAGAACATCTTACAACCCTCAGTGGCGTCATCACTGGGCAGATAACTGCTCAAAGCTCGATTTCGCCCTGTTTCGGGCCTCATAGCCGAGGTTGCTGACTCGTAATAAATTTTCTGGGCATCAGAGATAGTACGTGACTACTTGATCTAAGGTTCTGTAGAGTTTCGGGTCCATTGGAACATCCTACAACCCAATGTGGCGTCATAACTGGGCAGATAACGGCCCAAATTTCGTTTTTGCCCCCTTTTGGGCCCCATTGCCGAGGGTGCTGACTGGGAATAAATCCTCAGGGCATAAGAGATAGTACGTGACTTTTTGATCTAGGGTTCTGTAGAGTTTCGGGTCCATCAGAACATCCTACAACTCACAGTGGCGTCATAACTGGGCAGATAACTGCTCAAAGCTCGATTCTCCCTGTTTCGGGCCCCATAGCCGAGGGTGCTGACTGGGATTAAATCCTCAGGGCATCAGAGATAGTACGTGACTTTTTGATCTAGGGTTCTGTAGAGTTTCGGGTCCATCAGAACATCCTACAACTCACAGTGGCGTCATAACTGGGCAGATAACTGCTCAAAGCTCGATTCTCCCTGTTTCGGGCCCCATAGCCGAGTGTGCTGACTGGGATTAAATCCTCAGGGCATCAGAGATAGTACGTGACTTTTTGATCTAGGGTTCTGTAGAGTTTCGGGTCCATCAGAACATCCTACAACCCACAGTGGCGTCATAACTGGGCAGATAACTGCTCAAAGCTAAATTTCGCCCTGTTTTGGAACTCATAGCCGAGGCTGCTGACTGGTAATAAATTCTCTGGGCATCATCAATGGTACATAACCACTTGATCTAGGGTTCTGTCGAGTTTCGGGTCCATTCGATCATCTTACAACCCACAGTGGCGTGATCACTGGGCAGATGACTGCTCAAAGCTCGCTCTTTCGCTGTTTCGGGCCTCATGGCCGATGGTGCTGACTGGTAATAAATTCTCTGGGCATCATAGACAGTACGTGACTTCTTGGTCTAGGATTCTGTAGTGTTTCGGGTCCATCGGATCATCTTACAACCCACAGTGGCGTCATCACTGCGCGGATAACTGCCCAAAGCTCGATTTTGCCCTCTTTTGGGCCCCATAGCCGAGGTCGCTGACTGGTAATAAATTCTCTGGGCATCATCGATGTTACATAGCCACTTCATCTAAGGTTCTGTGGAGTTTTGGGTCCATTGGAACATCCTACAACTCACAGTGGGGTCATAACTGGGCAGATAACTGCTCAAAGCTCGATTCTCCCTGTTTCGGGCCCGATAGCCGAGGGTGCTGACTGGTAATTAATCCTCAGGGCATCAGAGATAGTACGTGACTTCTCGATCTAGGGTTCTGTAGAGTTTCGGGTCCATCAGAACATCCTACAACTCACAGTGGCGTCATAACTGGGCAGATAACTGCTCAAAGCTCGATTTCGCCCTGTTTCGGAACTCATAGCCGAGGGTGCTGACTGGTGATAAATTCTCTGGGCTCCAGAAATAGTACGTGACTACTTGATCTAAGATTCTGTATAACTTCGGGTCCATTGGAACATCCTCCAACTCACAGTGGGGTCATAACTAGGTAGATAACTGCTAAAAGCTCGATTTCGCCCTGTTTTGGGCCTCATAGCCGAGGTTGCTGACTGGTCATAAATTCTCTGGGCATCATCAATGGTACATAACCACTCGATCCAATGTTCTGTAGAGATTCGGGTCCATTGGAACATGCTAAAAACCAGAATCAGCGTCGTAACCGGGCAGATAACTGCTCAAAGCTCGATTTTTCCCTGTTTCGGGCCTCATAGCCGAGGGTGCTGACTGGTCATAAATCCTCTGGGCATCATCAATGGTACATAACCACTTCATCTGAGGTTCTGTAGAGTTTCGGGTCCATTGGAACATCCTATAACCCACAGTGGCGTCATCACTGGGCAGATGACTGCTCAAAGCTCGATTCTTCGCTATTTCGGGCCTCATAGCCGAGGGTGCTGACTGGTCATAAATTCTCTGGGCATCAGAGATAGAACGTGACTACTTGCTCTAGGGTTCTGTGGAGTTTCGGGTCCATTGAATCATCTTACAACCCACAGTGGCGTCATCACTGGGCAGATAACTGCCCAGAGCTCGATTTTTCCCTCTTTTTGGCCCCATAGCCGAGGGTGCTGACTGGTAATAAATTCTCTGGGCAACACCAATGGTACATAACCACTTCATCTAAGGTTCTGTAGAGTTTCGGGTCCATTGGAACATCCTACAACTCACAGTGTCGTCATAACTGGGCAGATAACTGCTCAAAGCTAATCTTCGCCCTGTTTTGGGCCTCATAGCCGAGGGTGCTGACTGGGCATAAATTCTCTGGGCATCAGAGACAGTACGTAACTACTTGGTCTAGGGTTTTGTGGAGTTTCGGGTCCATTGGAACATCCTACAACTCACAGTGGCGTCATAACTGGGCAGATAACTGCTCAAAGCTCGATCTCGCCCTGTTTTGGGCCCCATGGACGAGGGTGCTGACTGGTAATCAATCCTCTGGGCATCAGAGATAGTACGTGACTACTTGACCTAAGTTTCTGTAGAATTTCGGGTCCAAAGGAACATCCTACAACCCAATGTGGCGTCATAACTGGGCAGATAACGGCCCAAATTTCGTTTTTGCCCCCTTTTGGGCCCCATTGCCGAGGGTGCTGACTGGGAATAAATCCTCAGGGCATAAGAGATAGTGCGTGACTTCTTGACCTCAGGTTCTGTAGAGTTTCGGGTCCATTGGAACATCCTACAACTCACAGTGGCGTCATAACTGGGCAGATAACTGCTCAAAGCTCAATTTCGCCCTGTTTCGGGCCTCATAGCCGAGGGTGCTGACGGGTAAAAAATTCTCTGTGCATCAGAGATAGTACATGACTTCCTGGTCTAGGATTCTGTAGTGTTTCGGGTCCATCGGATCATCTTACAACCCACAGTGGGGGATTCATCACTGCGCGGACAACTTTTCAAACCTCGTTTTTGCCCTCTCCTCGGCCCCATAGCTGAGGGTGCTGACTGGTAATGAATTCTCTAGGCATCACCAATGGTACATAACCACTTGATCCAAGGTTCTGTAGAGATTCGGATCCATTGGAACATGCTACAACCCACAGTGGCGTCATAACTGGGCAGATAACTGCTGGAAGCTCGATTTTTCCCTGTTTCGGGCCTCATAGCCGAAGGTGCTGACTGGTAATAAATCCTCTGGGCATCAGAGATAGTACGTGACCACTTGATCTGAGGTTCTGTAGAGTTTCGGGTCCATTGGAATATCCTACGACTCACAGTGGCGTCATAACTGGGCAGATAACTGCTCACAGCCCGATTCCGCCCTGTTTTGGGCCCCATAGGCGAGGTTGCTGACTGGTAATGAATCCTCTGGGCATCAGATATAGTACGTGGCTACACGATCTAAGATTCTGTGGAGTTTCGGGTCCATTGGAACATCCTACAACTCACAGTGTCGTCATAACAGGGCAGATAACTGCTGAGAGCACGATTTCGCCGTGTTTCGGGCCTCATAGCCGAGGTTGCTGACTGGGAATGAATTCTCGGAGCGTCATCAATGGTACATAACCACTGTATCTAAGATTCTGTGGAGTTTTGGGTCCATTGGAACATCCTACAAGCCACAGTGGCGTCATAACTGGTCGGATAACTGCCCAAACGTCGTTTTTGCCCTCTTTTGGGCCCCATAGCCGAGGGTGATGACTGGTAATAAATTCTCTGGGTATCATCAAGGGTACATAACCACTTGATCTAAGGTTCTGTAGAGATTCGGGTCCATTGAAACAGGCTACAACCCACAGGGGCGTCATAACTGGAAGGTTAACTGCTGAAAGCTCGATTTTTCCCTTTTTCGGGCCTCATAGCCGACGGTGCTGACTGGTAATGAATCCTCTGGGCATCAGGGATAGTAGGCGACTACTTGAGCTGAGGTACTGTAGAGTTTCGGGTCCATTGGAATATCCTACAACTCACAGTGGCGTCGTAACTGGGCAGATAACTGCTCACAGCCCGATTCCGCCCTGTTTTGGGCCCCATAGGCGAGGGTGCTGACTGGTAATAAATCCTCTGGGCATCAGATATAGTACACGACTCCTCGATCTAAGATTCTGTGGAGTTTCGGGTCCATCGGAACATCCTACAACTCACAGTGGCGTCATAACAGGGCAGATAACTGCTCAAAGCTCGATTTCGCCCTGTTTCGGGCCTCATAGCCGAGATTGCTGACTGGTAATGAGATCTCAGGGCGTCATCAATGGTAAATAACCACTTGATCTAAGATTCTGTGGAGTTTCGGGTCCATTGGAACATCCTACAAGCCACAGTGGCGTCATAACTGGGCAGATAACTGCCCAAAGCTCGTTTTTGCCCTCTTTTGGGTCCCATAGCCGAGAGTGATGACTGGTAATGAATACTCTGGGCATCATCAATGGTACATAACCACTTGATCTGAGGTTCTGTAGAGTTTCGGGTCCATTGGAATATCCTACGACTCACAGTGGCGTCATAACTGGGCCGATAACTGCTCAAAGCTCGATTTCGCCCTGTTTTGGGCCCCATAGCCGAGGGTGCTGGCTGGGAATGAATCCTCTGGGCATCAGAGATAGTACGTGACTTCTTGATCTGAGGTTCTGTAGAGTTTCGGGTCCATTGGAACATCCTACAACTCACAGTGGGGTCATAACTGGGCAGATAACTGCCCAAAGCTCGATTTTGCCCTCTTTTCGGCCCCATAGCCGAGGGTGCTGACTGGTGATAAATCCTCTGGGCATCATCGATGGTACATAACCACTCCATCCAAGGTTCTGTAGAGTTTCGGGTCCATTGGAACATCCTACAACTCACAGTGGCGTCATAACTGGGCAGATAACTGCTCAAAGCTAAATTTCGCCCCGTTTTGGGCCTCATAGCCGAGGTTGCTGACTGGTAATAAATCCTCTGGGCATCATCAATGGTACATAACCACTTGATCTAAGATTTTGTGGAGTTTCGGGTCCATTGGGACATCCTACAACCCATAGTGGCGTCATAACTGGGCAGATAACTGCTCAAAGCTCGATTTTTCCTTGTTTCGGGCCTCATAGCCGAGGGAGCTGACTGGTAATGAACCCTCTGGGCATCATTGGTGGTACGTAACCACTTCATCCAAGGTTCTGTAGAGATTCGGGTCCATTGGAACATCCTTCACCTCACAGTGGGGTCATAACTGGGCAGATAACTGCCCAAATTTCGATTTTGCCCTCTTTTGGGGCCCATAGCCGAGGGTGCTGACTGGGAATCAATTCTCTGGGCATCATCAAAGGTACATAAGCACTTCATCCAAGGTTCTGTAAAGTTTCGGGTCCATCGGATCATCTTACCACACACAGTGGCGTCATCACTGCGCGGATAACTTCCCAAAGCTCGTTTTTGCCCTCTTTTGGGCCCCATAGCCGAGGGTGCTGACTGGTAATAAATTCTCTGGGCATCATCAATGGTAAATAACCACTTGATCCAAGGTTTTAAAGAGATTCGAGTCCATTGGATTAGGCTACAACCCACAGTGGCGTCATAACTGGGCAGATAACTGCTCGAAGCTCGATTTTTCCCTGTTTTGGGCCTCATAGCCGAGGGTGCTGACTCGGAATAAATTCTCTGGGCATCAGAGATAGTACGTGACTACTTGATCTAGGGTTCTGTAGAGTTTCGGGTCCATTGGAACATCCTACAACTCACAGTGGGGTCATAACTGGGCAGATAACTGCCCAAAGCTCGATTTTGCCCTCTTTTGGGCCCCATAGCCGAGGGTGCTGACTGGTGATAAATCCTCTGGGCATCATCAATGGTACATAACCACTTCATCTAAGGTTCTGTAGAGTCTCAGAGATAGTACGTAACTACTTGGTCTAGGGTTCTGTGGAGTTTCGGGTCGATTGGATCATCTTACAACCTACAGTGGCGTCATCACTGGGCAGATGACTGCTCAAAGCTCGATTTTTCCCTTTTTCGGGCCTCATAGCCGAGGGGGTTGACTCGTAATAAATTCTCTGGGCATCAGAGATAGTACGAGACTACTTGATCTAAGGTTCTGTAGAGTTTCAGGTCCATTGGATTATCCTACAACTCACAGTGGGGTCATAACTGAGCGGATAACTGCCCAGAGCTCGATTTCGCCCTCTTTTGGGCCCCATAGCCGAGGGTGCTGACTGGTGATAGATTCTCTGGGCATCATGAATAGCACATAACCACTTCATCTAAGGTTCTGTAGAGTTTCGGGTCCATTGGAACCCCCTATAACTCACAGTGGGGTCATAACTGGGCGGATCACTGCTCGAAGCTCGATTTCGCCCTGTTTTGGGCCTCATAGCCGAGTTCGCTGACTCGTGATAAATTCTCTCGGCGTCATCAATGGTACATAACCACTCGATCTGAGATTCTGTGGAGTTTCGGGTCCATTGGATTATCCTACAATTCACAGTGGGGTCATAACTGGGCAGATAACTGCTCAAAGCTCGATCTCGCCGTGTTTTGGGCCCCATGGACGAGGGTGCTGACTGGTAATCAATCCTCTGGGCATCAGAGATAGTACGTGACTACTTGACCTAAGTTTCTGTAGAATTTCGGGTCCATAGGAACATCCTACAACCCAATGTGGCGTCATAACTGGGCAGATAACGGCCCAAATTTCGTTTTTGCCCCCTTTTGGGCCCCATTGCCGAGGGTGCTGAATGGGAATAAATCTTCAGGGCATAAGAGATAGTGCGTGACTTCTTGACCTGAGGTTCTGTAGAGTTTCGGGTCCATTGGAACATCCTACAACTCACAGTGGCGTCATAACTGGGCAGATAACTGCTCAAAGCTCAATTTCGCCCTGTTTTGGGCCTCATAGCCGAGGGTGCTGACTGGGCATAAATTCTCTGGTCATCAGAGACAGTACGTAACTACTTGGTCTAGGGTTTTGTGGAGTTTCGGGTCCATTGAAACATCCTACAACTCACAGTGGGGTCATAACTTGGCAGATAACTGTCCAAAGCTCGATTTTGCCCTCTTTTGGGCCCCATAGCCGAGGGTGCTGACTGGTGATAAATTCTCTGGGCATCATCAATGGTACATCACCACTTATCTGAGGTTCTGTAGAGTTTCGGGTCCATTGGGATATCCTACAACTCACAGTGACGTCATAACTGGGCAGATAACTGCTCAAAGCTAAATTTCGCCCTGTTTTGGGCCTCATAGCCGAGGCTGCTGACTGGTAATAAATTCTCTGGGCATCATCAATGGTACATAACCACTTGATCTAGGGTTCTGTCGAGTTTTGGGTCCATTCGATCATCTTACAACCCACAGTGGCGTCATCACTGGGCAGATGACTGCTCAAAGCTCGATTTTTCGCTGTTTCGGGCCTCATGGCCGATGGTGCTGACTGGTTATAAATTCTCTGGGCATCATAGACAGTACGTGACTTTTTGGTCTAGGATTCTGTAGTGTTTTGGGTCCATCGGATCATCTCACAACCCACAGTGGCGTCATCACTGCGCGGATAACTGCCCAAAGCTCGATTTTGCCCTCTTTTGGGCCCCATAGCCGAGGTCGCTGACTGGTAATAAATTCTCTGGGCATCATCGATGGTACATAGCCACTTCGACTAAGGTTCTGTAGAGTTTTGGGTCCATTGGAACATCCTACGACTCACAGTGGCGTCATTACTGGGCAGATAACTGCTCAAAGCTCGATTCTCCCTGTTTCGGGCCCCATAGCCGAGGGTGCTGACTGGTAATAAATCCTCAGGGCATCAGAGATAGTACGTGACTTTTTGATCTAGGGTTCTGTAGAGTTTCGGGTCCATCAGAACATCTTACAACCCACAGTGGCGTCATCACTGGGCAGATAACTGCTCAAAGCTCGATTTCGCCCTGTTTCGGGCCTCATAGCCGAGGTTGCTGACTCGTAATAAATTTTCTGGGCATCAGAGATAGTACGTGACTACTTAATCTAAGGTTCTGTAGAGTTTCGGGTCCATTGGAACATCCTACAACTCACAGTGGCGTCATAACTGGGCAGATAACTGCTCAAAGCTCGATCTCGCCCTGTTTTGGGCCCCATGGACGAGGTTGCTGACTCGTAATGAATTCTCTGGGCATCAGAGATAGTACGTGACTACTTGATCTAAGGTTCTGTAGAGTTTCGGGTCCATTGGAACATCCTACAACTCACAGTGGGGTCATAACTGGGCAGATAACTGTCCAAAGCTCGATTTTGCCCTCTTTTGGGCCCCATAGCCGAGGGTGCTGACTGGGATTAAATCCTCAGGGCATCAGAGATAGTACTTGGTTTTTTGATCTAGGGTTCTGTAGAGTTTCGGGTCCATCAGAACATCCTACAACCCACAGTGGCGTCATAACTGGGCAGATAACTGCTCAAAGCTGAATTTCGCCCTGTTTTGGGCCTCATAGCCGAGGCTGCTGACTGGTAATAAATTCTCTGGGCATCATTGACAGTACGTGATTTTTTGGTCTAGGATTCTGTAGTGTTTTGGGTCCATCGGATCATCTTACAACCCACAGTGAAGTCATCACTGCGCGGATAACTGCCCAAAGCTCGATTGTGCCCTCTTTTGGGCCCCATAGCCGAGGTTGCTGACTGGTAATAAATTTTCTGGGCATCATCGATGGTACATAGCCACTTCATCTAAGGTTCTGTAGAGTTTTGGGTCCATTGGAACATCTTACAACTCACAGCGACGTCATAACTGGGCAGATAACTGCTCAAAGCTCGATTCTCCCTGTTTCGGGCCCCATAGCCGAGGGTGCTGACTGGTAATAGATCCTCAGGGCATCAGAGATAGTACGTGACTTTTTGATCTAGGGTTCTGTAGAGTTTCGGGTCCATCAGAACATCCTACAACCCACAGTGGCGTCATAACTGGGCAGATAACTGCTCAAAGCTAAATTTCGCCCTGTTTTGGGCCTCATAGCCGAGGCTGCTGACTGGTGATAAATTCTCTGGGCATCATCAATGGTACATAACCACTTGATCTAGGGTTCTGTCGAGTTTCGGGTCCATCAGAACATCTTACAACCCACAGTGGCGTCATCACTGGGCAGATAACTGCTCAAAGCTCGATTTCGCCCTGTTTCGGGCCTCATAGCCGAGGTTGCTGACTCGTAATAGATTTTCTGGGCATCGGAGATAGTACGTGACTACTTGATCTAAGGTTCTGTAGAGTTTCGGGTCCATTGGAACATCCTACAACTCACAGTGGCGTCATTACTGGGCAGATAACTGCTCAAAGCTCGATTCTCCCTGTTTCGGGCCCCATAGCCGAGGGTGCTGACTGGTAATAAATCCTCAGGGCATCAGAGATAGTACGTGACTTTTTGATCTAGGGTTCTGTGGAGTTTCGGGTCCATCAGAACATCCTACAACTCACAGTGGCGCCATAACTGGGCAGATAACTGCTCAAAGCTCGATCTCGCCCTGTTTTGGGCCCCATGGACGAGGTTGTTGACTCGTAATGAATCCTCTGGGCATCAGAGATAGTACGTGACTACTTGATCTAAGGTTCTGTAGAGTTTCGGGTCCATTGGAACATCCTACAACTCACAGTGGGGTCATAACTGGGCAGATAACTGTCCAATGCTCGATTTCGCCCTCTTTTGGGCCCCATAGCCGAGGGTGCTGACTGGGATTAAATCCTCAGGGCATCAGAGATAGTACGTAACTTCTTGATCTGGGGTTCTGTAGAGTTTCGGGTCCATCAGAACATCCTACAACCCACAGTGGCGTCATAACTGGGCAGATAACTGCTCAAAGCTAAATTTCGCCCTGTTTTGGGCCTCATAGCCGAGGCTGCTGACTGGTAATAAATTCTCTGGGCATCATCAATAGTACATAACCACTTGATCTAGGGTTCTGTCGAGTTTCGGGTCCATCAGAACATCCTACAACCCACAGTGGCGTCAAAACTGGGCAGATAACTGCTCAAAGCTAAATTTCGCCCTGTTTTGGGTCTCATAGCCGAGGCTGCTGACTGGTAATAAATTCTCTGGGCATCAGAGATAGTACGTGAATACTTGATCTAAGGTTCTGTAGAGTTTCGGGTCCATTGGAACATCCTACAACTCACAGTGGGGTCATAACTGGGCAGATAACTGTCCAAAGCTCGATTTTACCCTCTTTTGGGCCCCATAGCCGAGGGTGCTGACTGGGATTAAATCCTCAGGGCATCAGAGATAGTACGTGACTTTTTGATCTAGGGTTCTGTCGAGTTTCGGGTCCATCAGAACATCTTACAACCCACAGTGGCGTCATCACTGGGCAGATAACTGCTCAAAGCTCGATTTCGCCCTGTTTCGGGCCTCATAGCCGAGGTTGCTGACTCGTAATAAATTTTCTGGGCATCAGAGATAGTACGTGACTACTTGATCTAAGGTTCTGTAGAGTTTCGGGTCCATTGGAACATCCTACAACTCACAGTGGCGTCATTACTGGGCAGATAACTGCTCAAAGCTCGATTCTCCCTGTTTCGGGCCCCATAGCCGAGGGTGCTGACTGGTAATGAATCCTCAGGGCATCAGAGATAGTACGTCATTTTTTGATCTAGGGTTCTGTAGAGTTTCGGTTCCATCAGAACATCCTACAACTCACAGTGGCGTCATAACTGGGCAGATAACTGCTCAGAGCTCGATCTCGCCCTGTTTTGGGCCCCATGGACGAGGTTGCTGACTCGTAATGAATTCTCTGGGCATCAGAGATAGTACGTGAATACTTGATCTAAGGTTCTGTAGAGTTTCGGGTCCATTGGAACATCCTACAACTCACAGTGGGGTCATAACTGGGCAGATAACTGTCCAAAGCTCGATTTTACCCTCTTTTGGGCCCCATAGCCGAGGGTGCTGACTGGGATTAAATCCTCAGGGCATCAGAGATAGGACGTGACTTTTTGATCTAGGGTCCTGTAGAGTTTCGGGTCCATCAGAACATCCTACAACCCACAGTGGCGTCATAACTGGGCAGATAACTGCTCAAAGCTAAATTTCGCCCTGTTTTGGGCCTCATAGCCGAGGCTGCTGACTGGTAATAAATTCTCTGGGCATCATAGACAGTACGTAACTTTTTGGTCTAGGATTCTGTAGTGTTTTGGGTCCATCGGATCATCTTACAACCCACAGTGGCGTCATCACTGCGCGGATAACTGCCCAGAGCTCGATTTTGCCCTCTTTTGGGCCCCATAGCCGAGGTCGCTGACTGGTAATAAATTCTCTGGGCATCATCGATGTCACATAGCCACTTCATCTAAGGTTCTGTAGAGTTTTGGGTCCATTGGAACATCCTACAACTCACAGTGACGTCATAACTGGGCAGATAACTGCTCAAAGCTCGATCTCGCCCTGTTTTGGGCCCCATGGACGAGGGTGCTGACTGGTAATCAATCTTCTGGGCATCAGAGATAGTACGTGACTACTTGACCTAAGTTTTTGTAGAATTTCGGGTCCATAGGAACATCCTACAACCCAATGTGGCGTCATAACTGGGCAGATAACGGCCCAAATTTCGTTTTTGCCCCCTTCTGGGCCCCATTGCCGAGGGTGCTGACTGGGAATAAATCCTCAGGGCATAAGAGATAGTACGTGACTTTTTGATCTAGGGTTCTGTAGAGTTTCGGGTCCATCAGAACATCCTACAACTCACAGTGGCGTCATAACTGGGCAGATAACTGCTCAAAGCTCGATCTCTCCCTGTTTCGGGCCCCATAGCCGAGGGTGCTGACTGGTAATAAATCCTCAGGGCATCAGAGATAGTACGTGACTTTTTGATCTAGGGTTCTGTAGAGTTTCGGGTCCATCAGAACATCCTACAACCCACAGTGGGGTCATAACTGGGCAGATAACTGCTCAAAGCTAAATTTCGCCCTGTTTTGGGCCTCATAGCCGAGGCTGCTGACTGGTAATAAACTCTCTGGGCATCATCAATGGTACATAACCACTTGATCTAGGGTTCTGTCGAGTTTCGGGTCCATCAGAACATCTTACAACCCACAGTGGCGTCATCACTGGGCAGATAACTGCTCAAAGCTCGATTTCGCCCTGTTTCGGGCCTCATAGCCGAGGTTGCTGACTCGTAATAAATTTTCTGGGCATCAGAGATAGTACGTGACTACTTGATCTGAGGTTCTGTAGAGTTTCGGGTCCATTGGAACATCCTACAACCCAATGTGGCGTCATAACTGGGCAGATAACGGCCCAAATTTCGTTTTTGCCCCCTTTTGGGCCCCATTGCCGAGGGTGCTGACTGGGAATAAATCCTCAGGGCATAAGAGATAGTACGTGACTTTTTGATCTAGGGTTCTGTAGAGTTTCGGGTCCATCAGAACATCCTACAACTCACAGTGGCGTCATAACTGGGCAGATAACTGCTCAAAGCTCGATTCTCCCTGTTTCGGGCCCCATAGCCGAGGGTGCTGACTGGGATTAAATCCTCAGGGCATCAGAGATAGTACGTGACTTTTTGATCTAGGGTTCTGTAGAGTCTCGGGTCCATCAGAACATCCTACAACTCACAGTGGCGTCATAACTGGGCAGATAACTGCTCAAAGCTCGATTCTCCCTGTTTCGGGCCCCATAGCCGAGGGTGCTGACTGGGATTAAATCCTCAGGGCATCAGAGATAGTACGTGACTTTTTGATCTAGGGTTCTGTAGAGTTTCGGGTCCATCAGAACATCCTACAACCCACAGTGGCGTCATAACTGGGCAGATAACTGCTCAAAGCTAAATTTCGCCCTGTTTTGGAACTCATAGCCGAGGCTGCTGACTGGTAATAAATTCTCTGGGCATCATCAATGGTACATAACCACTTGATCTAGGGTTCTGTCGAGTTTCGGGTCCATTCGATCATCTTACAACCCACAGTGGCGTGATCACTGGGCAGATGACTGCTCAAAGCTCGCTCTTTCGCTGTTTCGGGCCTCATGGCCGATGGTGCTGACTGGAAATAAATTCTCTGGGCATCATAGACAGTACGTGACTTCTTGGTCTAGGATTCTGTAGTGTTTCGGGTCCATCGGATTATCTTACAACCCACAGTGGCGTCATCACTGCGCGGATAACTGCCCAAAGCTCGATTTTGCCCTCTTTTGGGCCCCATAGCCGAGGTCGCTGACTGGTAATAAATTCTCTGGGCATCATCGATGTTACATAGCCACTTCATCTAAGGTTCTGTGGAGTTTTGGGTCCATTGGAACATCCTACAACTCACAGTGGGGTCATAACTGGGCAGATAACTGCTCAAAGCTCGATTCTCCCTGTTTCGGGCCCGATAGCCGAGGGTGCTGACTGGTAATTAATCCTCAGGGCATCAGAGATAGTACGTGACTTCTCGATCTAGGGTTCTGTAGAGTTTCGGGTCCATCAGAACATCCTACAACTCACAGTGGCGTCATAACTGGGCAGATAACTGCTCAAAGCTCGATCCTTCGCTATTTCGGGCCTCATAGCCGAGGGTGCTGACTGGTCATAAATTCTCTGGGCATCAGAGATAGAACGTGACTACTTGCTCTAGGGTTCTGTGGAGTTTCGGGTCCATTGGATCATCTTACAACCCACAGTGGCGTCATCACTGGGCAGATAACTGCCCAGAGCTCGATTTTTCCCTCTTTTTGGCCCCATAGCCGAGGGTGCTGACTGGTAATAAATTCTCTGGGCAACACCAATGGTACATAACCACTTCATCTAAGGTTCTGTAGAGTTTCGGGTCCATTGGAACATCCTACAACTCACAGTGTCGTCATAACTGGGCAGATAACTGCTCAAAGCTAATCTTCGCCCTGTTTTGGGCCTCATAGCCGAGGGTGCTGACTGGGCATAAATTCTCTGGGCATCAGAGACAGTACGTAACTACTTGGTCTAGGGTTTTGTGGAGTTTCGGGTCCATTGGAACATCCTACAACTCACAGTGGCGTCATAACTGGGCAGATAACTGCTCAAAGCTCGATCTCGCCCTGTTTTGGGCCCCATGGACGAGGGTGCTGACTGGTAATCAATCCTCTGGGCATCAGAGATAGTACGTGACTTTTTGATCTAGGGTTCTGTGGAGTTTCGGGTCCATCAGAACATCCTACAACTCACAGTGGCGCCATAACTTGGCAGATAACTGCTCAAAGCTCGATCTCGCCCTGTTTTGGGCCCCATGGACGAGGTTGTTGACTCGTAATGAATCCTCTGGGCATCAGAGATAGTACGTGACTACTTGATCTAAGGTTCTGTAGAGTTTCGGGTCCATTGGAACATCCTACAACTCACAGTGGGGTCATAACTGGGCAGATAACTGTCCAATGCTCGATTTTGCCCTCTTTTGGGCCCCATAGCCGAGGGTGCTGACTGGGATTAAATCCTCAGGGCATCAGAGATAGTACGTAACTTCTTGATCTGGGGTTCTGTAGAGTTTCGGGTCCATCAGAACATCCTACAACCCACAGTGGCGTCATAACTGGGCAGATAACTGCTCAAAGCTAAATTTCGCCCTGTTTTGGGCCTCATAGCCGAGGCTGCTGACTGGTAATAAATTCTCTGGGCATCATCAATAGTACATAACCACATGATCTAGGGTTCTGTCGAGTTTCGGGTCCATCAGAACATCCTACAACCCACAGTGGCGTCAAAACTGGGCAGATAACTGCTCAAAGCTAAATTTCGCCCTGTTTTGGGCCTCATAGCCGAGGCTGCTGACTGGTAATAAATTCTCTGGGCATCAGAGATAGTACGTGAATACTTGATCTAAGGTTCTGTAGAGTTTCGGGTCCATTGGAACATCCTACAACTCACAGTGGGGTCATAACTGGGCAGATAACTGTCCAAAGCTCGATTTTACCCTCTTTTGGGCCCCATAGCCGAGGGTGCTGACTGGGATTAAATCCTCAGGGCATCAGAGATAGTACGTGACTTTTTGATCTAGGGTTCTGTCGAGTTTCGGGTCCATCAGAACATCTTACAACCCACAGTGGCGTCATCACTGGGCAGATAACTGCTCAAAGCTCGATTTCGCCCTGTTTCGGGCCTCATAGCCGAGGTTGCTGACTCGTAATAAATTTTCTGGGCATCAGAGATAGTACGTGACTACTTGATCTAAGGTTCTGTAGAGTTTCGGGTCCATTGGAACATCCTACAACTCACAGTGGCGTCATTACTGGGCAGATAACTGCTCAAAGCTCGATTCTCCCTGTTTCGGGCCCCATAGCCGAGGGTGCTGACTGGTAATGAATCCTCAGGGCATCAGAGATAGTACGTGACTTTTTGATCTAGGGTTCTGTAGAGTTTCGGTTCCATCAGAACATCCTACAACTCACAGTGGCGTCATAACTGGGCAGATAACTGCTCAGAGCTCGATCTCGCCCTGTTTTGGGCCCCATGGACGAGGTTGCTGACTCGTAATGAATTCTCTGGGCATCAGAGATAGTACGTGAATACTTGATCTAAGGTTCTGTAGAGTTTCGGGTCCATTGGAACATCCTACAACTCACAGTGGGGTCATAACTGGGCAGATAACTGTCCAAAGCTCGATTTTACCCTCTTTTGGGCCCCATAGCCGAGGGTGCTGACTGGGATTAAATCCTCAGGGCATCAGAGATAGGACGTGACTTTTTGATCTAGGGTCCTGTAGAGTTTCGGGTCCATCAGAACATCCTACAACCCACAGTGGCGTCATAACTGGGCAGATAACTGCTCAAAGCTAAATTTCGCCCTGTTTTGGGCCTCATAGCCGAGGCTGCTGACTGGTAATAAATTCTCTGGGCATCATAGACAGTACGTAACTTTTTGGTCTAGGATTCTGTAGTGTTTTGGGTCCATCGGATCATCTTACAACCCACAGTGGCGTCATCACTGCGCGGATAACTGCCCAGAGCTCGATTTTGCCCTCTTTTGGGCCCCATAGCCGAGGTCGCTGACTGGTAATAAATTCGCTGGGCATCATCGATGTCACATAGCCACTTCATCTAAGGTTCTGTAGAGTTTTGGGTCCATTGGAACATCCTACAACTCACAGTGACGTCATAACTGGGCAGATAACTGCTCAAAGCTCGATCTCGCCCTGTTTTGGGCCCCATGGACGAGGGTGCTGACTGGTAATCAATCTTCTGGGCATCAGAGATAGTACGTGACTACTTGACCTAAGTTTTTGTAGAATTTCGGGTCCATAGGAACATCCTACAACCCAATGTGGCGTCATAACTGGGCAGATAACGGCCCAAATTTCGTTTTTGCCCCCTTCTGGGCCCCATTGCCGAGGGTGCTGACTGGGAATAAATCCTCAGGGCATAAGAGATAGTACGTGACTTCTTGATCTAGGGTTCTGTAGAGTTTCGGGTCCATCAGAACATCCTACAACTCACAGTGGCGTCATAACTGGGCAGATAACTGCTCAAAGCTCGATCTCTCCCTGTTTCGGGCCCCATAGCCGAGGGTGCTGACTGGTAATAGATCCTCAGGGCATCAGAGATAGTACGTGACTTTTTGATCTAGGGTTCTGTAGAGTTTCGGGTCCATCAGAACATCCTACAACCCACAGTGGGGTCATAACTGGGCAGATAACTGCTCAAAGCTAAATTTCGCCCTGTTTTGGGCCTCATAGCCGAGGCTGCTGACTGGTAATAAACTCTCTGGGCATCATCAATGGTACATAACCACTTGATCTAGGGTTCTGTCGAGTTTCGGGTCCATCAGAACATCTTACAACCCACAGTGGCGTCATCACTGGGCAGATAACTGCTCAAAGCTCGATTTCGCCCTGTTTCGGGCCTCATAGCCGAGGTTGCTGACTCGTAATAAATTTTCTGGGCATCAGAGATAGTACGTGACTACTTGATCTAAGGTTCTGTAGAGTTTCGGGTCCATTGGAACATCCTACAACCCAATGTGGCGTCATAACTGGGCAGATAACGGCCCAAATTTCGTTTTTGCCCCCTTTTGGGCCCCATTGCCGAGGGTGCTGACTGGGAATAAATCCTCAGGGCATAAGAGATAGTACGTGACTTTTTGATCTAGGGTTCTGTAGAGTTTCGGGTCCATCAGAACATCCTACAACTCACAGTGGCGTCATAACTGGGCAGATAACTGCTCAAAGCTCGATTCTCCCTGTTTCGGGCCCCATAGCCGAGGGTGCTGACTGGGATTAAATCCTCAGGGCATCAGAGATAGTACGTGACTTTTTGATCTAGGGTTCTGTAGAGTTTCGGGTCCATCAGAACATCCTACAACCCACAGTGGCGTCATAACTGGGCAGATAACTGCTCAAAGCTAAATTTCGCCCTGTTTTGGAACTCATAGCCGAGGCTGCTGACTGGTAATAAATTCTCTGGGCATCATCAATGGTACATAACCACTTGATCTAGGGTTCTGTCGAGTTTCGGGTCCATTCGATCATCTTACAACCCACAGTGGCGTGATCACTGGGCAGATGACTGCTCAAAGCTCGCTCTTTCGCTGTTTCGGGCCTCATGGCCGATGGTGCTGACTGGAAATAAATTCTCTGGGCATCATAGACAGTACGTGACTTTTTGGTCTAGGGTTCTGTAGAGTTTCGGGTCCATCAGAACATCCTACAACCCACAGTGGCGTCATAACTGGGCAGATAACTGTCCAAAGCTCGATTTTGCCCTCTTTTGGGCCCCATAGCCGAGGTCGCTGACTGGTAATAAATTCTCTGGGCATCATCGATGGTACATAGCCACTTCATCTAAGGTTCTGTAGAGTTTTGGGTCCATTGGAACATCCTACAACTCACAGTGGCGTCATCACTGGGCAGATGACTGCTCAAAGCTCGATTCTTCGCTGTTTCGGGCCTCATGGCCGATGGTGCTGACTGGTAATAAATCCTCTGGGCATCATAGACAGTACGTGACTTTTTGGTCTAGGATTCTGTAGTGTTTTGGGTCCATCGGATCATCTTACAACCCAAAGTGGCGTCATCACTGCGCGGATAACTGCCCAAAGCTCGATTTTGCCCTCTTTTGGGCCCCATAGCCGAGGTCGCTGACTGGTAATAAATTCTCTGGGCATCATCGATGGTACATAGCCACTTCATCTAAGGTTCTGTAGAGTTTTGGGTCCATTGGAACATCCTACAACTCACAGTGGCGTCATAACTGGGCAGATAACTGCTCAAAGCTCGATTCTCCCTGTTTCGGGCCCCATAGCCGAGGGTGCTGACTGGGATTAAATCCTCAGGGCATCAGAGATAGTACGTGACTTTTTGGTCTAGGGTTCTGTAGAGTTTCGGGCCATCAGAACATCTTACAACCCACAGTGGCGTCATCACTGGGCAGATAACTGCTCAAAGCTCGATTTCGCCCTGTATCGGGCCTCATAGCCAAGGTTGCTGACTCGTAATGAATTCTCTGGGCATCAGAGATAGTACGTGACTACTTAATCTAAGGTTCTGTAGAGTTTCGGGTCCATTGGAACATCCTACAACTCACAGTGGGGTCATAACTGGGCAGATAACTGTCCAAAGCTCGATTTTGCCCTCTTTTGGGCCCCGTAGCCGAGGTTGCTGACTGGGATTAAATCCTCAGGGCATAAGAGATAGTACGTGACTACTTGATCTAAGGTTCTGTAGAGTTTCGGGTCCATTGGAACATCCTACAACTCACAGTGGGGTCATAACTGGGCAGATAACTGTCCAATGCTCGATTTTGCCCGCTTTTGGGCCCCATAGCCGAGGGTGCTGACTGGGATTAAATCCTCAGGGCATAAGAGATAGTGCGTTACTTCTTGACCTGAGGTTCTGTAGAGTTTCGGGTCCATCAGAACATCCTACAACCCACAGTGGCGTCATAACTGGGCAGATAACTGCTCAAAGCTAAATTTCGCCCTGTTTTGGGCCTCATAGCCGAGGCTGCTGACTGGTCATAAATTCTCTGGGCATCATAGATAGTACGTGATTTTTTGGTCTAGGATTCTGTAGTGTTTTGGGTCCATCGGATCATCTTACAACCCACAGTGGCGTCATCACTGCGCGGATAACTGCCCAAAGCTCGATTTTGCCCTCTTTTGGGCCCCATAGCCGAGGTCGCTGACTGGTAATGAATTCTCTGGGCATCAGAGATAGTACGTGACTTTTTGATCTAGGGTTCTGTAGAGTTTCGGGTCCATCAGAACATCCTACAACTCACAGTGGCGTCATAACTGGGCAGATAACTGCTCAAAGCTCGATTCTCCCTGTTTCGGGCCCCTCAGCCGAGGGTGCTGACTGGGATTAAATCCTCAGGGCATCAGAGATAGTACGTGACATTTTGATCTAGGGTTCTGTAGAGTTTCGGGTCCATCAGAACATCCTACAACCCATAGTGGCGTCATAACTGGGCAGATAACTGCTCAAAGCTAAATTTCGCCCTGTTTTGGAACTCATAGCCGAGGCTGCTGACTGGTAATAAATTCTCTGGGCATCATCAATGGTACATAACCACTTGATCTAGGGTTCTGTCGAGTTTCGGGTCCATTCGATCATCTTACAACCCACAGTGGCGTGATCACTGGGCAGATGACTGCTCAAAGCTCGCTCTTTCGCTGTTTCGGGCCTCATGGCCGATGGTGCTGACTGGTAATAAATTCTCTGGGCATCATAGACAGTACGTGACTTCTTGGTCTAGGATTCTGTAGTGTTTTGGGTCCATCGGATCATCTTACAACCCACAGTGGAGTCATCACTGCGCGGATAACTGCCCAAAGCTCGATTTTGCCCTCTTTTGGGCCCCATAGCCGAGGTCGCTGACTGGTAATAAATTCTCTGGGCATCATAGATAGTACGTGATTTTTTGGTCTAGGATTCTGTAGTGTTTTGGGTCCATTGGAACATCCTACAACTCACAGTGACGTCATAACTGGGCAGATAACTGTCCAAAGCTCGATTTTGCCCTCTTTTGGGCCCCATAGCCGAGGGTGCTGACTGGGATTAAATCCTCAGGGCATCAGAGATAGTACGTGACTTTTTGATCTAGGGTTCTGTAGAGTTTCGGGTCCATCAGAACATCCTACAACCCACAGTGGCGTCATAACTGGGCAGATAACTGCTCAAAGCTAAATTTCGCCCTGTTTTGGGCCACATAGCCGAGGTCGCTGACTGGGCATAAATTCTCTGGGCATCAGAGACAGTACGTAACTACTTGGTCTAGGGTTTTGTGGAGTTTCGGGTCCATTGGAACATCCTACAACTCACAGTGGGGTCATAACTGGGCAGATAACTGCTCAAAGCTAAATTTCGCCCTGTTTTGGGCCTCATAGCCGAGGCTGCTGACTGGTAATAAATTCTCTGGGCGTCATCAATGGTACATAACCACTTGATCTAGGGTTCTGTCGAGTTTCGGGTCCATTCGATCATCTTACAACCCACAGTGGCGTCATCACTAGGCAGATGACTGCTCAAAGCTCGATTTTTCGCTGTTTCGGGCCTCATGGCCGATGGTGCTGGCTGGGAATAAATTCTCTGGGCATCATAGACAGTACGTGACTTCCTGGTCTAGGATTCTGTAGTGTTTTGGGTCCATCGGATCATCTTACAACCCACAGTGGCGTCATCACTGCGCGGATAACTGCCCAAAGCTCGATTTTGCCCTCTTTCGGGCCCCATAGCCGAGGTCGCTGACTGGTAATGAATTCTCTGGGCATCAGAGATAGTACGTGACTACTTGATCTAAGGTTCTGTGGAGTTTCGGGTCCATTGGAACATCCTACAACTCACAGTGGGGTCATAACTGGGCAGATAACTGTCCAAAGCTCGATTTTGCCCTCTTTTGGGCCCCATAGCCGAGGGTGCTGTTTGGGATTAAATCCTCAGGGCATCAGAGATAGTACGTGACTTTTTGATCTAGGGTTCTGTAGAGTTTCGGGTCCATCAGAACATCCTACAACCCACAGTGGCGTCATAACTGGGCAGATAACTGCTCAAAGCTCAATTTCGCCCTGTTTTGGGCCTCATGGCCGATGGTGCTGGCTGGTAATGAATTCTCTGGGCATCATAGACAGTACGTGACTTTCTGGTCTAGGATTCTGTAGTGTTTTGGGTCCATCGGATCATCTTACAACCCACAGTGGCGTCATCACTGCGCGGATAACTGCCCAAAGCTCGATTTTGCCCTCTTTTGGGCCCCATAGCCGAGGTCGCTGACTGGTAATAAATTCTCTGGGCATCATCGATGGTACATAGCCACTTCATCCAAGGTTCTGTAGAGTTTTGGGTCCATTGGAACATCCTACAACTCACAGTGGCGTCATAACTGGGCAGATAACTGCTCAAAGCTCGATTCTCCCTGTTTCGGGCCCCATAGCCGAGGGTGCTGACTGGGATTAAATCCTCAGGGCATCAGAGATAGTACGTGACTTTCTGATCTAGGGTTCTGTAGAGTTTCGGGTCCATCAGAACATCTTACAACCCACAGTGGCGTCATCACTGGGCAGATAACTGCTCAAAGCTCGATTTCGCCCTGTTTCGGGCCTCATAGCCGAGGTTGCTGACTCGTAATAAATTCTCTGGGCATCAGAGATAGTACGTGACTACTTGATCTAAGGTTCTGTAGAGTTTCGGGTCCATTGGAACATCCTACAACTCACAGTGGGGTCATAACTGGGCAGATAACTGTCCAAAGCTCGATTTTGCCCTCTTTTGGGCCCCATAGCCGAGGGTGCTGACTGGTGATAAATTCTCTGGGCATCATCAATGGTACATCACCACTTATCTAAGGTTCTGTAGAGTTTCGGGTCCATTGGAATATCCTAGAACTCACAGTGGCGTCATAACTGAGCAAATAACTGCTAAAAGCTAAATTTCGCCCTGTTTTGGGCCTCATAGCCGAGGCTGCTGACTGGTAATAAATTCTCTGGGCGTCATCAATGGTACATAACCACTTGATCTAGGGTTCTGTCGAGTTTCGGGTCCATTCGATCATCTTACAACCCACAGTGGCGTCATCACTGGGCAGATGACTGCTCAAAGCTCGATTTTTCGCTGTTTCGGGCCTCATGGCCGATGGTGCTGGCTGGTAATAAATTCTCTGGGCATCATAGACAGTACGTGACTTCCTGGTCTAGGATTCTGTAGTGTTTTGGGTCCATCGGATCATCTTACAACCCACAGTGGCGTCATCACTGCGCGGATAACTGCCCAAAGCTCGATTTTGCCCTCTTTCGGGCCCCATAGCCGAGGTCGCTGACTGGTAATAAATTCTCTGGGCATCAGAGATAGTACGTGACTACTTGATCTAAGGTTCTGTAGAGTTTCGGGTCCATTGGAACATCCTACAACTCACAGTGGGGTCATAACTGGGCAGATAACTGTCCAAAGCTCGATTTTGCCCTCTTTTGGGCCCCATAGCCGAGGGTGCTGACTGGGATTAAATCCTCAGGGCATCAGAGATAGTACGTGACTTTTTGATCTAGGGTTCTGTAGAGTTTCGGGTCCATCAGAACATCCTACAACCCACAGTGGCGTCATAACTGGGCAGATAACTGCTCAAAGCTAAATTTCGCCCTGTTTTGGGCCTCATAGCCGAGGGTGCTGACTGGGCATAAATTCTCTGGGCATCAGAGACAGTACGTGACTTCTTGATCTAGGGTTCTGTAGAGTTTCGGGTCCATCAGAACATCTTACAACCCACAGTGGCGTCATCACTGGGCAGATAACTGCTCAAAGCTCGATTTCGCCCTGTTTCGGGCCTCATAGCCGAGGTTGCTGACTCGTAATAAATTCTCTGGGCATCAGAGATAGTATGTGACTACTTGATCTAAGGTTCTGTAGAGTTTCGGGTCCATTGGAACATCCTACAACTCACAGTGGGGTCATAACTGGGCAGATAACTATCCAAAGCTCGATTTTGCCCTCTTTTGGGCCCCATAGCCGAGGTCGCTGACTGGTAATAAATTCTCTGGGCATCATCGATGGTACATAGCCACTTCATCTAAGGTTCTGTAGAAATTTGGGTCCATTGGAACATCCTACAACTCACAGTGGCGTCATAACTGGGCAGATAACGGCCCAAATTTCGTTTTTGCCCCCTTTTGGGCCCCATTGCCGAGGGTGCTGACTGGGAATAAATCCTCAGGGCATAAAAGATAGTGCGGGACTTCTTGACCTGAGGTTCTGTAGAGTTTCGGGTCCATTGGAACATCCTACAACTCACAGTGGGGTCATAACTGGGCAGATAACTATCCAAAGCTCGATTTTGCCCTCTTTTGGGCCCCATAGCCGAGGTCGCTGACTGGTAATAAATTCTCTGGGCATCATCGATGGTACATAGCCACTTCATCTAAGGTTCTGTAGAAATTTGGGTCCATTGGAACATCCTACAACTCACAGTGGCGTCATAACTGGGCAGATAACTGCTCAAAGCTCGATTCTCCCTGTTTCGGGCCCCATAGCCGAGGGTGCTGACTGGGATTAAATCCTCAGGGCATCAGAGATAGTACGTGACTTTTTGATCTAGGGTTCTGTAGAGTTTCGGGTCCATCAGAACATCTTACAACCCACAGTGGCGTCATCACTGGGCAGATAACTGCTCAAAGCTCGATTTCGCCCTGTTTCGGGCCTCATAGCCGAGGTTGCTGACTCGTAATAAATTCTCTGGGCATCAGAGATAGTACGTGACTACTTGATCTAAGGTTCTGTAGAGTTTCGGGTCCATTGGAACATCCTACAACTCACAGTGGGGTCATAACTGGGCAGATAACTGTCCAAAGCTCGATTTTGCCCTCTTTTGGGCCCCATAGCCGAGGGTGCTGACTGCTGATAAATTCTCTGGGCATCATCAATGGATCATCACCACTTATCTAAGGTTCTGTAGAGTTTCGGGTCCATTGGAATATCCTAGAACTCACAGTGGCGTCATAACTGGGCAGATAACTGCTAAAAGCTAAATTTCGCCCTGTTTTGGGCCTCATAGCCGAGGCTGCTGACTGGTAATAAATTCTCTGGGCGTCATCAATGGTACATAACCACTTGATCTAGGGTTCTGTCGAGTTTCGGGTCCATTCGATCATCTCACAACCCACAGTGGCGTCATCACTGGGCAGATGACTGCTCAAAGCTCGATTTTTCGCTGTTTCGGGCCTCATGGCCGATGGTGCTGGCTGGTAATAAATTCTCTGGGCATCATAGACAGTACGTAACTTCCTGGTCTAGGATTCTGTAGTGTTTTGGGTCCATCGGATCATCTTACAACCCACAGTGGCGTCATCACTGCGCGGATAACTGCCCAAAGCTCGATTTTGCCCTCTTTTGGGCCCCATAGCCGAGGTCGCTGACTGGTAATAAATTCTCTGGGCATCATCAATGTTACATTGCCACTTCATCTAAGGTTCTGTAGAGTTTTGGGTCCATTGGAACATCCTACAACTCACAGTGACGTCATAACTGGGCAGATAACTGCTCAAAGCTCGATTCTCCCTGTTTCGGGCCCCATAGCCGAGGGTGCTGACTGGTAATAAATCCTCAGGGCATCAGAGATAGTACGTGACTTTTTGATCTAGGGTTCTGTAGAGTTTCGGGTCCATCAGAACATCCTACAACTCACAGTGGCGTCATAACTGGGCAGATAACTGCTCAAAGCTCGATCTCCTCCTGTTTTGGGCCCCATGGACGAGGTCGCTGACTGGTAATCAATCCTCTGGGCATCAGAGATAGTACGTGACTACTTGACCTAAGTTTCTGTGGAATTTCGGGTCCATAGGAACATCCTACAACTCACAGTGGCGTCATAACTGGGCAGGTAACTGCTCAAAGCTCAATTTCGCCCTGTTTTGGGCCTCATAGCCGAGGGTGCTGACTGGGCATAAATTCTCTGGGCATCAGAGACAGTACGTAACTACTTGGTCTAGGGTTTTGTGGAGTTTCGGGTCCATTGGAACATCCTACAACTCACAGTGAGGTCATAACTGGGCAGATAACTGTCCAAAGCTCGATTTTGCCCTCTTTTGGGCCCCATAGCCGAGGGTGCTGACTGGTGATAAATTCTCTGGGCATCATCAATGGTACATAACGACTCGATCTAGGGTTCTGTCGAGTTTCGGGTCCATTCGATCATCTTACAACCCACAGTGGCGTCATCACTGCGCGGACATCTTCCCAAATCTTGTTTTTGCCCACTTTTGGGCCCCATAGCCGGGGGTGCTGACTGGTAATAAACCATCTTGGCATCTTCAATGGTACGTCACCACTTGATCCAAGGTTTTGTAGGGATTCGGGTCCATTGGAACATGCTACAACCCACAGTGGCGTCATAACTGGGCAAATAACTGCTCAAAGCTCGATTCTTCCCTGTTTCGGAACTCATAGCCGAGGGTGCTGACTGGTGATAAATTCCCTGGGCTCCAGAAATAGTACGTGACTACTTGATCTAAGATTCTGTAGAACTTCGGGTCCATTGGAACATCCTACAACCCAATGTGGCGTCATAACTGGGCAGATAACGGCCCAAATTTCGTTTTTGCCCCCTTTTGGGCCCCATTGCCGAGGGTGCTGACTGGGAATAAATCCTCAGGGCATAAAAGATAGTGCGGGACTTCTTGACCTGAGGTTCTGTAGAGTTTCGGGTCCATTGGAACATCCTACAACTCACAGTGGCGTCATAACTGGGCAGATAACTGCTCAAAGCTCAATTTCGCCCTGTTTTGGGCCTCATAGCCGAGGGTGCTGACTGGGCATAAATTCTCTGGGCATCAGAGACAGTACGTAACTACTTGGTCTAGGGTTTTGTGGAGTTTCGGGTCCATTGGAACATCCTACATCTCACAGTGGGGTCATAACTGGGCAGATAACTGTCCAAAGCTCGATTTTGCCCTCTTTTGGGCCCCATAGCCGAGGGTGCTGACTGGTGATAAATTCTCTGGGCATCATCAATGGTACATCACCACTTATCTAAGGTTCTGTAGAGTTTCGGGTCCATTGGAATATCCTACAACTCACAGTGGCGTCATAACTGGGCAGATAACTGCTCAAAGCTAAATTTCGCCCTGTTTTGGGCCTCATAGCCGAGGCTGCTGACTGGTAATAAATCCTCTGGGCATCATCAATGGTACATAACCACTTTATCTAGGGTTCTGTGAAGTTTCGGGTCCATTCGATCATCTTACAACCCACAGTGGCGTCATCACTGGGCAGATAACTGCTCAAAGCTCAATTTCGCCCTGTTTTGGGCCTCATGGCCGATGGTGCTGGCTGGTAATAAATTCTCTGGGCATCATAGACAGTACGTAACTTCCTGGTCTAGGATTCTGTAGTGTTTTGGGTCCATCGGATCATCTTACAACCCACAGTGGCGTCATCACTGCGCGGATAACTGCCCAAAGCTCGATTTTGCCCTCTTTTGGGCCCCATAGCCGAGGTCGCTGACTGGTAATAAATTCTCTGGGCATCATCAATGTTACATTGCCACTTCATCTAAGGTTCTGTAGAGTTTTGGGTCCATTGGAACATCCTACAACTCACAGTGACGTCATAACTGGGCAGATAACTGCTCAAAGCTCGATTCTCCCTGTTTCGGGCCCCATAGCCGAGGGTGCTGACTGGTAATAAATCCTCAGGGCATCAGAGATAGTACGTGACTTTTTGATCTAGGGTTCTGTAGAGTTTCGGGTCCATCAGAACATCCTACAACTCACAGTGGCGTCATAACTGGGCAGATAACTGCTCAAAGCTCGATCTCCTCCTGTTTTGGGCCCCATGGACGAGGTCGCTGACTGGTAATCAATCCTCTGGGCATCAGAGATAGTACGTGACTACTTGACCTAAGTTTCTGTGGAATTTCGGGTCCATAGGAACATCCTACAACTCACAGTGGCGTCATAACTGGGCAGGTAACTGCTCAAAGCTCAATTTCGCCCTGTTTTGGGCCTCATAGCCGAGGGTGCTGACTGGGCATAAATTCTCTGGGCATCAGAGACAGTACGTAACTACTTGGTCTAGGGTTTTGTGGAGTTTCGGGTCCATTGGAACATCCTACAACTCACAGTGAGGTCATAACTGGGCAGATAACTGTCCAAAGCTCGATTTTGCCCTCTTTTGGGCCCCATAGCCGAGGGTGCTGACTGGTGATAAATTCTCTGGGCATCATCAATGGTACATAACGACTCGATCTAGGGTTCTGTCGAGTTTCGGGTCCATTCGATCATCTTACAACCCACAGTGGCGTCATCACTGCGCGGACATCTTCCCAAATCTTGTTTTTGCCCACTTTTGGGCCCCATAGCCGGGGGTGCTGACTGGTAATAAACCATCTTGGCATCTTCAATGGTACGTCACCACTTGATCCAAGGTTTTGTAGGGATTCGGGTCCATTGGAACATGCTACAACCCACAGTGGCGTCATAACTGGGCAAATAACTGCTCAAAGCTCGATTCTTCCCTGTTTCGGAACTCATAGCCGAGGGTGCTGACTGGTGATAAATTCCCTGGGCTCCAGAAATAGTACGTGACTACTTGATCTAAGATTCTGTAGAACTTCGGGTCCATTGGAACATCCTACAACCCAATGTGGCGTCATAACTGGGCAGATAACGGCCCAAATTTCGTTTTTGCCCCCTTTTGGGCCCCATTGCCGAGGGTGCTGACTGGGAATAAATCCTCAGGGCATAAAAGATAGTGCGGGACTTCTTGACCTGAGGTTCTGTAGAGTTTCGGGTCCATTGGAACATCCTACAACTCACAGTGGCGTCATAACTGGGCAGATAACTGCTCAAAGCTCAATTTCGCCCTGTTTTGGGCCTCATAGCCGAGGGTGCTGACTGGGCATAAATTCTCTGGGCATCAGAGACAGTACGTAACTACTTGGTCTAGGGTTTTGTGGAGTTTCGGGTCCATTGGAACATCCTACATCTCACAGTGGGGTCATAACTGGGCAGATAACTGTCCAAAGCTCGATTTTGCCCTCTTTTGGGCCCCATAGCCGAGGGTGCTGACTGGTGATAAATTCTCTGGGCATCATCAATGGTACATCACCACTTATCTAAGGTTCTGTAGAGTTTCGGGTCCATTGGAATATCCTACAACTCACAGTGGCGTCATAACTGGGCAGATAACTGCTCAAAGCTAAATTTCGCCCTGTTTTGGGCCTCATAGCCGAGGCTGCTGACTGGTAATAAATCCTCTGGGCATCATCAATGGTACATAACCACTTTATCTAGGGTTCTGTGAAGTTTCGGGTCCATTCGATCATCTTACAACCCACAGTGGCGTCATCACTGGGCAGATAACTGCTCAAAGCTCAATTTCGCCCTGTTTTGGGCCTCATGGCCGATGGTGCTGGCTGGTAATAAATTCTCTGGGCATCATAGACAGTACGTGACTTTCTGGTCTAGGATTCCGTAGTGTTTTGGGTCCATCGGATCATCTTACAACCCACAGTGGCGTCATCACTGCGCGGATAACTGCCCAAAGCTCGATTCTGCCCTCTTTCGGGCCCCATAGCCGAGGTCGCTGACTGGTAATAAATTCTCTGGGCATCATCGATGGTACATAGCCACTTCATCTAAGGTTCTGTAGAGTTTTGGGTCTATTGGAACATCCTACAACTCACAGTGGCGTCATAACTGGGCAGATAACTGCTCAAAGCTCGATTCTCCCTGTTTCGGGCCCCATAGCCGAGGGTGCTGACTGGGATTAAATCCTCAGGGCATCAGAGATAGTACGTGACTTTTTGATCTAGGGTTCTGTAGAGTTTTGGGTCCATCAGAACATCTTACAACCCACAGTGGCGTCATCACTGGGCAGATAACTGCTCAAAGCTCGATTTCGCCCTGTTTCGGGCCTCATAGCCGAGGTTGCTGACTCGTAATAAATTCTCTGGGCATCAGAGATAGTACGTGACTACTTGATCTAAGGTTCTGTAGAGTTTCGGGTCCATTGGAACATCCTACAACTCACAGTGGGGTCATAACTGGGCAGATAACTGTCCAAAGCTCGATTTTGCCCTCTTTTGGGCCCCATAGCCGAGGGTGCTGACTGGTGATAAATTCTCTGGGCATCATCAATGGTACATCACCACTTATCTAAGGTTCTGTAGAGTTTCGGGTCCATTGGAATATCCTAGAACTCACAGTGGCGTCATAACTGGGCAGATAACTGCTAAAAGCTAAATTTCGCCCTGTTTTGGGCCTCATAGCCGAGGCTGCTGACTGGTAATAAATTCTCTGGGCGTCATCAATGGTACATAACCACTTGATCTAGGGTTCTGTCGAGTTTCGGGTCCATTCGATCATCTTACAACCCACAGTGGCGTCATCACTGGGCAGATGACTGCTCAAAGCTCGATTTTTCGCTGTTTCGGGCCTCATGGCCGATGGTGCTGGCTGGTAATAAATTCTCTGGGCATCATAGACAGAACGTGACTTCCTGGTCTAGGATTCTGTAGTGTTTTGGGTCCATCGGATCATCTTACAACCCACAGTGGCGTCATCACTGCGCGGATAACTGCCCAAAGCTCGATTTTGCCCTCTTTCGGGCCCCATAGCCGAGGTCGCTGACTGGTAATAAATTCTCTGGGCATCAGAGATAGTACGTGACTACTTGATCTAAGGTTCTGTGGAGTTTCGGGTCCATTGGAACATCCTACAACTCACAGTGGGGTCATAACTGGGCAGATAACTGTCCAAAGCTCGATTTTGCCCTCTTTTGGGCCCCATAGCCGAGGGTGCTGTTTGGGATTAAATCCTCAGGGCATCAGAGATAGTACGTGACTTTTTAATCTAGGGTTCTGTAGAGTTTCGGGTCCATCAGAACATCCTACAACCCACAAAGGCGTCATAACTGGGCAGATAACTGCTCAAAGCTCAATTTCGCCCTGTTTTGGGCCTCATGGCCGATGGTGCTGGCTGGTAATAAATTCTCTGGGCATCATAGACAGTACGTGACTTTCTGGTCTAGGATTCTGTAGTGTTTTGGGTCCATCGGATCATCTTACAACCCACAGTGGCGTCATCACTGCGCGGATAACTGCCCAAAGCTCGATTTTGCCCTCTTTTGGGCCCCATAGCCGAGGTCGCTGACTGGTAATAAATTCTCTGGGCATCATCGATGGTACATAGCCACTTCATCCAAGGTTCTGTAGAGTTTTGGGTCCATTGGAACATCCTACAACTCACAGTGGCGTCATAACTGGGCAGATAACTGCTCAAAGCTCGATTCTCCCTGTTTCGGGCCCCATAGCCGAGGGTGCTGACTGGGATTAAATCCTCAGGGCATCAGAGATAGTACGTGACTTTTTGATCTAGGGTTCTGTAGAGTTTCGGGTCCATCAGAACATCTTACAACCCACAGTGGCGTCATCACTGGGCAGATAACTGCTCAAAGCTCGATTTCGCCCTGTTTCGGGCCTCATAGCCGAGGTTGCTGACTCGTAATAAATTCTCTGGGCATCAGAGATAGTACGTGACTACTTGATCTAAGGTTCTGTAGAGTTTCGGGTCCATTGGAACATCCTACAACTCACAGTGGGGTCATAACTGGGCAGATAACTGTCCAAAGCTCGATTTTGCCCTCTTTTGGGCCCCATAGCCGAGGGTGCTGACTGGTGATAAATTCTCTGGGCATCATCAATGGTACATCACCACTTATCTAAGGTTCTGTAGAGTTTCGGGTCCATTGGAATATCCTAGAACTCACAGTGGCGTCATAACTGAGCAAATAACTGCTAAAAGCTAAATTTCGCCCTGTTTTGGGCCTCATAGCCGAGGCTGCTGACTGGTAATAAATTCTCTGGGCGTCATCAATGGTACATAACCACTTGATCTAGGGTTCTGTCGAGTTTCGGGTCCATTCGATCATCTTACAACCCACAGTGGCGTCATCACTGGGCAGATGACTGCTCAAAGCTCGATTTTTCGCTGTTTCGGGCCTCATGGCCGATGGTGCTGGCTGGTTATAAATTCTCTGGGCATCATAGACAGTACGTGACTTCCTGGTCTAGGATTCTGTAGTGTTTTGGGTCCATCGGATCATCTTACAACCCACAGTGGCGTCATCACTGCGCGGATAACTGCCCAAAGCTCGATTTTGCCCTCTTTCGGGCCCCATAGCCGAGGTCGCTGACTGGTAATAAATTCTCTGGGCATCAGAGATAGTACGTGACTACTTGATCTAAGGTTCTGTAGAGTTTCGGGTCCATTGGAACATCCTACAACTCACAGTGGGGTCATAACTGGGCAGATAACTGTCCAAAGCTCGATTTTGCCCTCTTTTGGGCCCCATAGCCGAGGGTGCTGACTGGGATTAACTCCTCAGGGCATCAGAGATAGTACGTGACTTTTTGATCTAGGGTTCTGTAGAGTTTCGGGTCCATCAGAACATCCTACAACCCACAGTGGCGTCATAACTGGGCAGATAACTGCTCAAAGCTAAATTTCGCCCTGTTTTGGGCCTCATAGCCGAGGGTGCTGACTGGGCATAAATTCTCTGGGCATCAGAGACAGTACGTGACTTCTTGATCTAGGGTTCTGTAGAGTTTCGGGTCCATCAGAACATCTTACAACCCACAGTGGCGTCATCACTGGGCAGATAACTGCTCAAAGCTCGATTTCGCCCTGTTTCGGGCCTCATAGCCGAGGTTGCTGACTCGTAATAAATTCTCTGGGCATCAGAGATAGTATGTGACTACTTGATCTAAGGTTCTGTAGAGTTTCGGGTCCATTGGAACATCCTACAACTCACAGTGGGGTCATAACTGGGCAGATAACTGTCCAAAGCTCGATTTTGCCCTCTTTTGGGCCCCATAGCCGAGGTCGCTGACTGGTAATAAATTCTCTGGGCATCATCGATGGTACATAGCCACTTCATCTAAGGTTCTGTAGAGTTTTGGGTCCAAAGGAACATCCTACAACTCACAGTGGCGTCATAACTGGGCAGATAACTGCTCAAAGCTCGATTCTCCCTGTTTCGGGCCCCATAGCCGAGGGTGCTGACTGGGATTAAATCCTCAGGGCATCAGAGATAGTACGTGACTTTTTGATCTAGGGTTCTGTAGAGTTTCGGGTCCATCAGAACATCTTACAACCCACAGTGGCGTCATCACTGGGCAGATAACTGCTCAAAGCTCGATTTCGCCCTGTTTCGGGCCTCATAGCCGAGGTTGCTGACTCGTAATAAATTCTCTGGGCATCAGAGATAGTACGTGACTACTTGATCTAAGGTTCTGTAGAGTTTCGGGTCCATTGGAACATCCTACAACTCACAGTGGGGTCATAACTGGGCAGATAACTGTCCAAAGCTCGATTTTGCCCTCTTTTGGGCCCCATTGCCGAGGGTGCTGACTGGGAATAAATCCTCAGGGCATAAAAGATAGTGCGTGACTTCTTGACCTGAGGTTCTGTAGAGTTTCGGGTCCATTGGAACATCCTACAACTCACAGTGGCGTCATAACTGGGCAGATAACTGCTCAAAGCTCAATTTCGCCCTGTTTTGGGCCTCATAGCCGAGGGTGCTGACTGGGCATAAATTCTCTGGGCATCAGAGACAGTACGTAACTACTTGGTCTAGGGTTTTGTGGAGTTTCGGGTCCATTGGAACATCCTACATCTCACAGTGGCGTCATAACTGGGCAGATAACTGTCCAAAGCTCGATTTTGCCCTCTTTTGGGCCCCATAGCCGAGGGTGCTGACTGGTGATAAATTCTCTGGGCATCATCAATGGTACATCACCACTTATCTAAGGTTCTGTAGAGTTTCGGGTCCATTGGAATATCCTACAACTCACAGTGGCGTCATAACTGGGCAGATAACTGCTCAAAGCTAAATTTCGCCCTGTTTTGGGCCTCATAGCCGAGGCTGCTGACTGGTAATAAATCCTCTGGGCATCATCAATGGTACATAACCACTTTATCTAGGGTTCTGTGAAGTTTCGGGTCCATTCGATCATCTTACAACCCACAGTGGCGTCATCACTGGGCAGATAACTGCTCAAAGCTCAATTTCGCCCTGTTTTGGGCCTCATGGCCGATGGTGCTGGCTGGTAATAAATTCTCTGGGCATCATAGACAGTACGTGACTTTCTGGTCTAGGATTCTGTAGTGTTTTGGGTCCATCGGATCATCTTACAACCCACAGTGGCGTCATCACTGCGCGGATAACTGCCCAAAGCTCGATTTTGCCCTCTTTTGGGCCCCATAGCCGAGGTCGCTGACTGGTAATAAATTCTCTGGGCATCATCGATGGTACATAGCCACTTCATCTAAGGTTCTGTAGAGTTTTGGGTCTATTGGAACATCCTACAACTCACAGTGGCGTCATAACTGGGCAGATAACTGCTCAAAGCTCGATTCTCCCTGTTTCGGGCCCCATAGCCGAGGATGCTGACTGGGATTAAATCCTCAGAGCATCAGAGATAGTACGTGACTTTTTGATCTAGGGTTCTGTAGAGTTTTGGGTCCATCAGAACATCTTACAACCCACAGTGGCGTCATCACTGGGCAGATAACTGCTCAAAGCTCGATTTCGCCCTGTTTCGGGCCTCATAGCCGAGGTTGCTGACTCGTAATAAATTCTCTGGGCATCAGAGATAGTACGTGACTACTTGATCTAAGGTTCTGTAGAGTTTCGGGTCCATTGGAACATCCTACAACTCACAGTGGGGTCATAACTGGGCAGATAACTGTCCAAAGCTCGATTTTGCCCTCTTTTGGGCCCCATAGCCGAGGGTGCTGACTGGTGATAAATTCTCTGGGCATCATCAATGGTACATCACCACTTATCTGAGGTTCTGTAGAGTTTCGGGTCCATTGGAATATCCTAGAACTCACAGTGGCGTCATAACTGGGCAGATAACTGCTAAAAGCTAAATTTCGCCCTGTTTTGGGCCTCATAGCCGAGGCTGCTGACTGGTAATAAATTCTCTGGGCGTCATCAATGGTACATAACCACTTGATCTAGGGTTCTGTCGAGTTTCGGGTCCATTCGATCATCTTACAACCCACAGTGGCGTCATCACTAGGCAGATGACTGCTCAAAGCTCGATTTTTCGCTGTTTCGGGCCTCATGGCCGATGGTGCTGGCTGGGAATAAATTCTCTGGGCATCATAGACAGTACGTGACTTCCTGGTCTAGGATTCTGTAGTGTTTTGGGTCCATCGGATCATCTTACAACCCACAGTGGCGTCATCACTGCGCGGATAACTGCCCAAAGCTCGATTTTGCCCTCTTTCGGGCCCCATAGCCGAGGTCGCTGACTGGTAATGAATTCTCTGGGCATCAGAGATAGTACGTGACTACTTGATCTAAGGTTCTGTGGAGTTTCGGGTCCATTGGAACATCCTACAACTCACAGTGGGGTCATAACTGGGCAGATAACTGTCCAAAGCTCGATTTTGCCCTCTTTTGGGCCCCATAGCCGAGGGTGCTGTTTGGGATTAAATCCTCAGGGCATCAGAGATAGTACGTGACTTTTTGATCTAGGGTTCTGTAGAGTTTCGGGTCCATCAGAACATCCTACAACCCACAGTGGCGTCATAACTGGGCAGATAACTGCTCAAAGCTCAATTTCGCCCTGTTTTGGGCCTCATGGCCGATGGTGCTGGCTGGTAATGAATTCTCTGGGCATCATAGACAGTACGTGACTTTCTGGTCTAGGATTCTGTAGTGTTTTGGGTCCATCGGATCATCTTACAACCCACAGTGGCGTCATCACTGCGCGGATAACTGCCCAAAGCTCGATTTTGCCCTCTTTTGGGCCCCATAGCCGAGGTCGCTGACTGGTAATAAATTCTCTGGGCATCATCGATGGTACATAGCCACTTCATCCAAGGTTCTGTAGAGTTTTGGGTCCATTGGAACATCCTACAACTCACAGTGGCGTCATAACTGGGCAGATAACTGCTCAAAGCTCGATTCTCCCTGTTTCGGGCCCCATAGCCGAGGGTGCTGACTGGGATTAAATCCTCAGGGCATCAGAGATAGTACGTGACTTTTTGATCTAGGGTTCTGTAGAGTTTCGGGTCCATCAGAACATCTTACAACCCACAGTGGCGTCATCACTGGGCAGATAACTGCTCAAAGCTCGATTTCGCCCTGTTTCGGGCCTCATAGCCGAGGTTGCTGACTCGTAATAAATTCTCTGGGCATCAGAGATAGTACGTGACTACTTGATCTAAGGTTCTGTAGAGTTTCGGGTCCATTGGAACATCCTACAACTCACAGTGGGGTCATAACTGGGCAGATAACTGTCCAAAGCTCGATTTTGCCCTCTTTTGGGCCCCATAGCCGAGGGTGCTGACTGGTGATAAATTCTCTGGGCATCATCAATGGTACATCACCACTTATCTAAGGTTCTGTAGAGTTTCGGGTCCATTGGAATATCCTAGAACTCACAGTGGCGTCATAACTGAGCAAATAACTGCTAAAAGCTAAATTTCGCCCTGTTTTGGGCCTCATAGCCGAGGCTGCTGACTGGTAATAAATTCTCTGGGCGTCATCAATGGTACATAACCACTTGATCTAGGGTTCTGTCGAGTTTCGGGTCCATTCGATCATCTTACAACCCACAGTGGCGTCATCACTGGGCAGATGACTGCTCAAAGCTCGATTTTTCGCTGTTTCGGGCCTCATGGCCGATGGTGCTGGCTGGTAATAAATTCTCTGGGCATCATAGACAGTACGTGACTTCCTGGTCTAGGATTCTGTAGTGTTTTGGGTCCATCGGATCATCTTACAACCCACAGTGGCGTCATCACTGCGCGGATAACTGCCCAAAGCTCGATTTTGCCCTCTTTCGGGCCCCATAGCCGAGGTCGCTGACTGGTAATAAATTCTCTGGGCATCAGAGATAGTACGTGACTACTTGATCTAAGGTTCTGTAGAGTTTCGGGTCCATTGGAACATCCTACAACTCACAGTGGGGTCATAACTGGGCAGATAACTGTCCAAAGCTCGATTTTGCCCTCTTTTGGGCCCCATAGCCGAGGGTGCTGACTGGGATTAAATCCTCAGGGCATCAGAGATAGTACGTGACTTTTTGATCTAGGGTTCTGTAGAGTTTCGGGTCCATCAGAACATCCTACAACCCACAGTGGCGTCATAACTGGGCAGATAACTGCTCAAAGCTAAATTTCGCCCTGTTTTGGGCCTCATAGCCGAGGGTGCTGACTGGGCATAAATTCTCTGGGCATCAGAGACAGTACGTGACTTCTTGATCTAGGGTTCTGTAGAGTTTCGGGTCCATCAGAACATCTTACAACCCACAGTGGCGTCATCACTGGGCAGATAACTGCTCAAAGCTCGATTTCGCCCTGTTTCGGGCCTCATAGCCGAGGTTGCTGACTCGTAATAAATTCTCTGGGCATCAGAGATAGTATGTGACTACTTGATCTAAGGTTCTGTAGAGTTTCGGGTCCATTGGAACATCCTACAACTCACAGTGGGGTCATAACTGGGCAGATAACTATCCAAAGCTCGATTTTGCCCTCTTTTGGGCCCCATAGCCGAGGTCGCTGACTGGTAATAAATTCTCTGGGCATCATCGATGGTACATAGCCACTTCATCTAAGGTTCTGTAGAAATTTGGGTCCATTGGAACATCCTACAACTCACAGTGGCGTCATAACTGGGCAGATAACGGCCCAAATTTCGTTTTTGCCCCCTTTTGGGCCCCATTGCCGAGGGTGCTGACTGGGAATAAATCCTCAGGGCATAAAAGATAGTGCGGGACTTCTTGACCTGAGGTTCTGTAGAGTTTCGGGTCCATTGGAACATCCTACAACTCACAGTGGGGTCATAACTGGGCAGATAACTATCCAAAGCTCGATTTTGCCCTCTTTTGGGCCCCATAGCCGAGGTCGCTGACTGGTAATAAATTCTCTGGGCATCATCGATGGTACATAGCCACTTCATCTAAGGTTCTGTAGAAATTTGGGTCCATTGGAACATCCTACAACTCACAGTGGCGTCATAACTGGGCAGATAACTGCTCAAAGCTCGATTCTCCCTGTTTCGGGCCCCATAGCCGAGGGTGCTGACTGGGATTAAATCCTCAGGGCATCAGAGATAGTACGTGACTTTTTGATCTAGGGTTCTGTAGAGTTTCGGGTCCATCAGAACATCTTACAACCCACAGTGGCGTCATCACTGGGCAGATAACTGCTCAAAGCTCGATTTCGCCCTGTTTCGGGCCTCATAGCCGAGGTTGCTGACTCGTAATAAATTCTCTGGGCATCAGAGATAGTACGTGACTACTTGATCTAAGGTTCTGTAGAGTTTCGGGTCCATTGGAACATCCTACAACTCACAGTGGGGTCATAACTGGGCAGATAACTGTCCAAAGCTCGATTTTGCCCTCTTTTGGGCCCCATAGCCGAGGGTGCTGACTGCTGATAAATTCTCTGGGCATCATCAATGGATCATCACCACTTATCTAAGGTTCTGTAGAGTTTCGGGTCCATTGGAATATCCTAGAACTCACAGTGGCGTCATAACTGGGCAGATAACTGCTAAAAGCTAAATTTCGCCCTGTTTTGGGCCTCATAGCCGAGGCTGCTGACTGGTAATAAATTCTCTGGGCGTCATCAATGGTACATAACCACTTGATCTAGGGTTCTGTCGAGTTTCGGGTCCATTCGATCATCTCACAACCCACAGTGGCGTCATCACTGGGCAGATGACTGCTCAAAGCTCGATTTTTCGCTGTTTCGGGCCTCATGGCCGATGGTGCTGGCTGGTAATAAATTCTCTGGGCATCATAGACAGTACGTAACTTCCTGGTCTAGGATTCTGTAGTGTTTTGGGTCCATCGGATCATCTTACAACCCACAGTGGCGTCATCACTGCGCGGATAACTGCCCAAAGCTCGATTTTGCCCTCTTTTGGGCCCCATAGCCGAGGTCGCTGACTGGTAATAAATTCTCTGGGCATCATCAATGTTACATTGCCACTTCATCTAAGGTTCTGTAGAGTTTTGGGTCCATTGGAACATCCTACAACTCACAGTGACGTCATAACTGGGCAGATAACTGCTCAAAGCTCGATTCTCCCTGTTTCGGGCCCCATAGCCGAGGGTGCTGACTGGTAATAAATCCTCAGGGCATCAGAGATAGTACGTGACTTTTTGATCTAGGGTTCTGTAGAGTTTCGGGTCCATCAGAACATCCTACAACTCACAGTGGCGTCATAACTGGGCAGATAACTGCTCAAAGCTCGATCTCCTCCTGTTTTGGGCCCCATGGACGAGGTCGCTGACTGGTAATCAATCCTCTGGGCATCAGAGATAGTACGTGACTACTTGACCTAAGTTTCTGTGGAATTTCGGGTCCATAGGAACATCCTACAACTCACAGTGGCGTCATAACTGGGCAGGTAACTGCTCAAAGCTCAATTTCGCCCTGTTTTGGGCCTCATAGCCGAGGGTGCTGACTGGGCATAAATTCTCTGGGCATCAGAGACAGTACGTAACTACTTGGTCTAGGGTTTTGTGGAGTTTCGGGTCCATTGGAACATCCTACAACTCACAGTGAGGTCATAACTGGGCAGATAACTGTCCAAAGCTCGATTTTGCCCTCTTTTGGGCCCCATAGCCGAGGGTGCTGACTGGTGATAAATTCTCTGGGCATCATCAATGGTACATAACGACTCGATCTAGGGTTCTGTCGAGTTTCGGGTCCATTCGATCATCTTACAACCCACAGTGGCGTCATCACTGCGCGGACATCTTCCCAAATCTTGTTTTTGCCCACTTTTGGGCCCCATAGCCGGGGGTGCTGACTGGTAATAAACCATCTTGGCATCTTCAATGGTACGTCACCACTTGATCCAAGGTTTTGTAGGGATTCGGGTCCATTGGAACATGCTACAACCCACAGTGGCGTCATAACTGGGCAAATAACTGCTCAAAGCTCGATTCTTCCCTGTTTCGGAACTCATAGCCGAGGGTGCTGACTGGTGATAAATTCCCTGGGCTCCAGAAATAGTACGTGACTACTTGATCTAAGATTCTGTAGAACTTCGGGTCCATTGGAACATCCTACAACCCAATGTGGCGTCATAACTGGGCAGATAACGGCCCAAATTTCGTTTTTGCCCCCTTTTGGGCCCCATTGCCGAGGGTGCTGACTGGGAATAAATCCTCAGGGCATAAAAGATAGTGCGGGACTTCTTGACCTGAGGTTCTGTAGAGTTTCGGGTCCATTGGAACATCCTACAACTCACAGTGGCGTCATAACTGGGCAGATAACTGCTCAAAGCTCAATTTCGCCCTGTTTTGGGCCTCATAGCCGAGGGTGCTGACTGGGCATAAATTCTCTGGGCATCAGAGACAGTACGTAACTACTTGGTCTAGGGTTTTGTGGAGTTTCGGGTCCATTGGAACATCCTACATCTCACAGTGGGGTCATAACTGGGCAGATAACTGTCCAAAGCTCGATTTTGCCCTCTTTTGGGCCCCATAGCCGAGGGTGCTGACTGGTGATAAATTCTCTGGGCATCATCAATGGTACATCACCACTTATCTAAGGTTCTGTAGAGTTTCGGGTCCATTGGAATATCCTACAACTCACAGTGGCGTCATAACTGGGCAGATAACTGCTCAAAGCTAAATTTCGCCCTGTTTTGGGCCTCATAGCCGAGGCTGCTGACTGGTAATAAATCCTCTGGGCATCATCAATGGTACATAACCACTTTATCTAGGGTTCTGTGAAGTTTCGGGTCCATTCGATCATCTTACAACCCACAGTGGCGTCATCACTGGGCAGATAACTGCTCAAAGCTCAATTTCGCCCTGTTTTGGGCCTCATGGCCGATGGTGCTGGCTGGTAATAAATTCTCTGGGCATCATAGACAGTACGTGACTTTCTGGTCTAGGATTCCGTAGTGTTTTGGGTCCATCGGATCATCTTACAACCCACAGTGGCGTCATCACTGCGCGGATAACTGCCCAAAGCTCGATTCTGCCCTCTTTCGGGCCCCATAGCCGAGGTCGCTGACTGGTAATAAATTCTCTGGGCATCATCGATGGTACATAGCCACTTCATCTAAGGTTCTGTAGAGTTTTGGGTCTATTGGAACATCCTACAACTCACAGTGGCGTCATAACTGGGCAGATAACTGCTCAAAGCTCGATTCTCCCTGTTTCGGGCCCCATAGCCGAGGGTGCTGACTGGGATTAAATCCTCAGGGCATCAGAGATAGTACGTGACTTTTTGATCTAGGGTTCTGTAGAGTTTTGGGTCCATCAGAACATCTTACAACCCACAGTGGCGTCATCACTGGCCAGATAACTGCTCAAAGCTCGATTTCGCCCTGTTTCGGGCCTCATAGCCGAGGTTGCTGACTCGTAATAAATTCTCTGGGCATCAGAGATAGTACGTGACTACTTGATCTAAGGTTCTGTAGAGTTTCGGGTCCATTGGAACATCCTACAACTCACAGTGGGGTCATAACTGGGCAGATAACTGTCCAAAGCTCGATTTTGCCCTCTTTTGGGCCCCATAGCCGAGGGTGCTGACTGGTGATAAATTCTCTGGGCATCATCAATGGTACATCACCACTTATCTAAGGTTCCGTAGAGTTTCGGGTCCATTGGAATATCCTAGAACTCACAGTGGCGTCATAACTGGGCAGATAACTGCTAAAAGCTAAATTTCGCCCTGTTTTGGGCCTCATAGCCGAGGCTGCTGACTGGTAATAAATTCTCTGGGCGTCATCAATGGTACATAACCACTTGATCTAGGGTTCTGTCGAGTTTCGGGTCCATTCGATCATCTTACAACCCACAGTGGCGTCATCACTGGGCAGATGACTGCTCAAAGCTCGATTTTTCGCTGTTTCGGGCCTCATGGCCGATGGTGCTGGCTGGTAATAAATTCTCTGGGCATCATAGACAGTACGTGACTTCCTGGTCTAGGATTCTGTAGTGTTTTGGGTCCATCGGATCATCTTACAACCCACAGTGGCGTCATCACTGCGCGGATAACTGCCCAAAGCTCGATTTTGCCCTCTTTCGGGCCCCATAGCCGAGGTCGCTGACTGGTAATAAATTCTCTGGGCATCAGAGATAGTACGTGACTACTTGATCTAAGGTTCTGTGGAGTTTCGGGTCCATTGGAACATCCTACAACTCACAGTGGGGTCATAACTGGGCAGATAACTGTCCAAAGCTCGATTTTGCCCTCTTTTGGGCCCCATAGCCGAGGGTGCTGTTCGGGATTAAATCCTCAGGGCATCAGAGATAGTACGTGACTTTTTAATCTAGGGTTCTGTAGAGTTTCGGGTCCATCAGAACATCCTACAACCCACAAAGGCGTCATAACTGGGCAGATAACTGCTCAAAGCTCAATTTCGCCCTGTTTTGGGCCTCATGGCCGATGGTGCTGGCTGGTAATAAATTCTCTGGGCATCATAGACAGTACGTGACTTTCTGGTCTAGGATTCTGTAGTGTTTTGGGTCCATCGGATCATCTTACAACCCACAGTGGCGTCATCACTGCGCGGATAACTGCCCAAAGCTCGATTTTGCCCTCTTTTGGGCCCCATAGCCGAGGTCGCTGACTGGTAATAAATTCTCTGGGCATCATCGATGGTACATAGCCACTTCATCCAAGGTTCTGTAGAGTTTTGGGTCCATTGGAACATCCTACAACTCACAGTGGCGTCATAACTGGGCAGATAACTGCTCAAAGCTCGATTCTCCCTGTTTCGGGCCCCATAGCCGAGGGTGCTGACTGGGATTAAATCCTCAGGGCATCAGAGATAGTACGTGACTTTTTGATCTAGGGTTCTGTAGAGTTTCGGGTCCATCAGAACATCTTACAACCCACAGTGGCGTCATCACTGGGCAGATAACTGCTCAAAGCTCGATTTCGCCCTGTTTCGGGCCTCATAGCCGAGGTTGCTGACTCGTAATAAATTCTCTGGGCATCAGAGATAGTACGTGACTACTTGATCTAAGGTTCTGTAGAGTTTCGGGTCCATTGGAACATCCTACAACTCACAGTGGGGTCATAACTGGGCAGATAACTGTCCAAAGCTCGATTTTGCCCTCTTTTGGGCCCCATAGCCGAGGGTGCTGACTGGTGATAAATTCTCTGGGCATCATCAATGGTACATCACCACTTATCTAAGGTTCTGTAGAGTTTCGGGTCCATTGGAATATCCTAGAACTCACAGTGGCGTCATAACTGAGCAAATAACTGCTAAAAGCTAAATTTCGCCCTGTTTTGGGCCTCATAGCCGAGGCTGCTGACTGGTAATAAATTCTCTGGGCGTCATCAATGGTACATAACCACTTGATCTAGGGTTCTGTCGAGTTTCGGGTCCATTCGATCATCTTACAACCCACAGTGGCGTCATCACTGGGCAGATGACTGCTCAAAGCTCGATTTTTCGCTGTTTCGGGCCTCATGGCCGATGGTGCTGGCTGGTTATAAATTCTCTGGGCATCATAGACAGTACGTGACTTCCTGGTCTAGGATTCTGTAGTGTTTTGGGTCCATCGGATCATCTTACAACCCACAGTGGCGTCATCACTGCGCGGATAACTGCCCAAAGCTCGATTTTGCCCTCTTTCGGGCCCCATAGCCGAGGTCGCTGACTGGTAATAAATTCTCTGGGCATCAGAGATAGTACGTGACTACTTGATCTAAGGTTCTGTAGAGTTTCGGGTCCATTGGAACATCCTACAACTCACAGTGGGGTCATAACTGGGCAGATAACTGTCCAAAGCTCGATTTTGCCCTCTTTTGGGCCCCATAGCCGAGGGTGCTGACTGGGATTAAATCCTCAGGGCATCAGAGATAGTACGTGACTTTTTGATCTAGGGTTCTGTAGAGTTTCGGGTCCATCAGAACATCCTACAACCCACAGTGGCGTCATAACTGGGCAGATAACTGCTCAAAGCTAAATTTCGCCCTGTTTTGGGCCTCATAGCCGAGGGTGCTGACTGGGCATAAATTCTCTGGGCATCAGAGACAGTACGTGACTTCTTGATCTAGGGTTCTGTAGAGTTTCGGGTCCATCAGAACATCTTACAACCCACAGTGGCGTCATCACTGGGCAGATAACTGCTCAAAGCTCGATTTCGCCCTGTTTCGGGCCTCATAGCCGAGGTTGCTGACTCGTAATAAATTCTCTGGGCATCAGAGATAGTATGTGACTACTTGATCTAAGGTTCTGTAGAGTTTCGGGTCCATTGGAACATCCTACAACTCACAGTGGGGTCATAACTGGGCAGATAACTGTCCAAAGCTCGATTTTGCCCTCTTTTGGGCCCCATAGCCGAGGTCGCTGACTGGTAATAAATTCTCTGGGCATCATCGATGGTACATAGCCACTTCATCTAAGGTTCTGTAGAGTTTTGGGTCCAAAGGAACATCCTACAACTCACAGTGGCGTCATAACTGGGCAGATAACTGCTCAAAGCTCGATTCTCCCTGTTTCGGGCCCCATAGCCGAGGGTGCTGACTGGGATTAAATCCTCAGGGCATCAGAGATAGTACGTGACTTTTTGATCTAGGGTTCTGTAGAGTTTCGGGTCCATCAGAACATCTTACAACCCACAGTGGCGTCATCACTGGGCAGATAACTGCTCAAAGCTCGATTTCGCCCTGTTTCGGGCCTCATAGCCGAGGTTGCTGACTCGTAATAAATTCTCTGGGCATCAGAGATAGTACGTGACTACTTGATCTAAGGTTCTGTAGAGTTTCGGGTCCATTGGAACATCCTACAACTCACAGTGGGGTCATAACTGGGCAGATAACTGTCCAAAGCTCGATTTTGCCCTCTTTTGGGCCCCATAGCCGAGGGTGCTGACTGGTGATAAATTCTCTGGGCATCATCAATGGATCATCACCACTTATCTAAGGTTCTGTAGAGTTTCGGGTCCATTGGAATATCCTAGATCTCACAGTGGCGTCATAACTGGGCAGATAACTGCTAAAAGCTAAATTTCGCCCTGTTTTGGGCCTCATAGCCGAGGCTGCTGACTGGTAATAAATTCTCTGGGCGTCATCAATGGTACATAACCACTTGATCTAGGGTTCTGTCGAGTTTCGGGTCCATTCGATCATCTCACAACCCACAGTGGCGTCATCACTGGGCAGATGACTGCTCAAAGCTCGATTTTTCGCTGTTTCGGGCCTCATGGCCGATGGTGCTGGCTGGTAATAAATTCTCTGGGCATCATAGACAGTACGTAACTTTCTGGTCTAGGATTCTGTAGTGTTTTGGGTCCATCGGATCATCTTACAACCCACAGTGGCGTCATCACTGCGCGGATAACTGCCCAAAGCTCGATTTTGCCCTCTTTCGGGCCCCATAGCCGAGGTCGCTGACTGGTAATGAATTCTCTGGGCATCAGAGATAGTACGTGACTACTTGATCTAAGGTTCTGTAGAGTTTCGGGTTCATTGGAACATCCTACAACTCACAGTGGGGTCATAACTGGGCAGATAACTGTCCAAAGCTCGATTTTGCCCTCTTTTGGGCCCCATAGCCGAGGGTGCTGACTGTGATTAAATCCTCAGGGCATCAGAGATAGTACGTGACTTTTTGATCTAGGGTTTTGTAGAGTTTCGGGTCCATTAGAACATCCTACAACCCACAGTGGCGTCATAACTGGGCAGATAACTGCTCAGAGCTAAATTTCGCCCTGTTTTGGGCCTCATAGCCGAGGGTGCTGACTGGGCATAAATTCTCTGGGCATCAGAGACAGTACGTAACCACTTGGTCTAGGGTTTTGTGGAGTTTCGGGTCCATTGGAACATCCTACAACTCACAGTGGGGTCATAACTGCGCGGATAACTGCCCAAAGCTCGATTTTGCCCTCTTTTGAGCCCCATAGCCGAGGTCGCTGACTGGTAATAAATTCTCTGGGCATCATCGATGTTACATAGCCACTTCATCTAAGGTTCTGTAGAGTTTTGGGTCCATTGGAACATCCTACAACTCACAGTGACGTCATAACTGGGCAGATAACATCTCGAAGCTCGATTCTCCCTGTTTTGGGCCTCATAGCCGAGGGTGCTGACTGGGCATAAATTCTCTGGGCATCAGAGACAGTACGTAACCACTTGGTCTAGGGTTTTGTGGAGTTTCGGGTCCATTGGAACATCCTACAACTCACAGTGGGGTCATAACTGCGCGGATAACTGCCCAAAGCTCGATTTTGCCCTCTTTTGAGCCCCATAGCCGAGGTCGCTGACTGGTAATAAATTCTCTGGGCATCATCGATGTTACATAGCCACTTCATCTAAGGTTCTGTAGAGTTTCGGGTCCATCAGAACATCCTACAACTCACAGTGGCGTCATAACTGGGCAGATAACTGCTCAAAGCTCGATCTCCTCCTGTTTTGGGCCCCATGGACGAGGTCGCTGACTGGTAATCAATCCTCTGGGCATCAGAGATAGTACATGACTACTTGACCTAAGTTTCTGTGGAATTTCGGGTCCATAGGAACATCCTACAACCCAATGTGGCGTCATAACTGGGCAGATAACGGCCCAAATTTCGTTTTTGCCCCCTTTTGGGCCCCATTGCCGAGGGTGCTGACTGGGAATAAATCCTCAGGGCATAAGAGATAGTGCGTGACTTCTTGACCTGAGGTTCTGTAGAGTTTCGGGTCCATGGGAACATCCTACAACTCACAGTGGCGTCGTAACTGGGCAGATAACTGCTCGGAGCTCGATTTCGCCCTGTTTCGGGCCCCATAGCCGAGGGTGCTGACTGGTAATAAATTCTCTGGGCATCAGCAATGGTACAGAACCACTTTATCTAAGGTTCTGTAGAGTTTCGGGTCGATTGGAACATCCTACAACTCACAGTGTCGTCATAACTGGGCAGATAACTAGTCAAAGCTAATCTTCGCCCTGTTTTGGGCCTCATAGCCGAGGTTGCTGACTGGTTCTAAATTCTCTGGGCATCATCATTGGTATATAGCCACTTGATCTAAGTCACTGTGAAGTTTCGGGTCCATTGGTACATCCTACAACCCACAGTTGCGTCATAACTGGGCAGATAACTGCCCAAATTTCGTTTTTGCCCTGTTTTGGGCCTAATAGCCGAGGGTGCTGACTGGTAATAAATTCTCTGGGCATCATCAATGGTACATAACCACTTCATCTAGGGTTTTGTCGAGTTTCGGGTCCATTCGATGATCTTACAACCCACAGTGGCGTCATCACTGCGCGGACATCTTCCCAAAGCTCGTTTTTGCCCACTTTTGGGCCCCATACCCGGGGTTGCTGACTGGTAATAAACCCTCTGGGCATCTTCGATGGTACGTAACCACTTGATCCAAGGTTCTGTAGAGATTCGGGTCCATTGGAACATGCTCCAACCCACAGTCGCGTCATAACTGGGCAAATAACTGCTCAAAGCTCGATTCTTCCCTGTTTCGGAACTCATAGCCGAGGGTGCTGACTGGTGATAAATCCCCTGGGCTCCAGAAATAGTACGTGACTACTTGATCTAAGATTCTGTAGAACTTCGGGTCCATTGGAACATCCTACAACTCACAGTGGGGTCATAACTAGGCAGGAAACTGCTCAAAGCTCGATTTCGCCCTGTTTTGGGCCTCATAGCCGAGGTTGCTGACTGGTCATAAATTCTCTGGGCATCATCAATGGTACATATTCACTCGATCCAATGTTCTGTAGATATTCGGGTCCATTGGAACATGCTACAACCCACAGTAGCGTCATAACTGGGCAGATAACTGCCCAAAGCTCGATTTTGCCCTCTTTTGGGCCCCATAGCCGAGGTCGCTGGCTGGTAATGAATTCTCTGGGCATCATCGATGGTACATAGCCACTCCATCTGAGGTTCTGTAGAGTTTCGGGTCCATTGGAACATCCTACAACTCACAGTGGCGTCATAACTGTGCAGATAACTGCTCGAAGCTCGATTCCGCCCTGTTTCAGGCCCCATAGCCGAGGTCGCTGACTGGTAATAAATTTTCTGGGCATCATCAATGGTACAAAACCACTTGATCTAAGGTTCTGTAGAGTTTCGGGTCCATTGGAACATCCTACAACTCACAGTGTCGTCATAACTGGGCAGATAACTGCTCGAAGCTAATTTTCGCCCTGTTTTGGGCCTCATAGCCGAGGCTGCTGACTGGTAATAAGTTCTCTGGGCATCATCAATGGTACATAACCACATAATCTAAGATTCTGTGAAGTTTCGGTTCCATTGGAACATCCTACATTTCACAGTGGTGTCATAACTGGGCAGATAACTGCTCAAAGCTCGATTTCGCCCTGTTTTGGGCCTCATAGCCGAGGTTGCTGACTTGTAATCAATTCTCTGGGCATCATCAGTGGTATATAGCTACTTGATCTAAGTCACTGTGAAGTTTCGGGTCCATTGGATCATCCTACAACCCTCAGTTGCGTCATAACTGGGCAGATAACTGCCCAAATTTCGTTTTTGCCCTGTTTTGGGCCTCATAGCCGAGGGTGCTGACTGGTAATAAATTATCTGGGAATCATCAATGGTACATAACCACTTGATCTAGGGTTCTGTCGAGTTTCGGGTCCATTCGATCATCTTACAACTCACAGTGTCGTCATAACTGGGCAGATAACTGCTCAAAGCTAATTCTCGCCCTGTTTTGGGCCTCATAGCCGAGGCTGCTGACTGGGAATAAATTCTCTGGGCATCATCAATGGTACATAACCACTCGATCTAAGATTCTGTGGAGTTTCGAATCCATTGGAACATCCTACAACTCACAGTGGGGTCATAACTGGGCAGATAACTGCCCAAATTTCGTTTTTGCCCTGTTTTGGGCCTCATAGCCGAGGGTGCTGACTGGTAATGAATTCTCTGGGAATCATCAATGGTACACAACCACTTGATCTAGGGTTCTGTCGAGTTTCGGGTCCATTCGATCATCTTACAACCCACAGTGGCGTCATCACTGCGCGGACATCTTCCCAAAGCTCGTTTTTGGCCTCTTTTGGGCCCCATATCCGGGGGTGCTGACTGGTAATAAACCCTCTGGGCATCATCGATGGTACCTAACAACTTGATCCAAGGTTCTGTAGAAATTCGGGTCCATAGAACATGCTACAACCCACAGTGGCGTCATAACTGGGCAGATAGTTGCTCAAAGCTCGATTTCGCCCTGTTTTGGGCCTCATAGCCGAGGTTGCTGACTGGTAATAAATCCTCTGGGCATCATCAATGGTATATAACCACTTGATCAAGTTTCTGTGAAGTTTCGGGTCCATTGGAACATCCTACAACCCACAGTTGCGTCATAACTGGGCAGATAACTGCCCAAATTTCGTTTTTGCCCTGTTTTGGGCCTCATAGACGAGGGTGCTGACTGGTAATAAATTCTCTGGGCATCATCAATGATACAAAACCACTTTATCTGAGGTTCTGTAGAGTTTCGGGTCCATTGGAACATCCTACAACTCACAGTGTCGTCATAACTGGGAAGATAACTGCTCAAAGCTAATTTTCGCCCTGTTTTGGGCCTCATAGCCGAGCATGCTGACTGGTAATAAATTCTCTGGGCATCATCAATGGTACATAACCACTTCATCTAAGAATCTGTGAAGTTTCGGATCCATTGGAACATCCTACAACTCACAGTGGGGTCATAACTGGGCAGATAACTGCTCGAAGCTCGATTTCGCCCTGTTTTGGGCCTCATAGCCGAGCTTGCTGACTGGTAATAAATTCTCTGGGCATCATCAATGGTACATAACCACTTCATCCAAGGTTCAGTAGAGATTCGGGTCCATTGGAACATGCTACAACCCACAGTGGCGTCATAACTGGGCAGATAACTGCTCAAAGCTCGATTCTTCCCTGTTTCGGAACTGATAGCCGAGGGTGCTGACTGGTGATGAATTCTCTGGGCTCCAGAAATAGCACGTGACTACTTGATCTGAGATTTTGTAGAACTTCGGGTCCATTGGAACATCCTACAACTCACAGTGGCATCATAACTGGGCAGATAACTGCTCAAAGCTCGATGTTCCCCTGTTTCGGGCCTCATGGCCGAGGGTGCTGACTGGTAATAAATTCTCTGGTCATCGGAGATATCACGTAACCTCTTGATCTAAGGTTCTGTGGAGTTTCGGGTCCATTGGAACATCCTACAACTCACAGTGGCGTCATAACTGGGCAGATAACTGCTCGAAGCTCGATTTCGCTCTGTTTCGGGCCCCATAGCCGAGGGTGCTGACTGGTAAACGATTCTCTGGGCATCAGACATAGTACGTGACTTCTTGATCTGAGGTTCTGTAGAGTTTCGTTCCATTGGAATATGCTAGAACCCACAGTAGCGTCATAACTGGGCATATAACTGCTCAAAGCTCGATGTTCCCCTGTTTCGGGCCTCATGGCCGAGGGTGCTGACTGGTAATAAATTCTCTGTGCAACAGAGATAGTACGTGACTTTTGAGTCTAGGATTCTGTAGTGTTTCGGGTCCATTCGAACATCCTACAACTCAAAGTGGCGTTATAACTGGGCAGATAACTGCTCGAAGCTCGATTTCGCCCTGTTTCGGGCCTCATAGCCGAGGTTGCTGACTGGTAATAAATTCTCTGGGCATCATCGATGGTACATATCCACTCCATCTGAGGTTCTGTAGAGTTTCGGGTCCATTGGAACATCCTACAACTCACAGTGGCGTCATAACTGGGCAGATAACTGCCCAATCTTCGTTTTTGCCCTGTTTTGGGCCTCATAGCCGAGGTCGCTGACTGGTAATAAATTCTCTGGGCATCATCAATGTTACATTGCCACTTCATCTAAGGTTCTGTAGAGTTTTGGGTCCATTGGAACATCCTACAACTCACAGTGACGTCATAACTGGGCAGATAACTGCTCAAAGCTCGATTCTCCCTGTTTCGGGCCCCATAGCCGAGGGTGCTGACTGGTAATAAATCCTCAGGGCATCAGAGATAGTACGTGACTTTTTGATCTAGGGTTCTGTAGAGTTTCGGGTCCATCAGAACATCCTACAACTCACAGTGGCGTCATAACTGGGCAGATAACTGCTCAAAGCTCGATCTCCTCCTGTTTTGGGCCCCATGGACGAGGTCGCTGACTGGTAATCAATCCTCTGGGCATCAGAGATAGTACGTGACTACTTGACCTAAGTTTCTGTGGAATTTCGGGTCCATAGGAACATCCTACAACTCACAGTGGCGTCATAACTGGGCAGATAACTGCTCAAAGCTCAATTTCGCCCTGTTTTGGGCCTCATAGCCGAGGGTGCTGACTGGGCATAAATTCTCTGGGCATCAGAGACAGTACGTAACTACTTGGTCTAGGGTTTTGTGGAGTTTCGGGTCCATTGGAACATCCTACAACTCACAGTGAGGTCATAACTGGGCAGATAACTGTCCAAAGCTCGATTTTGCCCTCTTTTGGGCCCCATAGCCGAGGGTGCTGACTGGTGATAAATTCTCTGGGCATCATCAATGGTACATAACGACTCGATCTAGGGTTCTGTCGAGTTTCGGGTCCATTCGATCATCTTACAACCCACAGTGGCGTCATCACTGCGCGGACATCTTCCCAAATCTTGTTTTTGCCCACTTTTGGGCCCCATAGCCGGGGGTGCTGACTGGTAATAAACCATCTTGGCATCTTCAATGGTACGTCACCACTTGATCCAAGGTTTTGTAGGGATTCGGGTCCATTGGAACATGCTACAACCCACAGTGGCGTCATAACTGGGCAAATAACTGCTCAAAGCTCGATTCTTCCCTGTTTCGGAACTCATAGCCGAGGGTGCTGACTGGTGATAAATTCCCTGGGCTCCAGAAATAAAACGTGACTACTTGATCTAAGATTCTGTAGAACTTCGGGTCCATTGGAACATCCTACAACCCAATGTGGCGTCATAACTGGGCAGATAACGGCCCAAATTTCGTTTTTGCCCCCTTTTGGGCCCCATTGCCGAGGGTGCTGACTGGGAATAAATCCTCAGGGCATAAAAGATAGTGCGGGACTTCTTGACCTGAGGTTCTGTAGAGTTTCGGGTCCATTGGAACATCCTACAACTCACAGTGGCGTCATAACTGGGCAGATAACTGTCCAAAGCTCGATTTTGCCCTCTTTTGGGCCCCATAGCCGAGGGTGCTGACTGGTGATAAATTCTCTGGGCATCATCAATGGTACATCACCACTTATCTAAGGTTCTGTAGAGTTTCGGGTCCATTGGAATATCCTACAACTCACAGTGGCGTCATAACTGGGCAGATAACTGCTCAAAGCTAAATTTCGCCCTGTTTTGGGCCTCATAGCCGAGGCTGCTGACTGGTAATAAATCCTCTGGGCATCATCAATGGTACATAACCACTTTATCTAGGGTTCTGTGAAGTTTCGGGTCCATTCGATCATCTTACAACCCACAGTGGCGTCATCACTGGGCAGATAACTGCTCAAAGCTCAATTTCGCCCTGTTTTGGGCCTCATGGCCGATGGTGCTGGCTGGTAATAAATTCTCTGGGCATCATAGACAGTACGTGACTTTCTGGTCTAGGATTCCGTAGTGTTTTGGGTCCATCGGATCATCTTACAACCCACAGTGGCGTCATCACTGCGCGGATAACTGCCCAAAGCTCGATTCTGCCCTCTTTCGGGCCCCATAGCCGAGGTCGCTGACTGGTAATAAATTCTCTGGGCATCATCGATGGTACATAGCCACTTCATCTAAGGTTCTGTAGAGTTTTGGGTCTATTGGAACATCCTACAACTCACAGTGGCGTCATAACTGGGCAGATAACTGCTCAAAGCTCGATTCTCCCTGTTTCGGGCCCCATAGCCGAGGGTGCTGACTGGGATTAAATCCTCAGGGCATCAGAGATAGTACGTGACTTTTTGATCTAGGGTTCTGTAGAGTTTTGGGTCCATCAGAACATCTTACATCCCACAGTGGCGTCATCACTGGGCAGATAACTGCTCAAAGCTCGATTTCGCCCTGTTTCGGGCCTCATAGCCGAGGTTGCTGACTCGTAATAAATTCTCTGGGCATCAGAGATAGTACGTGACTACTTGATCTAAGGTTCTGTAGAGTTTCGGGTCCATTGGAACATCCTACAACTCACAGTGGGGTCATAACTGGGCAGATAACTGTCCAAAGCTCGATTTTGCCCTCTTTTGGGCCCCATAGCCGAGGGTGCTGACTGGTGATAAATTCTCTGGGCATCATCAATGGTACATCACCACTTATCTAAGGTTCTGTAGAGTTTCGGGTCCATTGGAATATCCTAGAACTCACAGTGGCGTCATAACTGGGCAGATAACTGCTAAAAGCTAAATTTCGCCCTGTTTTGGGCCTCATAGCCGAGGCTGCTGACTGGTAATAAATTCTCTGGGCGTCATCAATGGTACATAACCACTTGATCTAGGGTTCTGTCGAGTTTCGGGTCCATTCGATCATCTTACAACCCACAGTGGCGTCATCACTGGGCAGATGACTGCTCAAAGCTCGATTTTTCGCTGTTTCGGGCCTCATGGCCGATGGTGCTGGCTGGTAATAAATTCTCTGGGCATCATAGACAGTACGTGACTTCCTGGTCTAGGATTCTGTAGTGTTTTGGGTCCATCGGATCATCTTACAACCCACAGTGGCGTCATCACTGCGCGGATAACTGCCCAAAGCTCGATTTTGCCCTCTTTCGGGCCCCATAGCCGAGGTCGCTGACTGGTAATAAATTCTCTGGGCATCAGAGATAGTACGTGACTACTTGATCTAAGGTTCTGTGGAGTTTCGGGTCCATTGGAACATCCTACAACTCACAGTGGGGTCATAACTGGGCAGATAACTGTCCAAAGCTCGATTTTGCCCTCTTTTGGGCCCCATAGCCGAGGGTGCTGTTTGGGATTGAATCCTCAGGGCATCAGAGATAGTACGTGACTTTTTAATCTAGGGTTCTGTAGAGTTTCGGGTCCATCAGAACATCCTACAACCCACAGTGGCGTCATAACTGGGCAGATAACTGCTCAAAGCTCAATTTCGCCCTGTTTTGGGCCTCATGGCCGATGGTGCTGGCTGGTAATAAATTCTCTGGGCATCATAGACAGTACGTGACTTTCTGGTCTAGGATTCTGTAGTGTTTTGGGTCCATCGGATCATCTTACAACCCACAGTGGCGTCATCACTGCGCGGATAACTGCCCAAAGCTCGATTTTGCCCTCTTTTGGGCCCCATAGCCGAGGTCGCTGACTGGTAATAAATTCTCTGGGCATCATCGATGGTACATAGCCACTTCATCCAAGGTTCTGTAGAGTTTTGGGTCCATTGGAACATCCTACAACTCACAGTGGCGTCATAACTGGGCAGATAACTGCTCAAAGCTCGATTCTCCCTGTTTCGGGCCCCATAGCCGAGGGTGCTGACTGGGATTAAATCCTCAGGGCATCAGAGATAGTACGTGACTTTTTGATCTAGGGTTCTGTAGAGTTTCGGGTCCATCAGAACATCTTACAACCCACAGTGGCGTCATCACTGGGCAGATAACTGATCAAAGCTCGATTTCGCCCTGTTTCGGGCCTCATAGCCGAGGTTGCTGACTCGTAATAAATTCTCTGGGCATCAGAGATAGTACGTGACTACTTGATCTAAGGTTCTGTAGAGTTTCGGGTCCATTGGAACATCCTACAACTCACAGTGGGGTCATAACTGGGCAGATAACTGTCCAAAGCTCGATTTTGCCCTCTTTTGGGCCCCATAGCCGAGGGTGCTGACTGGTGATAAATTCTCTGGGCATCATCAATGGTACATCACCACTTATCTAAGGTTCTGTAGAGTTTCGGGTCCATTGGAATATCCTAGAACTCACAGTGGCGTCATAACTGAGCAAATAACTGCTAAAAGCTAAATTTCGCCCTGTTTTGGGCCTCATAGCCGAGGCTGCTGACTGGTAATAAATTCTCTGGGCGTCATCAATGGTACATAACCACTTGATCTAGGGTTCTGTCGAGTTTCGGGTCCATTCGATCATCTTACAACCCACAGTGGCGTCATCACTGGGCAGATGACTGCTCAAAGCTCGATTTTTCGCTGTTTCGGGCCTCATGGCCGATGGTGCTGGCTGGTTATAAATTCTCTGGGCATCATAGACAGTACGTGACTTCCTGGTCTAGGATTCTGTAGTGTTTTGGGTCCATCGGATCATCTTACAACCCACAGTGGCGTCATCACTGCGCGGATAACTGCCCAAAGCTCGATTTTGCCCTCTTTCGGGCCCCATAGCCGAGGTCGCTGACTGGTAATAAATTCTCTGGGCATCAGAGATAGTACGTGACTACTTGATCTAAGGTTCTGTAGAGTTTCGGGTCCATTGGAACATCCTACAACTCACAGTGGGGTCATAACTGGGCAGATAACTGTCCAAAGCTCGATTTTGCCCTCTTTTGGGCCCCATAGCCGAGGGTGCTGACTGGGATTAAATCCTCAGGGCATCAGAGATAGTACGTGACTTTTTGATCTAGGGTTCTGTAGAGTTTCGGGTCCATCAGAACATCCTACAACCCACAGTGGCGTCATAACTGGGCAGATAACTGCTCAAAGCTAAATTTCGCCCTGTTTTGGGCCTCATAGCCGAGGGTGCTGACTGGGCATAAATTCTCTGGGCATCAGAGACAGTACGTGACTTCTTGATCTAGGGTTCTGTAGAGTTTCGGGTCCATCAGAACATCTTACAACCCACAGTGGCGTCATCACTGGGCAGATAACTGCTCAAAGCTCGATTTCGACCTGTTTCGGGCCTCATAGCCGAGGTTGCTGACTCGTAATAAATTCTCTGGGCATCAGAGATAGTATGTGACTACTTGATCTAAGGTTCTGTAGAGTTTCGGGTCCATTGGAACATCCTACAACTCACAGTGGGGTCATAACTGGGCAGATAACTGTCCAAAGCTCGATTTTGCCCTCTTTTGGGCCCCATAGCCGAGGTCGCTGACTGGTAATAAATTCTCTGGGCATCATCGATGGTACATAGCCACTTCATCTAAGGTTCTGTAGAGTTTTGGGTCCAAAGGAACATCCTACAACTCACAGTGGCGTCATAACTGGGCAGATAACTGCTCAAAGCTCGATTCTCCCTGTTTCGGGCCCCATAGCCGAGGGTGCTGACTGGGATTAAATCCTCAGGGCATCAGAGATAGTACGTGACTTTTTGATCTAGGGTTCTGTAGAGTTTCGGGTCCATCAGAACATCTTACAACCCACAGTGGCGTCATCACTGGGCAGATAACTGCTCAAAGCTCGATTTCGCCCTGTTTCGGGCCTCATAGCCGAGGTTGCTGACTCGTAATAAATTCTCTGGGCATCAGAGATAGTACGTGACTACTTGATCTAAGGTTCTGTAGAGTTTCGGGTCCATTGGAACATCCTACAACTCACAGTGGGGTCATAACTGGGCAGATAACTGTCCAAAGCTCGATTTTGCCCTCTTTTGGGCCCCATAGCCGAGGGTGCTGACTGGTGATAAATTCTCTGGGCATCATCAATGGATCATCACCACTTATCTAAGGTTCTGTAGAGTTTCGGGTCCATTGGAATATCCTAGATCTCACAGTGGCGTCATAACTGGGCAGATAACTGCTAAAAGCTAAATTTCGCCCTGTTTTGGGCCTCATAGCCGAGGCTGCTGACTGGTAATAAATTCTCTGGGCGTCATCAATGGTACATAACCACTTGATCTAGGGTTCTGTCGAGTTTCGGGTCCATTCGATCATCTTACAACCCACAGTGGCGTCATCACTGGGCAGATGACTGCTCAAAGCTCGATTTTTCGCTGTTTCGGGCCTCATGGCCGATGGTGCTGGCTGGTAATAAATTCTCTGGGCATCATAGACAGTACGTAACTTTCTGGTCTAGGATTCTGTAGTGTTTTGGGTCCATCGGATCATCTTACAACCCACAGTGGCGTCATCACTGCGCGGATAACTGCCCAAAGCTCGATTTTGCCCTCTTTCGGGCCCCATAGCCGAGGTCGCTGACTGGTAATGAATTCTCTGGGCATCAGAGATAGTACGTGACTACTTGATCTAAGGTTCTGTAGAGTTTCGGGTTCATTGGAACATCCTACAACTCACAGTGGGGTCATAACTGGGCAGATAACTGTCCAAAGCTCGATTTTGCCCTCTTTTGGGCCCCATAGCCGAGGGTGCTGACTGTGATTAAATCCTCAGGGCATCAGAGATAGTACGTGACTTTTTGATCTAGGGTTTTGTAGAGTTTCGGGTCCATTAGAACATCCTACAACCCACAGTGGCGTCATAACTGGGCAGATAACTGCTCAGAGCTAAATTTCGCCCTGTTTTGGGCCTCATAGCCGAGGGTGCTGACTGGGCATAAATTCTCTGGGCATCAGAGACAGTACGTAACCACTTGGTCTAGGGTTTTGTGGAGTTTCGGGTCCATTGGAACATCCTACAACTCACAGTGGGGTCATAACTGCGCGGATAACTGCCCAAAGCTCGATTTTGCCCTCTTTTGAGCCCCATAGCCGAGGTCGCTGACTGGTAATAAATTCTCTGGGCATCATCGATGTTACATAGCCACTTCATCTAAGGTTCTGTAGAGTTTTGGGTCCATTGGAACATCCTACAACTCACAGTGACGTCATAACTGGGCAGATAACATCTCGAAGCTCGATTCTCCCTGTTTTGGGCCTCATAGCCGAGGGTGCTGACTGGGCATAAATTCTCTGGGCATCAGAGACAGTACGTAACCACTTGGTCTAGGGTTTTGTGGAGTTTCGGGTCCATTGGAACATCCTACAACTCACAGTGGGGTCATAACTGCGCGGATAACTGCCCAAAGCTCGATTTTGCCCTCTTTTGAGCCCCATAGCCGAGGTCGCTGACTGGTAATAAATTCTCTGGGCATCATCGATGTTACATAGCCACTTCATCTAAGGTTCTGTAGAGTTTCGGGTCCATCAGAACATCCTACAACTCACAGTGGCGTCATAACTGGGCAGATAACTGCTCAAAGCTCGATCTCCTCCTGTTTTGGGCCCCATGGACGAGGTCGCTGACTGGTAATCAATCCTCTGGGCATCAGAGATAGTACATGACTACTTGACCTAAGTTTCTGTGGAATTTCGGGTCCATAGGAACATCCTACAACCCAATGTGGCGTCATAACTGGGCAGATAACGGCCCAAATTTCGTTTTTGCCCCCTTTTGGGCCCCATTGCCGAGGGTGCTGACTGGGAATAAATCCTCAGGGCATAAGAGATAGTGCGTGACTTCTTGACCTGAGGTTCTGTAGAGTTTCGGGTCCATTGGAACATCCTACAACTCACAGTGGCGTCGTAACTGGGCAGATAACTGCTCGGAGCTCGATTTCGCCCTGTTTCGGGCCCCATAGCCGAGGGTGCTGACTGGTAATAAATTCTCTGGGCATCAGCAATGGTACAGAACCACTTTATCTAAGGTTCTGTAGAGTTTCGGGTCGATTGGAACATCCTACAACTCACAGTGTCGTCATAACTGGGCAGATAACTAGTCAAAGCTAATCTTCGCCCTGTTTTGGGCCTCATAGCCGAGGTTGCTGACTGGTTCTAAATTCTCTGGGCATCATCATTGGTATATAGCCACTTGATCTAAGTCACTGTGAAGTTTCGGGTCCATTGGTACATCCTACAACCCACAGTTGCGTCATAACTGGGCAGATAACTGCCCAAATTTCGTTTTTGCCCTGTTTTGGGCCTAATAGCCGAGGGTGCTGACTGGTAATAAATTCTCTGGGCATCATCAATGGTACATAACCACTTCATCTAGGGTTTTGTCGAGTTTCGGGTCCATTCGATCATCTTACAACCCACAGTGGCGTCATCACTGCGCGGACATCTTCCCAAAGCTCGTTTTTGCCCACTTTTGGGCCCCATACCCGGGGTTGCTGACTGGTAATAAACCCTCTGGGCATCTTCGATGGTACGTAACCACTTGATCCAAGGTTCTGTAGAGATTCGGGTCCATTGGAACATGCTCCAACCCACAGTCGCGTCATAACTGGGCAAATAACTGCTCAAAGCTCGATTCTTCCCTGTTTCGGAACTCATAGCCGAGGGTGCTGACTGGTGATAAATCCCCTGGGCTCCAGAAATAGTACGTGACTACTTGATCTAAGATTCTGTAGAACTTCGGGTCCATTGGAACATCCTACAACTCACAGTGGGGTCATAACTAGGCAGGAAACTGCTCAAAGCTCGATTTCGCCCTGTTTTGGGCCTCATAGCCGAGGTTGCTGACTGGTCATAAATTCTCTGGGCATCATCAATGGTACATATTCACTCGATCCAATGTTCTGTAGAGATTCGGGTCCATTGGAACATGCTACAACCCACAGTAGCGTCATAACTGGGCAGATAACTGCCCAAAGCTCGATTTTGCCCTCTTTTGGGCCCCATAGCCGAGGTCGCTGGCTGGTAATGAATTCTCTGGGCATCATCGATGGTACATAGCCACTCCATCTGAGGTTCTGTAGAGTTTCGGGTCCATTGGAACATCCTACAACTCACAGTGGCGTCATAACTGTGCAGATAACTGCTCGAAGCTCGATTCCGCCCTGTTTCAGGCCCCATAGCCGAGGTCGCTGACTGGTAATAAATTTTCTGGGCATCATCAATGGTACAAAACCACTTGATCTAAGGTTCTGTAGAGTTTCGGGTCCATTGGAACATCCTACAACTCACAGTGTCGTCATAACTGGGCAGATAACTGCTCGAAGCTAATTTTCGCCCTGTTTTGGGCCTCATAGCCGAGGCTGCTGACTGGTAATAAGTTCTCTGGGCATCATCAATGGTACATAACCACATAATCTAAGATTCTGTGAAGTTTCGGTTCCATTGGAACATCCTACATTTCACAGTGGTGTCATAACTGGGCAGATAACTGCTCAAAGCTCGATTTCGCCCTGTTTTGGGCCTCATAGCCGAGGTTGCTGACTTGTAATCAATTCTCTGGGCATCATCAGTGGTATATAGCTACTTGATCTAAGTCACTGTGAAGTTTCGGGTCCATTGGATCATCCTACAACCCTCAGTTGCGTCATAACTGGGCAGATAACTGCCCAAATTTCGTTTTTGCCCTGTTTTGGGCCTCATAGCCGAGGGTGCTGACTGGTAATAAATTATCTGGGAATCATCAATGGTACATAACCACTTGATCTAGGGTTCTGTCGAGTTTCGGGTCCATTCGATCATCTTACAACTCACAGTGTCGTCATAACTGGGCAGATAACTGCTCAAAGCTAATTCTCGCCCTGTTTTGGGCCTCATAGCCGAGGCTGCTGACTGGGAATAAATTCTCTGGGCATCATCAATGGTACATAACCACTCGATCTAAGATTCTGTGGAGTTTCGAATCCATTGGAACATCCTACAACTCACAGTGGGGTCATAACTGGGCAGATAACTGCCCAAATTTCGTTTTTGCCCTGTTTTGGGCCTCATAGCCGAGGGTGCTGACTGGTAATGAATTCTCTGGGAATCATCAATGGTACACAACCACTTGATCTAGGGTTCTGTCGAGTTTCGGGTCCATTCGATCATCTTACAACCCACAGTGGCGTCATCACTGCGCGGACATCTTCCCAAAGCTCGTTTTTGGCCTCTTTTGGGCCCCATATCCGGGGGTGCTGACTGGTAATAAACCCTCTGGGCATCATCGATGGTACCTAACAACTTGATCCAAGGTTCTGTAGAAATTCGGGTCCATAGAACATGCTACAACCCACAGTGGCGTCATAACTGGGCAGATAGTTGCTCAAAGCTCGATTTCGCCCTGTTTTGGGCCTCATAGCCGAGGTTGCTGACTGGTAATAAATCCTCTGGGCATCATCAATGGTATATAACCACTTGATCAAGTTTCTGTGAAGTTTCGGGTCCATTGGAACATCCTACAACCCACAGTTGCGTCATAACTGGGCAGATAACTGCCCAAATTTCGTTTTTGCCCTGTTTTGGGCCTCATAGACGAGGGTGCTGACTGGTCATAAATTCTCTGGGCATCATCAATGATACAAAACCACTTTATCTGAGGTTCTGTAGAGTTTCGGGTCCATTGGAACATCCTACAACTCACAGTGTCGTCATAACTGGGAAGATAACTGCTCAAAGCTAATTTTCGCCCTGTTTTGGGCCTCATAGCCGAGCATGCTGACTGGTAATAAATTCTCTGGGCATCATCAATGGTACATAACCACTTCATGTAAGAATCTGTGAAGTTTCGGATCCATTGGAACATCCTACAACTCACAGTGGGGTCATAACTGGGCAGATAACTGCTCGAAGCTCGATTTCGCCCTGTTTTGGGCCTCATAGCCGAGCTTGCTGACTGGTAATAAATTCTCTGGGCATCATCAATGGTACATAACCACTTCATCCAAGGTTCAGTAGAGATTCGGGTCCATTGGAACATGCTACAACCCACAGTGGCGTCATAACTGGGCAGATAACTGCTCAAAGCTCGATTCTTCCCTGTTTCGGAACTGATAGCCGAGGGTGCTGACTGGTGATGAATTCTCTGGGCTCCAGAAATAGCACGTGACTACTTGATCTGAGATTTTGTAGAACTTCGGGTCCATTGGAACATCCTACAACTCACAGTGGCATCATAACTGGGCAGATAACTGCTCAAAGCTCGATGTTCCCCTGTTTCGGGCCTCATGGCCGAGGGTGCTGACTGGTAATAAATTCTCTGGTCATCGGAGATATCACGTAACCTCTTGATCTAAGGTTCTGTGGAGTTTCGGGTCCATTGGAACATCCTACAACTCACAGTGGCGTCATAACTGGGCAGATAACTGCTCGAAGCTCGATTTCGCTCTGTTTCGGGCCCCATAGCCGAGGGTGCTGACTGGTAAACGATTCTCTGGGCATCAGACATAGTACGTGACTTCTTGATCTGAGGTTCTGTAGAGTTTCGTTCCATTGGAATATGCTAGAACCCACAGTAGCGTCATAACTGGGCATATAACTGCTCAAAGCTCGATGTTCCCCTGTTTCGGGCCTCATGGCCGAGGGTGCTGACTGGTAATAAATTCTCTGTGCAACAGAGATAGTACGTGACTTTTGAGTCTAGGATTCTGTAGTGTTTCGGGTCCATTCGAACATCCTACAACTCAAAGTGGCGTTATAACTGGGCAGATAACTGCTCGAAGCTCGATTCCGCCCTGTTTCGGGCCCCATAGCCGAGGGTGCTGACTGGGAATGAATTCTCTGGGCATCAGAGATAGTACGTGACTTCTTGATCTGAGGTTCTGTAGAGTTTCGGGTCTATTGGAACATCCTACAACTCACAGTGGCGTCATAACTGGGCAGATAACTGCTCAAAGCTTGAATTCGCCCTGTTTTGGGCCTCATAGCCGAGGTTGCTGACTGGTAATAAATTCCCTGGGCATCATCAATGGTACATAACCACTCGATCTAAGATTCTGTGGAGTTTCGGGTCCATTGGAACATACTACAACCCACAGTGTCGTCATAACTGGGCAGATAATGGCCCAAATTTCGTTTTCACCCCCTTTTTGGCCCCATAGCCGAGGGTCCTGACTGGTTATAAATCCTCCGGGCATCATCGATGGTACATTACCCTTTGATCTAAGGTTCTATAGAGATTCGGGTCCATTGGAACATGCTACAACCCACAGTGGCGTCATAAGTGGGCAGATAACTGCTAAAAGCTCGATTTTTCGCTGTTTCGGGCCTCATAGCCGAGGGTGCTGACGGGGAATAAATTCTCTGTGCATCAGAGATAGTACGTGACATCCTGGTCTAGAATTCTGTAGTGTTTCGGGTCCATCGGATTATCTTACAACCCACAGTGGCGTCATCACTGCGCGGACAGCTTCCCAAAGCTCGTTTTTGCCCTCTTTTGGGCCCCATATCCGGGGGTGCTGACTGGTAATGAACCCCCTGGGCATCATCGATGGTACGTAACCACTTAATCCAAGGTTCAGTAGAGATTCGGGTCCATTGGAACATGCTACAACCCACAGTGGCGTCATAACTGGGCAGATAACTGCTCAAAGCTCGATTCTTCCCTGTTTCGGAACTGATAGCCGAGGGTGCTGACTGGTGATAAATTCTCTGGGCTCCAGAAATAGTACGTGACTACTTGATCTGAGATCTTGTAGAACTTCGGGTCCATTGGAACATCCTACAACTCACAGTGGCGTCATAACTGGGCAGATAACTGCTCAAAGCTCGATGTTCCCCTGTTTCGGGCCTCATGGCCGAGGGTGCTGACTGGTAATGAATTCTCTGGTCATCGGAGATATCACGTGACCTCTCGATCTAAGGTTCTGTGGAGTTTCGGGTCCATTGGAACATCCTACAACTCACAGTGGCGTCATAACTGGGCAGATAACTGCTCGAAGCTCGATTTCGCTCTGTTTCGGGCCCCATAGCCGAGGGTGCTGACTGGTAAACAATTCTCTGGGCATCAGACATAGTACGTGACTTCTTGATCTGAGGTTCTGTAGAGTTTCGTTCCATTGGAATATGCTAGAACCCACAGTAGCGTCATAACTGGGCATATAACTGCTCAAAGCTCGATGTTCCCCTGTTTCGGGCCTCATGACCGAGGGTGCTGACTGGGAATGAATTCTCTGGGCATCAGAGAGTACGTGACTTCTTGATCTGAGGTTCTGTAGAGTTTCGGGTCTATTGGAACATCCTACAACTCACAGTGGCGTCATAACTGGGCAGATAACTGCTCGAAGCTTGAATTCGCCCTGTTTTGGGCCTCATAGCCGAGGTTGCTGACTGGTAAAAAATTCCCTGGGCATCATCAATGGTACATAACCACTCGATCTAAGATTCTGTGGAGTTTCGGGTCCATTGAAACATCCTACAACCCACAGTGTCGTCATAACTGGGCAGATAATGGCCCAAATTTCGTTTCCACCCCCTTTTTGGCCCCATAGCCGAGGGTCCTGACTGGTTATAAATCCTCCGGGCATCATCGATGGTACATTACCCTTTGATCTGAGGTTCTATAGAGATTCGGGTCCATTGGAACATGCTACAACCCACAGTGGCGTCATAAGTGGGCAGATAACTGCTAAAAGCTCGATTTTTCGCTGTTTCGGGCCTCATAGCCGAGGGTGCTGACGGGGAATAAATTCTCTGTGCATCAGAGATAGTACGTGACATCCTGGTCTAGGATTCTGTAGTGTTTCGGGTCCATCGGATTATCTTACAACCCACAGTGGCGTCATCACTGCGCGGACAGCTTCCCAAAGCTCGTTTTTGCCCTCTTCTCGGCCCCATAGCCGAGGGTGCTGACTGGTAATAAATTCTCTGGGCACCATCAATGGTACATAACCACTTGATCCGAGGTTCTGTAGAGATTCGGGTCCATTGGAACATGCTACAACCCATAGTAGCGTCATAACTGGGCAGATAACTGCTCAAAGCTCGATGTTCCCCTGTTCCGGGCCTCCTAGCCGAGGGTGCTGACTGGTAATAAATTCTCTGGGCATCATCAATGGTACATAACCACTTCATCTAAGGTTCTGTAGAGTTTCGGGTCGGTCGGATCATCCTATAACCCACAGTGGCGTCATCACTGGGCAGATGACTGCTCAAAGCTCGATTTTTCGCTGTTTCGGGCCTCATAGCCGAGGGTGCTGACGGGGAATAAATTCTCTGTGCATCAGAGATAGTACGTGACATCCTGGTCTAGGATTCTGTAGTGTTTCGGGTCCATCGGATCATCTTACAACCCACAGTGGCGTCATCACTGCGCGGTTAACTGCCCAAAGCTCGGTTTTGCCCTCTTTTGGGCCCCATAGCCGAGGTCGCCGACTGGCAATAAATTCTCTGGGCATCATCGATGGTACATATCCACTCCATCTGAGGTTCTGTAGAGTTTCGGGTCCATTGGAATATCCTACAACTCACAGTGGCGTCATAACTGGGCAGATAACTGCTCAAAGCTCGATTTCGCCCTGTTTTGGGCCTCATAGCCGAGCTTGCTGACTGGTAATGAATTCTCTGGGCAACATCAATGGTGCATAACCACTTGATCTAAAATTTTGTGAAGTGTCGGTTCCATTGGAACATCCTACAACTCACAGTGGGGTCATAACTGGGCAGATAACTGCTCAAAGCTCGATTTCGCCCTGTTTTGGGCCTCATAGCCGAGGTTGCTGACTTGTAATCAATTCTCTGTGCATCATCAGTGGTATATGGCTACTTGATCTAAGTCACTGTAGAGTTTCGGGTCCATTGGAACATCCTACAACTCACAGTGGCGTCATAACTGGGCAGATAACTGCTCGAAGCTCGATTTCGCCCTGTTTCGGGCCCCATAGCCGAGGGTGCTGACTGGTAATAAATTCTCTGGGCATCATCAATGGTACAAAACCATTTTATCTAAGGTTCTGTAGAGTTTCGGAATGATTGGAACATCCTGCAACTCACAGTGTCGTCATAACTGGGCAGATAACTCCTGAAAGCTAATTTTCGCCCTGTTTTGGGCCTCATAGCCGAGGCTGCTGACTGGTAATAAATTCCCTGGGAATCATCAATGGTACATAACCACTTGATCTAAGATTCTGTGAAGTTTCGGTTCCATTGGAACATCCTACAACTCACAGTGGGGTCATAACTGGGCAGATAACTGCTCAAAGCTCGATTTCGCCCTGTTTTGGCCCTCATAGCCGAGGTTGCTGACTTGTAATCAATTCTCTGGGCATCATCAGTGGTATATAGCTACTTGATCTAAGTCACTGTGAAGTTTCGGGTCCATTGGAACATCCTACAACCCACAGTTGCAACATAACTGGGCAGATAACTGCCCAAATTTCGTTTTTGCCCTGTTTTGGGCCTCATAGCCGAGGGTGCTGACTGGAAATGAATCCTCTGGGAATCGTCAATGGTACATAACCACTTGATCTAGGGTTCTGTCAAGTTTCGGGTCCATTCGATCATCTTACAACTCACAGTGTCGTCATAACTGGGCAGATGACTGCTCAAAGCTCGATTTCGCCCTGTTTTGGCCCTCATAGCCGAGGTTGCTGACTTGTAATCAATTCTCTGGGCATCATCAGTGGTATATAGCTACTTGATCTAAGTCACTGTGAAGTTTCGGGTCCATTGGAACATCCTACAACCCACAGTTGCAACATAACTGGGCAGATAACTGCCCAAATTTCGTTTTTGCCCTGTCTTGGGCCTCATAGCCGAGGGTGCTGACTGGTAATAAATTCTCTGGGAATCATCAATGGTACATAACCACTTGATCTAGGGTTCTGTCGAGTTTCGGGTCCATTTGATCATCTTACAACCCACAGTGGCGTCATCACTGCGCGGACATCTTCCCAAAGCTCGTTTTTGCCCTCTTTTGGGCCCCATATCCGGGGGTGCTGACTGGTAATAAACCCTCTGGGCATCATTGATGGTACGTAACCACTTGATCCAAGGTTCTGTAGAGATTCGGGTCCATTCGATCATCTTACAACTCACAGTGTCGTCATAACTGGGCAGATGACTGCTCAAAGCTAATTTTCGTTTTGTTTTGGGCCTCATAGCCGAGGCTGCTAACTGGTAATAAATTTTCTGGGCATCATCAATGGTACATAACCACTTGATCTAAGATTCTGTGAAGTTTCGGTTCCGTTGGAACATCCTACAATTCACAGTGGGGTCATAACTGGGCAGATAACTGCCCAAATTCCGTTTTTGCCCTGTTTTGGGCCTCATAGCCGAGGGTGCTGACTGGTAATAAATTCTCTGGGAATCATCAATGGTACATAGCCACTTGATCTAGGGTTCTGTCGAGTTTCGGGTCCATTCGATCATCTTACAACCCACAGTGGCGTCATCACCGCGCGGACATCTTCCCAAAGCTCGTTTTTGCCCTCTTTTGGGCCCCATATCCGGGGGTGCTGACTGGTAATAAACCCTCAGGGCATCATCGATGGTACGTAACCACTTGATCCAAGGTTCTGTAGAGATTCGGGTCCATTGGAACATGCTACAACCCACAGTGGCGTCATAACTGGGCAGATAACTGCTCAATGCTCGATTCTTCCCTGTTCCGGAACTCACAGCCGAGGGTGCTGACTTTCGATAAATTCTCTGGGCTCCAGAAATAGTACGTGACTACTTGATCTAAGATTCTGTAGAACTTCGGGTCCATTGGAACATCCTACAACTCACAGTGGGGTCATAACTAGGCAGATAACTGCCTAAAGCTCGATTTCGCCCTGTTTTGGGCCTCATAGCCGAGGTTGCTGACTGGTAATAAATCCTCTGGGCATCATCAATGGTATATAACCACTTGATCAAGTTTCTGTGACGTTTTGGGTCCATTGGAACATCCTACAACCCACAGTTGCGTGATAACTGGGCAGATAACTGCCCAAATTTCGTTTTTGCCCTGTTTTGGGCCTCATAGACGAGGGTGCTGACTGGTCATAAATTCTCTGGGCATCATTAATGGTACATAACCACTTGATCTAGGGTTCTGTCAAGTTTCGGGTCCATTCGATCATCTTACAACCCACAGAGGCGTCATCACTGGGCAGATGACTGCTAAAAGCTCAATTTTTCGCTGTTCCGAGCCTCATGGCCGATGGTGCTGACTGGTAATAAATTCTCTGTGCATCATAGATAGTACGTGACTTTTTGGTCTAGGATTCTGTAGTGCTTTGGGTGCATCGGATCATCTAACAACCCACAGTGGCGTCATCACTGCGCGGATAACTGCCCAAAGCTCGATTTTGCCCTCTTTTGGGCCCCCCAGCCGAGGGGGCTGACTGGTGATAAATTTCCTGGGCATCGGAGATATTACGTGACCTCTTGATCTAACGTTCTGTGGAGTTTCGGGTCCATTGGAACATCCTACAACTCACAGTGGCGTCATAACTGGGCAGATAACTGCTCGAAGCTCGATTTCGCCCTGGTTCGGGCCCCATAGCCGAGGGTGCTGACTGGTAATAAATTCTCTGGGCATCATCAATGGTACAAAACCACTTTATCTAAGGTTCTGTAGAGTTTCGGGTCCATTGGAACATCCTACAACTCACAGTGTCGTCATAACTGGGCAGATAACTGCTCAAAGCTAATTTTCGCCCTGTTTTGGGCCTCATAGCCGAGCTTGCTGACTGGTAATAAATTCTCTGGGCATCATCAATGGTACATAACCACTTGATCCAAGATCCTGTGAAGTTTCGGTGCCATTGGAACATCCTACAACTCACAGTGGGGTCATAACTGGGCAGATAACTGCTCAAAGCTCGTTTTCGCCCTGTTTTGGCCCTCATAGCCGAGGTTGCTGACTTGTAATCAATTCTCTGGGCATCATCAGTGGTATATAGCTACTTGATCCAAGTCGATGTGAAGTTTCGGGTCCATTGGAACATCCTACAACCCACAGATGCGTCATAACTGGGCAGATAACTGCCCAAATTTCGTTTTTGCCCTGTCTTGGGCCTCATAGCCGAGGTTGCTGACTGGTAATAAATTCTCTGGGAATCATCACTGGTACATAACCACTTGATCTAGGGTTCTGTCGAGTTTCGGGTCCATTCGATCATCTTACAACCCACAGTGGCGTCATCACTGCGCGGACATCTTCCCAAAGCTCGTTTTTGCCCTCTTTTGGGCCCCATATCCGGGGGTGCTGACTGGTAATAAACCCTCTGGGCATCATCGATGGTACGTAACCACTAGATCCAAGGTTCTGTAGAGATTCGGGTCCATTGGAACATGCTACAACCCACAGTGACGTCATAACTGGGCAGATAACTGCTCAAAGCTCGATTCTCCCCTGTTCCGGAACTCATAGCCGAGGGTGCTGACTGGTGATAAATTCTCTGGGCTCCAGAAATAGTACGTGACTACTTGATCTGAGATTTTGTAGAACTTCGGGTCCATTGGAACATCCTACAACTCACAGTGGCGTCATAACTGGGCAGATAACTGCTCAAAGCTCGATGTTCCCCTGTTTCGGGCCTCATGGCCGAGGGTGCTGACTGGTAATAAATTCTCTGTGCAACAGAGATAGTACGTGACTTTTGAGTCTAGGATTTTGTAGAGTTTCGGGTCCATTGGATTATCCTACAACTCACAGTGGCGTCATAACTGGGCAGATAACTGCTCGAAGCTCGATTTCGCCCTGTTTCGGGCCCCATAGCCGAGGGTGCTGACTGGTAATGAATTCTCTGGGCATCAGAGATAGTACGTGACTTCTTGATCTAAGATTTTGTAGAACTTCGGGTCCATTGGAACATCCTACAACTCACAGTGGCGTCATAACTGGGCAGATAACTGCTCGAAGCTCGATTTCGCCCTGGTTCGGGCCCCATAGCCGAGGGTGCTGACTGGTAATAAATTCTCTGGGCATCATCAATGGTACAAAACCACTTTATCTAAGGTTCTGTAGAGTTTCGGGTCCATTGGAACATCCTACAACTCACAGTGTCGTCATAACTGGGCAGATAACTGCTCAAAGCTAATTTTCGCCCTGTTTTGGGCCTCATAGCCGAGCTTGCTGACTGGTAATCAATTCTCTGGGCATCATCAATGGTACATAACCACTTGATCTAAGATCCTGTGAAGTTTCGGTGCCATTGGAACATCCTACAACTCACAGTGGGGTCATAACTGGGCAGATAACTGCTCAAAGCTCGATTTCGCCCTGTTTTGGCCCTCATAGCCGAGGTTGCTGACTTGTAATCAATTCTCTGGGCATCATCAGTGGTATATAGCTACTTGATCTAAGTCACTGTGAAGTTTCGGGTTCGTTGGAACATCCTACAACCCACAGTTGCGTCATAACTGGGCAGATAACTGCCCAAATTTCGTTTTTGCCCTGTCTTGGGCCTCATAGCCGAGGGTGCTGACTGGTAATAAATTCTCTGGGAATCATCAATGGTACATAACCACTTGATCTAGGGTTCTGTCGAGTTTCGGGTCCATTCGATCATCTTACAACCCACAGTGGCGTCATCACTGCGCGGACATCTTCCCAAAGCTCGTTTTTGCCCTCTTTTGGGCCCCATATCCGGGGGTGCTGACTGGTAATAAACCCTCTGGGCATCATCGATGGTACGTAACCACTTGATCCAAGGTTCTGTAGAGATTCGGGTCCATTCGATCATCTTACAACTCACAGTGTCGTCATAACTGGGCAGATGACTGCTCAAAGCTAATTTTCGTTTTGTTTTGGGCCTCATAGCCGAGGCTGCTAACTGGTAATAAATTTTCTGGGCATCATCAATGGTACATAACCACTTGATCTAAGATTCTGTGAAGTTTCGGTTCCGTTGGAACATCCTACAATTCACAGTGGGGTCATAACTGGGCAGATAACTGCCCAAATTCCGTTTTTGCCCTGTTTTGGGCCTCATAGTCGAGGGTGCTGACTGGTAATAAATTCTCTGGGAATCATCAATGGTACATAGCCACTTGATCTAGGGTTCTGTCGAGTTTCGGGTCCATTCGATCATCTTACAACCCACAGTGGCGTCATCACTGCGCGGACATCTTCCCAAAGCTCGTTTTTGCCCTCTTTTGGGCCCCATATCCGGGGGTGCTGACTGGTAATAAACCCTCAGGGCATCATCGATGGTACGTAACCACTTGATCCAAGGTTCTGTAGAGATTCGGGTCCATTGGAACATGCTACAACCCACAGTGGCGTCATAACTGGGCAGATAACTGCTCAATGCTCGATTCTTCCCTGTTTCGGAAGTCACAGCCGAGGGTGCTGACTTTCGATAAATTCTCTGGGCTCCAGAAATAGTACGTGACTACTTGATCTAAGATTCTGTAGAACTTCGGGTCCATTGGAACATCCTACAACTCACAGTGGGGTCATAACTAGGCAGATAACTGCCTAAAGCTCGATTTCGCCCTGTTTTGGGCCTCATAGCCGAGGTTGCTGACTGGTGATAAATCCTCTGGGCATCATCAATGGTATATAACCACTTGATCAAGTTTCTGTGACGTTTTGGTCCCATTGGAACATCCTACAACCCACAGTTGCGTGATAACTGGGCAGATAACTGCCCAAATTTCGTTTTTGCCCTGTTTTGGGCCTCATAGACGAGGGTGCTGACTGGTCATAAATTCCCTGGGCATCAATAATGGTACATAACCACTTGATCTAGGGTTCTGTCAAGTTTCGGGTCCATTCGATCATCTTACAACCCACAGAGGCGTCATCACTGGGCAGATGACTGCTAAAAGCTTAATTTTTCGCTGTTCCGGGCCTCATGGCCGATGGTGCTGACTGGTAATAAATTCTCTGTGCATCATAGATAGTACGTGACTTTTTGGTCTAGGATTCTGTAGTGCTTTGGGTGCATCGGATCATCTAACAACCCACAGTGGCGTCATCACTGCGCGGATAACTGCCCAAAGCTCGATTTTGCCCTCTTTTGGGCCCCCCAGCCGAGGGGGCTGACTGGTGATAAATTTCCTGGGCATCGGAGATATTACGTGACCTCTTGATCTAACGTTCTGTGGAGTTTCGGGTCCATTGGAACATCCTACAACTCACAGTGGCGTCATAACTGGGCAGATAACTGCTCAAAGCTAATTTTCGCCCTGTTTTGGGCCTCATAGCCGAGCTTGCTGACTGGTAATAAATTCTCTGGGCATCATCAATGGTACATAACCACTTTATCTAAGGTTCTGTGAAGTTTCGGTGCCATTGGAACATCCTACAACTCACAGTGGGGTCATAACTGGGCAGATAACTGCTCAAAGCTCGATTTCGCCCTGTTTTGGCCCTCATAGCCGAGGTTGCTGACTTGTAATCAATTCTCTGGGCATCATCAGTGGTATATAGCTACTTGATCTGAGTCGATGTGAAGTTTCGGGTCCATTGGAACATCCTACAACCCATAGTTGCGTCATAACTGGGCAGATAACTGCCCAAATTTCGTTTTTGCCCTGTCTTGGGCCTCATAGCCGAGGGTGCTGACTGGTAATAAATTCTCTGGGAATCATCAATGGTACATAACCACTTGATCTAGGGTTCTGTCGAGTTTCGGGTCCATTCGATCATCTTACAACCCACAGTGGCGTCATCACTGCGCGGACATCTTCCCAAAGCTCGTTTTTGCCCTCTTTTGGGCCCCATATCCGGGGGTGCTGACTGGTAATAAACCCTCTGGGCATCATCGATGGTACGTAACCACTTGATCCAAGGTTCTGTAGAGATTCGGGTCCATTGGAACATGCTACAACCCACAGTGACGTCATAACTGAGCAGATAACTGCTCAAAGCTCGATTCTCCCCTGTTTCGGAACTCATAGCCGAGGGTGCTGACTGGTGATAAATTCTCTGGGCTCCAGAAATAGTACGTGACTACTTGATCTGAGATTTTGTAGAACTTCGGGTCCATTGGAACATCCTACAACTCACAGTGGCGTCATAACTGGGCAGATAACTGCTCAAAGCTCGATGTTCCCCTGTTTCGGGCCTCATGGCCGAGGGTGCTGACTGGTAATGAATTCTCTGTGCAACAGAGATAGTACGTGACTTTTGAGTCTAGGATTTTGTAGAGTTTCGGGTCCATTGGATTATCCTACAACTCACAGTGGCGTCATAACTGGGCAGATAACTGCTCGAAGCTCGATTTCGCCCTGTTTCGGGCCTCATGGCCGAGGGTGCTGACTGGTAATGAATTCTCTGGGCATCAGAGATAGTACGTGACTTCTTGATCTAAGATTTTGTAGAACTTCGGGTCCATTGGAACATCCTACAACTCACAGTGGGGTCATAACTAGGCAGATAACTGCCTAAAGCTCGATTTCGCCCTGTTTTGGGCCTCATAGCCGAGGTTGCTGACTGGTAATAAATCCTCTGGGCATCATCAATGGTATATAACCACTTGATCGAGTTTCTGTGACGTTTTGGGTCTATTGGAACATCCTACAACTCACAGTGGCGTCATAACTGGGCAGATAACTGCTCAAAGCTCGATGTTCCCCTGTTTCGGGCCTCATGGCCGAGGGTGCTGACTGGTAATAAATCCTCTGTGCAACAGAGATAGTACGTGACTTTCGAGTCTAGGATTCTGTAGTGTTTCGGGTCCATTGGAACATGCTACAACTCACAGTGGCGTCATAACTGGGCAGATAACTGCTCAAAGCTCGATGTTCCCCTGTTTCGGGCCTCATGGCCGAGGGTGCTGACTGGGAATGAATTCTCTCGGCATCAGAGATAGTACGTGACTTCTTGATCTGAGGTTCTGTAGAGTTTCGGGTCTATTGGAACATCCTACAATTCACAGTGGCGTCATAACTGGGCAGATAACTGCTCAAAGCTTGAATTCGCCCTGTTTTGGGCCTCATAGCCGAGGTTGCTGACTGGTAATAAATTCCCTGGGCATCATCAATGGTACGTCACCACTTGATCTAAGATTCTGTGGAGTTTCGGGTCCATTGGAACATCCTACAACTCACAGTGGCGTCATAACTGGGCAGATAACTGCCCAAAGCTCGTTTTTGCCCTCTTTTGGGCCCCATAGCCGAGGTTCCTGACTGGTAATAAATTCTCTGGGCATCATCAATAGTACATAACTATTTGATCTAAGATTCTGTAGAGTTTCGGGTCCACTGGAACATCCCACAACCCACAGTGGCGTCATAACTACGCAGATATTTGCTCAAAGCTCGATCTCGCCCACTTTTGGTCCCCATAGCCGAGGTCGCTGACAGGTCATGAATCCTCTGGGCATCAGAGGTAGTACGTGACTACTCGATCTAAGTTTCTGTAGAGTTTCGGGTCCATTGGGACATCCTACAACCCACAGTGGCGTCATCACTGCGCGGACATCTTCCCAAAGCTCGTTTTTGCCCTCTTTTGGGCCCCATATCCGGGGGTGCTGACTGGTAATAAACCCTCTGGGCATCATCGATGGTACGTCACCACTTGATCCAAGGTTCTGTAGAGATTCGGGTCCATTGGAACATGCTACAACCCACAGTGGCGTCATAACTGGGCAGATAACTGCTCAAAGCTCGATTCTTCCCTGTTTCGGAACTCATAGCCGAGGGTGCTGACTGGTGATAAATCCTCTGGGCTCCAGGAATAGTACGTGACTACTTGATCTAAGATTTTGTAGAACTTCGGGTCCATTGGAACATCCTACAACTCACAGTGGCGTCATAACTGGGCAGATAACTGCTCAAAGCTCGATTCTTCCCTGTATCGGAACTCATAGCCGAGGGTGCTGACTGGTGATAAATTCTCTGGGCTCCAGGAATAGTACGTGACTACTTGATCTAAGATTTTGTGGAACTTCGGGTCCATTGGAACATCCTTCAACTCACAGTGGCGTCATAACTGGGCAGATAACTGCTCAAAGCTCGATGTTCCCCTGTTCCGGGCCTCATAGCCGAGGGTGCTGACTGGTAATAAATTCTCTGGGCATCATCAATGGTACAAAACCATTTTATCTAAGGTTCTGTAGAGTTTCGGAACGATTGGAACATCCTGCAACTCACAGTGTCGTCATAACTGGGCAGATAACTGCTCAAAGCTAATTTTCGCCCTGTTTTGGACCTCATAGCCGAGGCTGCTGACTGGTAATAAATTCTCTGGGCATCATTAATGGTACATAACCACTTGATCTAAGATTCTGTGAAGTTTCGGTTCCATTGGAACATCCTACAACTCACAGTGGGGTCATAACCGGGCAGATAACTGCTCAAAGCTCGATTTCGCCCTGTTTTGGCCCTCATAGCCGAGGTTGCTGACTTGTAATCAATCCTCTGGGCATCATCAGTGGTATATAGCTACTTGATCTAGGGTTCTGTCGAGTTTCGGGTCCATTCGATCATCTTACAACCCACAGTGTCGTCATCACTGCGCGGTTAACTGCCCAAAGCTCGGTTTTGCCCTCTTTTGGGCCCCATAGCCGAGGTCGCTGACTGGTAATAAACCCTCAGGGCATCATCGATGGTACGTAACCACTTGATCCAAGGTTCTGTAGAGATTCGGGTCCATTGGAACATCCTACAACCCACAGTTGCAACATAACTGGGCAGATAACTGCCCAAATTTCGTTTTTGCCCTGTTTTGGGCCTCATAGCCGAGGGTGCTGACTGGTAATAAATTCTCTGGGAATCGTCAATGGTACATAACCACTTGATCTAGGGTTCTGTCAAGTTTCGGGTCCATTCGATCATCTTACAACTCACAGTGTCGTCATCACTGCGCGGTTAACTGCCCAAAGCTCGGTTTTGCCCTCTTTTGGGCCCCATAGCCGAGGTCGCTGACTGGTAATAAATTCTCTGGGCATTATCGATGGTACATAACCACTTGATCTAAGATTCTGTGGAGTTTCGGGTCCATTGGAACATCCTACAACTCACAGTGGCGTCATAACTGGGCAGATAACTGCCCAAAGCTCGTTTTTGCCCTCTTTTGGGCCCCATAGCCGAGGTTCCTGACTGGTAATAAATTCTCTGGGCATCATCAATAGTACATAACTATTTGATCTAAGATTCTGTAGAGTTTCGGGTCCACTGGAACATCCCACAACCCACAGTGGCGTCATAACTACGCAGATATTTGCTCAAAGCTCGATCTCGCCCACTTTTGGTCCCCATAGCCGAGGGTGCTGACAGGTCATGAATCCTCTGGGCATCAGAGATAGTACGTGACTACTCGATCTAAGTTTCTGTAGAGTTTCGGGTCCATTGGGACATCCTACAACCCACAGTGGCGTCATCACTGCGCGGACATCTTCCCAAAGCTCGTTTTTGCCCTCTTTTGGGCCCCATATCCGGGGGTGCTGACTGGTAATAAACCCTCTGGGCATCATCGATGGTACGTCACCACTTGATCCAAGGTTCTGTAGAGATTCGGGTCCATTGGAACATGCTACAACCCACAGTGGCGTCATAACTGGGCAGATAACTGCTCAAAGCTCGATTCTTCCCTGTTTCGGAAGCCATAGCCGAGGGTGCTGACTGGTGCTAAATCCTCTGGGCTCCAGGAATAGTACAAGACTACTTGATCTAAGATTTTGTAGAACTTCGGGTCCATTGGAACATCCTACAACTCACAGTGGCGTCATAACTGGGCAGATAACTGCTCAAAGCTCGATTCTTCCCTGTTTCGGAACTCATAGCCGAGGGTGCTGACTGGTGATAAATTCTCTGGGCTCCAGGAATAGTACGTGACTACTTGATCTAAGATTTTGTGGAACTTCGGGTCCATTGGAACAGCCTTCAACTCACAGTGGCGTCATAACTGGGCAGATAACTGCTCAAAGCTCGATGTTCCCCTGTTCCGGGCCTCATAGCCGAGGGTGCTGACTGGAAATAAATTCTCTGGGCATCATCAATGGTACAAAACCATTTTATCTAAGGTTCTGTAGAGTTTCGGAACGATTGGAACATCCTGCAACTCACAGTGTCGTCATAACTGGGCAGATAACTGCTCAAAGCTAATTTTCGCCCTGTTTTGGACCTCATAGCCGAGGCTGCTGACTGGTAATAAATTCTCTGGGCATCATTAATGGTACATAACCACTTGATCTAAGATTCTGTGGAGTTTCGGTTCCATTGGAACATCCTACAACTCACAGTGGGGTCATAACTGGGCAGATAACTGCTCAAAGCTCGATTTCGCCCTGTTTTGGCCCTCATAGCCGAGGTTGCTGACTTGTAATCAATCCTCTGGGCATCATCAATGGTACATAACCACTTGATCTAGGGTTCTGTCGAGTTTCGGGTCCATTCGATCATCTTACAACCCACAGTGGCGTCATCACTGCGCGGACATCTTCCCAAAGCTCGTTTTTGCCCTCTTTTGGGCCCCATATCCGGGGGTGCTGACTGGTAATAAACCCCCTGGGCATCATTGATGGTACGTAACCACTTGATCCCAGGTTCTGTAGAGATTCGGGTCCATTGGAACATGCTACAACCCACAGTGGCGTCATAACTGGGCAGATAACTGCTCAAAGCTCGATTATTCCCTGTTTCGGAACTCATAGCCGAGGGTGCTGACTGGTAATAAATTCTCTGTGCAACAGAGATAGTACGTGACTTTTGAGTCTAGGATTCTGTAGAGTTTCGGGTCCATTGGATTATCCTACAACTCACAGTGGCGTCATAACTGGGCAGATAACTGCTCGAAGCTCGATTTCGCCCTGTTTCGGGCCCCATAGCCGAGGGTGCTGACTGGTAATGAATTCTCTGGGCATCAGAGATAGTACGTGACTTCTTGATCTGAGGTTCCGTAGAGTTTCGGGTCTATTGGAACATCCTACAACTCACAGTGGCGTCATAACTGGGCAGATAACTGCTCAAAGCTCGATGTTCCCCTGTTTCGGGCCTCATGGCCGAGGGTGCTGACTGGTAATAAATCCTCTGTGCAACGGAGATAGTACGTGACTTTTGAGTCTAGGATTCTGTAGTGTTTTGGGGTCCATTGGAACATGCTACAACTCACAGTGGCGTCATAACTGGGCAGATAACTGCTCAAAGCTCGATGTTCCCCTGTTTCGGGCCTCATGGCCGAGGGTGCTGACTGGTAATGAATTCTCTGGTCATCGGAGATAGTACGTGACCTCTTGATCTAAGGTTCTGTGGAGATTCGGGTCCATTGGAACATCCTACAACTCACAGTGGCGTCATAACTGGGCAGATAACTGCTCGAAGCTCGATTTCGCTCTGTTTCGGGCCCCATAGCCGAGGGTGCTGACTGGTAAACAATTCTCTGGGCATCAGACATAGTACGTGACTTCTTGATCTGAGGTTCTGTAGAGTTCCGTTCCATTGGAATATGCTAGAACCCACAGTAGCGTCATAACTGGGCATATAACTGCTCAAAGCTCGATGTTCCCCTGTTTCGGGCCCCATGGCCGAGGGTGCTGACTGGTAATAAATTCTCTGTGCAACAGAGATAGTACGTGACTTTTGAGTGTAGGATTCTGTAGTGTTTCGGGTCCATTGGAACATCCTACAACTCAAAGTGGCGTTATAACTGGGCAGATAACTGCTCGAAGCTCGATTTCGCCCTGTTTCGGGCCCCATAGCCGAGGGTGCTGACTGGGAATGAATTCTCTGGGCATCAGAGATAGTACGTGACTTCTTGATCTGAGGTTCTGTAGAGTTTCGGGTCTATTGGAACATCCTACAACTCACAGTGGCGTCATAACTGGGCAGATAACTGCTCAAAGCTTGAATTCGCCCTGTTTTGGGCCTCATAGCTGAGGTTGCTGACTGGTAATAAATTCCCTGGGCATCATCAATGGTACATAACCACTTCATCTAAGGTTCTGTAGAGTTTCGGGTCCATCGGATCATCCTATAACCCACAGTGGCGTCATAACTGGGCAGATAACTGCTCAAAGCTCGATTCTTCCCTGTTTCGGAACTCATAGCCGAGGGTGCTGACTGGTGATGAATTCTCTGGGCTCCAGAAATAGTACGTGACTACTTGATCTAAGATTTTGTAGAACTTCGGGTCCATTGGAACATCCTACAACTCACAGTGGGGTCATAACTAGGCAGATAACTGCCTAAAGCTCGATTACGCCCTGTTTTGGGCCTCATAGCCGAGGTTGCTGACTGGTAATAAATCCTCTGGGCATCATCAATGGTATATAACCACTTGATCGAGTTTCTGTGACGTTTTGGGTCCAGTGGAACATCCTACAACCCACAGTTGCGTGATAACTGGGCAGATAACTGCCCAAATTTCGTTTTTGCCCTGTTTTGGGCCCCATAGCCGAGGGTGCTGACTGGTAATAAATTCTCTGGGAATCATCAATGGTACATAACCACTTGATCTAGGGTTCTGTCGAGTTTCGGGTCCATTCGATCATCTTACAACCCACAGTGGCGTCATCACTGCGCGGACATCTTCCCAAAGCTCGTTTTTGCCCTCTTTTGGGCCCCATATCCGGGGGTGCTGACTGGTAATAAACCCTCTGGGCATCATCGATGGTACGTAACCACTTGATCCAAGGTTCTGTAGAGATTCGGGTCCATTCGATCATCTTACAACTCACAGTGTCGTCATAACTGGGCAGATGACTGCTCAAAGCTAATTTTCGTTTTGTTTTGGGCCTCATAGCCGAGGCTGCTAACTGGTAATAAATTTTCTGGGCATCATCAATGGTACATAACCACTTGATCTAAGATTCTGTGAAGTTTCGGTTCCGTTGGAACATCCTACAATTCACAGTGGGGTCATAACTGGGCAGATAACTGCCCAAATTCCGTTTTTGCCCTGTTTTGGGCCTCATAGTCGAGGGTGCTGACTGGTAATAAATTCTCTGGGAATCATCAATGGTACATAGCCACTTGATCTAGGGTTCTGTCGAGTTTCGGGTCCATTCGATCATCTTACAACCCACAGTGGCGTCATCACTGCGCGGACATCTTCCCAAAGCTCGTTTTTGCCCTCTTTTGGGCCCCATATCCGGGGGTGCTGACTGGTAATAAACCCTCAGGGCATCATCGATGGTACGTAACCACTTGATCCAAGGTTCTGTAGAGATTCGGGTCCATTGGAACATGCTACAACCCACAGTGGCGTCATAACTGGGCAGATAACTGCTCAATGCTCGATTCTTCCCTGTTTCGGAAGTCACAGCCGAGGGTGCTGACTTTCGATAAATTCTCTGGGCTCCAGAAATAGTACGTGACTACTTGATCTAAGATTCTGTAGAACTTCGGGTCCATTGGAACATCCTACAACTCACAGTGGGGTCATAACTAGGCAGATAACTGCCTAAAGCTCGATTTCGCCCTGTTTTGGGCCTCATAGCCGAGGTTGCTGACTGGTGATAAATCCTCTGGGCATCATCAATGGTATATAACCACTTGATCAAGTTTCTGTGACGTTTTGGTCCCATTGGAACATCCTACAACCCACAGTTGCGTGATAACTGGGCAGATAACTGCCCAAATTTCGTTTTTGCCCTGTTTTGGGCCTCATAGACGAGGGTGCTGACTGGTCATAAATTCCCTGGGCATCAATAATGGTACATAACCACTTGATCTAGGGTTCTGTCAAGTTTCGGGTCCATTCGATCATCTTACAACCCACAGAGGCGTCATCACTGGGCAGATGACTGCTAAAAGCTTAATTTTTCGCTGTTCCGGGCCTCATGGCCGATGGTGCTGACTGGTAATAAATTCTCTGTGCATCATAGATAGTACGTGACTTTTTGGTCTAGGATTCTGTAGTGCTTTGGGTGCATCGGATCATCTAACAACCCACAGTGGCGTCATCACTGCGCGGATAACTGCCCAAAGCTCGATTTTGCCCTCTTTTGGGCCCCCCAGCCGAGGGGGCTGACTGGTGATAAATTTCCTGGGCATCGGAGATATTACGTGACCTCTTGATCTAACGTTCTGTGGAGTTTCGGGTCCATTGGAACATCCTACAACTCACAGTGGCGTCATAACTGGGCAGATAACTGCTCAAAGCTAATTTTCGCCCTGTTTTGGGCCTCATAGCCGAGCTTGCTGACTGGTAATAAATTCTCTGGGCATCATCAATGGTACATAACCACTTTATCTAAGGTTCTGTGAAGTTTCGGTGCCATTGGAACATCCTACAACTCACAGTGGGGTCATAACTGGGCAGATAACTGCTCAAAGCTCGATTTCGCCCTGTTTTGGCCCTCATAGCCGAGGTTGCTGACTTGTAATCAATTCTCTGGGCATCATCAGTGGTATATAGCTACTTGATCTGAGTCGATGTGAAGTTTCGGGTCCATTGGAACATCCTACAACCCATAGTTGCGTCATAACTGGGCAGATAACTGCCCAAATTTCGTTTTTGCCCTGTCTTGGGCCTCATAGCCGAGGGTGCTGACTGGTAATAAATTCTCTGGGAATCATCAATGGTACATAACCACTTGATCTAGGGTTCTGTCGAGTTTCGGGTCCATTCGATCATCTTACAACCCACAGTGGCGTCATCACTGCGCGGACATCTTCCCAAAGCTCGTTTTTGCCCTCTTTTGGGCCCCATATCCGGGGGTGCTGACTGGTAATAAACCCTCTGGGCATCATCGATGGTACGTAACCACTTGATCCAAGGTTCTGTAGAGATTCGGGTCCATTGGAACATGCTACAACCCACAGTGACGTCATAACTGAGCAGATAACTGCTCAAAGCTCGATTCTCCCCTGTTTCGGAACTCATAGCCGAGGGTGCTGACTGGTGATAAATTCTCTGGGCTCCAGAAATAGTACGTGACTACTTGATCTGAGATTTTGTAGAACTTCGGGTCCATTGGAACATCCTACAACTCACAGTGGCGTCATAACTGGGCAGATAACTGCTCAAAGCTCGATGTTCCCCTGTTTCGGGCCTCATGGCCGAGGGTGCTGACTGGTAATGAATTCTCTGTGCAACAGAGATAGTACGTGACTTTTGAGTCTAGGATTTTGTAGAGTTTCGGGTCCATTGGATTATCCTACAACTCACAGTGGCGTCATAACTGGGCAGATAACTGCTCGAAGCTCGATTTCGCCCTGTTTCGGGCCTCATGGCCGAGGGTGCTGACTGGTAATGAATTCTCTGGGCATCAGAGATAGTACGTGACTTCTTGATCTAAGATTTTGTAGAACTTCGGGTCCATTGGAACATCCTACAACTCACAGTGGGGTCATAACTAGGCAGATAACTGCCTAAAGCTCGATTTCGCCCTGTTTTGGGCCTCATAGCCGAGGTTGCTGACTGGTAATAAATCCTCTGGGCATCATCAATGGTATATAACCACTTGATCGAGTTTCTGTGACGTTTTGGGTCTATTGGAACATCCTACAACTCACAGTGGCGTCATAACTGGGCAGATAACTGCTCAAAGCTCGATGTTCCCCTGTTTCGGGCCTCATGGCCGAGGGTGCTGACTGGTAATAAATCCTCTGTGCAACAGAGATAGTACGTGACTTTCGAGTCTAGGATTCTGTAGTGTTTCGGGTCCATTGGAACATGCTACAACTCACAGTGGCGTCATAACTGGGCAGATAACTGCTCAAAGCTCGATGTTCCCCTGTTTCGGGCCTCATGGCCGAGGGTGCTGACTGGGAATGAATTCTCTCGGCATCAGAGATAGTACGTGACTTCTTGATCTGAGGTTCTGTAGAGTTTCGGGTCTATTGGAACATCCTACAATTCACAGTGGCGTCATAACTGGGCAGATAACTGCTCAAAGCTTGAATTCGCCCTGTTTTGGGCCTCATAGCCGAGGTTGCTGACTGGTAATAAATTCCCTGGGCATCATCAATGGTACGTCACCACTTGATCTAAGATTCTGTGGAGTTTCGGGTCCATTGGAACATCCTACAACTCACAGTGGCGTCATAACTGGGCAGATAACTGCCCAAAGCTCGTTTTTGCCCTCTTTTGGGCCCCATAGCCGAGGTTCCTGACTGGTAATAAATTCTCTGGGCATCATCAATAGTACATAACTATTTGATCTAAGATTCTGTAGAGTTTCGGGTCCACTGGAACATCCCACAACCCACAGTGGCGTCATAACTACGCAGATATTTGCTCAAAGCTCGATCTCGCCCACTTTTGGTCCCCATAGCCGAGGTCGCTGACAGGTCATGAATCCTCTGGGCATCAGAGGTAGTACGTGACTACTCGATCTAAGTTTCTGTAGAGTTTCGGGTCCATTGGGACATCCTACAACCCACAGTGGCGTCATCACTGCGCGGACATCTTCCCAAAGCTCGTTTTTGCCCTCTTTTGGGCCCCATATCCGGGGGTGCTGACTGGTAATAAACCCTCTGGGCATCATCGATGGTACGTCACCACTTGATCCAAGGTTCTGTAGAGATTCGGGTCCATTGGAACATGCTACAACCCACAGTGGCGTCATAACTGGGCAGATAACTGCTCAAAGCTCGATTCTTCCCTGTTTCGGAACTCATAGCCGAGGGTGCTGACTGGTGATAAATCCTCTGGGCTCCAGGAATAGTACGTGACTACTTGATCTAAGATTTTGTAGAACTTCGGGTCCATTGGAACATCCTACAACTCACAGTGGCGTCATAACTGGGCAGATAACTGCTCAAAGCTCGATTCTTCCCTGTATCGGAACTCATAGCCGAGGGTGCTGACTGGTGATAAATTCTCTGGGCTCCAGGGATAGTACGTGACTACTTGATCTAAGATTTTGTGGAACTTCGGGTCCATTGGAACATCCTTCAACTCACAGTGGCGTCATAACTGGGCAGATAACTGCTCAAAGCTCGATGTTCCCCTGTTCCGGGCCTCATAGCCGAGGGTGCTGACTGGTAATAAATTCTCTGGGCATCATCAATGGTACAAAACCATTTTATCTAAGGTTCTGTAGAGTTTCGGAACGATTGGAACATCCTGCAACTCACAGTGTCGTCATAACTGGGCAGATAACTGCTCAAAGCTAATTTTCGCCCTGTTTTGGACCTCATAGCCGAGGCTGCTGACTGGTAATAAATTCTCTGGGCATCATTAATGGTACATAACCACTTGATCTAAGATTCTGTGAAGTTTCGGTTCCATTGGAACATCCTACAACTCACAGTGGGGTCATAACCGGGCAGATAACTGCTCAAAGCTCGATTTCGCCCTGTTTTGGCCCTCATAGCCGAGGTTGCTGACTTGTAATCAATCCTCTGGGCATCATCAGTGGTATATAGCTACTTGATCTAGGGTTCTGTCGAGTTTCGGGTCCATTCGATCATCTTACAACCCACAGTGTCGTCATCACTGCGCGGTTAACTGCCCAAAGCTCGGTTTTGCCCTCTTTTGGGCCCCATAGCCGAGGTCGCTGACTGGTAATAAACCCTCAGGGCATCATCGATGGTACGTAACCACTTGATCCAAGGTTCTGTAGAGATTCGGGTCCATTGGAACATCCTACAACCCACAGTTGCAACATAACTGGGCAGATAACTGCCCAAATTTCGTTTTTGCCCTGTTTTGGGCCTCATAGCCGAGGGTGCTGACTGGTAATAAATTCTCTGGGAATCGTCAATGGTACATAACCACTTGATCTAGGGTTCTGTCAAGTTTCGGGTCCATTCGATCATCTTACAACTCACAGTGTCGTCATCACTGCGCGGTTAACTGCCCAAAGCTCGGTTTTGCCCTCTTTTGGGCCCCATAGCCGAGGTCGCTGACTGGTAATAAATTCTCTGGGCATTATCGATGGTACATAACCACTTGATCTAAGATTCTGTGGAGTTTCGGGTCCATTGGAACATCCTACAACTCACAGTGGCGTCATAACTGGGCAGATAACTGCCCAAAGCTCGTTTTTGCCCTCTTTTGGGCCCCATAGCCGAGGTTCCTGACTGGTAATAAATTCTCTGGGCATCATCAATAGTACATAACTATTTGATCTAAGATTCTGTAGAGTTTCGGGTCCACTGGAACATCCCACAACCCACAGTGGCGTCATAACTACGCAGATATTTGCTCAAAGCTCGATCTCGCCCACTTTTGGTCCCCATAGCCGAGGGTGCTGACAGGTCATGAATCCTCTGGGCATCAGAGATAGTACGTGACTACTCGATCTAAGTTTCTGTAGAGTTTCGGGTCCATTGGGACATCCTACAACCCACAGTGGCGTCATCACTGCGCGGACATCTTCCCAAAGCTCGTTTTTGCCCTCTTTTGGGCCCCATATCCGGGGGTGCTGACTGGTAATAAACCCTCTGGGCATCATCGATGGTACGTCACCACTTGATCCAACGTTCTGTAGAGATTCGGGTCCATTGGAACATGCTACAACCCACAGTGGCGTCATAACTGGGCAGATAACTGCTCAAAGCTCGATTCTTCCCTGTTTCGGAAGCCATAGCCGAGGGTGCTGACTGGTGCTAAATCCTCTGGGCTCCAGGAATAGTACAAGACTACTTGATCTAAGATTTTGTAGAACTTCGGGTCCATTGGAACATCCTACAACTCACAGTGGCGTCATAACTGGGCAGATAACTGCTCAAAGCTCGATTCTTCCCTGTTTCGGAACTCATAGCCGAGGGTGCTGACTGGTGATAAATTCTCTGGGCTCCAGGAATAGTACGTGACTACTTGATCTAAGATTTTGTGGAACTTCGGGTCCATTGGAACATCCTTCAACTCACAGTGGCGTCATAACTGGGCAGATAACTGCTCAAAGCTCGATGTTCCCCTGTTCCGGGCCTCATAGCCGAGGGTGCTGACTGGAAATAAATTCTCTGGGCATCATCAATGGTACAAAACCATTTTATCTAAGGTTCTGTAGAGTTTCGGAACGATTGGAACATCCTGCAACTCACAGTGTCGTCATAACTGGGCAGATAACTGCTCAAAGCTAATTTTCGCCCTGTTTTGGACCTCATAGCCGAGGCTGCTGACTGGTAATAAATTCTCTGGGCATCATTAATGGTACATAACCACTTGATCTAAGATTCTGTGAAGTTTCGGTTCCATTGGAACATCCTACAACTCACAGTGGGGTCATAACTGGGCAGATAACTGCTCAAAGCTCGATTTCGCCCTGTTTTGGCCCTCATAGCCGAGGTTGCTGACTTGTAATCAATCCTCTGGGCATCATCAATGGTACATAACCACTTGATCTAGGGTTCTGTCGAGTTTCGGGTCCATTCGATCATCTTACAACCCACAGTGGCGTCATCACTGCGCGGACATCTTCCCAAAGCTCGTTTTTGCCCTCTTTTGGGCCCCATATCCGGGGGTGCTGACTGGTAATAAACCCCCTGGGCATCATTGATGGTACGTAACCACTTGATCCCAGGTTCTGTAGAGATTCGGGTCCATTGGAACATGCTACAACCCACAGTGGCGTCATAACTGGGCAGATAACTGCTCAAAGCTCGATTATTCCCTGTTTCGGAACTCATAGCCGAGGGTGCTGACTGGTAATAAATTCTCTGTGCAACAGAGATAGTACGTGACTTTTGAGTCTAGGATTCTGTAGAGTTTCGGGTCCATTGGATTATCCTACAACTCACAGTGGCGTCATAACTGGGCAGATAACTGCTCGAAGCTCGATTTCGCCCTGTTTCGGGCCCCATAGCCGAGGGTGCTGACTGGTAATGAATTCTCTGGGCATCAGAGATAGTACGTGACTTCTTGATCTGAGGTTCCGTAGAGTTTCGGGTCTATTGGAACATCCTACAACTCACAGTGGCGTCATAACTGGGCAGATAACTGCTCAAAGCTCGATGTTCCCCTGTTTCGGGCCTCATGGCCGAGGGTGCTGACTGGTAATAAATCCTCTGTGCAACGGAGATAGTACGTGACTTTTGAGTCTAGGATTCTGTAGTGTTTTGGGGTCCATTGGAACATGCTACAACTCACAGTGGCGTCATAACTGGGCAGATAACTGCTCAAAGCTCGATGTTCCCCTGTTTCGGGCCTCATGGCCGAGGGTGCTGACTGGTAATGAATTCTCTGGTCATCGGAGATAGTACGTGACCTCTTGATCTAAGGTTCTGTGGAGATTCGGGTCCATTGGAACATCCTACAACTCACAGTGGCGTCATAACTGGGCAGATAACTGCTCGAAGCTCGATTTCGCTCTGTTTCGGGCCCCATAGCCGAGGGTGCTGACTGGTAAACAATTCTCTGGGCATCAGACATAGTACGTGACTTCTTGATCTGAGGTTCTGTAGAGTTCCGTTCCATTGGAATATGCTAGAACCCACAGTAGCGTCATAACTGGGCATATAACTGCTCAAAGCTCGATGTTCCCCTGTTTCGGGCCCCATGGCCGAGGGTGCTGACTGGTAATAAATTCTCTGTGCAACAGAGATAGTACGTGACTTTTGAGTGTAGGATTCTGTAGTGTTTCGGGTCCATTGGAACATCCTACAACTCAAAGTGGCGTTATAACTGGGCAGATAACTGCTCGAAGCTCGATTTCGCCCTGTTTCGGGCCCCATAGCCGAGGGTGCTGACTGGGAATGAATTCTCTGGGCATCAGAGATAGTACGTGACTTCTTGATCTGAGGTTCTGTAGAGTTTCGGGTCTATTGGAACATCCCACAACTCACAGTGGCGTCATAACTGGGCAGATAACTGCTCAAAGCTTGAATTCGCCCTGTTTTGGGCCCCATAGCCGAGGTTCCTGACTGGTAATAAATTCTCTGGGCATCATCAATAGTACATAACTATTTGATCTAAGATCCTGTAGAGTTTCGGGTCCACTGGAACATCCCACAACCCACAGTGGCGTCATAACTGCGCAGATATTTGCTCAAAGCTCGATCTCGCCCACTTTTGGTCCCCATAGCCGAGGGTGCTGACAGGTCATGAATCCTCTGGGCATCAGAGATAGTACGTGACTACTCGATCTGAGTTTCTGTAGAGTTTCGGGTCCATTGGAACATCCTACAACCCAAAGTGTCGTCATAACTGGGCAGATAATGGCCCAAATTTCGTTTTCACCCCCTTTTTGGCCCCATAGCCGAGGGTCCTGACTGGTTATAAATCCTCCGGGCATCATCGATGGTACATTATCCTCCGATCTAAGGTTCTATAGAGATTCGGGTCCATTGGAACATGCTACAACCCACAGTGGCGTCATAAGTGGGCAGATAACTGCTAAAAGCTCGATTTTTCGCTGTTTCGGGCCTCATAGCCGAGGGTGCTGACGGGGAATAAATTCTCTGTGCATCAGAGATAGTACGTGACATCCTGGTCTAGGATTCTGTAGTGTTTCGGGTCCATCGGATTATCTTACAACCCACAGTGGCGTCATCACTGCGCGGACAGCTTCCCAAAGCTCGTTTTTGCCCTCTTCTCGGCCCCATAGCCGAGGGTGCTGACTGGTAATAAATTCTCTGGGCTTCATCAATGGTACATAACCACTTGATCCGAGGTTCTGTAGAGATTCGGGTCCATTGGAACATGCTACAACCCATAGTAGCGTCATAACTGGGCAGATAACTGCTCAAAGCTCGATGTTCCCCTGTTCCGGGCCTCATAGCCGAGGGTGCTGACTGGTAATAAATTCTCTGGGCATCATCAATGGTACATAACCACTTCATCTAAGGTTCTTTAGAGTTTCGGGTCCATCGGATCATCCTATAACCCACAGTGGCGTCATCACTGGGCAGATGACTGCTCAAAGCTCGATTTTTCGCTGTTTCGGGCCACATGGCCGAGGGTGCTGACTGGTAATAAATCCACTGTGCAACAGAGATAGTACGTGACTTTTTGGTCTAGGATTCTGTAGTGTTTCGGGTCCATTGGAACATCCTACAACTAACAGTGGCGTCATAACTGGGCAGATAACTGCTAAAAGCTCGATTTCGCCCTGTTTTGGGCCTCATAGCCGAGCTTGCTGACTGGTAATGAATTCTCTGGGCAACATCAATGGTACATAACCACTTGATCTAAAATTTTGTGAAGTTTCGGTTCCATTGGAACATCCTACAACTCACAGTGGGGTCATAACTGGGCAGATAACTGCTAAAAGCTCGATTTCGCCCTGTTTTGGGCCTCATAGCCGAGCTTGCTGACTGGTAATGAATTCTCTGGGCAACATCAATGGTACATAACCACTTGATCTAAAATTTTGTGAAGTTTCGGTTCCATTGGAACATCCTACGACTCACAGTGGCGTCATAACTGGGCAGATAACTGCTCAAAGCTCGATTTCGCCCTGTTTTGGGCCCCATAGCCGAGGGTTCTGACTGGTAATAAATTCTCTGGGCATCGGAGATAGTACTTGACCTCTTGATCTAACGTTCTGTGGAGTTCCGGGTCCATTGGAACATCCTACAACTCACAGTGGCGTCATAACTGGGCAGATAACTGCTCGAAGCTCGATTTCGCCCTGTTTCGGGCCCCTTAGCCGAGGGTGCTGACTGGTAATAAATACTCTGGGCATCATCAATGGTACAAAACCATTTTATCTAAGGTTCTGTAGAGTTTCGGAACGATTGGAACATCCTGCAACTCACAGTGTCGTCATAACTGGGCAGATAACTGCTCAAAGCTAATTTTTGCCCTGTTTTGGGCCTCATAGCCGAAGCTGCTGACTGGTAATAAATTCTCTGGGCATCATCAATGGTACATAACCACTTGATCTAAGATTCTGTGAAGTTTCGGTTCCATTGGAACATCCTACAACTCACAGTGGGGTCATAACTGGGCAGATAACTGCTCAAAGCTCGATTTCGCCCTGTTTTGGCCCTCATAGCCGAGGTTGCTGACTTGTAATCAATTCTCTGGGCATCATCAGTTGTATATAGCTACTTGATCTAAGTCACTGTGAAGTTTCGGGTCCATTGGAACATCCTACAACCCACAGTGGCGTCATAACTGGGCAGATAACTGCTCAAAGCTCGATTCTTCCCTGTTTCGGAACTCATAGCCGAGGGTGCTGACTGGTGATGAATTCTCTGGGCTCCAGAAATAGTACGTGACTACTTGATCTAAGATTTTGTAGAACTTCGGGTCCATTGGAACATCCTACAACTCACAGTGGGGTCATAACTAGGCAGATAACTGCCTAAAGCTCGATTTCGCCCTGTTTTCGGCCTCATAGCCGAGGTTGCTGACTGGTAATAAATCCTCTGGGCATCATCAATGGTATATAACCACTTGATCAAGTTTCTGTGACGTTTTGGGTCCATTGGAACATCCTACAACCCACAGTTGCGTGATAACTGGGCAGATAACTGCCCAAATTTCGTTTTTGCCCTGTTTTGGGCCTCATAGACGAGGGTGCTGACTGGTCATAAATTCTCTGGGCATCATCAATGGTACATAACCACTTGATCTAGGGTTCTGTCGAGTTTCGGGTCCATTCGATCATCTTACAACCCACAGAGGCGTCATCACTGGGCAGATGACTGCTCAAAGCTCAATTTTTCGCTGTTCCGGGCCTCATGGCCGATGGTGCTGACTGGTAATAAATTCTCTGTGCATCATAGATAGTACGTGACTTTTTGGTCTGGGATTCTGTAGTGCTTTGGGTGCATCGGATCATCTAACAACCCACAGTGGCGTCATCACTGCGCGGATAACTGCCCAAAGCTCGATTTTGCCCTCTTTTGGGCCCCCCAGCCGAGGGGGCTGACTGGTGATAAATTTCCTGGGCATCGGAGAGAGTACGTGACCTCTTGATCTAACGTTCTGTGGAGTTCCGGGTCCATTGGAACATCCTACAACTCACAGTGGCGTCATAACTGGGCAGATAACTGCTCAAAGCTCGATTTCGCCCTGGTTCGGGCCCCATAGCCGAGGGTGCTGACTGGTAATAAATTCTCTGGGCATCATCAATGGTACAAAACCACTTTATCTAAGGTTCTGTAGAGTTTCGGGTCCATTGGAACATCCTACAACTCACAGTGTCGTCATAACTGGGCAGATAACTGCTCAAAGCTAATTTTCGCCCTGTTTTGGGCCTCATAGCCGAGGGTGCTGACTGGTAATAAATTCTCTGGGAATCGTCAATGGTACATAACAACTTGATCTAGGGTTCTGTCAAGTTTCGGGTCCATTCGATCATCTTACAACTCACAGTGTCGTCATAAATGGGCAGATGACTGCTCAAAGCTAATTTTCGCTTTGTTTTAGGCCTCATAGCCGAGGCTGCTGACTGGTAATAAATTTTCTGGGCATCATCAATGGTACATAACCACTTGATCCAAGATTCTGTGAAGTTTCGGTTCCGTTGGAACATCCTACAATTCACAGTGGGGTCATAACTGGGCAGATAACTGCCCAAATATCGTTTTTGCCCTGTTTTGGGCCTCATAGCCGAGGGTGCTGACTGGTAATAAATTCTCTGGGAATCATCAATGGTACATAGCCACTCGATCTAGGGTTCTGTCGAGTTTCGGGTCCATTCGATCATCTTACAACCCACAGTGGCGTCATCACTGCGCGGACATCTTCCCAAAGCTCGTTTTTGCCCTCTTTTGGGCCCCATATCCGGGGGTGCTGACTGGTAATAAACCCTCAGGGCATCATCGATGGTACGTAACCACTTGATCCAAGGTTCTGTAGAGATTCGGGTCCATTGGAACATGCTACAACCCACAGTGGCGTCATAACTGGGCAGATAACTGCTCAAAGCTCGATTCTTCCCTGTTTCGGAACTCATAGCCGAGGGTGCTGACTGGTGATGAATTCTCTGGGCTCCAGAAATAGTACGTGACTACTTGATCTGAGATTTTGTAGAACTTCGGGTCCATTGGAACATCCTACAACTCACAGTGGGGTCATAACTAGGCAGATAACTGCCTAAAGCTCGATTTCGCCCTGTTTTGGGCCTCATAGCCGAGGTTGCTGACTGGTCATAAATCCTCTGGGCATCATCAATGGTATATAACCACTTGATCAAGTTTCTGTGACGTTTTGGGTCCATTGGAACATCCTACAACCCACAGTTGCGTGATAACTGGGCAGATAACTGCCCAAATTTCGTTTTTGCCCTGTTTTGGGCCTCATAGACGAGGGTGCTGACTGGTCATAAATTCTCTGGGCATCATCAATGGTACATAACCACTTGATCTAGGGTTCTGCCGAGTTTCGGGTCCATTCGATCATCTTACAACCCACAGAGGCGTCATCACTGGGCAGATGACTGCTCAAAGCTCAATTTTTCGCTGTTCCGGGCCTCATGGCCGATGGTGCTGACTGGTAATAAATTCTCTGTGCATCATAGATAGTACGTGACTTTTTGGTCTGGGATTCTGTAGTGCTTTGGGTGCATCGGATCATCTAACAACCCACAGTGGCGTCATCACTGCGCGGATAACTGCCCAAAGCTCGATTTTGCCCTCTTTTGGGCCCCCCAGCCGAGGGGGCTGACTGGTGATAAATTTCCTGGGCATCGGAGACAGTACGTGACCTCTCGATCTAACGTTCTGTGGAGTTCCGGGTCCATTGGAACATCCTACAACTCACAGTAGCGTCATAACTGGGCAGATAACTGCTCAAAGCTCGATTTTTCCCTGTTTCGGGCCTCATAGCCGAGGGTGCTGACTGGTCATAAATTCTCTGGGCATCGCCAATGGTACATAACCACTTCATCTAAGGTTCTGTAGGGTTTCGAGTCCATTTGAACATCCTATAACCCCCAAAGCCGTCATCACTGGGCAGATGACTGCTCAAAGCACGATTTTTCGCTGTTTCGGGCCTCATAGCCGAGGGTGCTGACTGGTCATAAATTCTCTGGGCATCAGAGATAGAACGTTACTACTTGGTCTAGGGTTCTGTGGAGTTTCGGGTCCATTGGATCATCTTACAACCCACAGTGACGTCATCACTGGGCAGATAACTGCCCAAAGCTCGATTTTGCCCTCTTGTTGGCCCCATAGCCGAGGGTGCTGACTGGTAATAAATTCTCTGGGCATCATCAATGGTACATAACCAGTTGATCCAAGGTTTTGTAGAGTTTCGGGTCCATTCGATCATCTTACAACCCACAGTGGCGTCATCACTGCGCGGACATCTTCCCAAAGCTCGTTTTTGCCCTCTTTTGGGCCCCATAGCCGAGGGTGCTGACTGGTAATAAATTCTCTGGGCATCATCAATGGTACGTCACCACTTGATCCAAGGTTTTGTAGAGATTCGGGTCCATTGGAACATGCTACAAGCCACAGTGGCGTCATAACTGGGCAGATAACTGCTCAAAGCTCGATTTTTCTCTGTTTCGGGCCTCATAGCCGAGGGTGCTGACTGGTAATAAATTCTCTGGGCTCCAGAATCAGTAAGTGACTACTTGATCTAAGGTTCTGTAGAGTTTCGGGTCCATTAGAACATCCTACAACTCACAGTGGGAACATAACTAGGCAGATAACTGCTCAAAGCTCGATTTCACCCTGTTTTGGGCCTCATAGCCGAGGTTGCTGACTGGTAATAAATTCTCCGGGCATCATCAATGGTACATAACTACTTGATCTAAGATTTTGTAGAGTTTCGGGTCCACTGGAACATCCTACAACCCACAGTGGCGTCATAACTGCGCAGATATTTCTTCAAAGCTCGATTTCGCCCTCTTTTGGTCCCCATAGCTTAGGGTGCTGACAGGTCATAAATCCTCTGGGCATCAGAGATAGTACGTGACCACTTGATCTAAGTTTCTGTAGAGTTTCGGGTCCATTGGCACATCCTCCAACCCACAGTGGGGTCATAACTAGGCAGATAACTGCCTAAAGCTCGATTTCGCCCTGTTTTGGGCCTCATAGCCGAGGTTGCTGACTGGTAATAAATTCTCTGGGCATCATCAATGGTATATAACCACTTGATCGAGTTTCTGTGACGTTTTGGGTCCATTGGAACATCCTACAACCCACAGTTGCGGAATAACTGGGCAGATAACTGCCCAAATTTCGTTTTTGCCCTGTTTTGGGCCTCATAGACGAGGGTGCTGACTGGTCATAAATTCTCTGGGCATCATCAATGGTACATAACCACGTGATCTAGGGTTCTGTCGAGTTTCGGGTCCATTCGATCATCTTACAACCCACAGAGGCGTCATCACTGGGCAGATGACTGCTCAAAGCTCAATTTTTCGCTGTTCCGGGCCTCATGGCCGATGGTGCTGACTGGTAATAAATTCTCTGTGCATCATAGATAGTACGTGACTTTTTGGTCTGGGATTCTGTAGTGCTTTGGGTGCATCGGATCATCTAACAACCCACAGTGGCGTCATCACTGCGCGGATAACTGCCCAAAGCTCGATTTTGCCCTCTTTCGGGCCCCCCAGCCGAGGGGGCTGACTGGTGATAAATTTCCTGGGCATCGGAGAGAGTACGTGACCTCTTGATCTAACGTTCTGTGGAGTTCCGGGTTCATTGGAACATCCTACAACTCACAGTGGCGTCATAACTGGGCAGATAACTGCTCGAAGCTCGATTTCGTCCTGGTTCGGGCCCCATAGCCGAGGGTGCTGACTGGTAATAAATTCTCTGGGCATCATCAATGGTACAAAACCACTTTATCTAAGGTTCTGTAGAGTTTCGGGTCCATTGGAACATCCTACAACTCACAGTGTCGTCATAACTGGGCAGATAACTGCTCAAAGCTAATTTTCGCCCTGTTTTGGGCCTCATAGCCGAGCTTGCTGACTGGTAATAAATTCTCTGGGCATCATCAATGGTACATAACCACTTGATCTAAGATCCTGTGAAGTTTCGGTGCCATTGGAACATCCTACAACTCACAGTGGGGTCATAACTGGGCAGATAACTGCTCAAAGCTCGATTTCGCCCTGTTTTGGCCCTCATAGCCGAGGTTGCTGACTTGTAATCAATTCTCTGGGCATCATCAGTGGTATATAACTACTTGATCTAAGTCACTGTGAAGTTTCGGGTCCATTGGAACATCCTACAACCCACAGTTGCGTCATAACTGGGCAGATAACTGCCCAAATTTCGTTTTTGCCCTGTTTTGGGCCTCATAGCCGAGGGTGCTGACTGGTAATAAATTCTCTGGGAATCATCAATGGTACATAACCACTTGACCTAGGGTTCTGTCGAGTTTCGGGTCCATTCGATCATCTTACAACCCACAGCGGCGTCATCACTGCGCGGACATCTTCCCAAAGCTCGTTTTTGCCCTCTTTTGGGCCCCATATCCGGGGGTGCTGACTGGTAATAAACCCTCTGGGCATCATCGATGGTACGTAACCACTTGTTCCAAGGTTCTGAAGAGATTCGGGTCCATTGGAACATGCTACAACCCACAGTGGCGTCATAACTGGGCAGATAACTGCTCAAAGCTCGATGTTCCCCTGTTTTGGGCCTCATGGCCGAGGGTGCTGACTGGTAATAAATTCTCTGTGCAACAGAGATAGTACGTGACTCTTGAGTCTAGGATTCTGTAGTGTTTCGGGTTCATTGGAACATCCTACAACTCACAGTGGCGTTATAACTGGGCAGATAACTGCTCGAAGCTCGATTTCGCCCTGTTTCGGGCCCCATAGCCGAGGGTGCTGACTGGTAATGAATTCTCTGGGCATCAGAGATATCACGTGACTTCTTGATCAGAGGTTCTGTAGAGTTTCGGGTCTATTGGAACATCCTACAACTCACAGTGGCGTCATAACTGGGCAGATAACTACTCAAAGCTCGATGTTCCCCTGTTTCGGGCCTCATGGCCGAGGGTGCTGACTGGTAATAAATTCTCTGTGCAACAGAGATAGTACGTGACTTTTGAGTCTAGGATTCTGTAGTGTTTCGGGTCCATTGGAACATCCTACAACTCACAGTGGCGTCATAACTGGGCAGATAACTGCCCAAAGCTCGTTTTTGCTCTCTTTTGGGCCCCATAGCCGAGGTTCCTGACTGGTAATAAATTCTCCGGGCATCATCAATGGTACATAACTACTTGATCTAAGATTTTGTAGAGTTTCGGGTCCACTGGAACATCCTACAACCCACAGTGGCGTCATAACTGCGCAGATATTTCTTCAAAGCTCGATTTCGCCCTCAGTTGGTCCCCATAGCTTAGGGTGCTGACAGGTCATAAATCCTCTGGGCATCAGAGATAGTACGTGACTACTTAATCTAAGTTTCTGTAGAGTTTCGGGTCCACTGGAACATCCTACAACCCACAGTGGCGTCATAACTGCGCAGATATTTGCTCAAAGCTTGATTTCGCCCAGTTTTGGTCCCCATAGCCGAGGGTGCTGACAGGTCATAAATCCTCTGGGCATCAGAGATAGTACGTAACTACTTGATCTAAGTTTCTGTAGAGTTTCGGGTCCATTGGAACATCCTACAACCCACAGTGTCGTCATAACTGGGCAGATAATGGCCCAAATTTCGTTTTTGCCCCCTTTTAGGCCCCATAGCCGAGGGTCCTGACTGGTTATAAATCCTCTGGGCATCAGCGATGGTACATTACCCTTCGATCTAAGGTTCTATAAAGATTCGGGTCCATTGGAACATGCTACAACCCACAGTGGCGTCATAAGTGGGCAGATAACTGCTAAAAGCTTGATTTTTCGCTGTTTCGGGCCTCATAGCCGAGGGTGCTGACGGGGAATGAATTCTCTGTGCATCAGAGATAGTACGTGATATCCTGGTCTAGGATTCTGTAGTGTTTCGGGTCCATCGGATTATCTTACAACCCACAGTGGCGTCATCACTGCGCGGACATCTTCCCAAAGCTCGTTTTTGCCCTCTTTTCGGCCCCATAGCCGAGGGTGCTGACAGGGAATAAATTCCCTGGGCATCATCAATGGTACATAACCACTCGATCCAATGTTCTGTGGAGATTCGGGTGCATTGGAACATGTTACAACCCACAGTAGCGTCATAACTGGGCAGATAACTGCTCAGGCTCGATTTTTCCCTGTTTCGGGCCTCATAGCCGAGGGTGCTGACAGGTCATAAATTCTCTGGGCATCGCCAATGGTACAAAACCACTTCATCTAAGGTTCTGTAGGGTTTCGAGTCCATTTGAACATCCTATAACCCCCAAAGCCGTCATCACTGGGCAGATGACTGCTCAAAGCACGATTTTTCGCTGTTTTGGGCCTCATGGCCGATGGTGCTGACTGGTAATAAATTCTCTGTGCATCATAGATAGTACGTGACTTTTTGGTCTGGGATTCTGTAGTGCTTTGGGTGCATCGGATCATCTAACAACCCACAGTGGCGTCATCACTGCGCGGATAACTGCCCAAAGCTCGATTTTGCCCTCTTTTGGGCCCCCCAGCCGAGGGGGCTGACTGGTGATAAATTTCCTGGGCATCGGAGACAGTACGTGACCTCTCGATCTAACGTTCTGTGGAGTTCCGGGTCCATTGGAACATCCTACAACTCACAGTAGCGTCATAACTGGGCAGATAACTGCTCAAAGCTCGATTTTTCCCTGTTTCGGGCCTCATAGCCGAGGGTGCTGACTGGTCATAAATTCTCTGGGCATCGCCAATGGTACATAACCACTTCATCTAAGGTTCTGTAGGGTTTCGAGTCCATTTGAACATCCTATAACCCCCAAAGCCGTCATCACTGGGCAGATGACTGCTCAAAGCACGATTTTTCGCTGTTTCGGGCCTCATAGCCGAGGGTGCTGACTGGTCATAAATTCTCTGGGCATCAGAGATAGAACGTTACTACTTGGTCTAGGGTTCTGTGGAGTTTCGGGTCCATTGGATCATCTTACAACCCACAGTGACGTCATCACTGGGCAGATAACTGCCCAAAGCTCGATTTTGCCCTCTTGTTGGCCCCATAGCCGAGGGTGCTGACTGGTAATAAATTCTCTGGGCATCATCAATGGTACATAACCAGTTGATCCAAGGTTTTGTAGAGTTTCGGGTCCATTCGATCATCTTACAACCCACAGTGGCGTCATCACTGCGCGGACATCTTCCCAAAGCTCGTTTTTGCCCTCTTTTGGGCCCCATAGCCGAGGGTGCTGACTGGTAATAAATTCTCTGGGCATCATCAATGGTACGTCACCACTTGATCCAAGGTTTTGTAGAGATTTGGGTCCATTGGAACATGCTACAAGCCACAGTGGCGTCATAACTGGGCAGATAACTGCTCAAAGCTCGATTTTTCTCTGTTTCGGGCCTCATAGCCGAGGGTGCTGACTGGTAATAAATTTTCTGGGCTCCAGAATCAGTAAGTGACTACTTGATCTAAGGTTCTGTAGAGTTTCGGGTCCATTAGAACATCCTACAACTCACAGTGGGAACATAACTAGGCAGATAACTGCTCAAAGCTCGATTTCACCCTGTTTTGGGCCTCATAGCCGAGGTTGCTGACTGGTAATAAATTCTCCGGGCATCATCAATGGTACATAACTACTTGATCTAAGATTTTGTAGAGTTTCGGGTCCACTGGAACATCCTACAACCCACAGTGGCGTCATAACTGCGCAGATATTTCTTCAAAGCTCGATTTCGCCCTCTTTTGGTCCCCATAGCTTAGGGTGCTGACAGGTCATAAATCCTCTGGGCATCAGAGATAGTACGTGACCACTTGATCTAAGTTTCTGTAGAGTTTCGGGTCCATTGGCACATCCTCCAACCCACAGTGGGGTCATAACTAGGCAGATAACTGCCTAAAGCTCGATTTCGCCCTGTTTTGGGCCTCATAGCCGAGGTTGCTGACTGGTAATAAATTCTCTGGGCATCATCAATGGTATATAACCACTTGATCGAGTTTCTGTGACGTTTTGGGTCCATTGGAACATCCTACAACCCACAGTTGCGGAATAACTGGGCAGATAACTGCCCAAATTTCGTTTTTGCCCTGTTTTGGGCCTCATAGACGAGGGTGCTGACTGGTCATAAATTCTCTGGGCATCATCAATGGTACATAACCACGTGATCTAGGGTTCTGTCGAGTTTCGGGTCCATTCGATCATCTTACAACCCACAGAGGCGTCATCACTGGGCAGATGACTGCTCAAAGCTCAATTTTTCGCTGTTCCGGGCCTCATGGCCGATGGTGCTGACTGGTAATAAATTCTCTGTGCATCATAGATAGTACGTGACTTTTTGGTCTGGGATTCTGTAGTGCTTTGGGTGCATCGGATCATCTAACAACCCACAGTGGCGTCATCACTGCGCGGATAACTGCCCAAAGCTCGATTTTGCCCTCTTTCGGGCCCCCCAGCCGAGGGGGCTGACTGGTGATAAATTTCCTGGGCATCGGAGAGAGTACGTGACCTCTTGATCTAACGTTCTGTGGAGTTCCGGGTTCATTGGAACATCCTACAACTCACAGTGGCGTCATAACTGGGCAGATAACTGCTCGAAGCTCGATTTCGCCCTGGTTCGGGCCCCATAGCCGAGGGTGCTGACTGGTAATAAATTCTCTGGGCATCATCAATGGTACAAAACCACTTTATCTAAGGTTCTGTAGAGTTTCGGGTCCATTGGAACATCCTACAACTCACAGTGTCGTCATAACTGGGCAGATAACTGCTCAAAGCTAATTTTCGCCCTGTTTTGGGCCTCATAGCCGAGCTTGCTGACTGGTAATAAATTCTCTGGGCATCATCAATGGTACATAACCACTTGATCTAAGATCCTGTGAAGTTTCGGTGCCATTGGAACATCCTACAACTCACAGTGGGGTCATAACTGGGCAGATAACTGCTCAAAGCTCGATTTCGCCCTGTTTTGGCCCTCATAGCCGAGGTTGCTGACTTGTAATCAATTCTCTGGGCATCATCAGTGGTATATAACTACTTGATCTAAGTCACTGTGAAGTTTCGGGTCCATTGGAACATCCTACAACCCACAGTTGCGTCATAACTGGGCAGATAACTGCCCAAATTTCGTTTTTGCCCTGTTTTGGGCCTCATAGCCGAGGGTGCTGACTGGTAATAAATTCTCTGGGAATCATCAATGGTACATAACCACTTGACCTAGGGTTCTGTCGAGTTTCGGGTCCATTCGATCATCTTACAACCCACAGCGGCGTCATCACTGCGCGGACATCTTCCCAAAGCTCGTTTTTGCCCTCTTTTGGGCCCCATATCCGGGGGTGCTGACTGGTAATAAACCCTCTGGGCATCATCGATGGTACGTAACCACTTGTTCCAAGGTTCTGAAGAGATTCGGGTCCATTGGAACATGCTACAACCCACAGTGGCGTCATAACTGGGCAGATAACTGCTCAAAGCTCGATGTTCCCCTGTTTTGGGCCTCATGGCCGAGGGTGCTGACTGGTAATAAATTCTCTGTGCAACAGAGATAGTACGTGACTCTTGAGTCTAGAATTCTGTAGTGTTTCGGGTTCATTGGAACATCCTACAACTCACAGTGGCGTTATAACTGGGCAGATAACTGCTCGAAGCTCGATTTCGCCCTGTTTCGGGCCCCATAGCCGAGGGTGCTGACTGGTAATGAATTCTCTGGGCATCAGAGATATCACGTGACTTCTTGATCAGAGGTTCTGTAGAGTTTCGGGTCTATTGGAACATCCTACAACTCACAGTGGCGTCATAACTGGGCAGATAACTACTCAAAGCTCGATGTTCCCCTGTTTCGGGCCTCATGGCCGAGGGTGCTGACTGGTAATAAATTCTCTGTGCAACAGAGATAGTACGTGACTTTTGAGTCTAGGATTCTGTAGTGTTTCGGGTCCATTGGAACATCCTACAACTCACAGTGGCGTCATAACTGGGCAGATAACTGCCCAAAGCTCGTTTTTGCCCTCTTTTGGGCCCCATAGCCGAGGTTCCTGACTGGTAATAAATTCTCCGGGCATCATCAATGGTACATAACTACTTGATCTAAGATTTTGTAGAGTTTCGGGTCCACTGGAACATCCTACAACCCACAGTGGCGTCATAACTGCGCAGATATTTCTTCAAAGCTCGATTTCGCCCTCTGTTGGTCCCCATAGCTTAGGGTGCTGACAGGTCATAAATCCTCTGGGCATCAGAGATAGTACGTGACTACTTGATCTAAGTTTCTGTAGAGTTTCGGGTCCACTGGAACATCCTACAACCCACAGTGGCGTCATAACTGCGCAGATATTTGCTCAAAGCTTGATTTCGCCCAGTTTTGGTCCCCATAGCCGAGGGTGCTGACAGGTCATAAATCCTCTGGGCATCAGCGATAGTACGTAACTACTTGATCTAAGTTTCTGTAGAGTTTCGGGTCCATTGGAACATCCTACAACCCACAGTGTCGTCATAACTGGGCAGATAATGGCCCAAATTTCGTTTTTGCCCCCTTTTAGGCCCCATAGCCGAGGGTCCTGACTGGTTATAAATCCTCTGGGCATCAGCGATGGTACATTACCCTTCGATCTAAGGTTCTATAAAGATTCGGGTCCATTGGAACATGCTACAACCCACAGTGGCGTCATAAGTGGGCAGATAACTGCTAAAAGCTTGATTTTTCGCTGTTTCGGGCCTCATAGCCGAGGGTGCTGACGGGGAATGAATTCTCTGTGCATCAGAGATAGTACGTGATATCCTGGTCTAGGATTCTGTAGTGTTTCGGGTCCATCGGATTATCTTACAACCCACAGTGGCGTCATCACTGCGCGGACATCTTCCCAAAGCTCGTTTTTGCCCTCTTTTCGGCCCCATAGCCGAGGGTGCTGACAGGGAATAAATTCCCTGGGCATCATCAATGGTACATAACCACTCGATCCAATGTTCTGTGGAGATTCGGGTGCATTGGAACATGTTACAACCCACAGTAGCGTCATAACTGGGCAGATAACTGCTCAGGCTCGATTTTTCCCTGTTTCGGGCCTCATAGCCGAGGGTGCTGACAGGTCATAAATTCTCTGGGCATCGCCAATGGTACATAACCACTTCATCTAAGGTTCTGTAGGGTTTCGAGTCCATTTGAACATCCTATAACCCCCAAAGCCGTCATCACTGGGCAGATGACTGCTCAAAGCACGATTTTTCGCTGTTTTGGGCCTCATAGCCGAGGGTGCTGACTGGTCATAAATTCTCTGGGCATCAGAGATAGAACGTTACTACTTGGTCTAGGGTTCTGTGGAGTTTCGGGTCCATTGGATCATCTTACAACCCACAGTGACGTCATCACTGGGCAGATAACTGCCCAAAGCTCGATTTTGCCCTCTTGTTGGCCCCATAGCCGAGGGTGCTGACTGGTAATAAATTCTCTGGGCATCATCAATGGTACATAACCAGTTGATCCAAGGTTTTGTAGAGTTTCGGGTCCATTCGATCATCTTACAACCCACAGTGGCGTCATCACTGCGCGGACATCTTCCCAAAGCTCGTTTTTGCCCTCTTTTGGGCCCCATAGCCGAGGGTGCTGACTGGTAATAAATTCTCTGGGCATAATCAATGGTACGTCACCACTTGATCCAAGGTTTTGTAGAGATTCGGGTCCATTGGAACATGCTACAAGCCACAGTGGCGTCATAACTGGGCAGATAACTGCTAAAAGCTCGATTTTTCCCTGTTTCGGGCCTCATAGCCGAGGGTGCTGACTGGTAATGAATCCTCTGGGCTCCAGAATCAGTAAGTGACTACTTGATCTGAGGTTCTGTAGAGTTTCGGGTCCATTAGAACATCCTACAACTCACAGTGGGAACATAACTAGGCAGATAACTGCTCAAAGCTCGATTTCACCCTGTTTTGGGCCTCATAGCCGAGGTTGCTGACTGGTAATAAATTCTCTGGGCATCATCAATGGTACATAACTACTTGATCTAAGATTTTGTAGAGTTTCGGGTCCACTGGAACATCCTACAACCCACAGTGGCGTCATAACTGCGCAGATATTTCTTCAAAGCTCGATTTTGCCCTCTTTTGGTCCCCATAGCTTAGGGTGCTGACAGGTCATAAATCCTCTAGGCATCAGAGATAGTACGTGACCACTTGATCTAAGTTTCTGTAGAGTTTCGGGTCCATTGGAACATCCTCCAACCCACAGTGGCGTCATAACTGGGCAAGTGATGGCCCAAATTTCGTTTTTGCCCCCTTTTTGGCCCCATAGCCGAGGGTCCTGACTGGTAATAAATCCTCTGGGCATCATCGATGGTACATCACCACTTGATCTGAGGTTCTATAGAGATTCGGGTCCATTGGAACATGCTACAACCCACAGTGGCGTCATAAGCGGGCAGATAACTGCTAAAAGCTCGATTTCGCCCTCTTTTGGTCCCCATAGCCGAGGGTGCTGCCAGGTCATAAATCCTCAGGGCATCAGAGATAGTACGTGACTACTTGATCTAAGTTTCTGTAGAGTTTCGGGTCCATTGGAACATCCTACAACCCACAGTGGCGTCATAATTGGGCAGATAATGGCCCAAATTTCGTTTTTGCCCCCTTTTTGGCCCCATAGCCGAGGGTCCTGACTGGTAATGAATCCTCTGGGCATCATTGATGGTACATTACCACTTGATCTAAGGTTCTATAGAGATTCGGGTCCATTGGAACATGCTACAACCCACAGTGGTGTCATAAGTGGGCAGATAACTGCTAAAAGCTCGATTTTCCGCTGTTTCGGGCCTCATAGCCGAGGGTGCTGACGGGGAATAAATTCTCTGTGCATCAGAGATAGTACGTGACTCTCTGGTCTAGGATTCTGTAGTGTTTCGGGTCCATCGGATTATCTTACAACCCACAGTGGCGTCATCACTGCGCGGACATCTTCCCAAAGCTCGTTTTTGCCCTCTTTCCGGCCCCATAGCCGAGGGTGCTGACTGGTAATAAATTTCTTGGGCATCATCAATGGTACATAACCACTTGATCCAAGGTTTTGTGGAGATTCGGGTCCATTGGAACATGCTACATTTCACAGTAGCGTCATAACTGGGCAGATAACTGCTCAGAGCTCGATTTTTCCCTGTTTCGGGCCTCATAGCCGATCGTTCTGACTGGTCATAAATCTTCTGGGCATCAGAGATAGAACCTAACTCCTTGGTCTAGGGTTCTGTTGAGTTTCGGGTCCATTGGATCATCTTACAACCCACAGTGGCGTCATCACTGCGCGGATAACTGCCCAAAGCTCGATTTTGCCCTCTTTTGGGCCCCATAGCCGAGGTCGCTGACTGGTAATGAATTCTCTCGGCATCAGAGATAGTACGTGACTATCTGATCTGAGGTTCTGTAGAGTTTCGGGTTCATTGGAACATCCTACAACTCACAGTGGGGTCATAACTGGGCAGATAACTGCCCAAAGCTCGATTTTGCCCTCTTTTGGGCCCCATAGCCGAGGTCGCTGACTGGTAATAAATTCTCTGGGCATCAGAGATAGTACGTGACTTCTTGATCTGAGGTTCTGTAGAGTTTCGGGTCTATTGGAACATCCTACAACTCACAGTGGCGTCATAACTGGGCAGATAACTGCCCAAAGCTTGAATTCGCCCTGTTTTGGGCCTCATAGCCGAGGTTGCTGACTGGTAATAAATTCCCTGGGCATCATCAATGGTACATAACCACTTGATCTAAGATTCTGTGGAGTTTCGGGTCCATTGGAACATCCTACAACTCACAGTGGCGTCATAACTGGGCAGATAACTGCCCAAAGCTCGTTTTTGCCCTCTTTTGGGCCCCATAGCCGAGGTTCCTGACTGGTAATAAATTCTCTGGGCATCATCAATAGTACATAACTATTTGATCTAAGATTCTGTAGAGTTTCGGGTCCACTGGAACATCCCACAACCCACAGTGGCGTCATAACTGCGCAGATATTCGCTCAAAGCTCGATCTCGCCCACTTTTGGTCCCCATAGCCGAGGGTGCTGACAGGTCATGAATCCTCTGGGCATCAGAGATAGTACGTGACTACTCGATCTGAGTTTCTGTAGAGTTTCGGGTCCATTGAAACATCCTACAACCCACAGTGTCGTCATAACTGGGCAGATAATGGCCCAAATTTCGTTTTCACCCCCTTTTTAGCCCCATAGCCGAGGGTCCTGACTGGTTATAAATCCTCCGGGCATCATCGATGGTACATTACCCTTCGATCTGAGGTTCTATAGAGATTCGGGTCCATTGGAACATGCTACAACCCACAGTGGCGTCATAAGTGGGCAGATAACTGCTAAAAGCTCGATTTTTCGCTGTTTCGGGCCTCATAGCCGAGGGTGCTGACGGGGAATAAATTCTCTGTGCATCAGAGATAGTACGTGACATCCTGGTCTAGGATTCTGTAGTGTTTCGGGTCCATCGGATTATCTTACAACCCACAGTGGCGTCATCACTGCGCGGACAGCTTCCCAAAGCTCGTTTTTGCCCTCTTCTCGGCCCCATAGCCGAGGGTGCTGACTGGTAATAAATTCTCTGGGCACCATCAATGTACATAACCACTTGATCCGAGGTTCTGTAGAGATTCGGGTCTATTGGAACATGCTACAACCCATAGTAGCGTCATAACTGGGCAGATAACTGCTCAAAGCTCGATGTTCCCCTGTTCCGGGCCTCATAGCCGAGGGTGCTGACTGGTAATAAATTCTCTGGGCATCATCAATGGTACATAACCACTTGATCGAAGGTTCTGTAGAGTTTCGGGTCCATCGGATCATCCTATAACCCACAGTGGCGTCATCACTGGGCAGATGACTGCTCAAAGCTCGATTTTTCGCTGTTTCGGGCCTCATGGCCGAGGGTGCTGACTGGTAATAAATCCTCTGTGCAACAGAGATAGTACGTGACTTTTTGGTCTAGGATTTTGTAGTGTTTCGAGTCCATCGGATCATCTTACAACCCACAGTGGCGTCATCACTGCGCGGTTAACTGCCCAAAGCTCGGTTTTGCCCTCTTTTGGGCCCCATAGCCGAGGTCGCTGACTGGTAATAAATTCTCTGGGCATCATCGATGGTACATATCCACTCCATCTGAGGTTCTGTAGAGTTTCGGGTCCATTGGAACATCCTACAACTAACAGTGGCGTCATAACTGGGCAGATAACTGCTCAAAGCTCGATTTCGCTCTGTTTTGGGCCTCATAGCCGAGCTTGCTGACTGGTAATGAATTCTCTGGGCAACATCAATGGTACATAACCACTTGATCTAAAATTTTGTGAAGTTTCGGTTCCATTGGAACATCCTACAACTCACAGTGGGGTCATAACTGGGCAGATAACTGCTCAAAGCTCGATTTCGCCCTGTTTTGGGCCTCATAGCCGAGGTTGCTGACTTGTAATCAATTCTCTGGGCATCATCAGTGGTGAATGGCTACTTGATCTAAGTCACTGTAGAGTTTCGGGTCCATTGGAACATCCCACGACTCACAGTGGCGTCATAACTGGGCAGATAACGGCTCAAAGCTCGATTTCGCCCTGTTTTGGGCCCCATAGCAGAGGGTTCTGACTGGTAATAAATTCTCTGGGCATCGGAGATAGTACTTGACCTCTTGATCTAACGTTCTGTGGAGTTTCAGGTCCATTGGAACATCCTACATATCACAGTGGCGTCATAACTGGGCAGATAACTGCTCGAAGCTCGATTTCGCCCTGTTTCGGGCCCCATAGCCGAGGATGCTGACTGGTAATAAATTCTCTGGGCATCATCAATGGGACAAAACCATTTTATCTAAGGTTCTGTAGAGTTTCGGATCGATTGGAACATCCTGCAACTCACAGTGTCGTCATAACTGGGCAGATAACTGCTCAAAGCTAATTTTCGCCCTGTTTTGGGCCTCATAGCCGAAGCTGCTGACTAGTAATAAATTCTCTGGGCATCATCAATGGTACATAACCACTTGATCCGAGGTTCTGTAGAGATTCGGGTCCATTGGAACATGCTACAACCCATAGTAGCGTCATAACTGGGCAGATAACTGCTCAAAGCTCGATGTTCCCCTGTTCCGGGCCTCATAGCCGAGGGTGCTGACTGGTAATAAATTCTCTGGGCATCATCAATGGTACATAACCACTTCATCTAAGGTTCTTTAGAGTTTCGGGTCCATCGGATCATCCTATAACCCACAGTGGCGTCATCACTGGGCAGATGACTGCTCAAAGCTCGATTTTTCGCTGTTTCGGGCCACATGGCCGAGGGTGCTGACTGGTAATAAATCCACTGTGCAACAGAGATAGTACGTGACTTTTTGGTCTAGGATTCTGTAGTGTTTCGGGTCCATTGGAACATCCTACAACTAACAGTGGCGTCATAACTGGGCAGATAACTGCTAAAAGCTCGATTTCGCCCTGTTTTGGGCCTCATAGCCGAGCTTGCTGACTGGTAATGAATTCTCTGGGCAACATCAATGGTACATAACCACTTGATCTAAAATTTTGTGAAGTTTCGGTTCCATTGGAACATCCTACAACTCACAGTGGGGTCATAACTGGGCAGATAACTGCTAAAAGCTCGATTTCGCCCTGTTTTGGGCCTCATAGCCGAGCTTGCTGACTGGTAATGAATTCTCTGGGCAACATCAATGGTACATAACCACTTGATCTAAAATTTTGTGAAGTTTCGGTTCCATTGGAACATCCTACGACTCACAGTGGCGTCATAACTGGGCAGATAACTGCTCAAAGCTCGATTTCGCCCTGTTTTGGGCCCCATAGCCGAGGGTTCTGACTGGTAATAAATTCTCTGGGCATCGGAGATAGTACTTGACCTCTTGATCTAACGTTCTGTGGAGTTCCGGGTCCATTGGAACATCCTACAACTCACAGTGGCGTCATAACTGGGCAGATAACTGCTCGAAGCTCGATTTCGCCCTGTTTCGGGCCCCTTAGCCGAGGGTGCTGACTGGTAATAAATACTCTGGGCATCATCAATGGTACAAAACCATTTTATCTAAGGTTCTGTAGAGTTTCGGAACGATTGGAACATCCTGCAACTCACAGTGTCGTCATAACTGGGCAGATAACTGCTCAAAGCTAATTTTTGCCCTGTTTTGGGCCTCATAGCCGAAGCTGCTGACTGGTAATAAATTCTCTGGGCATCATCAATGGTACATAACCACTTGATCTAAGATTCTGTGAAGTTTCGGTTCCATTGGAACATCCTACAACTCACAGTGGGGTCATAACTGGGCAGATAACTGCTCAAAGCTCGATTTCGCCCTGTTTTGGCCCTCATAGCCGAGGTTGCTGACTTGTAATCAATTCTCTGGGCATCATCAGTTGTATATAGCTACTTGATCTAAGTCACTGTGAAGTTTCGGGTCCATTGGAACATCCTACAACCCACAGTGGCGTCATAACTGGGCAGATAACTGCTCAAAGCTCGATTCTTCCCTGTTTCGGAACTCATAGCCGAGGGTGCTGACTGGTGATGAATTCTCTGGGCTCCAGAAATAGTACGTGACTACTTGATCTAAGATTTTGTAGAACTTCGGGTCCATTGGAACATCCTACAACTCACAGTGGGGTCATAACTAGGCAGATAACTGCCTAAAGCTCGATTTCGCCCTGTTTTCGGCCTCATAGCCGAGGTTGCTGACTGGTAATAAATCCTCTGGGCATCATCAATGGTATATAACCACTTGATCAAGTTTCTGTGACGTTTTGGGTCCATTGGAACATCCTACAACCCACAGTTGCGTGATAACTGGGCAGATAACTGCCCAAATTTCGTTTTTGCCCTGTTTTGGGCCTCATAGACGAGGGTGCTGACTGGTCATAAATTCTCTGGGCATCATCAATGGTACATAACCACTTGATCTAGGGTTCTGTCGAGTTTCGGGTCCATTCGATCATCTTACAACCCACAGAGGCGTCATCACTGGGCAGATGACTGCTCAAAGCTCAATTTTTCGCTGTTCCGGGCCTCATGGCCGATGGTGCTGACTGGTAATAAATTCTCTGTGCATCATAGATAGTACGTGACTTTTTGGTCTGGGATTCTGTAGTGCTTTGGGTGCATCGGATCATCTAACAACCCACAGTGGCGTCATCACTGCGCGGATAACTGCCCAAAGCTCGATTTTGCCCTCTTTTGGGCCCCCCAGCCGAGGGGGCTGACTGGTGATAAATTTCCTGGGCATCGGAGAGAGTACGTGACCTCTTGATCTAACGTTCTGTGGAGTTCCGGGTCCATTGGAACATCCTACAACTCACAGTGGCGTCATAACTGGGCAGATAACTGCTCAAAGCTCGATTTCGCCCTGGTTCGGGCCCCATAGCCGAGGGTGCTGACTGGTAATAAATTCTCTGGGCATCATCAATGGTACAAAACCACTTTATCTAAGGTTCTGTAGAGTTTCGGGTCCATTGGAACATCCTACAACTCACAGTGTCGTCATAACTGGGCAGATAACTGCTCAAAGCTAATTTTCGCCCTGTTTTGGGCCTCATAGCCGAGGGTGCTGACTGGTAATAAATTCTCTGGAAATCGTCAATGGTACATAACAACTTGATCTAGGGTTCTGTCAAGTTTCGGGTCCATTCGATCATCTTACAACTCACAGTGTCGTCATAAATGGGCAGATGACTGCTCAAAGCTAATTTTCGCTTTGTTTTAGGCCTCATAGCCGAGGCTGCTGACTGGTAATAAATTTTCTGGGCATCATCAATGGTACATAACCACTTGATCCAAGATTCTGTGAAGTTTCGGTTCCGTTGGAACATCCTACAATTCACAGTGGGGTCATAACTGGGCAGATAACTGCCCAAATATCGTTTTTGCCCTGTTTTGGGCCTCATAGCCGAGGGTGCTGACTGGTAATAAATTCTCTGGGAATCATCAATGGTACATAGCCACTCGATCTAGGGTTCTGTCGAGTTTCGGGTCCATTCGATCATCTTACAACCCACAGTGGCGTCATCACTGCGCGGACATCTTCCCAAAGCTCGTTTTTGCCCTCTTTTGGGCCCCATATCCGGGGGTGCTGACTGGTAATAAACCCTCAGGGCATCATCGATGGTACGTAACCACTTGATCCAAGGTTCTGTAGAGATTCGGGTCCATTGGAACATGCTACAACCCACAGTGGCGTCATAACTGGGCAGATAACTGCTCAAAGCTCGATTCTTCCCTGTTTCGGAACTCATAGCCGAGGGTGCTGACTGGTGATGAATTCTCTGGGCTCCAGAAATAGTACGTGACTACTTGATCTGAGATTTTGTAGAACTTCGGGTCCATTGGAACATCCTACAACTCACAGTGGGGTCATAACTAGGCAGATAACTGCCTAAAGCTCGATTTCGCCCTGTTTTGGGCCTCATAGCCGAGGTTGCTGACTGGTCATAAATCCTCTGGGCATCATCAATGGTATATAACCACTTGATCAAGTTTCTGTGACGTTTTGGGTCCATTGGAACATCCTACAACCCACAGTTGCGTGATAACTGGGCAGATAACTGCCCAAATTTCGTTTTTGCCCTGTTTTGGGCCTCATAGACGAGGGTGCTGACTGGTCATAAATTCTCTGGGCATCATCAATGGTACATAACCACTTGATCTAGGGTTCTGCCGAGTTTCGGGTCCATTCGATCATCTTACAACCCACAGAGGCGTCATCACTGGGCAGATGACTGCTCAAAGCTCAATTTTTCGCTGTTCCGGGCCTCATGGCCGATGGTGCTGACTGGTAATAAATTCTCTGTGCATCATAGATAGTACGTGACTTTTTGGTCTGGGATTCTGTAGTGCTTTGGGTGCATCGGATCATCTAACAACCCACAGTGGCGTCATCACTGCGCGGATAACTGCCCAAAGCTCGATTTTGCCCTCTTTTGGGCCCCCCAGCCGAGGGGGCTGACTGGTGATAAATTTCCTGGGCATCGGAGACAGTACGTGACCTCTCGATCTAACGTTCTGTGGAGTTCCGGGTCCATTGGAACATCCTACAACTCACAGTAGCGTCATAACTGGGCAGATAACTGCTCAAAGCTCGATTTTTCCCTGTTTCGGGCCTCATAGCCGAGGGTGCTGACTGGTCATAAATTCTCTGGGCATCGCCAATGGTACATAACCACTTCATCTAAGGTTCTGTAGGGTTTCGAGTCCATTTGAACATCCTATAACCCCCAAAGCCGTCATCACTGGGCAGATGACTGCTCAAAGCACGATTTTTCGCTGTTTCGGGCCTCATAGCCGAGGGTGCTGACTGGTCATAAATTCTCTGGGCATCAGAGATAGAACGTTACTACTTGGTCTAGGGTTCTGTGGAGTTTCGGGTCCATTGGATCATCTTACAACCCACAGTGACGTCATCACTGGGCAGATAACTGCCCAAAGCTCGATTTTGCCCTCTTGTTGGCCCCATAGCCGAGGGTGCTGACTGGTAATAAATTCTCTGGGCATCATCAATGGTACATAACCAGTTGATCCAAGGTTTTGTAGAGTTTCGGGTCCATTCGATCATCTTACAACCCACAGTGGCGTCATCACTGCGCGGACATCTTCCCAAAGCTCGTTTTTGCCCTCTTTTGGGCCCCATAGCCGAGGGTGCTGACTGGTAATAAATTCTCTGGGCATCATCAATGGTACGTCACCACTTGATCCAAGGTTTTGTAGAGATTCGGGTCCATTGGAACATGCTACAAGCCACAGTGGCGTCATAACTGGGCAGATAACTGCTCAAAGCTCGATTTTTCTCTGTTTCGGGCCTCATAGCCGAGGGTGCTGACTGGTAATAAATTCTCTGGGCTCCAGAATCAGTAAGTGACTACTTGATCTAAGGTTCTGTAGAGTTTCGGGTCCATTAGAACATCCTACAACTCACAGTGGGAACATAACTAGGCAGATAACTGCTCAAAGCTCGATTTCACCCTGTTTTGGGCCTCATAGCCGAGGTTGCTGACTGGTAATAAATTCTCCGGGCATCATCAATGGTACATAACTACTTGATCTAAGATTTTGTAGAGTTTCGGGTCCACTGGAACATCCTACAACCCACAGTGGCGTCATAACTGCGCAGATATTTCTTCAAAGCTCGATTTCGCCCTCTTTTGGTCCCCATAGCTTAGGGTGCTGACAGGTCATAAATCCTCTGGGCATCAGAGATAGTACGTGACCACTTGATCTAAGTTTCTGTAGAGTTTCGGGTCCATTGGCACATCCTCCAACCCACAGTGGGGTCATAACTAGGCAGATAACTGCCTAAAGCTCGATTTCGCCCTGTTTTGGGCCTCATAGCCGAGGTTGCTGACTGGTAATAAATTCTCTGGGCATCATCAATGGTATATAACCACTTGATCGAGTTTCTGTGACGTTTTGGGTCCATTGGAACATCCTACAACCCACAGTTGCGGAATAACTGGGCAGATAACTGCCCAAATTTCGTTTTTGCCCTGTTTTGGGCCTCATAGACGAGGGTGCTGACTGGTCATAAATTCTCTGGGCATCATCAATGGTACATAACCACGTGATCTAGGGTTCTGTCGAGTTTCGGGTCCATTCGATCATCTTACAACCCACAGAGGCGTCATCACTGGGCAGATGACTGCTCAAAGCTCAATTTTTCGCTGTTCCGGGCCTCATGGCCGATGGTGCTGACTGGTAATAAATTCTCTGTGCATCATAGATAGTACGTGACTTTTTGGTCTGGGATTCTGTAGTGCTTTGGGTGCATCGGATCATCTAACAACCCACAGTGGCGTCATCACTGCGCGGATAACTGCCCAAAGCTCGATTTTGCCCTCTTTCGGGCCCCCCAGCCGAGGGGGCTGACTGGTGATAAATTTCCTGGGCATCGGAGAGAGTACGTGACCTCTTGATCTAACGTTCTGTGGAGTTCCGGGTTCATTGGAACATCCTACAACTCACAGTGGCGTCATAACTGGGCAGATAACTGCTCGAAGCTCGATTTCGCCCTGGTTCGGGCCCCATAGCCGAGGGTGCTGACTGGTAATAAATTCTCTGGGCATCATCAATGGTACAAAACCACTTTATCTAAGGTTCTGTAGAGTTTCGGGTCCATTGGAACATCCTACAACTCACAGTGTCGTCATAACTGGGCAGATAACTGCTCAAAGCTAATTTTCGCCCTGTTTTGGGCCTCATAGCCGAGCTTGCTGACTGGTAATAAATTCTCTGGGCATCATCAATGGTACATAACCACTTGATCTAAGATCCTGTGAAGTTTCGGTGCCATTGGAACATCCTACAACTCACAGTGGGGTCATAACTGGGCAGATAACTGCTCAAAGCTCGATTTCGCCCTGTTTTGGCCCTCATAGCCGAGGTTGCTGACTTGTAATCAATTCTCTGGGCATCATCAGTGGTATATAACTACTTGATCTAAGTCACTGTGAAGTTTCGGGTCCATTGGAACATCCTACAACCCACAGTTGCGTCATAACTGGGCAGATAACTGCCCAAATTTCGTTTTTGCCCTGTTTTGGGCCTCATAGCCGAGGGTGCTGACTGGTAATAAATTCTCTGGGAATCATCAATGGTACATAACCACTTGACCTAGGGTTCTGTCGAGTTTCGGGTCCATTCGATCATCTTACAACCCACAGCGGCGTCATCACTGCGCGGACATCTTCCCAAAGCTCGTTTTTGCCCTCTTTTGGGCCCCATATCCGGGGGTGCTGACTGGTAATAAACCCTCTGGGCATCATCGATGGTACGTAACCACTTGTTCCAAGGTTCTGAAGAGATTCGGGTCCATTGGAACATGCTACAACCCACAGTGGCGTCATAACTGGGCAGATAACTGCTCAAAGCTCGATGTTCCCCTGTTTTGGGCCTCATGGCCGAGGGTGCTGACTGGTAATAAATTCTCTGGGCATCAGAGATATCACGTGACTTCTTGATCAGAGGTTCTGTAGAGTTTCGGGTCTATTGGAACATCCTACAACTCACAGTGGCGTCATAACTGGGCAGATAACTACTCAAAGCTCGATGTTCCCCTGTTTCGGGCCTCATGGCCGAGGGTGCTGACTGGTAATAAATTCTCTGTGCAACAGAGATAGTACGTGACTTTTGAGTCTAGGATTCTGTAGTGTTTCGGGTCCATTGGAACATCCTACAACTCACAGTGGCGTCATAACTGGGCAGATAACTGCCCAAAGCTCGTTTTTGCCCTCTTTTGGGCCCCATAGCCGAGGGTGCTGACTGGTAATGAATTCTCTGGGCATCAGAGATATCACGTGACTTCTTGATCAGAGGTTCTGTAGAGTTTCGGGTCTATTGGAACATCCTACAACTCACAGTGGCGTCATAACTGGGCAGATAACTACTCAAAGCTCGATGTTCCCCTGTTTCGGGCCTCATGGCCGAGGGTGCTGACTGGTAATAAATTCTCTGTGCAACAGAGATAGTACGTGACTCTTGAGTCTAGAATTCTGTAGTGTTTCGGGTTCATTGGAACATCCTACAACTCACAGTGGCGTTATAACTGGGCAGATAACTGCTCGAAGCTCGATTTCGCCCTGTTTCGGGCCCCATAGCCGAGGGTGCTGACTGGTAATGAATTCTCTGGGCATCAGAGATATCACGTGACTTCTTGATCAGAGGTTCTGTAGAGTTTCGGGTCTATTGGAACATCCTACAACTCACAGTGGCGTCATAACTGGGCAGATAACTACTCAAAGCTCGATGTTCCCCTGTTTCGGGCCTCATGGCCGAGGGTGCTGACTGGTAATAAATTCTCTGTGCAACAGAGATAGTACGTGACTTTTGAGTCTAGGATTCTGTAGTGTTTCGGGTCCATTGGAACATCCTACAACTCACAGTGGCGTCATAACTGGGCAGATAACTGCCCAAAGCTCGTTTTTGCCCTCTTTTGGGCCCCATAGCCGAGGTTCCTGACTGGTAATAAATTCTCCGGGCATCATCAATGGTACATAACTACTTGATCTAAGATTTTGTAGAGTTTCGGGTCCACTGGAACATCCTACAACCCACAGTGGCGTCATAACTGCGCAGATATTTCTTCAAAGCTCGATTTCGCCCTCTGTTGGTCCCCATAGCTTAGGGTGCTGACAGGTCATAAATCCTCTGGGCATCAGAGATAGTACGTGACTACTTGATCTAAGTTTCTGTAGAGTTTCGGGTCCACTGGAACATCCTACAACCCACAGTGGCGTCATAACTGCGCAGATATTTGCTCAAAGCTTGATTTCGCCCAGTTTTGGTCCCCATAGCCGAGGGTGCTGACAGGTCATAAATCCTCTGGGCATCAGCGATAGTACGTAACTACTTGATCTAAGTTTCTGTAGAGTTTCGGGTCCATTGGAACATCCTACAACCCACAGTGTCGTCATAACTGGGCAGATAATGGCCCAAATTTCGTTTTTGCCCCCTTTTAGGCCCCATAGCCGAGGGTCCTGACTGGTTATAAATCCTCTGGGCATCAGCGATGGTACATTACCCTTCGATCTAAGGTTCTATAAAGATTCGGGTCCATTGGAACATGCTACAACCCACAGTGGCGTCATAAGTGGGCAGATAACTGCTAAAAGCTTGATTTTTCGCTGTTTCGGGCCTCATAGCCGAGGGTGCTGACGGGGAATGAATTCTCTGTGCATCAGAGATAGTACGTGATATCCTGGTCTAGGATTCTGTAGTGTTTCGGGTCCATCGGATTATCTTACAACCCACAGTGGCGTCATCACTGCGCGGACATCTTCCCAAAGCTCGTTTTTGCCCTCTTTTCGGCCCCATAGCCGAGGGTGCTGACAGGGAATAAATTCCCTGGGCATCATCAATGGTACATAACCACTCGATCCAATGTTCTGTGGAGATTCGGGTGCATTGGAACATGTTACAACCCACAGTAGCGTCATAACTGGGCAGATAACTGCTCAGGCTCGATTTTTCCCTGTTTCGGGCCTCATAGCCGAGGGTGCTGACAGGTCATAAATTCTCTGGGCATCGCCAATGGTACATAACCACTTCATCTAAGGTTCTGTAGGGTTTCGAGTCCATTTGAACATCCTATAACCCCCAAAGCCGTCATCACTGGGCAGATGACTGCTCAAAGCACGATTTTTCGCTGTTTTGGGCCTCATAGCCGAGGGTGCTGACTGGTCATAAATTCTCTGGGCATCAGAGATAGAACGTTACTACTTGGTCTAGGGTTCTGTGGAGTTTCGGGTCCATTGGATCATCTTACAACCCACAGTGACGTCATCACTGGGCAGATAACTGCCCAAAGCTCGATTTTGCCCTCTTGTTGGCCCCATAGCCGAGGGTGCTGACTGGTAATAAATTCTCTGGGCATCATCAATGGTACATAACCAGTTGATCCAAGGTTTTGTAGAGTTTCGGGTCCATTCGATCATCTTACAACCCACAGTGGCGTCATCACTGCGCGGACATCTTCCCAAAGCTCGTTTTTGCCCTCTTTTGGGCCCCATAGCCGAGGGTGCTGACTGGTAATAAATTCTCTGGGCATAATCAATGGTACGTCACCACTTGATCCAAGGTTTTGTAGAGATTCGGGTCCATTGGAACATGCTACAAGCCACAGTGGCGTCATAACTGGGCAGATAACTGCTAAAAGCTCGATTTTTCCCTGTTTCGGGCCTCATAGCCGAGGGTGCTGACTGGTAATGAATCCTCTGGGCTCCAGAATCAGTAAGTGACTACTTGATCTGAGGTTCTGTAGAGTTTCGGGTCCATTAGAACATCCTACAACTCACAGTGGGAACATAACTAGGCAGATAACTGCTCAAAGCTCGATTTCACCCTGTTTTGGGCCTCATAGCCGAGGTTGCTGACTGGTAATAAATTCTCTGGGCATCATCAATGGTACATAACTACTTGATCTAAGATTTTGTAGAGTTTCGGGTCCACTGGAACATCCTACAACCCACAGTGGCGTCATAACTGCGCAGATATTTCTTCAAAGCTCGATTTTGCCCTCTTTTGGTCCCCATAGCTTAGGGTGCTGACAGGTCATAAATCCTCTAGGCATCAGAGATAGTACGTGACCACTTGATCTAAGTTTCTGTAGAGTTTCGGGTCCATTGGAACATCCTCCAACCCACAGTGGCGTCATAACTGGGCAAGTGATGGCCCAAATTTCGTTTTTGCCCCCTTTTTGGCCCCATAGCCGAGGGTCCTGACTGGTAATAAATCCTCTGGGCATCATCGATGGTACATCACCACTTGATCTGAGGTTCTATAGAGATTCGGGTCCATTGGAACATGCTACAACCCACAGTGGCGTCATAAGCGGGCAGATAACTGCTAAAAGCTCGATTTCGCCCTCTTTTGGTCCCCATAGCCGAGGGTGCTGCCAGGTCATAAATCCTCAGGGCATCAGAGATAGTACGTGACTACTTGATCTAAGTTTCTGTAGAGTTTCGGGTCCATTGGAACATCCTACAACCCACAGTGGCGTCATAATTGGGCAGATAATGGCCCAAATTTCGTTTTTGCCCCCTTTTTGGCCCCATAGCCGAGGGTCCTGACTGGTAATGAATCCTCTGGGCATCATTGATGGTACATTACCACTTGATCTAAGGTTCTATAGAGATTCGGGTCCATTGGAACATGCTACAACCCACAGTGGTGTCATAAGTGGGCAGATAACTGCTAAAAGCTCGATTTTCCGCTGTTTCGGGCCTCATAGCCGAGGGTGCTGACGGGGAATAAATTCTCTGTGCATCAGAGATAGTACGTGACTCTCTGGTCTAGGATTCTGTAGTGTTTCGGGTCCATCGGATTATCTTACAACCCACAGTGGCGTCATCACTGCGCGGACATCTTCCCAAAGCTCGTTTTTGCCCTCTTTCCGGCCCCATAGCCGAGGGTGCTGACTGGTAATAAATTTCTTGGGCATCATCAATGGTACATAACCACTTGATCCAAGGTTTTGTGGAGATTCGGGTCCATTGGAACATGCTACATTCCACAGTAGCGTCATAACTGGGCAGATAACTGCTCAGAGCTCGATTTTTCCCTGTTTCGGGCCTCATAGCCGATCGTTCTGACTGGTCATAAATCTTCTGGGCATCAGAGATAGAACCTAACTCCTTGGTCTAGGGTTCTGTTGAGTTTCGGGTCCATTGGATCATCTTACAACCCACAGTGGCGTCATCACTGCGCGGATAACTGCCCAAAGCTCGATTTTGCCCTCTTTTGGGCCCCATAGCCGAGGTCGCTGACTGGTAATGAATTCTCTCGGCATCAGAGATAGTACGTGACTATCTGATCTGAGGTTCTGTAGAGTTTCGGGTTCATTGGAACATCCTACAACTCACAGTGGGGTCATAACTGGGCAGATAACTGCCCAAAGCTCGATTTTGCCCTCTTTTGGGCCCCATAGCCGAGGTCGCTGACTGGTAATAAATTCTCTGGGCATCAGAGATAGTACGTGACTTCTTGATCTGAGGTTCTGTAGAGTTTCGGGTCTATTGGAACATCCTACAACTCACAGTGGCGTCATAACTGGGCAGATAACTGCCCAAAGCTTGAATTCGCCCTGTTTTGGGCCTCATAGCCGAGGTTGCTGACTGGTAATAAATTCCCTGGGCATCATCAATGGTACATAACCACTTGATCTAAGATTCTGTGGAGTTTCGGGTCCATTGGAACATCCTACAACTCACAGTGGCGTCATAACTGGGCAGATAACTGCCCAAAGCTCGTTTTTGCCCTCTTTTGGGCCCCATAGCCGAGGTTCCTGACTGGTAATAAATTCTCTGGGCATCATCAATAGTACATAACTATTTGATCTAAGATTCTGTAGAGTTTCGGGTCCACTGGAACATCCCACAACCCACAGTGGCGTCATAACTGCGCAGATATTCGCTCAAAGCTCGATCTCGCCCACTTTTGGTCCCCATAGCCGAGGGTGCTGACAGGTCATGAATCCTCTGGGCATCAGAGATAGTACGTGACTACTCGATCTGAGTTTCTGTAGAGTTTCGGGTCCATTGAAACATCCTACAACCCACAGTGTCGTCATAACTGGGCAGATAATGGCCCAAATTTCGTTTTCACCCCCTTTTTAGCCCCATAGCCGAGGGTCCTGACTGGTTATAAATCCTCCGGGCATCATCGATGGTACATTACCCTTCGATCTGAGGTTCTATAGAGATTCGGGTCCATTGGAACATGCTACAACCCACAGTGGCGTCATAAGTGGGCAGATAACTGCTAAAAGCTCGATTTTTCGCTGTTTCGGGCCTCATAGCCGAGGGTGCTGACGGGGAATAAATTCTCTGTGCATCAGAGATAGTACGTGACATCCTGGTCTAGGATTCTGTAGTGTTTCGGGTCCATCGGATTATCTTACAACCCACAGTGGCGTCATCACTGCGCGGACAGCTTCCCAAAGCTCGTTTTTGCCCTCTTCTCGGCCCCATAGCCGAGGGTGCTGACTGGTAATAAATTCTCTGGGCACCATCAATGTACATAACCACTTGATCCGAGGTTCTGTAGAGATTCGGGTCTATTGGAACATGCTACAACCCATAGTAGCGTCATAACTGGGCAGATAACTGCTCAAAGCTCGATGTTCCCCTGTTCCGGGCCTCATAGCCGAGGGTGCTGACTGGTAATAAATTCTCTGGGCATCATCAATGGTACATAACCACTTGATCGAAGGTTCTGTAGAGTTTCGGGTCCATCGGATCATCCTATAACCCACAGTGGCGTCATCACTGGGCAGATGACTGCTCAAAGCTCGATTTTTCGCTGTTTCGGGCCTCATGGCCGAGGGTGCTGACTGGTAATAAATCCTCTGTGCAACAGAGATAGTACGTGACTTTTTGGTCTAGGATTTTGTAGTGTTTCGAGTCCATCGGATCATCTTACAACCCACAGTGGCGTCATCACTGCGCGGTTAACTGCCCAAAGCTCGGTTTTGCCCTCTTTTGGGCCCCATAGCCGAGGTCGCTGACTGGTAATAAATTCTCTGGGCATCATCGATGGTACATATCCACTCCATCTGAGGTTCTGTAGAGTTTCGGGTCCATTGGAACATCCTACAACTAACAGTGGCGTCATAACTGGGCAGATAACTGCTCAAAGCTCGATTTCGCTCTGTTTTGGGCCTCATAGCCGAGCTTGCTGACTGGTAATGAATTCTCTGGGCAACATCAATGGTACATAACCACTTGATCTAAAATTTTGTGAAGTTTCGGTTCCATTGGAACATCCTACAACTCACAGTGGGGTCATAACTGGGCAGATAACTGCTCAAAGCTCGATTTCGCCCTGTTTTGGGCCTCATAGCCGAGGTTGCTGACTTGTAATCAATTCTCTGGGCATCATCAGTGGTGAATGGCTACTTGATCTAAGTCACTGTAGAGTTTCGGGTCCATTGGAACATCCCACGACTCACAGTGGCGTCATAACTGGGCAGATAACGGCTCAAAGCTCGATTTCGCCCTGTTTTGGGCCCCATAGCAGAGGGTTCTGACTGGTAATAAATTCTCTGGGCATCGGAGATAGTACTTGACCTCTTGATCTAACGTTCTGTGGAGTTTCAGGTCCATTGGAACATCCTACATATCACAGTGGCGTCATAACTGGGCAGATAACTGCTCGAAGCTCGATTTCGCCCTGTTTCGGGCCCCATAGCCGAGGATGCTGACTGGTAATAAATTCTCTGGGCATCATCAATGGGACAAAACCATTTTATCTAAGGTTCTGTAGAGTTTCGGATCGATTGGAACATCCTGCAACTCACAGTGTCGTCATAACTGGGCAGATAACTGCTCAAAGCTAATTTTCGCCCTGTTTTGGGCCTCATAGCCGAAGCTGCTGACTAGTAATAAATTCTCTGGGCATCATCAATGGTACATAACCACTTGATCCGAGGTTCTGTAGAGATTCGGGTCCATTGGAACATGCTACAACCCATAGTAGCGTCATAACTGGGCAGATAACTGCTCAAAGCTCGATGTTCCCCTGTTCCGGGCCTCATAGCCGAGGGTGCTGACTGGTAATAAATTCTCTGGGCATCATCAATGGTACATAACCACTTCATCTAAGGTTCTTTAGAGTTTCGGGTCCATCGGATCATCCTATAACCCACAGTGGCGTCATCACTGGGCAGATGACTGCTCAAAGCTCGATTTTTCGCTGTTTCGGGCCACATGGCCGAGGGTGCTGACTGGTAATAAATCCACTGTGCAACAGAGATAGTACGTGACTTTTTGGTCTAGGATTCTGTAGTGTTTCGGGTCCATTGGAACATCCTACAACTAACAGTGGCGTCATAACTGGGCAGATAACTGCTAAAAGCTCGATTTCGCCCTGTTTTGGGCCTCATAGCCGAGCTTGCTGACTGGTAATGAATTCTCTGGGCAACATCAATGGTACATAACCACTTGATCTAAAATTTTGTGAAGTTTCGGTTCCATTGGAACATCCTACAACTCACAGTGGGGTCATAACTGGGCAGATAACTGCTAAAAGCTCGATTTCGCCCTGTTTTGGGCCTCATAGCCGAGCTTGCTGACTGGTAATGAATTCTCTGGGCAACATCAATGGTACATAACCACTTGATCTAAAATTTTGTGAAGTTTCGGTTCCATTGGAACATCCTACGACTCACAGTGGCGTCATAACTGGGCAGATAACTGCTCAAAGCTCGATTTCGCCCTGTTTTGGGCCCCATAGCCGAGGGTTCTGACTGGTAATAAATTCTCTGGGCATCGGAGATAGTACTTGACCTCTTGATCTAACGTTCTGTGGAGTTCCGGGTCCATTGGAACATCCTACAACTCACAGTGGCGTCATAACTGGGCAGATAACTGCTCGAAGCTCGATTTCGCCCTGTTTCGGGCCCCTTAGCCGAGGGTGCTGACTGGTAATAAATACTCTGGGCATCATCAATGGTACAAAACCATTTTATCTAAGGTTCTGTAGAGTTTCGGAACGATTGGAACATCCTGCAACTCACAGTGTCGTCATAACTGGGCAGATAACTGCTCAAAGCTAATTTTTGCCCTGTTTTGGGCCTCATAGCCGAAGCTGCTGACTGGTAATAAATTCTCTGGGCATCATCAATGGTACATAACCACTTGATCTAAGATTCTGTGAAGTTTCGGTTCCATTGGAACATCCTACAACTCACAGTGGGGTCATAACTGGGCAGATAACTGCTCAAAGCTCGATTTCGCCCTGTTTTGGCCCTCATAGCCGAGGTTGCTGACTTGTAATCAATTCTCTGGGCATCATCAGTTGTATATAGCTACTTGATCTAAGTCACTGTGAAGTTTCGGGTCCATTGGAACATCCTACAACCCACAGTGGCGTCATAACTGGGCAGATAACTGCTCAAAGCTCGATTCTTCCCTGTTTCGGAACTCATAGCCGAGGGTGCTGACTGGTGATGAATTCTCTGGGCTCCAGAAATAGTACGTGACTACTTGATCTAAGATTTTGTAGAACTTCGGGTCCATTGGAACATCCTACAACTCACAGTGGGGTCATAACTAGGCAGATAACTGCCTAAAGCTCGATTTCGCCCTGTTTTCGGCCTCATAGCCGAGGTTGCTGACTGGTAATAAATCCTCTGGGCATCATCAATGGTATATAACCACTTGATCAAGTTTCTGTGACGTTTTGGGTCCATTGGAACATCCTACAACCCACAGTTGCGTGATAACTGGGCAGATAACTGCCCAAATTTCGTTTTTGCCCTGTTTTGGGCCTCATAGACGAGGGTGCTGACTGGTCATAAATTCTCTGGGCATCATCAATGGTACATAACCACTTGATCTAGGGTTCTGTCGAGTTTCGGGTCCATTCGATCATCTTACAACCCACAGAGGCGTCATCACTGGGCAGATGACTGCTCAAAGCTCAATTTTTCGCTGTTCCGGGCCTCATGGCCGATGGTGCTGACTGGTAATAAATTCTCTGTGCATCATAGATAGTACGTGACTTTTTGGTCTGGGATTCTGTAGTGCTTTGGGTGCATCGGATCATCTAACAACCCACAGTGGCGTCATCACTGCGCGGATAACTGCCCAAAGCTCGATTTTGCCCTCTTTTGGGCCCCCCAGCCGAGGGGGCTGACTGGTGATAAATTTCCTGGGCATCGGAGAGAGTACGTGACCTCTTGATCTAACGTTCTGTGGAGTTCCGGGTCCATTGGAACATCCTACAACTCACAGTGGCGTCATAACTGGGCAGATAACTGCTCAAAGCTCGATTTCGCCCTGGTTCGGGCCCCATAGCCGAGGGTGCTGACTGGTAATAAATTCTCTGGGCATCATCAATGGTACAAAACCACTTTATCTAAGGTTCTGTAGAGTTTCGGGTCCATTGGAACATCCTACAACTCACAGTGTCGTCATAACTGGGCAGATAACTGCTCAAAGCTAATTTTCGCCCTGTTTTGGGCCTCATAGCCGAGGGTGCTGACTGGTAATAAATTCTCTGGGAATCGTCAATGGTACATAACAACTTGATCTAGGGTTCTGTCAAGTTTCGGGTCCATTCGATCATCTTACAACTCACAGTGTCGTCATAAATGGGCAGATGACTGCTCAAAGCTAATTTTCGCTTTGTTTTAGGCCTCATAGCCGAGGCTGCTGACTGGTAATAAATTTTCTGGGCATCATCAATGGTACATAACCACTTGATCCAAGATTCTGTGAAGTTTCGGTTCCGTTGGAACATCCTACAATTCACAGTGGGGTCATAACTGGGCAGATAACTGCCCAAATATCGTTTTTGCCCTGTTTTGGGCCTCATAGCCGAGGGTGCTGACTGGTAATAAATTCTCTGGGAATCATCAATGGTACATAGCCACTCGATCTAGGGTTCTGTCGAGTTTCGGGTCCATTCGATCATCTTACAACCCACAGTGGCGTCATCACTGCGCGGACATCTTCCCAAAGCTCGTTTTTGCCCTCTTTTGGGCCCCATATCCGGGGGTGCTGACTGGTAATAAACCCTCAGGGCATCATCGATGGTACGTAACCACTTGATCCAAGGTTCTGTAGAGATTCGGGTCCATTGGAACATGCTACAACCCACAGTGGCGTCATAACTGGGCAGATAACTGCTCAAAGCTCGATTCTTCCCTGTTTCGGAACTCATAGCCGAGGGTGCTGACTGGTGATGAATTCTCTGGGCTCCAGAAATAGTACGTGACTACTTGATCTGAGATTTTGTAGAACTTCGGGTCCATTGGAACATCCTACAACTCACAGTGGGGTCATAACTAGGCAGATAACTGCCTAAAGCTCGATTTCGCCCTGTTTTGGGCCTCATAGCCGAGGTTGCTGACTGGTCATAAATCCTCTGGGCATCATCAATGGTATATAACCACTTGATCAAGTTTCTGTGACGTTTTGGGTCCATTGGAACATCCTACAACCCACAGTTGCGTGATAACTGGGCAGATAACTGCCCAAATTTCGTTTTTGCCCTGTTTTGGGCCTCATAGACGAGGGTGCTGACTGGTCATAAATTCTCTGGGCATCATCAATGGTACATAACCACTTGATCTAGGGTTCTGCCGAGTTTCGGGTCCATTCGATCATCTTACAACCCACAGAGGCGTCATCACTGGGCAGATGACTGCTCAAAGCTCAATTTTTCGCTGTTCCGGGCCTCATGGCCGATGGTGCTGACTGGTAATAAATTCTCTGTGCATCATAGATAGTACGTGACTTTTTGGTCTGGGATTCTGTAGTGCTTTGGGTGCATCGGATCATCTAACAACCCACAGTGGCGTCATCACTGCGCGGATAACTGCCCAAAGCTCGATTTTGCCCTCTTTTGGGCCCCCCAGCCGAGGGGGCTGACTGGTGATAAATTTCCTGGGCATCGGAGACAGTACGTGACCTCTCGATCTAACGTTCTGTGGAGTTCCGGGTCCATTGGAACATCCTACAACTCACAGTAGCGTCATAACTGGGCAGATAACTGCTCAAAGCTCGATTTTTCCCTGTTTCGGGCCTCATAGCCGAGGGTGCTGACTGGTCATAAATTCTCTGGGCATCGCCAATGGTACATAACCACTTCATCTAAGGTTCTGTAGGGTTTCGAGTCCATTTGAACATCCTATAACCCCCAAAGCCGTCATCACTGGGCAGATGACTGCTCAAAGCACGATTTTTCGCTGTTTCGGGCCTCATAGCCGAGGGTGCTGACTGGTCATAAATTCTCTGGGCATCAGAGATAGAACGTTACTACTTGGTCTAGGGTTCTGTGGAGTTTCGGGTCCATTGGATCATCTTACAACCCACAGTGACGTCATCACTGGGCAGATAACTGCCCAAAGCTCGATTTTGCCCTCTTGTTGGCCCCATAGCCGAGGGTGCTGACTGGTAATAAATTCTCTGGGCATCATCAATGGTACATAACCAGTTGATCCAAGGTTTTGTAGAGTTTCGGGTCCATTCGATCATCTTACAACCCACAGTGGCGTCATCACTGCGCGGACATCTTCCCAAAGCTCGTTTTTGCCCTCTTTTGGGCCCCATAGCCGAGGGTGCTGACTGGTAATAAATTCTCTGGGCATCATCAATGGTACGTCACCACTTGATCCAAGGTTTTGTAGAGATTCGGGTCCATTGGAACATGCTACAAGCCACAGTGGCGTCATAACTGGGCAGATAACTGCTCAAAGCTCGATTTTTCTCTGTTTCGGGCCTCATAGCCGAGGGTGCTGACTGGTAATAAATTCTCTGGGCTCCAGAATCAGTAAGTGACTACTTGATCTAAGGTTCTGTAGAGTTTCGGGTCCATTAGAACATCCTACAACTCACAGTGGGAACATAACTAGGCAGATAACTGCTCAAAGCTCGATTTCACCCTGTTTTGGGCCTCATAGCCGAGGTTGCTGACTGGTAATAAATTCTCCGGGCATCATCAATGGTACATAACTACTTGATCTAAGATTTTGTAGAGTTTCGGGTCCACTGGAACATCCTACAACCCACAGTGGCGTCATAACTGCGCAGATATTTCTTCAAAGCTCGATTTCGCCCTCTTTTGGTCCCCATAGCTTAGGGTGCTGACAGGTCATAAATCCTCTGGGCATCAGAGATAGTACGTGACCACTTGATCTAAGTTTCTGTAGAGTTTCGGGTCCATTGGCACATCCTCCAACCCACAGTGGGGTCATAACTAGGCAGATAACTGCCTAAAGCTCGATTTCGCCCTGTTTTGGGCCTCATAGCCGAGGTTGCTGACTGGTAATAAATTCTCTGGGCATCATCAATGGTATATAACCACTTGATCGAGTTTCTGTGACGTTTTGGGTCCATTGGAACATCCTACAACCCACAGTTGCGGAATAACTGGGCAGATAACTGCCCAAATTTCGTTTTTGCCCTGTTTTGGGCCTCATAGACGAGGGTGCTGACTGGTCATAAATTCTCTGGGCATCATCAATGGTACATAACCACGTGATCTAGGGTTCTGTCGAGTTTCGGGTCCATTCGATCATCTTACAACCCACAGAGGCGTCATCACTGGGCAGATGACTGCTCAAAGCTCAATTTTTCGCTGTTCCGGGCCTCATGGCCGATGGTGCTGACTGGTAATAAATTCTCTGTGCATCATAGATAGTACGTGACTTTTTGGTCTGGGATTCTGTAGTGCTTTGGGTGCATCGGATCATCTAACAACCCACAGTGGCGTCATCACTGCGCGGATAACTGCCCAAAGCTCGATTTTGCCCTCTTTCGGGCCCCCCAGCCGAGGGGGCTGACTGGTGATAAATTTCCTGGGCATCGGAGAGAGTACGTGACCTCTTGATCTAACGTTCTGTGGAGTTCCGGGTTCATTGGAACATCCTACAACTCACAGTGGCGTCATAACTGGGCAGATAACTGCTCGAAGCTCGATTTCGTCCTGGTTCGGGCCCCATAGCCGAGGGTGCTGACTGGTAATAAATTCTCTGGGCATCATCAATGGTACAAAACCACTTTATCTAAGGTTCTGTAGAGTTTCGGGTCCATTGGAACATCCTACAACTCACAGTGTCGTCATAACTGGGCAGATAACTGCTCAAAGCTAATTTTCGCCCTGTTTTGGGCCTCATAGCCGAGCTTGCTGACTGGTAATAAATTCTCTGGGCATCATCAATGGTACATAACCACTTGATCTAAGATCCTGTGAAGTTTCGGTGCCATTGGAACATCCTACAACTCACAGTGGGGTCATAACTGGGCAGATAACTGCTCAAAGCTCGATTTCGCCCTGTTTTGGCCCTCATAGCCGAGGTTGCTGACTTGTAATCAATTCTCTGGGCATCATCAGTGGTATATAACTACTTGATCTAAGTCACTGTGAAGTTTCGGGTCCATTGGAACATCCTACAACCCACAGTTGCGTCATAACTGGGCAGATAACTGCCCAAATTTCGTTTTTGCCCTGTTTTGGGCCTCATAGCCGAGGGTGCTGACTGGTAATAAATTCTCTGGGAATCATCAATGGTACATAACCACTTGACCTAGGGTTCTGTCGAGTTTCGGGTCCATTCGATCATCTTACAACCCACAGCGGCGTCATCACTGCGCGGACATCTTCCCAAAGCTCGTTTTTGCCCTCTTTTGGGCCCCATATCCGGGGGTGCTGACTGGTAATAAACCCTCTGGGCATCATCGATGGTACGTAACCACTTGTTCCAAGGTTCTGAAGAGATTCGGGTCCATTGGAACATGCTACAACCCACAGTGGCGTCATAACTGGGCAGATAACTGCTCAAAGCTCGATGTTCCCCTGTTTTGGGCCTCATGGCCGAGGGTGCTGACTGGTAATAAATTCTCTGTGCAACAGAGATAGTACGTGACTCTTGAGTCTAGGATTCTGTAGTGTTTCGGGTTCATTGGAACATCCTACAACTCACAGTGGCGTTATAACTGGGCAGATAACTGCTCGAAGCTCGATTTCGCCCTGTTTCGGGCCCCATAGCCGAGGGTGCTGACTGGTAATGAATTCTCTGGGCATCAGAGATATCACGTGACTTCTTGATCAGAGGTTCTGTAGAGTTTCGGGTCTATTGGAACATCCTACAACTCACAGTGGCGTCATAACTGGGCAGATAACTACTCAAAGCTCGATGTTCCCCTGTTTCGGGCCTCATGGCCGAGGGTGCTGACTGGTAATAAATTCTCTGTGCAACAGAGATAGTACGTGACTTTTGAGTCTAGGATTCTGTAGTGTTTCGGGTCCATTGGAACATCCTACAACTCACAGTGGCGTCATAACTGGGCAGATAACTGCCCAAAGCTCGTTTTTGCTCTCTTTTGGGCCCCATAGCCGAGGTTCCTGACTGGTAATAAATTCTCCGGGCATCATCAATGGTACATAACTACTTGATCTAAGATTTTGTAGAGTTTCGGGTCCACTGGAACATCCTACAACCCACAGTGGCGTCATAACTGCGCAGATATTTCTTCAAAGCTCGATTTCGCCCTCAGTTGGTCCCCATAGCTTAGGGTGCTGACAGGTCATAAATCCTCTGGGCATCAGAGATAGTACGTGACTACTTAATCTAAGTTTCTGTAGAGTTTCGGGTCCACTGGAACATCCTACAACCCACAGTGGCGTCATAACTGCGCAGATATTTGCTCAAAGCTTGATTTCGCCCAGTTTTGGTCCCCATAGCCGAGGGTGCTGACAGGTCATAAATCCTCTGGGCATCAGAGATAGTACGTAACTACTTGATCTAAGTTTCTGTAGAGTTTCGGGTCCATTGGAACATCCTACAACCCACAGTGTCGTCATAACTGGGCAGATAATGGCCCAAATTTCGTTTTTGCCCCCTTTTAGGCCCCATAGCCGAGGGTCCTGACTGGTTATAAATCCTCTGGGCATCAGCGATGGTACATTACCCTTCGATCTAAGGTTCTATAAAGATTCGGGTCCATTGGAACATGCTACAACCCACAGTGGCGTCATAAGTGGGCAGATAACTGCTAAAAGCTTGATTTTTCGCTGTTTCGGGCCTCATAGCCGAGGGTGCTGACGGGGAATGAATTCTCTGTGCATCAGAGATAGTACGTGATATCCTGGTCTAGGATTCTGTAGTGTTTCGGGTCCATCGGATTATCTTACAACCCACAGTGGCGTCATCACTGCGCGGACATCTTCCCAAAGCTCGTTTTTGCCCTCTTTTCGGCCCCATAGCCGAGGGTGCTGACAGGGAATAAATTCCCTGGGCATCATCAATGGTACATAACCACTCGATCCAATGTTCTGTGGAGATTCGGGTGCATTGGAACATGTTACAACCCACAGTAGCGTCATAACTGGGCAGATAACTGCTCAGGCTCGATTTTTCCCTGTTTCGGGCCTCATAGCCGAGGGTGCTGACAGGTCATAAATTCTCTGGGCATCGCCAATGGTACAAAACCACTTCATCTAAGGTTCTGTAGGGTTTCGAGTCCATTTGAACATCCTATAACCCCCAAAGCCGTCATCACTGGGCAGATGACTGCTCAAAGCACGATTTTTCGCTGTTTTGGGCCTCATGGCCGATGGTGCTGACTGGTAATAAATTCTCTGTGCATCATAGATAGTACGTGACTTTTTGGTCTGGGATTCTGTAGTGCTTTGGGTGCATCGGATCATCTAACAACCCACAGTGGCGTCATCACTGCGCGGATAACTGCCCAAAGCTCGATTTTGCCCTCTTTTGGGCCCCCCAGCCGAGGGGGCTGACTGGTGATAAATTTCCTGGGCATCGGAGACAGTACGTGACCTCTCGATCTAACGTTCTGTGGAGTTCCGGGTCCATTGGAACATCCTACAACTCACAGTAGCGTCATAACTGGGCAGATAACTGCTCAAAGCTCGATTTTTCCCTGTTTCGGGCCTCATAGCCGAGGGTGCTGACTGGTCATAAATTCTCTGGGCATCGCCAATGGTACATAACCACTTCATCTAAGGTTCTGTAGGGTTTCGAGTCCATTTGAACATCCTATAACCCCCAAAGCCGTCATCACTGGGCAGATGACTGCTCAAAGCACGATTTTTCGCTGTTTCGGGCCTCATAGCCGAGGGTGCTGACTGGTCATAAATTCTCTGGGCATCAGAGATAGAACGTTACTACTTGGTCTAGGGTTCTGTGGAGTTTCGGGTCCATTGGATCATCTTACAACCCACAGTGACGTCATCACTGGGCAGATAACTGCCCAAAGCTCGATTTTGCCCTCTTGTTGGCCCCATAGCCGAGGGTGCTGACTGGTAATAAATTCTCTGGGCATCATCAATGGTACATAACCAGTTGATCCAAGGTTTTGTAGAGTTTCGGGTCCATTCGATCATCTTACAACCCACAGTGGCGTCATCACTGCGCGGACATCTTCCCAAAGCTCGTTTTTGCCCTCTTTTGGGCCCCATAGCCGAGGGTGCTGACTGGTAATAAATTCTCTGGGCATCATCAATGGTACGTCACCACTTGATCCAAGGTTTTGTAGAGATTTGGGTCCATTGGAACATGCTACAAGCCACAGTGGCGTCATAACTGGGCAGATAACTGCTCAAAGCTCGATTTTTCTCTGTTTCGGGCCTCATAGCCGAGGGTGCTGACTGGTAATAAATTTTCTGGGCTCCAGAATCAGTAAGTGACTACTTGATCTAAGGTTCTGTAGAGTTTCGGGTCCATTAGAACATCCTACAACTCACAGTGGGAACATAACTAGGCAGATAACTGCTCAAAGCTCGATTTCACCCTGTTTTGGGCCTCATAGCCGAGGTTGCTGACTGGTAATAAATTCTCCGGGCATCATCAATGGTACATAACTACTTGATCTAAGATTTTGTAGAGTTTCGGGTCCACTGGAACATCCTACAACCCACAGTGGCGTCATAACTGCGCAGATATTTCTTCAAAGCTCGATTTCGCCCTCTTTTGGTCCCCATAGCTTAGGGTGCTGACAGGTCATAAATCCTCTGGGCATCAGAGATAGTACGTGACCACTTGATCTAAGTTTCTGTAGAGTTTCGGGTCCATTGGCACATCCTCCAACCCACAGTGGGGTCATAACTAGGCAGATAACTGCCTAAAGCTCGATTTCGCCCTGTTTTGGGCCTCATAGCCGAGGTTGCTGACTGGTAATAAATTCTCTGGGCATCATCAATGGTATATAACCACTTGATCGAGTTTCTGTGACGTTTTGGGTCCATTGGAACATCCTACAACCCACAGTTGCGGAATAACTGGGCAGATAACTGCCCAAATTTCGTTTTTGCCCTGTTTTGGGCCTCATAGACGAGGGTGCTGACTGGTCATAAATTCTCTGGGCATCATCAATGGTACATAACCACGTGATCTAGGGTTCTGTCGAGTTTCGGGTCCATTCGATCATCTTACAACCCACAGAGGCGTCATCACTGGGCAGATGACTGCTCAAAGCTCAATTTTTCGCTGTTCCGGGCCTCATGGCCGATGGTGCTGACTGGTAATAAATTCTCTGTGCATCATAGATAGTACGTGACTTTTTGGTCTGGGATTCTGTAGTGCTTTGGGTGCATCGGATCATCTAACAACCCACAGTGGCGTCATCACTGCGCGGATAACTGCCCAAAGCTCGATTTTGCCCTCTTTCGGGCCCCCCAGCCGAGGGGGCTGACTGGTGATAAATTTCCTGGGCATCGGAGAGAGTACGTGACCTCTTGATCTAACGTTCTGTGGAGTTCCGGGTTCATTGGAACATCCTACAACTCACAGTGGCGTCATAACTGGGCAGATAACTGCTCGAAGCTCGATTTCGCCCTGGTTCGGGCCCCATAGCCGAGGGTGCTGACTGGTAATAAATTCTCTGGGCATCATCAATGGTACAAAACCACTTTATCTAAGGTTCTGTAGAGTTTCGGGTCCATTGGAACATCCTACAACTCACAGTGTCGTCATAACTGGGCAGATAACTGCTCAAAGCTAATTTTCGCCCTGTTTTGGGCCTCATAGCCGAGCTTGCTGACTGGTAATAAATTCTCTGGGCATCATCAATGGTACATAACCACTTGATCTAAGATCCTGTGAAGTTTCGGTGCCATTGGAACATCCTACAACTCACAGTGGGGTCATAACTGGGCAGATAACTGCTCAAAGCTCGATTTCGCCCTGTTTTGGCCCTCATAGCCGAGGTTGCTGACTTGTAATCAATTCTCTGGGCATCATCAGTGGTATATAACTACTTGATCTAAGTCACTGTGAAGTTTCGGGTCCATTGGAACATGCTACAACCCACAGTTGCGTCATAACTGGGCAGATAACTGCCCAAATTTCGTTTTTGCCCTGTTTTGGGCCTCATAGCCGAGGGTGCTGACTGGTAATAAATTCTCTGGGAATCATCAATGGTACATAACCACTTGACCTAGGGTTCTGTCGAGTTTCGGGTCCATTCGATCATCTTACAACCCACAGCGGCGTCATCACTGCGCGGACATCTTCCCAAAGCTCGTTTTTGCCCTCTTTTGGGCCCCATATCCGGGGGTGCTGACTGGTAATAAACCCTCTGGGCATCATCGATGGTACGTAACCACTTGTTCCAAGGTTCTGAAGAGATTCGGGTCCATTGGAACATGCTACAACCCACAGTGGCGTCATAACTGGGCAGATAACTGCTCAAAGCTCGATGTTCCCCTGTTTTGGGCCTCATGGCCGAGGGTGCTGACTGGTAATAAATTCTCTGTGCAACAGAGATAGTACGTGACTCTTGAGTCTAGAATTCTGTAGTGTTTCGGGTTCATTGGAACATCCTACAACTCACAGTGGCGTTATAACTGGGCAGATAACTGCTCGAAGCTCGATTTCGCCCTGTTTCGGGCCCCATAGCCGAGGGTGCTGACTGGTAATGAATTCTCTGGGCATCAGAGATATCACGTGACTTCTTGATCAGAGGTTCTGTAGAGTTTCGGGTCTATTGGAACATCCTACAACTCACAGTGGCGTCATAACTGGGCAGATAACTACTCAAAGCTCGATGTTCCCCTGTTTCGGGCCTCATGGCCGAGGGTGCTGACTGGTAATAAATTCTCTGTGCAACAGAGATAGTACGTGACTTTTGAGTCTAGGATTCTGTAGTGTTTCGGGTCCATTGGAACATCCTACAACTCACAGTGGCGTCATAACTGGGCAGATAACTGCCCAAAGCTCGTTTTTGCCCTCTTTTGGGCCCCATAGCCGAGGTTCCTGACTGGTAATAAATTCTCCGGGCATCATCAATGGTACATAACTACTTGATCTAAGATTTTGTAGAGTTTCGGGTCCACTGGAACATCCTACAACCCACAGTGGCGTCATAACTGCGCAGATATTTCTTCAAAGCTCGATTTCGCCCTCTGTTGGTCCCCATAGCTTAGGGTGCTGACAGGTCATAAATCCTCTGGGCATCAGAGATAGTACGTGACTACTTGATCTAAGTTTCTGTAGAGTTTCGGGTCCACTGGAACATCCTACAACCCACAGTGGCGTCATAACTGCGCAGATATTTGCTCAAAGCTTGATTTCGCCCAGTTTTGGTCCCCATAGCCGAGGGTGCTGACAGGTCATAAATCCTCTGGGCATCAGCGATAGTACGTAACTACTTGATCTAAGTTTCTGTAGAGTTTCGGGTCCATTGGAACATCCTACAACCCACAGTGTCGTCATAACTGGGCAGATAATGGCCCAAATTTCGTTTTTGCCCCCTTTTAGGCCCCATAGCCGAGGGTCCTGACTGGTTATAAATCCTCTGGGCATCAGCGATGGTACATTACCCTTCGATCTAAGGTTCTATAAAGATTCGGGTCCATTGGAACATGCTACAACCCACAGTGGCGTCATAAGTGGGCAGATAACTGCTAAAAGCTTGATTTTTCGCTGTTTCGGGCCTCATAGCCGAGGGTGCTGACGGGGAATGAATTCTCTGTGCATCAGAGATAGTACGTGATATCCTGGTCTAGGATTCTGTAGTGTTTCGGGTCCATCGGATTATCTTACAACCCACAGTGGCGTCATCACTGCGCGGACATCTTCCCAAAGCTCGTTTTTGCCCTCTTTTCGGCCCCATAGCCGAGGGTGCTGACAGGGAATAAATTCCCTGGGCATCATCAATGGTACATAACCACTCGATCCAATGTTCTGTGGAGATTCGGGTGCATTGGAACATGTTACAACCCACAGTAGCGTCATAACTGGGCAGATAACTGCTCAGGCTCGATTTTTCCCTGTTTCGGGCCTCATAGCCGAGGGTGCTGACAGGTCATAAATTCTCTGGGCATCGCCAATGGTACATAACCACTTCATCTAAGGTTCTGTAGGGTTTCGAGTCCATTTGAACATCCTATAACCCCCAAAGCCGTCATCACTGGGCAGATGACTGCTCAAAGCACGATTTTTCGCTGTTTTGGGCCTCATAGCCGAGGGTGCTGACTGGTCATAAATTCTCTGGGCATCAGAGATAGAACGTTACTACTTGGTCTAGGGTTCTGTGGAGTTTCGGGTCCATTGGATCATCTTACAACCCACAGTGACGTCATCACTGGGCAGATAACTGCCCAAAGCTCGATTTTGCCCTCTTGTTGGCCCCATAGCCGAGGGTGCTGACTGGTAATAAATTCTCTGGGCATCATCAATGGTACATAACCAGTTGATCCAAGGTTTTGTAGAGTTTCGGGTCCATTCGATCATCTTACAACCCACAGTGGCGTCATCACTGCGCGGACATCTTCCCAAAGCTCGTTTTTGCCCTCTTTTGGGCCCCATAGCCGAGGGTGCTGACTGGTAATAAATTCTCTGGGCATAATCAATGGTACGTCACCACTTGATCCAAGGTTTTGTAGAGATTCGGGTCCATTGGAACATGCTACAAGCCACAGTGGCGTCATAACTGGGCAGATAACTGCTAAAAGCTCGATTTTTCCCTGTTTCGGGCCTCATAGCCGAGGGTGCTGACTGGTAATGAATCCTCTGGGCTCCAGAATCAGTAAGTGACTACTTGATCTGAGGTTCTGTAGAGTTTCGGGTCCATTAGAACATCCTACAACTCACAGTGGGAACATAACTAGGCAGATAACTGCTCAAAGCTCGATTTCACCCTGTTTTGGGCCTCATAGCCGAGGTTGCTGACTGGTAATAAATTCTCTGGGCATCATCAATGGTACATAACTACTTGATCTAAGATTTTGTAGAGTTTCGGGTCCACTGGAACATCCTACAACCCACAGTGGCGTCATAACTGCGCAGATATTTCTTCAAAGCTCGATTTTGCCCTCTTTTGGTCCCCATAGCTTAGGGTGCTGACAGGTCATAAATCCTCTAGGCATCAGAGATAGTACGTGACCACTTGATCTAAGTTTCTGTAGAGTTTCGGGTCCATTGGAACATCCTCCAACCCACAGTGGCGTCATAACTGGGCAAGTGATGGCCCAAATTTCGTTTTTGCCCCCTTTTTGGCCCCATAGCCGAGGGTCCTGACTGGTAATAAATCCTCTGGGCATCATCGATGGTACATCACCACTTGATCTGAGGTTCTATAGAGATTCGGGTCCATTGGAACATGCTACAACCCACAGTGGCGTCATAAGCGGGCAGATAACTGCTAAAAGCTCGATTTCGCCCTCTTTTGGTCCCCATAGCCGAGGGTGCTGCCAGGTCATAAATCCTCAGGGCATCAGAGATAGTACGTGACTACTTGATCTAAGTTTCTGTAGAGTTTCGGGTCCATTGGAACATCCTACAACCCACAGTGGCGTCATAATTGGGCAGATAATGGCCCAAATTTCGTTTTTGCCCCCTTTTTGGCCCCATAGCCGAGGGTCCTGACTGGTAATGAATCCTCTGGGCATCATTGATGGTACATTACCACTTGATCTAAGGTTCTATAGAGATTCGGGTCCATTGGAACATGCTACAACCCACAGTGGTGTCATAAGTGGGCAGATAACTGCTAAAAGCTCGATTTTCCGCTGTTTCGGGCCTCATAGCCGAGGGTGCTGACGGGGAATAAATTCTCTGTGCATCAGAGATAGTACGTGACTCTCTGGTCTAGGATTCTGTAGTGTTTCGGGTCCATCGGATTATCTTACAACCCACAGTGGCGTCATCACTGCGCGGACATCTTCCCAAAGCTCGTTTTTGCCCTCTTTCCGGCCCCATAGCCGAGGGTGCTGACTGGTAATAAATTTCTTGGGCATCATCAATGGTACATAACCACTTGATCCAAGGTTTTGTGGAGATTCGGGTCCATTGGAACATGCTACATTCCACAGTAGCGTCATAACTGGGCAGATAACTGCTCAGAGCTCGATTTTTCCCTGTTTCGGGCCTCATAGCCGATCGTTCTGACTGGTCATAAATCTTCTGGGCATCAGAGATAGAACCTAACTCCTTGGTCTAGGGTTCTGTTGAGTTTCGGGTCCATTGGATCATCTTACAACCCACAGTGGCGTCATCACTGCGCGGATAACTGCCCAAAGCTCGATTTTGCCCTCTTTTGGGCCCCATAGCCGAGGTCGCTGACTGGTAATGAATTCTCTCGGCATCAGAGATAGTACGTGACTATCTGATCTGAGGTTCTGTAGAGTTTCGGGTTCATTGGAACATCCTACAACTCACAGTGGGGTCATAACTGGGCAGATAACTGCCCAAAGCTCGATTTTGCCCTCTTTTGGGCCCCATAGCCGAGGTCGCTGACTGGTAATAAATTCTCTGGGCATCAGAGATAGTACGTGACTTCTTGATCTGAGGTTCTGTAGAGTTTCGGGTCTATTGGAACATCCTACAACTCACAGTGGCGTCATAACTGGGCAGATAACTGCCCAAAGCTTGAATTCGCCCTGTTTTGGGCCTCATAGCCGAGGTTGCTGACTGGTAATAAATTCCCTGGGCATCATCAATGGTACATAACCACTTGATCTAAGATTCTGTGGAGTTTCGGGTCCATTGGAACATCCTACAACTCACAGTGGCGTCATAACTGGGCAGATAACTGCCCAAAGCTCGTTTTTGCCCTCTTTTGGGCCCCATAGCCGAGGTTCCTGACTGGTAATAAATTCTCTGGGCATCATCAATAGTACATAACTATTTGATCTAAGATTCTGTAGAGTTTCGGGTCCACTGGAACATCCCACAACCCACAGTGGCGTCATAACTGCGCAGATATTCGCTCAAAGCTCGATCTCGCCCACTTTTGGTCCCCATAGCCGAGGGTGCTGACAGGTCATGAATCCTCTGGGCATCAGAGATAGTACGTGACTACTCGATCTGAGTTTCTGTAGAGTTTCGGGTCCATTGAAACATCCTACAACCCACAGTGTCGTCATAACTGGGCAGATAATGGCCCAAATTTCGTTTTCACCCCCTTTTTAGCCCCATAGCCGAGGGTCCTGACTGGTTATAAATCCTCCGGGCATCATCGATGGTACATTACCCTTCGATCTGAGGTTCTATAGAGATTCGGGTCCATTGGAACATGCTACAACCCACAGTGGCGTCATAAGTGGGCAGATAACTGCTAAAAGCTCGATTTTTCGCTGTTTCGGGCCTCATAGCCGAGGGTGCTGACGGGGAATAAATTCTCTGTGCATCAGAGATAGTACGTGACATCCTGGTCTAGGATTCTGTAGTGTTTCGGGTCCATCGGATTATCTTACAACCCACAGTGGCGTCATCACTGCGCGGACAGCTTCCCAAAGCTCGTTTTTGCCCTCTTCTCGGCCCCATAGCCGAGGGTGCTGACTGGTAATAAATTCTCTGGGCACCATCAATGTACATAACCACTTGATCCGAGGTTCTGTAGAGATTCGGGTCTATTGGAACATGCTACAACCCATAGTAGCGTCATAACTGGGCAGATAACTGCTCAAAGCTCGATGTTCCCCTGTTCCGGGCCTCATAGCCGAGGGTGCTGACTGGTAATAAATTCTCTGGGCATCATCAATGGTACATAACCACTTGATCGAAGGTTCTGTAGAGTTTCGGGTCCATCGGATCATCCTATAACCCACAGTGGCGTCATCACTGGGCAGATGACTGCTCAAAGCTCGATTTTTCGCTGTTTCGGGCCTCATGGCCGAGGGTGCTGACTGGTAATAAATCCTCTGTGCAACAGAGATAGTACGTGACTTTTTGGTCTAGGATTTTGTAGTGTTTCGAGTCCATCGGATCATCTTACAACCCACAGTGGCGTCATCACTGCGCGGTTAACTGCCCAAAGCTCGGTTTTGCCCTCTTTTGGGCCCCATAGCCGAGGTCGCTGACTGGTAATAAATTCTCTGGGCATCATCGATGGTACATATCCACTCCATCTGAGGTTCTGTAGAGTTTCGGGTCCATTGGAACATCCTACAACTAACAGTGGCGTCATAACTGGGCAGATAACTGCTCAAAGCTCGATTTCGCTCTGTTTTGGGCCTCATAGCCGAGCTTGCTGACTGGTAATGAATTCTCTGGGCAACATCAATGGTACATAACCACTTGATCTAAAATTTTGTGAAGTTTCGGTTCCATTGGAACATCCTACAACTCACAGTGGGGTCATAACTGGGCAGATAACTGCTCAAAGCTCGATTTCGCCCTGTTTTGGGCCTCATAGCCGAGGTTGCTGACTTGTAATCAATTCTCTGGGCATCATCAGTGGTGAATGGCTACTTGATCTAAGTCACTGTAGAGTTTCGGGTCCATTGGAACATCCCACGACTCACAGTGGCGTCATAACTGGGCAGATAACGGCTCAAAGCTCGATTTCGCCCTGTTTTGGGCCCCATAGCAGAGGGTTCTGACTGGTAATAAATTCTCTGGGCATCGGAGATAGTACTTGACCTCTTGATCTAACGTTCTGTGGAGTTTCAGGTCCATTGGAACATCCTACATATCACAGTGGCGTCATAACTGGGCAGATAACTGCTCGAAGCTCGATTTCGCCCTGTTTCGGGCCCCATAGCCGAGGATGCTGACTGGTAATAAATTCTCTGGGCATCATCAATGGGACAAAACCATTTTATCTAAGGTTCTGTAGAGTTTCGGATCGATTGGAACATCCTGCAACTCACAGTGTCGTCATAACTGGGCAGATAACTGCTCAAAGCTAATTTTCGCCCTGTTTTGGGCCTCATAGCCGAAGCTGCTGACTAGTAATAAATTCTCTGGGCATCATCAATGGTACATAACCACTTGATCTAAGATTCTGTGAAGTTTCGGTTCCATTGGAACATCCTACAACTCACAGTGGGGTCATAACTGGGCAGATAACTGCCCAAATTTCGTTTTTGCCCTGTTTTGGGCCTCATAGCCGAGGGTGCTGACTGGTAATAAATTCTCTGGGAATCATCAATGGTACATAGCCACTCGATCTAGGGTTCTGTCGAGTTTCGGGTCCATTCGATCATCTTACAACCCACAGTGGCGTCATCACTGCGCGGACATCTTCCCAAAGCTCGTTCTTGCCCTCTTTTGGGCCCCATATCCGGGGGTGCTGACTGGTAATAAACCCACAGGGCATCATCGATGGTACGTAACCACTTGATCCAAGGTTTTGTAGAGATTCGGGTCCATTGGAACATGCTACAACCCACAGTGGCGTCATAACTGGGCAGATAACTGCTCAAAGCTCGATTCTTCCCTGTTTCGGAACTCATAGCCGAGGTCGCTGACTGGTGATAAATTCTCTGGGCTCCAGGAATAGTACGTGACTACTTGATCTAAGATTTTGTAGAACTTCGGGTCCATTGGAATATCCTACAACTCACAGTGGCGTCATAACTCGGCAGATAACTGCTCAAAGCTCGATGTTCCCCTGTTTTGGGCCTCATGGCCGAGGGTGCTGACTGGTAATAAATTCTCTGTGCAACAGAGATAGTACGTGACTTTTGAGTCTAGGATTCTGTAGTGTTTCGGGTCCATTGGAACATCCTACAACTCACAGTGGCGTTATAACTGGGCAGATAACTGCTCGAAGCTCGAATTCGCCCTGTTTCGGGCCCCATAGCCGAGGGTGCTGACTGGTAATGAATTCTCTGGGCATCAGAGATATCACGTGACTTCTTGATCAGAGGTTCTGTAGAGTTTCGGGTCTATTGGAACATCCTACAACTCACAGTGGCGTCATAACTGGGCAGATAACTACTCAAAGCTCGATGTTCCCCTGTTTCGGGCCTCATGGCCGAGGGTGCTGACTGGTAATAAATTCTCTGTGCAACAGAGATAGTACGTGACTTTTGAGTCTAGGATTCTGTAGTGTTCCGGGTCCATTGGAACATCCTACAACTCACAGTGGCGTCATAACTGGGCAGATAACTGCCCAAAGCTCGTTTTTGCCCTCTTTTGGGCCCCATAGCCGAGGTTCCTGACTGGTAATAAATTCTCCGGGCATCATCAATGGTACATAACTACTTGATCTAAGATTTTGTAGAGTTTCGGGTCCACTGGAACATCCTACAACCCACAGTGGCGTCATAACTGCGCAGATATTTCTTCAAAGCTCGATTTCGCCCTCTTTTGGTCCCCATAGCTTAGGGTGCTGACAGGTCATAAATCCTCTGGGCATCAGAGATAGTACGTGACTACTTGATCTAAGTTTCTGTAGAGTTTCGGGTCCACTGGAACATCCTACAACCCACAGTGGCGTCATAACTGCGCAGATATTTGCTCAAAGCTTGATTTCGCCCAGTTTTGGTCCCCATAGCCGAGGGTGCTGACAGGTCATAAATCCTCTGGGCATCAGAGATAGTACGTAACTACTTGATCTAAGTTTCTGTAGAGTTTCGGGTCCATTGGAACATCCTACAACCCACAGTGTCGTCATAACTGGGCAGATAATGGCCCAAATTTCGTTTTTGCCCCCTTTTAGGCCCCATAGCCGAGGGTCCTGACTGGTTATAAATCTCCTGGGCATCATCGATGGTACATTACCCTTCGATCTAAGGTTCTATAAAGATTCGGGTCCATTGGAACATGCTACAACCCACAGTGGCGTCATAAGTGGGCAGATAACTGCTAAAAGCTCGATTTTTCGCTGTTTCGGGCCTCATAGCCGAGGGTGCTGACGGGGAATACATGCTCTGTGCATCAGAGATAGTACGTGATATCCTGGTCTAGGATTCTGTAGTGTTTCGTGTCCATCGGATTATCTTACAACCCACATTGGCGTCATCACTGCGCGGACATCTTCCCAAAGCTCGTTTTTGCCCTCTTTTCGGCCCCATAGCCGAGGGTGCTGACAGGGAAAAAATTCCCTGGGCATCATCAATGGTACATAACCACTCGATCCAATGTTCTGTAGTGTTTCGGGTCCATTGGAACATGCTACAACTCACAGTGGCGTCATAACTGGGCAGATAACTGCTCAAAGCTCGATTTCGCTCTGTTTCGGGCCCCATAGCCGAGGGTGCTGACTGGTAAACAATTCTCTGGGCATCAGACATAGTACGTGACTTCTTGATCTGAGGTTCTGTAGAGTTCCGTTCCATTGGAATATGCTAGAACCCACAGTAGCGTCATAACTGGGCATATAACTGCTCAAAGCTCGATGTTCCCCTGTTTCGGGCCCCATGACCGAGGGTGCTGACTGGTAATAAATTCTCTGTGCAACAGAGATAGTACGTGACTTTTGAGTCTAGGATTCTGTAGTGTTTCGGGTCCATTGGAACATCCTACAACTCAAAGTGGCGTTATAACTGGGCAGATAACTGGTCGAAGCTCGATTTTTCGCTGTTTCGGGCCTCATAGCCGAGGGTGCTGACAGGGAATACATGCTCTGTGCATCAGAGATAGTACGTGATATCCTGGTCTAGGATTCTGTAGTGTTTCGTGTCCATCGGATTATCTTACAACCCACATTGGCGTCATCACTGCGCGGACATCTTCCCAAAGCTCGTTTTTGCCCTCTTTTCGGCCCCATAGCCGAGGGTGCTGACAGGGAAAAAATTCCCTGGGCATCATCAATGGTACATAACCACTCGATCCAATGTTCTGTAGTGTTTCGGGTCTATTGGAACATCCTACAACTCACAGTGGCGTGATAACTGGGCAGATAACTGCTCAAAGCTTGAATTCGCCCTGTTTTGGGCCTCATAGCCGAGGTTGCTGACTGGTAATAAATTCCCTGGGCATCATCAATGGTACATAACCACTTGATCTAAGATTCTGTGGAGTTTCGGGTCCATTGGAACATCCTACAACTCACAGTGACGTCATAACTGGGCAGATAACTGCCCAAAGCTCGTTTTTGCCCTCTTTTGGGCCCCATAGCCGAGGTTCCTGACTGGTAATAAATTCTCTGGGCATCATCAATAGTACATAACTATTTGATCTAAGATCCTGTAGAGTTTCGGGTCCACTAGAACATCCCACAACCCACAGTGGCGTCATAACTGCGCAGATATTTGCTCAAAGCTCGATCTCGCCCACTTTTGGTCCCCATAGCCGAGGGTGCTGACAGGTCATGAATCCTCTGGGCATCAGAGATAGTACGTGACTACTCGATCTAAGTTTCTGTAGAGTTTCGGGTCCATTGGAACATCCTACAACCCAAAGTGTCGTCATAACTGGGCAGATAATGGCCCAAATTTCGTTTTCACCCCCTTTTTGGCCCCATAGCCGAGGGTCCTGACTGGTTATAAATCCTCCGGGCATCATCGATGGTACATTATCCTTCGATCTAAGGTTCTATAGAGATTCGGGTCCATTGGAACATGCTACAACCCACAGTGGCGTCATAAGTGGGCAGATAACTGCTAAAAGCTCGATTTTTCGCTGTTTCGGGCCTCATAGCCGAGGGTGCTGACGGGGAATAAATTCTCTGTGCATCAGAGATAGTACGTGACATCCTGGTCTAGGATTCTGTAGTGTTTCGGGTCCATCGGATTATCTTACAACCCACAGTGGCGTCATCACTGCGCGGACAGCTTCCCAAAGCTCGTTTTTGCCCTCTTCTCGGCCCCATAGCCGAGGGTGCTGACTGGTAATAAATTCTCTGGGCTTCATCAATGGTACATAACCACTTGATCCGAGGTTCTGTAGAGATTCGGGTCCATTGGAACATGCTACAACCCATAGTAGCGTCATAACTGGGCAGATAACTGCTCAAAGCTCGATGTTCCCCTGTTCCGGGCCTCATAGCCGAGGGTGCTGACTGGTAATAAATTCTCTGGGCATCATCAATGGTACATAACCACTTCATCTAAGGTTCTTTAGAGTTTCGGGTCCATCGGATCATCCTATAACCCACAGTGGCGTCATCACTGGGCAGATGACTGCTCAAAGCTCGATTTTTCGCTGTTTCGGGCCACATGGCCGAGGGTGCTGACTGGTAATAAATCCACTGTGCAACAGAGATAGTACGTGACTTTTTGGTCTAGGATTCTGTAGTGTTTCGGGTCCATCGGATCATCTTACAACCCACAGTGGCGTCATCACTGCGCGGTTAACTGCCCAAAGCTCGGTTTTGCCCTCTTTTGGGCCCCATAGCCGAGGTCGCTGACTGGTAATAAATTCTCTGGGCATCATCGATGGTACATATCCACTCCATCTGAGGTTCTGTAGAGTTTCGGGTCCATTGGAACATCCTACAACTAACAGTGGCGTCATAACTGGGCAGATAACTGCTAAAAGCTCGATTTCGCCCTGTTTTGGGCCTCATAGCCGAGCTTGCTGACTGGTAATGAATTCTCTGGGCAACATCAATGGTACATAACCACTTGATCTAAAATTTTGTGAAGTTTCGGTTCCATTGGAACATCCTACAACTCACAGTGGGGTCATAACTGGGCAGATAACTGCTAAAAGCTCGATTTCGCCCTGTTTTGGGCCTCATAGCCGAGCTTGCTGACTGGTAATGAATTCTCTGGGCAACATCAATGGTACATAACCACTTGATCTAAAATTTTGTGAAGTTTCGGTTCCATTGGAACATCCTACGACTCACAGTGGCGTCATAACTGGGCAGATAACTGCTCAAAGCTCGATTTCGCCCTGTTTTGGGCCCCATAGCCGAGGGTTCTGACTGGTAATAAATTCTCTGGGCATCGGAGATAGTACTTGACCTCTTGATCTAACGTTCTGTGGACTTTCAGGTCCATTGGAACATCCTACAACTCACAGTGGCGTCATAACTGGGCAGATAACTGCTCGAAGCTCGATTTCGCCCTGTTTCGGGCCCCTTAGCCGAGGGTGCTGACTGGTAATAAATACTCTGGGCATCATCAATGGTACAAAACCATTTTATCTAAGGTTCTGTAGAGTTTCGGAACGATTGGAACATCCTGCAACTCACAGTGTCGTCATAACTGGGCAGATAACTGCTCAAAGCTAATTTTTGCCCTGTTTTGGGCCTCATAGCCGAAGCTGCTGACTGGTAATAAATTCTCTGGGCATCATCAATGGTACATAACCACTTGATCTAAGATTCTGTGAAGTTTCGGTTCCATTGGAACATCCTACAACTCACAGTGGGGTCATAACTGGGCAGATAACTGCTCAAAGCTCGATTTCGCCCTGTTTTGGCCCTCATAGCCGAGGTTGCTGACTTGTAATCAATTCTCTGGGCATCATCAGTTGTATATAGCTACTTGATCTAAGTCACTGTGAAGTTTCGGGTCCATTGGAACATCCTACAGCCCACAGTGGCGTCATAACTGGGCAGATAACTGCTCAAAGCTCGATTCTTCCCTGTTTCGGAACTCATAGCCGAGGGTGCTGACTGGTGATGAATTCTCTGGGCTCCAGAAATAGTACGTGACTACTTGATCTAAGATTTTGTAGAACTTCGGGTCCATTGGAACATCCTACAACTCACAGTGGGGTCATAACTAGGCAGATAACTGCCTAAAGCTCGATTTCGCCCTGTTTTGGGCCTCATAGCCGAGGTTGCTGACTGGTCATAAATCCTCTGGGCATCATCAATGGTATATAACCACTTGATCAAGTTTCTGTGACGTTTTGGGTCCATTGGAACATCCTACAACCCACAGTTGCGTGATAACTGGGCAGATAACTGCCCAAATTTCGTTTTTGCCCTGTTTTGGGCCTCATAGACGAGGGTGCTGACTGGTCATAAATTCTCTGGGCATCATCAATGGTACATAACCACTTGATCTAGGGTTCTGCCGAGTTTCGGGTCCATTCGATCATCTTACAACCCACAGAGGCGTCATCACTGGGGAGATGACTGCTCAAAGCTCAATTTTTCGCTGTTCCGTGCCTCATGGCCGATGGTGCTGACTGGTAATAAATTCTCTGTGCATCATAGATAGTACGTGACTTTTTGGTCTGGGATTCTGTAGTGCTTTGGGTGCATCGGATCATCTAACAACCCACAGTGGCGTCATCACTGCGCGGATAACTGCCCAAAGCTCGATTTTGCCCTCTTTTGGGCCCCCCAGCCGAGGGGGCTGACTGGTGATAAATTTCCTGGGCATCGGAGAGAGTACGTGACCTCTCGATCTAACGTTCTGTGGAGTTCCGGGTCCATTGGAACATCCTACAACTCACAGTAGCGTCATAACTGGGCAGATAACTGCTCAAAGCTCGATTTTTCCCTGTTTCGGGCCTCATAGCCGAGGGTGCTGACTGGTCATAAATTCTCTGGGCATCGCCAATGGTACATAACCACTTCATCTAAGGTTCTGTAGGGTTTCGAGTCCATTTGAACATCCTATAACCCCCAAAGCCGTCATCACTGGGCAGATGACTGCTCAAAGCACGATTTTTCGCTGTTTCGGGCCTCATAGCCGAGGGTGCTGACTGGTCATAAATTCTCTGGGCATCAGAGATAGAACGTTACTACTTGGTCTAGGGTTCTGTGGAGTTTCGGGTCCATTGGATCATCTTACAACCCACAGTGACGTCATCACTGGGCAGATAACTGCCCAAAGCTCGATTTTGCCCTCTTGTTGGCCCCATAGCCGAGGGTGCTGACTGGTAATAAATTCTCTGGGCATCATCAATGGTACATAACCAGTTGATCCAAGGTTTTGTAGAGTTTCGGGTCCATTCGATCATCTTACAACCCACAGTGGCGTCATCACTGCGCGGACATCTTCCCAAAGCTCGTTTTTGCCCTCTTTTGGGCCCCATAGCCGAGGGTGCTGACTGGTAATAAATTCTCTGGGCATCATCAATGGTACGTCACCACTTGATCCAAGGTTTTGTAGAGATTCGGGTCCATTGGAACATGCTACAAGCCACAGTGGCGTCATAACTGGGCAGATAACTGCTCAAAGCTCGATTTTTCTCTGTTTCGGGCCTCATAGCCGAGGGTGCTGACTGGTAATAAATTCTCTGGGCTCCAGAATCATTAAGTGACTACTTGATCTAAGGTTCTGTAGAGTTTCGGGTCCATTAGAACATCCTACAACTCACAGTGGGAACATAACTAGGCAGATAACTGCTCAAAGCTCGATTTCACCCTGTTTTGGGCCTCATAGCCGAGGTTGCTGACTGGTAATAAATTCTCTGGGCATCATCAATGGTACATAACTACTTGATCTAAGATTTTGTAGAGTTTCGGGTCCACTGGAACATCCTACAACCCACAGTGGCGTCATAACTGGGCAGATAACTGCTCGAAGCTCGATTTCGCCCTGGTTCGGGCCCCATAGCCGAGGGTGCTGACTGGTAATAAATTCTCTGGGCATCATCAATGATACAAAACCACTTTATCTAAGGTTCTGTAGAGTTTCGGGTCCATTGGAACATCCTACAACTCACAGTGTCGTCATAACTGGGCAGATAACTGCTCAAAGCTAATTTTCGCCCTGTTTTGGGCCTCATAGCCGAGCTTGCTGACTGGTAATAAATTCTCTGGGCATCATCAATGGTACATAACCACTTGATCTAAGATCCTGTGAAGTTTCGGTGCCATTGGAACATCCTACAACTCACAGTGGGGTCATAACTGGGCAGATAACTGCTCAAAGCTCGATTTCGCCCTGTTTTGGCCCTCATAGCCGAGGTTGCTGACTTGTAATCAATTCTCTGGGCATCATCAGTGGTATATAACTACTTGATCTAAGTCACTGTGAAGTTTCGGGTCCATTGGAACATCCTACAACCCACAGTTGCGTCATAACTGGGCAGATAACTGCCCAAATTTCGTTTTTGCCCTGTTTTGGGCCTCATAGACGAGGGTGCTGACTGGTCATAAATTCTCTGGGCATCATCAATGGTACATAACAACTTGATCTAGGGTTCTGCCGAGTTTCGGGTCCATTCGATCATCTTACAACCCACAGAGGCGTCATCACTGGGGAGGTGACTGCTCAAAGCTCAATTTTTCGCTGTTCCGGGCCTCATGGCCGATGGTGCTGACTGGTAATAAATTCTCTGTGCATCATAGATAGTACGTGACTTTTTGGTCTGGGATTCTGTAGTGCTTTGGGTGCATCGGATCATCTAACAACCCACAGTGGCGTCATCACTGCGCGGATAACTGCCCAAAGCTCGATTTTGCCCTCTTTTGGGCCCCCCAGCCGAGGGGGCTGACTGGTGATAAATTTTCTGGGCATCGGAGAGAGTACGTGACCTCTCGATCTGACGTTCTGTGGAGTTCCGGGTCCATTGGAACATCCTACAACTCACAGTAGCATCATAACTGGGCAGATAACTGCTCAAAGCTCGATTTTTCCCTGTTTCGGGCCTCATAGCCGAGGGTGCTGACTGGTCATAAATTCTCTGGGCATCGCCAATGGTACATAACAACTTGATCTAGGGTTCTGTCAAGTTTCGGGTCCATTCGATCATCTTACAACTCACAGTGTCGTCATAAATGGGCAGATGACTGCTCAAAGCTAATTTTCGCTTTGTTTTAGGCCTCATAGCCGAGGCTGCTGACTGGTAATAAATTTTCTGGGCATCATCAATGGTACATAACCACTTGATCCAAGATTCTGTGAAGTTTCGGTTCCGTTGGAACATCCTACAATTCACAGTGGGGTCATAACTGGGCAGATAACTGCCCAAATTTCGTTTTTGCCCTGTTTTGGGCCTCATAGCCGAGGGTGCTGACTGGTAATAAATTCTCTGGGAATCATCAATGGTACATAGCCACTCGATCTAGGGTTCTGTCGAGTTTCGGGTCCATTCGATCATCTTACAACCCACAGTGGCGTCATCACTGCGCGGACATCTTCCCAAAGCTCGTTTTTGCCCTCTTTTGGGCCCCATATCCGGGGGTGCTGACTGGTAATAAACCCTCAGGGCATCATCGATGGTACGTAACCACTTGATCCAAGGTTCTGTAGAGATTCGGGTCCATTGGAACATGCTACAACCCACAGTGGCGTCATAACTGGGCAGATAACTGCTCAAAGCTCGATTCTTCCCTGTTTCGGAACTCATAGCCGAGGTCGCTGACTGGTGATGAATTCTCTGGGCTCCAGAAATAGTACGTGACTACTTGATCTGAGATTTTGTAGAACTTCGGGTCCATTGGAACATCCTACAACTCACAGTGGGGTCATAACTAGGCAGATAACTGCCTAAAGCTCGATTTCGCCCTGTTTTGGGCCTCATAGCCGAGGTTGCTGACTGGTCATAAATCCTCTGGGCATCATCAATGGTATATAACCACTTGATCAAGTTTCTGTGACGTTTTGGGTCCATTGGAACATCCTACAACCCACAGTTGCGTGATAACTGGGCAGATAACTGCCCAAATTTCGTTTTTGCCCTGTTTTGGGCCTCATAGACGAGGGTGCTGACTGGTCATAAATTCTCTGGGCATCATCAATGGTACATAACCACTTGATCTAGGGTTCTGCCGAGTTTCGGGTCCATTCGATCATCTTACAACCCACAGAGGCGTCATCACTGGGGAGATGACTGCTCAAAGCTCAATTTTTCGCTGTTCCGGGCCTCATGGCCGATGGTGCTGACTGGTAATAAATTCTCTGTGCATCATAGATAGTACGTGACTTTTTGGTCTGGGATTCTGTAGTGCTTTGGGTGCATCGGATCATCTAACAACCCACAGTGGCGTCATCACTGCGCGGATAACTGCCCAAAGCTCGATTTTGCCCTCTTTTGGGCCCCCCAGCCGAGGGGGCTGACTGGTGATAAATTTCCTGGGCATCGGAGAGAGTACGTGACCTCTCGATCTAACGTTCTGTGGAGTTCCGGGTCCATTGGAACATCCTACAACTCACAGTAGCGTCATAACTGGGCAGATAACTGCTCAAAGCTCGATTTTTCCCTGTTTCGGGCCTCATAGCCGAGGGTGCTGACTGGTCATAAATTCTCTGGGCATCGCCAATGGTACATAACCACTTCATCTAAGGTTGTGTAGGGTTTCGAGTCCATTTGAACATCCTATAACCCCCAAAGCCGTCATCACTGGGCAGATGACTGCTCAAAGCACGATTTTTCGCTGTTTCGGGCCTCATAGCCGAGGGTGCTGACTGGTCATAAATTCTCTGGGCATCAGTGATAGAACGTTACTACTTGGTCTAGGGTTCTGTGGAGTTTCGGGTCCATTGGATCATCTTACAACCCACAGTGACGTCATCACTGGGCAGATAACTGCCCAAAGCTCGATTTTGCCCTCTTGTTGGCCCCATAGCCGAGGGTGCTGACTGGTAATAAATTCTCTGGGCATCATCAATGGTACATAACCAGTTGATCCAAGGTTTTGTAGAGTTTCGGGTCCATTCGATCATCTTACAACCCACAGTGGCGTCATCACTGCGCGGACATCTTCCCAAAGCTCGTTTTTGCCCTCTTTTGGGCCCCATAGCCGAGGGTGCTGACTGGTAATAAATTCTCTGGGCATCATCAATGGTACGTCACCACTTGATCCAAGGTTTTGTAGAGATTCGGGTCCATTGGAACATGCTACAAGCCACAGTGGCGTCATAACTGGGCAGATAACTGCTCAAAGCTCGATTTTTCTCTGTTTCGGGCCTCATAGCCGAGGGTGCTGACTGGTAATAAATTCTCTGGGCTCCAGAATCAGTAAGTGACTACTTGATCTAAGGTTCTGTAGAGTTTCGGGTCCATTAGAACATCCTACAACTCACAGTGGGAACATAACTAGGCAGATAACTGCTCAAAGCTCGATTTCACCCTGTTTTGGGCCTCATAGCCGAGGTTGCTGACTGGTAATAAATTCTCTGGGCATCATCAATGGTACATAACTACTTGATCTAAGATTTTGTAGAGTTTCGGGTCCACTGGAACATCCTACAACCCACAGTGGCGTCATAACTGGGCAGATAACTGCTCGAAGCTCGATTTCGCCCTGGTTCGGGCCCCATAGCCGAGGGTGCTGACTGGTAATAAATTCTCTGGGCATCATCAATGGTACAAAACCACTTTATCTAAGGTTCTGTAGAGTTTCGGGTCCATTGGAACATCCTACAACTCACAGTGTCGTCATAACTGGGCAGATAACTGCTCAAAGCTAATTTTCGCCCTGTTTTGGGCCTCATAGCCGAGCTTGCTGACTGGTAATAAATTCTCTGGGCATCATCAATGGTACATAACCACTTGATCTAAGATCCTGTGAAGTTTCGGTGCCATTGGAACATCCTACAACTCACAGTGGGGTCATAACTGGGCAGATAACTGCTCAAAGCTCGATTTCGCCCTGTTTTGTCCCTCATAGCCGAGGTTGCTGACTTGTAATCAATTCTCTGGGCATCATCAGTGGTATATAACTACTTGATCTAAGTCACTGTGGAGTTTCGGGTCCATTGGAACATCCTACAACCCACAGTTGCGTCATAACTGGGCAGATAACTGCCCAAATTTCGTTTTTGCCCTGTTTTGGGCCTCATAGCCGAGGGTGCTGACTGGTAATAAATTCTCTGGGAATCATCAATGGTCCATAACCACTTGACCTAGGGTTCTGTCGAGTTTCGGGTCCATTCGATCATCTTACAACCCACAGCGGCGTCATCACTGCGCGGACATCTTCCCAAAGCTCGTTTTTGCCCTCTTTTGGGCCCCATATCCGGGGGTGCTGACTGGTAATAAACCCTCTGGGCATCATCGATGGTACGTAACCACTTGTTCCAAGGTTCTGAAGAGATTCGGGTCCATTGGAACATGCTACAACCCACAGTGGCGTCATAACTGGGCAGATAACTGCTCAAAGCTCGATTCTTCCCTGTTTCGGAACTCATAGCCGAGGTCGCTGACTGGTGATAAATTCTCTGGGCTCCAGGAATAGTACGTGACTACTTGATCTAAGATTTTGTAGAACTTCGGGTCCATTGGAATATCCTACAACTCACAGTGGCGTCATAACTGGGCAGATAACTGCTCAAAGCTCGATGTTCCCCTGTTTTGGGCCTCATGGCCGAGGGTGCTGACTGGTAATAAATTCTCTGTGCAACAGAGATAGTACGTGACTCTTGAGTCTAGGATTCTGTAGTGTTTCGGGTTCATTGGAACATCCTACAACTCACAGTGGCGTTATAACTGGGCAGATAACTGCTCGAAGCTCGATTTCGCCCTGTTTCGGGCCCCATAGCCGAGGGTGCTGACTGGTAATGAATTCTCTGGGCATCAGAGATATCACGTGACTTCTTGATCAGAGGTTCTGTAGAGTTTTGGGTCTATTGGAACATCCTACAACTCACAGTGGCGTCATAACTGGGCAGATAACTACTCAAAGCTCGATGTTCCCCTGTTTCGGGCCTCATGGCCGAGGGTGCTGACTGGTAATAAATTCTCTGTGCAACAGAGATAGTACGTGACTTTTGAGTCTAGGATTCTGTAGTGTTTCGGGTCCATTGGAACATCCTACAACTCACAGTGGCGTCATAACTGGGCAGATAACTGCCCAAAGCTCGTTTTTGCCGTCTTTTGGGCCCCATAGCCGAGGTTCCTGACTGGTAATAAATTCTCCGGGCATCATCAATGGTACATAACTACTTGATCTAAGATTTTGTAGAGTTTCGGGTCCACTGGAACATCCTACAACCCACAGTGGCGTCATAACTGCGCAGATATTTCTTCAAAGCTCGATTTCGCCCTCTTTTGGTCCCCATAGCTTAGGGTGCTGACAGGTCATAAATCCTCTGGGCATCAGAGATAGTACGTGACTACTTGATCTAAGTTTCTGTAGAGTTTCGGGTCCACTGGAACATCCTACAACCCACAGTGGCGTCATAACTGCGCAGATATTTGCTCAAAGCTTGATTTCGCCCAGTTTTGGTCCCCATAGCCGAGGGTGCTGACAGGTCATAAATCCTCTGGGCATCAGAGATAGTACGTAACTACTTGATCTAAGTTTCTGTAGAGTTTCGGGTCCATTGGAACATCCTACAACCCACAGTGTCGTCATAACTGGGCAGATAATGGCCCAAATTTCGTTTTTGCCCCCTTTTAGGCCCCATAGCCGAGGGTCCTGACTGGTTATAAATCCTCTGGGCATCAGCGATGGTACATTACCCTTCGATCTAAGGTTCTATGAAGATTCGGGTCCATTGGAACATGCTACAACCCACAGTGGCGTCATAAGTGGGCAGATAACTGCTAAAAGCTTGATTTTTCGCTGTTTCGGGCCTCATAGCCGAGGGTGCTGACGGGGAATGAATTCTCTGTGCATCAGAGATAGTACGTGATATCTTGGTCTAGGATTCTGTAGTGTTTCGGGTCCATCGGATTATCTTACAACCCACAGTGGCGTCATCACTGCGCGGACATCTTCCCAAAGCTCGTTTTTGCCCTCTTTTCGGCCCCATAGCCGAAGGTGCTGACAGGGAATAAATTCCCTGGGCATCATCAATGGTACATAACCACTCGATCCAATGTTCTGTGGAGATTCGGGTGCATTGGAACATGTTACAACCCACAGTAGCGTCATAACTGGGCAGATAACTGCTCAGGCTCGATTTTTCCCTGTTTCGGGCCTCATAGCCGAGGGTGCTGACAGGTCATAAATTCTCTGGGCATCGCCAATGGTACATAACCACTTCATCTAAGGTTCTGTAGGGTTTCGAGTCCATTTGAACATCCTATAACCCCCAAAGCCGTCATCACTGGGCAGATGACTGCTCAAAGCACGATTTTTCGCTGTTTCGGGCCTCATAGCCGAGGGTGCTGACTGGTCATAAATTCTCTGGGCATCAGAGATAGAACGTTACTACTTGGTCTAGGGTTCTGTGGAGTTTCGGGTCCATTGGATCATCTTACAACCCACAGTGACGTCATCACTGGGCAGATAACTGCCCAAAGCTCGATTTTGCCCTCTTGTTGGCCCCATAGCCGAGGGTGCTGACTGGTAATAAATTCTCTGGGCATCATCAATGGTACATAACCAGTTGATCCAAGGTTTTGTAGAGTTTCGGGTCCATTCGATCATCTTACAACCCACAGTGGCGTCATCACTGCGCGGACATCTTCCCAAAGCTCGTTTTTGCCCTCTTTTGGGCCCCATAGCCGAGGGTGCTGACTGGTAATAAATTCTCTGGGCATCATCAATGGTACGTCACCACTTGATCCAAGGTTTTGTAGAGATTCGGGTCCATTGGAACATGCTACAAGCCACAGTGGCGTCATAACTGGGCAGATAACTGCTCAAAGCTTGAATTCGCCCTGTTTTGGGCCTCATAGCCGAGGTTGCTGACTGGTAATAGATTCCCTGGGCATCATCAATGGTACATAACCACTTGATCTAAGATTCTGTGGAGTTTCGGGTCCATTGGAACATCCTACAACTCACAGTGGCGTCATAACTGGGCAGATAACTGCCCAAAGCTCGTTTTTGCCCTCTTTTGGGCCCCATAGCCGAGGTTCCTGACTGGTAATAAATTCTCTGGGCATCATCAATAGTACATAACTATTTGATCTAAGATTCTGTAGAGTTCCGGGTCCACTGGAACATCCCACAACCCACAGTGGCGTCATAACTGCGCAGATATTCGCTCAAAGCTCGATCTCGCCCACTTTTGGTCCCCATAGCCGAGGGTGCTGACAGGTCATGAATCCTCTGGGCATCAGAGATAGTACGTGACTACTCGATCTGAGTTTCTGTAGAGTTTCGGGTCCATTGGAACATCCTACAACCCACAGTGTCGTCATAACTGGGCAGATAATGGCCCAAATTTCGTTTTCACCCCCTTTTTAGCCCCATAGCCGAGGGTCCTGACTGGTTATAAATCCTCCGGGCATCATCGATGGTACATGACCCTTCGATCTAAGGTTCTATAGAGATTCGGGTCCATTGGAACATGCTACAACCCACAGTGGCGTCATAAGTGGGCAGATAACTGCTAAAAGCTCGATTTTTCGCTGTTTCGGGCCTCATAGCCGAGGGTGCTGACGGGGAATAAATTCTCTGTGCATCAGAGATAGTACGTGACATCCTGGTCTAGGATTCTGTAGTGTTTCGGGTCCATCGGATTATCTTACAACCCACAGTGGCGTCATCACTGCGCGGACAGCTTCCCAAAGCTCGTTTTTGCCCTCTTCTCGGCCCCATAGCCGAGGGTGCTGACTGGTAATAAATTCTCTGGGCACCATCAATGTACATAACCACTTGATCCGAGGTTCTGTAGAGATTCGGGTCTATTGGAACATGCCACAACCCATAGTAGCGTCATAACTGGGCAGATAACTGCTCAAAGCTCGATGTTCCCCTGTTCCGGGCCTCATAGCCGAGGGTGCTGACTGGTAATAAATTCTCTGGGCATCATCAATGGTACATAACCACTTGATCGAAGGTTCTGTAGAGTTTCGGGTCCATCGGATCATCCTATAACCCACAGTGGCGTCATCACTGGGCAGATGACTGCTCAAAGCTCGATTTTTCGCTGTTTCGGGCCTCATGGCCGAGGGTGCTGACTGGTAATAAATCCTCTGTGCAACAGAGATAGTACGTGACTTTTTGGTCTAGGATTTTGTAGTGTTTCGGGTCCATCGGATCATCTTACAACCCACAGTGGCGTCATCACTGCGCGGTTAACTGCCCAAAGCTCGGTTTTGCCCTCTTTTGGGCCCCATAGCCGAGGTCGCTGACTGGTAATAAATTCTCTGGGCATCATCGATGGTACATATCTACTCCATCTGAGGTTCTGTAGAGTTTCGGGTCCATTGGAACATCCTACAACTAACAGTGGCGTCATAACTGGGCAGATAACTGCTCAAAGCTCGATTTCGCTCTGTTTTGGGCCTCATAGCCGAGCTTGCTGACTGGTAATGAATTCTCTGGGCAACATCAATGGTACATAACCACTTGATCTAAAATCTTGTGAAGTTTCGGTTCCATTGGAACATCCTACAACTCACAGTGGGGTCATAACTGGGCAGATAACTGCTCAAAGCTCGATTTCGCCCTGTTTTGGGCCTCATAGCCGAGGTTGCTGACTTGTAATCAATTCTCTGGGCATCATCAGTGGTGAATGGCTACTTGATCTAAGTCACTGTAGAGTTTCGGGTCCATTGGAACATCCTACGACTCACAGTGGCGTCATAACTGGGCAGATAACTGCTCAAAGCTCGATTTCGCCCTGTTTTGGGCCCCATAGCAGAGGGTTCTGACTGGTAATAAATTCTCTGGGCATCGGAGATAGTACTTGACCTCTTGATCTAACGTTCTGTGGAGTTTCAGGTCCATTGGAACATCCTACATATCACAGTGGCGTCATAACTGGGCAGATAACTGCTCGAAGCTCGATTTCGCCCTGTTTCGGGCCCCATAGCCGAGGATGCTGACTGGTAATAAATTCTCTGGGCATCATCAATGGGACAAAATCATTTTATCTAAGGTTCTGTAGAGTTTCGGATCGATTGGAACATCCTGCAACTCACAGTGTCGTCATAACTGGGCAGATAACTGCTCAAAGCTAATTTTCGCCCTGTTTTGGGCCTCATAGCCGAAGCTGCTGACTGGTAATAAATTCTCTGGGCATCATCAATGGTACATAACCACTTGATCTAAGATTCTGTGGAGTTTCGGTTCCATTGGAACATCCTACAACTCACAGTGGGGTCATAACTGGGCAGATAACTGCCCAAATTTCGTTTTTGCCCTGTTTTGGGCCTCATAGCCGAGGGTGCTGACTGGTAATAAATTCTCTGGGGATCATCAATGGTACATAGCCACTCGATCTAGGGTTCTGTCGAGTTTCGGGTCCATTCGATCATCTTACAACCCACAGTGGCGTCATCACTGCGCGGACATCTTCCCAAAGCTCGTTTTTGCCCTCTTTTGGGCCCCATATCCGGGGGTGCTGACTGGTAATAAACCCACAGGGCATCATCGATGGTACGTAACTACTTGATCCAAGGTTCTGTAGAGATTCGGGTCCATTGGAACATGCTACAACCCACAGTGGCGTCATAACTGGGCAGATAACTGCTCAAAGCTCGATTCTTCCCTGTTTCGGAACTCATAGCCGAGGGTGCTGACTGGTGATGAATTCTCTGGGCTCCAGAAATAGTACGTGACTACTTAATCTAAGATTTTGTAGAACTTCGGGTCCATTGGAACATCCTACAACTCACAGTGGGGTCATAACTAGGCAGATAACTGCCTAAAGCTTGATTTCGCCCTGTTTTGGGCCTCATAGCCGAGGTTGCTGACTGGTAATAAATCCTCTGGGCATCATCAATGGTATATAACCACTTGATCAAGTTTCTGTGACGTTTTGGGTCCATTGGAACATCCTACAACCCACATTTGCGTGATAACTGGGCAGATAACTGCCAAATTTCGTTTTTGCCCTGTTTTGGGCCTCATAGACGAGGGTGCTGACTGGTCATAAATTCTCTGGGCATCATCAATGGTACATAACCACTTGATCTAGGGTTCTGTCGAGTTTCGGGTCCATTCGATCATCTTACAACCCACAGAGGCGTCATCACTGGGCAGATGACTGCTCAAAGCTCAATTTTTCGCTGTTCCGGGCCTCATGGCCGATGGTGCTGACTGGTAATAAATTCTCTGTGCATCATAGATAGTACGTAACTTTTTGGTCTAGGATTCTGTATTGCTTTGGGTGCATCGGATCATCTAACAACCCACAGTGGCGTCATCACTGCGCGGATAACTGCCCAAAGCTCGATTTTGCCCTCTTTTGGGCCCCCCAGCCGAGGGGGCTGACTGGTGATAAATTTCCTGGGCATCGGAGATAGTCTGTGACCTCTTGATCTAACGTTCTGTGGAGTTCCGGGTCCATTGGAACATCCTACAACTCACAGTGCCGTCATAACTGGGCAGATAACTGCTCGAAGCTCGATTTCGCCCTGGTTCGGGCCCCATAGCCGATGGTGCTGACTGGTAATAAATTTTCTGGGCATCATCAATGGTACAAAACCACTTTATCTAAGGTTCTGTAGAGTTTCGGGTCCATTGGAACATCCTACAACTCACAGTGTCGTCATAACTGGGCAGATAACTGCTCAAAGCTAATTTTCGCCCTGTTTTGGGCCTCATAGCCGAGCTTGCTGACTGGTAATGAATTCTCTGGGCATCATCAATGGTACATAACCACTTGATCTAAGATCCTGTGAAGTTTCGGTGCCATTGGAACATCCTACAACTCACAGTGGGGTCATAACTGGGCAGATAACTGCTCAAAGCTCGATTTCGCCCTGTTTTGGCCCTCATAGCCGAGGTTGCTGACTTGTAATCAATTCTCTGGGCATCATCAGTGGTATATAACTACTTGATCTAAGTCACTGTGAAGTTTCGGGTCCATTGGAACATCCTAAAACCCACAGTTGCGTCATAACTGGGCAGATAACTGCCCAAATTTCGTTTTTGCCCTGTTTTGGGCCTCATAGCCGAGGGTGCTGACTGGTAATAAATTCTCTGGGAATCATCAATGGTACATAACCACTTGATCTAGGGTTCTGTCGAGTTTCGGGTCCATTCGATCATCTTACAACCCACAGTGGCGTCATCACTGCGCGGACATCTTCCCAAAGCTCGTTTTTGCTCTCTTTTGGGCCCCATATCCGGGGGTGCTGACTGGTAATAAACCCTCTGGGCATCATCGATGGTACGTAACCACTTGATCCAAGGTTTTGTAGAGATTCGGGTCCATTGGAACATGCTACAACCCACAGTGGCGTCATAACTGGGCAGATAACTGCTCAAAGCTCGATTCTTCCCTGTTTCGGAACTCATAGCCGAGGTCGCTGACTGGTGATAAATTCTCTGGGCTCCAGGAATAGTACGTGACTACTTGATCTAAGATTTTGTAGAACTTCGGGTCCATTGGAATATCCTACAACTCACAGTGGCGTCATAACTGGGCAGATAACTGCTCAAAGCTCGATGTTCCCCTGTTTTGGGCCTCATGGCCGAGGGTGCTGACTGGTAATAAATTCTCTGTGCAACAGAGATAGTACGTGACTTTTGAGTCTAGGATTCTGTAGTGTTTCGGGTCCATTGGAACATCCTACAACTCACAGTGGCGTTATAACTGGGCAGATAACTGCTCGAAGCTCGAATTCGCCCTGTTTCGGGCCCCATAGCCGAGGGTGCTGACTGGTAATGAATTCTCTGGGCATCAGAGATATCACGTGACTTCTTGATCAGAGGTTCTGTAGAGTTTCGGGTCTATTGGAACATCCTACAACTCACAGTGGCGTCATAACTGGGCAGATAACTACTCAAAGCTCGATGTTCCCCTGTTTCGGGCCTCATGGCCGAGGGTGCTGACTGGTAATAAATTCTCTGTGCAACAGAGATAGTACGTGACTTTTGAGTCTAGGATTCCGTAGTGTTCCGGGTCCATTGGAACATCCTACAACTCACAGTGGCGTCATAACTGGGCAGATAACTGCCCAAAGCTCGTTTTTGCCCTCTTTTGGGCCCCATAGCCGAGGTTCCTGACTGGTAATAAATTCTCCGGGCATCATCAATGGTACATAACTACTTGATCTAAGATTTTGTAGAGTTTCGGGTCCACTGGAACATCCTACAACCCACAGTGGCGTCATAACTGCGCAGATATTTCTTCAAAGCTCGATTTCGCCCTCTTTTGGTCCCCATAGCTTAGGGTGCTGACAGGTCATAAATCCTCTGGCCATCAGAGATAGTACGTGACTACTTGATCTAAGTTTCTGTAGAGTTTCGGGTCCACTGGAACATCCTACAACCCACAGTGGCGTCATAACTGCGCAGATATTTGCTCAAAGCTTGATTTCGCCCAGTTTTGGTCCCCATAGCCGAGGGTGCTGACAGGTCATAAATCCTCTGGGCATCAGAGATAGTACGTAACTACTTGATCTAAGTTTCTGTAGAGTTTCGGGTCCATTGGAACATCCTACAACCCACAGTGTCGTCATAACTGGGCAGATAATGGCCCAAATTTCGTTTTTGCCCCCTTTTAGGCCCCATAGCCGAGGGTCCTGACTGGTTATAAATCTCCTGGGCATCATCGATGGTACATTACCCTTCGATCTAAGGTTCTATGAAGATTCGGGTCCATTGGAACATGCTACAACCCACAGTGGCGTCATAAGTGGGCAGATAACTGCTAAAAGCTCGATTTTTCGCTGTTTCGGGCCTCATAGCCGAGGGTGCTGACGGGGAATACATGCTCTGTGCATCAGAGATAGTACGTGATATCCTGGTCTAGGATTCTGTAGTGTTTCGTGTCCATCGGATTATCTTACAACCCACATTGGCGTCATCACTGCGCGGACATCTTCCCAAAGCTCGTTTTTGCCCTCTTTTCGGCCCCATAGCCGAGGGTGCTGACAGGGAAAAAATTCCCTGGGCATCATCAATGGTACATAACCACTCGATCCAATGTTCTGTGGAGATTCGGGTGCATTGGAACATGTTACAACCCACAGTAGCGTCATAACTGGGCAGATAACTGCTCAAAGCTCGATTTTTCCCTGTTTTGGGCCTCATAGCCGAGGGTGCTGACTGGTCATAAATTCTCTGGGCATCGCCAACGGTACATAACCACTTCATCTAAGGTTCTGTAGGGTTTCGAGTCCATTTGAACATCCTATAACCCCCAAAGCCGTCATCACTGGGCAGATGACTGCTCGAAGCACGATTTTTCGCTGTTTCGGGCCTCATAGCCGAGGGTGCTGACTGGTCATAAATTCTCTGGGCATCAGAGATAGAACGTTACTACTTGGTCTAGGGTTCTGTGGAGTTTCAGGTCCATTGGATCATCTTACAACCCACAGTGACGTCATCACTGGGCAGATAACTGCCCAAAGCTCGATTTTGCCCTCTTGTTGGCCCCATAGCCGAGGGTGCTGACTGGTAATAAATTCTCTGGGCATCATCAATGGTACATAACCAGTTGATCCAAGGTTTTGTAGAGTTTCGGGTCCATTCGATTATCTTACAACCCACAGTGGCGTCATCACTGCGCGGACATCTTCCCAAAGCTCGTTTTTGCCCTCTTTTGGGCCCCATAGCCGAGGGTGCTGACTGGTTATAAATTCTCTGGGCATCATCAATGGTACGTCACCATTTGATCCAAGGTTTTGTAGAGATTCGGGTCCATTGGAACATGCTTCAAGCCACAGTGGCGTCATAACTGGGCAGATAACTGCTCAAAGCTCGATTTTTCCCTGTTTCGGGCCTCATAGCCGAGGGTGCTGACTGGTAATAAATTCTCTGGGCTCCAGAATCAGTATGTGACTACTTGATCTAAGGTTCTGTAGAGTTTCGGGTCCATTAGAACATCCTACAACTGACAGTGGGAACATAACTAGGCAGATAACTGCTCAAAGCTCGATTTCACCCTGTTTTGGGCCTCATAGCCGAGGTTGCTGACTGGTAATAAATTCTCTGGGCATCATCAATGGTACATACCTACTTGATCTAAGATTTTGTAGAGTTTCGCGTCCACTGGAACATCCTACAACCCACAGTGGCGTCATAACTGCGCAGATATTTCTTCAAAGCTCGATTTCGCCCTCTTTTGGTCCCCATAGCTTAGGGTGCTGACAGGTCATAAATCCTCTGGGCATCAGAGATAGTACGTGACCACTTGATCTAAGTTTCTGTAGAGTTTCGGGTCCATTGGAACATCCTCCAACCCACAGTGGCGTCATAACTGGGCAAGTGATGGCCCAAATTTCGTTTTTGCCCCCTTTTTGGCCCCATAGCCGAGGGTCCTGACTGGTAATAAATCCTCTGGGCATCATCGATGGTACATCACCACTTGATCTGAGGTTCTATAGAGATTCGGGTCCATTGGAACATGCTACAACCCACAGTGGCGTCATAAGCGGGCAGATAACTGCTAAAAGCTCGATTTCGCCCTCTTTTGGTCCCCATAGCCGAGGGTGCTGCCAGGTCATAAATCTTCAGGGCATCAGAGATAGTACGTGACTACTTGATCTAAGTTTCTGTAGAGTTTCGGGTCCATTGGAACATCCTACAACCCACAGTGGCGTCATAACTGGGCAGATAATGGCCCAAATTTCGTTTTTGCCCCCTTTTTGGCCCCATAGCCGAGGGTCCTGACTGGTAATAAATCCTCTGGGCATCATTGATGGTACATTACCACTTGATCTAAGGTTCTATAGAGATTCGGGTCCATTGGAACATGCTACAACCCACAGTGGTGTCATAAGTGGGCAGATAACTGCTAAAAGCTCGATTTTTCGCTGTTTCGGGCCTCATAGCCGAGGGTGCTGACGGGGAATAAATTCTCTGTGCATCAGAGATAGTACGTGACTCTCTGGTCTAGGATTCTGTAGTGTTTCGGGTCCATCGGATTATCTTACAACCCACAGTGGCGTCATCACTGCGCGGACATCTTCCCAAAGCTCGTTTTTGCCCTCTTTCCGGCCCCATAGCCGAGGGTGCTGACTGGTAATAAATTTCTTGGGCATCATCAATGGTACATAACCACTTGATCCAAGGTTCTGTGGAGATTCGGGTCCATTGGAACATGCTACAACCCACAGTAGCGTCATAACTGGGCAGATAACTGCTCAGAGCTCGATTTTTCCCTGTTTCGGGCCTCATAGCCGATCGTTCTGACTGGTCATAAATTTTCTGGGCATCAGAGATAGAACCTTACTCCTTGGTCTAGGGTTCTGTGGAGTTTCGGGTCCATTGGATCATCTTACAACCCACAGTGGCGTCATCACTGCGCGGATAACTGCCCAAAGCTCGAGCTTGCCCTCTTTTGGGCCCCATAGCCGAGGTCGCTGACTGGTAATAAATTCTCTGGGCATCAGAGATAGTACGTGACTATCTGATCTGAGGTTCTGTAGAGTTTCGGGTCCATTGGAACATCCTACAACTCACAGTGGCGTCATAACTGGGCAGATAACTGCCCAAAGCTCGATTTTGCCCTCTTCTGGGCCCCATAGCCGAGGGTGCTGACTGGTAATAAATTCTCTGGGCATCATCAATGGTACATAACCACTTTATCTAAGGTTCTGTAGAGATTCGGGTCCATAGGAACATGCTACAACCCACAGTGGTGTCATAAGTGGGCAGATAACTGCTAAAAGCTCGATTTTTCGCTGTTTCGGGCCTCATAGCCGAGGGTGCTGACGGGGAATAAATTCTCTGTGCATCAGAGATAGTACGCGACTCTCTGGTCTAGGATTCTGTAGTGTTTCGGGTCCATCGGATTATCTTACAACCCACAGTGGCGTCATCACTGCGCGGACATCCTCCCAAAGCTCGTTTTTGCCCTCTTTCCGGCCCCATAGCCGAGGGTGCTGACTGGTAATAAATTTCTTGGGCATCATCAATGGTACATAACCACTTGATCCAAGGTTCTGTGGAGTTTGTGGTCCATTGGAACATCCTCCAACTCACAGTTGCGTCATAACTGGGCAGATAACTGCTCAAAGCTAAATTTCGCCCTGTTTTGGGCCTCATAGCCGAGGGTGCTGACTGGTAATAAATTCTCTGGGCTCCAGAATCAGTATGTGACTACTTGATCTAAGGTTCTGTAGAGTTTCGGGTCCATTGGATCATCTTACAACCCACAGTGGCGTCATCACTGCGCGGATAACTGCCCAAAGCTCGAGCTTGCCCTCTTTTGGGCCCCATAGCCGAGGTCGCTGACTGGTAATAAATTCTCTGGGCATCAGAGATAGTACGTGACTATCTGATCTGAGGTTCTGTAGAGTTTCGGGTCCATTGGAACATCCTACAACTCACAGTGGGGTCATAACTGGGCAGATAACTGCCCAAAGCTCGATTTTGCCCTCTTCTGGGCCCCATAGCCGAGGGTGCTGACTGGTAATAAATTCTCTGGGCATCATCAATGGTACATAACCACTTTATCTAAGGTTCTGTAGAGATTCGGGTCCATTGGAACATGCTACAACCCACAGTGGTGTCATAAGTGGGCAGATAACTGCTAAAAGCTCGATTTTTCGCTGTTTCGGGCCTCATAGCCGAGGGTGCTGACGGGGAATAAATTCTCTGTGCATCAGAGATAGTACGTGACTCTCTGGTCTAGGATTCTGTAGTGTTTCGGGTCCATCGGATTATCTTACAACCCACAGTGGCGTCATCACTGCGCGGACATCCTTCCAAAGCTCGTTTTTGCCCTCTTTCCGGCCCCATAGCCGAGGGTGCTGACTGGTAATAAATTTCTTGGGCATCATCAATGGTACATAACCACTTGATCCAAGGTTCTGTGGAGTTTGTGGTCCATTGGAACATCCTCCAACTCACAGTGGCGTCATAACTGGGCAGATAACTGCTCAAAGCTAAATTTCGCCCTGTTTTGGGCCTCATAGCCGAGGGTGCTGACTCGTAATAAATTCTCTGGGCATCATCAATGGTACATAACCACTCGATCAGGGCTTCCTCCAAAACAAAACAAAACAGTTAAAATCGGTTATGTTTCGTTTTGAAATCCAGATCGAAACAAAAATACTCATTGATTACGTTTCGTTTTGCCGAACCAAAACATTATCATTAACATGGTCGTCAAAGTTACGCATAAACGAAACTTAACTCTTCAATTTTGTTCTGTTTCGTCATTCACTATCACGAATATGTTTCGGTCTGATTTTTATTCAATTTGTCGATACATAACCAATTCGTCTTTTTTTTTGTTTTTGTGGTTAACTTCCAAAACAAAATCAAATGTGTTCTGCCTAATGTTATATGAAAATATGAGCCTAAATCTATACATACTCTTTTACCTCATCACATGGTAACCGAGTATTTCTGCTCACAAATTAGATTTCCTCGCCACGAAATAGAACTGAGTATCTTGATGGAATTCTCTGAAATCTCAGATCATGATTGAGATCAATATCCCATTTGATTGACGTTTGTAGGATTCTGCAAAGAAAATATGTCACCGTCGGCAAGAACGAATGCATGGACTACGCACAAACCATTTTCGATTGGTGTTGCTCGCACCCAGTGCTATGAATGAATTATTCTATAGCCCAAGCATACACGGCCCATCCATAAAGCTGCTCGTACATGGAGATGCAGTTTGAATCTCGAACATAGCTTCGCTTACAATGAGAGCGATGAAACGCAATGAATTCTACCTTGGATGATTCCGAAAATCTAATCTGACACCGCTGAGCGTTCGTAACATGTCACCTAGTTGTGACTCAAGTGGCTGCGAGGGTGTGGCGATTCGGGTTGCCAAAAACTGGTTTTAGTGGGAACTGGTGTTTCTTTGATACTTCAAAGCCACTGAGCACGAATTTGGCGTTGTCGAGCTTCGATATTGTGTCGCGTGCTGAAAGGAACAGTGAAGCAATAAACCCAAGATAAAAAAAACTTGCACAGACTTTCTTAACAATGGGTAGAGCTTTCGGTGAGAATTTTCAAGTTGAACTTGGTGAGACCGAGCGTGATGTGCTTGTTGAAGTGGAACACGTACTATTTGCCGTGTCTGGCAAAATGGAGGAAGTATTGCCAGCCTCACTTTGATTCTTTCGTTTACGGTTTTGGTGTTTCTTAACATAAATTCCATTACAGCGAAGCATTATAATGTCATCAACTCGATCAGATGCTATCCATGAGCGCTGATCTGAAAGTAGGAGTTTTAAAACTGAGAACAATCTCTCCACGCTCACTGATGTCATTGGCAACGAATTCGCAATCAGAGCCAGTTGACATAGAACGGGTGAAGTATTTCTTCTGCTCTCCCAGAAATGAAGTATATTGAGTTTTCGGTCTAAACTGGGCTCGAATTGGAAGTCAAGCAAGAGTATTTCCAAGGCTGTAACTTCACTTTGAGTTTGAGTCACATCGTTCGGTTCGCTATCAACTCTTGGCTGGATTCCATCAAGGAAAGCTCGAAAAACATCGTCATCTTCGAGAGACGTTTCCTCCTGGAACGAAAAGAGCCAAAGGTCATTTCATACGTTCATGGGAGAAGTTCGCAAGCCCATCCGAAATCATATTCGTTTAATGCCAATCTCTTGAATGATTAACAGACTCGGAATTTCCGGGAGATTGAGAAGTAAAGGTCAGCAAATCGACAAAATTTCAATTTCAACCAAAGGATTTTGAGACAAGATATCATTATATTGAGAATTTATGAGTTTTTCAATGAATATTTCAATCTGAAACTCATCAAAAATCAAAGTCATGCAGACAGGACTCACAAGAGTCAGTCGTTTTAGAACCTTGAGCCAAGTATTTTAAGTGCCTTCCTTATTTCCTACCTTCTATCTCGCTAGCTCTGAATCAAGTTGTGGCACATGGTACATGCGCACGGAGATCTCGATTTGCGAAAAAAGCAATCGACGTCTATTTTAGATGCAACCGTATCGATGGAGGGGATGTTGACTGTGATTTGTGACTCTAAATGCTCACGAATTCTTAACCCTTGGTTGACACACTTTCTCCAAATACATAGTTGGCACACCTGGGTCGATTTGATTCAGGTTGAAAATCTGATGCTGTGGCCTCTACAGTGAGTCTCATGGCCTTAGAATTTATTGTAGCTCTTTTGACATGAATTTAATGAACCAATGTATCCCAATATATGCTAAGGTCACATGAAAAATTCCAAATAATGCAAATGTCCCAAAAAATCCAAAAAAAGCCTTTTTTCCCTATAAAATTCTAGAGGACACAATTTTTGATGAAATGAGCTAAATATTCAACTCAGTCATCACAAGATGAGGTGGATTTGAGGAAAAAATAGTGCAAGAGTGGCTCTTGGAGAAAGACTATTCATTCTGACATGATTGGACACATAAATTGATGATTCTTATTATAACCTCGTATGTCGGAATGAACACCTTGCTCCATAGATCGACTAATGCGTTGTTCTTCTCTGGTATATAATTCATTTTGAGATTACTCAGGGGATTTTCAGCTCTTTCCGCCGAAAAATGTGTTCTCTAGAATTTTTTTTTTTTCTTTGTTTCTAGTGAAAAGACCATTTTTGCCTTTTTGGAACGATTTGTGGGTAAAAAATCCAATTTCTTGCACTTTGTCGTTCTTCTTTCGCATGGCTGTCAAATATATGATATTTGGCTGTATGGACGCAAATTCAGAGAAGAAGACAACGGATGTAACCGAAAACTATAAGTAGTTATGCGTGCATACTCAATACACTTGAGTCCATTTGACCCATCTGTTATTTTGCTCGGCTATGGCGGAGTGAGTTTGGTCGGTGGCAGCGGCCACATGCAGAAAAACATTCGGCGTGAAAGCGCAATGGGAATTTATATGGCCGCTAAGGCAAAGTCGCAAAGTCTTTCGCGATATTCTTCATTTCAACTCAGCTGCACTTATGGCTCTTTTATATTTGGAAGGCAGTACAGGCATTGACACTCTGGCCACATGTTTGAACTTTGTAGGATAATTCCGGATCGTGAAACTTATGATTGGCTCAGGAATACATCACGAAAGCGCTCATCGGACTTGAATTTTTAGATCGTTCCCTTCACATTTCAGTATTTTTGAATGTATTCAGAATCGCACGAGATACCACGTGGTGATCCTCACGACCGCAATGAATGTAGAATGGACTTTGATTGCAAGACTGAGCGAATATTACTTGAGAGCTTGTACTGCTTTGCGATGGCATCGGGTCACTTAGATCCTCAGCAGCGTTTGGACTTTTTTTGATGTTTTCCACAGCTTTCAACTGGAGATACAGTTTTTTCAATTTATTCTGCGCTTTCAATTTCCTTTCCTGTCTGGTAGCTTCGGGTACCGCTGGATTATTGAACAGTACCATATAGTACCTAGGATCCAGGTAAATAGCTGCCGAGAAAGCCTCGTTTTCTAGGAGAGCTGGTTCTCTCGTCTCCATGGCGCGGTGTAGCTCTTGCGCGATCACTGTCTCTTGTTTTACCACGGTGAGCTTGCATCTGTACCAGGCTCCGAGAGCATCACCCGGAGTTAACTGCTCACCCTAGAACAATAGTTCGAGAATTCTAAATGACCTGTAGTCGTAATCAAGTCGGCTTGAGTCTTTCTTTGGTTACTGAACTTGAAACTCTATTGCTGAGAAAAATATATTGAAGTAGATGAGTGTCATGCAATCTCTTGGAATCTAATTTTTGCGATGCCAGATCAATCAATCAATCTACCTCTGAATCTGATGTGAAAAAATCAATTTCGTTTCATCAAGGAAAATTTGTGATCGATATCTCATTCCGCATGACAGTGAACAAGATATTGCTCCAGATTCGTACTCAGTGGATTCAGAAACACAAGTAAATTGTATTTCATCATCCTTCCACGTTTTGACTCTTTTCGAGCTCCGATATTTCAGCAAAACCAATTAGATTGGTTCAAACCGACCTTGGATTTGGGATAGCCACCCATGTGTAGCACGGGTAGTGTGCTATTGCAGAATTTCTTTTTTGTGCGGCTGTATAATTGAAAATGGCTATGAGGAACAGAAAAGGTCACACAGATTCCAATACCCTGACAGCGTTATAAAACCAGGGATTGTGGAATAGGAAATTTTTCCGCGGGTCCACAACGATTGAGAAAGTAAGATCACCGAAAAATTCCGGGCAATTCCTTATAGCTCCGATTTAAGGAGTGAATAGTGCGATGGTCGTAAATTCCCGTATCTGAACTGGTAAAAGTCGTCTTCGACGTGAAGTTACACGGAAAGGAGAAAGAAGTTCAGAAGCCGAAAGATGGTCAAAGAACTTCACAGCTAATCAGCCAATACAGATGCATGTTGACGACCTCAATGCATTCCGGAATACGTAGATACACAGATGAGTTTCGCTTTCAAGCCACGTCACTCTTTTAGATAGGTGGAAGGTGTAATAAGGTCATATTTTGACGTATTCTTCAATATTTCAGCTTTTTGGGCCGAAAAGACCCCTCATGAAAAACTACTAGGAGTTGTGGATCTCTTATAGCCGTAATTCGTCGTTAATTCAAGGTGGAAGAACAGCCGACTGGATCTGATAATAAGACAGTTGTAGCTCAAGAGCATCGATTCATAAAAACACTACACCGCTGCTGGAGCAATCGAGTCGAAATTATTCACAGAAGTAATCCTATTGATGCAAATTAATCGAGAAATTAGAAAATGTGCTCCAAATCCTTACAGGACGATTGATTTTCCTAAAGATTTAGATTACTCTATGCGCACTGAAGTTGCAAAAGAGCGAGAAATTTATTCATGTTTGTCGGATGGTGATAGCAAAATATAACTACTATCAAGACCACGCGGGAGTGTATTCAACTTCCAAACCAAAGATGAATGCATTGTTCTCTGACCCGAAAGAATATAATTTGATGGCTTACAAAAACCGGATTAATCGCTTATTCACTGCGGTTGGCACTTTATATGCGGCAAACAAGACAAAATACTCAGATCAGAATGATTTGAAAATATTACGACGTATGATTCATCCTATAAACGACATACTAACCGTATCTATAATGATCGCACGCCAAGAAGTGGTCCAGCATCAGATAGTCTAGCTGAGCATCGCATAATTCGAAAATTTTGACAAAGGTAAACGGCACGAGCAATCAAAGCATGCAGGAAATTTTGGCTCGCGAAAGTCATTTGATTGCAAATATTGATTACATCTCACAGACCTGTAACTTTTTCGATGCTGCTTCAAATGGAGCCAAAGCGTTCAAACAGTTGTTGATGTTCTCCCTTTCTGGAGCAGTGATCCGGAATTCCGGATGATCAGTAGCTAAATGAGCGCACAAAGCTCTGGCTCTTACTACACCCTTAAACATTTTGCAATTCGAGTTCCACCTCGTTACAACATCCAAAGGTGGTCTTGGTACTCCGAACTCTTCCCGGTGTTTATTCATAGATTCTTGTCTGAGGTTTTTAGCAACTTGCCGCACCTTTTTAAACAAAATAATATAATGTGCATAAGTTTCACTCATCAGCTCTTAATTCTCCTCTTTGACGTGATTTATATAAAAAAGAGGTGTACAACGTTCACAACTTGTAAAGACTTCATTTATGAAATCATGATGAATTTGATTGTGAAGCTAGAATTTTTTCACGGCCCTGGAGAGACCGATAGCGAGGTCGGTAAAATGTTGATAATCGAGGAGAAATAAATGAATAGTCAAGAAAATTCACACACTTTGATATCAATACGAATCAGTCATTGATTGAATCACTCGGAGCGTGCACTGCTTTAGGTTCACTCGTTAGTTTGAACTGGGTTGAACTTGTTGAACCTGGGTAGGCAATCAAATGCGGAAATAATCGGATACTCGGACTGGAAATCATATTGAAGGAACAATTCACCTAAAAAAGAAGGAAGCACATGAATTTCGCAGATAACCGAATGTCGAGAATCATGAATGGAATCAAATCTATCCCAAAGCCTCACCAGCTGATCAAACCTGCTGATAACTGGATGCCCGAGATGGAATATACGTCGGGAGAAAAGTCAACCACCAAACCTAGAAAGGCGATCAAATCCATGGATGAAACTATATGCTCGTACCGATAAATCTGCCACTGTGAAAACAATACCAAGAGCCGGAGAAGCAATCCACTCGCTCATTCCAAACCCTTGGACTGACAATTCTGTCATGGGGCAAGTCAACCCCATAACTCGGGGGGGAGGGGTCATACGCGAAAATAACCGGGCCCCGGGACGGAAATCCTGTTGGAGGTATGTCAACTCCAGGAAGGAGTCAACTAAGCCCGCAAATAACCGTACGCTTGGACCGAAATTCTGTCGATGCAAAATCGACCCCAAAAACTCTGGGAGGCAATCAAACCCGCTAACAATCAGATTCTCAGACTGCATATCCCTCCCTGGAGAAAATCAACCTCAGGACCCAGGTGGACAATTCAACCCCCAGATGAGCGGATGATCGGGCGGATAATTCTGTTAAGGTGAAATTGACCCGATGTGCTTGAAAAAGCAATCTAGCCCATAGGTAACTCGATGCAAGGATTTAAAATTCTGTCAGGAGAAAAATCAACTGTTCAACCTCAAAAGGCAATCAAACCCGCAGATAACCGGATGCTCAGATTGAGAATCAGATGGGGGGGATAATCGATCACGAAACCTAGGAAACCCAATGGAACCCGCAGACAATTTGAAAATTATGTAAGAACACGAATCTATCCCGAAACCTTGGAAGGCAATGAAACCCACCGATAACCGGTTGCTCGGACTGTGAACCATGCCGGGAAAAAATCAATCTGAAGCCTAGGGAGGCGATCAGATCCCAAGACAACCATACGCTCGGATCGATGAATCTACCGCTGTCAATCTAATCGCAAAATCCAGAGAGACAATCCAACTCGCGAATCCCAGACCCTAAGACTGAAAAGTCAGTCAGGTGAAAAGTCAACCCCATGACTCGCGGGGGGGGGGGTCGAACCTGGAAGTAATCGGGTCTCCGGATCGGAAATTCTGTTGGAGGTGTATCTTCTCCAGGACCTAAGAAGTCATCCAAACCCACAAGTCACCGTATGTGTGGACCGAAAATTCTGTCGGTGCAAAATTGACTGGAAAAACGCTGGAAGGCAATCGAACCCGCAAACAATCAGATTCTCAGACTGTGAATCTCTCCCGGGGAGTAACCAACCCCAGAACCCAGGAGGGACATCCAACCCATATATAACCGGATCCTTGGCCGGGAAGTCCTGTTGGCGCAAAATTGACCCCATGAACCCAGAAAGGCAATCCAACTCACAGGTAACCGATTGCTATGGTCCGAAATTCTGTCAGGTAAAAAATCAACCGTAAAATCTAGGAAAACAGTTCAAACCGCGTGTAGCTGGATGCTCCGGCTAATAATTCTGTCGGGGGAAAAGTCAACGCCAGAACCCAGCAGGGTGATCCGACTCGCTAATAACCGACTAGAAATCATGTCGTGATAGAAATCAACTCCAAAACCTCGGGAAGGCAATGAAACTCGCAGGACAATTTGACTGGGTACATCTAGGATATGTACTACATTCTATGCGTCTACCTCTGCTTTCGCCGTCGCATCATTTAGGGTCCGACACAGAGATTGCATTGAAAGTCTCTTGATTTCCTGAATGAAGCCGGAGCCACTCTCTCGGGATCTCTTTACATCATGCCATCAGAATCCTGTTTCTCGGATGATTTCGCAGTTCACCATACTCTATGTGACCACGTGATATAAGATCTCCATTCTCCTTCAGCCTGTGCATTCTGTGGAGGACTCCACAATGATCCAGAGTGAACACTTAACACGAGACGGCATAAAACTGAACGGTGTTGGATTTTTCGTTCATTGTCAAGAATTGAATTTTCATAATGTTAGTATAAGCAAATCGCAAGACTATTCATCACATTACCATAACCTCTATTGAATCAAAGTGTTTCCACGGAGATCAAATGGATAACTCCGCGTCATAAAATTTTGAAACAGTGACGCAATCAACGAGTGGAATCCAGAAGTACTGTGTCAACAGAGTTTAGTTAAATTCGCACATACATGGATGAGTGTGCCCGACTTGCCCCTATCAAACCATTTTCTCAACAATTCTGTTCTACGTCAACATATTCCAATTTGTTGTCAGCTCATTTTGAAGCTTCTTTCGAGGACTTTGGGATGAGTGAAAGTGCCCCTGATGTAGAAGGAGTGGAGTTGATCTATTTTCATTCCCTCTGACAGAATTTACGGGCTGAGCATCCGGTCATTGCAGTTTTGATTCCTCTCATGAGTTTTGGGGCTGATATGCCTTCGACAGAAATCTCGATCCGAACTCTCGGCTATTCGCAAGTTGGAGTGCCCCCACGGTTCTTAAGCTGGATTTGTCACAATCAGATTCTGTATTCTCAGGTTCGATCTCCTTCCTAGAATTCGAGGTCGATCTTTTCCTCAACGTAATTCTTAGTCCGATCATCGGTTATTTGCGAGTTGGATTGCCTTCCTGGGTTGTGGCGCTGATCTCTCCACCTCCCCCCCCCCCCTCACTCTTCCGACAGAATTTTCGGTGCAAGCACCCAGTTATTCGCGAATTGGACGGCAGTCCCCGGTTTTGGAGTTAAGTTTCTCATCGACGTAATTTTAGTCCGAGTATCCGGTTCCGGGGTTGATTTCTCCCCCGACATGATTTTCAGCCTGAGTATCCGGTTATTCGCGAGTAGGATTGCCCTCCTTGACACAGGGGCTTAAGTTCCAGATGTGGCTACGTGGCCGTAAATATCGTACGCGAACGACCACAATCGCGTTCACGAATTCCCCCACGTATTCAAGCCCGAGAGCTGTCCCGTTCGCGTACACAACCAGGCGTTTCAGAGTGCCCTAGACTCACGATTCGCGTACACGAATTTGAGACAACGATTGGAACTACTCGAATATGCGTATGCTCATGGTAAAAGCACCCAAAACCGATTTTTGAAAGTTCGTGTACGCGATTCACCTGATGCACCGATACCAATCCATCCGCATACGAATGGTCTCAAAAAGATTCGCATACGCGAATTCGTGTATGAGGCATTTGCCTCCATAAATCGCGTGCGTGAACCACAATTCCTTTATCCGCGTACGCTGACCGACTTTTAGAGATTCGCGTGTAAAATCTCTCCAACTGGAATTAGCGTGCAATAACAAATCCATCGGGAGTCACGTGCGTAAACCGTCTCGCAGAGATTCGCGTGTGGGCCTCTCCTTTCAGTATTCACGTGAATGAACCACGATTTCATTATTCGCGTACGCTAACCGACTCATGGAGATTTGCGCACGCGACTTCACGTATAAGGTCACTCCTCCCGAAATTCGCGTGCGATCGACAATCCACCGATAAACGCGTACGCGAAGTTGCGTATGAATCTCTCCTTCCAGGATTCATGTGAGTGAACTATAATTTCGTGATTTACGTACGCTAACCAACTCGTAGAAATTTGCGCACGCGAATTTGAATATGGAACCGCTTAAGGATAGTCGCATACGCGAACCATCACGCGGAGATTTGCGCACCCGAATTTGCGTATGAAACTGCTCATGGACTGCCGCGTACGCGAACAGTCTCGCAGATATCCGCGTACGCGAATCCACGTATAGCGCAAGAATTAATACTGCAGAATCCCCGTTGATAGACCACAATCTTGATATTCCCGTAAGCTAACCGACTGGTAGAGATTCGCGTACAAGATCTCTCCTCTCGGAACTCACGGGTAAGAACCAGGGAGCTAATATTCGCGTACGCACATTGACCCGTAGAAATTCGCGTGCGCGAATAAGCCTTTAAAACCGCTTTCTACAGGATTAGCGTGTATGAGCCTCAATTCCATCGTTTGCGTACGCTAACCAACCCGTAAAGCCTTGCGTATGCGAAATCGCGTATGAGATCTCCCTTTGTGGAACTCGGAAGCGATCACCAATACATCGATCGTCACAGACGCGAGTCATCTCGCGAAGATTCGCAAACGTGAATATCTGGCCAAGATTCACGTACGCGGGATTTCATTTGTGAACCACAGCTCCATTGTTCGCGTACGCTAACTGACTACGATACATTCGCGCATGCGGATTTGCGTATGAGAACAACAATTCCGTTATTTGTGTGCGCTCACTGACTACTGAGAATTTTCGTACGCGAAATCTTGGTCAAATCTCAACGTCCAGGATTCGAGTAAGTGAATCACAATTACATAATCCGCGTACGCTAAACGACATGAAGAGATTCGCGTATAAGATCTTCCCAAGCGGGATTCGCGTGCAATTACAAATCCATCGGTAGTCACGTGCGTGAACCGTCTCGTAGAGATTCGCGTGTGGGCCTCTTTTTCCAGGATTCACGTGAATGAACCACAATTCCATTATTCGCGTACGCTAACCGACTCATAGAGATTCGCGTACGCGACTTTACGTACAAGATCGCTCCTCCCGGAACTCACGGGTAAGAACCAAGGAGCTAATATTTGCGTACGCGCAACGACTGGTAGAGATTCGCGTGCGCGAGTAAGCCTTTAAAACCGCTCTCTACAGAATTAGCGTGTGTGAGCCACAATTCCATCGATCGCGTATGCTAACCAATTCGTAAAGCTTCGCGTATGCGAATTCGCGTATAAGATCTCCCCTTACGGAACTCGCAAGCGATCACCAATACATCGATCGTCACAGACGCGAGTCATCTCGCAAAGATTCGCAAACGTGAATACCTGGCCAAGATTCACGTACGCGGGATTTCATGTGTGAACCACTCTCTCAACATGAATCAGCTAACACGAACGGATTTTGACTGAAAATCAGCTATTTTAGCTGATTCTCAGCTATTGTAGCTGATTTTCGGTCAAGATCCGTCCACGTTAGCTGCAAATCAGCTAAAATAGCTTATTCATGTTGAGAGAGCACAGTTCCATTGTTTGCGTACGCTAACTGACTACGATGGATTCGCGTACGCGAATTCGCGGATGAGTACAACAATCCCACTATTTATGTGCGCTCACTGACTACCGAGAATTTTCGTACGCGAAATCTTGGTTAAATCTCACCCTCCAGAGTTCGAGTAAGTGAATCACAATTACATTATCCGCGTACGCTAAACGACATGTAGAGATTCGCGTGAAAGATCTTTCCAAGCGGGATTCGCGTGCAATTACAAATCCATCGGTAGTCACGTGCGTGAACCGTCTCGTAGAGATTCGCGAGTGGGCCTCTTTTTCCAGGATTCACGTGAATGAACCACAATTCCATTATTCGCGTACGCTAACCGACTAATAGAGATTCGCGTACGCGACTTCACGTACAAGATCGCTCCTCCCGGAACTCACGGGTAAGAACCAAGAAGCTAATATTTGCGTACGCGCAACGACTGGTAGAGATTCGCGTGCGCGAGTAAGCCTGTAAGACCGCTCTCTACAGAATTAGCGTGTGTGAGCCACAATTCCATCGATCGCGTATGCTAACCAACTCGTAAAGCTTTGCGTATGCAAATTCGCGTATAAGATCTCCCCTTACGGAACTCGCAAGCGATCACCAATACATCGATCGTCACAGACGCGAGTCATCTCGCAAAGATTCGCAAACGTGAATACCCGGCCAAGATTCACGTACGCGGGATTTCATGTGTGAACCACTCTCTCAACATGAATCAGCTAACACGAACGGATTTTGACTGAAAATCAGCTATTTTAGCTGATTCTCAGCTATTGTAGCTGATTTTTGGTCAAGATCCATCCACGTTAGCTGCAAATCAGCTAAAATAGCTTATTCATGTTGAGAGAGCACAGTTCCATTGTTTGCGTACGCTAACTGACTACAATAGATTCGCGTACGCGAATTCGCGCATAAGTACAACAATCCTACTATTTATGTGCGCTCACTGACTACCGAGAATTTTCGTACGCGAAATCTTGGTTAAATCTCACCCTCCAGGATACGAGTGAGTGAACCACAATTACATTACTAGCGTACGCTAACCGACTAATAAGGATTTGCGTAAGCAAGTTGAGGAATGAGATTCTTCCGCCCGGAATTTACTTGTAAAAAAAAAGAACCCTAATATTCGCGCACGCAGATATTGGCGTTCTGCTCCTTACACGCGTTCTGGAACTGAGAGAGATTCATACGTGAATTCGCGTACGCGAATTTTCACAAGCCGGTTAGCGTACGCGAACAATGAAATCGTTGTTGTCATACGCGAATATTCAGGTGTCAGTTTGAGTATGCGATCAACGAAACTGTGGCTCACATACGCGAATTCGGAAGAAAGCGGTTCCAAACGGTTTCCAATCTCTGCGACTTGGTTAGCGTACGCGAATAATGAAATTGTAGTTCACTCGCGTGAATTCTGGAACGAGAGACCCATACGCCAATTCGCGTACGCGAATCTCTGCTAGACGCTTCGCGTACACGACAATCGATGGATTGGTGATCGCACTTGAATTCCGGAAGGAGAGATTTCGTATGCGAATTCGCGTCCGCGAATCTTTACAAGTCGGTCAGCATACGCGGATGATAGAATTGTGGTTCACTCACGCGAATTCTGGTGGGAGATGTCTCATACACGAGTTCGAGTTAGACCATTCGCATACGCGAATATCCATGAGTCGGTTAGCGTACGCGTATAATGTAATCGTGGTTCTCATACGCGAATAATCATGTGTCAGTTCGAGTACGCGATGAACGAAACTGTGGCTCACACACGCGAATTCGGGAGAAAGCGCTTCCAAACGGTTATACGCGAAGTCACGTACGCGAATCTCTATGACTTGGTTAGCGCACCCGAATAATGAAAAAGTGGTTTACTTGCGCGAACTCTGGAGGGAAACACCTCATATACGAATTCGTGTACGCGAATCTCTTCGAGGCTGTTCGCGTGCGCGACTATCCATGGATTGGTATAGGTGCATCAGGTGAATCGCGTACGCGAATTCTCAAAGCTCGGTTACATACACGAATTTTGATAGCTTCCATCATTAACTTACGCGAGTTTGGGTAGTTCCAATCATTATCTCGAATTCACGTACGCGAATAGTGAGCCTAGGGCACTCTGCAAGGCCTGGTTTTGTACGTGAACGAGACAGCTCTCGGGCTTGGTTACATGGGAGAATCTGCGTGCGCAAGTGTCTCGTTCGCGCACAATAGTTACGGTCGCGTAGCCACACCGTAATTTCCCCCAAAGCAGAATTTTCAGTCTGAGCATCCGGTTCCTTGCGGGTTTCGAGGTTCATTTTTCACCGGCAGATTTTTCGGATTAATCCTACGGTTATCTGTGGTTCTGATCGCCTCCCTAGGTTTCGGGATCGATTTTCCCCCGGACATAATTTTCAGTTTGAGCATCCGGTTTTCTGCGGGTTTGATGGCCTCCCTAGATTTTGAGGTTGATCCTTCCCCCGACAGGATTTTCAGACGAGCATCCGGTTATATCCGGGTGTGATTGCCTTCCTATGTTTCGGGGTCGATACTTCCTCCAACATAATCCCCAAACCGAGTATCCAGCTATCTACGAGTTTGATTGCCTTCCTAGTTTTTCGGATTGATTCCCCCTCCACCCTAATTTTTAGTCCGATCGTCAGGTTATCCGCAGATATGATTGCCTCTCTAGCTTCTGGGGCATTTTTCTCTCACCGACAGGATTCTGAGTCAGATCACCCGATTAGTTGTGCGTTGGACCGTTTTCTTGGATTTTGGGGTTGCGTTATACGGTATGTCTGATTCGAACATTGAGTATGCATTGGTCAAATCCTAACAATTAGTCCTTCAAAATCGTCAAAATTCGGTCGAGGAGCTGTACATTATAATCCATATCTCAACAATATGCATGCTAACGTATGAGCGTAAATTAGGGTGTGTCCACAAATGAAGCGGATGGCGCAGCTCACAGCACACGCGCCGGCGCTCACTTCACCGGCCTACACGCTTCCTATGCCCCAAAACTTCCTGAGTTAGTGAATTTTCTATAATTTAGCCATAACCCCATGCACCAACAAGTTATGATGCATATGGAAAACATATGAAACCGCTCAGTGAGCCCACGTCACACGGCGCAGCTCACGGCTCACGCGCTGGGGCCCACTTGGACAGCCACATACGTTTCCCATGCATCATAACTTATTGATGCATGGAATTGCGGTTGGATTATAAAAATCTCACCACCTCAAGAAGTTTTGAGGCATCGAAAGCATACAGGCCGGCGAAGTAAGTGCTAGCGGGGATGCCGTGAGCTGCGCCATGCGCGGTGCGCTGCACCATGTGCTTCATTTGTGGACACACCCTAACAGCATGTACGCTAGCTCACTGGGCCGGCCTATATGCACTACAACTTTCTGATGCATGGGATCATGGCGAAATTATAGAAATATCACAACTTCAAAGAGTTTCGAGGCATGAGATACGTATAGGCCGGTGATACGAGCGCCAGCGTGATTGCCGTGAGCTGCGCTATTTGTAATGCACGTCAGCCAGTCAAAGCGCGTGGCGAGCCAGTGATCAACCCGTTGAAAACTCGTGACTATATCTCGTCGAGTATCTAGTGCAAATTCACGTAACATCGCTAATCGCCCAAGAGCGGGGAACCTCGTGGGCAGTGCGCGAATTCTATTGTTTACAAAGTTGTTATCACCCAAACAACGGAGAATTACCAAAAAAATGATGGCCTGTTCTATCACAGTATGCATCGAAGAAAAATCTAAGATTCTTTCCAAACCCAACTGGTGACGAAAATTTGCAACAACTCAAGATCATGTATTGAACTAATCTGTGCTTGTGCTTGTAAAAACTTAGCTCATCTAATCATATCTCATGATACCTTGTTCGAGGTTTCAGTCATATTTTTCTTCATCACGTCCAGAACGCACAACTGTAGCGTGTGAGCAGCACACCTCACACTTTTAATTTGGCCATCGTTGAGGGATATCTGGAGGTGATCCGAAGCATCATCATCTTCGCTCTCTCGTTCCACCTCTTCATCGTCAGTGTCACTGTCATCGTCGTTTTCGGAACTTATACCTTCATACTCGATGAATCGCTCCGCTTGAGCTGAACGAAGTAATTTGGCTAACTTCACCACGTTTCGTCCGTTGTCGCTAGTGAGTGTGTGAACTTGCTGGACTATTATACCGAAAGGTTTCAAGATATCCATGGTAACTTCTTGTAAGTGCTCCGACGTATGTCTCGCAGTAAGTACTTTAAAACCCAGTGTTCTTATCTGCAACATTCTATTTTTAACGAAATGCACATTCACTGCGACATAGGACTTATCATACCGAGTAGCCACATCAATCTTCAAACTGAAAACTTGTATCTGGAATAGAAAATTTCTCATTGAGTAGGATTTAAGGGCATTTCAAAGTCAACTCTTACCGACACTTTAAATCTTCACTTATTAAATTTTTTCCACAAAATCTACGAGATATATGAAGAAAGTGCTCCCAAGAAGCCCCGCTACGACTTCAGATCTATCGTTTAAAAAAAGATACCAGTGGATTGAGTGAATATAGCTTTCACAATCAACTTCTGAAGATGACAATTGAATGGAGAAATCTGCACTTTAGGGCCTCGACAGAAAGTGCGCATTTTCTCTTTTCCGCTTTTTCTCTTCCCGTGTATGAGCATAAACGCTGAAATTCCATTGCGCGCCACGGGCGGACAATGGCGCTAGCTCCATGGGGGAGAAAGAGCAAATGCGCACTTTCTGTCGAGGCCCTTACCGACACCCCAAATTTCGACTTATTCAATTTTTTCCCACAAAATCTGCCTAATGATATATCAAAACTGCTTTCAAGAAGCCCCACTACGACTTCAGATCTATCGTTCAGAAGAAGAATCGAGCCGATTGAGTGAATGATGATCACAATTGATCAAAGTTGACTTCGACATTCCCTTAACGTGATTCTGGTGATATCTTTGAGCGATGGAATGGTACAAGTAGATTCCGGTTCATCCAAAGGAGATTTTAGACAAGAAGTGAGATACCACATACCTCGTTCAAGATATCTGCAATTTCAGATCGTCGTTTTGTTGATTCGAGAGTTATCTGCTCTCGAATATAATTCCTGGACAACGAAACTTCCGGCATGGCGTTGAGGTACGGTTGGTAAAGGCGCTTGAAACCTTTATCTCCAAGCATACTCAAAGGTCGGGCATCCTCGCCGAATATTTCAACCATTATTAATCGCAAAGTTTCTTTGTCCATTTCAACTTTTATTTTCTTCCGAGTCGGTTCCGGTGCTCCAGATTGAAGGCTATCTTTTAAGATTATATATTCCTTATATTTTTCGGGGTGCACTCGGTGCAGATGGGATGTCAAGTTTCCAGGGTGTTTGCCCTATCGAGATGGAGATATAGGAGCCGAGTCAATACAAACTACTTTTTCAATAACGAAAGTGAGGATGGAAAACCAACAAGGAATCGGACAGCTTGTAAAATGCGAAAGTATGCGTTGGATAATATTGATCAGATTCAAGAATCACTTCGCAATTGCAGGGTCTCATGTCGAATATCGTCCTCACAGAATTTGTAAGGTCTTCAATGAATAATGTGGGCAATCATGTGTTTCCTAGGTAGGGGCTAAAATAATCTCAAAGAGCAGTCACTCTCTGGAACTAGTCACTTGGTGTTACTCCTCGTATTTTTGTGACATTTCAAAATCTCTGAATCCAAGAACGAACATTGAAGAAATTTGTATGATGTACGGAATACGATGTTTGGACTATCTCAAAGAACTGAATCTTTACGATAGAAGGCCATTGCTAATATGAATTTCCTAATCATTATGAAAGGATAAATAAGATTGTTTTGAAATTCCTGCCAAGGATACGTTGAAGTTCACCACTCACGCTTCAGCGATGGAACCATTTTTTCGATGAGATGGATAGGAACACATTGGTGCATACTTTTATCCAGCCCTGAGGACAGTTCGGTTCGTTGCAATGGCTCTTGTCATCTTCTTCTTGATACGTGTAGAACTGATGGATTGGATTCGATCGTGGTCTACCGCAGGGCTTCCTTGAATCTGGACTGGATTTGGATTTGGAAATAGATTATTTTCGTAATCCCAAGAGTCGATATGAAATTTTGTTTGTCTCTCCAAGGATATTTCAGGAACAGTGCTATCATTTCAAGAAATTTTTCAGAGGCAAAACGGACTGATCCGTATCATAAGAGGGTCAATTGCGGTTCCATGGAGAGCACTGCGCTCGAACAGGTACAGTTCTTGTGCGTTGATAATCTCGTCTGCGATGGGCTACATGAGCCCATGCTCTAATCGTGATTTTCAAAAGTATCGCATAGACACTCTGGAGGCCTCCATATGGGATTCGATGCCGGCCGAAATGCTCCAAGCGGAGCATTTTGGCTTTTGAGCACTTTTCGATATACTGTGCGTAAAAGTCGACAAACTGTGCGCAAATCACACTTCAACGCCCAGTGTATCGCACAGTCGATCATCATACTTTTCATAAAAGTGACAGTTGTTACAAGTTGAGCAGCTTCGTTGGAATGCCAAATTCTGAGCTTATTTTAGATTATTGTTGTTCCTTCTTCGACCCCAAACCTGTGCGAATATCTTTCTTGGTACAAAAACTATGAATTAGGACAATAGTTTGATTTTATTCTCGATTTTATCCTACCAATTTTAAACAACCCTTTGTCGATTTTCTGCTAGAAATGGCTTCACGCAGATGGCTCGGATTTGCTTCCATCCAAACTAATGCTTACCAATCTGTGTGGAATTATTACTCTCCAATTATCTCTAAATATAGCGAACTTATGGAGGTTAGCCTCAGGCCAGAAGCGAGCTGGAGATCCTATTTTGCAATCGTCTGTGCGCAAATGAGTCATTTGCACTCTGGTTATCGATATTCGTTTGCGTACAGAAGCTCACAATAGTATATTATGATACAAGGGCGCAAACGATGGTTGTCGCACTTCAAGTGACTTTTTTAAGCCCGAGCCGCAGGCGAGGGTCTAAATAGTCGCGAGAAAGCGAGAACCGTTGCGCCTGAGTCTCATACTATTTTTTTTTATCTTCTGTGAGCAAATGAAAAGCGACAAACAGTGTGCAAATGACTCATTTGCGCACAGACGATAAAAAAATACCATAGTATGATACTCGGGCGCAACGGCTTTTGCCCTCTCGTGACTCTTTAGACCCTCGCCTGCGACTCGGGCCTAAAATCGTCAATCGGAGTGTGAAAACCATTATTTGCGCGCATGTATCATAATTTACTATTGTGCTACTCTGAGCGCAAAGTTGTGCGTAAATGGCCATCTACACGCTTGTGTGCTATGTGATGGATTCCATTTGGAAACGACACATGAAAGATAGTGATGTCTCAGGTCGGTTTCTCGTAATTCTTATCCGATTCTATGGTCCATACTATCCCATTTGGAGGTCCCGAAAAAATTTTGGAGACGCATGCGAAGCTATTTTTGTTTTGCTTTTTGATTCCACCAGAGAATGAAAATCATGTACCTTTCACAATGAATTGTATTCATCTCGAGTTTGGCTCAAGATAATGCAACGTGGCTTGCGCCAATCGGAAGATCTTAAAAAAACCTATCGAAAATGATCACGAAAATTTTCGTTCAGCTATTTCAGGCCCTGATCAGGCAATATCCGGAAAAATCAGGTTAGCTTGATTGTCTGGAAGAGCAATTTTTTCTATCTTTCCTCAAATATGATTCCTCATGCCAAATTGCGCGATCTTTGCGATGGAATCAGTCGGAAGTTGTTTTTTTGCTGTTTTATGTATTTTTTGGTCAATTTCTTGATATTTCATTCTCTGACCAATCAGAGCATAGCGATTTCGGCGCATGCGCGTGGTTCTACGAATTCCAAAGTACTCTCAATCAAGAGCTGAGAAAATTTCCCTGCTCGAGATGACTACTTCCCGAGATCAATTTTGTCCAATGGGACTGGAGATACACGTCTCTCTAGATATCAAGATTATTCATATCGCCAACACAATGGACGCAGAGGAAGGGCTTAAATATAAAGCTCCGGTCCAGGGTAGGTAGGCCATCTCGCTCCAACCATTCCTCTTTTCCAATCAAACTGCGGTGGTTACTAATTGAGGACATGAAATCGACTTGGCAAGTGGGCATTTTGAAGGAGATTTCCTCAGCTTTTTATTGAGACTACTTTGAAATTAGTAGAACCACGCTCATGCGCAGAATTCACTATTCTCTGATTGGTCAGAGAATGAAAAATCAAGAAATTGGCCAGAAAACGCATAAAAGAGCAAAAAAACAACTTCCGACTAATTCTATTGCGGAAATCGTGCAATTTTGTATCAGGAATATTATTCTAAGAAAGTTTAAAAAAATTGCTTTTTCAGATAATCAGGATACCCTGATTTTTCCGGAAAATAGCTGAGCGAAAATCTTCGAGGTGGTATCCGATAGAGTTTTTTAAGATCTTTCGAATGGCTTGAACCGCGTTTCATTATCTTGCGCGAAATTCGAGATAAATGCGATTCATTGAAAAAAGATCATCTGTGATTTTCATGCTCTGGTGGAATCAAAAAGTCAAACAAAAATAGTCCCGCAGGTGTCTCCGAAGTTTTTTCAGGCCCCCCAAATGGATGAAAAGTTCGTATAATGGACCATACAATCGGATGAGAATCACGAGAAACCGATCTGAGACATCGCTATTTTTCATGTATCGTTTTCAAATGGAATCCATCATGTGCACATGACGAATAGCGTGCACAAATGTGGAATCTGCGCGCAAATATTTTCTTGCACACGTCGCAAATTGCCAAGCTCTTGCAAGTCGGTCATTTGGCAAAGCCGCAAAAGAAAATCCATGCACCAATTTCGTTTGCGCGTGGAAAATATGATCTCTTTGAACTGAAAATTAAACTTGGAACCGTGTTTTCGAGAATGTGGAGTGTAGGTAGAAAATCAATGGCATTTTTCCGAATCACGACGATTTGATTCCCGTTGCCCCTCATTTCGACCAGTGTCGTGTACATGGCCAAAAACCGATATTCATCATGAATGTTAATTGAGGCACAGTGAAAATCTGAAAGTACTCTGGCAACCGCAGAAATACATTCCGCTGGTGTCAAAATATGTATTTTTAAAAGAATGGAAAAACCCAAAAATCTCCAGTTTTCTATTTTGGGCATTTTTCGTCATTTTTCAACTAGTTATTGATACTTTTTTTGTCAAAAAATTCTTCCGAGATGCGAAAATAGGGTTTCAAGTGAGCGAGTTCACAATACTGTCACCGGAGGGAGAATCGTCAATGAGTACATACAACCTCAAAATTTCGAAGAATTTGTTCTTGAAACGTTAACCTCTTTGTTCTTACGAAGATAATCTCCACTCAAGTAATATCAAATTGATCATCAAAATTTTCCCTATGAGTGCCGTAATCGCATTTTCATGGATTGTTGACAAGGGTGGATATATCAAGGAGTTTCTGATAAGTGTTTGATTTTGTAGGTACCCACCTTCTTTCACGACGAGCGACGGCAGAACATATATCGCACCGAATTTATGACGCCTTAGCTCGCTTCTGGGCGATTGGTTTTCGGCCTGAGTCACAAGCAAAGAAGGGAATAATCACTCGGAAGCGGCAAACCCCATGAGAGAGAGGCGAGAAATATTTCATAGAATTTTATAGAATTTCAGGGATTGAGAAATTGCATAAACAGATTCTGAATCGAAAACTTACGATGGAAAGCATTTTTTTAAAATTTTTTCCATGATTTCTCTCACTTGGGGGGCTTTGACCCTACACTCCCACCTAGGCTGCCACCCCTGGACACCGCTCCCGCGCCTCGAGATCCCCGTGCCCCGAGTTCACGATCGTGCTGAGTACAGTTAGCTTCTCGACTCATGATTTCGTACACTCTCGATTCTTGAAGTGACTCGTGAGCTTTTATCCCAGATGAATAGAAGCTGTATGATATCATTCATTTCTTACTCCAAGGAATGATGAGATACGCGATCTAGGATGGTTAATTTACCCTCCCAATAAAATGATTGGATGTTTATTAACGTGAGATTCAATCCAATGACTGCTTATATCTGGCGAACTGCAACTTCGCTCACAGCAAAAGCATAAAATATCGTAAGCAACACGGGGAAACATTTGCCTACTCGTCCTCACACTCGTGTGCAAATTGATCCACTTGCACACTCGTTGCAGGCACTCGTACGCAAATTTTCTTTCATCCCCTAGTTACTTAATATACTATTACGAGTCAAAAGTGGGCATCATCTCGTCTATTTGGGCGCAGGCGAGGGTACGAAAGATTTTATTCATTTGAGGTGACAAATGAATATGCAGCTTAATTGGTGATACAAACATGTCTTTCCATCTGGAAATGACCATGCAGAATCGATCTTCCGGCCAGTTGAGCTCAAAAATATTGACACTTACTTTTAGACAAGGAATATAATGCAGTTATGTGTTCTTCGATGGATTGGATAATCTGAAGCCAAACTGACCACGAGAGCGTTTTGAGATGGTCATTTTGAGTCGGAAAAAGAAGTTTGTATTCCGACTCCAGTCATTCATACATTTGTGAGCTAAAACTAGTAATATTCCTCCCACGCTCGCCTGCGCCCAATTAGACTAAATAATGCTTAATTTTGGCTCTTATCACTGAGACGGATCCCAGCGGTTGGACAAGCGGTTTCCTATTCTTCAATTTTGACCGACTTGCACTAGCTCGAAAATTACTACCAACGACAACTCATTCTAGTGCGTTACTTTGCTGAGAACATGAACAATGAGATCGAGAGGAATTTACTCCTATAAAATCACATTTGCTGGAGTACGGGAGTCCAATTCATGTCTATGATAAGATCATGGAAAAATGGTGTCGCAGTGATTGTTTTAAAATAGAATCTCCAACTCGCATCTAGCTCGAGGTGCGCCTGCAGAAGTTCTTCATATTCGGGAATATTTTTGGGACACATTCAACTCAGATTAGTGCACTCTCGTACAGATGGAAGCATATGCAGGCTGTACCTGTGAAGTCGTTTTTAGCAGAAATCGAGAAAGAGAATATTGAATCGGCTGAACAACAGTACATTTCGATACATGGGCGTAAACGGTCTTTTTTGCGTCCGGGTGATGGGAATTATCACGAGGATGTGGAATTGAACTATACGGTTTTGATAAATTGTGGGTGAAAGTCGACAAACTGTGCGCAAAGTACACTTTGACGCACAGTGTATCAAAAAATCGAGGATCGAATGGCCCTCTCAGATTGTTGCCCCAATAGATAGTATTTGTATCACAGAACATGTTCGCACTAGTTTGAGGTCGAAGAAGAGAAAACGATTTTTTTTGATCGAGCTCAAAGCATGTAATAATACACGAAACTGCTCAACTTGTAACGACTGTAACTTTTATGAAAAGTACGATGATCGGCTTTCACCAGTGGTCGAATTGTAGGTTATTTCAAGACCATGAAAATGAGCACTGGTGAACGTCAATTATCACATGTCCAGTAGGAGCTAGATCACTCTGGAGCAGGCCCAAGAATCGCTAAAATTTTCTCTCAGTCGATAGCTTCTGAAAGTTGTTAGGCTTGATGACCGATCTTAGACAATTCTCTCCTAGAAAGTACTAGTTTTTACAAAAAGAATGTGCTCAAATACGTTCAAACAGGTTGAGTCTATTCAGAGTTATGATTTTCTAAAATTATAGTACAAAGGGGCCTGAAATGGACCATTTGCGGCCGTCTGGCCCATAGAAACTTTTGAGAAAATCCAGAAAAGGTTGTAAATACGATCTCAAAATATTTGGGATTTTTTCCGGGCCCTCCTGGTAACGTCTCTGAACCAGATACTCCGAAATGGCCTACATACGTTCCTCGATTTTCGTAGGTTTAGGAATGCCGTGAATTATCACTGAAAATTTACGTGATTCGTCAAAGTTTTCAATTACACCAAGCAAGCCACCACGTTCTAATTGAAGCTGCAAACAAAACTCAGGGCGATGATTGTCGGAATTATTTTAAACAACAACCATCTTTCTGGATCAATAATTTTTTATGGGAAATTCGAAGTGAAGGATCCACGTTTTTGAACCTTCGTGGAGTTTCAATGATTCAATGGCATGATTCGAGTACTAAGGGGTTATGTTCCCTGGTTAGAGGTTGACATTGCAGACAATATTTTGATGTGCGCCAAAGCAAAATGTATCCGAGTGCTTAGCGCTCACTCCGATCTCCGCACTGATATTGATGCAATCCATATCCTTGCAGAGACTTGCAAATTTACTAGATATTTTTGAGGGGATATGATATAGAGGAGGCAACACCCGACACAAATATCGAGTTTCTCTAGCATTAAAAAGAAAATTAGTTGTACTTACTCATCCATGTTATTTGCCTCACTCCGGCATATAAAGGTCTTGATCTCAAAATGATCACACGGGATAATATTTGAGTCAGGGAAACTCCTAAAACATCTTTCACTTAAGCGTCGATCAATATCCACAAACACCACTCAAAGATTTCACCGCGCATCAAATTACTCAAACTCTGAGAAATTTGTTTTGGTATCAATCAACGTTACCCCCGCCGATTTCCTTTCTGTTTTGTCTCGCTGCCCCAAATCTTTCAATCGTCTTGGTTATGTTTTGATAAATGAACCATTGGAGAATCAAAACAGAACTTGAATCAAAACGAAGCTAGTTTTCGTTCGGAAACGATATCAAAACAAGAGGTGTTTTGTTTCGTTCAAAAAAAACGAAACCAAACTATAACGGTATCGGAATTGATTCGATCTAAAACGAATTGGAACATAAATTTTGTTTTGAAGAAAGCCCTGCACTCGATCTAAGATTCTGTGAAGTTTCGGGTCCATTGGATTATCCTACAACTCACAGTGGGGTCATAACTGGGCAGATAACTGCTCAAAGCTCGATTTCGCCCTGTTTCGGGCCCCATAGCCGAGGGTGCTGACTGGTGATGGATCCTCTGGGCATCAGACATAGTACGTGACTTCTTGATCTAAGGTTCTGTAGAGTTTTGGGTCCATCGGATCATCTTACAACCCACAGTGGCGTCATCACTTCGCGGATAACTGCCCGAAGCTAGTTTTTGCCCTCTTTTGGGCCCCATAGCCGGAGGTGCTGTCTGGTAATAAACCCTCTGGGCATCATAGATGGTACGTGACCACTTAATCCAAGGTTCTGTAGAGATTCGGGTCCATTGGAACATCCTACAACTCACAGTGGCGTCATGACTGGGCAAATAACTGCTCAAAGCTCGATTTCGCCCTGTTTCGGGCCCCATAGCCGAGGGTGCTGACTGGTGATGGATCCTCTGGGCATCAGAGATAGTACGTGACTTCTTGATCTAAGGTTCTGTAGAGTTTTGGGTCCATCGGATCATCTTACAACCCACAGTGGCGTCATCACTTCGCGGATAACTGCCCGAAGCTAGTTTTTGCCCTCTTTTGGGCCCCATAGCCGGAGGTGCTGTCTGGTAATATACCCTCTGGGCATCATCGATGGTACGTAACCACTTGATCCAAGGTTCTGTAGAGATTCTGGTCCATTGGAACATGCTACAACCCACAGTGGCGTCATAACTGGGCAGATAACTGCTCAAAGCTCGATTTTTCCCTGTTTCGGGCCTCATAGCCGAGGGTGCTGACTGGTAATGAATTCTCTGGGCTCCAGAAATAGTACGTGACTACTTAATCTAAAGTTCTGTAGAACTTCGGGTCCATTGGAAGATCCTACAACTCACAGTGGGGTCATAACTAGGCAGATAACTGCTCAAAGCTCGATTTCGCCCTGTTTTGGGCCTCATAGCCGAGGTTGCTGACTGGTAATGAATTCTCTGGGCATCATCAATGGTATATAACCACTCGATCTAAGATTCTGTGAAGTTTCGGGTCCATTGGAGTATCCTACAACTCACAGTGGGGTCATAACTGGGCAGATAACTGCTCAAAGCTCGATTTCGCCCTGTTTCGGGCCCCATAGCCGAGGGTGCTGACTGGTAATAAATTCTCTGGGCATCAGAGATAGTACGTAACTACTCGATCTGAAGTTCTGTAGAGTTTCGGGTCCATTGGAACATCCTACAACTCACAGTGGGGTCATAACTGGGCAGATAACTGCCCAAAGCTCGATTTTGCCCTCTTTTGGGCCCCATAGCCGAGGGTGCTGACTGGTAATAAATTCTCTGGGCATCATCAATGGTACATAACCACTCGATCTGAGATTCTGTGGAGTTTCGGGTCCATTGGATTATCCTACAACTCACAGTGGGGCCATAACTGGGCAGATAACTGCTCAAAGCTCGATTTCGCCCTGTGTTGGGCCCCATAGCCGAGGGTGCTGACTGGTAATGAATTCTCTGGGCATCAGAGATAGTACGTGACTCCTTGATCTAAGGATCTGTAGAGTTTCGGGTCCATTGGAACATCCTACAACTCACAGTGGCGTCATAACTGGGCAGATAACTGCTCAAAGCTCGATTTCGTCCTGTTTCGGGCCCCATAGCCGAGGGTGCTGACTGGTGATGGATCCTCTGGAAATCAGAGATAGTACGTGACTTCTTGATCTGAGGTTCTGTAGAGTTTTGGGTCCATCGGATCATCTTACAACCCACAGTGGCGTCATCACTTCGCGGATGACTGCCCGAAGCTCGTTTTTGCCCTGTTTTGGGCCCCATAGCCGGAGGTGCTGTGTGGTAATAAACCCTCTGGGCATCATCGATGGTACGCTATCACTTGATCCAAGGTCCTGTAGAGATTCGGGTCCATTGGAACATGCTACAACCCACAGTGGCGTCATAACTGGGCAGATAACTGCTCAAAGCTCGATTTCGCCCTGTTTCGGGCCCCATAGCCGAGGGTGCTGACTGGTGATGGATCCTCTGGGCATCAGAGATAGTACGTGACTTCTTGATCTAAGGTTCTGTAGAGTTTTGGGTCCATCGGATCATCTTACAACCCACAGTGGCGTCATCACTTCGCGGATTACTGCCCGAAGCTAGTTTTTGCCCTCTTTTGGGCCCCATAGCCGAGGGTGCTGACTGGTAATAAATTCTCTGGGCATCATCAATGGTTCATAAACACTCGATCTGAGATTCTGTGGAGTTTCGGGTCCATTGGATTATCCTACAACTCACAGTGGGGCCATAACTGGGCAGATAACTGCTCAAAGCTCGATTTCGACCTGTTTTGGGCCCCATAGCCGAGGGTGCTGACTGGTAATAAATTCTCTGGGCATCAGAGATAGTACGTGACTTCTCGATCTAAGGATCAGTAGAGTTCCGGGTCCATTGGAACATCCTACAACTCACAGTGGCGTCATAACTGGGCAGATAACTGCTCAAAGCTCGATTTCGTCCTGTTTCGGGCCCCATAGCCGAGGGTGCTGACTGGTGATGGATCCTCTGGAAATCAGAGATAGTACGTGACTTCTTGATCCAAGGTTCTCTAGAGTTTTGGGTCCATCGGATCATCTTACAACCCACAGTGGCGTCATCACTTCGCGGATAACTGCCCGAATCTCGTTTTTGCCCTGTTTTGGGCCCCATAGCCGGAGGTGCTGTCTGGTAATAAACCCTCTGGGCATCATCGATGGTACGTAATCACTTGATTCAAGGTTCTGTAGAGATTCGGGTCCATTGGAACATGCTACAACTCACAGTGGGGTCATAACTAGTCAGATAACTGCTCAAAGCTCGATTTCGCCCTGTTTTGGGCCTCATAGCCGAGGTTGCTGACTGGTAATGAATTCTCAGGGCATCATCAATGGTATATAACCACTCGATCTAAGATTCTGTGAAGTTTCGGGTCCATTGGATTATCCTACAACTCACAGTGGGGTCATAACTGGGCAGATAACTGCTCAAAGCTCGATTTTTCCCTGTTTCGGGCCTCATAGCCGAGGGTGCTGACTGATGATAAATTCTCTGGGCTCCAGGAATAGGACGTGACTACTCAATCTAAGGTTCTGTAGAACTTCGGGTCCATTGGAACATCCTACAACTCACAGTGGGGTCATAACTAGGCAATTAACTGCTCGAAGCTCGATTTCGCCCTGTTTTGGGCCTCATAGCCGAGGTTGCTGACTGGTAATAAATTCTCTGGGCATCATCAATGGTACATAACCACTAGATCTAGGGTTCTGTCAAGTTTCGAGTCCATTGGATCATCTTACAACCCACAGTGGCGTCATCACTGGGCAGATGACTGCTCAAAGCTCGATTTTGCCCTCTTTTGGGCCCCATAGCCGAGGGTGCTGACTGGTAATAAATTCGGTGGGCATCATCAATGGTACTTCACCACTTCCTCTAAGGTTCTGTAGAGTTTCGTGTCCACTGGAACATCCTACAACCCACAGTGGCGTCATACCTGCACAGATATTTGCTCAAAGCTCGATTTCTCCCTCTTTTGGTCCCCATAGCCGAGGGTGCTGACTGGTAATAAATTCTCTGGGCTCCAGACATAGTACGTGACCATTTGATTTGAGGTTCTCTAGAGTTTCGGGTCCATTGGAACATTCTACAACTCACAGTGGGGTTATAACTAGGCAGATAACTGCTCGAAGCTCGATTTTGCCCTGTTTTGGGCCTCATAGCCGAGGTTGCTGACTCGTAATAAATTCTCTGGGTATCAGAGATAGTACGTGAATACTTGATCTGAGGATCTGTCGAGTTTCGGGTCCATCGGATCATCTTACAACCCACAGTGGCGTCATCACTTCGCGGATAACTGCCCGAAGCTCGTTTTTGCCCTCTTTTGGGCCCCATAGCCGGAGCAGCTGTCTGGTAATAAACCCTCTGGGCATCATCGATGGTACGTTACCACTTGATCCAAGGTTCTGTAGAGATTCGGGTCCATTGGAACATGCTACAACCCACACTGGCGTCATAACTGGGCAGATAACTGCTCAAAGCTCGATTTTTCCCTGTTTCGGGCCTCATAGCCGAGGGTGCTGACTGGTAATATATTCTCTGTGCTCCAGAAATAGTACGTGGCTACTTAATCTAATGTTCTGTAGAACTTCGGGTCCATTGGAACATGCTACAACCCACAGTGGCGTCATAACTGGGCAGATAACTGCTCAAAGCTCGATTTCGCCCTGTTTCGGGCCCCATAGCCGAGGGTGCTGACTGGTGATGGATCCTCTGGGCATCAGAGATAGTACGTGACTTCTTGATCTAAGGTTCTGTAGAGTTTTGGGTCCATCGGATCATCTTACAACCCACAGTGGCGTCATCACTTCGCGGATAACTGCCCGAAGCTAGTTTTTGCCCTCTTTTGGGCCCCATAGCCGAGGGTGCTGACTGGTAATAAATTCTCTGGGCATCATCAATGGTTCATAAACACTCGATCTGAGATTCTGTGGAGTTTCGGGTCCATTGGATTATCCTACAACTCACAGTGGGGCCATAACTGGACAGATAACTGCTCAAAGCTCGATTTCGCCCTGTTTTGGGCCCCATAGCCGAGGGTGCTGACTGGTAATAAATTCTCTGGGCATCAGAGATAGTACGTGACTTCTCGATCTAAGGATCAGTAGAGTTCCGGGTCCATTGGAACATCCTACAACTCACAGTGGCGTCATAACTGGGCAGATAACTGCTCAAAGCTCGATTTCGTCCTGTTTCGGGCCCCATAGCCGAGGGTGCTGACTGGTGATGGATCCTCTGGAAATCAGAGATAGTACGTGACTTCTTGATCCAAGGTTCTCTAGAGTTTTGGGTCCATCGGATCATCTTACAACCCACAGTGGCGTCATCACTTCGCGGATAACTGCCCGAATCTCGTTTTTGCCCTGTTTTGGGCCCCATAGCCGGAGGTGCTGTCTGGTAATAAACCCTCTGGGCATCATCGATGGTACGTAATCACTTGATTCAAGGTTCTGTAGAGATTCGGGTCCATTGGAACATGCTACAACTCACAGTGGGGTCATAACTAGTCAGATAACTGCTCAAAGCTCGATTTCGCCCTGTTTTGGGCCTCATAGCCGAGGTTGCTGACTGGTAATGAATTCTCAGGGCATCATCAATGGTATATAACCACTCGATCTAAGATTCTGTGAAGTTTCGGGTCCATTGGATTATCCTACAACTCACAGTGGGGTCATAACTGGGCAGATAACTGCTCAAAGCTCGATTTTTCCCTGTTTCGGGCCTCATAGCCGAGGGTGCTGACTGATGATAAATTCTCTGGGCTCCAGGAATAGTACGTGACTACTCAATCTAAGGTTCTGTAGAACTTCGGGTCCATTGGAACATCCTACAACTCACAGTGGGGTCATAACTAGGCAATTAACTGCTCGAAGCTCGATTTCGCCCTGTTTTGGGCCTCATAGCCGAGGTTGCTGACTGGTAATAAATTCTCTGGGCATCATCAATGGTACATAACCACTAGATCTAGGGTTCTGTCAAGTTAAGGGTCCATTGGATCATCTTACAACCCACAGTGGCGTCATCACTGGGCAGATGACTGCTCAAAGCTCGATTTTGCCCTCTTTTGGGCCCCATAGCCGAGGGTGCTGACTGGTAATAAATTCTGTGGGCATCATCAATGGTACTTCACCACTTCTTCTAAGGTTCTGTAGAGTTTCGTGTCCACTGGAACATCCTACAACCCACAGTGGCGTCATACCTGCACAGATATTTGCTCAAAGCTCGATTTCGCCCTCTTTTGGTCCCCATAGCCGAGGGTGCTGACTGGTAATAAATTCTCTGGGCTCCAGACATAGTACGTGACCATTTGATTTGAGGTTCTCTAGAGTTTCGGGTCCATTGGAACATTCTACAACTCACAGTGGGGTTATAACTAGGCAGATAACTGCTCGAAGCTCGATTTTGCCCTGTTTTGGGCCTCATAGCCGAGGGTGCTGACTCGTAATAAATTCTCTGGGTATCAGAGATAGTACGTGGATACTTGATCTGAGGATCTGTCGAGTTTCGGGTCCATCGGATCATCTTACAACCCACAGTGGCGTCATCACTTCGCGGATAACTGCCCGAAGCTCGTTTTTTCCCTCTTTTGGGCCCCATAGCCGGAGCAGCTGTCTGGTAATAAACCCTCTGGGCATCATCGATGGTACGTTACCACTTAAACCAAGGTTCTGTAGAGATTCGGGTCCATTGGAACATGCTACAACCCACACTGGCGTCATAACTGGGCAGATAACTGCTCAAAGCTCGATTTTTCCCTGTTTCGGGCCTCATAGCCGAGGGTGCTGACTGGTAATATATTCTCTGTGCTCCAGAAATAGTACGTGGCTACTTAATCTAATGTTCTGTAGAACTTCGGGTCCATTGGAACATCCTACAACTCACAGTGGGGTCATAACTAGGCGGATAACTGCTCAAAGCTCGATTTCGCCCTGTTTTGGGCCTCATAGCCGAGGTTGCTGACTGGTAATAAATTCTCTGGGCATCATCGATGGTATATGACCACTCGATCTAAGATTCTGTGAAGTTTCGGGTCCATTGGATTATCCTACAACTCACAGTGGGGTCATAACTGGGCAGATAACTGCTCAAAGCTCGATTTCGCCCTGTTTCGGGTCCCATAGCCGAGGGTGCTGACTGGCGATGAATTCTCTGGGCATTAGAGATAGTACGTGATTCCTTGATCTAAGGTTCTGTAGAGTTTCGGGTCCATCGGATCATCCTACAACTCACAGTGGCGTCATAACTGGGCAGATTACTGCCCAAATTTCGTTTTTGCCCTGTTTCGGGCCTCATAGCCGAGGGTGCTGACTGGTCATAAATTCTCTGGGCATCAGAGATAGAATGTCACTACTCGGTCTTGGGTTCTGTAGAGTTTTGGGTCCATTGGAACATCCTACAACTCACAGTGGCGTCATAACTGGGCAGATAACTGCTCAAAGCTCGATTTCGCCCTGTTTCGGGCCCCATAGCCGAGGGTGCTGACTGGTAATGAATTCTCTGGGCATCAGAGATAGTACGTGACTACTCAATCTAAGGTTCTGTAGAGTTTTGGGTCCATCGGATCATCTTATAACCCACAGTGGCGTCATCTTTTCGCGGATAACTGCCCGAAGCTCGTTTTTGCCCTCTTTTGGGCCCCATAGCCGGAGGTGCTGTCTGGTAATATACCCTCTGGGCATCAGCGATGGTACGTCACCACTTGATCCAAGGTTCTGTAGAGATTCGGGTCCATTGGAACATGCTACAACCCACAGTGGCGTCATAACTGGGCAGATAACTGCTCAAAGCTCGATTTTTCCCTGTTTCGGGCCTCATAGCCGAGGGTGCTGACTGATGATAAATTCTCTGGGCTCCAGGAATAGTACGTGACTACTTGATCTAAGGATCTGTCGAGTTTCGGCTCCATCGGATCATCTTACAACCCACAGTGGCGTCATCACTTCGCGGGTAACTGCCCGAAGCTCGTTTTTGCCCTCTTTTGGGCCCCATAGCCGGAGGTGCTGTCTGGTAATAAACCCTCTGGGCATCATCGATGGTACGTTACCACTTGGTCCAAGGTTCTGTAGAGTTTTGGGTCCATTGGAACATCCTACAACTCACAGTGGCGTCATAACTGGGCAGATAACTGCTCAAAGCTCGATTTCGCCCTGTTTCGGGCCCCATAGCCGGGGGTGCTGACTGGTAATGAATTCTCTGGGCATCAGAGATAGTACGTGACTACCTGATCTAAGGTTCTGTAGAGTTTCGGGTCCATTGGAACATCCTACAACTCACAGTGGGGTCATAACTGGGCAGATAACTGCCTAAAGCTCGATTTTGCCCTCTTTTGGGCCCCATAGCCGAGGGTGCTGACTGGTAATAAATTCTCTGGGCATCATCAATGGTACATAACAACTCGATCTGAGATTCTGTGAAGTTTCGGGTCCATTGGATTATCCTACAACTCACAGTGGGGTCATAACTGGGCAGATGACTGCTCAAAGCTCGATTTCGCCCTATTTTGGGCCCCATAGCCGAGGGTGCTGACTGGTAATGAATCCTCTGGGCATCAGAGATAGTACGTGACTCCTTGATCTAAGGATCTGTAGAGTTTCGTGTCCATTGGAACATCCTACAACTCACAGTGGCGTCATAACTGGGCAGATAACTGCTCAAAGCTCGATTTCGCCCTGTTTTGGGCCCCATAGCCGAGGGTGCTGACTGGTAATGAATCCTCTGGGCTCCAGGAATAGTACGTGACTACTTGATCTAAGGATCTGTCGAGTTTCGGCTCCATCGGATCATCTTACAACCCACAGTGGCGTCATCACTTCGCGGGTAACTGCCCGAAGCTCGTTTTTGCCCTCTTTTGGGCCCCATAGCCGGAGGTGCTGTCTGGTAATAAACCCTCTGGGCATCATCGATGGTACGTTACCACTTGGTCCAAGGTTTTGTAGAGTTTTGGGTCCATTGGAACATCCTACAACTCACAGTGGCGTCATAACTGGGCAGATAACTGCTCAAAGCTCGATTTCGCCCTGTTTCGGGCCCCATAGCCGGGGGTGCTGACTGGTAATGAATTCTCTGGGCATCAGAGATAGTACGTGACTACCTGATCTAAGGTTCTGTAGAGTTTCGGGTCCATTGGAACATCCTACAACTCACAGTGGGGTCATAACTGGGCAGATAACTGCCTAAAGCTCGATTTTGCCCTCTTTTGGGCCCCATAGCCGAGGGTGCTGACTGGTAATAAATTCTCTGGGCATCATCAATGGTACATAACAACTCGATCTGAGATTCTGTGAAGTTTCGGGTCCATTGGATTATCCTACAACTCACAGTGGGGTCATAACTGGGCAGATGACTGCTCAAAGCTCGATTTCGCCCTGTTTTGGGCCCCATAGCCGAGGGTGCTGACTGGTAATGAATCCTCTGGGCATCAGAGATAGTACGTGACTCTTTGATCTAAGGATCTGTAGAGTTTCGTGTCCATTGGAACATCCTACAACTCACAGTGGCGTCATAACTGGGCAGATAACTGCTCAAAGCTCGATTTCGCCCTGTTTCGGGCTCCATAGCCGAGGGTGCTGACTGGTGATGAATTCTCTGGGCATCAGAGATAGTACGTGACTACTCGATCCAAGGTTCTGTAGAGTTTCGGGTCCATTGGAACATCCTACAACTCACAGTGGGGTCATAATTGGGCAGATAACTGCCCAAAGCTCGATTTTGCCCTCTTTTGGGCCCCATAGCCGAGGGTGCTGACTGGTAATAAATTCTCTGGGCATCAGAGATAGTACGTGATTCCTTGATCTAAGGTTCAGTAGAGTTTCGGGTCCATCGGATCATCTTAGAACCCACAGTGGCGTCATCACTTCGCGGATAACTGCCCAAAGCTCGTTTTTGCCCTCTTTTGGGCCCGATAGCCGAGGGTGCTGACTGGTGATGAATTTCCTGGGCATCAGAGATAGAACGTCACTACTTGGTCTTGGGTTCTGTTAGTGTTTCGGATACATTGGATCATCTTACAACCCACAGTGGCGTCATCACTGGGCAGATGACTGCTCAAAGCTCGATTTTTCCCTGTTTCGGGCCTCATAGCCGAGGTCGCTGACTGGTGATAAATTCTCTGGGCATCAGAGATAGTACGTGATTCCTTGATCTAAGGTTCTGTAGAGTTTCGGGTCCATCGGATCATCTTAGAACCCACAGTGGCGTCATCACTTCGCGGTTACTGCCCAAAGCTCGGTTTTGCCCTCTTTTGGGCCCCATAGCCGAGGGTGCTGACTGGTGATGAATTCTCTGGGCATCAGAGATAGTACGTGACTTCTTGATCTGAGGTTCTGCAGAGTTTCTGGTCCATCGGATCCTCTTACAACCCACAGTGCTGTCATCACTTCGGGGATAACTGCCCGGATCTCGTTTTTGCCCTCTTTTGGGCCCCATAGCCGGGGGTGCTGACTGGTAATAAATTCTCTGGGCATCATCGATGGTATATAACCACTTGATCTAAGATTCTGTGGACTCCGTCCATTGGAACATGCTACAACCCACAGTGGCGTCATAACCCGGCAGATAACTGCTCAAAGCTCGATTTTTCCCTGTTTCGGGCCTCATAGCCGAGGGTGCTGACTGATGATAAATTCTCTGGGCTCCAGGAATAGTACGTGACTACTTGATCTAAGGATCTGTCGAGTTTCGGCTCCATCGGATCATCTTACAACCCACAGTGGCGTCATCACTTCGCGGGTAACTGCCCGAAGCTCGTTTTTGCCCTCTTTTGGGCCCCATAGCCGGAGGTGCTGTCTGGTAATAAACCCTCTGGGCATCATCGATGGTACGTAACCACTTGGTCCAAGGTTCTGTAGAGTTTTGGGTCCATTGGAACATCCTACAACTCACAGTGGCGTCATAACTGGGCAGATAACTGCTCAAAGCTCGATTTCGCCCTGTTTCGGGCCCCATAGCCGGGGGTGCTGACTGGTAATGAATTCTCTGGGCATCAGAGATAGTACGTGACTACTTGATCTAAGGTTCTGTAGAGTTTCGGGTCCATTGGAACATCCTACAACTCACAGTGGGGTCATAACTGGGCAGATAACTGCCTAAAGCTCGATTTTGCCCTCTTTTGGGCCCCATAGCCGAGGGTGCTGACTGGTAATAAATTCTCTGGGCATCATCAATGGTACATAACAACTCGATCTGAGATTCTGTGAAGTTTCGGGTCCATTGGATTATCCTACAACTCACTGTGGGGTCATAACTGGGCAGATAACTGCTCAAAGCTCGATTTCGCCCTGTTTTGGGCCCCATAGCCGAGGGTGCTGACTGGTAATGAATCCTCTGGGCATCAGAGATAGTACGTGACTCCTTGATCTAAGGATCTGTAGAGTTTCGTGTCCATTGGAACATCCTACAACTCACAGTGGCGTCATAACTGGGCAGATAACTGCTCAAAGCTCGATTTCGCCCTGTTTCGGGCTCCATAGCCGAGGGTGCTGACTGGTGATGAATTCTCTGGGCATCAGAGATAGTACGTGACTACTTGATCCAAGGTTCTGTAGAGTTTCGGGTCCATTGGAACATCCTACAACTCACAGTGGGGTCATAATTGGGCAGATAACTGCCCAAAGCTCGATTTTGCCCTCTTTTGGGCCCCATAGCCGAGGGTGCTGACTGGTAATAAATTCTCTGGGCATCAGAGATAGTACGTGATTCCTTGATCTAAGGTTCAGTAGAGTTTCGGGTCCATCGGATCATCTTAGAACCCACAGTGGCGTCATCACTTCGCGGATAACTGCCCAAAGCTCGTTTTTGCCCTCTTTTGGGCCCGATAGCCGAGGGTGCTGACTGGTGATGGATTTCCTGGGCATCAGAGATAGAACGTCACTACTTGGTCTTGGGTTCTGTTAGTGTTTCGGATACATTGGATCATCTTACAACCCACAGTGGCGTCATCACTGGGCAGATGACTGCTCAAAGCTCGATTTTTCCCTGTTTCGGGCCTCAAAGCCGAGGTCGCTGACTGGTGATAAATTCTCTGGGCATCAGAGATAGTACGTGATTCCTTGATCTAAGGTTCTGTAGAGTTTCGGGTCCATCGGATCATCTTAGAACCTACAGTGGCGTCATCACTTCGCGGTTACTGCCCAAAGCTCGGTTTTGCCCTCTTTTGGGCCCCATAGCCGAGGGTGCTGACTGGTGATGAATTCTCTGGGCATCAGAGATAGTACGTGACTTCTTGATCTGAGGTTCTGCAGAGTTTCTGGTCCATCGGATCCTCTTACAACCCACAGTGCTGTCATCACTTCGGGGATAACTGCCCGGATCTCGTTTTTGCCCTCTTTTGGGCCCCATAGCCGGGGGTGCTGACTGGTAATAAATTCTCTGGGCATCATCGATGGTATATAACCACTTGATCTAAGATTCTGTGGACTCCGTCCATTGGAACATGCTACAACCCACAGTGGCGTCATAACCCGGCAGATAACTGCTCAAAGCTCGATTTTTCCCTGTTTCGGGCCTCATAGCCGAGGGTGCTGACTGATGATAAATTCTCTGGGCTCCAGGAATAGTACGTGACTACTTGATCTAAGGATCTGTCGAGTTTCGGCTCCATCGGATCATCTTACAACCCACAGTGGCGTCATCACTTCGCGGGTAACTGCCCGAAGCTCGTTTTTGCCCTCTTTTGGGCCCCATAGCCGGAGGTGCTGTCTGGTAATAAACCCTCTGGGCATCATCGATGGTACGTAACCACTTGGTCCAAGGTTCTGTAGAGTTTTGGGTCCATTGGAACATCCTACAACTCACAGTGGCGTCATAACTGGGCAGATAACTGCTCAAAGCTCGATTTCGCCCTGTTTCGGGCCCCATAGCCGGGGGTGCTGACTGGTAATGAATTCTCTGGGCATCAGAGATAGTACGTGACTACTTGATCTAAGGTTCTGTAGAGTTTCGGGTCCATTGGAACATCCTACAACCCACAGTGGGGTCATAACTGGGCAGATAACTGCCTAAAGCTCGATTTTGCCCTCTTTTGGGCCCCATAGCCGAGGGTGCTGACTGGTAATAAATTCTCTGGGCATCATCAATGGTACATAACAACTCGATCTGAGATTCTGTGAAGTTTCGGGTCCATTCGATTATCCTACAACTCACAGTGGGGTCATAACTGGGCAGATAACTGCTCAAAGCTCGATTTCGCCCTGTTTTGGGCCCCATAGCCGAGGGTGCTGACTGGTAATGAATCCTCTGGGCATCAGAGATAGTACGTGACTCCTTGATCTAAGGATCTGTAGAGTTTCGTGTCCATTGGAACATCCTACAACTCACAGTGGCGTCATAACTGGGCAGATAACTGCTCAAAGCTCGATTTCGCCCTGTTTCGGGCTCCATAGCCGAGGGTGCTGACTGGTGATGAATTCTCTGGGCATCAGAGATAGTACGTGACTACTTGATCCAAGGTTCTGTAGAGTTTCGGGTCCATTGGAACATCCTACAACTCACAGTGGGGTCATAATTGGGCAGATAACTGCCCAAAGCTCGATTTTGCCCTCTTTTGGGCCCCATAGCCGAGGGTGCTGACTGGTAATAAATTCTCTGGGCATCAGAGATAGTACGTGATTCCTTGATCTGAGGTTCAGTAGAGTTTCGGGTCCATCGGATCATCTTAGAACCCACAGTGGCGTCATCACTTCGCGGATAACTGCCCAAAGCTCGTTTTTGCCCTCTTTTGGGCCCGATAGCCGAGGTCGCTGACTGGTGATGAATTTCCTGGGCATCAGAGATAGAACGTCACTACTTGGTCTTGGGTTCTGTTAGTGTTTCGGATACATTGGATCATCTTACAACCCACTGTGGCGTCATCACTGGGCAGATGACTGCTCAAAGCTCGATTTTTCCCTGTTTCGGGCCTCATAGCCGAGGTCGCTGACTGGTGATAAATTCTCTGGGCATCAGAGATAGTACGTGATTCCTTGATCTAAGGTTCTGTAGAGTTTCGGGTCCATCGGATCATCTTAGAACCTACAGTGGCGTCATCACTTCGCGGTTACTGCCCAAAGCTCGGTTTTGCCCTCTTTTGGGCCCCATAGCCGAGGGTGCTGACTGGTGATGAATTCTCTGGGCATCAGAGATAGTACGTGACTTCTTGATCTGAGGTTCTGCAGAGTTTCTGGTCCATCGGATCCTCTTACAACCCACAGTGCTGTCATCACTTCGGGGATAACTGCCCGGATCTCGTTTTTGCCCTCTTTTGGGCCCCATAGCCGGGGGTGCTGACTGGTAATAAATTCTCTGGGCATCATCGATGGTATATAACCACTTGATCTAAGATTCTGTGGACTCCGTCCATTGGAACATGCTACAACCCACAGTGGCGTCATAACCCGGCAGATAACTGCTCAAAGCTCGATTTTTCCCTGTTTCGGGCCTCATAGCCGAGGGTGCTGACTGATGATAAATTCTCTGGGCTCCAGGAATAGTACGTGACTACTTGATCTAAGGATCTGTCGAGTTTCGGCTCCATCGGATCATCTTACAACCCACAGTGGCGTCATCACTTCGCGGGTAACTGCCCGAAGCTCGTTTTTGCCCTCTCTTGGGCCCCATAGCCGGAGGTGCTGTCTGGTAATAAACCCTCTGGGCATCATCGATGGTACGTAACCACTTGGTCCAAGGTTCTGTAGAGTTTTGGGTCCATTGGAACATCCTACAACTCACAGTGGCGTCATAACTGGGCAGATAACTGCTCAAAGCTCGATTTCGCCCTGTTTCGGGCCCCATAGCCGGGGGTGCTGACTGGTAATGAATTCTCTGGGCATCAGAGATAGTACGTGACTACTTGATCTAAGGTTCTGTAGAGTTTCGGGTCCATTGGAACATCCTACAACCCACAGTGGGGTCATAACTGGGCAGATAACTGCCTAAAGCTCGATTTTGCCCTCTTTTGGGCCCCATAGCCGAGGGTGCTGACTGGTTATAAATTCTCTGGGCATCATCAATGGTACATAACAACTCGATCTGAGATTCTGTGAAGTTTCGGGTCCATTCGATTATCCTACAACTCACAGTGGGGTCATAACTGGGCAGATAACTGCTCAAAGCTCGATTTCGCCCTGTTTTGGGCCCCATAGCCGAGGGTGCTGACTGGTAATGAATCCTCTGGGCATCAGAGATAGTACGTGACTCCTTGATCTAAGGATCTGTAGAGTTTCGTGTCCATTGGAACATCCTACAACTCACAGTGGCGTCATAACTGGGCAGATAACTGCTCAAAGCTCGATTTCGCCCTGTTTCGGGCTCCATAGCCGAGGGTGCTGACTGGTGATGAATTCTCTGGGCATCAGAGATAGTACGTGACTACTTGATCCAAGGTTCTGTAGAGTTTCGGGTCCATTGGAACATCCTACAACTCACAGTGGGGTCATAATTGGGCAGATAACTGCCCAAAGCTCGATTTTGCCCTCTTTTGGGCCCCATAGCCGAGGGTGCTGACTGGTAATAAATTCTCTGGGCATCAGAGATAGTACGTGATTCCTTGATCTGAGGTTCAGTAGAGTTTCGGGTCCATCGGATCATCTTAGAACCCACAGTGGCGTCATCACTTCGCGGATAACTGCCCAAAGCTCGTTTTTGCCCTCTTTTGGGCCCGATAGCCGAGGTCGCTGACTGGTGATGAATTTCCTGGGCATCAGAGATAGAACGTCACTACTTGGTCTTGGGTTCTGTTAGTGTTTCGGATACATTGGATCATCTTACAACCCACTGTGGCGTCATCACTGGGCAGATGACTGCTCAAAGCTCGATTTTTCCCTGTTTCGGGCCTCATAGCCGAGGTCGCTGACTGGTGATAAATTCTCTGGGCATCAGAGATAGTACGTGATTCCTTGATCTAAGGTTCTGTAGAGTTTCGGGTCCATCGGATCATCTTAGAACCCACAGTGGCGTCATCACTTCGCGGTTACTGCCCAAAGCTCGGTTTTGCCCCCTTTTGGGCCCCATAGCCGAGGGTGCTGACTGGTGATGAATTCTCTGGGCATCAGAGATAGTACGTGACTTCTTGATCTGAGGTTCTGCAGAGTTTCTGGTCCATCGGATCCTCTTACAACCCACAGTGCTGTCATCACTTCGGGGATAACTGCCCGGATCTCGTTTTTGCCCTCTTTTGGGCCCCATAGCCGGGGGTGCTGACTGGTAATAAATTCTCTGGGCATCATCGATGGTATATAACCACTTGATCTAAGATTCTGTGGACTCCGTCCATTGGAACATGCTACAACCCACAGTGGCGTCATAACCCGGCAGATAACTGCTCAAAGCTCGATTTTTCCCTGTTTCGGGCCTCATAGCCGAGGTTGCTGACTGATGATAAATTCTCTGGGCTCCAGGAATAGTACGTGACTACTTGATCTAAGGATCTCTCGAGTTTCGGCTCCATCGGATCATCTTACAACCCACAGTGGCGTCATCACTTCGCGGGTAACTGCCCGAAGCTCGTTTTTGCCCTCTTTTGGGCCCCGTAGCCGGAGGTGCTGTCTGGTAATAAACCCTCTGGGCATCATCGATGGTACGTAACCACTCGATCCAAGGTTCTGTAGAGATTCGGGTCCATTGGAACATGCTACAACCCACAGTGGCGTCATAACTGGGCAGATAACTGCTCAAAGCTCGATTTCGCCCTCTTTTGGTCCCCATAGCCGAGGGTGCTGACTGGTAATAAATCCTCTGGGCTCCAGAGATAGTACGTGACCATTTGATCTAAGGTTCTCTAGAGTTTCGGGTCCATTGGAACATTCTACAACTCACAGTGGGGTTATAACTAGGCAGATAACTGCTCGAAGCTCGATTTCGCCCTGTTTTGGGCCTCATAGCCGAGGGTGCTGACTCGTAATAAATCCTCCGGGCATCAGAGATAGTTCGTGACTACTTGATCTAAGGATCTGTCGAGTTTCGGGTCCATTGGATCATCTCACAACCCACAGCGGCGTCATCACTGGGCAGATGACTGCTCAAAGCTCGATTTTGCCCTCTTTTGGGCCCCATAGCCGAGGGTGCTGACTGGTAATAAATTCTCTGGGCATCATCAGTGATACTTCACCACTCCATCTAAGGTTCTGTAGAGTTTCGTGTCCACTGGAACATCCTACAACCCACATCGGCGTTATACCTGCACAGATATTTGCTCAAAGCTCGATTTCGCCCTCTTTTGGTCCCCATAGCCGAGGGTGTTGTAGGTAATAAATCCTCTGGGCATCATCAATGGTACATAACTACTTGATCTGAGGTTCTGTGGAGTTTCGGTTCCATTGGAACATCCTACAACCCACAGTGGCGTCATAACTGGGCAGATAACTGCCCAAATTCCGTTTTTGCCCTCTTTTGGGCCTCATAGCCGAGGCTGCTGACTGGTAATAAATCCTCTGGGCATCATCAATGGTGCGAATCCACTTGATCTAGGGTTTTGTCAAGTTTCGGGTCCATTGGATCATGTTACAACCCACAGTGGCGTCATCACTTCGCGGATAACTGCCCAAAGCTCGATTTTGCCCTCTTTTGGGCCCCATAGCCGAGGGTGCTGACTGGTAATAAATTCTCTGGGCATCATCAATGGTACTTTACCACTCCATCTGAGGTTCTGTAGAGTTCCGTGTCCACTGGAACATCCTACAACCCACAGTGGCGTCATACCTGCACAGATATTTGCTCAAAGCTCGATTTCACCCTCTTTTGGTCCCCATAGCCGAGGGTGCTGACTCGTAATAAATTCTCTGGGCATCAGAGATAGAACGTAACTACTTGGTCTTGGGTTCTGTTAGTGTTTCGGATCCATTGGATCATCTTACAACCCACAGTGGCGTCATCACTGGGCAGATGACTGCTCAAAGCTCGATATTTCCCTGTTTCGGGCCTCATAGCCGAGGTCGCCGACTGGTAATAAATACTCTGGGCATCAGAGATAGTACGTGATTCCTTGATCTAAGGTTCTGTAGAGTTTCGGGTCCATCGGATCATCTTAGAACCCACAGTGGCGTCATCACTTCGCGGATAACTGCCCAAAGCTCGATTTCGCCCTCTTTTGGTCCCCATAGCCGAGGGTGCTGTAGGTAATAAATCCTCTGGGCATCATCAATGGTACATAACTACTTGATCTAAGGTTCTGTGAAATTTCGGTTCCATTGAAACATCCTACAACCCACAGTGGCGTCATAACTGGGCAGATAACTGCCCAAATTCCGTTTTTGCCCTCTTTTGGGCCTCATAGCCGAGGCTGCTGACTGGTAATAAATCCTCTGGGCACCATCAATGGTACATAACCACTTGATCTAGGGTTCTGTCAGGTTTCGGGTCCATTGGATCATCTTACAACCCACAGTGGCGTCATCACTGGGCAGATGACTGCTCAAAGCTCGATTTTGCCCTCTTTTGGGCACCATAGCCGAGGACGCTGACTGGTAATAAATTCCCTCGGCATCATCAATGGAACTTCATTACTCCATCCAAGGTTCTGTAGAGTTTCGTGTCCACTGGAACATCCTACAACCCACAGTGGCGTCATACCTGCACAGATATTTGCTCAAATCTCGATTTCACCCTCTTTTGGTCCCCATAGCCGAGGGTGCTGTAGGTAATAAATCCCCTGGGCATCATCAATGGTACATAACCACTTGATCTGAGGTTCTGTAGAGATTCGGGTCCATTGGAACATGCTAAAACCCACAGTGGCGTCATAACTGGGCAGATAATTGCTCAAAGCTCGATTTTCCCCTGTTTCGGGCCTCATAGCCGAGGGTTCTGACCGGTCATAAATTCTCTGGGCATCAGAGATAGTACGTGACCATTTGATCTAAGGTTCTGTAGAGTTTCGGGTCTATTGGAACATCCTACAACTCACAGTGGCATCATAACTGGGCAGATAATTGCTCAAAGCTCGATTTTTCCCTGTTTCGGGACTCATAGCCGAGGGTTCTGACCGGTCATAAATTCCCTGGGCATCAGAGATAACACGTTGCTACTTGATCTGAGGTTCTGTCAAGTTTCGGGTCCATTCGATCATCTTACAACCCACAGTGGCGTGATCACTGGGCAGATGACTGCTCAAAGCTCGATTTCGTCCTGTTTCGGGCCCCATAGCCGAGGGTGCTGACTGGTGATGGATCCTCTGGAAATCAGAGATAGTACGTGACTTCTTGATCTGAGGTTCTGTAGAGTTTTGGGTCCATCGGATCATCTTACAACCCACAGTGGCGTCATCACTTCGCGGATAACTGCCCGAAGCTCGTTTTTGCCCTGTTTTGGGCCCCATAGCCGGAGGTGCTGTGTGGTAATAAACCCTCTGGGCATCATCGATGGTTCATAAACACTCGATCTGAGATTCTGTGAAGTTTCGGGTCCATTGGATTATCCTACAACTCACAGTGGGGCCATAACTGGGCAGATAACTGCTCAAAGCTCGATTTCGCCCTGTTTTGGGCCCCATAGCCGAGGGTGCTGACTGGTAATAAATTCTCTGGGCATCAGAGATAGTACGTGACTTCTCGATCTAAGGATCTGTAGAGTTCCGGGTCCATTGGAACATCCTACAACTCACAGTGGCGTCATAACTGGGGAGATAACTGCTCAAAGCTCGATTTCGTCCTGTTTCGGGCCCCATAGCCGAGGGTGCTGACTGGTGATGGATCCTCTGGAAATCAGAGATAGTACGTGACTTCTTGATCCAAGGTTCTGTAGAGATTCGGGTCCATTGGAACATGCTACAACCCACAGTGGCGTCATAACTGGGCAGATAACTGCTCAAAGCTCGATTTTTCCCTGTTTCGGGCCTCATAGCCGAGGGTGCTGACTGCTAATAAATTCTCTGGGCTCCAGAAATAGTACGTGACTACTTGATCTAAGGTTCTGTAGAACTTCGGGTCCATTGGAACATCCTACAACTCACAGTGGGGTCATAACTGGGCAGATAACTGCCCAAAGCTCGATTTTAACCTCTTTTGGGCCCCATAGCCGAGGGTGCTGACTGGTAATAAATTCTCTGGGCATCATCAATGGTTCATAAACACTCGATCTGAGATTCTGTGAAGTTTCGGGTCCATTGGATTATCCTACAACTCACAGTGGGGCCATAACTGGGCAGATAACTGCTCAAAGCTCGATTTCGCCCTGTTTTGGGCCCCATAGCCGAGGGTGCTGACTGGTAATAAATTCTCTGGGCATCAGAGATAGTACGTGACTTCTCGATCTAAGGATCTGTAGAGTTCCGGGTCCATTAGAACATCCTACAACTCACAGTGGCGTCATAACTGGGGAGATAACTGCTCAAAGCTCGATTTCGTCCTGTTTCGGGCCCCATAGCCGAGGGTGCTGACTGGTGATGGATCCTCTGGAAATCAGAGATAGTACGTGACTTCTTGATCCAAGGTTCTCTAGAGTTTCGGGTCCATCGGATCATCTTACAAGCCACAGTGTCGTCATCACTTCGCGGATAACTGCCCGAAGCTCGTTTTTGCCCTGTTTTGGGCCCCATAGCCGGAGGTGCTGTCTGGTAATAAATTCTCTGGGCATCATCAATGGTACTTTACCACTCCATCTGAGGTTCTGTAGAGTTCCGTGTCCACTGGAACATCCTACAACCCACAGTGGCGTCATACCTGCACAGATATTTGCTCAAAGCTCGATTTCACCCTCTTTTGGTCCCCATAGCCGAGGGTGCTGACTCGTAATAAATTCTCTGGGCATCAGAGATAGAACGTAACTACTTGGTCTTGGGTTCTGTTAGTGTTTCGGATCCATTGGATCATCTTACAACCCACAGTGGCGTCATCACTGGGCAGATGACTGCTCAAAGCTCGATTTTTCCCTGTTTCGGGCCTCATAGCCGAGGTCGCCGACTGGTAATAAATACTCTGGGCATCAGAGATAGTACGTGATTCCTTGATCTAAGGTTCTGTAGAGTTTCGGGTCCATCGGATCATCTTAGAACCCACAGTGGCGTCATCACTTCGCGGATAACTGCCCAAAGCTCGATTTCGCCCTCTTTTGGTCCCCATAGCCGAGGGTGCTGTAGGTAATAAATCCTCTGGGCATCATCAATGGTACATAACTACTTGATCTAAGGTTCTGTGAAATTTCGGTTCCATTGAAACATCCTACAACCCACAGTGGCGTCATAACTGGGCAGATAACTGCCCAAATTCCGTTTTTGCCCTCTTTTGAGCCTCATAGCCGAGGCTGCTGACTGGTAATAAATCCTCTGGGCACCATCAATGGTACATAACCACTTGATCTAGAGTTCTGTCAGGTTTCGGGTCCATTGGATCATCTTACAACCCACAGTGGCGTCATCACTGGGCAGATGACTGCTCAAAGCTCGATTTTGCCCTCTTTTGGGCACCATAGCCGAGGACGCTGACTGGTAATAAATTCCCTCGGCATCATCAATGGAACTTCATTACTCCATCCAAGGTTCTGTAGAGTTTCGTGTCCACTGGAACATCCTACAACCCACAGTGGCGTCATACCTGCACAGATATTTGCTCAAATCTCGATTTCACCCTCTTTTGGTCCCCATAGCCGAGGGTGCTGTAGGTAATAAATCCCCTGGGCATCATCAATGGTACATAACCACTTGATCTGAGGTTCTGTAGAGATTCGGGTCCATTGGAACATGCTAAAACCCACAGTGGCGTCATAACTGGGCAGATAATTGCTCAAAGCTCGATTTTCCCCTGTTTCGGGCCTCATAGCCGAGGGTTCTGACCGGTCATGAATTCTCTGGGCATCAGAGATAGTACGTGACCATTTGATCTAAGGTTCTGTAGAGTTTCGGGTCTATTGGAACATCCTACAACTCACAGTGGCATCATAACTGGGCAGATAATTGCTCAAAGCTCGATTTTTCCCTGTTTCGGGACTCATAGCCGAGGGTTCTGACCGGTCATAAATTCCCTGGGCATCAGAGATAACACGTTGCTACTTGATCTGAGGTTCTGTCAAGTTTCGGGTCCATTCGATCATCTTACAACCCACAGTGGCGTGATCACTGGGCAGATGACTGCTCAAAGCTCGATTTCGTCCTGTTTCGGGCCCCATAGCCGAGGGTGCTGACTGGTGATGGATCCTCTGGAAATCAGAGATAGTACGTGACTTCTTGATCTGAGGTTCTGTAGAGTTTTGGGTCCATCGGATTATCTTACAACCCACAGTGGCGTCATCACTTCGCGGATAACTGCCCGAAGCTCGTTTTTGCCCTGTTTTGGGCCCCATAGCCGGAGGTGCTGTGTGGTAATAAACCCTCTGGGCATCATCGATGGTACGCTATCACTTGATCCAAGGTTCTGTAGAGATTCGGGTCCATTGGAACATGCTACAACCCACAGTGGCGTCATAACTGGGCAGATAACTGCTCAAAGCTCGATTTTTCCCTGTTTCGGGCCTCATAGCCGAGGGTGCTGACTGCTAATAAATTCTCTGGGCTCCAGAAATAGTACGTGACTACTTGATCTAAGGTTCTGTAGAACTTCGGGTCCATTGGAACATCCTACAACTCACAGTGGGGTCATAACTGGGCAGATAACTGCCCAAAGCTCGATTTTAACCTCTTTTGGGCCCCATAGCCGAGGGTGCTGACTGGTAATAAATTCTCTGGGCATCATCAATGGTTCATAAACATTCGATCTGAGATTCTGTGAAGTTTCGGGTCCATTGGATTATCCTACAACTCACAGTGGGGCCATAACTGGGCAGATAACTGCTCAAAGCTCGATTTCGCCCTGTTTTGGGCCCCATAGCCGAGGGTGCTGACTGGTAATAAATTCTCTGGGCATCAGAGATAGGACGTGACTTCTCGATCTAAGGATCTGTAGAGTTCCGGGTCCATTGGAACATCCTACAACTCACAGTGGCGTCATAACTGGGCAGATAACTGCTCAAAGCTCGATTTCGTCCTGTTTCGGGCCCCATAGCCGAGGGTGCTGACTGGTGATGGATCCTCTGGAAATCAGAGATAGTACGTGACTTCTTGATCCAAGGTTCTCTAGAGTTTCGGGTCCATCGGATCATCTTACAAGCCACAGTGGCGTCATCACTTCGCGGATAACTGCCCGAAGCTCGTTTTTGCCCTGTTTTGGGCCCCATAGCCGGAGGTGCTGTCTGGTAATAAACCCTCTGGGCATCATCGATGGTACGTAATCACTTGATCCAAGGTTCTGTAGAGATTCGGGTCCATTGGAACATGCTACAACTCACAGTGGGGTCATAACTAGTCAGATAACTGCTCAAAGCTCGATTTCGCCCTGTTTTGGGCCTCATAGCCGAGGTTGCTGACTGGTAATGAATTCTCAGGGCATCATCAATGGTATATAACCATTCGATCTAAGATTCTGTGAAGTTTCGGGTCCATTGGATTATCCTACAACTCACAGTGGGGTCATAACTGGGCAGATAACTGCTCAAAGCTCGATTTTTCCCTGTTTCGGGCCTCATAGCCGAGGGTGCTGACTGATGATAAATTCTCTGGGCTCCAGGAATAGTACGTGACTACTCAATCTAAGGTTCTGTAGAACTTCGGGTCCATTGGAACATCCTACAACTCACAGTGGGGTCATAACTAGGCAGATAACTGCTCGAAGCTCGATTTCGCCCTGTTTTGGGCCTCATAGCCGAGGTTGCTGACTGGTAATAAATTCTCTGGGCATCATCAATGGTACATAACCACTAGATCTAGGTTTCTGTCAAGTTTCGGGTCCATTGGATCATCTTACAACCCACAGTGGCGTCATCACTGGGCAGATAACTGCTCGAAGCTCGATTTCGCCCTGTTTTGGGCCTCATAGCCGAGGTTGCTGACTGGTAAAAAATTCTCTGGGCATCATCAATGGTACATAACCACTAGATCTAGGGTTCTGTCAAGTTTCGGGTCCATTGGATCATCTTACAACCCACAGTGGCGTCATACCTGCACAGATATTTGCTCAAAGCACGATTTCGCCCTCTTTTGGTCCCCATAGCCGAGGGTGCTGACTGGTAATAAATTCTCTGGGCTCCAGACATAGTACGTGACCATTTGATTTGAGGTTCTCTAGAGTTTCGGGTCCATTGGAACATTCTACAACTCACAGTGGGGTTATAACTAGGCAGATAACTGCTCGAAGCTCGATTTTGCCCTGTTTTGGGCCTCATAGCCGAGGGTGCTGACTCGTAATAAATTCTCTGGGTATCAGAGATAGTACGTGAATACTTGATCTAAGGATCTGTCGAGTTTCGGGTCCATCGGATCATCTTACAACCCACAGTGGCGTCATCACTTCGCGGATAACTGCCCGAAGCTCGTTTTTGCCCTCTTTTGGGCCCCATAGCCGGAGCAGCTGTCTAGTGATAAACCCTCTGGGCATCATCGATGGTACGTAACCACTTGATCCAAGGTTCTGTAGAGATTCGGGTCCATTGGAACATGCTACAACCCACACTGGCGTCATAACTGGGCAGATGACTGCTCAAAGCTCGATTTTTCCCTGTTTCGGGCCTCATAGCCGAGGGTGCTGACTGGTAATATATTCTCTGTGCTCCAGAAATAGTACGTGGCTACTTAATCTAATGTTCTGTAGAACTTCGGGTCCATTGGAACATCCTACAACTCACAGTGGGGTCATAACTAGGCGGATAACTGCTCGAAGCTCGATTTCGCCCTGTTTTGGGCCTCATAGCCGAGGTTGCTGACTGGTAATAAATTCTCTGGGCATCATCGATGGTATATAACCACTCGATCTAAGATTCTGTGAAGTTTCGGGTCCATTGGATTATCCTACAACTCACAGTGGGGTCATAACTGGGCAGATAACTGCTCAAAGCTCGATTTCGCCCTGTTTCGGGCCCGATAGCCGAGGGTGCTGACTGGCGATGAATTCTCTGGGCATTAGAGATAGTACGTGATTCCTTGATCTAAGGTTCTGTAGAGTTTCGGGTCCATCGGATCATCCTACAACTCACAGTGGCGTCATAACTGGGCAGATTACTGCCCAAATTTCGTTTTTGCCCTAGTTCGGGCCTCATAGCCGAGGGTGCTGACTGGTCATAAATTCTCTGGGCATCAGAGATAGAACGTAACTACTCGGTCTTGGGTTCTGTTAGTGTTTCGGGTCCATTGGATCATCTTACAACCCACAGTCGCGTCATCACTGGGCAGATGACTGCTCAAAGCTCGATTTTTCCCTGTTTCGGGCCTCATAGCCGAGGTCGCTGACTGGTAATAAATTCTCTGGGCATCAGAGATAGTACGTGACTTCTTGATCTGAGGTTCTGTAGAGTTTTGGGTCCATTGGAACATCCTACAACTCACAGTGGCGTCATAACTGGGCAGATAACTGCTCAAAGCTCGATTTCGCCCTGTTTCGGGCCCCATAGCCGAGGGTGCTGACTGGTAATGAATTCTCTGGGCATCAGAGATAGTACGTGACTACTTAATCTAAGGTTCTGTAGAGTTTTGGGTCCATCGGATCATCTTATAACCCACAGTGGCGTCATCTTTTCGCGGATAACTGCCCGAAGCTCGTTTTTGCCCTCTTTTGGGCCCCATAGCCGGAGGTGCTGTCTGGTAATAAACCCTCTGGGCATCAGCGATGGTACGTCACCACTCAATCCAAGGTTCTGTAGAGATTCGGGTCCATTGGAACATGCTACAACCCACAGTGGCGTCATAACTGGGCAGATAATTGCTCAAAGCTCGATTTTTCCCTGTTTCGGGCCTCATAGCCGAGGGTGCTGACTGGTAATGAATTCTCTGGGCTCCAGAAAAAGTACGTGACTACTTAATCTAAGGTTCTGTAGAGTTTTGGGTCCATCGGATCATCTTACAACCCACAGTGGCGTCATCACTTCGCGGATAACTGCCCGAAGCTCGTTTTTGCCCTCTTTTGGGCCCCATAGCCGGAGGTGCTGTCTGGTAATAAACCCTCTGGGCATCATCGATGGTACGTAACCACTTGGTCCAAGGTTCTGTAGAGTTTTGGGTCCATTGGAACATCCTACAACTCACAGTGGCGTCATAACTGGGCAGATAACTGCTCAAAGCTCGATTTCGCCCTGTTTCGGGCCCCATAGCCGGGGGTGCTGACTGGTAATGAATTCTCTGGGCATCAGAGATAGTACGTGACTACTTGATCTAAGGTTCTGTAGAGTTTCGGGTCCATTGGAACATCCTACAACTCACAGTGGGGTCATAACTGGGCAGATAACTGCCTAAAGCTCGATTTTGCCCTCTTTTGGGCCCCATAGCCGAGGGTGCTGACTGGTAATAAATTCTCTGGGCATCATCAATGGTACATAACAACTCGATCTGAGATTCTGTGAAGTTTCGGGTCCATTGGATTATCCTACAACTCACAGTGGGGTCATAACTGGGCAGATAACTGCTCAAAGCTCGATTTCGCCCTGTTTTGGGCCCCATAGCCGAGGGTGCTGACTGGTAATAAATTCTCTGGGCATCAGAGATAGTACGTGACTTCTCGATCTAAGGATCTGTAGAGTTCCGGGTCCATTGGAACATCCTACAACTCACAGTGGCGTCATAACTGGGCAGATAACTGCTCAAAGCTCGATTTCGTCCTGTTTCGGGCCCCATAGCCGAGGGTGCTGACTGGTGATGGATCCTCTGGAAATCAGAGATAGTACGTGACTTCTTGATCCAAGGTTCTCTAGAGTTTCGGGTCCATCGGATCATCTTACAAGCCACAGTGGCGTCATCACTTCGCGGATAACTGCCCGAAGCTCGTTTTTGCCCTGTTTTGGGCCCCATAGCCGGAGGTGCTGTCTGGTAATAAACCCTCTGGGCATCATCGATGGTACGTAATCACTTGATTCAAGGTTCTGTAGAGATTCGGGTCCATTGGAACATGCTACAACTCACAGTGGGGTCATAACTAGTCAGATAACTGCTCAAAGCTCGATTTCGCCCTGTTTTGGGCCTCATAGCCGAGGTTGCTGACTGGTAATGAATTCTCAGGGCATCATCAATGGTATATAACCATTTGATCTAAGATTCTGTGAAGTTTCGGGTCCATTGGATTATCCTACAACTCACAGTGGGGTCATAACTGGGCAGATAACTGCTCAAAGCTCGATTTTTCCCTGTTTCGGGCCTCATAGCCGAGGGTGCTGACTGATGATGAATTCTTTGGGCTCCAGGAATAGTACGTGACTACTCAATCTAAGGTTCTGTAGAACTTCGGGTCCATTGGAACATCCTACAACTCACAGTGGGGTCATAACTAGGCAGATAACTGCTCGAAGCTCGATTTCGCCCTGTTTTGGGCCTCATAGCCGAGGTTGCTGACTGGTAATAAATTCTCTGGGCATCATCAATGGTACATAACCACTAGATCTAGGGTTCTGTCGAGTTTCGGGTCCATTGGATCATCTTACAACCCACAGTGGCGTCATCACTGGGCAGATGACTGCTCAAAGCTCGATTTTGCCCTCTTTTGGGCCCCATAGCCGAGGGTGCTGACTGGTAATAAATTCTGTGGGCGACATCAATGGTACTTCACCACTTCTTCTAAGGTTCTGTAGAGTTCCGTGTCCACTGGAACATCCTACAACCCACAGTGGCGTCATACCTGCACAGATATTTGCTCAAAGCACGATTTCGCCCTCTTTTGGTCCCCATAGCCGAGGGTGCTGACTGGTAATAAATTCTCTGGGCTCCAGACATAGTACGTGACCATTTGATTTGAGGTTCTCTAGAGTTTCGGGTCCATTGGAACATCCTACAACTCACAGTGGGGTCATAATTGGGCAGATAACTGCCCAAAGCTCGATTTTGCCCTCTTTTGGGCCCCATAGCCGAGGGTGCTGACTGGTAATAAATTCTCTGGGCATCAGAGATAGTACGTGATTCCTTGATCTAAGGTTCAGTAGAGTTTCGGGTCCATTGGAACATCCTACAACTCACAGTGGGGTCATAATTGGGCAGATAACTGCCCAAAGCTCGATTTTGCCCTCTTTTGGGCCCCATAGCCGAGGGTGCTGACTGGTAATAAATTCTCTGGGCATCAGAGATAGTACGTGATTCCTTGATCTAAGGTTCAGTAGAGTTTCGGGTCCATCGGATCATCTTAGAACCCACAGTGGCGTCATCACTTCGCGGATAACTGCCCAAAGCTCGTTTTTGCCCTCTTTTGGGCCCGATAGCCGAGGGTGCTGACTGGTGATGAATTTCCTGGGCATCAGAGATAGAACGTCACTACTTGGTCTTGGGTTCTGTTAGTGTTTCGGATACATTGGATCATCTTACAACCCACAGTGGCGTCATCACTGGGCAGATGACTGCTCAGAGCTCGATTTTTCCCTGTTTCGGGCCTCATAGCCGAGGTCGCTGACTGGTGATAAATTCTCTGGGCATCAGAGATAGTACGTGATTCCTTGATCTAAGGTTCTGTAGAGTTTCGGGTCCATCGGATCATCTTAGAACCCACAGTGGCGTCATCACCTCGCGGTTACTGCCCAAAGCTCGGTTTTGCCCTCTTTTGGGCCCCATAGCCGAGGGTGCTGACTGGTGACGATTTCTCTGGGCATCAGAGATAGTACGTGACTTCTTGATCTGAGGTTCTGCAGAGTTTCTGGTCCATCGGATCCTCTTACAACCCACAGTGCTGTCATCACTTCGGGGATAACTGCCCGGATCTCGTTTTTGCCCTCTTTTGGGCCCCATAGCCGGGGGTGCTGACTGGTAATAAATTCTCTGGGCATCATCGATGGTATATAACCACTTGATCTAAGATTCTGTGGACTCCGTCCATTGGAACATGCTACAACCCACAGTGGCGTCATAACCCGGCAGATAACTGCTCAAAGCTCGATTTTTCCCTGTTTCGGGCCTCATAGCCGAGGGTGCTGACTGATAATAAATTCTCTGGGCTCCAGGAATAGTACGTGTCTACTTGATCTAAGGATCTGTCGAGTTTCGGCTCCATCGGATCATCTTACAACCCACAGTGGCGTCATCACTTCGCGGGTAACTGCCCGAAGCTCGTTTTTGCCCTCTCTTGGGCCCCATAGCCGGAGGTGCTGTCTGGTAATAAACCCTCTGGGCATCATCGATGGTACGTTACCACTTGATCCAAGGTTCTGTAGAGATTCGGGTCCATTGGAACATGCTACAACCCACAGTGGCGTCATAACTGGGCAGATAACTGCTCAAAGCTCGATTTCGCCCTCTTTTGGTCCCCATAGCCGAGGGTGCTGACTGGTAATAAATTCTCTGGGCTCCAGAGATAGTACGTGACCATTTGATCTAAGGTTCTCTAGAGTTTCGGGTCCATTGGAACATTCTACAACTCACAGTGGGGTTATAACTAGGCAGATAACTGCTCGAAGCTCGATTTCGCCCTGTTTTGGGCCTCATAGCCGAGGGTGCTGACTCGTAATAAATTCTCCGGGCATCAGAGATAGTTCGTGACTACTTGATCTAAGGATCTGTCGAGTTTCGGGTCCATTGGATCATCTCACAACCCACAGCGGCGTCATCACTGGGCAGATGACTGCTCAAAGCTCGATTTTGCCCTCTTTTGGGCCCCATAGCCGAGGGTGCTGACTGGTAATAAATTCTCTGGGCATCATCAATGATACTTCACCACTCCATCTAAGGTTCTGTAGAGTTTCGTGTCCACTGGAACATCCTACAACCCACATCGGCGTTATACCTGCACAGATATTTGCTCAAAGCTCGATTTCGCCCTCTTTTGGTCCCCATAGCCGAGGGTGTTGTAGGTAATAAATCCTCTGGGCATCATCAATGGTACATAACTACTTGATCTGAGGTTCTGTGGAGTTTCGGTTCCATTGGAACATCCTACAACCCACAGTGGCGTCATAACTGGGCAGATAACTGCCCAAATTCCGTTTTTGCCCTCTTTTGGGCCTCATAGCCGAGACTGCTGACTGGTAATAAATCCTCTGGGCATCATCAATGGTGCGAATCGACTTGATCTAGGGTTTTGTCAAGTTTCGGGTCCATTGGATCATGTTACAACCCACAGTGGCGTCATCACTTCGCGGATAACTGCCCAAAGCTCGATTTTGCCCTCTTTTGGGCCCCATAGCCGAGGGTGCTGACTGGTAATAAATTCTCTGGGCATCATCAATGGTACTTTACCACTCCATCTGAGGTTCTGCAGAGTTCCGTGTCCACTGGAACATCCTACAACCCACAGTGGCGTCATACCTGCACAGATATTTGCTCAAAGCTCGATTTCACCCTCTTTAGGTCCCCATAGCCGAGGGTGCTGACTCGTAATAAATTCTCTGGGCATCAGAGATAGAACGTAACTACTTGGTCTTGGGTTCTGTTAGTGTTTCGGATCCATTGGATCATCTTACAACCCACAGTGGCGTCATCACTGGGCAGATGACTGCTCAAAGCTCGATTTTTCCCTGTTTCGGGCCTCATAGCCGAGGTCGCTGACTGGTAATAAATACTCTGGGCATCAGAGATAGTACGTGATTCCTTGATCTAAGGTACTGTAGAGTTTCGGGTCCATCGGATCATCTTAGAACCCACAGTGGCGTCATCACTTCGCGGATAACTGCCCAAAGCTCGATTTCGCCCTCTTTTGGTCCCCATAGCCGAGGGTGCTGTAGGTAATAAATCCTCTGGGCATCATCAATGGTACATAACTACTTGATCTAAGGTTCTGTGAAATTTCGGTTCCATTGAAACATCCTACAACCCACAGTGGCGTCATAACTGGGCAGATAACTGCCCAAATTCCGTTTTTGCCCTCTTTTGGGCCTCATAGCCGAGGCTGCTGACTGGTAATAAATCCTCTGGGCACCATCAATGGTACATAACCACTTGATCTAGGGTTCTGTCAGGTTTCGGGTCCATTGGATCATCTTACAACCCACAGTGGCGTCATCACTGGGCAGATGACTGCTCAAAGCTCGATTTTGCCCTCTTTTGGGCACCATAGCCGAGGACGCTGACTGGTAATAAATTCCCTGGGCATCATCAATGGAACTTCATTACTCCATCCAAGGTTCTGTAGAGTTTCGTGTCCACTGGAACATCCTACAACCCACAGTGGCGTCATACCTGCACAGATATTTGCTCAAATCTCGATTTCACCCTCTTTTGGTCCCCATAGCCGAGGGTGCTGTAGGTAATAAATCCCCTGGGCATCATCAATGGTACATAACCACTTGATCTGAGGTTCTGTAGAGATTCGGGTCCATTGGAACATGCTAAAACCCACAGTGGCGTCATAACTGGGCAGATAATTGCTCAAAGCTCGATTTTTCCCTGTTTCGGGCCTCATAGCCGAGGGTTCTGACCGGTCATGAATTCCCTGGGCATCAGAGATAACACGTAGCTACTTGATCTGAGGTTCTGTAGAGATTCGGGTCCATTGGAACATGCTAAAACCCACAGTGGCGTCATACCTGGGCAGATAACTGCTCAAAGCTGGATTTTCCCTGTTTCGGGCCTCATAGCCGAGGGTGTTGACTGGTAATGAATTCTCTGGGCTCCAGAGATAGTACGTGACAATTTCATCTAAGGTTCTGTAGAGTTTCGGGTCCATTGGAACATCCTACAACTCACAGTGGCGTCATAACTGGGCATTAATTGCTCAAAGCTCGATTTTTCCTTGTTTCGGGCCTCATAGACGAGGGTTCTGACTGGTCATAAATTCTCTGGGCATCAGAGCTAGTACGTAGCTACTTGATCTAAGGTTCTGTCAAGTTTCGGTCCCATTCGATCATCTTACAACCCACAGTGGCGTCATCACTGGGCAGATGACTGCCCAAATATCGTTTTTGCCCTCTTTTGGGCCTCATAGCCGAGGCTGCTGACTGGAAATAAATTCTCTGGGCACCATCAATGGTACATGATCACATAATTTAGGGTTCTGTCAAGTTTCGGGTCCATTGGATCATCTTACAACCCACAGTGGCGTCATCACTGGGCAGATGACTGCTCAAAGCTCGATTTTTCCCTGTTTCGGGCCTCATAGCCGAGGGTGCTGACTCGTAATAAATTCTCTGGGCATCAGAGACAGTACGTGACTACTTGATCTGAGGTTCTGTAGAGTTTCGGGTCCATTGGAAAATCCTACAACTCACAGTGGGATCATAACTGGGCAGATAACTGCCCAAAGCTCGATTTTGCCCTCTTTTGGGCCCCATAGCCGAGGGTGCTGACTGGTGATAAATTCTCTGGGCATCATCAATGGTACATGAACACTCAATCTGAGATTCTGTGAAGTTTCGGGTCCATTGGATTATCCTACAAGTCACAGTGGGGTCATTACTGGGCAGATAACTGCTCAAAGCTCGATTTCGCCCTGTTTTGGGCCCCATAGCCGAGGGTGCTGACTGGTAATAAATTCTCTGGGCATCAGAGATAGTACGTGACTTCTCGATCTAATGTTCTGTAGAGCTTCGGGTCCATTGGAACATCCTACAACTCACAGTGGCGTCATGACTGGGCAGATATTTGCTCAAAGCTCGATTTCGCCCTGTTTCGGGCCCCATAGCCGAGGGTGCTGACTGGTGATGAATTCTGTGGGCATCCGAGATAGTACGTGATTCCTTGATCTAAGGTTCTGTAGAGTTTCGGGTCCATTGGATCATCTTACAACCCACAGTGCTGTCATCACTTCGGGGATAACTGCCCAAAGCTCGTTTTTCCCCTCTTTGGGCCCCAAAGCCGGGGTCTCTGACTGGTAATGAATCCTTTGGGCATCATCGATGGTATATAACCACTTGATCTAAGATTCTGTGGACTTTCGGGTCCATTGGAACATGCTACAACCCACAGTGGCGTCATAACTGGGCAGATAACTGCTAAAAGCTCGATTTTTCCCTGTTTCGGGCCTCATAGCCGAGGTCGCTGACTGGTAATAAATTCTCTGGGCTCCAGAAATGGTACGTGACTACTTGATCTGAGGTTCTGTAGAACTTCGGGTCCATTGGATCATCTTACAACCCACAGTGGCGTCATCACTTCGCGGATAACTGCCCAAAGCTCGTTTTTGCCCCCTTTTGGGCCCCAAAGCCGGGGGTGCTGTCTGTTAAAAAAACCCTATGGGCATAATCAATGGTACGTCACCACTTGATACAAGGTTCTGTAGAGATTCCGGTCCATTGGAACATGCTACAACCCACAGTGGCGTCGTATCTGGGCAGATAACTGCTCAATGCTCGATTTTTCCCTGTTTCGGGCCTCATAGCCGAGGGTGCTGACTGGTAATAAATACTCTGGGCTCCAGAAATAGTACGTGACTACTTGATCTGAGGTTCTGTAGAACTTCGGGTCCATTGGAACATACTAATACTCACAGTGGCGTCATCACTGGGCAGATAACTGCTCAAAGCTCGATTTCGCCCTGTTTCGGGCCTCATAGCCGAGGTCGCTGACTGGTGATGAATTCTCTGGGCATCAGAAATAGTCCGTGACTTCTTGATCTAAGGTTCTGTAGAGTTTCGGGTCCATTGGATCATCTTACAACCCACAGTGCTGTCATCACTTCGGGGATAACTGCCCAAAGCTCGTTTTTGCCCTCTTTTGGGCCCCAAAGCCGGGGGTGCTGACTGGTAATGAATCCTTTGGGCATCATCGATGGTATATAACCACTTGATCTAAGATTCTGTGGACTTTCGGGTCCATTGGAACATGCTACAACCCACAGTGGCGTCATAACTGGGCAGATAACTGCTAAAAGCTCGATTTTTCCCTGTTTCGGGCCTCATAGCCGAGGGTTCTGACTGGTCATAAATTCTCTGGGCTCCAGGAATAGTACGTGAATACTTGATCTACGGTTCTGTAGAGTTTCGGGTCCATTCGAACATCCTACAACTCACAGTGGGGTTATAACTAGGCAGATAACTGCTCGAAGCTCGATTTCGCCCTGTTTTGGGCCTCATAGCCGAGGGTGCTGACTCGTAATAAATTCTCTGGGCATCAGAGATAGTACGTGACTACCTGATCTGAGGTTCTTTAGAGTTTCGGGTCCATTGGAACATCCTAAAACTCACAGTGGGGTCATTACTGGGCAGATAACTGCCCAAAGCTCGATTTTGCCCTCTTTTGGGCCCCATAGCCGAGGGTGCTGACTGGTAATAAATTCTCTGGGCATCATCAATGGTACATAAACACTCAATCTAAGATTCTGTGGAGTTTCGGGTCCATTGGATTATACTACAACTCACAGTGGGGTCATTACTGGCCAGATAACTGCTCAAAGCTCGATTTCGCCCTGTTTTGGGCACCATAGCCGAGGGTGCTGACTGGTAGGAAATTCTCTGGGCATCAGAGATAATACGTGACTTCTCGGTCTAATGTTCTGTCAAGTTTCGGGTCCATTGGACCATCTTACAACCCACAGTGGCGTCATCACTGGGAGGATGACTGCTCAAAGCTCGATTTTGCCCTCTTTTGGGCCCCATAGCCGAGGGTGCTGACTGGTAATGAATCCTTTGGGCATCATCAATGGTACTCCACCACTCCATCTAAGGTTCTGTAGAGTTTCGTGTCCACTGGAACATCCTCCAACCCACAGCGGCGTCAACCTGCACAGATATTTGCTCAGAGCTCGATTTCGCCCTCTTTTGGTCCCCATAGCGGAGGGTGCTGTTTGTAATAAACCCTCTGGGCATCATCAATGGTACATAACTACTTGATCTAAGGTTCTGGTAATTTTCGGTTCCATTGGAACATCCTACAACCCACAGTGGCGTCATAACTGGGCATATAACTGCCCAAATTCCGTTTTTGCCCTCTTTTGGGCCTCATAGCCGAGGCTGCTGACTAGTAATAAATCCTCTGGCCATCATCAATGGTACATAACCACTTGATCTAAAGTTCTGTCAAGTTTCGGGTCCATTGGATGATCTTACAACCCACAGTGGCGTCATCACTGGGCAGATGACTGCTCAAAGCTCGATTTTGCCCTCTTTTGGGCCCCATAGCCGAGGGTGCTGACCGGTAATGAATTCTCTGGGCATCATCAATGGTACTTCACCACTCCATCTAAGGTTCTGTAGAGTTTCGTGTCCACTGGAACATCCTACAACCCACAGTGGCGTCATACTTGCACAGATATTTGCTCAAAGCTCGATTTCACCCTCTTCTGGTCCCCATAGCCGAGGGTGCTGACTCGTGATAAATTCTCTGGGCATCAAAGATAGTACGTGACTACTTGATCTAAGGTTCCGTTGAGTTTCGGGTCCATTGGATCATCTTACAACCCACAGTGGCGTCATCACTGGGCAGATGACTGCTCAAAGCTCGATTCTGCCCTCTTTTGGGCCCCATAGCCGAGGGTGCTGACTGGTTATAAATTCTATGGGCATCATCAGTGGTACATAACCACTTGATCTAGGGTTCTGTCAAGTTTCGGGTCCATTGGATCATCTTACAACCCACAGTGACGTCATCACTGGGCAGATGTTTGCTCAAAGGTCGATTACACCCTCTTTTGGTCCCCATAGCCGAGGCTGCTGTAGGTAATAAATCCTCTGGGCATCATCGATGGTACATAAGCACTTGATCTGAGATTCTGTAGAGATTCGGGTCCATTGGAACATGCTAAAACCCACAGTGGCGTCATACCTGGGCAGATAACTGCTCAAAGCTCGATTTTCCCCTGTTATGGGGCCTCATAGCCGAGGGTGCTGACTGGTAATAAATTCTCCGGGCTCCAGAGATAGTACTTGACCATTTGATCTGAGGTTCTCTAGAGTTTCGGGTCCATTGGAACATGCTACAACTCACAGTGGCGTCATAACTGGGCAGATAATTGCTCAAAGCTCGATTTTTTCCTGTTTCGGGCCTCATAGCCGAGGGTTCTGAGTGGTCATAAATTCTCTGGGCATCAGAGATAGTACGTGACTTTTTGGTCTAGGATTCTTTAGTGTTTTGGGTCCATCGGATCATCTTACAACCCACATTGGCGTCATCACTGCGCGGATAACTGCCTAAAGCTCGTTCTTGCCCTCTTTTGGTCCCCATAGCCGAGGGTGCTGACGGGTAATAAATTCTCTGGGCACCATGAATGGTACTTCACCACTCCATCTAAGATTCTGTGGACTTTCAGTTCCATTGGAACATCCTACAACCCACAGTGGCGTCATAACTGGGCAGATAACTGCTCAAAGCTCGATTTTTCCCTGTTTCGGGCCTCATAGCCGAGGGTGCTGACTGGTAATAAATTCTCTGGGCATCAGAGATAAAACGTAACTACTTGATCTAAGGTTCAGTCAATTTTTGGGTCCATTGGATCATTTTACAACCCACAGTGGCGTCATTACTGGGCAGATGACTGCTCAGTGCTCGATTTTGCCCTCTTTTGGGCCCCATAGCCGAGGGTGCTGACTGGTAATAAATCCTCTGGGCATCATCAATGGTACGTTACCACTTTATCCAAGGTTCTGTAGAGATTCGGGTCAATTGGAACATGCTACAGCCCACAGTGGCGTCATAGCTGGGCAGATAACTGCTCAAAGCTCGATTTTTCCCTGATTCGGGCCTCATAGCCGAGGGTGCTGACTGGTCATAAATTCTCTGGGCTCCAGAGATAGTAGGTGACCATTTGATCTGAGGTTCTCTAGAGTTTCGGGTCCATTGGAACATTCTACAACTCACAGTGGCGTCATAACTGGGCAGATAATTGCTCAAAGCTCGATTTTTCCCTGTTTCGGGCCTCATAGCCGAGGGTTCTGACTGGTCATGAATTCTCTGGGCATCAAAGATAGTACGTGACTACTTGATCTAAGGTTCTGTAGAGTTTCGGGTCCATTTAAACTTCCTACAACTCACAGTGGCGTCATAACTGGGCAGATAATTGCTCAAAGCTCGATTTTTCGCTGTTTCTGGCCTCATGGCCGAGGGTGCTGACTGGTCATGAATTCTCTGGATATCAGAGATAGAACGTGACTTTTTGGTCTAGGATTCTGTAGTGTTTTGTGTCCATCGGATCATCTTACAACCCACAGTGGCGTCATCACTGCGCGGATAACTGCCTAGAGCTCGTTCTTGCCCTCTTTTGTGCCCCATAGCCGAGGGTGCTGACTGGTGATAAATCCTCTGGGCATCATCAATGGTACGTTACCACTTTATCCAAGGTTCTGTAGAGATTCGGGTCCATTGGAACATGCTACAGCCCACAGTGGCGTCATAACAGGGCAGATAACTGCTCAAAGCTCGATTTTTCCCTGATTCGGGCCTCATAGCCGAGGTTGCTGACTGGTAATAAATTCTCTGGGCATCACCAATGGTACATAATCACTTGATCTAAGATTCTGTGGAGTTTCAGTTCCATTGGAACATCCTACAACTCACAGTGGCGTCATAACTGGGCAGATAACTGCCCAAATTTCGTTTTTGCCCTCTTTTGGGCCTCATAGCCGAGACTGCTGACTGGATATAAATTCTCTGGGCATCATCAATGGTACAAAACCACTTGATTTAGGGTTCTGTCAAGTTTCGGGTCCATTGGATCATCTTACAACCCACAGTGGCGTCATCACTGGGCAGAGGGCATCATCAATGGTACTTCACCACTTCATCTAAGGTTCTGTAGAGTTTCGGGTCCACTGGAACATCCTACAACCCACAGTGGCGTCATACCTGCACAGATATTTGCTCAAAGCTCGATTTCGCCTTCTTCTGGTCCCCATAGCCGAGGGTGCTGACAGGTAATAAATTCTCTGGGCATCATCAATGGTACTTCACCACTCCATCTGAGGTTCTGTAGAGTTTCGTGTCCACTGGAACATCCTACAACCCACAGTGGCGTCATACCTGCACAGATCTTTGCTCAAAGCTCGATTTCGCCCTCTTTTTGTCCCCATACCGAGGGTGCTGACAGGTAATAAATCCTCTGGGCATCATCAATGGTACTTCACCACTCCATCTAAGGTTCTGTAGAGTTTCAGTTCCACTGGAACATCCTACAACCCACAGTGGCGTCATAACTGGGGTGATGACTGCTCAGTGCTCGATTTTGCCCTCTTTTGGGCCCCATAGCCGAAGGTGCTGACTGAAAATAAATTCTCTGGGCATCATCAATGGTACATAACCACTTGATTTAGGGTTCTGTAAGGTTTTGGGTCCATTGGATCATTTTACAACCCACAGTCGCGTCATCACTGGGCAGATGACTGCTCAGTGCTCGATTTTGCCCGCTTTTGGGCCCCATAGCCGAGGGTGCTCACAGGTAATGAATTCTCTGGGCATCATCAATGGTACATAACTACTTGATCTGAGGTTTTGTAGAGATTCGGGTCCATTGGAACATGCTACAACCCACAGTGGCGTCATAACTGGGCAGATAACTGCTCAAAGCTCGATTTCCCCCTGTTTCGGGCCTCATAGCCGAGGGTGCTGACTGGTAATAAATTCTCTGGGCTCCAGAGATAGTACGTGACTACTTGATCTAGGGTTCTGTGGAGTTTCGGGTCCATTGGAACATCCTACAACTCACAGTGGGGTCATAACTGGGCAGATAATTGCTCAAAGCTTGATTTTCCCCTGTTTCGGGCCTCATAGCCGAGGTTGCTAAATGGTCATAAATTTTCTGGGCATCAGAGATAGTACGTCACTACTTGATCTAAGGTTCTGTCAAGTTTCGGGTCCATTGGATCATCCTCCAACCCATACTGGCGTCATAACTGGGCAGATAACTGCTCAAAGCTCGATTTTTCCCTGTTTCGGGCCTCATAGCCGAGTCCGCTGACTGGTAATAAATTCTCTGGGCTCCAGAGATAGTACGTGACTACTCGATCTAGGGTTCCGTGGAGTTTCGGGTCCATTTGAACATCCTACAACTCACAGTGGCGTCATAACTGGGCAGATAATTGCTCAAAGCTCGATTTTTCGCTGTTTCTGGCCTCATGGCCGAGGGTGCTGACTGGTGATAAATATTCTGGGCATCAGAGATAGAACGTGACTTTTTGGTCTAGGATTCTGTAGTGTTCTGGGTCCATCGGATCATCTTACAACCCACAGTGGCGTCATCACTGCGCGGATAACTGCCTAAAGCTCGTTCTTGCCCTCTTTTGGGCCCCATAGCCGAGGGTGCTGACTGGTAATAAATCCTCTGGGCATCATCAATGGTACGTTACCACTTTATCCAAGGTTCTGTAGAGATTCGGGTCCATTGGAACATGCTACAGCCCACAGTGGCGTCATAACTGGGCAGATAACTGCTCAAAGCTCGATTTTTTCCTGTTTCGGGCCTCATAGCCGAGGGTGCTGACTGGTAATAGATTCTCTGGGCATCAGAGATAGTACGTAACTACTTGATCTAAGGTTCAGTCAAGTTTTGGGTCCATTGGATCATTTTACAACCCACAGTGGCGTCATCACTGGGCAGATGACTGCTCAGTGCTCGATTTTGCTCGCTTTTCGGCCCCATAGCCGAGGGTGCTCACAGGTAATGAATTCTCTGGGCATCATCAATGGTACATAACTACTTGATCTGAGGTTTTGTAGAGATTCGGGTCCATTGGAACATGCTACAACCCACAGTGGCGTCATAACTGGGCAGATAACTGCTCAAAGCTCGATTTCCCCCTGTTTCGGGCCTCATAGCCGAGGGTGCTGACTGGTAATAAGTTCTCTGGGCTCCAGAGATAGTACGTGACTACTTGATCTAGGGTTCTGTGGAGTTTCGGGTCCATTGGAACATCCTACAACTCACAGTGGGGTCATAACTGGGCAGATAATTGCTCAAAGCTTGATTTTCCCCTGTTTCGGGCCTCATAGCCGAGGTTGCTGAATGGTCATAAATTTTCTGGGCATCAGAGATAGTACGTCACTACTTGATCTAAGGTTCTGTCAAGTTTCGGGTCCATTGGATCATCCTCCAACCCATACTGGCGTCATAACTGGGCAGATAACTGCTCAAAGCTCGATTTTTCCCTGTTTCGGGCCTCATAGCCGAGTCCGCTGACTGGTAATAAATTCTCCGGGCTCCAGAGATAGTACGTGACTACTCGATCTAGGGTTCTGTGGAGTTTCGGGTCCATTTGATCATCTTACAACTCACAGTGGCGTCATAACTGGGCAGATAATTGCTCAAAGCTCGATTTTTCGCTGTTTCTGGCCTCATGGCCGAGGGTGCTGACTGGTCATAAATTCTCTGGGCATCAGAGATAGAACGTGACTTTTTGGTCTAGGATTCTGTTGTGTTCTGGGTCCATCGGATCATCTTACAACCCACAGTGGCGTCATCACTGCGCGGATAACTGCCTAAAGCTCGTTCTTGCCCTCTTTTGGGCCCCATAGCCGAGGGTGCTGACTGGTAATAAATCCTCTGGGCATCATCAATGGTACGTTACCACTTTATCCAAGGTTCTGTAGAGATTCGGGTCCATTGGAACATGCTACAGCCCACAGTGGCGTCATAACTGGGCAGATAACTGCTCAAAGCTCGATTTTTCCCTGATTCGGGCCTCATAGCCGAGGGTGCTGACTGGTAATAAATTCTCTGGGCTCCAGAGATAGTAGGTGACCATTTGATCTGAGGTTCTCTAGAGTTTCGGGTCCATTGGAACATTCTACAACTCACGGTGGCGTCATAACTGGGCAGATAATTGCTCAAAGCTCTATTTTTCCCTGTTTCGGGCCTCATAACCGAGGGTTCTGACTGGTCATGAATTCTCTGGGCATGAAAGATAGTACGTGACTACTTGATCTGAAGTTCTGTAGAGTTTCGGGTCCATTTGAACATCCTACAACTTGCAGTGGCGTCATAACTGGGCAGATAATTGCTCAAAGCTCGATTTTTCGCTGTTTCTGGCCTCATGGCCGAGGGTGCTGACTGGTCATAAATTCTCTGGGCATCAGAGATAGAACGTCACTTTTTGGTCTAGGATTCTGTAGTGTTTTGTGTCCATCGGATCATCTTACAACCCACAGTGGCGTCATCACTGCGCGGATAACTGCCTAAAGCTCGTTCTTGCCCTCTTTTGGGCCCCATAGCCGAGGGTGCTGACTGGTAATAAATCCTCTGGGCATCATCAAAGGTACGTTACCACTTTATCCAAGGTTCTGTAGAGTTTCGGGTCCATTGGAACATCCTACAACTCACAGTGGCGTCATAACTGGGCATTAATTGCTCAAAGCTCGATTTTTCCTTGTTTCGGGCCTCATAGCCGAGGGTTCTGACTGGTCATAAATTCTCTGGGCATCAGAGCTAGTACGTAGCTACTTGATCTAAGGTTCTGTCAAGTTTCGGTCCCATTCGATCATCTTACAACCCACAGTGGCGTCATCACTGGGCAGATGACTGCCCAAATATCGTTTTTGCCCTCTTTTGGGCCTCATAGCCGAGGCTGCTGACTGGAAATAAATTCTCTGGGCACCATCAATGGTACATGATCACATAATTTAGGGTTCTGTCAAGTTTCGGGTCCATTGGATCATCTTACAACCCACAGTGGCGTCATCACTGGGCAGATGACTGCTCAAAGCTCGATTTTTCCCTGTTTCGGGCCTCATAGCCGAGGGTGCTGACTCCTTATAAATTCTCTGGGCATCAGAGACAGTACGTGACTACTTGATCTGAGGTTCTGTAGAGTTTCGGGTCCATTGGAAAATCCTACAACTCACAGTGGGATCATAACTGGGCAGATAACTGCCCAAAGCTCGATTTTGCCCTCTTTTGGGCCCCATAGCCGAGGGTGCTGACTGGTGATAAATTCTCTGGGCATCATCAATGGTACATGAACACTCAATCTGAGATTCTGTGAAGTTTCGGGTCCATTGGATTATCCTACAAGTCACAGTGGGGTCATTACTGGGCAGATAACTGCTCAAAGCTCGATTTCGCCCTGTTTTGGGCCCCATAGCCGAGGGTGCTGACTGGTAATAAATTCTCTGGGCATCAGAGATAGTACGTGACTTCTCGATCTAATGTTCTGTAGAGCTTCGGGTCCATTGGAACATCCTACAACTCACAGTGGCGTCATGACTGGGCAGATATTTGCTCAAAGCTCGATTTCGCCCTGTTTCGGGCCCCATAGCCGAGGGTGCTGACTGGTGATGAATTCTGTGGGCATCCGAGATAGTACGTGATTCCTTGATCTAAGGTTCTGTAGAGTTTCGGGTCCATTGGATCATCTTACAACCCACAGTGCTGTCATCACTTCGGGGATAACTGCCCAAAGCTCGTTTTTCCCCTCTTTGGGCCCCAAAGCCGGGGTCTCTGACTGGTAATGAATCCTTTGGGCATCATCGATGGTATATAACCACTTGATCTAAGATTCTGTGGACTTTCGGGTCCATTGGAACATGCTACAACCCACAGTGGCGTCATACTTGGGCAGATAACTGCTAAAAGCTCGATTTTTCCCTGTTTCGGGCCTCATAGCCGAGGTCGCTGACTGGTAATAAATTCTCTGGGCTCCAGAAATGGTACGTGACTACTTGATCTGAGGTTCTGTAGAACTTCGGGTCCATTGGATCATCTTACAACCCACAGTGGCGTCATCACTTCGCGGATAACTGCCCAAAGCTCGTTTTTGCCCCCTTTTGGGCCCCAAAGCCGGGGGTGCTGTCTGTTAAAAAAACCCTATGGGCATAATCAATGGTACGTCACCACTTGATACAAGGTTCTGTAGAGATTCCGGTCCATTGGAACATGCTACAACCCACAGTGGCGTCGTATCTGGGCAGATAACTGCTCAATGCTCGATTTTTCCCTGTTTCGGGCCTCATAGCCGAGGGTGCTGACTGGTAATAAATACTCTGGGCTCCAGAAATAGTACGTGACTACTTGATCTGAGGTTCTGTAGAACTTCGGGTCCATTGGAACATACTAATACTCACAGTGGCGTCATCACTGGGCAGATAACTGCTCAAAGCTCGATTTCGCCCTGTTTCGGGCCTCATAGCCGAGGTCGCTGACTGGTGATGAATTCTCTGGGCATCAGAAATAGTCCGTGACTTCTTGATCTAAGGTTCTGTAGAGTTTCGGGTCCATTGGATCATCTTACAACCCACAGTGCTGTCATCACTTCGGGGATAACTGCCCAAAGCTCGTTTTTGCCCTCTTTTGGGCCCCAAAGCCGGGGGTGCTGACTGGTAATGAATCCTTTGGGCATCATCGATGGTATATAACCACTTGATCTAAGATTCTGTGGACTTTCGGGTCCATTGGAACATGCTACAACCCACAGTGGCGTCATAACTGGGCAGATAACTGCTAAAAGCTCGATTTTTCCCTGTTTCGGGCCTCATAGCCGAGGGTTCTGACTGGTCATAAATTCTCTGGGCTCCAGGAATAGTACGTGAATACTTGATCTACGGTTCTGTAGAGTTTCGGGTCCATTCGAACATCCTACAACTCACAGTGGGGTTATAACTAGGCAGATAACTGCTCGAAGCTCGATTTCGCCCTGTTTTGGGCCTCATAGCCGAGGGTGCTGACTCGTAATAAATTCTCTGGGCATCAGAGATAGTACGTGACTACCTGATCTGAGGTTCTTTAGAGTTTCGGGTCCATTGGAACATCCTAAAACTCACAGTGGGGTCATTACTGGGCAGATAACTGCCCAAAGCTCGATTTTGCCCTCTTTTGGGCCCCATAGCCGAGGGTGCTGACTGGTAATAAATTCTCTGGGCATCATCAATGGTACATAAACACTCAATCTAAGATTCTGTGGAGTTTCGGGTCCATTGGATTATACTACAACTCACAGTGGGGTCATTACTGGCCAGATAACTGCTCAAAGCTCGATTTCGCCCTGTTTTGGGCACCATAGCCGAGGGTGCTGACTGGTAGGGAATTCTCTGGGCATCAGAGATAATACGTGACTTCTCGGTCTAATGTTCTGTCAAGTTTCGGGTCCATTGGACCATCTTACAACCCACAGTGGCGTCATCACTGGGAGGATGACTGCTCAAAGCTCGATTTTGCCCTCTTTTGGGCCCCATAGCCGAGGGTGCTGACTGGTAATGAATCCTTTGGGCATCATCAATGGTACTCCACCACTCCATCTAAGGTTCTGTAGAGTTTCGTGTCCACTGGAACATCCTCCAACCCACAGCGGCGTCAACCTGCACAGATATTTGCTCAAAGCTCGATTTCGCCCTCTTTTGGTCCCCATAGCGGAGGGTGCTGTTTGTAATAAACCCTCTGGGCATCATCAATGGTACATAACTACTTGATCTAAGGTTCTGGTAATTTTCGGTTCCATTGGAACATCCTACAACCCACAGTGGCGTCATAACTGGGCAGATAACTGCCCAAATTCCGTTTTTGCCCTCTTTTGGGCCTCATAGCCGAGGCTGCTGACTAGTAATAAATCCTCTGGCCATCATCAATGGTACATAACCACTTGATCTAAAGTTCTGTCAAGTTTCGGGTCCATTGGATGATCTTACAACCCACAGTGGCGTCATCACTGGGCAGATGACTGCTCAAAGCTCGATTTTGCCCTCTTTTGGGCCCCATAGCCGAGGGTGCTGACCGGTAATGAATTCTCTGGGCATCATCAATGGTACTTCACCACTCCATCTAAGGTTCTGTAGAGTTTCGTGTCCACTGGAACATCCTACAACCCACAGTGGCGTCATACTTGCACAGATATTTGCTCAAAGCTCGATTTCACCCTCTTCTGGTCCCCATAGCCGAGGGTGCTGACTCGTGATAAATTCTCTGGGCATCAAAGATAGTACGTGACTACTTGATCTAAGGTTCCGTTGAGTTTCGGGTCCATTGGATCATCTTACAACCCACAGTGGCGTCATCACTGGGCAGATGACTGCTCAAAGCTCGATTCTGCCCTCTTTTGGGCCCCATAGCCGAGGGTGCTGACTGGTTATAAATTCTATGGGCATCATCAGTGGTACATAACCACTTGATCTAGGGTTCTGTCAAGTTTCGGGTCCATTGGATCATCTTACAACCCACAGTGACGTCATCACTGGGCAGATATTTGCTCAAAGGTCGATTACACCCTCTTTTGGTCCCCATAGCCGAGGCTGCTGTAGGTAATAAATCCTCTGGGCATCATCGATGGTACATAAGCACTTGATCTGAGATTCTGTAGAGATTCGGGTCCATTGGAACATGCTAAAACCCACAGTGGCGTCATACCTGGGCAGATAACTGCTCAAAGCTCGATTTTCCCCTGTTATGGGGCCTCATTGCCGAGGGTGCTGACTGGTAATAAATTCTCCGGGCTCCAGAGATAGTACTTGACCATTTGATCTGAGGTTCTCTAGAGTTTCGGGTCCATTGGAACATGCTACAACTCACAGTGGCGTCATAACTGGGCAGATAATTGCTCAAAGCTCGATTTTTCCCTGTTTCGGGCCTCATAGCCGAGGGTTCTGAGTGGTCATAAATTCTCTGGGCATCAGAGATAGTACGTGACTTTTTGGTCTAGGATTCTTTAGTGTTTTGGGTCCATCGGATCATCTTACAACCCACATTGGCGTCATCACTGCGCGGATAACTGCCTAAAGCTCGTTCTTGCCCTCTTTTGGTCCCCATAGCCGAGGGTGCTGACGGGTAATAAATTCTCTGGGCACCATGAATGGTACTTCACCACTCCATCTAAGATTCTGTGGACTTTCAGTTCCATTGGAACATCCTACAACCCACAGTGGCGTCATAACTGGGCAGATAACTGCTCAAAGCTCGATTTTTCCCTGTTTCGGGCCTCATAGCCGAGGGTGCTGACTGGTAATAAATTCTCTGGGCATCAGAGATAAAACGTAACTACTTGATCTAAGGTTCAGTCAAGTTTTGGGTCCATTGGATCATTTTACAACCCACAGTGGCGTCATTACTGGGCAGATGACTGCTCAGTGCTCGATTTTGCCCTCTTTTGGGCCCCATAGCCGAGGGTGCTGACTGGTAATAAATCCTCTGGGCATCATCAATGGTACGTTACCACTTTATCCAAGGTTCTGTAGAGATTCGGGTCAATTGGAACATGCTACAGCCCACAGTGGCGTCATAGCTGGGCAGATAACTGCTCAAAGCTCGATTTTTCCCTGATTCGGGCCTCATAGCCGAGGGTGCTGACTGGTCATAAATTCTCTGGGCTCCAGAGATAGTAGGTGACCATTTGATCTGAGGTTCTCTAGAGTTTCGGGTCCATTGGAACATTCTACAACTCACAGTGGCGTCATAACTGGGCAGATAATTGCTCAAAGCTCGATTTTTCCCTGTTTCGGGCCTCATAGCCGAGGGTTCTGACTGGTCATGAATTCTCTGGGCATCAAAGATAGTACGTGACTACTTGATCTAAGGTTCTGTAGAGTTTCGGGTCCATTTAAACTTCCTACAACTCACAGTGGCGTCATAACTGGGCAGATAATTGCTCAAAGCTCGATTTTTCGCTGTTTCTGGCCTCATGGCCGAGGGTGCTGACTGGTCATAAATTCTCTGGGCATCAGAGATAGAACGTCACTTTTTGGTCTAGGATTCTGTAGTGTTTTGTGTCCATCGGATCATCTTACAACCCACAGTGGCGTCATCACTGCGCGGATAACTGCCTAAAGCTCGTTCTTGCCCTCTTTTGGGCCCCATAGCCGAGGGTGCTGACTGGTAATAAATCCTCTGGGCATCATCAAAGGTACGTTACCACTTTATCCAAGGTTCTGTAGAGTTTCGGGTCCATTGGAACATCCTACAACTCACAGTGGCGTCATAACTGGGCATTAATTGCTCAAAGCTCGATTTTTCCTTGTTTCGGGCCTCATAGCCGAGGGTTCTGACTGGTCATAAATTCTCTGGGCATCAGAGCTAGTACGTAGCTACTTGATCTAAGGTTCTGTCAAGTTTCGGTCCCATTCGATCATCTTACAACCCACAGTGGCGTCATCACTGGGCAGATGACTGCCCAAATATCGTTTTTGCCCTCTTTTGGGCCTCATAGCCGAGGCTGCTGACTGGAAATAAATTCTCTGGGCACCATCAATGGTACATGATCACATAATTTAGGGTTCTGTCAAGTTTCGGGTCCATTGGATCATCTTACAACCCACAGTGGCGTCATCACTGGGCAGATGACTGCTCAAAGCTCGATTTTTCCCTGTTTCGGGCCTCATAGCCGAGGGTGCTGACTCCTTATAAATTCTCTGGGCATCAGAGACAGTACGTGACTACTTGATCTGAGGTTCTGTAGAGTTTCGGGTCCATTGGAAAATCCTACAACTCACAGTGGGATCATAACTGGGCAGATAACTGCCCAAAGCTCGATTTTGCCCTCTTTTGGGCCCCATAGCCGAGGGTGCTGACTGGTGATAAATTCTCTGGGCATCATCAATGGTACATGAACACTCAATCTGAGATTCTGTGAAGTTTCGGGTCCATTGGATTATCCTACAAGTCACAGTGGGGTCATTACTGGGCAGATAACTGCTCAAAGCTCGATTTCGCCCTGTTTTGGGCCCCATAGCCGAGGGTGCTGACTGGTAATAAATTCTCTGGGCATCAGAGATAGTACGTGACTTCTCGATCTAATGTTCTGTAGAGCTTCGGGTCCATTGGAACATCCTACAACTCACAGTGGCGTCATGACTGGGCAGATATTTGCTCAAAGCTCGATTTCGCCCTGTTTCGGGCCCCATAGCCGAGGGTGCTGACTGGTGATGAATTCTGTGGGCATCCGAGATAGTACGTGATTCCTTGATCTAAGGTTCTGTAGAGTTTCGGGTCCATTGGATCATCTTACAACCCACAGTGCTGTCATCACTTCGGGGATAACTGCCCAAAGCTCGTTTTTCCCCTCTTTGGGCCCCAAAGCCGGGGTCTCTGACTGGTAATGAATCCTTTGGGCATCATCGATGGTATATAACCACTTGATCTAAGATTCTGTGGACTTTCGGGTCCATTGGAACATGCTACAACCCACAGTGGCGTCATACTTGGGCAGATAACTGCTAAAAGCTCGATTTTTCCCTGTTTCGGGCCTCATAGCCGAGGTCGCTGACTGGTAATAAATTCTCTGGGCTCCAGAAATGGTACGTGACTACTTGATCTGAGGTTCTGTAGAACTTCGGGTCCATTGGATCATCTTACAACCCACAGTGGCGTCATCACTTCGCGGATAACTGCCCAAAGCTCGTTTTTGCCCCCTTTTGGGCCCCAAAGCCGGGGGTGCTGTCTGTTAAAAAAACCCTATGGGCATAATCAATGGTACGTCACCACTTGATACAAGGTTCTGTAGAGATTCCGGTCCATTGGAACATGCTACAACCCACAGTGGCGTCGTATCTGGGCAGATAACTGCTCAATGCTCGATTTTTCCCTGTTTCGGGCCTCATAGCCGAGGGTGCTGACTGGTAATAAATACTCTGGGCTCCAGAAATAGTACGTGACTACTTGATCTGAGGTTCTGTAGAACTTCGGGTCCATTGGAACATACTAATACTCACAGTGGCGTCATCACTGGGCAGATAACTGCTCAAAGCTCGATTTCGCCCTGTTTCGGGCCTCATAGCCGAGGTCGCTGACTGGTGATGAATTCTCTGGGCATCAGAAATAGTCCGTGACTTCTTGATCTAAGGTTCTGTAGAGTTTCGGGTCCATTGGATCATCTTACAACCCACAGTGCTGTCATCACTTCGGGGATAACTGCCCAAAGCTCGTTTTTGCCCTCTTTTGGGCCCCAAAGCCGGGGGTGCTGACTGGTAATGAATCCTTTGGGCATCATCGATGGTATATAACCACTTGATCTAAGATTCTGTGGACTTTCGGGTCCATTGGAACATGCTACAACCCACAGTGGCGTCATAACTGGGCAGATAACTGCTAAAAGCTCGATTTTTCCCTGTTTCGGGCCTCATAGCCGAGGGTTCTGACTGGTCATAAATTCTCTGGGCTCCAGGAATAGTACGTGAATACTTGATCTACGGTTCTGTAGAGTTTCGGGTCCATTCGAACATCCTACAACTCACAGTGGGGTTATAACTAGGCAGATAACTGCTCGAAGCTCGATTTCGCCCTGTTTTGGGCCTCATAGCCGAGGGTGCTGACTCGTAATAAATTCTCTGGGCATCAGAGATAGTACGTGACTACCTGATCTGAGGTTCTTTAGAGTTTCGGGTCCATTGGAACATCCTAAAACTCACAGTGGGGTCATTACTGGGCAGATAACTGCCCAAAGCTCGATTTTGCCCTCTTTTGGGCCCCATAGCCGAGGGTGCTGACTGGTAATAAATTCTCTGGGCATCATCAATGGTACATAAACACTCAATCTAAGATTCTGTGGAGTTTCGGGTCCATTGGATTATACTACAACTCACAGTGGGGTCATTACTGGCCAGATAACTGCTCAAAGCTCGATTTCGCCCTGTTTTGGGCACCATAGCCGAGGGTGCTGACTGGTAGGGAATTCTCTGGGCATCAGAGATAATACGTGACTTCTCGGTCTAATGTTCTGTCAAGTTTCGGGTCCATTGGACCATCTTACAACCCACAGTGGCGTCATCACTGGGAGGATGACTGCTCAAAGCTCGATTTTGCCCTCTTTTGGGCCCCATAGCCGAGGGTGCTGACTGGTAATGAATCCTTTGGGCATCATCAATGGTACTCCACCACTCCATCTAAGGTTCTGTAGAGTTTCGTGTCCACTGGAACATCCTCCAACCCACAGCGGCGTCAACCTGCACAGATATTTGCTCAAAGCTCGATTTCGCCCTCTTTTGGTCCCCATAGCGGAGGGTGCTGTTTGTAATAAACCCTCTGGGCATCATCAATGGTACATAACTACTTGATCTAAGGTTCTGGTAATTTTCGGTTCCATTGGAACATCCTACAACCCACAGTGGCGTCATAACTGGGCAGATAACTGCCCAAATTCCGTTTTTGCCCTCTTTTGGGCCTCATAGCCGAGGCTGCTGACTAGTAATAAATCCTCTGGCCATCATCAATGGTACATAACCACTTGATCTAAAGTTCTGTCAAGTTTCGGGTCCATTGGATGATCTTACAACCCACAGTGGCGTCATCACTGGGCAGATGACTGCTCAAAGCTCGATTTTGCCCTCTTTTGGGCCCCATAGCCGAGGGTGCTGACCGGTAATGAATTCTCTGGGCATCATCAATGGTACTTCACCACTCCATCTAAGGTTCTGTAGAGTTTCGTGTCCACTGGAACATCCTACAACCCACAGTGGCGTCATACTTGCACAGATATTTGCTCAAAGCTCGATTTCACCCTCTTCTGGTCCCCATAGCCGAGGGTGCTGACTCGTGATAAATTCTCTGGGCATCAAAGATAGTACGTGACTACTTGATCTAAGGTTCCGTTGAGTTTCGGGTCCATTGGATCATCTTACAACCCACAGTGGCGTCATCACTGGGCAGATGACTGCTCAAAGCTCGATTCTGCCCTCTTTTGGGCCCCATAGCCGAGGGTGCTGACTGGTTATAAATTCTATGGGCATCATCAGTGGTACATAACCACTTGATCTAGGGTTCTGTCAAGTTTCGGGTCCATTGGATCATCTTACAACCCACAGTGACGTCATCACTGGGCAGATATTTGCTCAAAGGTCGATTACACCCTCTTTTGGTCCCCATAGCCGAGGCTGCTGTAGGTAATAAATCCTCTGGGCATCATCGATGGTACATAAGCACTTGATCTGAGATTCTGTAGAGATTCGGGTCCATTGGAACATGCTAAAACCCACAGTGGCGTCATACCTGGGCAGATAACTGCTCAAAGCTCGATTTTCCCCTGTTATGGGGCCTCATTGCCGAGGGTGCTGACTGGTAATAAATTCTCCGGGCTCCAGAGATAGTACTTGACCATTTGATCTGAGGTTCTCTAGAGTTTCGGGTCCATTGGAACATGCTACAACTCACAGTGGCGTCATAACTGGGCAGATAATTGCTCAAAGCTCGATTTTTCCCTGTTTCGGGCCTCATAGCCGAGGGTTCTGAGTGGTCATAAATTCTCTGGGCATCAGAGATAGTACGTGACTTTTTGGTCTAGGATTCTTTAGTGTTTTGGGTCCATCGGATCATCTTACAACCCACATTGGCGTCATCACTGCGCGGATAACTGCCTAAAGCTCGTTCTTGCCCTCTTTTGGTCCCCATAGCCGAGGGTGCTGACGGGTAATAAATTCTCTGGGCACCATGAATGGTACTTCACCACTCCATCTAAGATTCTGTGGACTTTCAGTTCCATTGGAACATCCTACAACCCACAGTGGCGTCATAACTGGGCAGATAACTGCTCAAAGCTCGATTTTTCCCTGTTTCGGGCCTCATAGCCGAGGGTGCTGACTGGTAATAAATTCTCTGGGCATCAGAGATAAAACGTAACTACTTGATCTAAGGTTCAGTCAAGTTTTGGGTCCATTGGATCATTTTACAACCCACAGTGGCGTCATTACTGGGCAGATGACTGCTCAGTGCTCGATTTTGCCCTCTTTTGGGCCCCATAGCCGAGGGTGCTGACTGGTAATAAATCCTCTGGGCATCATCAATGGTACGTTACCACTTTATCCAAGGTTCTGTAGAGATTCGGGTCAATTGGAACATGCTACAGCCCACAGTGGCGTCATAGCTGGGCAGATAACTGCTCAAAGCTCGATTTTTCCCTGATTCGGGCCTCATAGCCGAGGGTGCTGACTGGTCATAAATTCTCTGGGCTCCAGAGATAGTAGGTGACCATTTGATCTGAGGTTCTCTAGAGTTTCGGGTCCATTGGAACATTCTACAACTCACAGTGGCGTCATAACTGGGCAGATAATTGCTCAAAGCTCGATTTTTCCCTGTTTCGGGCCTCATAGCCGAGGGTTCTGACTGGTCATGAATTCTCTGGGCATCAAAGATAGTACGTGACTACTTGATCTAAGGTTCTGTAGAGTTTCGGGTCCATTTAAACTTCCTACAACTCACAGTGGCGTCATAACTGGGCAGATAATTGCTCAAAGCTCGATTTTTCGCTGTTTCTGGCCTCATGGCCGAGGGTGCTGACTGGTCATGAATTCTCTGGATATCAGAGATAGAACGTGACTTTTTGGTCTAGGATTCTGTAGTGTTTTGTGTCCATCGGATCATCTTACAACCCACAGTGGCGTCATCACTGCGCGGATAACTGCCTAGAGCTCGTTCTTGCCCTCTTTTGTGCCCCATAGCCGAGGGTGCTGACTGGTGATAAATCCTCTGGGCATCATCAATGGTACGTTACCACTTTATCCAAGGTTCTGTAGAGATTCGGGTCCATTGGAACATGCTACAGCCCACAGTGGCGTCATAACAGGGCAGATAACTGCTCAAAGCTCGATTTTTCCCTGATTCGGGCCTCATAGCCGAGGTTGCTGACTGGTAATAAATTCTCTGGGCATCACCAATGGTACATAATCACTTGATCTAAGATTCTGTGGAGTTTCAGTTCCATTGGAACATCCTACAACTCACAGTGGCGTCATAACTGGGCAGATAACTGCCCAAATTTCGTTTTTGCCCTCTTTTGGGCCTCATAGCCGAGACTGCTGACTGGATATAAATTCTCTGGGCATCATCAATGGTACAAAACCACTTGATTTAGGGTTCTGTCAAGTTTCGGGTCCATTGGATCATCTTACAACCCACAGTGGCGTCATCACTGGGCAGAGGGCATCATCAATGGTACTTCACCACTTCATCTAAGGTTCTGTAGAGTTTCGGGTCCACTGGAACATCCTACAACCCACAGTGGCGTCATACCTGCACAGATATTTGCTCAAAGCTCGATTTCGCCTTCTTCTGGTCCCCATAGCCGAGGGTGCTGACAGGTAATAAATTCTCTGGGCATCATCAATGGTACTTCACCACTCCATCTGAGGTTCTGTAGAGTTTCGTGTCCACTGGAACATCCTACAACCCACAGTGGCGTCATACCTGCACAGATCTTTGCTCAAAGCTCGATTTCGCCCTCTTTTTGTCCCCATACCGAGGGTGCTGACAGGTAATAAATCCTCTGGGCATCATCAATGGTACTTCACCACTCCATCTAAGGTTCTGTAGAGTTTCAGTTCCACTGGAACATCCTACAACCCACAGTGGCGTCATAACTGGGGTGATGACTGCTCAGTGCTCGATTTTGCCCTCTTTTGGGCCCCATAGCCGAAGGTGCTGACTGAAAATAAATTCTCTGGGCATCATCAATGGTACATAACCACTTGATTTAGGGTTCTGTAAGGTTTTGGGTCCATTGGATCATTTTACAACCCACAGTCGCGTCATCACTGGGCAGATGACTGCTCAGTGCTCGATTTTGCCCGCTTTTGGGCCCCATAGCCGAGGGTGCTCACAGGTAATGAATTCTCTGGGCATCATCAATGGTACATAACTACTTGATCTGAGGTTTTGTAGAGATTCGGGTCCATTGGAACATGCTACAACCCACAGTGGCGTCATAACTGGGCAGATAACTGCTCAAAGCTCGATTTCCCCCTGTTTCGGGCCTCATAGACGAGGGTGCTGACTGGTAATAAATTCTCTGGGCTCCAGAGATAGTACGTGACTACTTGATCTAGGGTTCTGTGGAGTTTCGGGTCCATTGGAACATCCTACAACTCACAGTGGGGTCATAACTGGGCAGATAATTGCTCAAAGCTTGATTTTCCCCTGTTTCGGGCCTCATAGCCGAGGTTGCTAAATGGTCATAAATTTTCTGGGCATCAGAGATAGTACGTCACTACTTGATCTAAGGTTCTGTCAAGTTTCGGGTCCATTGGATCATCCTCCAACCCATACTGGCGTCATAACTGGGCAGATAACTGCTCAAAGCTCGATTTTTCCCTGTTTCGGGCCTCATAGCCGAGTCCGCTGACTGGTAATAAATTCTCTGGGCTCCAGAGATAGTACGTGACTACTCGATCTAGGGTTCCGTGGAGTTTCGGGTCCATTTGAACATCCTACAACTCACAGTGGCGTCATAACTGGGCAGATAATTGCTCAAAGCTCGATTTTTCGCTGTTTCTGGCCTCATGGCCGAGGGTGCTGACTGGTGATAAATATTCTGGGCATCAGAGATAGAACGTGACTTTTTGGTCTAGGATTCTGTAGTGTTCTGGGTCCATCGGATCATCTTACAACCCACAGTGGCGTCATCACTGCGCGGATAACTGCCTAAAGCTCGTTCTTGCCCTCTTTTGGGCCCCATAGCCGAGGGTGCTGACTGGTAATAAATCCTCTGGGCATCATCAATGGTACGTTACCACTTTATCCAAGGTTCTGTAGAGATTCGGGTCCATTGGAACATGCTACAGCCCTCAGTGGCGTCATAACTGGGCAGATAACTGCTCAAAGCTCGATCTTTTCCTGTTTCGGGCCTCATAGCCGAGGGTGCTGACTGGTAATAGATTCTCTGGGCATCAGAGATAGTACGTAACTACTTGATCTAAGGTTCAGTCAAGTTTTGGGTCCATTGGATCATTTTACAACCCACAGTGGCGTCATCACTGGGCAGATGACTGCTCAGTGCTCGATTTTGCTCGCTTTTCGGCCCCATAGCCGAGGGTGCTCACAGGTAATGAATTCTCTGGGCATCATCAATGGTACATAACTACTTGATCTGAGGTTTTGTAGAGATTCGGGTCCATTGGAACATGCTACAACCCACAGTGGCGTCATAACTGGGCAGATAACTGCTCAAAGCTCGATTTCCCCCTGTTTCGGGCCTCATAGCCGAGGGTGCTGACTGGTAATAAGTTCTCTGGGCTCCAGAGATAGTACGTGACTACTTGATCTAGGGTTCTGTGGAGTTTCGGGTCCATTGGAACATCCTACAACTCACAGTGGGGTCATAACTGGGCAGATAATTGCTCAAAGCTTGATTTTCCCCTGTTTCGGGCCTCATAGCCGAGGTTGCTGAATGGTCATAAATTTTCTGGGCATCAGAGATAGTACGTCCCTACTTGATCTAAGGTTCTGTCAAGTTTCGGGTCCATTGGATCATCCTCCAACCCATACTGGCGTCATAACTGGGCAGATAACTGCTCAAAGCTCGATTTTTCCCTGTTTCGGGCCTCATAGCCGAGTCCGCTGACTGGTAATAAATTCTCCGGGCTCCAGAGATAGTACGTGACTACTCGATCTAGGGTTCTGTGGAGTTTCGGGTCCATTTGAACATCTTACAACTCACAGTGGCGTCATAACTGGGCAGATAATTGCTCAAAGCTCGATTTTTCGCTGTTTCTGGCCTCATGGCCGAGGGTGCTGACTGGTCATAAATTCTCTGGGCATCAGAGATAGAACGTGACTTTTTGGTCTAGGATTCTGTTGTGTTCTGGGTCCATCGGATCATCTTACAACCCACAGTGGCGTCATCACTGCGCGGATAACTGCCTAAAGCTCGTTCTTGCCCTCTTTTGGGCCCCATAGCCGAGGGTGCTGACTGGTAATAAATCCTCTGGGCATCATCAATGGTACGTTACCACTTTATCCAAGGTTCTGTAGAGATTCGGGTCCATTGGAACATGCTACAGCCCACAGTGGCGTCATAACTGGGCAGATAACTGCTCAAAGCTCGATTTTTCCCTGATTCGGGCCTCATAGCCGAGGGTGCTGACTGGTAATAAATTCTCTGGGCTCCAGAGATAGTAGGTGACCATTTGATCTGAGGTTCTCTAGAGTTTCGGGTCCATTGGAACATTCTACAACTCACGGTGGCGTCATAACTGGGCAGATAATTGCTCAAAGCTCTATTTTTCCCTGTTTCGGGCCTCATAACCGAGGGTTCTGACTGGTCATGAATTCTCTGGGCATGAAAGATAGTACGTGACTACTTGATCTGAAGTTCTGTAGAGTTTCGGGTCCATTTGAACATCCTACAACTTGCAGTGGCGTCATAACTGGGCAGATAATTGCTCAAAGCTCGATTTTTCGCTGTTTCTGGCCTCATGGCCGAGGGTGCTGACTGGTCATAAATTCTCTGGGCATCAGAGATAGAACGTCACTTTTTGGTCTAGGATTCTGTAGTGTTTTGTGTCCATCGGATCATCTTACAACCCACAGTGGCGTCATCACTGCGCGGATAACTGCCTAAAGCTCGTTCTTGCCCTCTTTTGGGCCCCATAGCCGAGGGTGCTGACTGGTAATAAATCCTCTGGGCATCATCAAAGGTACGTTACCACTTTATCCAAGGTTCTGTAGAGATTCTGGTCCATTGGAACATGCTACGGCCCACAGTGGCGTCATAACTGGGCAGATAACTGCTCAAAGCTCGATTTTTCCCTGATTCGGACCTCATAGCCGAGGGTGGTGACTGGTCATAAATTATCTGTGCTCCAGAAATGGTACGTCACTACTTGATTCAAGGTTCTGTAGAGTTTCGGGTCCATTGGAACATCCTACAACTCACAGTGGCGTCATAACTGGGCAGATAACTGCCCAAATTTCGATTTTGCCCTCTTTTGGGCCTCATAGCCGAGGCTGCTGACTGGATATAAATTCTCTGGGCATCATCAATGGTACATAACCACTTGATTTAGGGTTCTGTCAAGTTTCGGGTCCATTGGATCATCTTACAACCCACAGTGGCGTCATCACTGGGCAGATGACTGCTCAGTGCTCGATTTTGCCCTCTTTTGGGCCCCATAGCCGAGGGTGCTGACAGGTAATGAATTCTCTGGGCATCATCAATGGTACATAACTACTCGATCTAAGGTTTTGTAGAGATTCGGGTCCATTGGAACATGCTACAACCCACAGTGGCGTCATAACTGGGCAGATAACTGCTCAAAGCTCGATTTTTTCCCTGATTCGGGCCTCATAGCCGAGGGTGCTGACTGGTAATAAATTCTCTGGGCTCCAGAGATAGTGGGTGACCATTCGATCTGAGGTTCTCTAGAGTTTCGGGTCCATTGGAACATTCTACAACTCACAGTGGCGTCATAACTGGGCAGATAATTGCTCAAAGCTCGATTTTTCCCTGTTTCAGGCCTCATAACCGAGGGTTCTGACTGGTCATAAATTCTCTGGGCATCGAAGGTAGTACGTGACTACTTGATCTAAGGTTCTGTAGAGTTTCGGGTCCATTTGAACATCCCACAACTCACAGTGGCGTCATAACTGGGCAGATAATTGCTCAAAGCTCGATTCTTCGCTGTTTCTGGCTTCATGGCCGAGGGTGCTGACTGGTCATAAATTCTCTGGGCATCAGAGATAGAACGTGACTTTTTGGTCTAGGATTCTGTAGTGTTTTGTGTCCATCGGATCATCTTACAACCCACAGTGGCGTCGTCACTGCGCGGATAACTGCCTAAAGCTCGTTCTTGCCCTCTTTTGGGCCCCATAGCCGAGGGTGCTGACTGGTGATGAATCCTCTGGGCATCATCAATGGTACGTTACCACTTTATCCGAGGTTCTGTAGAGATTCGGGTCCATTGGATCATGCTACAGCCCACAGTGGCGTCATAACTGTGCAGATAACTGCTCAAAGCTCGATTTTTCCCTGATTCGGGCCTCATAGCCGAGGGTGGTGACTGGTCATAAATTATCTGTGCACCAGAAATGGTACGTCACTACTTGATTTAAGGTTCTGTAGAGTTTCGGGTCCATTGGAACATCCTACAACTCACAGTGGGGTCATAGCTAGGCAGATCACTGCTCGAAGCTCGATTTCGCTCTGTTTTGGGCCTCATAGCCGAGGTTGCTGACTGGTAATAAATTCTCTGGGCATCACCAATGGTACATTATCACTTGATCTAAGATTCTGTGGAGTTTCGGTTCCATTGGAACATCCTACAACTCACAGTGGCGTCATAACTGGGCAGATAACTGCCCAAATTTCGTTTTTGCCCTCTTTTGGGCCTCATAGCCGAGGCTGCTGACTGGATATAAATTCTCTGGGCATCATCAATGGTACAAAACTACTTGATTTAGGGTTCTGTCAAGTTTCGGGTCCATTGGATCATCTTACAACCCACAGTGGCGTCATCACTGGGCAGAGGGCATCATCAATGGTACTTCACCACTTCATCTAAGGTTCTGTAGAGTTTCGGGTCCACTGAAACATCCTACAACCCACAGTGGCGTCATACCTCCACAGATATTTGCTCAAAGCTCGATTTCGCCTTCTTTTGGTCCCCATAGCCGAGGGTGCTGACAGGTAATTAATTCTCTGGGCATCATCAATGGTACTTCACCACTCCATCTAAGGTTCTGTAGAGTTTCGTGTCCACTGGAACATCCTACAACCCACAGTGGCGTCATACCTGCACAGATCTTTGCTCAAAGCTCGATTTCGCCCTCTTTTTGTCCCCATAGCCGAGGGTGCTGACAGGTAATTAATTCTCTGGGCATCATCAATGGTACTTCACCACTCCATCTAAGGTTCTGTAGAGTTTCAGTTCCATTGGAACATCCTACAACCCACAGTGGCGTCATAACTGGGCAGATGACTGCTCAGTGCTCGATTTTGCATTCTTTTGGGCCCCATAGCCGAGGGTGCTGACTGAAAATGAATTCTCTGGGCATCATCAATGGTACATAACCTTTTGATTTAGGGTTCTGTCAAGTTTCGGGTCCATTGGATCATCTTACAACCCACAGTGGCGTCATCAGTGGGCAGATGACTGCTCTGTGCTCGATTTTGCCCTCTTTTGGGCCCCATAGCCGAGGGTGCTGACAGGTAATAAATTCTCTGGGCATCATCAATGTCACATAACTACTTGATCTAAGGTTTTTCTAGAGATTCGGGTCCATTGGAACATGCTACAACCCACAGTGGCGTCATAACTGGGCAGATAACTGCTCAAAGCTCGATTTTTTCCTGTTTCGGGCCTCATAGCCGAGGGTGCTGACTGGTGATAAATTCTCTGGGCATCAGAGATAGTACGTAACTACTTGATCTAAGGTTCAGTCAAGTTTTGGGTCCATTGGAACATGCTACAACCCACAGGGGCGTCATAACTGGGCAGATAACTGCTCAAAGCTCGATTTTCCCCTGTTTCGGGCCTCATAGCCGAGGGTGCTGACTGGTAATAAATTCTCTGGGCTCCAGAGATAGTACGTGACTACTCGATCTAGGGTTCTGTGGAGTTTCGGGTCCATTGGAACATCCTACAACTCACAGTGGGGTCATAACTGGGCAGATAATTGCTCAAAGCTTGATTTTTCCCTGTTTCGGGCCTCATAGCCGAGGTTGCTGACTGGTCATAAATTTCCTGGGCATCAGAGATAGTACGTCACTACTTGATCCAAGGTTCTGTCAAGTTTCGGGTCCATTGGATCATCCTCCAACCCATACTGGCGTCATAACTGGGCAGATAACTGCTCAAAGCTCGATTTTTCCCTGTTTCGGGCCTCATACCCGAGGGTGCAGACTGGTAATAAATCCTCTGGGCTCCAGAGATATTACGTGACTACTTGATCTAGGGTTCTGTAGAGTTTCGGGTCCATTGGGACTCTCTGCATCCCCCCGTGACGTCTCGACTGCGACTATAATAACTTTAAGCAGGGTCACCCCTGTTTTGGGCCCTATGATCGAATTTGCTGATTCGTTATGGATTCCCTGTTATCTCTGAAGACTCAGTGTACCCTGCTCATCGTCAGAGAGGTTCCCGTATGCGATGGAATTCTTTCATCCGCACCTTATTGTACAGACGTAGCTCAGTCTATCATAAATTTCTCATCTCGCCCCGCTCCAGCTCTCGTCCAGCCTCAGGCCCAAATATCGGTTTCCTCCTGGTCTCGGGACTATCTCGACTATACCTTTCGAGAGTAATTGAAAAGTAATAAAATCCTGTGTAGTTCTGAGTGTCCTCGAAGCTACGCCTGTATATGATGTTCGCTATCGTAAGCTTACGCTAGCGAAAACCATCATATTTCAGCTGAATCATATCACACGCATATTTTGAGGACATATTCTGAGAGTAATAAAAAAGGAATAAAAAATGAGCTATTGCACATTCCCGTTCGATCTTCCCCCGGCCACGTGTTCGCTCGCGTAAGCTTCCGCTAGCGAAAACTCTCGTATTCCGGGCCCATGACCGGTAATAAATTTCCTTCTCTGGTAATAAATTAGTAATAAAATAGTAATAAAAAGTGGAATTGGTTTGGGCCCGATTTGTGAGTTGGTGTTCGCTAGCTTCAGGTACCCCATTTTGAGGGCCTTGAAAAAACCTACAATTTCAGGACCAATCCAAAGAGCATCATTTTTACGCGGGTTTATAGTTTTTTCCGGTGCTAATTCATCTAAAACGATCATGAAATTTCCATTCAAGCAGTGAATTGCGTCTTCCAAACTGGTTTCGGCATTTTCAAGAGCTGTCCAGTCACAGCGGAGCAGACGGTCATCCAATATCTCCGGAGTGATGTTACGAAAATCCCTATACTTGAAGGAATTTTTTGGCGGAGTAGGGGTGAAGACGTTGATGGTGACGTCAATGACCGATTGCCTACCAAAACTGGGCAGGTGCCTGTTGTGAAAGTCAGTAATGGTGTCGTTGTCATCTACGTAGATGTGATCAATCCATGTATGAGATACACTGGGGTTGTGTTGATGAGTCGGGCCATGCTGCACTATCTGCAAGGCTAGTTCTTCTGTCAGTGCAGTCAGTGTCTTGGTGTCGAGATGAGCAGTATCCAACAAGTCAGCGTTCAGATCACCCATAATGATTTTGTGACTTTAATCACCACACAGCCGGCGTAACAGCCCATCATCCTTCTGCATGGCAATTTTAGGGGGTATATAGATTACCGCGACTAATATTGGGGGTGAGCTGCCTTGCTGCACGCTACAGAAAAGGAATTCGGGCACGCCAGGTTACCCGGCCCAAAAGTATTCGACGAAACCAACTTCTCAATTTTGAAGTCATTGCGCACATACAAGGCAACTCTTCCACCCTCTCTGTTGCAATCTTGTCGCAACAACGAAAAACCTGGAATTCGAACGAGACTGTCATCCACATACTCATCTAGCTTCGACTCGGCCACCCCAATGATAGGAGGGATCGTTAGCGACGATCAAGCGTAGATGCTCAATCTTATCTGTCAGGGAGTTAAGGTTGATGAATCCCGCTTTTAAAGAATTACCTCTCCCTCGTCGCTCTTCAGCAGCCATATCCAGTCAGGGAGTCCTTGCTGATTCTGTTGCCGGAACTTTATTTTGCTCCGGAACGATAGTGCAGCTCTGGGTGTTATTAGAGGACGCACAGGTGCGTTCCGGACCACTTCGACAGGTCGTTTGAATTACCTGCAGATCAGCAAGGGATTCGAACGTATGCGCTCGCTCACCATTTTTCCGTCTAACCCAGAAACGCCCATCACTGTGCCAGGCGTATTTAAGACCCAAACCGCGTGCAACCGACCTTAAACGTATAAATTCTTTGTATTTTTCACGGTGGAGCATCTTATTTATGAAGATTTTACGGTCTGGCACATGAGCTTTGGTATCTGGGTCGAGTAAGTCAGGCTGGATATTGTTGGCCGTGAAATAATTATTGGTGATTGAACGTTTAGCCCGAATTACTTTCCCGACTAGTCGACTACTGGAGAGTTGGACTACACATGATGGTTAATTGCGCGTGATGGCAGCTGAGGCTCGGGAAGATAGAACCGAGTCACGATTACTTGTTGGAGTCCTCTCCACAGACGCACGCCCCGGTTGCAGGACACGGACATCAGCAATGTCTGCTCTCTCCAATGAGGGGAGAATAGACTTGAGCACTGCATGAGAAATAACAGATATCTGTGCTGGTGAGGCCTTAGAATCTTCTTTTAATACACCATTAATAATCAGTTTACAGCGCTCAAGTCCGTCATTGCCTAGTCCCTGCCCTTGCTTCCGAACGTATGGGTGGGGGGTCTCGTCCATCCTAGGGGCAGTGTTAGGAATCGAGGATTGATGTGTCGATTCAGCATTACTATTCTCATCATTACGGAATTTACTATTTTGCAGAGTACTCTGGAAGCCTGACAATAGTTCCGTTAAGGTAGAAATTTGGCCTGCCATGATGAAATTAGCGAGGGAGACTAAGAGTTAGATGGGAGGATAATATCCATCATAACATAAAAGAAACAGAAAGAGACCCCACGGTGTGAAAAGAAAAAGCTCAGGACCGGGCTATCTGGCGTGACTGTTGTGATGCAGTCAGGGACCTCGAACTTCTACCCCCCCCCCCCAACCCCACCTCCGCCCGGACTTAGTTATGAGCATACGTGTAGTGAACGAATCTCATAGAAACTAATGTTCCACTGGGCACAAACTACACCTAGAAACGGCCCGCCACGCTGTCCACGAAACTAACCACGGACTTTCCCCACAGATCAAGCTCCTGAACTGAGAGAAACCGGTGGTATGGATCTGTAGACAGAGAGGCGAATTACCGCGGCAATTGGCCTCAATGGATCCGAAAGACCCCTGAAGTTCTCCTGAGAATCCCAGCGGATCTGGAAACGCCACATATATATGAATATATATATATATATATATATATACATCCATATAGCTATATGGATGTATATATATATATATATATATATATATATGTATATGTATATATATATGTTAGATTGTATGAATCCCGTTCTGAGAATCTAGATTCAATTGATTCTCTTGTGATGTTGGTCTGACTTCTCGATGGAATCATATATGAATGATTGATAGTTATATATTTGGAATTCGAATTTCGATTCCCATTCTTGTCACCGAATTGAGGTGGTCGGTTTTGTCAGAATCAAATAAGGTTCCATCGTATGATGTGAATTCCCGCGCGCAGTACCAGTTTCGACCACGTGACTTCGCGCTTCTCTGCTATTTTTGTTGCGCTCGTCTCCATCTGCGGCTTGCGCCAGCTTTCGTTACGCGACCGTCTACTCCACCTTGCTCTTAGGATGTCATCTATTGGCTATGGGAAGTATGAGTTTCAGCGCCTCCGTGCGGCGGAAAACGGCATGCCACGGGAGGGAGCAGTCGAACATGGTTATATGTGGTTTAGTGCGGGCTTCGGTCTTCTTATGCATTTAGCTCAAAAACCGTGGCTCGGATGTGGCAACAGTATGCAAGGCAATTGTAGGGTTTCTAAAAACGAAGAGTTTGAGCGCTTGTGAGTCCAAATCCGAGTGGAATTGAGTAAACTAGAGCGAGTTGAAAATTTTGCCTATGCTTTTTGCATGGGCGCGAGCATGAGCGTTGTGGCCACTGCTCAACCATGCTCTGATTGATACGTATGATAGCGCAAAGTTTTCGCAATCAAAAATCTAACAACTTTCTCGCTTACTGTTACGAGGTTTGAGCGATAGGTTCTCTCGAAAATGAAGGAAAACCCCTACCGCGCGTCTAATTTGCATGCTCTATTTCTGACCTTGATTTTTAGGAAAACCGTTGCTCAAACCTCATAAGAGTGAGCGAGAAAGTTGTTAGATTTTTAATTGCAAAAATTTTGAGCTATCATACGTATCAATCAGAGCATTATTGAAGAATTCACAAAGCCCGAAGCTAGAAAAATGAGCGAGTCGAGAAGCGGTGGTTGAGCAGTGGCCGCAACGCTCATGCTTGCCTCCATGCAAAAAGCATAGACGAAAATTTCAACTCGCTCTAGTTAACTCAATTTTGCTCGGATTCGGACTCGCAAGCACTCAAACTCTTCGTTTCTGAAACCCCTAGAATCACCTCGCATACTGTTGCCGCATCCGAGCTATGGCTTTTGAGCTAAATGCATGAGAAGACTGAACCCCGCAGTAAACCACATATAAACACGTTCGACTGCTCCCTCCTGGTATGCCGTTCTCCGCCGCACGGAGGCGCTGAAACTCATACTCCCCATAGCCAATAGGCGAATAAAGTTTTTTCATCTTCATGAATTAAAAATGAGTGTGTCGCCGAAAATGCTTTGTCCACCATATCCCGAATCAAACAGGACTCTTGTACTGAAAGGTACAAGAGTACATCCTCGATGCATCCGATATCTTGCGATGGTATGAAGCCGATTGCCATTCTCACTCGATCACGAGTTCCTTTTGTGAATGCTGTGGATATCCTACGAAACAACATTTGTGATCATACGTTGAATACCACAACAGTACCAAGATCACGTGGCATTACATCAAAACAATCACATTACCTCACACGTGGTGCGACAAACCTGTAAAACAATTGTGGTGACAAATTCAAATTGAGCTATTTTCCATCGGTTTTCATGGAGAATTGAGCAGTAAGAACATTGTTGATTTGACATGTCATTTCGGACTCCAAATTTGATGATCTGCACGATGCCGTATTGCAAAAAAATTTATCTTGGATATTCCGAGAAAATTCTCCCGTTCGCATAAAGTTTTCCATTTTCTCGATTAGTCCCCTTCACCATCCAAGGGGAGATGTCGAACCATGTGAAAATCAACCCCAATCCAATTCGTACCTCGCAAGGAGAAAATGCCAATAATTGTCCACCTTAACGAGATATATACCATATGATATATATGAAACTTCAAATTCCAGGAGGAGGTGATATATTCATAAATACTAGTACTCTTTGGAGTATATATTTCCAAATCCTTGGACTTTCCCAAATACGCTGAAGGAAGGAAAATAAAGAAGTTGCATGTAAAATATTTCTTATCTTAATCGATAGATCACATCAAAATAAGCAAAGTTACAATACAGTTTTTTATTTCATGGCCATTAACTATTCATTTATTAATGTTAAAATTTGCCCGCGAAAAACGCCCGATTCAAATCGATGTCACGTGACTCCTACGTCACAAGGGTAGCCGCCGATATACACATGCAAACCCGCGCGCATTGGTGTTTCGTACGTGTGACGGCCGTCTGCCATGCGTCTGCCAGCGCTAAAATAACAAATCGGACCCGGCTTGTTTGATGCTCGAAACAGTTTTTTTTAACAAATTGGGTGTGAATTTTCCCCATTAGCAGTTGCTCCTGGCCTTTTACTACAACTGAGGTGCAGTGAGACCGCCTGTTATTACGTTTTTTGTGCATAGTGAAGTGAAGAATGATGCAGGTTAGTGGGCTTTTGGAGCCACAAGTTTGAGTTTGGGAGTGTCAGATCACCACTGAAAGTATTATCTGGCCCATGGAATGAAGCATCAGTGGCACAATATATGTGACTGTCGTGAATGATTCCCACATTGAATCATTTGTTTCTTCTTATTCACCTTCCTTTCTGAGAATGTTGACATCCTTCGACGATGATTACCCAAACTCTTCTTGTGATGCATCAGACAGAATCAAGTCGATTGCACTCAACCAAACATTCAGTGGAGTAGTTGTAAGCTGTTAGATGTGCTTCCAATCATCCAAATCATGAGTTGGGCCCTGGTGTTGATATAGAAAATGAGCACTCACCACTTCTAGCTACCCAGTACTAGATCATTATGCTGTGGCTGCGTTAGATAATTGGTGCAGTTGGAAAGAACCACACAAAAGATACAAAATGATTACCATTTATCCTATTAATGAAAGTTTATGATTGATCAAACCAGCAAACAGCCTCGGTATAATGACCTAGTGCTGGGAAGCTAGAAATGGAAGGTGCTCATTTTTGATGTCGACACCAGGGCTCAACTCTGGGTTCAAAACACTTATCATCCCTCGTGGGAGATGCACGCCGAAGAGATAACAGAATTTTGCTTTGAAAGTGTTCTTTCTTTCCAAGTGATCCCGAGATGGGCATTATTTCGTCTATTTTGGGGCAGGTGAGCGAGGTCTCGATTTCTTGTGTTCTTGCCCACAAACGAGACGAGTGGCTAGAGTAGGGATACAAACATGTTTTTCCGACTCGAAATGACCATCAAAACACGATTCTGGGTCAATTCGTGCCTAGGATATCATCCAATCCTCAAACGGCGTTAATCTGTTTTGCGCCTCTACTGCAAGATGACGATGACTAAGGGCTACATTGACCCCGGAATCGTGTTGAGATGGTCATTTTGAGTCGGAGGAACATGTTTGTATCTCTACTCTAGCCAACTCGTCTCGATTGTGGGCAAGAACATGAGGAATCGAGACCTCGCTTGCCTGCCCCAAAATAGACGAAACAATGCCCATCTCGGACTTGATGGTTTGAGCCTACAGCTCGCGTCTGGCTTGAGGCTCGCCTCCGGAAGTTCTTACATATTTTTGAGGGTACTTTGGGGAGTAATTACACCCAGATTGGTGCACAACAACTTAGATGGAAGCATATGCGAGCGATGCCTATTTCGGCATTTTGAGCAAAAAGTCAAAAAATTGTATTCTTGAACGTACGCTGAAAATCAGGAGATGATTTCTCCACCGAGATTCTTCTCGATATTGTTAGTGCTTGTCTTAAGGAACATATTCGCACAGGTTTCGGGTCTAATAAAAAGATATTTGTAAATTGAGTCTAAAATTTGGCGTCTTCACAAAACTGCTCAACTTGTATCGGCTATAGATCCTATAAAAAGTACGATAATCGACTCCTACAGGTGGTCAAATTGCAGGTTTTTTCAAGACTTTCAAGATGACCACCTGCAGAAGTCGATCATCACATGTCTAGTAGGAGCTAGGTCGCTTTGAAGCAGGCCCAAGAATCGTTGAAATCTGCTCTCAGCAAATAGCTCCTAGAAGTTACTAGGCTGCATGATTGGTTCCGGACTATTTTCTCTCAAAAGTGCTAGTCTCAACGAAGAAAATGCGCCCAAGTACGTTAAAAGAATATTGAGTCTGGTCGGAGCTATGATTCTCCAGAATTAGGCCAAAAAACGCTGCTAAAAGAGATCATCAGAATGTTTTCTCATTCCGAAATCTGACCATACCTTCAAGTGAAATACATAAATATGCGAATACTATCGAATATCAACTTTCATTACTTGAGACTTGAATAAAGATTGTCACTCGCAATACAAACATATCCTTCATTCACACCAAATATTTAAACCTCCAACTCTTTGAATGTAAATTTTCACTCAATATCTAGTAGCATCTGAAGGGACATCTATTTCTTAATAAAATTTCTTCATCAATCATCTCATATCATTAAATAGTCATACTTATTGCTAGCTCTACTATCATATATTTCACAAATTTCCTTCTCAATTACATACATCCTCATCTAAATCATACATATTTTATCAATCATATTTTCCTCATCATTCTACGTATTTTGGATATTCTTCAACCATACCAATTCTCATCATCTTCCATAAATATTCTCTCATTACATCCATATCCATGTTATATACCATACAGGCTGGATCTTTCTTCATACATGAAGTAATTGCATTTGCAGTCGCGAAGAAACCACAAGAACTCGAATCTAATTGTTTTTGAACTCTTTCAAAAACAATTAATTCCTTAGCAATATTATTATACCTCTTCATAACGAAGCTTTTTTCTACTTCATCTAAATTCTCAAATGAATGCTCATCACAATGAAGGCTATCATATATAAAAATAAGGTGGTCTATAATGCAGACATCTCCAATGTCGGAAAACGTCACTATGTATTATTTGAACGTCTTCATTCATAGTTGCCTCTATTTCATCACATATTCTCATCACTGCTGTATTGCTTGGATCTATGTCTGGAAATTTTAATTTCAATATATACATGGATTGATTTATTGTCTTATCAGCTAATCATGAATTGTTTGATAGAATATTCCCTTCTATAAAATCGAAACGATCGAATTTGAATTCTCCATTGATTCCCTCCATAATTTTCTTTTCACTCGAACCTTCATCCTCAAATTCCATCCCACCTAATCCCATATCAAAATTGTTCTCTACACATACTGTTCAAAGAGGAAGCAGATGAACTGAGTAATTTTGACACCATAGTTTGAATAAACAAATAAACTATATCAAAACAAAGGCTCCTTACATGATGAACGAGGTGGTGCGGTCGGCTGACGAACGGAAACTGGCACCAGCCACTGGTGGTGACGAACGCGACGTCGCGCAACTTGAGAATGAACAAGAAAATGGCGGCGGCGCGCCAAGATTCAGACTAGGTATAAGCAAATTGAGAGTAATACTGAACATTCCGCCCACCTCGATTGATTACACCGTACACTAACATGCAAAATATACCAGAATGTCACCAAAGTTGGTCAGGGTTTAGTTCAAGTGTTAATGAACACCTGTGCAAAATTATAAAATGATTCACCGTTTTGTATCGGAGTGGTAGTCATCAAAATTTGTCACTTCAAGCATGGCGCTCACGCGGGATCGTCGACTCCCATATAAACGCAATGTTAAAAGTGACGGGTTTTCGATGACTACTACTCTGGAACGAAACGGCCAATCATTCTGAAATTTTGCACAGGTGTTCATCAATACTTGAACTAAATCCTCCCCAACTCCGTCGATTTTCTGGTGTACAGTGGAATCTCCCTAAACGGATACTTCCGATTAACGGACACCTCCCAATAATGGACAATTTTTTGTGACCAACAGAAGTATAATCACAGAAATGAACCTCTGATTAGCGAACACCTTTGGATAGCGGACAGTTTTGATACAACCAAAGGTGTCCGTGCGACCGGAATGTGGCACTGCCAAAGAAATAGAAATCGAAAAGAGCAATAGGCTCAAGAGCTATTTCGCTCTAGTTTGAGGAAAAAAATGGAAATTATGATGGAAGAACCGGAAATCTCAAACGGTTATCAATTCATCACACTTAACCTCTTCGGGCACGCACCTATTTCCTGTGCTTTCAGACCTCCGTTTCCTACTGAATTCTATAGTGGGGATCGTGAAAATTATTTTGAGCCCAAACACAATATGATAAAGTCATGTCATATGAGAGTTATCTCAGCATAAACTTTTCAAAGTCAAACACGAATGAGGCACTAGCAACAAGATTTTTATGATGAACTTCATAGAAAATCATCAATTCGGATCAAAAAACATAACACGACAAGTATCCTTATCCTATCATCAAAATTCAGTGAGTTGTAACGGTCAAAAGATGAATCGTTTCAAACTGCATGATCAAGTGAGATGCTTCATCATAATCATAAGCTATAATGCATAACTAAAGATGAGACTATGTTCACCAAAATCATGGGACTTCCTACATTTTGGGCCAATGAAGATAATGCATGAAGTATTTTTCCTCTGTATCAAGGAGAGATACAAGAGCCCGATTCAAAGATGTGTCCACATATGTGGACAAATGCGGAAAGAGGTTAATAATACCTCTTTGCTGATAAGATGGATGGAAAAAATTCCACTAAATTCAATATCAAGATAAAACCTTGAATAATCAAATGACGAATTCTTCAAGATGGGAAGTTTCGGAATCTGAGCTTTTAAGTTATCCCAAAGGTTTGAAGAAGAACAGACTAAGTTCCGGCTACTTGGGAAACAAGTCCCAAAAGGATGCGCGTTCATTCCTCTTGGAGATGCACGTCCTGAGCAACCGCGCAATTAATTCTACCTTCGTATAGTGCTCGCAAGCCCACGGAACGCTAACCTAGCGCCTGAAGGCTTACAAGACGCTCATACTACTTTATATGACTCTAACTCCATCAAAAGGGATGAAATTTGATCTACTCAAATTCGTTGACTTGGAACTCACTGAAATTAAGCATTAAATTGATCACTATTAATCACTTAGAGTTCAACATGAGTTTCTAATTCTCTTCGGTGACTTCTCCGGACGAATCTGGTACCAACAACACAAGCTTCACGATTGGTTAAGTGAACACAGATGTGGCAGTACGAAGCTTGACTCTTCGAACTCGTCCATCAGAACCAGGGAATGTTTCTGTGATCACAGCTAAAGGCCAAGAAACAGGTGCTCGGCACTCATCTCGAATCAAGACGACATCTCCAACTCGATAAGCTCTCGAAGGTTTCGACCATTTGTGTCGTTCCTGCAATGCTTGCAGATAATTCTTGGACCAAGGAAACCAGAATTCCTGAACTAGCTGGGTCATCCACCGGTATTGCTTGCCAACCGAAATTGGCCCTGATCGAACGGATGGCTCAACTATCCTTTTGAAGTGATGCTTGGCGGACATGACAGCCGACTCCCAAATGCCCCTGAAGTAAGGAACAGACGGTGGGTTAAATCTCCACTCAGTTCCCATGTTCGTCAGATCGATCGCAATCTCCTTGGATTCCTTGGAAGCCTCGTCGAAACGCTTTAGGATCTCAGCCTGTGCACTAACGAGGTTCAGCGCGTTGTCACACTCCAATCTCGAACAATGCCCTCGCCGTGCAGTGAAGCGTTTGAAGGCGTCAATAAAGGCTTCTGAAGTGCAATCCTCCACAGCTTTCAAATGAGTGGCTCTTGTGCTGAGACATATAAAAACACAATTATAAGCTTTCATGGTGCTTTTACCACGAGTTTTCGCAAAATGTTTTTTAAACGGACTTGCAAAGTCCACACCAGAATTTCACGAGAGGATAAGCGGGAGTCACCCGAACCTTAGGAAGATCTCCCATCAATTGAGTTGACAACTTTTCTAAAAAGCGGAGACATGCCGTGCATTGATTTATAGCGACCTTCACTGCTTGCCTGCCTTAAGTATCCAAAACTCATTACGTAGACAAGTCAATGTTGGTTGCGTCCCACCATGCTGACTCTCCACGTGCGCTCGCCTGATGAATAGAGTAGTCAGCGGATTGTGACATGGTAGAATTGAAGGATGCCTTGCCTTGTAGTCGAGAAGAGCATGCCGAAGTCTGCCATCAACTCTCAGTAGCCCTTGATCTAGAAATGGCCGTAACTTCAGTAGGTTGGTATCCTTGAGTTCCCTTCCCTGCTCGAGGCATCTGAAACTATCACCAAAACTATTCTTCTGGTCGAGATAGATCTATAGCGATTTAGCATTTGTGAGTTTTCTGGGTTCCAACAAACCCTTTGAAATAGCGTCGAACTCATAATTCCAACTTCAAAAATCTAATTTTGTGTCTCCTCCCGTTGCTCAGACGGAGGCTCAGCTTCGTCAAAAAGCGGAGACATATTGCAGTAATCCGTAGAAGCCTCGTAACGGTAGAGTACCTATTTAAAAGATCGTTCTGAGTCATGAAATCCGGACACTGACTCGCCGTGGTGGCGTGAGAAGGAGTTCTCTCTTCGAGAGGAGTAACTTGCAGATTCTCAGCCTCAGTGGTCCACGGATTAAATGACTCTGTAAGGAACGAAGGACCTTTCCATCACAGATCGAATGTCGATAAACTTCCTGGATTCAAACCTCGAGAAACCACATCAGAGGGGTTATCTTTGGACCTGACGTTAGGCCAATATGCCTGAGGTACCAACTCCTGAATGAGCGTACAACGATTGGCAACGAAAGTCTGCCACCGACCCGGTAGAGCCCTGACCCAATACAACACACCTCGCGAATCGGACCGCAAATGTACTGACTCAATCTTTAATGGCATAGTTTTCAAAAAATGGTCAGTGAGACCGGCTAACAAATGTACTGCACATGGCTCAAGGCGAGGTATGCTGATAGTTTTGATGGGAGCTACTTTTGACTTAGCGCACTGCAACGAAACTATGACCTGCTCATTCATAGTCATCCTCAAATAAAGGACCGCCCCATAAGCTTTTGATGATGCATCTGCGAACTCGTGCAACTCAATTCTCACCCCATTTTCTGAACACCCATCCATCGAGGTATCCTTATTTCTCCCAAGTTTGACAATTTAGTGTACCAATCGAGTCACTGATTTGGATAATTATCTGGAAGAATATCATCCCAACCACATTTCAATAACCACAATGGTTGCATGATTATCTTCGCCCAAATGACAACCGGAGTCAACCAACCCAAAGGATCAAAGATCTTAGCAGTAAGAGATAAGACTACTCTTTTCGTCAACTTTTGACTATCAGAGACTTGGGGCTTGATATTGAAATGAAAACAATCTTCTTCAGGAGCCCATGAGAGGTCCAATATAGGAGTAGAACTATTTCCAGAATCAAAAGAAGCAGAACCGTTGATTCGATGAACAATAGGGATTTGCTCAATTAGCCTTACATCATTTGCTACTCGTTTCCTTAGATCGAAACCACCCACCTTGCAAAGTCCAATCAATTGTGTTTGCTTTCCTTGAGCTTCCTCTACTGCTCCTCCCCCCAACATAAAATTATCCATGTAAGATTCATCTTGAATGATTTAAATAGCCAAGGCGAATAGATGCCCGTAATCTTGCGCTAATTGCCTCCAAACTCGGATGGCTAGATATGGCGAACACTTAACCCGTAAGTAATTGTTCTTAGAAGGAACAAAAGAACTTCTGAATCTGAATGCTCCCTCCAGAGAATCATATGTAGATGACAGTCCCTAGGGTCAGCCAAAGTTTGCTGAAACATATTCTCTATGTCTGCAACGAAAACAAACTCATATCTACGCCACCTCAAGATCAGATCAATCAATTCTGGGAGCAAGTTCTCTCCAGTGAAGAGTAGATCATCCAGAGACGTAACGTGAATAGGATCTGATCCATTGAAAACAACCCGTAGTTTTTCAGAACCTTGAAGCATGTCATGATGTGAAAGAACATGACAACGTTTCAACTCCTCATTCGAAAATTTCGGAGCCTTTTCCATATGCCCAAGTTGATCGTATTCTGCCACAAACGAACTGTATTTTGCTGCAAACTCAGGACTTTTCTCAAATTTCCGCTCCATGGAAAATAAAGTTTTCAAGGCTGAATTGTAAGAATCACCTAGATCAAACTTCAAACTTTGGAATAAATCCTCTTTGACTGGCAACCGAACCATATAACGACGGAAAAGAGGTTATGTTTCGTCTGCTTCGGTTCTCATGGCACTAAATTCTGTAAATCCCAGAAATATTGTCGCAAATGTAGCGGAAACATCACAGTTTCATACATCAAGATTCTCAGGAGCCAAGTGATCCTCATAGTACTCCAAAAGAGGGTGGTCTCCTCTGGAGATGGAAAGGGTTCGGGAACGGGTGAGCATCCTCACTCAACTACCACCTCTTGTCTTACTTCAGTGATAGGTTCAGGTTTTGTGCTTTTGCCCACTGCGGTAGTGAGAGTGATATCAGCTGACAGTTTTGATTTCTGTTTCACGGCTTTGATTAATCACTGCTCACAATCCTCCTTCATCACGGAAAATACTTGTCAGAAGCTAGGGTTACGGAGGGCGAAATCAAGAGTCGAAATCAAGGGGGTTGCAGATGCCAATACGTATACTTTGTGAGGCACTGTTAACTTTACGGTGCGACCCAGATTTTCTTCAGAATTCGCGTGTGATGTCAAGTTCACATAATACCTGAAGTGTCGAGATACAGAGCTTCTGTCTCACCAGGAGAGGATGGATGGGATCATCTGAAGGGTTTGAAATTAGCTGATCCGCAGTTTTTGAAATCTAGATCGATTGATATCTTGCTCGGTGCCAAAATTCACGCTCAAAACGTTCTTGAGGGCGTAAAGAAGGAAGAAATTGATCTTGCAAATCAGCCGATTGCTACGAATACGGAGTTCGGGTGGGTTGTTTCCTCGTCAGTTGGAGAAAACGGAGAAGTATCATCATCTCATTTGCATTTGGTTGATGATACAGTATTGGGTTCGATTTTGGAACGTTTTTTCAAGCAAGAAGAAACTCCACCGGCTCGGAAAACGCTATCCGAAGATAATAAAAAATGCGAAAAACATTTTCAGCAAACCCATTCTCAGGACCCCAGCGGTCGTTACATGGTTCGGTTGCCAGTCAAAGAGGATTTATACCAAAGCTCGAAGTTTGATCTAGGTGATTCTTACAATTCAGCCTTGAAAAATTCATTTTCCATGGAGCGGAAATTTGAGAAAAATCCTGAGTTTGCAGCAAGATACAGTTCGTTCATGGCAGAATACGAGCAACTTCAGCATATGGAAAAGGCTCCGAAATTTTCGAATGAGGAGTTGAAACGTTGTCATGTTCTTTCACATCATGGCGTGCTTCAAGGTTCTGAAAAACTACGGGTTGTTTTCAATGGATCAAATCCTATTCACGGTACGTCTTTGAATGATCTATCAATTTACTCTTATTTGCCAAGATCTTATTGTGATTTTGACAGAAAGTCTGATAATGAGTAACCGGATTATTCAATCTGGTCGTGGCACTAGCTTTAGTCATTTTAGCTTGACCTAAAGCCTTAAAATTGCTGAATGAATTTCCAATTTTAGCCTGTAAATCCAGCTGTTGTTGATAATGAGCGTCTATTGTGAATCTAAATGTTGCTCTAACAACTTGAAAACCGATCCAATCATAGGTACAAAGATCCCAAACCGAAGAAACAAAGCAGAAGAACCGAGCCGAAAATCCGAAGAAAATCTCAATTACTGCACGTTGATCTAGCCCCAAAATGCTAGAAATTTTGTCCAGAAAGGTGGATGAAAAATACTGTAATTCTCAACAGAATCAGGCAAAACCGAACCCGAAATTAGAAATTTTTCAAATATATGAAAGATTAGATGGAAGCACCAATCCACAAATTTCTTCCCACTGTTAACGAGTATTCACAAATATTCACAGAAAAAATGGAAACCTATCTCACTGATTGGTAAGTTGATCATTTTTGAGGTTACGAAACTCAAAGAAAAACCTCAAGTGAGATAATCCTAATTCGAATTACTGAAACCGAATATCCATAAGATTCACCTCATATATCAATCTTCCTACTCACTCGTACGACTATCACTTGACGCACGGTGATGAAGATCGCCGAGGCCGATGATGTGTGATGCACTAGAGCGCGGTGGTGTATGACGACGAGCTGCTCATGGATAGTCGACGACACGTAGCGATCGCTCTGTTGAAGAGTCCTCGCGTCGCTGAGTGCCGTTGCCCCGCTGCAGCTGATGAACAGCTGCGGATAGCTCTGGTCAGCTGTGTTGCCAGATGTCGAGCCCAGACGACAAGCAGCACGCACACCAACGTGGGTCACACACACGGACGACTTTCTACAAAAATCCAGTTATTTCAGAGTTTGCCCATATGACATCAGTCAAAGTGCCACAAAAGCGATTTCCAAAATGGTTCATTGTATTCGAAAGAAGTACAACTGCGAACAAATCCAATTTTGATTGGACAAGAGTGTGCAAAATTGATTCGATGCAACAACAAAAGCACTCTGAATTTCCATCAAAAGTGAGAGAATTGGCACAAAATAGCAGAACAGCTGCAAGATGAAAAAATATTGAAAAGAACAGCTTATCCCAATGATCCCACGATGTATTACTCGTTGCCCAAGAACCCTCCTGGATCCCCAGGTTGTTTCCGTCGTCTCCAAGGGGTGCGGTGACTCTAGACCTCGTGGCCGATGTCGAGGTTAGACAGTGCTCCGCTGCCGGTGGACTAATGCTCTGCCACAAGCAATCGAGGATTAATCCCCATCCGCCGGCATGCTGCAGCTTCCTATTTGCTGCTGTAGACCTTGAGGAGGACGCCGCTGGTCACCTCAGGAGACTGCCGACCACGCACTTTCACAATTCACCTCGAGGATTGCGAATCCATTCGCATCCGTCTCAATTTTTTCACTGACTCCAATCCGGATTGGTACACGAAGGACCAGAATGTTCAAAAGGGAAGCAGGTGAAGTGAGTAGTTTTGACACCGTAGTTAAAATAAACAGATAAACTATATTCGAACAAACTAAAGGCTCATTACATGATGAACGAGGTGATGCGGTCGGCTGATGGACGGAAACTGGCGCAAGCCACTGGAGGTGACGAGCGCGACGGCGCGCAACTTGAGAATGAACAAGAAAATGGCGGCGGCGCGCCAAGATTCAAAATAGGTATGAGCGCAATGAGAGTAATACTGAACACATACATATATTGGTTGATGATCAGATGAATAGGATTCATAAGTCCCCGATATGAACTTTGAGAAATCTTTTGATATGAATATTGTATCTATCTGTGTATTACAATTTGTGGTAGACTTCCTTTCTGATGAGTAGAAAGAGAGATCCGATGGCCTGGCGGCGTAATCGAATAAACCTAGAAACGTATAAGGAAGTAGATAAACATCAATATAGTGAAATGAAGTAAAATTACGTTATGTCAATGAATAGCCATTGGTTGGATATCCAAACTTACATAAAGAAGTCATAGATTCGGATAAAAAATTATTCGAGGTATATATTTTTCTGTACAAAAATTAAGTGTCCCATGTATGCTCCGATATTTCCGACTGTTGGTGGCTAACAAATTTTGATTCCTTCAAGTGATTTCAAGCTTCATGAGCATCTTATCATTTACTATATGGATCTATTTTGCCGAACCCACGACGGTGCGATTGCCCAAGTGCGGCAATCGCCTACCTCGTGACACGTGTGAGACCGGGACCTTGTCGTCCTCGACAAGACCAGCCCTTATTTTTGGTGTACATTTGTATTGTTTTACATATACATATTTTATCCAATTCATATTTTCCTTTTGTTTCGAGATTTCATCGTGGATCTTGGTTTCCGTGGGTTTTGTGATTCTCATAGTGGATGATTCAGTATCATCCTTGTGTTTTCATCTCATATCTCTTTATCATCTAGTGGATAACTCCTGAAACCCTGAAACTGAAATCTCATAGTATTTCCCAATATTCTTACAATATTTCTGTATATACATATATTTTTTTTTGACATACAATATTTTCTGTATTTATACAATGTTCTCTATGCGATATTTTTGATATTTGGACAATATTTTCTATGCAATATTCTTCATATTTAGATAATATTTTCTCCGAAACTATGCGAGATTTTCAATAATTCTTTACAATATATTCTTTTTCCGAACATCTTATCATAATTATACTGATATTTTACGATTCTTGATCAATAATACCGTGAATTGGATTTTGAATATTGAATGGAAGTTCTCGACCTTCATGGTGGAAATGGGGAATTCATGCTTGTTGTGTAGTGAGTGTCGTGTAGTGGGTGTTCTGCGTGAATATTCGTTTCTATGCTGCCGAGTTAGCTGGGATAGAAGCGCTCAGATTCGAAGTCCAAGTACTGAAGTGCGATAACGGAGGTATGTGGTGTTTTGTCAATTCAGCTACTTCTTACTCTCACACACATCCTTCTCTTGGCTAATTGTGAGTCTGTTGCTGTAGCTTCTGCTTCAGTTTGCGTCGAGCTCTTGCGCGTCCTTCTCCGTGTGACTTCTCTTGCTATTTTCTCCTCGACTCTCGGGGTGTCCCAATGCAAGTTTTCCGGGTCGTGTTCGTGTATCTGTTCGTGAATTTTCTGTGAGTTGATGTGTGTTTATACTCGTGGTTGGGGTATGTATACTCTGGTCCCTCGGATTCTGGATGCAGTGGTGCGGACAAGCGGCGTGGTTGGTGGGCGCTGCTCCTGATGACCGCCGTCTCCGAGAGGTGTTGCGGCATGCTGTTGCAATGGAGTTGTCCGCTGACCGACGGCCTTGGAGGGCCCATTGTCTGGTGCGTTTTCTTTCTTATGTAAGTAGTGTTTGTGAGTAAATTCCCCATTCGTATTTCGTAGTATGTTCGTGTATTTTCCGTGTATTGATTTCCCAAGGTCCATGGAGATCTTGAAATTTTCCATTCGGATTTCTGTGATTTGAATTTGGCTTTTCATGTTCCTAAATATGAGAAACGGTACATTTCGGTTTTCGGAAATCGAATTTTCAGAATTTCATTAGTTTAACAAGTCATCATTGTTGGACAGGTTGCTATATATATACATATCCGTATATGTTTCTCATGCACATTGATCATTTCGGCGTCTATAGACATGTACTTTTGGTGAATCGTTATATCATGAAAAATTTTGAACATTTTGAGGTCCGTATATATATATATATATATATATATGTATGTATACCTATATTCGCACACATGTGGCCATGTGTATACTATTCTGTACGAGGTAGTTGGTGCAGTTCCAGTTTTTCTTTTTCACTTTAACGTAAGTACGTAGTATCTTGTGGGTGGTTGGAGGCGATAGGCTGTGAGGGGAGAGTGGGGTAATTTGAGTCATTTTTCGAAAGGTTCCGGGGAAAGTGTGTTATTTCGATGGCTATTGGTGTAAATGACTCTAATAATAGGATTTTTTGTTAGTGGGGGTGGTCTGGGGCGTTTTGGGTCACTTTTTCCTCCAACTACTGCTACTCGGATTCGTGTATCGGGTGGTCGGGGGATGTGGACTATGTAGTCCGGGGTTGGATTGAGTGGGTGGGGGTGGTAGGGGGTGGGGTCAACTTTTTATGGGTAGTAGGCGAGTCGCTAATGCGATTTCCGGTGAGAGGGGTTGGGTGGGCAAAATGGGATGGTAGGTGGGGTAAGATGGAATGGTCGGGTTTTTTGCAAATTCCTGGATTGTTGTTGTTTTGGAGCCTGCCTGTATTATTCTAACCTCGTTTGGGCTATTTTCGTCTTGTATTTCTGAAGTTTTTCGTGAATTTATGATTTTATCGTGGTGAAAAAATCTTTGTGTCCCTCGTGTGGGGACCGGGAGATTTTTGACTATTGCTACTTTCCTGATATGAATTCACCCGCGGTGTAAATAATGGATAATTCTATTTTCGAAAATTTTCACGTGTGAGAACCGGGAAAATTTCCGAAATTCTACACTAATCTGCGTGTAATATTGCCCGTTGCTTTGATTTTTCTAATAATTCTATACATCTTGCCTTATAATCTCATTCTTACTTGCTAATCTGGCGTGTCTTCTATTGTCTTCTTCTTTCTTCTTCTATTGTTACTGCTTCATGCTGCTGATGGTGTGGGTAGGGTTTGCTTGGCGTCTCCGTCGCTAGGGGTATTTCGAAATTGTTGTTCCTCTGCTGCTCTTCTTTTGTGCCAAGTATGAATAGTGCCGTGCGGTATATTATTGGTAAGATGCCTATAGATGATAAGATTTTCCACAGGAGCAGAATTAGGCCGAGGCTTCCGACTATAGCCGCTCCTGCTAGAGGTATTTTCCCTTCCATGCTCTCCATTTGTCCTGCTATTGCTTTGTACTTTCCGATGCTTCTTGCTTTGTCGATAATTTCTTTTAGGCTCTTCCCCATTCTTAGGGCATCCGCTTGGGCTAGGTTCGCTGCCTGGCTGTCCTCCAATATTTCGGCTTCCAGGGTCTGATGGACTTCGTGGGCCTCTCCGCTGCTGTTGTTACTCTGGATTATTTCCGGTATGTTTAGATCATATTTTGAAATTATTATTGGTGGATGATTGATTGTAATTTCTCTCGACGCTGATAACCTGGCGTTTCGGGTTACCGCTGCGCATCCTGGCAGAAGCTTGATGATCCCTGTTCCTATGAGTGGTGATGTGTTGTGCTCGCTCCTGCGGCACTGGATGAAAATTCGCTCTTCCTCGTTCGTGGAGTATATCCAGGTGTTCGGATCATGAAGCTTCATCCAAAATGTCTCGTGAATTTTGACCAGTCTGACATCGCAGTCTGTAACATTTGTGATTGTGGTATTCAGTGCTATTTTGATTTCGCATGGCGGATTTTTTGGAATTCCCCGGACAGGTGCTGTGTCCTTGCAGATCATCAATTCTTTCAGCTTTTTGCATTTGTCGATTTCTCCGTGGTGGAATGAAATATATTTATTTGTTGCTGCTTCTATTCCGAAGTAAGGCCACTTTGGCCAAATGTATCCAAACGCATCTGTCGAAATATTTAGAAATTCTTGTTTTACCGGTATTGGAGAAGCCTTGTACAACGTGTAGCGTGGCAATTCTAGTAGTGGGATGCTTATGACGTATACCAATTTCTCTTCGATTATCGAGACTGAAATTTCCATGATTTTTTCCAGGTCCATGATTGGTTCGCCGTCTTCTGCTTGCGGGAATGTTGCGTCCTGGACTGCGTTCTCTATTAGTGCCCTAGAAATCTCAATCACTTCCGGTGACAAGAGCTTAGGGTGGACCCCTCCTTGAACTGCGAAGGTGAGAATTTCGAGTAAAGTGTTCGTGTCAATTTTGAAATTAACGATGTTTTCCTTCAGCAAATTGATTGCATTGTGCAATACTGCTTTCCTCACTAGGTCGTTCTGCGTGGCTGTCAGGTGCTCTATTTGTTCCTGTGATTTCTGTAATCTTTGAGTATTTTTTCCCAATTGACTTTCGATCAATTCCGTTTGATTTGCCAATAACTTTGCGACTCGTCTGGTGTCGTTTTCTTGGATTTCTATAATATTTTTGAGTTCTTGTTCAGTATCTTCATCTAGCGTACCAAATAGATAATTGCTACCTCTTCCTATGAACGGCATTAACGATCGTCTTGACCTTTTGACGTCCTTATTAATTCTGGTTTGTCTCATTAGGTCCTGGATCCGTTTGGCGTCCTTTATGGACTCGTCCAGCTGAAGACGCAGATTTGACAGCTGTGTTTTCAGCGTGGGATCATTGCACAGTCCATCGATGTTTCGGCACGTCTTCTCCAGAGTTTCCCTAGTGTCGCCGAACTGCTTGAGATCCAGCTTTTGTATTATTCGCCAATCGATTGTGGTTGTGGCTAGTGGAGCAATCCTTTCCACTATGACTCCTGGTGGGTGGTCCAGTTTTGTGATGTACCGGAGGTGTTCATCTCTGGATGCCGGCCTGTAAGTTTATAAATTCACGTCAACTCTCTTTCTTTGAAATACCCTCTTTTATGCGCGCGGTTCGTTTATGTTTCCCGATCCGCTGGAGGTGGTGCCATGAGCGTGCTAACTCGTTTGATCTTATCTATGTGCACTATCTTTATCCTATCTCCTCGTTGAATTTTTACATGCTTTTTCTCGTAATCAATTTCAATAATTTCATATATTCCTTCGTATTCTTTATCGAACTTGCCCTTCTTTTTGTCGTTCAGTAAAGCAACTTCTTCGCTTTCCCTGAAGTGGGTGGTGTTCATTTTCCTGTCGTAGTAATACTTTCTGCGATATTTGCTCTGTATGGAGTTTAAAATAGCTAATGTTTGTACCTCGGATAACTTTTTCACGAGCTCTTGGAGGTAGTCATCATACGTCACCAATTTTTCGCGCGGTGGAAAACTCGATGGTGTACGCGCTTTTTGGCCAAAAACCAATTCGTGAGGTGGGTAGCCTGAACCATCATGAGGGGTCACATTGTATGCGCGTTGAAACATTGGCAACAATGTGTCCCATTCATTCTGTCCATCTATGAAAGCTTTCATGTATTCTGTGATCGTATGGTGCATCCTCTCTATCATACCGTTCCCTTGAGGGTGATATGGAGTCGTGTTAAAAGTTTCGATTCTGAAAATTTTTGCGAAATTTTGCATAAGTCTATTTATGAAGTGAGCTCCAAGGTCACTTGATATCGCACCCGGTGTTCCATAATAAGCAATAAATTTATCCATTATGGCTCGGGCTGTTTCTTCTGTCGTTGCTCGTTTTACTGGAATCAAAACTATGAATTTTGTGAGGCAATCTTGAATAGTGAGAACATATTTATGGCCATTTTCGGTTTCTTCTAGTGGACCATAATAATCCATCGAAATTTTCGCGAATGGTTTGGTCGGTGTATCTGTTATTGCTAATGGAAGTTTCGTTTTGATTCTTACTAGTTTGTTGATTGTACAGTCTGGACATGCTTCGACGAATTTATGTACATCCATTCGCATGTGTTGCCAATAGTATTGACTTGCAATTTTCTTGTAAGTTTTATTTATCCCATGATGTCCTCCTATTGCTGGAACGTGAAACTCTCTCATTAGTCCAAATCTATCTTCCACAGGTGGCACTGGGATATTCTCTTGGAACATAACAACGGCGACAGGCGTGCCTGCGAATATTTCGTCGAAGTTTTCGATGAATTTGGACCATTCTTGCACCGATAAAAATGTAAGGTCCTTTATTATCCCTAATGTTTTTATTTGTTTAGCAACAACGAATTTTTTCAGGGTTCTTATTCCCTTTCTCATATTTATTTGATAGACTGGGTCATCCACGTAATTTAAGAGAAATAGGCCCAGTACGTTTACCTTGTTGCTTTCCGACCAGTCGATCTCTCCAATTGAGAATTCTTTATTTTCAAAATGTGTGTGTCAATAAACTTCCTTTCAATCAGAGTTTGAATTGTTTCAGATTGCAAAAATATTTTTGTGCTCATGATATATAAAAGGTTCTCTTTATATTTGAATGGATGATCACGGACCATTTTTATTCTCACAAACGGCTCGGGTTCAATATCGTCTGTTGGTGTCCACGGAGGCTTCTCGCGTGGCGGTCTTGCGTTGCTGACGAGGCATCTTTCGAGCGCGTTGTTGTGTGCGCGTGGTCGCGATTGTGGGTCAGGAGGTGGTTCTCCGTCCGACGAACTTTCTGTTGACTCTGCGGACTCGGCATTTTCACTCGTCCGAATATTATGTGGTTGGTTACTACTCGGTGTCGTTTCAATGTTAATATTTCCATCTATGAAATTCTGTTCGGGTGTTTCGGTTGGAATTGGAAATAACGGTGTGTAATGTTTCTCTGATTCATCTAAATGTAAATGAATAAATTTGCCCGGTTCCTCGGTTCCAAAATGATAATATTCGATTTGTCCGTTACTTTTGTGGTTATGAATGCAAATATTTGTTTTATAAATTTCTGCAAACATTCGGACACAGTTATCGTCTCCATATTCGTTTTGTGAATCTAAAATTCTCTTTGCGTCCGCTGGCACGGCGCAAAATTCTATCATTTCCGAGCTTCTGAGTACTTTCCGGAGTTCTAAGGGTGTTATTTCCAGTTCTTTCAGCAGAATGAGTGCGTAAAATAAGCAGTTTCCAGGTGGCAGATTAGGGATATCGACGAATTGTTGTAGATTGAGGAATGTCTGCGCGCATTGATTTTCGATTTTATAATTCATAGGGAACCCGAGATCCTGTTGATCGTTGGGTTCTTGATCAATCTCCATTTGAATATCATTCATAGATTGTATATTTTATCCCAGAAAATTTGGTTCGGTCTCACCGCAGTCGTTCGGTTCTGGGTTCTCGGTGCTTTGCTCGCGTAGATTTGTAGAACTCATCCTCGGATCCATTTCAAGGGCTTTTTCTAATCCTGCTGGTGCCTCGTCGTATTGGTATCCCTCGCTGTCATCCTGGTTGGTCAGTTGGGCTCCCTCGGATGAACCGCTGCTCGCCCCTTGGATGTCCAGAATTGTCACATCTTTTCCATCGCGCGAAGTTTGCCTCCAACGTAACGTCTTGTCATTTTGAAGGATGCCGGGTAGTCGAGTCTTCCCACGTAACTCTCTAGTTTCGAATTGGCTTCTGTTGAAATTTTGATCGTGATTCATTGTACCAAAGTCATCTTGATTGAGCAATTCCTGTAAATTGACATTTAATTCAGAAGATGATTTTTGTATTTGATTGCTGATTTCGTATGATTCATCCACAGATTCAATTGGCGGTGGCTCGTTCGTCTTCCCATTCGTCGGCTGCACAGATGAGGTTCCAGCAGTAATATGTGGTGGTGCTGCGTCATGTACCTCGCTTGATGCGGTTGCCTCGTCGAGCCTCGGAGATGTTGGTGGCTCGAATGACTGCTGCACTGGATGCAGCGTCTGCTGACGCAGCGGAATTTGCCCGGCCTGCATGCGGCATGGTCGATCTGTCTGTGGCGTGCTAGAACTTACTATATTTTTTTTTCCAATTATTTTCTTCGCGAATGTACGCGAGATTTTCGTCGAATTTTGCTTGGCTCAGGATCTCAGAATTTTCAATTTCTGGATCACTATGTGTTCGTTGTGGTGCCTTACCTCTCAGCCTCCGCGATCGTTTTACTCTCACGCGGCCCTGCCTACTTTCGGTCCAGTATTCATTGTCTGAGCTTTCGTTGCTCGCGTCGGTGTTTTGACAGTGTTTCTTTGTTCGCGGTGCCCCCGAATCCTCGGGATCGGACCTAGTTACTTTGGTTTTTCGTGTGCCCTCTATTTTCTGCTTCCGGACTGCTCGCATTGCGAGAATGCGGGACGGATTGCTATCCGAACCAGAGTCCGAGTAGTCGGCTTCTATCTCCTCTTCTGAGTCGCACGAATCTGAAGATTCGCCCTCGAAGAGTGAGGTAAGCATAAAGATTCGACCTGGAGGGTTATCGTCTTTGCAGGTCGGATCCTCCTTCTCTTGTTGGTTCGCGATTTGATAGAGTTCCTCGCGGGATTTTTCAGATAGATCAATTTCGCCCTCTCTGATGAGTGGGTTTCGCGATAGAGCATCAGCTATGTTCTCTTTGCCTTTATTATATATTATGTTGAAATCGTAACCTTGGAGTGCTGCTTTCAATCTGTTGAATCTAAGGTCTACTTCATCAGAAGTGTGAAAATGTTTGAGTGGTTCATGATCTGTAATGACCGTAAAGTGTTTCCTACATAGGTATGGACGGAATTGATCTATTGCGAGGCAAATTGCGAGCATCTCTTTGTCGTAGGTTGGGTACTTCAACTGGCTACCTTTCATCGCTTTTGACGTGTAGCACACTGGTTTGTCTATACCGTCGTGTGTTTGTGTGAGGATAGCTCCTACGCTATAGTCGCTTGCGTCTGTGTGTACGCGGAACGGCTTCGAAAAATCGGCTGCCTCCAGTATCGGCTCGTGGCATAACGCGTCGCGTAGAGTTTCGAACGCGTTTTGTTGTTCCGGACCCCATTCCCATTTTTCTCCTTTCCGCAGTAGCTGTGTCAAAGGGCGGGCCTTCTCCGCGAATTTTGGTATGATTTTCCTGTAATATCCAACGAACCCAAGAAATTCTTTGATTTTACGTACCGTTGTAGGGGCTGGGTAATTTTAACAAGCTTCGATCTTTTCGGGATTTGGCTTCATCTTGCCGTTGCCTACGATGTGCCCGAGAACTTCCGCTTCTTTCTTCAAAAATTGGCATTCCTTCGGTTCTATCGTTAAATTGGCTTCAGTAATTCTCTCCATGAAATTCCTAAATTTCCGTTCGTGTTCGTCTAATGAATTTCCATAAACCATCATATCATCGAGATAGATCAGTACTTCCTCCGGTGTTAGTGATTGGAATGCAAGGTTCATCATCTCCATGAAAGAGTAGGGTGAGCCCGCGAGACCCATCGCCATGCATCGGTATTCGTAGTGAGAATTTCCCGCGGAAAACCCTGTATATTGCGCGCTTCCCTCGTCCATTTCCATTTGAAAGAAGCCGTTTTTCAAATCTAGAACCTTTATATACTTTGCGACAGCGAGCCTGTCTAGGATATCCGGGGTCGAGGATATGGGTTGACAAGTTCCGACGGTTTGCTCGTTTAATTTTCGAAAGTCTGTTACGAAACGCCATCTTTTGTTACCAAATTTGTCAGGAGGCTTGGGCACGACCCAACAGTTTGCTGAGTAAGGTGAACGAGAAAGGCGTATGATACCCAATTTCAATAATTTGTCTATTTCCTCTTGCATAATTCTCTGCAATTTTGGAGGAACTCTATAACTTTTTGCCTTGATTGGCTTATCGGTTTTCAACTTGATTTTATGTTCCATTAAATGGGTTGTTGTAAGTGGTTCACCATCTAGCGCAAATCTCCATGGATTCATACTCAGCAAACGTCTGACGTGCTAAAGCTCCTCTTTTGTGCAACCCTCTGTATCGACAATTTCCATCAGTTTCGCAACGCGTTCATCGGTTTCTTGTTGAGTGTGCCCGTAGATTAATTTTTGCTTGCGCTGCGAATCTTTTGTCTGCTGCTCCGACTCAGCATTACGTTTCCTGCGCATTTCCATGTTACGGAGTGTGCAGTTTTTGCTTTGTTTCTTGCCGACCTCACCGGCAGAATTTTTTCTTTTGTGATCCAGAATCGTTTCACAAGGCGTTATTTCGACGGTTGGTTCGGGGATTTTGATTGCATTACTACTCAAATTTATGCATTCAGCATATGTATATCCGTTGTGATTCTTCGCAACAAAATTCCCGAACAGCACACCGTTTGCTAATTTTTTGAATGGTACCCATCCGACTTCTTCTTCATTTTCTACTTTTACTCGGATGATTTTCCTAGATCGGGGCGGTAACTCTATTTTTTCTACTGAGTCAAATGGGATCCTATATTTTCCTATATTCAGACTTTTACTTGCTGCGTCAATCGCTGCACCGTACCTATTAAGAAAATCCCAACCTACAAGTGCTTCGGTTTTAATCGGGAAATCATCGGATACGACGTGCAGCTCGCAGTCTAAGTCATTTATTTTAATCTGGATTTTCCCCATTGAGTCTATTTTTCCGTCAGTTACGCCCGTGATCGATAGGATTTAATCTCTATCTATTGGAACGCCCGGGTGTACCCGGCCTTCTTTTATTATACATACGTCGGCCCCTGAATCTACATAGAATTGAGCTCGGACTCCTATTATTTCTTTGCTGAAGAGGGTGACTATCGGTGGGCACCTATCTGTCTTCAAGAATTTTATTGAAACGATTCTTTTTTCTTGGGATTTTGGCTTTACATCTACTTTGTGCTGCTCGTCGCCTGAGGTTGCCGGCGAGCAGTCTACGCGTTCAAAGGAACGTTCGCGTTTCCTGTTTTTTGATTAGACTCAGGCTTTTGCGGGTCCACGTTCTGATTTTTGGCTCTTTCGCGATCGCGGCTATTCGATCTCTCGCCTTTACTCGACGGCCCAGTGCCCCTGTATTTCATGTACTCCTCGCGTGAGATTGTACCATCTATATAATCATCTGCTAAATAAAAGCATTTGTATGAGGGATGGCCTGGTCTACCACAGTATCTACACTGTGTGTTTCTCCAGCACTCATCCTCATTGTGATTTGCTCTCACGCATTTCGTGCATCGTTTCCCTTCTGATGCCGTTCCTCTTTCTTTTCTATCATTGTCTCGTCTTCGATTATCATTTCGTCTGTTGTGGTGTGGTCTATCTTGTCTAGTGTTTGGTGGTGTCATGTTTTGTGGGTGTCATTCCGCGAACAAGATTCTCGTTTGATTTGGTGAATGTGCCCCTAATTCACTTCTCTTTGAATGAATTATCCCGGCTTTCTTTATCGCATCTTCCAATGTCTCTGGCTTTTCCAATCTCACCAATAACTCTAATTCGTGGCCTAGTAGGAATAAAAATCTATCGCGTGTTTTGATTTGGGCGTCGATTCTCCTAAATTGCTTCTCTAGATCCGACTTATCTGACGGAAGATTTATCATGATTTCGTATTTCTGTAGGAGGGAACTCATTCTGCGTCCCAAATCGGTTGGATTTTCGTTACGTCGTGCCGTGAGGGTGTTAATTTCAAACAAGATACTCTCGGGTGAATCTATTATGCTGTATTTTTTGTAAATTGACGTTAAAAATTCGTCTACTGTTCTGAAACTCAACATTTTGTAGTAAAAGTCGGTTTTCGCGTTTCCCTTGAGTTTATCCTGAATTCTCCCCAAAATTTCTCGTTGTTCTTGATCATTTATACAATTTGGCACTACGTGGCGGATTCTATCTCTATATGTAGCCAGGGACATTGGTGAACCATCAAAATCGGGAATATGGTCTAATTTTGCCCGGTCTTCTCGTGTCATCCCGTCTTTAGGATGAGACTGAAAGTGTGTCGTCTGCTGTAGTGTTTGATTCGCGTCGGTATTTTGTTGAGTTTGTGGCGATAGAGATTGTGGGTATGTGCACGGTTCGTTATGTTGTGAATTTGGATTTATGGCTTGAAATTGTTGCATGTTGTGGTATTGTTGAGTTGCTTCCTGTTGTATGTGGTGTCGCTGGTACGCATTATTCATGTGCTGTGTGAAGGGTGGTTGTACATAATATGGTGTTTGGGTTTGTATCGGTTGTGTGTTGTATTCTGGGTATTGTTGTGGCATTGTCGGGCGGTTTTGGGTATGTAGTTGGTTTGCTGAGTAATTTATCTGCTGGGATGGTTGGTTAACTGTTGAAATTGATGGTTGGAAATATTGTGTTGTTGGTGATGGAGTTGTTTGTGGGTTTCGGGGATATGTAGGATATTGGTTGTTATTTGATGACGATATTATTGGGGTGGATGGCTGGAAGTGTCCCGTCTGAGTTATTTGGCTTTGCGGATTTTGGGGATACGTGAGAAGTTGTTCGTTGTAAAATTTTTGGGGTGATTGGGCTTGTGGGTATGGGTATTGAATTGACTGTGTTGACCGAGGGTTTAGTGTTGGGTTCGCGATATAATCGTTTAGGCTTGACTCTAAGTTGTGCCACGGTTTCCCTCTGGGGTCCAGCCCAAAGTCTTAGCTTGCGCTAGCATGAGATGCATGGGAATTCTTCCGGTACGAGCGATCCATTCTAAGTCTCCCTGTGAGACGATAGGTACCGGTATTTTTGTGGGTTCATTAGTTTCTACACAATCCTGTCTGGGCTCGTATATGTTTTGGTGTGGATAATCAGTGGGGTTTACGTCGGAAGTTTCATGTTCTTGTGTAGATTCGTGTATGTTTCGTTGTGTGGTGTCAGCACAGTCTCTGTCTAATCGAAGATTTGACCTCGAGTGTACCTGATTCTCGTCTATATTTATTGGCAGAGGGTCCGTGCTCGCGTATTCCGTCCTTGTGTCTCGAAAAGTACCCTCTCTATCAGGTATATTGTTTAGATTTCGTTCGGATTTTGCTCTTTCCAGCTTTCCTTGGAAATATCCGGTGATCAAGGCTTTAGGATTTCTAGTCATTTTTCTCTTTTTCTTTCGGTAATGAATAGACACAAGGGTGGGACGAGTCGGCGGAGATTTGATATGGATCGAATGGCACTTACTGAGTTGCAGCTCGGCCGGCGATCATGACGAGTATGAATGTCGCTATCATTCCCTCCTTGGTTGCAAGATCGGCCGAGTTGTTCCTCTGTATTTTTCCCTCTTTTATGCGCTGCGACGTTAGGCTCGGTTGTCGTTGAGCTCGATGTCCTGGTTGGCCCACTCCTCTCGAACGTCGGCAGCGGCGATGGTGTCACAGCGCACCTTTGATATCGTCTACTTCACTCGACGAGTCACTTTTCGCAAAACTGTATCTCGCGAAAATCACGAAGTCGTGCACACCTAGCACCACTGTTACGTGGGTGATCGACGATGAGTGAAAGACTCGGGAATAGATGGAATGTTATATATATATTGAATGAATGTAGAATTGATATACAAAGTGGTGTGTAATGAGAGTGAGTGGGATGAGCGGTCTGGCGCGGCGCGCACGGATCGCGGCTTATATGCCCGCGATCCGCGATGTGTCGGCCAGGCCGAAAAGTGCAAAGTTCGGCAAAACGTGATCGCGCGATGCATATCTCGCGGATTGCATCGTTCGATCTATTTTGCCGAACCCACGACGGTGCGATTGCCCAAGTGCGGCAATCGCCTACCTCGCGACAAGAGTTTCGTTCCGATTCAGGCTTGGTTCCCGAATGAATGTTGAGATTGCGTTTCGGTTCATTTCGTTTTGTTACAAAAGAAACGAAACAAAAATGACATCTCATTACGTTATTCGATAACGAAACGATATCATGAAACTTTCGTTTCGTTTCGCTCCATCTGTAACGAAACGAAACTTGTCTCAGTTACGTTTCGGGAGAGAATAACGAGATTGTAACGAAACCAAAAGAGCTCCGATTGGTTTTATACTTTGTGTTCATTCCACGCCAGGGTAAGAATACTCGTCCTGATCTTTTTTCGGATAACTCCCGAACCATTCCGTTCTGAGTCACGTACGACAGTGCAAATCAGAGCTGTAATGATTTTCTTCAAGATAGTTGAACTAAGATTTCCGGCTATTTGGTGCTACCATGATAGGGAAGCGATTGCGAATCGAAAATCCATGGGATCTATGGATATCGCAGGTCAACGTATCTATGTAGGAATAAAACCATAAACATGCTCGAATCAAGTTGAAATTCCTCAGTTGAGAATTTTACGGGCCGGAAGATGCGGATCCGCCTTCAGAAAATCAATATTCTCCTATCAATAGCTAGTCTTATCACTGCATAGATGTATTCAAAGCTGCAAAAAACACTGTAATCACTGGGCACCAAATAACCGATTGTAGGATATACCCCCGAAGGACCAGGTGGATACAATATTTTCGTGATAGGTTGTGGCGTCCCGCCATCCCGAGATGCCCCAATTACCCAAAGAAGTTGTGAATTGCTGAGTTGCGATTGAGGATTGCTTGTCTTTTGAGTAATCTTTATTTAATTAAGCAATCAGAATTATGAAGACAGGTTGATTCAGCGCATTGTTGTCGCCGTGCGCGTAACCCACAGCAACTCCGAGTTACGCGCACGGCCAAAAAACAGGTCAAATTCATAACCACAAAGCTATAAAAATTGAGTGTCAACAGCAGTTAATTGATCAGTCTTGAAACGTTACTCTTAAACTCACGCGCAGATTTTACCCAAGTGTTGAGCACGACAAAGTAAATTTCTAAGTGAGAGACTGAGTCGACTGAATCCCGCCACGTATCTCCGGCGTCATCCCGAGAACGAGCTAATCAACCTGTCTATCAGCCTCCAGGATATTTTGACCCGCAGAGCTGGGAATCCTCGAGTAGAATTTAGTATCGACACGATTGTAAGTCTAAGAAAATCTACCATTCATGTTTAGTATATTAAATCTATCATTGTTACCTTTGTATTGTCCAATTCAAAATTAGCATATAAATCGAATTATTCTCAAATTAATATTTATTAATTAAATTGACCTTCTCCCTGATGATCAATATGCATATTTCATTTTTCAAAATTTGAACGATAGATATATGGGCGGCTCCGGATCAGAACGGTATAAGTCCATTTTTTCCATTTCTGGAAAATGCGCCTCAAAGTTTTTGTGATATGGAAAATTCGAGTTATCATCTGGAGTAAATATTCTTATTCTACCGAGTAGTGAGTGTGTTTTCATGCCATTTTTCGCGTGGGGCGTATTGATTTTCAATTGTTTACACTTTTTACATCTCATTTTGCAATAAAAAATGGACTTATACCGTTCTGATCCGGAAAATTTCCCGACTTTTTTTCCGGATCAGAACGGTATAAGTCCACCATTTCTGGAAAAAATTCACGTTTAATATTTTAGATCGGGAGAAGTAGTTGATATGATGAATTTTTACCGTTTGAAGTAGGAAAATGTCGAGAAACTATGAGTTTCCACCTTTGAGATCAAAAAACGTCAAAATACCACGGACTTATGCCGATTTGAGCGAGAAAAAAGGTGGAAAATTTTCCAGATCAGAACGGTATAAATTGAGAATTCTTTGGATTTTTAATGACTGTCCCCGACTTTTTCTCGCAGTAAACAAAATTCCTCTTTAATTTAGGATGACTTTTATAAAATCTCATTGACAACCGAGACTGTTCTTCGCAAAGAGATCTCATTAAGGATATCGTAACTAAGGATATATTTCCAACATTGAGGTCAACAAGCGTCTATTTGGAAATCCAGTCAAGAAGAGTTTACTCAAGCGGCCCGGTGCGAAGTATAGTTTTTGGGGATCACATAGCACGCAGCTTTACGTCATGTATTCAGAGGCAATTTAAGGTTGTATAGGAAAAATCGCAATCCAAAGATTTCAATCGATCAGGGAATCCAAACGATGAATTGGGACTGATCCCCACTCAACAAACAGAATTGTTGATCAACCGTAGAATGAGGTTAAGATTAGTTGCAGCTATCTCAATTCAGGAAGGCGAGCAGGAAGGCTATCTTCATCTACAAGATTTGCCCAAATGAGGTTCACTTGTACCGAGTGGCGGGGAGATCGAACCGAAAGCCGGGTGACTGTTAATGAAAAGAGCCCCAGTTGATAGATCACAACCATTCATAGTGAAATTGTAACCGAAATTCTGCGATGAAGCTATAGGCTTTCTCTACCATTGGCATTGTTCCTAAGGAGGAAGTGCATAGCTTAGTTGAGCTTGGCGTATCACGGACGCAGTTGATTTTTCTTCAGAGAAGATGCCTGAAAACATGATGCAAAATCAAATTTCTTTGCAAGCTCAGTGCCGATCACAATCACAACTACGTTTTTGGAATCATTACTAACCAACTCGGCTCTTTCAATGACGATAAGAGATAAGAAAATGAGACTTCAGGGCTTCTAGAGAAAGATACTAGGCCCATGGAATTACTGACCCGAGGTTGTTCATTTTCGTAAAGGCTTGCCTGTGTCCAAATGCATCAAAAGGAAGTGATCGGACGTCGGCCCACCTCCTTCGAAACCATTCGATGCAATCATTTGGACAACATAGCGAACCTAACTTGTAGTTTCTGAGAGTAGCTACGACTTTTCTAACTATGCATAAAAGCACGACAAATGAACGTGGAAGACCCAAAAGCAATATTATTGAGCGAGAACATGGACTTATACCGTTCTGATCCGGAGAAAAAGTCGAAACTTTTTTCGGGACAAAAACGGTCGGGTCGCTTGTGATGCCTCAAAATGCATTTCTACTTCCGGAGTTGTGCATACATGTTTTCACATGTATTTTCTATCGTTTCCCGTCAAAAACTCAATTTCCACCAAAATGGACTTATACCGTTCTGATCCGGAGCCGCCCATATATATATATATATATATATATATATATATATACTTTTCTACATTGTCTACTTGTCTACATTTTTGAATAAGGTGAGTGCAACAGGGCAGTCCGCCCTTCAATGTCCAAAAACCCACTCTAAAATAAATATATTTGTTACCCGGACCCATCAGGTCTGGTCATGACATTTTGGCATCCCTTGTGGGGAACATATTGTTGCACTAACTTTGTTCAACTCCTGAAGTTACATCCTGCAAAATCGTTCTGCAATATTGCAACATTGTCCTTCTTACTGACTCGACGAACTTGTACTGTGAAACTGACAAATCTCTGTTATATCAAATTCCCGACTCCACATATCACTCCTAGTACCACGTAACGCATATCTCGTAGCTCATAACCCCAAGTGGTGTAATATATAACTCATTACGACCCGAAAACGAAAAATTCCCAAACCAACAATGGCCTTTTCTCTTCTGGATTAAATGAATCTTTTATGGACATCATAGCCATTGCAGATGCCACAGCGCAAAAATGTTCGCCATTCTCTGTATAAAATGATTTGAATCTCCCATGAATCAACGTATCAATAACAATGAAGGACCCCATTTTCGAATATCCCCGCGATGCAGTTGAGGAGTGCCTTGTGCCATTCGACGGACACAACATCAACCCTGTAGAATTCATTGCTCGTGTTATCGAAGCAAAATGCATTGCCCCATATCAATACTTCGATAAAAGTTTGATAAGTCATATCCTTGATCATCTGTCCGGATCAGCCTTTCATGCTTTTGAAAATTTCAAATTTACATCCGTAGACGAAATAAATCAACACGTATTGAAATGTTTCATCAGAACAACTGTTTTTGATAAATTATGTCAACAGATTATTAATGTAAATTATAACCATTTTGAGATAGTATATACTCAGTTGCATGAAATCCTCAACGATGCACGTCATAATTTTCTTACCGACCAATACCTTTCTGTCGTTCTAATTTACCATCAGCTTTACAGAAATTTAGACGCGCTCGCGAGACTGGAATATATTCAAAATCTTCCAAATGAACTAAAAATCGTAGTCTCATTCCTCATGGACTCCCGGACCATCACTCAGAAACCAAACACTCTGAACGACCTGCATCTTTTCATTTCAAATCCATTCCAATATTTCCGGGATAGAAATGCACTTTTTGAATATTTGAGAGAATGTGGCATATCAATTCCTTTCACTAGCGAAAAAGTGACAACCATACTCGACGCAAAATACATAGATGATAAGAAACGTCAACCAGAAGGAATTCAAATCAGTCAAACTTTCCTTGAACCCTCCAAAGAATTTTGCTCCACCCAGCAGCTTAAGGCAGATGATCAACAAACCCAAATCATTTCAGATGAAAGGTTCTATCACGATGATGATAGACCAGAACCGACTAATCCCCAATGTGATGGTACTCTTCCTGAAACTTCCCGAAACCCTCCTGAACTTCCATTGAATTCTAGAAATCAGTGCACACAGATCGGTTCTTACGAAAGGATAAGCATTAGTCTCAGAAATTCAAAGTGTGTCAGACACAATGATAACCGTCCCAATGTCTTAACGATGCTTAGAGACAGTGAAAAACCGATCCGCCATACAAGAATGGAATATCTCAATGCAACGTCCACAAAATCCGTAAACTCGATACGAGCGCCTGATAAATACTCCAGAAATCCCATCAAAACAAAGATCCAGGGAAAACCCCGACCATATTTTATTTCAAAATGCTTGATCGAATATTTTCTTTCGAAATATTTGTCGCTCAAAACAGGTAGCTCAGAACCTTTCATAACATCAACCGATAAGAAAAAGCTTCTCCAGAGTATTAGCAGGATATATACACCACTGAGGACTCGAACCTTAGATGATAGTTCTCTCGCGACTTTTCCACTTTCTACCTCCAGAAAATTCAGACCAATATCGGAATGATATAAAGACAACATCTATTGGTTTCGAATCAACAGTCCAGAAATGAATCTTCAATAGTATCGTGGCGTTATCTTTAATTTCTCAAATCATGTCTTTGTAATTTGGCGCTCGCCGGAGATTCAACGATTCTACACAAAGTGACTCCATGAATTCAGGATAACATTTCACTCGCAGCCATCACTCCTTTTTGTTTAATATCAAAATCAGAGAGGATCAGAATTTACCGGTTTTAAAACATCTATGATAAGAATTCAAATTTCAGTTCTCCATGGTTCTCCATAGGTCTCCATGGTTCTTCTGAATCCTCCTTTGAAACCCTATACATTGCTTAAGAACATTTCGGTTTGACAAAATAACATACTAGGAAAATACTAATACGCTTGGAATTAAGAGACAAAATGCACCCAGTATCATCCAAACAGATGAAACACAACACCCGCCCCAAATAGGTACCGTCCAAAGAACATGAACACCCCCCCCCCCCATCATTCCAAAGTCTACCTTTGGGACTCAAGCCCTTGTACCACTAATGACCTTATTACTCCCAGCCCTCATTTATACATGTTTCACCACAATTGCACCCACAATCATCTTTATTACCGACACAAGACGTAGACTATCCTTAAGATCTTAGACCGATGTCAATCACGCATAACTCATGCGGACCACTTGGCCGCATATTGGAAATAACTCAACACCCAAGTGACGCGTCTAAACGCTGGACGACAGAAGTGACAACGTGCGATGTTCCAGAACATATATATTCAATTTTTCTCTTTCTTTTTGGAGAATTTTGAAGATGATATATGTATACATAATAGCATACGGAAGAAATGATGTTCTGCACTCCCTCCAGATCATATTTGTCATGACTGTAATTTATAATATTAGTAGTAATATTATTTAGATGTAAGATGTGGTATTAATATCAGAAATTTTTCTTTTCACGATGACCTAAAAAAAAAAAAAAAAAAAAAAAAAAAAAAGACGAGTTTACTTGTAATTTCACAAAATTGTTTCGAATGAATTTTGGAATACAAAAAAATTTGGAAATATATATATATATAGAGAGAGAAAAAATAAATATATATATATATGATGATTAGTAAATAAATTAATGAATATAAAAATAGATAAATAAATAAAACATATGTAGGTTGTATAGGATTGTCATGATACGAATACTTCATTTCATACATTTTGACTCTCAGAAAATTTGTTCGCCTTTTTTTTTAATTAAAAAGAAAAAAAAAGAAACCTTGCCTTGGAAAATATATATGTATATATATATATGTGTGTGTAAGTGGATTTACAGATTTATTATATGCATATATTATATTGTATGAGGCATCCTTTAATTTTACGATAAGAAATGATGTAGTATTTATAACAAGACTTATTCATGTAAAATGAAGGTTACTCAGAGGTATATAGTATTCAATCGCAACACGCAAAATTTACATAGAACACAATTAAGATATCAAACATATAAACGTCCATTCGTAATAGTATATACACTTCATACACGATTCCCAGATGAGCGCCAAAAGTTCCTTTAGTCCATGTGGTCAAGTTGTAGTGAACTACGACACTGAGCACGCCGCATCACGCATAACAGCCCAATCTTACTGTGGCTAACAGCTGCATCACGCGTAACTGCTAACCCAGCAGATGACACGCGGAATAGTGAGCCACCACGGGGCAAGCTTTTCGACAACCGGCCCCCATCCGCGCCCGCTCTCCCCGACTTGCTCGACTCCAGACATCGAGCAAAGAGCCTCATCATTAAATGGGCAGCCTTCCATCGAAGTAATTAGTGATGTATCACTGCCGCAAGATCAATGGATCACACTCGTACCAGGACCACATTATGAGCTCATATCTCCTAAACCCGAGGCAGAAGTGAGCGAAAATTTAATTTCATTCAATTTCTCGGGTCAGAAATCAAGTTCAAGTTACACCGAAAATGATGGAGCCACAGAACGTGAAAAGGGATATTTAATGCCAGCTACATCGAGGGAAAATGGCATGAATTTTGATATTGACGATTCAAAAAAAAAAAAAAAAAAAATTAGGATAAGACAACAAAATAGGATACGAGCCAGAATATATAGGGAACGGAAAAAGGCAGGTGAAACAAGTAAAAGTTGGTGCTATTTGTGCAAGCATGCTCACGCAATATCGCCGACTAGATGGGCAAAATGCAGAACCTGCAGCAAAGCCAGGGCGGATATTTCATGTCTGAGGAAGAACAATGTGAGAACTTTCCAATGCAAAAGTTGTAAGAATCACATTAAACGCATGACACAAAATACATCTTTACAGCTTTGAGTAATCGGGTCATTTGGGAGGTTGGACCACGGCGCCCCTGCTGGATGCATTCCCGGGACGGGAATGGTCTAGGGGGGGAGATGTGGCGTCCCGCCATCCCGAGGTGCCCCAATTACCCAAAGAAGTTGTGAATTGCTGAGTTGCGATTGAGGATTGCTTGTCTTTTGAGTAATCTTTATTTAATTAAGCAATCAGAATTATGAAGACAGGTTGATTCAGCGCATTGTTGTCGCCGTGCGCGTAACCCACAGCAACTCCGAGTTACGCGCACGGCCAAAAAACAGGTCAAATTCATAACCACAAAGCTATAAAAATTGAGTGTCAACAGCAGTTAATTGATCAGTCTTGAAACGTTACTCTCAAACTCACGCGCAGATTTTACCCAAGTGTTGAGCACGACAAAGTAAATTTCTAAGTGAGAGACTGAGTCGACTGAATCCCGCCGCGTATCTCCGGCGTCATCCCGAGAACGAGCTAATCAACCTGTCTATCAGCCTCCAGGATATTTTGACCCGCAGAGCTGGGAATCCTCGAGTAGAATTTAGTATCGACACGATTGTAAGTCTAAGAAAATCTACCATTCATGTTTAGTATATTAAATCTATCATTGTTACCTTTGTATTGTCCAATTCAAAATTAGCATATAAATCGAATTATTCTCAAATTAATATTTATTAATTAAATTGACCTTCTCCCTGATGATTAATATGCATATTTCATTTTTCAAAATTTGAACGATATATATATATATATATATACTTTTCTACATTGTCTACTTGTCTACATTTTTGAATAAGGTGAGTGCAACAGGGCAGTCCGCCCTTCAATGTCCAAAAACCCACTCTAAAATAAATATATTTGTTACCCGGACCCATCAGGTCTGGTCATAACAAGGTCTTCTCCATGTTTGTCAAGTAACTGAATTACACTGTGTATTAAAACTACGAGTCATCATGTAACGTTGGTATTATTACGACTGGTGTGAGGGAGGAGGGCTCATTGAACTCGCAGGACTCAACTAGTGACCCTCTAGTAGTGATGAGCAGATCCTCCAGCGGTGCTTCTCATTGGTCGAAAAAAGGATCTAAAGTTGAAGAGTGGGAGAAGGATCGAGCCGCTTAAGTTCAAACTAAATCAAAATGCGGAATCAAAATGTCAACACCGTAAGCAAGTCTGAATGTATCTTGTTGATATAACTCATCATTTTCAGATTTACTCGCCTTCATGTGATCACGAAGGATATGTTGATATCGTATTCGGCAGAGAGTTTGACAACTCGTTCCAAGCTTGGTTCATAGGTTATGTCGGGTTATGGTGTCGGGAATCAATACCCATTCTTCCACCGAACACTTTTATGGATTGGGACAGTCCGGACTTTTCAGAAATATCTCATTTTAATGTGATAAATGATACAGTACAAGAATAATGATCAAAACTCAAATCCCCTCGGGAGAGCCGATCAACATGTGCGACCTTCGAACTATCATGTATAGAGATGTTCTGTGGTCGATTGGCACAATTTTTGCCTTGTGGGTTCAAATCACCCTTCGGCCGAACTTTTTTTTCGGAAATTTTTTCACAACACCTTTTGAATCACTCGATCAATATTTTCAGATCTTTTGAGCTTTTATTTCGAATTTACCTCAGGTATTCGTGGAATAATTCCATAAATATTGTTCTTCGTATATAAGCCATATATATCGTGCCTCACATTTTTAGCTGATCTGCACGTGAATCTAAAAAAAATTCATTCAATTGGAGTTGAATATTTTAGATCGAAATGAATATGATCATTTAGACCTACCGAAAGCACAACATTCATTTCATAAACATTTATGAAATAGTCACAAGAATCGCTGAGATAAATTTGAGATAAAAGAACGAACCAATTTATTCTGAAAGAAAATTAACGGTGCAACTTTTCCATGTCTCAAAATTCCGAAAAAAATTGATTTTCATACTCTGCGGAGCTCTTTCCCGCAAAAATCTGTATATGCTAAATTTTTTGGCCAGTTCCGTGCCTATACTAGTGCGACCCTTAAACGCGAGATTACGGAGGTGCTAGTCGGTTCTTTTCAGAGTTTCCGATGGCCAAATAGAAACCCCAAAACCTCAAGACCGTAGCTAAAACCGTTTGGTCGTCAGATCCATTTTAATGCCAAATGTCAGGTTCCGTGCCGTACCTCAAGATGTCAGGTTTCGTACTCACTATCGCGTTATTTTTGTTATACTTATGGTACTCATGAGTGAAAATTTTTTCGTTCGTGCGCGATTCAATTTATGCTTTATGTGTTCCAAGAAGTCGGAGGATCCATCTAAGAACCATCGGAAGTGAGATATGGGGTTGGCACATTTTCGACCCTCAAATATCCAAGTGTCCACTGAAAGACTCGTATACGAGATAAAACGAGGTCAAACGTCTCGAACTCATTGGAATCCGAAACGGAATAAAACTGTCATAATTTCATTCAGATATAAGATAACGGAATCATATGTCCATTTTGTTTCATTTCTTCTCTCATGGAACGAGACTACTCTCTCACAATTCTCACATTGATCCTTAAACGTGGCACGAAACGAAACGAAACTCTTTGAGTTTCGTTACACTTTCGTTGTTCTCTACCGGAACGAAACTGAGGCGAGTTTCGTTTCGTTACAGGGAAACGAAACGAAAGAAATCCAAATGCCTCAAACTCACTGGAAACCGAAAAGAAACGAAAGTTTCATGATATCGTTTCGTTATCTGATAACGTTACTGGGTGTCATTTATGTTTCGTTTCTTCTGTAACCGAAACGAAATTCTTACATAGTTTCGGAAACTGAGCCTGAAACGAAACGAAACTCTTTCAGTTTCGTTACACTTTTGTTATTCTCTACCGAAACGGAACCAAACGCCTCGAACTCATTGAGGACCGAAACGAAACGAAAGTTTCATGATATCGTTTTGTTATCTAATAACGTTATTGGATTCCCATTATGTTTCGGTTCTTCTGTAACGGAACGAATTGAACCAAAACAGAATTCTCACATTGATCCTTAAACTTAGCACAAAACGGAACGAAACCTTTTACTTTCGTTACACTTCCGTTATCCTCTGCCGAAACAGAATTCAGGCGAGTTTCGTTTCGTTATAGAAGAAACGAAACGAAACAAACCAAACGCCTCAGACTCACAGAAAACCAGAACGAAACGAAAGTTTCATAATATCGTTTTGTTATTTAATAACGTTATTAGTTGTCATATTCGTTCCGTTTCTGTCGTGTAAAACGTAACAAAAGCGGGACTTAGAATCGTTTCGTTCCCAGGAACGAAACGAAACATGATTCAATTTCATCGCTCCGTTTCGTTTCTCGGAACGCCCTGGATTATACACATTCATAACATATAAAAACAGTCGTTTGGTTGGGGTGGAGTTTTGATACAGTTGTTCGTGTGTATGAGGATGAAAGCACTTATATATCTATATTGATAGATATTCATAGAGACTGCCCGGCTTGACGTTCTCGGTCGTTGCCTTTATCTCTTCGTTCTCACGCGAGTTAATATTCTCACCTTATTGGCCGAAATTAAATCAGGCGACCAGTGCAACGACTCGAGTCCTTCTTGCCGAGCTGTGCTCATTGCTCGGCATGCGTTAGTTAACCGTTGGTCTGCGAGTACGCAACATGTGCGGCTCGAGCGTCGTCGCGTCCGATCTGTCTCGCGATCACGCCGGTGCGCGCCCGCGACAATTAATCCTTTTTTTTTCTTCCAATAGTTTTTCACTCTCAACTTTCAATCCTGCGCCGCGTACGCGATTCTCCGCGATTCATCTTCCTACCTTCTGTTCCCCTCCTTTTGTCGACAATATAGGGATACTTCATCTTCAATGTATATCAAGTGAGTGTTAATTGAAAACCCTTTTCCTTTCTAGACGATCGATCCACACTAGTATGGGCTCCGAGGTTCCATAAGATCACCTCGCCCCGACAACAGTTGATTTATAGATTATGAAAGTGGAGTTCTTTAAGGAATGGAAAAGGTTCTGATTTTTGGGAGGAAAATTGGATTTTGATCGGGTTCAAACGTTGTTGAATCAAATTCGGTCTCAATCAATTAATGTAGAGTACTGGAAAGGCATCTCTCTAATTCATTAGAAGTTGGATAGATTAATTGTAGTGGGAGATATGAGCAAAAAATGAATTCTAATAGGAATTTTTTCTTTGTGTTTTGAGTTATTTTCACAAGATTCCCTTTCAGAGGAATTCAGATGATCCATACTAGGAATGATAAATCGTTCGGTTGAGGTGAAATTTTGAAATTGTTGGTATGAAGATGATCAAAATGAAGTATTCTGAAAATTTTTGGATTTTTCGAGAATAAATTCCATTCTGACTGTATTAGAACGGATTTTGAAAAAATTCGGTATCAACCAATCGATTTAGAATGTCGATAAAGTATCAACTTAGTTCATTGAAATTTGAATGGATTAGTCTGGGTCGGAGATAAGAGGAAACTATAAATATTGAAAAAAATATTTTGGTATATTTTGAGTTATTTTGTTTGAGGAAGCTAGGTAGGGGGATTTGGGCTATCTAAACAGAGGTTCTTCTGGCAGAGTCTGTAATTGAGTTAAGACGGAATTCTGATATAAGTGGTTCCAATATGCTAAAAATGAAGTTTTTGTTGAAAATTTTCGTTTTGTGTAAAAATTTAGGTTTATGGAGATTAAATGGAATTCTGGTATTATTCGATCGATGGATCTAGGTTGAAAAGCCATAGTCTAGGTAACCCAAATCGCCGAGAGATCAAGTTAGGAAAAGATATTTTACTATGAAAGTAAATAATTTTAGCGATTTTATCTCAAAAAACCTCTTAACCAATTTCGATTGGGAGTGGAGAACAGCCAAGTCACTGGTCTCATCTTCGAGTGATCCTACACAACTCATAAAATAGCAAAAATCGATAAAGTGGAATGTAGAAGAGAAAACGTGGCGCAAAGGAGACAACAGACATACACACACACACATACATACACAGGGAAAGGGATGGAGAGATGAGTACCTGGGAGGTTCTGGAGGATTTGAGGAGAAGAAGTGTTACTTACAATCGTTAGATTTTGGCGAGAGGAACAAGATGGTTGAAGCATTTTTGTGATAGTAGAAATTTTGTTGAAGAAAATATTGAGTTGATTGGGAAAATTGATCAAAAATTTGCTGGACCGGAAACGAAGCTTTCTCTTCAGAGAGAGCAAAAATGGATTCGAGTGGAAAGCCTTTGTCTTTGAGGAAGCAAAATTTTGCGTGGGTGGTTGATCGTGGGGCAAAAAGGGTGACATACAATAGGAATATCTTGGGGAGGAAAATAGAATGGTTAAGGCTGAATCCCACGTGAAAATTTTCAGAATGGAGAATGGATTTTGGTGAGAATTGAACTCATCCTGAGTCGCATTTCATTATTTACCGTTCACGGTTTCTCCTGACCCCTTCTCTCGATCCTTCTGAAATTCTTATGAGTCATATAGGACCAGCCAAAGATATGCCGAAAGGATTTGCAATTGATTCTATTGAATAGTTCTCGACTTATGCGTGTGTAAAAATAAAATGTAAAAATCGAATTCAGTTTCTGGAAAATATCTTCTTAAATGACTTCATGAAAAAATTTAGAGTGAGCTAATAAAATGTTGCTGTTGGCATGATAGATCGTTTGGTTGCTACAGAATTTGGGAAAAATGTATGAGGAAAAAATAAAAAGTGGTTTTGTTTCACATGGTGAAGAATTTATGATTTGAATGATGTTAATGAATGAAAATAGGAAATATATATTAACCAAGTGAAAGAGAATGGACAAAAAATGAGTGTTTAAGTGACAGAGAGATTGATATGAAAGATGTGGAAAGGAATATTCGTAGATGAAATGATAGGATTTTCGACATTCTTCCCATTTTTGTTGTTCAAGACTCATAAGTCGTGAGCTGTTTGATACAATGAAGTGTGAGTTGGTGCAACCCATCCTGAGGTGGTCCTCTATGACTCATAAGAATTTCAGAAGGATTGATCAAAGTGTTGTGAAGATGAAGTAATGCTCAAACGGACACACACACACACACACACACACACAGTGAGGGACAGAGACGAATGTTTTGCGTGGAGGGGATGATCGTTGAAGGAGAAGGGTGACTTACAATCGAAAGATTTCGGAGAGGAGGAGAGAATGGTCAAGGCTGAATCCTATTGAGTGGAGATTTTTAGATTAAAAAAAGGATTTGAGTGGAAAAATTGGAAAATAATCTCTTTTCACGAATACAACCCTCTCTCTTTGAGAGCAAAAGGGCCTGAAATAGACCTTGTGTGGGCTCTAGGGCCCGTGGAGGGCTTCGGAAAAATCCCAAAAAATTTTTTTTGTACTTTTCAAACATAGTATTGATGGAAAAATTTCATTTGGGAGTCCCCCCAGACCCTCCTGGTGACGCCTCTGGATGAAATGCTCCGGAATGACTCATATACATGTAGCCAATATAGTTAAGTGAAATTCTAAAATCCCATACAGGGCCGCATTTAGGACTGCTGCCGCCCACTTAAGGAATTCGAAAACTCGGAGAATTATTGACTGCCCAAAGAACAGGCCTGACAAAGAACTATGAACTAATAAGTTATTGAACTATTCAATACTCCAATACTTTATCAATCATAATACTCACATTTAATTTAATATTTGAACATTGGCGATCGTTAATAACAATTCAGTATTAACAATAAAGAAGAAGTCCCCAGTAATTCGTGAGCAATTGCACTAGATTTTTGAGAATGATGAGGATAAAGCAATCGAAAAATCTGGACAGGCCCAATATATTGTTGATAATTCTCGCAGTGAGAGGAAACGTCGATATAATGAAGATGAAGATTCAAAGGAAACTTCATTATCCAGTCGAGATCATTTACGTACCCAAGTACATTCTGCCATCTGGGGTAGACTTTTAGCAAATTTGCGCCAACGAAATGACAGCTACATTCGTTTGGAGGGAAATTTCGGATTTTCAACAAAACTCCAAATTCTGGACAATGAGCAGAGTCTGAGCAAAGGGAAAATTCTTGTCGCCAAATTCACTGATGATTTGGTAGACAATCTTGGGCTTGAATGTCAGCATCTCGCTAGTTACTTGAAATCTGAAAAAATTTAGGATCCGTCTGCTCAAGAGTTGCTCATATTGATTATTCAGATGAAAGTGATTCGCGACATAATAGTGGTGACATATTTTAATACGAGAAACCCAATTAATACTTATTAGCTGCAATATTCGCTGCCAGCACACGTATTTTCCCCATAATTCTTCATATACGTCGCACAATTTTTCCCACGTGATTTACATCGGTCTACCGAATCCTATCTGCACTACATCGGACAGAATCCTCTCGCAAATCACAACATTTTTTGGGAAGTGAATAAAAGCGTTTTTTTAAAAATTCTTTTCAACTCTTATACATTTTGTCATGAGTTTCATTCCCTCACCAGAGTGTTTCTGACAGATCCCATAATTTTTTTTCCAAACTCCGATTTTTCCCGAAAATGTGCCACCCCCTAGTCCATGCTTGATGCTGCCGCCCCTACGCACGGGCGTCGTGTGCGTATACGTAAACGCGGCCCGATTAGATCATTCATTCAATCATCAGGTAATATGTTACAGATGATCTCGTAATGGTGAAGTACCTGTTAGTCTAAGTCACAAATATTTAAATCGAAGGTCGGATGCTCAGTGTTCACTAATACGGGATACCACAAACACATGCTTATATTCCACCAGAGCTCAGATGATCGGGTTCCACGCGGCCACGAGCCATGAGCATCGATACACGAACAGATGCACATGCTCCACCAGGAGTCAACTACTCAGCTTCCACCGGTACGGGGACCACGAACACACGCACATACTTCACCAAGAATCAGATAATCAGCTTTGACAAAGTCACGAACCCTGAGCCTAGAATAACCACAAACAGGTGATGCACATGCTCCACGAGGAGTCAACTACTCAGCTTCCACTAGTACGAGAACTTCCAACACATGCGCATATTCCACGAGAGCTCAGCACACGGGGAGCCGACTACTCAGCCTTCGCAAGTAAGGGGCGATCTCGAACAAATACAGATGTTTTTTCACCAGGGCTCAAGCCATACCCAGCTTCTGCGAGACCACGAGCCGACGCCTAGGTCAGTAAGAGCGGGAGAACCACGAACAGATGCTCGACTCAGTGCAGGCTAGGCCAGGCTAGTCCGCCACAGCGCAGCGAGAGCCACCAATCCTGTGGGTCATGCACAACTGACTCTATCCACTGGTTCTCCAGTACATTCCACTGGAAACCAGTGACGGGGGGTCTTACTGGTTGAACTAGTGAGGCGTTTCACTGGATGACTTTCACAGAGTACGTTATAGTATATGGGTCATTCTGGACCAAGGTGAACATTTTGAAAATTGACGAAATTTGAAAATGGCCCCAAAATTTTTTTCCCGTTAGTGCTGCTATAATATAGTTGATAAAGATTTTCTTCAGATTTTTTTGGGACCCTTGGCGAGCCCTACGAATTTTCAAAGTCCCATTCTTGAGCAGTTTTTCAGCTATTTCTTGCTATCTTGGAAAATTCATAGCTCGGACCCAAATGCATCTTTTTCATCCTACTTGGGCGCATTTTTTGTTATGACGTATACTCCCGAGAAAATAGTTGACCGGTCTAAAAAATTGATTTCTGGTAGGTCCCACGGTTGCATCAAAAAAGGCCCAAAAATACAACTTTGCACCACTTTTGCAGGCGAATAGGTCTAAATGGAAGCCTCGTGACAAAATTTAGCAGGAGAAAAAACTTGAAGGTCGTGAAAAAACCTTCAATTTCCCATTTCGAACGTGTCATTATCTTATTTCACGTACGATCTACAGCCGATTTGAGCTGGTCATTTCTGTAAAAACGTGGAAATTCAAGGCCAATTTGAAGAAATCGTTTATTTTTATCGACCCCAAACCTATGAGAAAATCGATTTTCAGGTGTCTATTCAATGGCTCAACAATGATCTGGTTGTTTTTTTAAATCCCGATTTTATACGAGCTGTTAAAAACAAAAATATCGAAAATACCGAAAATCGTGTCGAATTCGGGCCTTATCATAACACTTTGTGGACTGGGTCTTCCCTTGCTCTCGATTCGGGGACTCTAATTATTCAGCATTTAGCATAAAATATTGTGAAAGATAAGACCTAGAGCTGAAGAATTGCCTCTCGTGCGATCTTTTACAATGGAACAGTCCGAAACTAGAGTAAATTGAGTAAATACAAGATAAATCGAGAAAATCGATTGTGATGCATCTCTCACTTGACTAGCCCGCGCTCAGTAGCCCAGCCGGCCGCTTTGGCGCTCCGCGTCTGCTCCGGAATGCATGCCATCCTCCGTTTATGCGAGAGTGATAGGCAGCTGATGCAGTATTGTCAGATATTGTCCAGTATCGACAGAGATAAGAAGGTTCTCTAATCTCCGTTATAGACTGTAGACTGTACGAGATTTTGGTCGTTATTGACCACCACGGGAAGAATTCTATGTGCCAGTCAGCGTCCCGATCAGAAATTCTGGTATCTTCCCCACGGGGTTTGCCCCGAAGATTGCGGGGCCTTGTGGGGCAAATGTATTGTGGAGCATATGAAGTGTAACGCCTTCCCCGCGGGGCCCCCGCGAGGTACTATCGGGCAATATTTGCGCAAAGTTAGTGCAGTTTCTGTTGAGACCTTCAAAATAATTTCGAACATGGTTGTAATGTTATCACTATCGTGTGATTGTTTAAATGTTCAGGTAAAGTTGAAAATTCATTGAAGACCTGGAAAAGCCTCATAAGAGCTACTTATATCCAGTCTGTGTTTACTCCTACTGAGGGGAAATAGTCACTTGACTTTGCAGTGTGTGATGAAGAAAGTTATTTTGCTGGACTGAGATTTGTGCGGAAAGTGAGTGGTGCTCATCAATGATATTGAAATACAGTATGTTCACGTTCAATGCCTCTGTTGAAATTTCCGTCATACATCCACAGAAGTGAGGTTAACTCAAAGACACTATGCAGGAATGTTATGGAAGTGATCAGATACTTTGCGGGGGCCCTGCGGGGGAGGCGTTAAACTTCATATGCTTCACAATACATTTGCCTTACGAGGCCCCCGCGATGTTCGAGGCAAACCCCGCGGGGGAGATCCACTCGGGAACAAGGTGAACTGCAATGGGATGACGGTCAGCGGCCATCCGAGATCTCCCATCTCTTTCTCACCTAATAAGTAATCCCATGAGTGCGAAGGAGACGACAGATCTCGAACGGTCACTGACCGTCATCCCATTGCAGTTCACCTCATGGCGTGAAGATAACAAAAGTTATTTTCACGCCATGGTTCACCTTGTTCCCGAGTGTACCAAAATTTCTGATCGGGATGCTGACTGACACATACAATTTTTCCGTGGTGGTCACTAACAACCAAAACCTCCTACAGTCTACAGTCTATAACGGAGATTAGAGAACCTTCTTATCTCTGTCTATACTGGATAATGACTGATAACACTGCATCAGTTGTTCATCACTTTCGCATAAACGGAGGATTGCACGCAGTGCGGAGCATAACGTGGAGTGCCAAAGCGGCCGGTTGGGCGCGGGCTAGTTGAGTGAAAGATGAATCACAATCGATTTTCTCGATTTATCTTGTATTTACTCAATTCACTCTAGTTTTGGACTGTTCCATCGTAAAAGATCGCACGAGAGGCCATTTTCCAGCTCTGGGTCTCATCTTTCCCAATATTTTATGCCAAATGCTGAATAATGAGAGTCCACGAATCGAGAGCAAGGGAAGACCCAGTCCACAAAGCGTCATGATAAGGCCAGAATTTGACACGATTTTCGATATTTTCGATATATTTGTTTTTAACAGCTCGTATGGAATCGGGATTCAAAAAAAAAACCAAATCATTATTGGGCCTTTAAAAAGACACCTAAAAATACATTTTCTCATAGGTTTGGGGTCGATAAAAAGAAACGATTCTTTTCAATTGGCCTTGAAGTTTCACATTTTCACAAAAATGACCAACTCAAATCGGCTGTAGATCGTACGTAAAATGAGATAATGACACATTCAAAAACGGGAATTGGAGGTTTTCTCAAGACCTCCAAGTTTTTTCTCCTGCAAATTTTCAATACGAGGCTTCCATTCCGACCTATACGTCTCCATGGATCCAAAGGTGGTGCAAAGTCATATTTTTGGGCCTTTTTTGATGCAACCGTGGGACCTACCAGAAATCAACTTTTTAGATCGGTCAACTCCTTTCTTGAAAGTGTACGTCATAACGAAAAAAATGCGGCTAGGTAGGATGAAAAAGATGCATTTGGGTCCGAGCTATGAATTTTCCAAGATAGCGAAAAACTGCTCAAAAATGGGGCTTCGAGAATTCATAGGGCCCGCCAAGGGTCCCAAAAAATCTGAAAAAATTTTTTTAAACTATATTTTAGTAGAACTAATGGAAAAAAATGTTTGGGGCATTTTCAAATTTCGTCGATTTTCAAAATGTTCACCTTGGTCCAGAATGACCCATATGTATTATAGTTTATATCATATACTATATATTATATATTATTATGATATACTTTCTTATTTAGATACCATATAGGATAATGAGTCTTCATTCATATATAATAAGTATTATATGTATATTATACTTCATATTATATATAAATAGTTGAGAATATATCTTTTATACCATAGGCAAGATACTAGAGGTGTGACATGGTCAATAATTTTACTCGCACAACTTATTCATATTCGCCGGACTCTTAGCCTATGACGTGGGTTTCGCGCAATGGCCGGCGAACGCAATTCTAACGATCTCAGCTACTCTGCACCGTTAAAAAAAACTTCCTATGATTTTACCAATTGTTGGTAAATTTAATGTCAGAAGTTCGTATTTTTGCTAACTCCCCGCTAGTGGAATTGCTAACAGCTTAGCGAATTCACTAATAGTTCGTAATATCACCACGTTCAGCGTAGGTCACTCTGTTACCTCCGCTGAGCGATGCGAAATTCACGCAAGACAGCGTGGTGAATTTATTGAAATTGAGAAAGCATCAAACATCGGTACTTTGCGATTGGACTATCTTCGCACGTCTTCACGAGTCTTCCAATTACTTTCGGAGTATCATCCGAGTATGAAATATTAACACAGCAGTGCCCTGCACGTACAAGGACTCCTGGACAACTGCGTAAACGAGTCCAGTTGAGTAAAAATAGAGTCGTCCATAACCAAAAACAATTGGGATGGGCTCCATCTGGCGGAGCGAAATTGCTAAGCCCCGGTTTGCGAATTCACATGGCCGTAGCAAATTCACTCCGCCCAGCGTAGGTCACTTCCATTTCCTACACTGGGCTTAGCGATTTTGTAGAATTTTTTTTTACAGTGTGCATCTTCTCGTTCACGTACCGTATATTCAACCCAGAAATCGGAAGGAGGAGGAAACCCACACACCCTGAATAAGAAATCAGGATTTATGATAGAATATGAAATCTCTATTCTGGACACGTTCCTTTTGCGCAGCGATACATGAATTTACATATACAAATCCCGACAGTTACCGGCCAAAATATTCAGAATTCAAATGGATTTATCAGTAAATGTCTCTCTAATTCCCTGTAGAACGCGAAAATTCACTTCACTAACCCTGAAAATACAATATATAAAACAGTTCACTGACGGCCTGATCAATTCACTATCGGCCTAGTCACTTACTGAACGGCCTATTCACTTTCGCAATTGATCTGCTCTAAGGTCGAGGAGCACGCAGCTTCGAAATTCACCCAAAAATGTCCGTTCAACGCCACGGTGATTACCACGCTAGGACAATAGCTCATTGCTCTGATTTTTGGAGCACGAGCTCCGCGCTCACCGAATTTTCCTAGTCGCTCACTTCGCGATTACTGGGGGTGGCAATCCACCTGGAGTACGGCCTTGCTCGTCGTCATCCGGACGACAGCAACACTGAATTTCCACGATGTCTCTTCCAACGGATACTACACTCCAGATGCGCGCACTAGGTCTCCACGAGGTCGCTACCTCGACTTCTCGGCCTCTGGTCACAAGTTAGCGGCTCCGAGGCGTGCTAATTCACTTCGTTACAACTCGGCCTTAACACGTGTAGTCCACCAGGAGTCCGTCTCGGCTGGGACAGGGGAAGTTCACGCACGCACGAGGCTCACTTCGGCAGGGACGAGAGGATTCACTTAATAGAAGAAGAGCAATAAACTCACCGAACACCTCAGCAAATATTAGTTCAAATCAATATAAATCGTCCTTCTCAAAATAATCAGTGACTCTTGTGGTCAAGTGTGCGGCCCTCTGGGACTCCTGGGGGCACAAGTCAATTTTTCTCGGCGGTGAAGACGAGCGGAGCACAAGCACGTGCACCTAAGACAACGTCTGATCTACAAGTGGTCCAATGGTCGGCCTCTTTTTCACACCGAAGTTCCGTCTTCTCCACCGAAGAAGACGAGCTCTGATTGGTTGATTAGACTCGGCCGGGAAACAACTTGTCAGCACAAACTGGTGGTGGCTGCGTAGTGAAGTTTGAAGTACAATATAGCACATGGCTGGGAAATGCAACAGCAGCATATCAAGAGGCGCGGTAGCGCCTCGCTGGCGAGTATGAGCAGACAAGAAAAATCGAGCTAGGCGCTGTGCCTATCTATACTTTGAATTGGGGTTTTTTAACCTCTCACTTTTTTTCTCCTTGGCTTATTACTTCATTAACGGTGACTATTCATCATTTCCGTCTTCTAGCAAAGCCCCTATCGTGAGATTTAAGAATCCTATGCAATTTATTTGCCAATCCGGGCATCAATCTCGTTTTTCTCAGCGTCGCAAAATCAGGCTGTCGTTTCACAAGTCCGTTCGATTTCTTCAACCCAGGACTTCGACTCGAGATATCTCGAAAGCATCGAAGGTGGTCATATGTGAAACGTGATGCAAACGCACGAGGGAAGAGAAAAGAGAAGGGAGAGAGAAAGAAAAAGATGTACTCATAGACGATGCAAGGGGCGAGCATGCAGGGGGAAGGACCATGGAGGTATTACAGACATCTTCTGTAATACTTCATCAATATGGGAAGGACCGCATCGTCCGCATCACTCCGTCTACTGCTCACGGACGCGTATGAAAGGCTGTAAACAAAAATGCCGATGTTTGTGAAATAAGTGCTATCGAGCAGGTGTATATGAAGAGATGGATTTTCATGTTTTTGCCAATAGTGTGGGAGCTGAGTTCTACATCTATCACTCACTCGACCAACCTCTTTTCATTTATGAGAGTTTCCATGGAACTTTAAACTATTGACCCTCTGGAATGAAAGAAAAATTTTCTCATCGCACACGTTTGAAATGGGTTTCATGTGATACTTAGACCTCGAAAACATGTGAAAAAAGTGGTGCCACTCTCTTCCAAGCTGAGGTATCTGGTTCAGAACGACATGTACGGAATTACACACTTGAAACATTCGTGAATCAACTTCAATCGAATAGATTCGATTCAAAACATTGTCTAGACGATCGATACGGATTATATTTTGCCTGACTTGACTTTAAGATGAATTTCATCCTCGATTTCTCCGAAATTCGAGGTAAATTTCCAAAATCGAGTCAAGAACTATGAGTCTCATTTCAATTTCTAGAATACACTGTGGACTTATTTCGTTCATATTTTAGCCGTATACTGTGTAAAAATCAAGAAAATCGCGATAACATCACATTTGAAGGATTATTCAGCTTACCATCCGGATTCAAATATTTCTCCTCAGCTTCTCACAGGAATACCGATCGACAATTGCAACTCAGAACAGTGCGGTTATATCCCTTCTGTGATGAAGAAAAAAGAGCACAACATTCCAATCCTGTGCTTTACGTTTCCTGAGTATGCCATCAAAAAATGACCGTTTCGAGAGCCAGTGGCGCGATAACTTTATGAGCTTTGAAGCTTTATAAAATTTTTCCGGATCAACGCACACTCACAAACCAAACGGGATTCGATTTGTCTTCTTTTCAACTTCGGAAACTCATTGCTTAATTCCCCATTTTGCACAAGGTATTCCATTAATTTCGTAAACAATAGCAAGAGAAAGTTTTCCCACAATACTCGGTTACATCGATGAATGATAGCTAATATCATAGCCAAATCAGCGCACACCTCTGAATCAAAGCTTTTCTCAAAATATGAGATTAGTAGATGGATATATCATTCCACCGAAGTAGTTGAGGCATAGGTATTCTAGTTACAGCCTTATCAATTCAAAAAATCGCGTTGGTACGTTTGTAAACTACCCAAAAATCATCTTTTGCGGTCTGCTATTGACGAATCAGGATGCGTTCCAACAAGAAAGAATGTAGCTCACATTGAACGCTGCCAAATACCATAAAATGCCACTCCTGCGCACTACGAATAGTTCAAAATACTCCTGGAACACTGCAGTAACACAAAAGTTAAAAGTTCAGTGGAAACTCTCTTATGTGAAAATATTCTGAGTACCGTTTTTCTGCTCTGCAAGTGATAGCTCAAACAGGATTGTGCATTGCATGAGAAAGTGTGGATCTCATCATTTGTCGTTGAAGTCAAATTCTCTGCTCAATGTCAATCTTGGATGTCTCCGCAATTTGAATCACCACTGATGGGTGACCAAGCAGATGATGACAACTGTCAATAATACTATGGATGTTCCATCAGATACCTCTTGACTCAACATTGAGTCTACATTATTCCTTCGACTTCAATCTGAGGAGCCTGTGGAATTTCAACCGCAATGGGCCATTTTCATAAGAAGCTGTGAGAGTGGCTTTATGTATGCCAAATGCCTGTTCAATTGAAGATGTTTGTACTCATTCACTCCATCACAACAATAATTCAGATGTAATTTCTATATTCCACAACTCCAACTTTTATGCTGTTCTGGAGTTTTTGCAAGGTGTCGAACTCAAGGTTCCTTCAATCTCCCACGAGTTCCATTAGGCTGGTTAAATTCATAAAATGAGTTCATTCATGATTGAACATTGAATCGAATGTGTTGCAGAATGATAATGAAGGAAGATCCAGATGAGGCAACGACTGATAGATTATATCAGCTGGTGCTGATGAGTCACAGATATGATAGACAATGAATTAGGAATAAAATATAATATTCTTCATTGGTCAGAACACTTGCAACTAGCTAGCATTAGAGCACTCAAACTTCAGAGCACTCAAGATGATAATATAGATTCTGGCCATGATGACCGTTAAGATTTGGAAACTTCCAGATACAAGTGGAACAAATATCCATGTAGGATGATCATATCATGAAAATAATCAGAACACCCCTGCTGCAAAACTTCGATTGGATTCGATTGAAATACATCCAATCGTTCTGAATCTAGAATCTCATGATGAATTTGAAACATGACTTTCAGGATTGAGGAAGATTGGAGTTCAATAACGATCAATCATGTTGATCATGATTCGAACAGTATAGACCAATCTTCACCAATGCAGACTCTTCGCATTGAAATTGAGATTGCCAATCAATCTCAATACTTACTGCCAGTATTCGGAAGTCGACTTTTTATCCGTATGAATGCTGATTCCCTTGATAGAATATCGCGATTCCAATCTGTGTCAATGCCATAGAAAAACAATTAACATGCTATGGGTCCTATCTACTTCAATCGATTCCAACACTGTTTTTCAGTAATGGAAACATCGAGATCTCAATCCGCCTCAATCGACCTCAATACTGACTCGAAGCATTGGAGACCTTGAACCCCTTTCTATCTGAATCGATTTGGATGCTGGATATCATTATTGGAATTCCGAAATCCTATCTGCCTGTATCGATTTCAATACTGTTTCCCAGTATTGGAAACATCGGGATCTCAATCCGCCTCAATCGACCTCAATACTGAGTGGAAGTATTCGAGTCCTCATATCCTATTCATCTAAATCGATTTGAACGCTGGATATCAATATTGGAGATTTGAGATCCTATCTGCCTCAATCGATTCGAATACTGTTTTTCAGTATTGGAAACATCGAGAACTCGATCCCCCTCAATCGACCTCAATACTCACTTTCAGTCATTATTACAAATCAACGTCTTACATATACATCACTTACATTACAGGTAAGGTTTCAATACAATCCAATACTTATTCTAATCATGATCGCATTAACATATCATCGCATTACATAACTAAACGCTATTTGGAGGTTCAATCACTCATCAGTCTTATATAGGAACAGGAGAGATGGTTCGTCACTTGCGAGAAAGCAATCCCATGATATTTGGAAGCAAACTGAGATGGTCATCGAAACGCCATCTAGCGTCAGCCACTCGAATTGATCGACCTCAATCGAATACAATACTAACTTCCAGGAATGGGAATTTCAATATCTCACTACGTCAATCGGTCCCAATACTGACTATGAGCATTGACGAGTATATTCATCGTCCTTAATCGATTCAAATGCTGAATGACAGTATTAAGGACTTGAAATCCTATCTATCCCAGTCGTTTCCAGTACTGTTTTCTAGTATTGGGAACATCGAGATCTCAACCTACTTTAATCGATCTCAATACTAACTGTGAGTATTGGAGCCCTTATATCCTAATAACCTGAATCGTTTTCAGCACTGTCTCTCAATAATGGGTAGATCGCTATCTCAATCCACTTCAATCGATCTCGATACTGAAAGTAAGCATTAAAAACCTTATATCCTATCTACTTGAATCGATTTGAATGCTGAAAATTAGTATTGGAGAATTGGAATCCTATTTGCCCCAATTGATTCCAGTAATGTTTTTCAGTATTGGTTACATCGAGATCTTAATCAGCTTCAATCGATCTCAATACTGATTGTCAACATCGAAAATCTCATATCCTATTCACCTGGATCGGATTGACTGCTGGATATCACTATTGAGGACTTGGAATCCTATCTGCCCCAATTGCTTCCAGAACTGTTTCTCAGTATTGGAAACATCGGGTTCTCAATCCGCTTCAATCGATCTCAATACTGCTTTTCAGCATTGACGACCTTATATCATATTTACCTGGGTCGGATTGAATGCTGAATATCAGTATTCAGAACTTGCAATTCTATCTGCCCCAATCGATTCCAAGACAGTTTTTCAGAATCGGAAACATCGAGATCTCAATACGCTTCAATAGATCTCAATACTGACTTTCAGCATTGCAGACCTTATATCATATTCACCTGAATCGATTCGAATGCTGAACATCAGTACTGATGAGTTGAAATTCTATCTGCCTGAGTCGATTCCAATACTGTATACCAGTTATGGAAACCCCGAGATCTCAATCCGCTTCAATCGATCTCAGTACTGTCTTTCAGCATTGCAGACCTTATAACCCATTCGCCCGAATCGATTAGAATGCTGTTCATCAGATTGGGGATGAGAAGTCCTATCTGCCTCAATAGATCCAAATACTGACCTCTAACATTGGAGACCGTATATTCTATCTACGTCAATATACCTGAATGATGATTGCTAGTATTGAGGACCTGAAATCCTATGTGCCCCGATCGATTCTAGTACCGTCTCCCAGTATCGGAAACATCAAGATCTCAATCCACCCAATCGATTTCAGTACTGATTTCCAGCAATGCAGACCTTATAACCCATTCACCTGACCAATGGCAAAACCCATCCCCAGGCCTTACCAATCCCGCTCAGCAGTATTGAATTTGATTGCAATATATGGAACCTAGAGGAGTTCAATACTGATTGTGAGTATTGTGGAGGATAGAATGACCATGCACCCTATATTCCAGTCCGATTCTGTAGTATTCATCTCGATTGGTCAATCACGCAATGAGTGATCGGGTCATCATTGAGATCGATTGACGGAGTCGGCTTGATGCTGCCTGGCAGGATTCAGACCGATAGCAGAACTCATCTTCAAGCCGTTCCAATCCTGCTCAGCAGTATTGAATTCGATTGCAATGAATGAAACCTAGAGGAGTTCAATACTGATTGTGAGTATTGAGGAGGATAGAATGACCATGCACCCACGATTCCAATCCGATTCTGTAGTATTCATCTCGATTGGTCAATCACGCGATCGATCATTGAAATCGATTGACGCAGTCGACTCAATATTGCCTGGCAGGACTCAGCCCGATAGCGAAACTCATCTTCAGGCCGTCCCAATCCTGCTCAACAGTATCGAATTCGATTGCAATATATGAAACCTAGAGGAGTTCAATACTGATTGTGAGTATTCAGGAGGATGAAATGACCATGCAGCCACGATTCCAATCCGATCCTGTAGTATTCATCTCGATTGCTTAATCACGCAATGAGTGATTGGGTCATCATTGACATCGATTGACGGAGTCAACTCAATGCTGCCTGGCAGGATCCAGACCGATAGCGAAACTTATCCTCAATCCATATTAATCCTGCTCAGCAGTATTGAATCCGATTCAAATATATGAGGACGAGAGGAGATCAATGCTGATTGTATGTATTGAGGAGGATAGAGACCATGCCTCCACGATTTGAATTCCATCCTAGAGTATTCAGCTCCATCGGTCAATAATGCAACGAGTGATCGGGTTATCATTGAAATAGATTCACACCGTCAATTCAATGCCGCTTGGCACGATTCAGACCGATAGCAAAACTCATCTTCAGGATGTTCCAATCCTGCTCAGCAGTATTGAATTCGATTGCGATATATGAAACCTAGAGGAAATGATTACTGATCGTGAGTATTGAGAAGGATAGAATAACCATGCACCCGCGATTCCAATCCGATTCTGTAGTATTCATCTCGATTAGTCAATGACGCAATGAGTGATCGGATCATCATTGAAATCGATTGACGAAATCGGCTCAATGCTGCCCGGCAGGATTCAGACCGATAGCGAAACTCATCCTCAGAGCGTACCAATTCTGCCCAGCAGTATTGAATTCGATTGAAATACATACAATTCAGAGAAGTTCGATACCGATTGTAAGTATTGGGGAGGATAGAGACCATGCTTCCACGATTTGAATTCCATCCTATAGTATTCAGCTCGATTGGTCAATGACTCAACGAGTGATTGGGTTATCATTGAAATAGATCCACACCGTCAATTCAATGCCGCCTGGCAGGATTCAGACCGATAGCAAATCTCATCTTCAGGATGTTCCAATCCTGCTCAGCAGTATTGAATTCGATTGGAACATATGAAACCTAGAGGAGTTCAATACTGATTGTGAGTATTGTGGAGGATAGAATGACCATGCACCCTATATTCCAGTCCGATTCTGTAGTATTCATCTCGATTGGTCAATCACGCAATGAGTGATCGGGTCATCATTGAGATCGATTGACGGAGTCGGCTTGATGCTGCCTGGCAGGATTCAGACCGATAGCAGAACTCATCTTCAAGCCGTTCCAATCCTGCTCAGCAGTATTGAATTCGATTGCAATGAATGAAACCTAGAGGAGTTCAATACTGATTGTGAGTATTGAGGAGGATAGAATGACCATGCACCCACGATTCCAATCCGATTCTGTAGTATTCATCTCGATTGGTCAATCACGCGATCGATCATTGAAATCGATTGACGCAGTCGACTCAATATTGCCTGGCAGGACTCAGCCCGATAGCGAAACTCATCTTCAGGCCGTCCCAATCCTGCTCAACAGTATCGAATTCGATTGCAATATATGAAACCTAGAGGAGTTCAATACTGATTGTGAGTATTCAGGAGGATGAAATGACCATGCAGCCACGATTCCAATCCGATCCTGTAGTATTCATCTCGATTGCTTAATCACGCAATGAGTGATTGGGTCATCATTGACATCGATTGACGGAGTCAACTCAATGCTGCCTGGCAGGATCCAGACCGATAGCGAAACTTATCCTCAATCCATATTAATCCTGCTCAGCAGTATTGAATCCGATTCAAATATATGAGGACGAGAGGAGATCAATGCTGATTGTATGTATTGAGGAGGATAGAGACCATGCCTCCACGATTTGAATTCCATCCTAGAGTATTCAGCTCCATCGGTCAATAATGCAACGAGTGATCGGGTTATCATTGAAATAGATTCACACCGTCAATTCAATGCCGCTTGGCACGATTCAGACCGATAGCAAAACTCATCTTCAGGATGTTCCAATCCTGCTCAGCAGTATTGAATTCGATTGCGATATATGAAACCTAGAGGAAATGATTACTGATCGTGAGTATTGAGAAGGATAGAATAACCATGCACCCGCGATTCCAATCCGATTCTGTAGTATTCATCTCGATTAGTCAATGACGCAATGAGTGATCGGATCATCATTGAAATCGATTGACGAAATCGGCTCAATGCTGCCCGGCAGGATTCAGACCGATAGCGAAACTCATCCTCAGAGCGTACCAATTCTGCCCAGCAGTATTGAATTCGATTGAAATACATACAATTCAGAGAAGTTCGATACCGATTGTAAGTATTGGGGAGGATAGAGACCATGCTTCCACGATTTGAATTCCATCCTATAGTATTCAGCTCGATTGGTCAATGACTCAACGAGTGATTGGGTTATCATTGAAATAGATCCACACCGTCAATTCAATGCCGCCTGGCAGGATTCAGACCGATAGCAAATCTCATCTTCAGGATGTTCCAATCCTGCTCAGCAGTATTGAATTCGATTGGAACATATGAAACCTAGAGGAGTTCAATACTGATTGTGAGTATTGAGAGAGATAGAATAACCATGCACCCGCGATTTCAATCCGATCCTGCAGTATTCATCTCGATTGATCAATCACGCAATAAGTGATCGGGTCATCATTGAGATCGATTGACGGAGTCGGCTTCATGCTGCCTGGCAGGATTCAGACTGATAGCAGAACTCATCTTCAGGCCGTTCCAATCCTGCTCAGCAGTATTGAATTCGATTCCAATATATGAAACCTAGAGGAGTTCAATACTGATTGTGAGTATTGTGAGGTATAGAATAACCATGCACCCACGATTTTAATTCGATCCTCTAGTATTCATCTCGATTGGTCAATCACGCAATAGGTGATTGAAGGATGATTGGAATCGATCCAGGGCTAATGACTCGAGTCTCTCCATTCATGATTGAGACAGATAGGAATGAGCAAGGCTTCTATACACCAGTACGGCAGAGAAGTATTCGGTTTGATTGAGGAATGTTGCAACAATAGTTTTCAAAAGGTGAAATTCAATCCTGTCATTTGGGATTGGTTAGAATAGACAATTAGTATCGTTCCGAAAATTTAATTAGTTTCTGAAGCACTGATCTCGATAGAGCAATGGAAAACGGGACCCATCATTCACTTAGATTGATTCCAATACTGTATTGGTTCATTCAAACATATTGAACCAGCAAAGATCTTTCATCCATCCATCCGGATCCTATCCTATGCTGAATACTAGTATTGGATTAAATTCGCTCACATCAATCCTCATCAACAGTGTAGAATTCGATTGGCAGTTGTGATCTGAAATCTACAATTCAGGATTCAGCTAGATTGGGTCTATGTTCGATTGATCTGCATCGAATCCCAGTACTGCTCTCGCCGGTTGAATGATAGAACCGATTGAAATGTATTGATCCCGATAGGATTCGATTGGTTTTCAATCTATCCCAATCAATCTTTTGCAGCAGGGACTCAAATTCATATCTTTTGTAACGAAAGTTAGTTTGACGCGGCTCCTGCTTAACGTGGGGAATCCCTCAATACCATCTCCACCAAGAATCGATGTTATGTATGTGACCAAGGACATACCAATCTTCTGGGTCTAAAACTTGCTTCCAATAATCTGGAGTCTGGAGTTTACACATCACCATGACCACATCAAAGCTGGCATAATATTGACGATCATCCATTGATAGTCAAAGTCAGTGTGAACAAATTACTGTGACAAGGAAAGATTTGGGACCATCCTAAAGATCTCTTGCACACATATGCAATATATGGGTTGTTGACCTGATTTCAGGTCTACCGATATTGCACCAGATTTGATGCCTTGTTACATTATTCTTTCTTTTTTGAGAACTCACCGAAGGCACATATTCCACCCACACAACATGAGAATCTTTCAGAAGCCTTCCTGCAAGCTTTCAGGAAAACCCGGGAATCTCTCAGGAAGATTTCACTGAAAGCTTCTCTCAATAGAGATATGTCCCATTCCAGACACCTTTCTGCAAGATTTCATGAAATATTGCCGGGAATATTCCGGGAAGCTTTCAGAAAAATTTCATTGAAATATTTCAGTGGAATGTTCCTGCAAGATCCCATGAAATTCCAAAAAATTATATGCGTTAATGTTCTGTCCGTGGAATCCATATTTTGCTTGATAAGTTTCTCAATCATTCTAATGCATGACTCCATCATTCTGACTCGTACTTCAACTCCATTGTGACGTTGAATCCAAAGCTTCACGTTAGATTCATCCAGGTTTTATGAATTCTTCGATGTACGCGACACCTCACCGATAAGCCGTCCTCCTGCTTATAAACTAACCAGCGTCTATTGTGAACGCTTGCGAGAAAGCCTTTACGCATCTTTGAATAATCCTCACGTATCATTCACAGACCATTATGCATAGCTGGTCCTGGGTACGTTATCACACATGACAGATCATTTGATACTACCACCAAATTTCCTGATAGATAGTTTCCCAAAAACCATATAATTTATGAGAACGAAATTTGAGAACTAAAGTGTGTTATGCGACATCTATCGGGAACAGAATTTTCCAATGAAATATTCCTGGAAGATTCTTACAAGCTTTCACTGCAGTGTTACTGGAAGATTCCCAGAATGTTCCACCGCAATATTTATGTGTCATATGCCACAGATTCAAGTCGTTAAGCATTACTCCTCGCAACACTTTGACAGTATAATATGTTGTTACCTCGGTTGTAGCGGTTTTCGGTATCAATATGCAGTACCACGTCACATAGTTTTGCCCTGAAAGATTTTAGGGAGCTTGCGAGAATCTATCAACAATATCTCAGTGCAAGATTCCTGGTAGATTACCTGTGGAATGTTCCCAAGAAATATGTACGGAATCAGCCAGAGAGCTTCCACAAACCTATTATCATGATGGCTTTATTTATATGCGACGACGTGTGATTAGCCTAAATTCAAAAGAGATTTAAACAAGTTAGGAATTCAATGAGCCTATATCACAGCGGAGGCTTGTAAATCTTCCAGAAATATTTGAGTGAATTGTTCCAAGAAATCTTCCAGAGAGCTTTCGTGAATCTTTCAGAAATATTTCAGTGCAAGAATTCCGAAAGATTGCGTGTAAGATTCTTTGGAATATTTACGGGAGCTTCCGGAAAGCTTTCTCTGAAATAATGCCACGGAACATTTTGAAATATCACCTGCAATATCCCTGCAAGATTCCTGGGAAATTGCAATGAAATATTCCATTGATCTCAATATCGTACAAAAATCTCGCGGAAATTATTCCTAAGAATATTGCATTGAAATCTTCCAGAAAGCTTCCGTAAAGATTTCAACAATATTTCAGTGCAACGTTTCTGAAAGATTACCGGTGAAATAATTCCTAGAAATAGTTTTGGAATCCTTTAAAAGGTATTCAGGAATTTTTCAATTTCATTAGGTGCAATTGAGTGGCAGAGAGGTTACTTATAGGAGAATTCCTTGAAATGTTCCCGAAATCCATTGATTCAATGAAAACCAGAATCAAATTAATTTTCCAAGCTCAATCCAAAGTAGTACGTTTCATATCGTGAGTTAGAAGGATAACTCACAGCCACAAAGTGCTCCGTATAGAGTATCAGAACGCGGTGAGTTTTGAAAATCCATCATAGAATTTTTGAAGATTCCCCAACCTAAAAGAACTGCAAGCACGATGTTATTTGAAACTGGTCTCAAAATGTAGCCCTCCGTAGAAGCTAGCAAACCCTCCAGAAAATTTTGGGGCCTCGTCCTGATGAGATATTATACTCAATATCGGTGAAACATTTCCAGGAGATTTTCCCCATAGCAGTGAAACCTCATAAGAGGCTTTCGTAACTCTTCCAGAACTTCTCCCCAAAATATTGCACTTACATCTTTCAGAAAGCTTTCGATAATCTTCCAGGAATATTTCAGTGAATTGTTTTGTGACGTGGTGAGTCTCGAGCCTCCGGCCCGCGCCTCTCCCCGTCACCTGACGATGCACCAGGTGCACCGTCAGCGTTTCTGACGGATAATCGCCCGTTTCCCCACCAAGTGCGATGTCGCGTCGCGGACCCATCGTCGCGGACGACGGGCCACGCCGCGGACAGACCGCTCTGACCAACTTAACTATTCACACACTCTCTCTCAACTATTGAACTCTCATACATAAAGTCACCTATCATTCATTCACTCGTGTTCTCTCTGGAACCTAGAACCCTCACCACGTTACATCCCCTTTTTGGTGCTAGGTGGGGTTGTTTCCCGCGAGTTGAAATTTTTTTTCAAAAAGTTAGAAAAATTTTCTATCAAAAATTTTTCGGATTCTGCAATTTCGCGAGAGTGTCGTGAAAAAAAAAGTGACTGAGAGAACAGGAGTTGAGAAAAGCAGAATCCAGCCAAGCCGCAAGCAGCCAAGCTGAGCATCGTACCTGCCCACCCGCCCGCCCGTCAGCAGAAAATCATCGCTAAGGCTTATCTCCGAGCCAGCTGCACGAGTGGACGAGTAATGCAGATAGCCGCATTATACATCGTCGTGGCCTGCTGCAGCTTCGTAGCGTAAATACTAAACCATTTTTCTTCCTTATCTCGTTCCAAGGAACGACTCGATCAGAATCGCATTTATACTCAACCAAGCTTCTTTGAATTATTAAAACCAAAATGTCCAAAATGCTCGGAATTTTTGGAAAATCAAAAAGCAAAGAAACGGTGAATTCAACTGGCACCTTGCCAAAACCGACTCATAGGTGATAGATTTTCCACCTGGAGTGAACGGTTTTCCAAATAGTTTTTCGAATCAAATTCCAACAGAATATGTAAAAATTCGTGAGAGTGCTGCGCCTACGACGAACCCACTGCCGAGACAGAATGTACCTTCTTTCGAAAATTTCCTCCGAGGAATGAGTTTTTCACAAATGGCTGAGTTATGGAAAAAATCAAATTTGGGTGAAACACAACAGGACCAAAATTTTAATGTACAAGAAATTCCGAGTCATTATAGAAAGGTGCCACTGACCACACAATATACTAATAGAGTACACCCAAATTTTCTCCAACGAAACTTGCGTCAACAGAATAGTAATGAACAAAATTTTTCGCAACAAAATGGGCTCCAACAGAATTTCTACCAACGAAATAGTCAGGAACTGAATTTTCCTCAACCAAATACTTGTCAACAGAACCTTTCTCATCAAAATGTGGGCAGCCCACTGAGAGTTCATTTCCAAAATACACAAACGCAACCCAGCCAAAGTGGATCTCATCCACAAGAACAATTATTAGTAACGCAAAGAGGGACGGATGTCCAACTATACCATATTTTGAAAGATGTGGGAGAATTCAATGGAGAGGCGGACGCACTCTCTGGATTCTGCTCGGCAGTGCGATCGGCAAAGCTGATGGGTGGAACGGGATCGGACCATATAATTCTAATGAACGTCGCGCGAAAATTGAAAGGCACAGCGAGGTCATTATTTGGCTCAACAATTTTAGAGTTCGACACAGTTGAACAATTTTTGAAAGAATTGGTAGAACAATTTTCACCTATTGAATCGTTAGACGACATTATGTCTGAGTTAAAAAGTTGCGCCAAAAGGAAAGACGAAACATTAGAATCATACGGGATACGCATTCAGAAAATATTACGGAGATTCAAAAGCACCGCAAGCTCAAAGTCACAGTACACGCGCTCAGAGATAGAATCTTGAACGCGAGACGCTGACGAAGCAGCATTAACACGATTTATTATAGGCATAGGCACGGAGCTAGAGAACGCGGTGCGAAGCCAGAAGCCAAGTAGCATCCGCGAGGCGGTGAAATTTGCGCAACAAGCGGCGTTGCAACGTAAAAATTACCCGAATTCGATTGAAGGGGCAACACCGTGTATAGCCCATCCGCAGGCAAATATTAGAATGGCAGATTCCCAAGTAGTCTGTCCATATTGCAAACTTGTCGGTCATGTAGAGTCAAAATGCTACAAGAAAGAGAACGACGTGAAAAAGTGCCAGTATTGCGAAATACCTGGGCACGACGCGAAAGTCTGCTGGAAATTGGAGGCCGATTTTAAAAGGGCCAACGTATATATTGATAGACCAAGTACGAACCGTGGCAGAGGGGGTTATCGCGGCAGAAGTAGAGGTGGGGGCCCGAATAGAAATTTCAATGGTCACAATAGCGGCACAGAAAATCGTGGAAATAATTTCCCACCAAGGGGAAATCAAAATCAAACACCTGCGAATAATTATGCCGAGACCCTAAACCAAACCCCACCGCAGGCGCGACAAGCCCAAAGCCCACAGCGCCATGATGATACCCAAAACGCCCAAAATCACGCTGAGAATTTAAACTAGAAGCACGTCCATCACGATCCCCGAGCGATGGGCGCATCAATGACGGCTCTGGTACGTCATTGATGGATCAGGAAATCGACTCATCTTCATTGGAAGAATCACCGTCCACAGATGAGTCAGAGTCAATAGAATCGGACGGAAGTGATAGTAGTGAACAATCTTCTACATCGTCGCAAGTAAACATCAGAAAGACAAGTATAAAATTTTTAAAAACTGGGAGAATTCCACCAATTGTCAATTTTGAAAGCCCAGAAGTGAATGATGAAAAATGTAAATTATACATCGATTCTGGTGCAGACGTATGCATTATTAAATCGAGTAGAGTTAAAAATCTTGCAGACATTGATAAGTCAGAAATATTGAGCATTAATGGCGTTGCAAAAGGAGAATTTTTTTCAGAGGGAATGATTTTATTGAAAATAAACGGCATGCAGTGGCAATTTCATGTTGTCCCCGACTCCATTTTGTTAGACTGTGATGGTCTAGTCGGTTGGGATTTTTTGACACAGTACGGTGGTAAACTAAACCCCAAAGCCCGCTGCCTTGAGTTTGGAAATTTCTCCATCCCTTTTATATACAAGGAAAAAATAAAAGTGCCGCCTAGAATGAGAAGACTCATTAAATTCAAGATTTTGAACGATACTAAAGAGGGCTGGGTCCCGCGCATACATGTAAAGAATGGAATTCTCTTTGGAAAATTTATTGCCAAAAACCACAATGGATATGGCATAGCAGAGGTCATAAATATTTCATATGAAACTATATATATTGACACTCCTGCAGTTAAGTTGAGAAGATTTTCAAAAATAATTCCTTGGGACAATGTAGAAGAGAAAAGCATCATTGGGGATGATGCCGTACATTATATCCGCCGGTTATACACAGGTGCTGACCCAGCGAATGAGCAGCTTCGCGAAAGTTCGCAGAATATAGATAAAAGCGCGCGCGACATAGCCTCTGCAGAACGCGTAGAAAAATTAATGCAACTCGTTGATATCGAAGGTTGCTCGCCGGAGGAGATTGAGCACGTACGCATGCTCATTAGCATCGACCCTTGGCGATTTGGGCTGAAAGGCGAACCACTCCAAGCAACGCCAATTATAAAACATAAAATCAAGTTGAAGTCGGGCAAACCGTTCAAAGCCAAAAGATATCGTTTACCCCCAGCCCTGAAAGGCCCTTTAATTGAAGAGGTGAAAAAGTTACGCGATCTCGGAGTGTTGCGCCCATCCAGATCGCCATGGAGATCAAATTGCTTTCTAGTACCAAAAAGCCCAGACAAAGACGGGACGAAAAGGTTTCGGTTTGTCGCAGATTTCCGCCCCCTCAATGAGGACACGATAGGGACTTGTCAGCCGTTATCTTTCACAGCCGATATCATTGATCAGCTGTCTAGCGCGCGATATATCACAGTAGTTGATCTATTAGACGCCTTCTACCAAATAGAAATGCATGAGGAGTCAGCACCTTATTCGGCCATAGACACACCCCTGGGCGGAATGGAATTCGCGCGTATGGCTCAAGGGATGGTTGGTAGTCCCGACACCCTAAATGAGGCAATTTTTATGGCATTTTCCTCCCTCACCCCCGACGAATTCGCCAGTTATTGTGACGATCTGTTCATCTGGGCAGATACCTTGGAAGAACATGGAATTAAATTCAGGAAATTCATGGCCTGCATTATTGAAGCTAATTTCACAATTTCACCAAAGAAATGTCAATTCTTGAAAAGAGAAGCTAAAGTTTTGGGCCACATAGTTGGCAATGGTCACATTAAACCAGATCCCAAAAAAGTAGAGGCAGTCCATGAATATCCTGCACCCACAAACATACGAAAAGTCAGGTAGTTTCTCGGATTAACGGGGTACTATAGGCGCTTTATCGAGAATTATGCGAAAAAGTCGAAACCATTGACCGATCTCTTGAAAAAAGAGCAAGATTTTGTATGGGGCGCGGAACAGCAACGCGCATTCGAGAGTCTACGCGACGCATTATGTTCAGAAAGCGTACTCGCAAGCCCTGCGACGGGCAATGAGAGTTATATCGTATTTTGTGATAGTTGTGATTATGCAGTGGGATCTATTTTGGCTATTGGGACTATCAACAAAAATAGACCAGTTGCCTACGCGTCGAAAGTTTTGAAAGGGGCCCAACTCTCGTGGCCAATTTTTGATAAAGAAATGGAGAGTATCGTGCACGCGTGCGAGTCCTACCGTCCATATCTGTACGGCAGAAAGTTCACAGTGGTAACGGACCACGAACCATTGAGCCATTTTCATAAAACGAAAAATGACACGCGGTATAACCGTCAAAAAGCGAAAGTACGCGGATTCCATTTTGATTTAATTTTTAGAGCTGGCCGATTAAATGAGGCAGCAGATGCTTTAAGTCGAAATCCCGTTATCAAAGAGGGCGAGGTGAACCCGGAACTACCGCGAGACGAGCTCTATGCATTGGCAGAACGACAAGAGAGGGAAAATCCGTCGTGCGAGGCCGATTGTCCGCCTGGTCGCGTATTCAAAACACGCGCGCACCGCGTAACGGGCGCCGAAAAATCGAAAATTTCAGAAACAGAATCGACGGATACCGAAGCGCAACCAGCAAAGAAAAAATCGGTAGAAAGCCCACGCGAAACCGAATCCGAAATTGAGTCAAGTCAGAAGCCAGAGAGGCAGAAAAAGCCGAGAAAATTTTTTCAAAAAACGCGATCATCGCAGCGCTTGAAAGACCGATATCCGCATCTCGACATACTCAAGCCATCTCACACGAGCGAAACAGCTGATGCGCGACATTCATCCGAGTTAGCAGCTATCCAAACGAGCGAAAGCGCGAATAAAAACGCACACGGAGAGCCGACGCAAAATTCGGATCATGAGTCCATAATTGATCAAGTTCAGGTCGCGTGCATAGACGAAGCAGGAATGGAAATGTCATCTGATTCACCCCTTGAAACCATTACGATTCCAATCACCCCAGATAAAAGCACACGAAATTATTCACAACAAATTTTGGATCATGATTACATGATGAAAAATAGTCAAAATAGTCAAAATATTGAAACAGTTCAATCTCGTCCAAAAATCAAAAATATTGAAATTATTCAAAAGGGTATTCAAAATCCAAAACTGGACCCCCAAGTGACGATAGAAAATCAAGAGGTGAATATGACACTCCCAGTCGAACAGTCCGGCAAATATTTTGTCGATTTTGAAATACGCGATGTGAGTGGTAATTTAATTGCGCGGGGCAACGGGGGCCCTTTAGTCTTAACAACAGTACTCGAGCAATTTCAAAATCGCGATCTGCATGACGATGGCACAGAACGATTCATACATCATGATGAAAAGCTGTGCAGCGAAACGATACCTCAATCCAACTCGCCGTGCGATAAGCCGCATTCCAAAGAGAGAGAGAGTGAGCCACCACAATACTTGCCGTTGGACAAGCTTGAACGTGGCGAACTCTCAACTCTCATACCGCCCCAACCATCATCAAGTAGAGAGATTGCCGAGCAGTGCAGCGAAGAGATCGCGCCGCACGAAAAAATCAACGCGCTCGAATCAGCAGCAGAGGCTCAGATTGATTTCGATAACTTTGGGAATTCGCCAGGAAATTCACTGGAAATAGAGCCAATTTTGGATGAAAAATTCCGACATTTTCAACCATGCAACACTTGTGCTGAATGTCACGTCAATTTTGAAAGAGTCACGGATATTCCAAATTTGCCAAAGGGCAATTGCCTATTTTGGTCCCTGATCAGAATCGAAAATTTGGAAATTAACGCTCGCGAAATGAGAAATGATCTTTTGACAAGAGGTAACCTCTTATTGGAATCTTGTATAGAAGCTGATACGACAATTCAAATTCTCACGAGCGAAGAAGAATATGGCAACGACGATTGCATATTCTTATATTCGCGGATATATAATAGAAATGTATGCATTCACGTGGTAAATGAATTCGGAGAACTGTCGTTTATTCAGACAATTTCGAATGATACAGGAGACTTTGCCCACCTGCACTTGGACATGCCAAGTAAGCATTTTACTCCTTTGCTGCCGATTCCGAGCGTCGTGAACGAAAATTCTCATGAAGTCGGCGACGAAAATTGCGAACTCGACAAAAACCGACCGGACGCGAGATCCGAACCCGAGAAAACTCCGAGCGCAGAGAATAGGACTTTAGCCGCAATTCAACACCAACCGCGTCTCGAGAGTCACATGATGCAGGTGAAAGCTCACTCGTCAGCGCTTGATAAATATCAAGTAGCGCAAGCTCGGCCACCGCGTGAGAAGCCACCGTGGGCATTGGGTGACGACGAGCAAGCGCAACCATTGCAAAAAATTTTTGCAGTTGACGAACACCCGTTTCGATACAGAGAAAACGTGGCATTTTTTGCCTCATGCGATGGCCATGCTGAAACAGAGACCATCGCATCTCTGATAGAAAGAGACTATATCCATGCAAAAACTATGCAAGGGGGGAATTTTGAGGTTGGAAATGTACACGAATTTCAGGCTTGGAACATAAGCACTTTTGCATTATTTGTGAAAAATTACATCGGCGAAAAGCCTTTACAGAAAGACATAAAAATAGTCTTGAAAAATTTGAGAAATCTCATCCTCAAAAGAGGACTGAAAAGTTTAGGCCTGGTTCAAGATAACCAAGTGTTGCCACCAACTATTTGGCCAAAAATAATAGAAATGGCCGAACAGATTTTCAATGGCAAAAACATCAAAATTGTACTTTTCAAGCACAACCTCAAAGTACCCTCTGATAGCGATAGATATAAGCTTATCACGGAATTCCATGCGTCGGCAAATGGTGGGCATCGTGGCATCAATAAAACTTATAATTTGATCGCACAACATTATTATTGGAAAACAATGCGCGAGGATGTCAAAAGCGTAGTTGAGGGCTGTAACGGATGCGCAGTCGATAAATTAGTAAGACAAAAAGTACGTCTACCTTTGAGGCTGGTGGATACACCAGCACGCCCTTTTGACAAAATCGCGATTGATTTCTATTCACCTCCATGCCCATCAAAGAGTGGCTATCATTACATATTGTCGGTGCAAGATCAGCTGACTCGCTATGTCATACTGATCCCGACACGCCGTGCTACGGCACACGAAGTAGCCAACGCATTACTTAATCGAGTAATTGCGTATTTCGGACCACCAGGGTCGATTTTGAGCGATCAAGGTAGACACTTTATGAATACAATATTAAATGATTTTGCAGACGCCTTTGGAATCAAAAAGTATTGTACATCTCCATATTCGCCGATGAGTAACGGAATGATTGAGAGGATGCACGCAACATTGACTGAGTTCCTCAAGGCCTTCGCTAAGGACCGTTCGGATTGGGACAAGGTACTACCCATGGCCCAATACTCAATCAACGCCATGGAGAATGCATCGACCGGACACGCACCTTTCACACTCTTGCTGGGACACAAGGTCAGACAACCTGGACCACACGGGCAGCAAGTGGAAGCGCCGACGTATGACGACTTCATCGAAAACAGAAGGACTGAATTGCAGCAAGTGCAAACTCTAGCTGCACTGCATGCAAATTTAGCACGATATAGATATAAACATTACTATGACATGAAAGCTACAAATACGTGCCATTTTCGTGAGGGTGAACTGGTCTATGAGTTGAAGTTACCTGTCAAAAATAAGTTAGCCCCTCAATATACAGGGCCCTACGAAATCGTTCAAATCAATTATAAAACAAAAAATGTCACATTGAGAAATAACTCCGTCACGAAAGTGAGGCGCATTGATCAAATTAAGAGATGCGCAGAAGCTAAAATAGAAATGGCAGAAGCCAATTACCAGGCTCAGAAAGCCAATGTTTTCATTTTGTATTCTAACGCGAAAGAATCAACACTCATCATGGTGGTCCTGAGCCGGAAAAATACTCCGGCCCAGGCACGAAATGTTGAGGATATCTCTTGTTAAATAGAAAATGCGAGCTCGCCCTTGACCGTCGTAGAAAGTACTCCGGCCCAGGGACGAGCCACGCACGCGTCATTTCCGAATTGACTATTTGGCACCGAGCATAAATAATTTGAAAATTTAAAAATAACAAAAATTACGTTAGTTCAAAAATTTTGCAGTGCGGACAGGCCCACGCAATCGAGTAAATTCATCACGCCCCTGGTGCACACGCCAGGACTCTTGGTGGAGCGTATAGCCCAGCTGTCAACTTCCAGTACAACATGGAAAATTCTGCAGCGGATTGAGCTGACCCAACTATCTGAGTCTGCAACCACCTTGAGAGAAGCGTGGAACCAACTGAGTCCATCCTGTCCAGATAAACTTCACGTTGCACAACTAAATGCCATCCACCGGCAGATCGGCGAGACAAGCAGGGATGAAGAGAGGATGATGGAGACTCTGGCATATAGAAACCCCCGCCAACGGAGAGCTTGGCTCCCTTTTATGGGAAAAGGGATGAAAATCATTTTTGGCACACTCGATGAGCAATCAGAGAGTGAGCTCAAAAACATTATAGAGACGAGAGCAAATGATACACGTAAAATTGCCGAACTTTTGGCCAATCAAACCGAATTGATTGAAACGGAACTTACGAAAAATTCTGAAAAATTAGGGAAACTCCAAATAATAATCAGCAATTTAGCTGGCAATGCAAACAGGATTGACAATGAGTTATTATGCAGTAACGCGATTCAAATTATTCAGGCAGCAGCCAATACTTACAAATTCAACATTCAGTCACTAATTGAGATGGTATCATTTGCTTCTCAAGGTTCTATCCACCCGCACTTCATGACACCAGAGCTGATCGAAAAATCAGCTGAGATCATCAGAAACGCATTGCCAGAAGTGAGATTCCCAAGGACCAATAACAACGAGTCCATCTCTGAGATTACAAAAATCTCAGAAATTTTAATCGTGCTGATAAATCAGACGCTTATATATTCAATGGGAATCCCACTCCTGGATCTAGCAGACTACACTCTATATAGAGCATCAGCTCTCCCAATTTTACAAAAGGTCCACGGAAGTGCGGGTGGCACATTTGCTTATGTATACCCAAAATGCCACAACTTCGCCCTTGACTTAACAGCTAACACCTATATAAACTTACATCGCAGCAACCTCGCCGAGTGCAAGGAACTCCGAGACAGGATGGTCTGCAAAAACCCGCCACCTGTCAGGGAGCTCATCGCAAAAGCATCCTGCGAGATCGAGATGGCATTGGACCGCAATATCACGGACATCACCAGCTGTGACATTCGTGTAACAAAAATGCATGACGCATATTGGATGCGCCTTCACGAGACAAACACCTGGGTTTTTTCAACATTGGAGGAAGAACGAATCTTTATTCAATGCCGAGGGAACGAACACCTATCAACCCCAATCAACGGCACTGGGCTGCTGAGGCTACCCCCAGGATGCATGGCTATTACCCCAAACGCACGCTTGACAGCTTCAAAAAACATCGAGATGAGCCATACATCCCCCATATTTCAAAAGCTGGACCTAAACATCACGGACCTGCTTCGTAAAAAACCAGGAGAGCCCAACACGCCACGCATCCACGACATCATGGAGGAAATTTGGCAGGCAGAGCAAGGAGGACTCAGCCCGGCGCATGTCGAGGCACTGGAAGCAGCACCGAGCTTGCGCGACATAATCGCAAAAGCTCGGGACCTGAGTAAATATAAGGCGGTATCGCACAATTTTATGGAACTACAGAATAATCTACCATTTTACCTGGCCATAGCATCGGCTATAGCAATGTTCGCATTTATAATTTTGAAAGTCGCTGGAAAAATTATGGCGCCATATCTCACAATTTTTACAAGCCTTCGCCCGCTATTCTGTGCAGGGAACACTCGTGGAAACGCAACTGAAAACGACGTGGAGGAGAACGCAGATGAGGGGATCCCGCTGCGCATATTACATCAGGTGGGCCACATAATGGACCACCCTCAACCACTCCGCCAGCGCTCACCTGAACCACCCGTCATCCCTTGTCGGGCGAGCACATCGTCGAGCGCACCCGCACATCACCTATCACAATACCCGCCGTCGGACCGCACCGGACGACGAGCACACAGCGAACAGCGCGCATAAACGGTCGCAACGCTTGCCGTCGGATCACGACAGGTGACGGATGAACGAGTGTCAACGCAATATCCAGGGTCCAATCAACGTAGACTCACCACCAAGGGTGAGCAACATCACGTAAGATCCTCAACGAAGATCCTCAAGGAAGATCATCATCTTACCCCAACGGTATTTATAGTAGTGACGTAGAAATTGCGTGTACCAATTAATTCGAAATTAAACTCATTTATATTTTTTTTGCACTACACCACCGTTAATAGTTTAGTCAGAAATCACACGAAAATCCGAAGCTTACCAAAGATTCAGAGTAAAATATTACGAGATAAAAGGCCAGAAGGGCCAGTTTTGACAAAAAAATCACGAAATATATTGTTGAGAACAGTTAGAATACGGATGAGCCAATATGGCAAATCAAATGGTTCGAAGGATAGGTGGGAAAAATTTAGACAGAACACAACACACACATGTCACACAAGTTACACACAATGAGACGACGAAACGACTCACCATAGGTGAAACACCTCGTTGAAGAACATCTGCATCGGGTAAAGATCATATCCCGTTGAACGATAACTGGCCACGGTGCGTCACAGAGAGCTGACAAGGCCAGGTCGCGTTCCGCGGCCACAATCTAGCCGCAGTCATATGAACACGGTCCAGAGAGTGGACCCGAATCGCGTACCAAAGCTCCACCCGTTGGGCTAGTCAAGGCCCAGCAGTGCAGTATAAGCAGCAACCACACACATCAAACACAAGACACAGAACACAGTACACACTAAACTCAACCACATCCGCCGCGAACACTCTCACAAACCGAACAGACCCAGAGAAAATTGAAAAATACCACTGAGCAAGGTGACGAGAACCTGCTCGAAGTGGCTGCCAGATCGGCACTGCCGATGCGATATTCGACATCCAGAGCCTGGACCGAGTCAGGATCAGAACGGCAACCGTGCGTTCAATCATACATAGTGTCAAAGTATTATAATATACTTACTTTGTTATTGGCAAAGAGAAAAAGTCAGCAAAAGATCGGCAACACTGCCACATACCAAAGCCAGCAAATCTAAGAAGAGTATATAATACTCCCTTGGAGGCTAAATACAATGACTGACCCCGTACAATCTCAAAAAGAGAGTTACTGTGCGAGATCAGCTCAAAAAAGTAAACAGTGCGTCACTCGGATCGATTTACGACCGACCCGCAAAACTGAAAATTTTTTTCCCCGAATTTTCAAAATTTTTCAAAAAATTTTGTTGGGCCATCATCCTTATCATGTAAGGAGCCACTCTTTCAAATTTCAGCTCGATCGGACGTTTTGTTCCGGAGCTATAACTTGCACCGCAGTGCACCCGAATTACACACGGCAAGACCACTTTTCACCGCGAGACACATCACCCGCGCCACAAATCGCCGAAACTCAGCATAAAACACAGCAGATCACCTTCACTACACACACAGGTACCCAGTCAAACACGTACAGAGTCATTTTGAACCCCACACCTAGCTCAAAGTCGAAAAAACGGCCAAAAGTCGAGTCATTTCGTTCAAAAAAAGACAACTCCAGAATTTCGAAAAGTAGAGTCCAAAAACGTATAAATTGTTGCGTATCACGATTGGATGAGGTAAATAACATCCAAAACTAACTGTTTTCATCATTTGTATAGCCAAAAGAAATGCAGAGAAGCTAAAATTTGAATTTGAGACGTTATGAGTTTTCGTCGAAAAATAGCTGAAAAATGCGTATTTTAACTGAAGAAGTCGATATCTCGACATGAATTTTGCTAAAATCACGGTTGTGAACGGTTATTACTGTGACAAATCTATATAACTAAGTGTACTAATAGCTATAAACACCATTAGAAGCCCCAAAAATGAGATCACAGAATTTTAAAGGAAAAAATGTAGGGTTTCGGCTCGAAAATCTTTGGTATGCGAAAACTCAAATTTCCCACCCCAGAACTCAAATTTCGTAGTGTAATTGTAAAAGATAGATTGACTAATGTGATACCTTGAAGTAAGAACAACGACAGAAACCTATGATTGATCAGAAAAATTTTGAGACCACAATGTTATATGGTCCAAATTACATTCAAAAACTGGCCGTCGGCACTAAATATGAGTGCGTATTTTGTCGTATATTGAAAAGTTATGATGATATCAACGTGAAAATTGGTATGAATACTTCTCATATCGTATACTAGTAGAATCAAAACCGACCAACTACCCAAAAATTTTCAAATCACCACAATAGAATGGAAACCCAGAAGAATTACAGTTTCTCGTGAGTAAATCAGAGTATCCAAAAAACCGTCATAACTCGGTCAATTTTGATCCGATTTTGACGTTCAAACGCTTAAATTAAAGGTCTTTCCAAGGACTATCTGACCATTTGATTAAAAATTCCCAGGAAAAGCAGATTTTGAAAATTGTCACAGTGCAAAATTCACAATTTCATCTTTCGAGAGAACCATTTGCCATGTTTTTTGAACCAAAACTCCATGTAATAATTGGTCCGAAAATATTATAATATTAGATTCGAAATGAGGATTAAAATCATCTCAAGAAAGAAAAAGTATTTCTTGCGGCTGGTGGAAAATGATCCCACAGCTGCAAGCGATAAAAATTTCTCAATGCGATAGCCAACTATAGCAGTATATAGCTATATATAGTATACCTATTGTATACCAGAGAAGCGAAGGAACGCATAAGGAAGGACCGATAGAAATAGTCGAGCTCTTTTCTCAGATCATTATTGAGCCAAATTTCGGATTTAACAAATCTCACGTTTTAAATACCCAACTACGGACAATTATATTAGGTATATTGTTTGTTTATTGTATAATTTATTAATAACATTCTGGGTATTGTTCATACAAAAATGAACTTTTTGGGGAAAAATACGTTAATCAAAGTGAGATATAGAATCTCATATGAATAACCATAGAACTAAGGAACATTGTTTATAAACAATATTGTTTATAATTTTTTTTTCCAAACATTTCAATGCTTTGTGACGGTTGAGAGGATATTCTCAACCATCATTTCTCTCTCCTGTCTGATCATCATGTAATAAATATATCTTAGCCATTTTCAGCTGTAGCAGAACATCCGAGGAGAGAGTTGTAAGTAGTTTTGCATTAGAGAGAGAGAGATAGCGCGAGTCATTGGTAGCTTCACCGCACCGTTCCCCTCGCGCACCCATCATCATCAATCAGCCGGCATTGCGCGCGCCATAAATCCAGACTTCTCTCGCCCGCGCTAGAGAGCAGACGTCCCGCGTGCTATATTATACCCGCCTCGTTGACCTTTCGTCATCGCCGTCGTGCGTGCTCCAGCTATCTCGAGACACCCGGACGAGCCTCTAGTGCGTTCCTGTGCGACTTCCTGGCCGCTGCCAATTTAGCTGTCCTGCGGACGATCCGTGTCCCGATTCACCGGACGATTACGTACTCCTTGGAGCGGCCGATTAGCGAGCGTGCGATTGCCGCCAATTCAACACCTGTAAGTGCTAGCCGATAATTATTCTCTCTCTCTTTGGGCTTCACCCTCAATTGCTCTCTCCGTGTTCGTGCGATTACGTGCACTTGATGCACCATGTTTTTTAGAGTTAAATAAATATGCCCATCTGGCTCCCGTTTAACTCTTGTGTTATCATTTTGGCGCTCGATTCCCCATCTCTCTCGCGCGCAAAGCAGCAGCAGCAGATCCAGCCGTATGCAGAGTTGCAGCATATAATCTATTATAATCAAACCTGCTGGGCATTGCACCTTGCCCAGCATGTGCGGCTAATTCCTAGGCATTTATCTAGCAGCCGTCACATTGGCGCCCAGACAAAGTGACTCTGAAATTTTTTTAATAATCTTTTTATTCTGCTGCGCCGAGCGAGATGGAATTTCGTCGCCGTTATATTTGAATAAGTATGAGTGTGATCGCGCGATTTAGAATAGCCCAGTGCGGTAGGGGCGGAATGTAAACAAAGCCGTGATCATCGATCAGTTGCGTTTCGAGCAAGTTTTATGTCTCGAAATTTTCACCACGAGAGTGAGAGAGACGGACAATCAAACCGTCCGGTCGTTAAAATCTCATCACTCTCGAATATTGCAAGAGTGCAACACGGCGAATAGTGCGTAATATAGATATAGTGATCATGCGGTCGTGTTAATACAGTGAATAGCATATGTGCGTATATATAGTTATAGTTCAGTGTGCATTTTATGAGAGTAGATATATATATCGATATCGGCGGATATCAGGTGTGTGTAAAATTCCCCAAATTCGCGAATTAAGTGCGAGAAAGTCTCCGGGTGATATATATATACGATTGTCTAGAATTTCATCATAAATTTTTCAATAATGACGCGTTGTGTTAGTGCAAATTTACTTATTTTCGTCCGATTTGGACTAGAAAAATTGCTTTAAAATTAGTAACAATAAATTTCGCTCAATGTTGTTTGTTTTTTATGCAAAAAATCGAGTGTAAAATCAAATTGTTGTTAATTTTGCATAAACAATGTGGTCAAATCATGGACTTTCGTAAATATTATCGTCCGAAAAATCGTAAAGTTCCCGTATGTGTGTGAAAACGTATGGAAGTATGTGTATGAACATATATATAGTATATTCAGCGATTATATACAGGGTGATTCCAATGTTCGGAAATTAGGTGTCCTACAGGGTCATCAGAAACAAATTGCGTTTGACCTGGGTTTATATATGGGACGATCCGTAGGAAATATCCCCATAAACAAATTCGCGATTCGATAAACAATTAAAAAGTTATTGCAATTGTTTAAACAAATTTTTACAAAATTCGAGTTTTGACTTTAGATACGTCCGAATCAGATAGATTTGGATATAATCACAACATAACCTCAAAATTTTTTCGATTTTTGACGAAAATCGATATTTTTTCGTTTTTATGTGTCTAATTGAAATAAAAATTGGATTCTTTTCGTGAAATTAAGTGCAATTAGTGTACACGCAACAGTACATTCATCATTTTTCAATTTTTTATCTCAATTTCTTGGAAAATTTTTTACTCAAAAAACTTTATATTTTTTTCTACTGCTCTTTTTCTGTAACAGTTATAAATTAAAATCATGGCTTCAAATGAGACAATGATTAGCATCAAAGATACAATAGATTTAACTTCTTGGATAGGAACTCTTACAGATGAAGAATACTACGCGACGTATACTAGGTTAGAACTAGCCCCAGACGATAGAGCACCGGTCTGTACGAACAGATTTTTGCGTTGTCTTTTAGGCGAATATTCTGCATCAGATTTTGCACCGAATCCAGCGTTCGAAGATGAGGAGGTTCTCAAATCTCATAGGTTAGCTTTGCGAGATGAGGTAGTGAATGAAGCGTGGCGTACGATCCGAGCTCAAACACTCGAAGAAGATTTCAGCAATACAACGAGCAATATTCCAAGTTCTTCAATCATCGAGCATCCAGAGTCATCACCAAGCGACACCACTTCAAGAACAACTTTAACATCAGCAAGCCAACCGGTCAACATGAGTAACGGCACGCGCACACGTGCGCACGACGCGACTTACGTCGACAATACGAGGACCACGTCCGTATTTACGGCTCCAATCTCGAGCACATCAACAACAAATCGACATCTAGAAACGATCACTTGTACAATGCCAGATGGATCAATCCAGCAACTTCCGCGTGCAATAGCAACAGAAATCAGCTTACTCCAAGAATCCCGGAGGAGGGCAGACCTTCTCAGCAAGGAGCTTGAGAAGAAATTACAGCAGCTCGACAAAGCGAATAATTTTGCAAGCAGCACGAGGTTGACACCTGGACTTGTGACGTCTGAGCCAGTTTTTGTACCTCAACAATCGAACCCAAATCAACAGCAAGGAAGACGAGTGAACTTACAAGATACGTTCACCAATTATTATTATACAGAACGTAGTACGTTGGGTGATTCACACCAAAATGAATCATGCAATGAGACTCAAATGAACAGCGGTCGAAATGGAAATCTTTCGACCGACAATCAACAAGTACCCCCCACATCAACACAGCCAGATAGAACGAGTGGCTGGGGGAGGGGTACGTCAACATGGAATCAGACGTTTGACGTCGGAAAAACCGTCCGACAGTGGAAATTGACCTTTTCAGGCGAAGATGGAAATGTCGAAGAATTTCTGAAGAGAGTCGACGAGTGTAAAGCCCTGGCAAATATGTCAGATACCGATTTAATGAATGCGCTGACTGAACTGCTATCCGGTGTCGCGCTTGAGTGGTATCGACAGTCAAGGGAAAGATGGTCGACATGGTCACAATTCAAGAGTGACGCAATGAAGTGCTATGGTCCAGACAAGCATTTTCAGCACATGCTCGTGCGAGAAGCTGAGTCAAGGACACAAGGCAAAGAAGAAAGAGCTCGAGATTACATCACTCGACTGATGGCAATTATGAATAAATTTGAAACTCCGTGGAGTTTGGACCAGAAGATTGGATTGCTCTACAGAAATTTACTTCCAGAATTACAACAGTGGATCCCAAGAGATAAAGTGATTGACATTGACTCGCTTTTTTCTCTAGCAAGAGAAGCGGAGCACATCCGAGACAATCAACGGTTCTACAGACCTCCACCGGAACCAGAAAAGTCTTTATTACCAGATTTGGCATATAAACCGCCGAAGAAAGAAGAAAAAACCAAGACAACGCCATCACAGCCAGCGGCTGCAGCGATGTCTTTGGAACCGACCGATCTGGTCAAATCAATTCAAACAGCTCTGACAGAAAGTCTGAAGCCAATTTTATCAGCGGCAACTGCCCCAGTGCAAAAATCGTCCGAATCTTCTCTGACGTTAGCACAAATTAAAGAAGCAGTTGGACAAATCGTGGATAGCAAATTTAAAAATTGGAAACCACCTGCCCAATCAGCTGCTCAGGCTGCACCAGCGGCCAAACAAACATCAACATCAGCCGGAGAAGAGGCGAAGACAACATCGACGAGATCACGGGCCGCCCGGCCGAAGATTACACCTGTCATCAAGAGTGATCATAACAAAGGAAAAGAAAAAGGACCAGGCCCAGCTCATCGTATTTGCTGGAATTGTTCATGGCCTGGATATACCAAGAAAGACTGTCCTGAATGTTCAGTAAAAGACAGCGGGAGTGCGTAGACGAGGTCACTACCACTCCTGCTCCACCGAGTATGGCCTCTGGTTCATCGACCGACAAGTCATCAGATGGCCCGAAACCAGGTCTATATTCCGCAGAGGTGGAACCCGCAGACGCGTTCGATAGCGAAGAGCCCCTTGGCGATCATCCTCGTTGGTGGCTTAAGGCAGGCATTGGGGAAGCTCGCACTCGTGCCCTCTATGACACGGGAGCTTCTCGATCAGCTGTTGGACCAATTGGTCTGCAATTAGCAGCTGAAGTTGGTGCACGTGTGGTACCATATCGTGGTCCATACTGCAAATTAGCAACAGGCGAATTAGCGCGACCGGTAGCGTACGCCAAATTACCGATAGAGGTAGCAGGAGTCTGCAAAGAAATCTCAACATTTATTTATGAGAAATTAGCCTGTGATTTGATCTTAGGCGCAGATTTTGCACTCCAATTCAATGCAATTTTAGTACCTGAAAGTAGTACCATGACCGTCAAGGGTGACAAGGGCCCGTCAGACCCCTTCTCAGTCGAGTTTGCTACCCAGGGTGACTTTAGCACCGCATCTCTATCATCGATTGGTATTGCAGATATAACCAACAAGCAGCGTGAAATTTTAGGAGGAGTTCTAGAAAGGAACTTAATTGTAAACGGTCCAGCAATAGGTTTAACCGACCGAATCGAGCATGAGATCGAGGTCGAATCTTGTCGACCGATCAAGCAAAAATATTACCCCGTTTCCAAAAAGATCGAGGATGAAATGCACGATCAGGTTCGGAAAATGCTGGCAGCCGGAATTATAGTCAAATCAACCAGTGCGTGGTCAAGCCCAGTCGTGATGGTACGGAAGGCAAATGGTGAATTTCGCTTTTGTGTAAATTATCGCAAATTAAATAGCGTCACCAAGAAAAATGCTTATCCTTTGCCGTATATGGACGCTATTTTGAGGAAGCTCCAGAATGCAAAATACATCAGTACCCTGGACTTGAGCTCCGCATATTTTCAAATTCCCCTTAAAAAGGACAGCCGCCATTTTACAGCATTTGTTGTTCCAGGAATGGGATTATTTGAATTTACAAGATTACCGTATGGGGTCTGTAATGGTCCAGCTACGTTCCAAACACTAATAGATGATATAATCGGTCCAGACCTAGAGCCTTACGCATTTTCTTATCTTGACGATATCATCATCGTGACAGATACGTTTGAAAAACATATGGAGATCCTTGAAATTATTTTGAAACGTATCGCAGCAGCTGGATTAACGATCAACCGAGAAAAAAGTCATTTCTGCAAGGATGAAGTGAAATACTTAGGTGTATTGGTCAATCGTGACGGATTCCGTCCGGATCCAGAAAAAATTAAACCCATTGTGGAATATCCACCACCAAAAACGGTCAAACAATTACAAAGCTTCCTTGGCATGGCATCTTGGTATCGAAAATTCCTCGATGATTTCGCCACGGTCGCAGAACCGCTCACTCGCCTCACAAAAAAGAGTGCACCTTTTACGTGGGGTGAGGAGCAACAAGCAGCTTTTGACCGCATCAAAATCATGTTAGCAACAACTCCAGTGTTGTCAAGACCTAACCACCAACTCGAATTTCAAGTCCAGACGGACGCAAGCAATACCGGGTTGGGAGCCGTACTTGTACAAGTCGTTGATGGAGAAGAGCGCCCCCTAGAGTTCGCTAGTCGCGTACTTACGCCACAAGAACGAAAATATAGCGTTACAGAACGTGAATGCCTTGGAGTTCTGTGGGCGATACGCAAATTCCGTCCGTACATCGAAGGATACAAATTCAAGGTTATCACGGATCACAGCAGTTTACAGTGGATTCGTAACCTAAAAAATCCTTCCGGACGTTTAGCACGCTGGGCTCTCGAATTACAAGACCAAGATTTCACCGTGGAACATCGAGCAGGCGCAAAGAATGTCGTACCTGACTGCCTGTCTCGAATGTTCGAAGGAGCGGAAGAAGAAAACACAGCTACACTTGCTGCTGTAAATTTGGTCGAATCGACCGACGACAAATGGTACAAAGATAAGTTTGAAGAAGTTCACCAGCGACCGAAAGAGTTTCCGAACTGGAAAATTGTCGGCGATCAGCTGTATCACTACAAGCCGAACGAGTTGCTCGATGACTTCGATTTAGACGACGATGGGTGGAAGCTTGTGCTCCCCAAAGAAAAACGTTTGAAGGTCCTTCAAGAATGCCATCAAGAAGTAACGGCAGGACACTTCGGACGATTCAAAACACACAAGCGTGTGTCTCTCTATTATTTCTGGCCAACACTTTATCAAGATGTTGCGTCATTTGTAAGAAAATGTACAGTCTGCCAACAGTGCAAAGTAGAACAACTTGCTCCAGCAGGCCTTATGGGCAAACGGTCAATATCACGACCATGGCAATTTGTAGCGGCTGACACGTGCGTATTTCCTCGCAGCATTCATGGTAACGAATATCTTCTTGTATTCATGGACCTGTTCACGCGATGGATAGAATGCGTACCCGTCCGAAAAGCCAATGCACAATCGGTAAGAAAGGCATTAGAGAGATACATAATTTTGCGCTATGGAGCGCCAGAAACATTCTTGTCCGACAATGGATCTGAATATTTCAATAAAATCATTGACAAGTTCTTGGAAGAAAGGGGGATAGAACATATGACCCTGGCACCTTATTCGCCGCAAGGAAATCCGGTCGAAAGAATTAATCGCACGTTGAAAACAGCGATAATAGCGTTTCTAGAAGAGAAACATAGTCGCTGGGATGAGCACATTCACGAGCTCACCTTCGCGTATAATTCGGCTGTCCAGGAATCCACGAAAATGAGTCCAGCCTTCCTAAATTACGGAAGAAATCCGACACCCCCCAAGAACATGAAACGTTTAATTGAACAAGCGTCCGCACAGCAAGAGCTTACACGGTCGTTGCAAGAATGGCAGAAACGAATGCTTCGATTGCCAGAAGTGCACTTAGTCGCAGCCGACAACTCCGGCCGAGCGACCGAAAAACAAGCTCAATATTTCAATGCAAAGCGACGCGATGTCCAATTCAACATTGGAGATGCGGTTTGGAAACGCAACCGTGTACAATCAGCCCAAGCCCAAGGCATTTCGGGAAAGCTTGTACCAAGATTCGACGGTAAATTTGTAGTCACCGCTCGACTAGGCTCAAACGTATATGAAGTAGCCGATGAGTCAGGCAACCCGGCCGGCAAAGTACACGTCAAGGACTTGAAACCTTACATCGACGGAGAGGAACCACAGGAGGAACCCACGCCCAACGAATCGACTGCCATTCCAGCGGAAGACACATCGATGGACGACGAGGGAAGAGTGCGTGAGCTCCGATCCGCGAATAGGTTAGTTGCGCCAACCGTAGAAATAAGTTCTAGAAAGCGTAAAGTAGGGCGACCGCGAAAAACGCAATTACTCGTCCGTAAGAAAAATGTAAAATTCGCGCCGTCAATCAACAAATCAATATCTGTTAGCGAACCGAGTGAAGAACCACCACCAGAAGAAGTTCCTAAAAGGAAACGTGGCCGGCCAAAAGGCTCGGTAAAGAAAAAAGTTGATCAACCGGTCGCGGAATTATCACCGATTAGGACACGAGCGAGTCGTCGTCAGGCGAAATAACATGTGTGCTTTCGTTATTTTCGCTGACAATTTTTTTGTGTTTTTTTTTACCTCTTTTGCATGAGGATTAAGAACAAAAAGACGACGCACGCTTTGTTTTTATTTGTTCTAGAATCATGGCTGATGCAGTAGAGATCAAAAACGAAGATGAGCAGCAGCAAGAACCAAGTCAAGAAGCCCTGACTGTCGCTATTGGGGAAGATCATTTGCGAGGAGAGCTGGGTAACGGTCGGCCAACCGCCCCAACTGCACGAATCACCTATGTGCCCTCTGCAGATGGTCTGAGCGCAACCCTTATGAGCGTTGTTCCAGTCACTACAACATCTGCCTCGACATTGATTCCTGCGATCACTACCACTCAGATCGCTGCGTCAACTTCAATACCATCTACGTCCGTCGTGGACGAGTCTACTGCACAACCGTCCGATTATGAGGACAAAATCATACCGTCCGATTCTGTGGACAAAACTGTATCGTCCGAACAACTGGACACAACTTCGTCCGATACGGACACTTCTCTTGCGACAGTGGTTGAGCAATTGCCTCAAAGTCAAGAAACCACCGAAGAAGATCCTCGCCAGCGTCAACGATCGCCTCGCCGTGAATTGAGCTTTTTAACAGCTGATTGGGTGAAAGAGCAGATCGCCGAATACCGCAGAGATGCGGAAGAGTTCGAGATAAGGTCTCAAAGAATATTTGGCATCTGCAGCAACTACGAGAGACACCATGGTAGAGCGGATAGGGAAACGTTTGGGGAAGATATTGATTTCATCGTGGAAAAGAAAAGGTGGTGGAAAAAATTAGAAGACGTGAAATTCGAGATGGAAGAAGAAAGAGAAGAAGAAAGAAGAATCGCGGACTTGGAAGCAAGACTCGCTGCTGCTCGCCTGCAACAACAACAAGCTAGGGAAGCAGCTAGAGACTTGGAGAGACAATTGAACTGGAAGAAAAGTGATGACTACTTTGCCAGGTCTCGCCAAGAAAAGGAAGCTCGCAAGGCAGCTTCGTCAATCCGGTTCACCACTGGCCCCAAGTGTCCGATTTGCGGCACAGTAGGCACAGGCAGACCGGAAGACTGTATATATAAAAATGAACATCGCAAGAATTAGATTTAATTTCCATTTTTACTTTTATTGGTTTTTTCTCACTTTTATATTTTTTCCTGTTAGAATCAATCCAAATCAAGAAGGTTAGTTTTCGACCGAGTATGGATGAATGAAACTAGTGATAAGATTTTCTATCAATTACATTAGGTCTACGGCCGATTAGGGATTTTTTCCATTACTGTTCTTTTGTTCATCAAAAAGGTCTCCGGCCGCTACGACTAAAAATCATAAGTACAAAATACGTACGATAAGTAATTTTTATTTCCTTTTGTCAATTTTGAGACCAATACAATTTGATACATATCTTGTTTTTTCAGAAATCCTCTGATCAGGATATTTTTGTAAACCTTTACGTCCGTTTTGGATAACTTTTCATTATAGCTATTTTTAGTTCAGTTAAATCAGAAGAGACTAAACAGTCTAGTCGTACGATAAATGTACAAATATTTTTTTATTTTTGATAATTTTTGTTGTCAGAGACCAAAGGTGTCTAATCACGTACGAAAATACGTACGAAATCATTTATTGTTGTACAGAATGGATGGATGCTAAAAATAAGTCTTTTGTACAGAGAGCAATAGAGTGGTTTATTTTCAACCAGTAATACTCAATTATTCAAGAAATCTACCCTATCTTCAACTATTTGGAAGGTAAATTACCATTATAATACTTTTCAATTTATTTTTCTAAAATTTGATCTTTCTCAATTTTCTTTTCGTCATGCATGTCAGACACTTTCCTCCATCTGAGCCCAGACAGAGAGAGATAGTTCTCGAGCTGGTACACTGGCGTGCTAACCAGCGTCTGGGGGAGGGGTGTGACGGTTGAGAGGATATTCTCAACCATCATTTCTCTCTCCTGTCTGATCATCATGTAATAAATATATCTTAGCCATTTTCAGCTGTAGCAGAACATCCGAGGAGAGAGTTGTAAGTAGTTTTGCATTAGAGAGAGAGAGATAGCGCGAGTCATTGGTAGCTTCACCGCACCGTTCCCCTCGCGCACCCATCATCATCAATCAGCCGGCATTGCGCGCGCCATAAATCCAGACTTCTCTCGCCCGCGCTAGAGAGCAGACGTCCCGCGTGCTATATTATACCCGCCTCGTTGACCTTTCGTCATCGCCGTCGTGCGTGCTCCAGCTATCTCGAGACACCCGGACGAGCCTCTAGTGCGTTCCTGTGCGACTTCCTGGCCGCTGCCAATTTAGCTGTCCTGCGGACGATCCGTGTCCCGATTCACCGGACGATTACGTACTCCTTGGAGCGGCCGATTAGCGAGCGTGCGATTGCCGCCAATTCAACACCTGTAAGTGCTAGCCGATAATTATTCTCTCTCTCTTTGGGCTTCACCCTCAATTGCTCTCTCCGTGTTCGTGCGATTACGTGCACTTGATGCACCATGTTTTTTAGAGTTAAATAAATATGCCCATCTGGCTCCCGTTTAACTCTTGTGTTATCATTTTGGCGCTCGATTCCCCATCTCTCTCGCGCGCAAAGCAGCAGCAGCAGATCCAGCCGTATGCAGAGTTGCAGCATATAATCTATTATAATCAAACCTGCTGGGCATTGCACCTTGCCCAGCATGTGCGGCTAATTCCTAGGCATTTATCTAGCAGCCGTCACAGCTTCCATAATTTTGTAAAACATCTACATCGAATAGAGGCATAGAACCTCATATATTCATACAATTAAGAAGATTAATTGTTCATAATTAATTGTTAATAATTTTCAAAAAATTTTCAGTAAACATATTCATGATTTTTAGGAATTCATCGAACATGTTTTCAACTTTTAAGCGTAATCGTGAAGAAAAAAATCACATTTTGTAAAATTAGAAATAAGAAAATGAAATTATTTAAGTTGAAACGATTATACCGAGAGAGAGTTCGCGATAAAAATTTGTATCGTGACACACACAGACAACGACACTCTCGCTCTACCAAGAATCACACATACACTTATACTAACACGTGCTTGCTCGCGCAAGCACTATAATGCAATATATGATCTCAACCATATGAGTTGAAGGCCACTCAAGAGGCCACAGCTGATTTAGATATTGTAATATAGGTCACCGCATCGGGACGATGCGAGTCTCCGGCCAGGCACGCCTGTGACGTGGTGAGTCTCGAGCCTCCGGCCCGCGCCTCTCCCCGTCACCTGACGATGCACCAGGTGCACCGTCAGCGTTTCTGACGGATAATCGCCCGTTTCTCCACCAAGTGCGATGTCGCGTCGCGGACCCATCGTCGCGGACGACGGGCCACGCCGCGGACAGACCGCTCTGACCAGCTTAACTATTCACACACTCTCTCTCAACTATTGAACTCTCATACATAAAGTCACCTATCATTCATTCACTCGTGTTCTCTCTGGAACCTAGAACCCTCACCACGTTACAGTTTCAAGGAATCTTTCAAAAAGCTTTCGTGAATCTCTCAGAAATATTTCAGTGCAAGGTTACTGAAAGAATCTCTCGTGGACAATGTTACTGTAAATTTTATCATGAAACACAATGAGAGCACTACATTTCCAGTATCGACAAGCGATCCAGTTTTTACGTGAAAGCGACGAGTGATCCGCTCAACATTCTAACAAAATGTATGAAATTTGAAGAATGCTAAGCGTGTCTTTTGACTAGTTCTTTTTATTCCTTACATATTCCCAATTGAAGTTTTGTATTCAATCACACAATGAGTGACGAAAACCGTGCAAAATTCCCGAGACGTCCTACGAATACATCCGTTCCACAGTGGGGCCAGGGCATCTTTCTAGGGCTTAGCGCCACGCAAATTCTCAACTTATCGCCGTGTCGATAAGTTGAGATTACACAGCTCCCGAATCGTGTTGAATGGGTGGCTACAAGTGCAAGGACGCGTGTTGAACTAGATAAAACTGGAAGAGCCGGGGGGGGGGGTCCTTGATATTTCGAGATCACTGGACACGAATCTCAGATCACCCAGCCTCAGAACCGTATTGGGTGGGCGGCTGTGATGGTGAATTCGATGTAGTTTTCTGACAATGATCATTTCCTGAGATAGAATCTGACCAGGATTGTAAGCCGAATTATCGAAATTCCGTATCGCTAGGTATGTAATCATAATTCTCGATCACGGAATAGGCCACAAATAGTTTCAGGCGTGAATTTGCGAGAGAGTGGTGACTGCCAGGAGATTTGACCGTTAAATCTCTATTCTGGCCATTTTCACAAGCAGGATCTGATTGGATGTACCGAGAGGCACGATGACTGAACAACGCTCAGAATCACCACGTGATCCAATAGCCTGAGGATCGGAAGATATCCTAGGACGTGCGATTCTGAAATCTTCGCTCTGTGGCAAAAAACTCAAGAATCTACCCGAATCTTTCTCAAGATTTTTGATCACACGCTGAGATTTCAGGATCACACTCCCTAAAACACCACTCGATCAAGCCGCTTTGGAATCGTGCTCTGGACACGGTCGTTGTATTGTAGTCATGCTTCTCGCAGGATCAGATGATACTCCCTGTGAAATCGGCCAGAATAGTGGATTAGCTCTCAAATGTCCTTGCAGTCACCGCCCTCCCATAGACTCACGACCGAAAAGATTCGTAGTCCATTGCAATATCAAGAATTGTGATCACATAGCTAGAGGATCGTAGTTTCAATCCCTAGAAAATTGCTCGATCTTCAAACCACCAAACACACTCGGCTTAGTCTCGAGGTATGGTGACAGATAACAGATTTATTCGAATATGCTAGTCGGAGCGCTCCGAACTCTGGGATCTCTCTTTTTTTTTTTTTAAGGTGGTTAGAGGGCAAAATCTGCCTCAGGATCCCTCGGATCCGTCCCCAGACACCGGACTGGTTCAGCTTACGCGGACTACGTATAGCCCACGCAGGCCACTCGTTGCGTCATTGACCAATCGAGCTGCATACTACAGGATGGAATTCAAATCGTGGAAGCAAGGTCTCTATCCTCCTCAATTTTCACAATCAGTATTGAACTCCTCTAGGTTTCGGATTTTCCAATCAAATTCAATGATGCTGAGCAGGATTGTAACGGCCTGTAGATGAGTTTTGATTTCGGTCTGAATCCTGCCAGGCAGCATTAAGCTGACTCCGTGAATCGATTCCCATGATGACCGAATCAGTCATTGCGTGATTGACCAATCGAGATGAATGATAAGGGATCGGAATGGAATCGTGGGTGCATGATCATTCTATCCTCCTCAATACTCACAATCAGTGTTGAACTCCTCTAGGTTTCGGATTTTCGGATCGAATTCAATAATGCTCAGCAAGATTGGAACAGACTGAAGATGAGTTTTGCCATCAGTCTGAATACTGCCAGGCAGCATTGAGCCGACTCCATCATTCGGTTTCAATGATGACCCAATCACTCATTGCGTGATTGACCAATCGAGATGAATACTACAGGATCGGATTGGAATCAGGAATGATTGATCATTCTATCCTCCTCAATACTGACAATCCGTATTGAACTCCTCTAGGTTCCGGAAATTCCAATCGAATTCATTGATGCTGAGCAGGATTGGAACGGCCTGGAGATGAAATTTGCTATCGGTCTGAGTCCTGCCAGGCTGCATTAAGCCGACTCCGTCGATCGATTCCAATGATGACCAATCACTCATTGCCTGATTGACCAATCGAGATGAATACTATAGGGTGGGATTCAAATCGTGGGAGCACGGTCATTCTATCCTCCTCGAAACTCCCGATCAGGATCAAACTCCTCTAGGTTTCATATATTCCAATCGAATTCAATACTGCTGAGCAGGATTGGAACAGAAAAGATGAGTTTCGCTATCAGTCTAAATCCTGCCCGGGAACATTGAGTCGACTGCATCAATCGAATCCAATGATGACCCAATCACTCACTGCGTGAATGACCAATCGAGATGAATACCACAGGATCGGATTGGGATCGTGGGTGCATGACCATTCTATCCTCCTCGATACTCACAATCAGTATTGAACTCCTCTAGGTTCCTGATATTCCAATCGAATTCAATACTGTTGAGCAGGATTGGAACAGCCTGGAGATGAGTTTTGCTATCAGTCTGAATCCTGACAGGCAGCATTGAGCCGACTCCGTCAATTGATTTCAATGATGACCCAATCACTCGTTGCGTCTTTGACCAATCGAGCCGCATACTACAGGATAGAATTCAAATCGTGGAAGCATGGTGTCTATCCTCCTCAATTCTCACAATCAGTATCGAACTCCTCTAGGTTTCGGATATTCCAATCGGATTCAATGATGCTAAGCAGGATTGGAACGGCCTGGAGATGAGTTTTGATATCGGTCTGAATCCTTCCAGGCAGCATTAAACTGACTCCGTCAATCGATTCCAATGATGACCCAATCACTCATTGAAATTGATTGACCAATCAAGATTCGATCCTGTAGTATCCATCTTGATTGGTCAATCACGCAATGAGTGATTGGGTCATAATTGGAATCGATCGATGCAGTCGACTCAATGTTGCCTGGCAGGATTCAGACTGATAGCAAAACTCATCTTCAGGCTGTTCCAATCCCGCTCAGCAGTATTGAATTTGATTGGAATATATGGAACCTAGAGGAGTTTAATACTGATCGTGAGTTTTGGGGAGGATAGAATGACCATGCACCCACGATTCCAAAACGATTCTGTAGTATTCATCTCGATTGGCAATCACGCTATGACTAATTGGGTCATCATGGGAATCGATTGACGGAGCCAGCTCAATGCTGCCTGGCAGAATCCAGACCGATAGCGAAACTCATCTTCAGACCGTTCCAATCCTGCTCAGCATCATTGGATTCGATTGGAAACTCCGAAACCTAGAGGATTTCCATACTGATTGTGCGAATTAAATAGGATAGAGACTTTGCTTCCACGATTTGAATTCCATCCTGTAGTATGCAGCTCGATTGGTCAATGACGCAACGAGTGATTGGGTTATCATTGGAATGGATTCAGACCATCGATTCGATACCACATGGCAGAATTCAGACCGATAGCGAAACTTATCTTGAGGCCGTTCCAATCCTGCTCAGCAGTATTGAATTCGATTGAAATTTCCGAAGCCTAGAGGAGTTCAATACTGATTGTGAGTATTGAGGAGGATAGAATGATCATGCACCCACGATTCCAATCCGATCCTGTAGTATTCATCCCGATTGGTCAATCACGCAATGAGTGACTGGGTCATCATTGAAATCGATTGACGGAGTCAGCTCAATGCTGCCTGGCAGGATTCAGACTGATAGCGAAACTCTTCTTCAGGCCGTTCCGAACCTGCTCAGCATCATTGAGTTCGATTGGAATATCCGAAACCTAGAGGAGTTCAATACTGATTGTGGGAATTGAGGAGAATGGAGAGCATGCTTCCACGATCTGAATTCCATCCTGTAGTATTCATCTCGATTGATCAATCACGCAATGAGTGATTGGGTCATCAATGAAATCGATTCACGGAGTTGACTCAATGTTGCCTGGCAGGTTCAGACTGATAGCGAAACTCATCTTTAGGCTGTTCCAATCCTGCTCAGCAGTATTGGATTCGATTGCCATACATGAAATCTAGAGGAGTTCAATACTGATCGTGAGTATTGAGGAGGATAGAATGACCATGCACCCACGATTCCAATCCGATTCTGTAGTATTCATCTCGATTGGTCAATCACGCAATGAGTGATTAGGTCATCATTGGAATCGATTGACGGAGTCGGCTTAATGCTGCCTGGCAGGATTCAGACTGATAGTAAAACTCATCTCCAGGCCTTTTCAATCCTGCTCAACATCATTAGATTCGATTGGGATTTCCGAAACCTAGAGGAGTTCAATACTGATTGTGAATATTGAGGAGGATAGAATGATCGTGCACCCACGATTCCAATCCGATCCTGTAGTATTCATCTCGATGGGTCAATCACGCAATGAGTGATTGAGTCATCATAGAAATCGATTGACGGAGTTGACTCAATGTTGCCTGGCAGGATTCAGACTGAAAGCGAAACTCATCTTCAGGCCGTTCCAATCCTGCTCAGCATCATTGAATTCGATTGGAATATCCGAAACCTAGAGGAGTTCAATACAGATTGTGAGAATTGAGGAGGATAGAGACCATGCTTACACGATTTGAATTCCATCCTGTAGTCTGCGGTTCGATTGTTCAAAGACGCAACGAGTGATAGGGTCATCATTGAAATCGATTGACGGAGTCATCTCAATGCTGCCTGGCAGGATTCAGACTGATAGCAATATTCATCTTCAGGCTGTTCCAACCCTGCTCAGCATCATTGGATTTGATTGGGAAATCCGAAACCTAGAGGAGTTCGATACTGATTGTGAGAACTGAGGAGGATAGAGACCATGCTCCCACGATTTGAATTCCATCCTGTAGGAGGCAGCTCGAATGGTCAATGACACAACGAGTGATTGGGTTATCATTGAAATAGATTCTCACCGTCAATTCAATAGCACCTGGCAGGATTCAGACCGATAGCAAAACTCATCTTCAGGCCGTTCCAATCCTGCTCAGCAGTATTGTATTCGATTGGAATATCCGAAACCTAGAGGAGTCCAATACTGATTGTGAGTATTGAGGAGGATAGAATGATCATGCACCCACGATTCCAATCCGATCCTGTAGTATTCATCCCGATTGGTCAATCACGCAATGAGTGACTGGGTCATCATTGAAATCGATTGACGGAGTCAGCTCAATGCTGCCTGGCAGGATTCAGACTGATAGCGAAACTCTTCTTCAGGCCGTTCCAAACCTGCTCAGCATTATTGAATTCGATTGGAACATCCAAAACCTAGAGGAGTTCAATACTGATTGTGAAAATTGAGGAGGATAGAGACCTTGCGTCCACGATTCGAATTCCATCCTGTAATATGCAGCTCGATTGGTCAATGACGCAACGAGTGATTGGGTTATCATCGAAATAGATTCACACCATCGATTCAATACCACCTGGCAGGATTCAGACCGATAGCAAAACTTATCCACAGGCCGTTCCAATCCAGCTCAGCAGTATTGAATTCGATTGGAATATCTGAAATCTAGAGGAGTTCAATACTGATCGTGAGTATTGAGGAGGATAGAAAGACCATGCACCCACTATTCCAATCCGATTCTGTAGTATTCATCTAGATTGGTCAATCACGCAATGAGTGATTGGGTCATCATTGAGATGTAATGACGGAATCGGCTTAATGCTGCCTGGCAGGATTCAGACTGATAGCAGTACTCATCTTCAGGCCGTTCCAAACCTGCTCAGCATCATTGGATTCGATTGGAAAATCCGAAACCTAGAGGAGTTCAATACTGATTGTGAAAATTGAGGAGGATAGAGACCATGCTTACACGATTTGAATCCCATCCTGTAGTAGGCGGCTCGATTGTTCAAAGACGCAACGAGTGATAGGGTCATCAGTGGAATCGATTGACGGAGTCGGCTCAATGCTGCCTGGCAGGATTCAGACTGATAGCAAAATTCATCTTCAGGCTGTTCTTATCCTGCTGAGCATCATCGAATTCGATTGGAATATCCGGAACCTAGAGGAGTTCAATACAGATTGTGAGAATTCAGGAGGATAGAGACCATGCTCACACGATTTGAATTCCATCCTGTGGTATGCGGCTCGATTGTTCAGAGACGCAACGAGTGATAGGGGCATCATTGAAATCGATTGACGGAGTCGGCTCAATGCTGCCTGGCAGGATTCAGACTGATAGCAGAACTCATCTTCAGGCCGTTCCAAACCTGCTCAGCATCATTGGATTTGATTGGAAAATCCGAAACCTGGAGGAGTTCAACACTGATTGTGAAAATTGAGGAGGATAGAGACCTTGCGTCCAAGATTTGAATTCCATCCTGTAGTATGCAGCTCGATTGGTCAATGACGCAACGAGTGATTGGGTTATCATCGAAATAGATTCACACCATCAATTCAATACCACCTGGCAGGATTCAGACCGATAGCGAAACTCATCTTCAGGCCGTTCCAATCCAGCTCAGCATCATTGAATTCGATTGGAATATCCGGAACCTAGAGGAGTTCAATACAGATTGATCGAATTGAGGAGGATAGAGACCATGCTTACACGATTTGAATTCCATCCTGTAGTATGCGGCTCGATTGTTCAAAGACGCAACGAGTGATAGGGTCATCACTGGAATCGATTGACGGAGTCGGCTCAATGCTGCCTGGCAGAATTCAGACTGATAGCAAAATTCATCTTAAGGCTGTCCCAATCCTGCTGAGCATCATTGGATTCGATTGGGATATCCGAGACCTAGAGGACTTCAATACTGATTGTGAGTATTGAGGAGGATAGAATGATCATGCACCCACGATTCAGATTCGATTCTGTAGTATTTATCTCGATTGTACAATCACGCAATCAGTGATTGGGTCATCATTGGAATCGATTGACGCAGTCGACTCAATGTTGCCTGGCAGGATTCAGACTCATAGCAAAACTCATCTTCAGGCTGTTCCAATCCTGCTCAGTATCATTGGATTCGATTGGGAAATCCGAAACCTAGAGGAGTCCAATACTGATTGTGAGAATTGAGGAGGATAGAGACCATGCTCCCACGATTTGAATTCCATCCTGTAGGAGGCAGCTCGAATGGTCAATGACGCAACGAGTGATTGGGTTATCATTGAAATAGATTCTCACCGTCAATTCAATACCACCTGGCAGGATTCAGACCGATAGCAAAACTTATCTCCAGGCCGTTCGGATCCTGCTCAGCAGAATTGAATCTGATTGACACGTATGAAAACGAAACTCATCTTTAGGCCGTTCCAATCCTGCTCAGCAGTATTGAATTCGATTGAAATATCCGAAAGCTAGAGGAGTCCAATACTGATTGTGAGTATTGAGGAGGATAGAATGATCATGCACCCACGATTCCAATCCGATCCTGTGGTATTCATCTCGATTGGTTAATCACGCAATGAGTGACTGGGTCATCATTGGAATCGATTGACGGAGTCAGCTCAATGCTGCCTGGCAGGATTCAGACTGATAGCAAAACTCATCTTCAGGCTCTTCCAATCCTGCTCAGCATCATTGGATTTGATTGGAAAATCCGAAACCTAGAGGAGTTCAATACTGATTGTGTAAATTGAGGAGGATAGAGACCTTGCGTCCACGATTTGAATTCCATCCTGTAATATGCAGCTCGATTGGTCAATGACGCAACGAGTGATTGGGTTATCATCGGAATAGATTCACACCATCGATTCAATACCACCTCGCAGGATTCAGACCGATAGCGAAACTTATCCTCAGGCCGTTCCAATCCAGCTCAGCAGTATTGAATTCGATTGGAATATCGGAAATCTAGAGGAGTTCAATACTGATCGTGAGTATTGAGGAGGATAGAATGACCATGCACCCACTATTCCAATCCGATTCTGTAGTATTCATCTAGATTTCTCAATCACGCAATGAGTGATTGGGTCATCATTGAGATGTAATGACGGAGTCGGCTTAATGCTGCCTGGCAGGATTCAGACTGATAGCAAAACTCATCTTGAGGCCGTTCCAATCCTGTTCAGCATCATTGAATTCGATTGGAATATCCGAAACCTAGAGGAGTTCAATACAGATTGTGAGAATTCAGGAGGATAGAGACCATGCTTACACGATTTGAATTCCATCCTGTAGTATGCAGCTCGATTGGTCAATGACGCAACGAGTGATTGGGTTATCATCGGAATAGATTCAAACCATCAATTCAATACCACCTGGCAGGATTCAGACCGATAGCGAATCTTACCCTCAGACCGTTCCAATCCAGCTCAGCATCATTGAATTCGATTGGAATATCCGAAACCTAGAGGGCTTCAATACAGATTGTGAGAATTGAGGAGGATAGAGACCATGCTCACACGAGTTGAATCCCATCCTGTAGTAGGCGGCTCGATTGTTCAAAGACGCAACGAGTGATAGGGTCATCATTGAAATAGATTGACGGAGTCAGCTCAATGCTGCCTGGCAGGATTCAGACTGATAGCAAAACTCATCTCCAGACCGTTTCAAACCTGCTCAGCATCATTGAATTCGATTGGAAAATCCGAAACCTAGAGGAGTTCAATACTGATCGTGAGTATTGAGGAGGATAGAATGACCATGCACCCACTATTCCAATCCGATTCTGTAGTATTCATCTAGATTGGTCAATCACGCAATGAGTGATTGGGTCATGATTGAGATGTAATGACGGAATCGGCTTAATGCTGCCTGGCAGGATTCAGACTGATAGCAGAACTCATCTTCAGGCCGTTCCAATCCTGTTCAGCATCATTGGATTCGATTGGGAAATCCAAAACCTAGAGGAGTTCAATACTGATTGTGAAAATTGAGGAGGATAGAGAACTTGCGTCCACGATTTGAATTCCATCCTGTAATATGCAGCTCCATTGGTCAATGACGCAACGAGTGATTGGGTTATCATCGAAATAGATTCACACCATCGATTCAATACCACCTGGCAGGATTCAGACCGATAGCAAATCTTATCCTCAGGCCGTCCAATCCAGCTCAGCATCATTGAATTCGATTGGAATATCCGAAACCTAGAGGAGTTCAATACAGATTGTGAGAATTGAGGAGGAAAGAGACCATGCTTACACGATTCGAATCCCATCCTGTAGTGGGCGGGTCGATTGTTCAAAGACGGAACGAGTGATAGGGTCATCATTGAAATCGATTGACGGAGTCGGCTCAATGCTGCTTGGCAGGATTCAGACTGATAGCAAAATTCATCTTCAGGCTGTTCTAATCCTGCTGAGCATCATTGAATTCGATTGGAATATCCGAAATCTAGAGGAGTTCAGTACTGATCGTGAGTATTGAGGAGGATAGAATGACCATGAACCCACTATTCCAATCCGATTGTGTAGTATTCATCTAGATTGGTCAATCACGCAATGAGTGATCGGGTCATCATTGAGATGTAATGACGGAGTCGGCTTAATGCTGCCTGGCAGGATTCAGACTGATAGCAAAACTCATCTTAAGGCCGTTCCAATCCTGCTCAGCATCATTGGATTCGATTGGAAAATCCGAAACCTAGAGGAGTTCAATACAGCTTGTGAGAATTGAGGAGGATAGAGACCATGCTTACACGATTTGAATCCCATCCTGTAGTAAGCGGGTCGATTGTTCAGAGACGGAACGAGTGATAGGGTCATCATTGAAATCGATTGACGGAGTCGGCTCAATGCTGCCTGGCAGGATTCAGACTGATAGCAAAATTCATCTTCAGGCTGTTCTAATCCTGCTGAGCATCATCGAATTCGATTGGAATATCCGGAACCTAGAGGAGTTCAATACAGATCGTGAGAATTCAGGAGGATAGAGACCATGCTTACACGATTCGAATTCCATCCTGTAGTATGCGGCTCGATTGTTCAGAGACGCAACGAGTGATAGGGTCATCATTGAAATCGATTGACGGAGTCGGCTCAATGCTGCCTGGCAGGATTCAGACTGATAGCAGAACTCATCTTCAGGCCGTTCCAAACCTGCTCAGCATCATTGGATTTGATTGGAAAATCCGAAACCTGGAGGAGTTCAACACTGATTGTGAAAATTGAGGAGGATAGAGACCTTGCGTCCAAGATTTGAATTCCATCCTGTAGTATGCAGCTCGATTGGTCAATGACGCAACGAGTGATTGGGTTATCATCGAAATAGATTCACACCATCAATTCAATACCACCTGGCAGGATTCAGACCGATAGCGAAATTCATCTTCAGGCCGTTCCAATCCAGCTCAGCATCATTGAATTCGATTGGAATATCCGGAACCTAGAGGAGTTCAATACAGATTGTGAGAATTGAGGAGGATAGAGACCATGCTTACACGATTTGAATTCCATCCTGTAGTATGCGGCTCGATTGTTCAAAGACGCAACGAGTGATAGGGTCATCACTGGAATCGATTGACGGAGTCGGCTCAATGCTGCCTGGCAGAATTCAGACTGATAGCAAAATTCATCTTCAGGCTGTTCCAATCCTGCTGAGCATCATTGAATTTGATTGGGATATCGTAGACCTAGAGGACTTCAATACTGATTGTGAGTATTGAGGAGGATAGAATGATCATGCACCCATGATTCAGATTCGCTTCTGTAGTATTTATCTCGATTGTACAATCACGCAATCAGTGATTGGGTCATCATTGGAATCGATTGACGCAGTCGACTCAATGTTGCCTGGCAGGATTCAGACTCATAGCAAAACTCATCTTCAGGCTGTTCCAATCCTGCTCAGTATCATTGGATTCGATTGGGAAATCCGAAACCTAGAGGGCTTCAATACAGATTGTGAGAATTGAGGAGGATAGAGACCATGCTCACACGAGTTGAATCCCATCCTGTAGTAGGCGGCTCGATTGTTCAAAGACGCAACGAGTGATAGGGTCATCATTGAAATAGATTGACGGAGTCAGCTCAATGCTGCCTGGCAGGATTCAGACTGATAGCAAAACTCATCTCCAGACCGTTTCAAACCTGCTCAGCATCATTGAATTCGATTGGAAAATCCGAAACCTAGAGGAGTTCAATACTGATCGTGAGTATTGAGGAGGATAGAATGACCATGCACCCACTATTCCAATCCGATTCTGTAGTATTCATCTAGATTTTTCAATCACACAATGAGTGATTGGGTCATCATTGAGATGTAATGACGGAGTCGGCTCAATGCTGCCTGGCAGGATTCAGACTGATAGCAAAACTCATCTTGAGGCCGTTCCAATCCTGCTCAGCATCATTGGATTCGATTGGAAAATCCGAAACCTAGAGGAGTTCAATACTGATTGTGTAAATTGAGGAGGATAGAGACGTTGCGTCCACGATTTGAATTCCATCCTGTAATATGCAGCTCGATTGGTCAATGACGCAACGAGTGATTGGGTTATCATCGAAATAGATTCACACCATCAATTCAATACCACCTGGCAGGATTCAGACCGATAGCAAATCTTACCCTCAGACCGTTCCAATCCAGCTCAGCATCATTGAATTCGATTGGAATATCCGAAACCTAGAGGAGTTCAATACAGATTGTGAGAATTCAGGAGGATAGAGACCATGCTTACACGATTTGAATTCCATCCTGTAGTATGCGGCTCGATTGTTCAAAGACGCAACGAGTGATAGGGTCATCATTGAAATCGATTGACGGAGTCGGCTCAATGCTGCCTGGCAGGATTCAGACTGATAGCAAAATTCATCTTCAGGCTGTTCCAATCCTGCTCAGCATCATTGAATTCGATTGGAATATCCGAAACCTAGAGGAGTTCAATACCGATTGTAAGTATTGAGGAGGATAGAGACCATGCTTCCACGATTTGAATTCCATCCTATAGTATTCAGCTCGATTGGTCAATAACGCAACGAGTGATTGGGTTATCATTGAAATCGATCCACACCGTCAATTCAATGCTTCCTGGCAGGATTGAAACCGATAGCAAAACTCATCTTCAGGCCGTTCCAATCCTGCTCAGCAGTATTGAATTTGATTGACATATATGAAATCTAGATGAGTTTAATACTGATCGTGAGTATTGAGGAGGATAGAATGAACATACACCCACGATTCCAAACCGATTCTATAGTATTCATCTCGATTGGTCCGATAGCAAAACTCATCCTCAGGCCGTTCCAATCCTGCTCAGCAGTATTCAGTTCGATTGAAATATCCATCCTCTGAATTCCATGTATTCTAATCGGATTCAATACTGCTGAGCGGGATTGGTACGCTCTGAGTATAAGTTCCACTATCGATCTGAATCCAGCCGGGCAGCATCAGTCGGCTCCGTCATTCGATTTCAATGTTGAACCAATCACTCATTGCGTGATTGACCGATCGAGATCGAAACATCAGAATCGGATTGGGATCGTGGGTGCATGGTCATTCTATCTTCCTCAATACTCACAATCAGTATTGAACCCCTCTAGGTTTCATATATTTGAATCGTATCCAATACTGCTGAGCAGGATTGGTAAGGCCTGAGGATAAGTTCTGCTATCGGTCTGAATCATGCCAGGCAGCATTGAATTGACTGCGTCAATCGATGCCAATGATGAACCAATCACTCTTTGCGTCATTGACTAATCGAGATGAATACTCCAGAATCGAATTGAAATCGTGAGTGCATGGTTATTGTATCCCTCAATACTCACAATCAGTATTGAACTCTTCCTGTATTTATATATTTGAAACAGATCGAATACTGCTGGGCAGAATTGGAACGGCCTGTAGATGAGTTCTGCTATCGGTTGAGTGAATGGGTCATAGGGTCTGCAATGCTGAAAATCAGTATTGAAATCGATTGGGGTGGATTGAGACCTCGATGTTTCCGATACTGGGAGACGGTACTGGAATCGATCGGGGCAGATAGGATTTCAAGTCCTCAATACTACCCATCATCATTCAGGTATATTGACGTAGATAGAATATACTGTCTCTAATATGAGAGGTCAGTATCTCCATCTATTGAGGCAGATAGGACTTCCCATCCCCAATCTGATACACAGCATTCTAATTGATTTGGGTGAGTGGGTTATAAGGTCTGCATAGCTGAAAGACAGTATTGAGATCAATTGAAGCGGGTTGAGATCTCGGGGTTTCCAATACTGGTATACAGTATTAGAATCGACTGAGGCGGATAGTATTCCAAGTCTTCAGTACTGATATTCAGCATTCAAATCGATTCGGGTGAATATGATATAAGGTTTGCAATGCTGAAAGCCGGTATTGAGATCGATTACAGCGGATTGAGATCTCGATGTACCCGAAATTGGAAAATAGAACCGGAATCGATTGGGGCATATAAGATCTCAAGTCCTCAATTCTGATATTCAGCATCCAATCCGATTCAGGTCAATATGATATGAGGTCTGCAATGCTAAAAGTAAGTTTTGAGATCGATCGAAGCTGATTAAGATCTCGATGTAACCAATACTGAAAAACAGTACTGGAATCGATTGGGGCAAATAGGATCCCAATCCTCCAATACTGATTCTCAGCATTCGAATTGATTCAAGTAGATAGGCTATAATATTTCTAATGCTTACTTTCAGTTTTGAGATCGATTGAAGTGGATTGAGATAGCGATCTACCCAATACTGAGAGACAGTGCTGAAATCGATTCAGGTTATTAGGATATAATGACTCCAATACTCGCAGTCAGTATTGAGATCGATTAAAGTGGGTTGGGATCTCGATGTTCCCAATACTAGAGAACAGTACTGGAAACGACTGGGACAGATAGGATTTCAAGTCCTTAATACTGTCATTCAGCATTTGAATCGATTAAGGACGATGAATATACTCGTCAATGCTCATAGTCAGTATTGGGACCGATTGACGTAGTGTGAGATATTGAAATTCCCATTCCTGGAAGTTAGTATTGTATTCGATTGAGGTCGATCAATTCGAGTGGCTGACGCTAGATGGCGTTTCGATGACCATCTCAGTTTGCTTCCAAATATCATGGGATTGCTTTCTCGCAAGTGACGAACCATCTCTCCTGTTCCTATATAAGACTGATGAGTGATTGAACCTCCAAATAGCGTTGAGTTATGTAATGCGATGATATGTTAATGCGATCATGATTAGAATAAGTATTGGATTGTATTGAAACCTTAGCTGTAATGTGGGTGATGTATATGTAAGTCGTTGATTTGTAATAATGACTGAAAGTCAGTATTGAGGTCGATTGAGGGGGATTGAGTTCTCGATGTTCCCAATACTGAAAAACAGTATTCGAATCGATTGAGGCATATAGGATTTCGGAATTCTAATAATGATATCCAGCATTCAAATCGATTCAGATAAATAGGGCTTAAGGTCTCCAATGGTTCCAGTCAGTATTGAGGTCGATTGAGGCGGATTGAGATCTCGATGTTTCCAATACTGGGAAACAGTATTGAAATCGATTGAGGCAGATAGGGTTTCGGAATTCCAATAATGATATCCAGTATTCAAATCGATTCAGATAAATAGGGTTTGAGGTCTCCAATGCTTCCAGTCAGTCTTGAGGTCGATTGAGGCGGATTGAGATCTCGATGTTTCCATTACTGAAAAACAGTGTTGGAATCGATTGAAGTAGATAGGACACGTAGCATGTCAATGCTCTTTTATGGCATTGACACAGATTGGAACCGCGTTATTCTATCAAGGGAATCAGCATTCATACAGATAGTACATCGACTTCCGAATACTGGCAGTAAGTATTGAGATTGATTGGCAATCTCACTTTCAATGCAAAAAGTCTGCATTGGTGAAGATTGGTCTATACTGTTCGAATCATGATCAACATCATTGCTCGTTATTGAACTTCAATCTTCCTCAATCCTGAAAGTCATGTTTCAAATTCATCATAAGATTCTAGATTCAGGACGATTGGATGTATTCCAATCGAATCCAATCGAACTTTTGCAGCAGAGTTGAGACCTTGAAACCAATCAATCTTCATTACTGCTCAACTTGGTACTTGAATTGAACATCTTGCATTTTCTATGCACCCAAGGAGTGGGTACATTGATTATGCAGTGATATAAACAAACAGACATCTGAAAGGTAAACATTTCTGGTATCCAATGAAGACCTCAAAACCAATCAATCTTCATTCCTGCTCAACTTGGTATTTTGGTTGAACATCTTGCATTTTTATGCACCCAGGAGTGGGTGCATTTGTTATGCAGTGATGTAGACAAACAGATGGCTGTACCAGGTTATTCGACTGTGAGCGGAGGGAAGGCAAACATTTGTGGTATCGAATAGAGACCCCAGAACCAATTAATCTTCATGACTGCTCAACTTGGTTATGAACTGCATCAAACCCATACTTGATCTTAAAAAGTTTCACCAGAATTAACCTAGGAAGATGAAATTAGTAGTTATCCTTTCGTAATTCATTTTCCCTTTAATAGTAAAATTTCCATAAATGTAACAACAGTACTATCTAATTCACAAGTTTAGTAATGATTGGACACCTGGAAAACGCCATAATCTAGAGTGTGCTGGTATAGAAAAAACAGTTGAGCTTCAAATATGAGATGAGGTTGCTTCCATCGATGGAGCGTGTCATCACCAACAAATAAATATCTAAAAGTATGAAATGGTTAATATTCAGCGATAGGATTCAGTCCACATCATTTCACAGGAGTAAATCCCGCATCATTTTGAGACTAATTGATTGTTAGCAGCTGAAATAAATATATTTCTAGATATGATTTTCTCCCTCAAAGACCTCAGAATGTAGATGAAAGATGTGAAGCTTACACAATCTGAATACTCACAAAGTTGTATGAGCCCTCAATACAGTTAGTTTTAGGGTAAGTGGAGAGAAATAGGTTGACTGATTCTATAGAATAACCCATTAGAGGCCAAGAGTCGACACGAGTGATTGAGTTCTGCTTGCACCTGGAATCAGTAATTTACTTGAGGTTGTCATAACAAATTTCTATACGCAATAGGGCAAAGGCATGATTAAGGCTCAATATGATCCATATAAAAGCCTAAAGAATCCAGTTTTGCAACTTGTGTAGTATACAACACCTGATAACCAAGTTTTGGAATTTTCTTTAAGGAATAAGAGAAAACCATGAAGCTTCTTACATTATAACTATTAAAAAATGTTCACCATTTATAGGCAGTTTAGAGTATGAATTGATTGGCCAACTCACTATACTGAGTGTCTCTCCAGAATGTCGCCAACTTTTCAATTTGAGTATCATACCGTATGGACCTTCAATTCTCCCAAGGATGGCAGAGGACTGCTGAAAATATTTCTATGAGCCTCCACTAATATGCCGAAAAGTGCAGATGATATCTCAGGAGTTCTGGATGAATTTTAAGCCATAACGTAGAACTTTGTTTCAAATGACGAGGTCCTGGAAATAACAAAAAATCAAGAAAATCCCTTCATTGACAACTCAAACCCTTTCTAATGGTAAAATCATAATTTTTAAAATCTTCTGAATATAATAACTCCTAGATTAGGGCTAATCCATGAGAAAAATCTTCAAAATCAGATGAGTTGACATCTAGCCCTATTGAAAGACATGGCTAAAGTAGCTGACTTATATAAGCGTGCACATAAGTGAAGTACACGACATAGCTAGACAGTATTGGGCACAATAGATTCATAATGACTTTGAGCACCACCGACGTGCACTATTTACTGCGAAGATGTGTGATTTATTTCGATACTCACGTCCAAAAAACATGCGTCCGGCGTTCATGGTCCGACTTCAGGAAGTCGGACCATTTGCTGCTGCATCAGTTGAGCATTCTGCCTCGTACATTTAACACAATGCCTGTAGACTGACTGTACCGGACGTCCCATGTAGGTGATCCAATAACTCCGACGTAGGTGACTCATCATGAGACAAATTCCTCCATGCAAGGTATCTGTGTGGACCTGTTCCACTAATCTGCGAACCAACGGATCATTATGAGGCAAAATAATTGGATGTTTCTCATCATGAGTCAAAGATGTATTTTGGAGACGACCTTGTACCCGTAAAAAACCTTTATCGCACAAGAATGGCAACAATCGATACAATGGACTTTTGATAGGCAGTTCTTTGCCTTTTTTAAGACAATCTAAGTCAAAGCTAAAAGTTCTGAGCTGAACACCTCTCCAAACTGCGTCTTGAGCTGCCGAGAGCTCTTTCCAGGTGAACGAGTCATTGATTCGCTTATCTCGACTAGTTTTTGCATGAGACATCCAACGATACAAATACGCAAGCCTGCGCACAATTGTAGACAAAGAACTACTTTTTTCCAATCTGGACTTCACGAAATATTGAGGGTCCTATGTATCTTTAGCCGTAGACACTTGGACTGACACACAAAGACTATTCTCATTAAGAGCAACTAACGTAGCTGCAGCCACTTGCTGTTCTGCGCTCACAATAACTGGATCAAGCCAACTCTGAGTATCTAGAAGTAACCAGTCGGGACCCTGCCACCATAATCTACTATCTCTGAAAACTTCTACCGTATGACCTCTAGTGGCTGAATCTGCTGCATTATCCTGGCATCTTACATGCCTCCATTCTGCTTGAGGGAAGTAAACAATAATCTCCGTCACCTTATTTGCTACAAAAGTCTCCCAACGAGAAGGATGACCTCTTAACCAGTTCAAAACAGTTTCAGAATCTGACCAACAATAGACTGCTGAGGGTTTAGCCCCAAGTTAAGACAGACATGCTTCAACAATTTGACAAGTAGGACAGCACCACATGACTCAAGTTTTGGAAGAGTTTGAACTTTGATTGCGGCAACTTCGGTTTTGGACAAGATCAACATGGATGATTTCCCTGGCACAACCAAATAAACAGCAGCTGCATACGCTTGTTTGAATGCATCTGCAAATCCATGGACAACCCAGCTGGAACTTTCTGTAGTTTGCAACCACCTAGGAATATGAATTCCAGATAAAACCGGCAACTGATTACGAACGACCAACCACGGATCAAATAATTCTCTAACAAGAGGAGTGTCCCAGTCAGCCTCAGCAATCCACAGATTCTGAATCAGGATTTTTGTTTGAATCAAAACTGGGGACAACCAGACAAGAGGATCAAACAACCGTGCAATTTCCGACAGAATAGATCGCTTAGACACGACTGCAGCTGCTTCTGTAACATCCACCTTGAAGAAAAAACAGTCCCTTGCTGGTGAACATTTGAGATCTAGAGTAGAGACAATCTCTCCGAGATTAACAGACACAGCTTCTTTCGTTTCGTCAGCCAGACCTTGTAATAGGGCTGAGTCATTCGCCGCCCACTTGCTAAGTGGCATACAAGCGGCTTGCATGACAGTGATCAGCTGTTCTCTGGCTCCCAAAACTTTGTCCACCGAATTTTTCCCGCCAAACAGGTCATCCATGTAGCTCAGCAAACGTAAAGTTGTGGCAGCTAAAGAGTGCGAAGTACCATACGAGTCTGCTAAATGAAACAACACACGAATAGCTAAGAACAGAGCACATGCAGTGCCAAACGTCACAGTCATCAACATCAAGGCATTAATGATGTCAGCGTCCGACGCGCGCCACACGATGCGCTGGTAATTAACATCGTCTGGATGCACTGAAATTTGCCTAAACATTTCCACAATATCTGTGACAAAGACAAAACGAAAGAGTCTCCATCTAGTGAGTACTAACGTAATATCATTCTGGAGCTTTGGTCCGGACAACAAACAGTCATTGAAAGATAATCCATTATCTGATTTTTGAGAGGCATCAAATACCACCCGAATTTTCTCATTGTGAAATACAGCGTGATGCGGTATATAGCAGCGACCTCCACCGTCTGAGCCATTTGGAGCCTCCACCATATGACCAAGTTCCTCGTAGTATGCCATGATTTTGACGTAAGCAGCGTCCAGCTTCTCGTCCTTCTGTCGGCGTCTTTCTGACCGTCGCAGGCGAGGGATCGCCGTACTCCTTGAATCTGGGAAGTTAACTTCGTTAATTAGGAGAAGGTAACCTAACTATCACCCTCCCCTCCAGCGAGCGCGAGACTGTCGAAGTAAACAGACGGTCGCAATACTCGTCGTCGAGAGATAATAACTTCCTCGAGGAGATCTCCTCAATTCCCTAAAATTTTTGGACAGACTCTAACAAAGAAGGATCGAGAGCTAGATGACAGACCACAGGACGTACGAAAAACTATCCACCCCGGATATTGCGCAATTTCCAGTTAAAATCCACCCAAAAACTGAACGCTGCGCGATGGGTGTGTCAGCTGACCCCTTGACTAATCCCTCCATCAAGATTGCGCCATACGCATGCGCGCCTAACAAATAGTCAACGTCTTGAGGAGTGTCGAATTTCGATCAGTTAATTCTAAATCTTTGATATGTGGCCATTCTTGCCAGTCGATCGGCGCAGCTGGCAGTTTTCGAGTGAGATCTCGAAGGTGTAAGGGTACAAATATGGGCTCTGGATGTCGGGAGAGAGCCGGATCAATATTTAGGATTCGGGATGCCTCGATAGAGGTGTGCGTATATTGATGGATTAATATTGGGCTTGATAATTTATTTTCTCGTTCGATTTCCACCCCCTTTTGGGTACCTAGGGCCTCGTGACTGATGGAAATCTTCCAAAATTTTTATAATTTTCGCAGAAGAACGAGGTGAGTCCTTAGGCTCCCCTGCGTAATCTACGAAAATCACTAGAATTATAAGTCCTGATTTTACTACCTGAATAGTCATGAGGGATAGTTGTGGGTACTTAGGGCCACAGACTCATCGATTATGATATCTAGGCTTAAATCTCCAGAGTCCAACAAACCATGATGAATAATTGAATTGATGAGGCTTGCCGGATAACTGAGAGTAAAACAGTTGAATCAGGCAATTGATTCTTAGTGAGTCCGGGTACTTAGGGCCGAACTAACCCCAAGAGATTGCCTTGGAACTGTATCGAGGTGAATAATTGAATTCACCAAAGAGAAATACACATATATGCACTTTTACTATATGAGAAGTATCTCATTTATTTAGCTCCTCTATACATGAATATAATAGAAGCTAGAGTGCCAAGCTCGATACAGCTCACAAATTCAACTGAGCATAAGCTCGCCGCAATGGGTTAAATAGCCTGTATTAATACCTGGAACTCTAGCTGTACAATATATCTATATCGTTAGTAGATGAATGAATAGATTATCGAACATGCGAAAAAAAATATTTCATTGGAAGGATGACATAAATTGAAGAATTTCGTAAAATCTGCATACAATATTCGATTCGTCATCTCAAAAGGAGATAAATTCAACGCAACACTCAGATTGACTTATTTTTCATTTATTGCCAAAAACCAAAAGATAAATTCCTGGAATTTTCTAGAAGCACGTGGCATTTCATCTCATTCGAAATTTAATGAGAATCAACAGAGAAATTGAATTCTTTTTATATTGGGCCACTCTACTCATCAATGATTCCATTTGGAAAAAAGCTATTCCACTCACAAATACATTTTGCAATGAATATTCACAATATTCACAACAAATCTGATTTTGGGTCTATTTTCCTTCAAATGAGGAACTTTGTGATAGATTACCTTTTCTCAGAGTATAAATGGGAAGATGAATCAAAAAAGTGGAAAGAAAAAATCGTTTTTGTTTTTCAACAAAGACATTTAGTTTGCAAAATAAAATGAACGAGCAAAATCAAGTAATTCTGAGAAACGACTATATACTTTTGATAGTCCAGAGAACGAACTTTGTGATGGCATAGAAAAGTTTCCTATTTTATAAGGTTTTATATGAGGAATTCCTCATAGAATTTCATGGAATATGTAAATTATACCGATAAGGGAGATCTCATCGATATTTGGACTCTATCGCTCGATTTGATGAAATACATTCAATGAATGAGTTCGTCGTTTTTTCGAGCCACTTATAATCGTCGCGCTCAGGCGGCGATCACAGTTTGACCAATGTCAAACTGCGACCTTCGAGGCTCCACTTTCATCACGAAGGGATTTTTTATTTTTTTGGATTTTTTAATTTTTTATTGGAAGATTGACCGAGAGATGAAAAAATTCTTCCTCGGGCGGGAAATATTCACATATTTGAATGGTCATGGTTCCTTGATTGACCACATCGAAAGATTGGCACAAGAGATGAGAGAAGGCTTCCCCGAGCGAGTGAATACGCAATCGCCTCGGTGGTCTAATTGGTTAAGGCGCCGGTCCGGAGTACCGGAGATTGCGAGGTTCAAGTCCCGTCCGAGGAAGAATTTTTTCATCTCTCGGTCAATCTTTCAATAAAAAATTAAAAAATCCAAAGAAATGAAAAATCCCTTCGTGATGCAGCCACTATGAAAGTGGAGCCTCCAAGGTCGCAGTTTGACATTTGTCAAACTGTGATCGCCGCCTGAGCGCGACGATTATAAGTGGCTCGAAAAAACGATAAATCCATTCATTAAATGAATTTCATGGAACTTTCCGGATTTTCTATGTATTAGTAGGGGAGACCTGGGTAAGACGGGCACCCCTAATTAAATTGAGTCTCACGCTCTCAATTTTGACTTTTCTTACTGTTTGAAATAGGCAATCGGCAGGGCTTTGCCTCTAGAAGAGCATCCAATTTTTTTGAAAATTCTATCTCTCTTGAGTTATTCGCAATTATGGAAAGTTTGAAACAGAAAGACCGGGGTAAGACGGGCACTCGCGGGGTAAAGACGGGCACCCGAACGGGGTAAGAAGATCACACGGAATTGAGGGTTATAACAAGGTTATATCCATTCAAATTATTGGTAGTAGTTATGCTCAGTGCGTAGGTATGCAAACTCGTACTTGATAATAACGATAAAGATGAATTTCCAGTAATCTTCGATTTCAAAGAGTAGAACTCTCCCGCTCTGGTTCAACTCTGTCTGCTATCCACACTCGCGCGAGCATCGACCAACGATTCGATTCACAGTTTAGGCCCGGGATTTGCCAACAAAATTTTCTAATAGAGCTCACCTTCATTAAATTTACTTCAAGCAGGAAAACAGACGTGCTATCCCTGCTCAATCTATTAGCTAATGATGATAATATTAATATATCATTCGACAATAATAATCAACTGCCCATGCTCGAGATGCTTCTTCTCTCTCGCTCTCATCGCAAACATACGAAACAAACAGGTTAGGTTAACTCATTGTTTACCTCGCGCAACCGCACTGGCATCACTTTTGTGTGCTCGTTTTACCCCGATCGCTGTGCCCATCTTGCCCCGTACAACATGTTCGATCATTTTTGTCATTACTCAAGAACAACGCAACGTAGCTCTATGCAGGAACAAAAGAATTGAAGCTTAAGGAATACTCTATCAGATTAAGCCAAATCCCGATCCCAGGGATAATGATTTCATGCTCGTGCAGGCAATTGAACATAGCTATGACTTACGGATTTTGAAACCGTAATTTCAAATCTATTTTTCTCAACGTAGACGTACTGAAGGCTCGTGGAAGTTTGTAGGGAAAAACTACATGTTGTAAAGATCCGAGTTGAGGAGTAATCAGAATTTTAGATATTGTTTTTGTATTTTTTACGAGGGTGCCTAACTTTACGAGGTGCCCGTCTCACCCCGGTCTCCCCTATATACATATTCATATATACTTGTGTGTTTATCACACCACGCGCGTCACTAGGAAGAAAGCAAACGTCTGCCTCACCGGCTTCAATACGCGCGAAGATTTGAATGCTACAGAGGTACTAATTGTATGTATATTTTACAAATCATTGAATGAAAATGAAAATTTTGGGGTCCTGGCACTCACAAAGGACAGTCATTGCGTTGAAATAACATAGACCGAACCAGAAAAAGTCGCTTCTCATCTCATTATCATTACGAAAGAACTAAAAATCTTCACTTCTCATAGGGAATAGCGAATGATCAACCTCTCCAGATATCAATAATGTATTCCCGAAATCTTGGATTGAAAATGTTGATAGTTGGAAAGCCACAGACACTCATCGCGTTGAAGTAACATAGTCCGAATCAGAAAAAGTCGCTTTCCATTCCATTAAGTTCACAAAAAAATTGGAAATCTTCGAATTTCATTGAAAATAGCGAATGATGACCTTCTCGAGATGCTGAAAAATATTTTTCCAGAATCAAGGATTAAAAAGATTAACAATGACTCTTTTCTAAATCTCATACACACCTAGTTCCATTTTTGTGAAAGTGGTTGGGAGGGGGGGGGGGGGTGGTGTCTCACTCCATTCTTATTGAAATCCAAAGGTAACCCCAAATTTCTCAAGCACTTGTCCACGCTGCACTTGAAAATTTTCCACGCACGGTTTCGTCAATTTTTTTCATGAAATACACTACCATCAGTGTATATTTCGTTCAGTTCAACCTGGATCGAGCAATGAACTTGAGGAAGAGAGAGCCATGCAGCCGCAGGCAAGGGCAAGATTGCGGAAACACGACGTACACAAAAGGGCGGCTCACTAGGGAGTAGCCGTGGCCAATGCCGGCTAATACGGCTAGTTTTGTGATAAATGTGCGCTCCTGCAAGAGACCCACTACAGGTGCAAATAGACAGAAGTCGCCAATAGTGGCCTCGCTGAGATTTGGAAGAATAGAATCGTGGATACTCCGAGCTACTATTTGACTACTGTTGGTCGTTCGATGCGCAACATCAGCTCCACAGTAGCCAGAAGTACCCTCCAGCGACGGTAAACTAGTTTGGAGTAGAACATGGCCCCACAAATGCTACTCTTCCAAATCTCAGCGAGGCCGCTCTCGGTTACTTCTGTGTACTTGCGCCCGTGGCGGGCCTCTCGCAATAGCGCGTTTTTGACGTAAAACTAGCCGCATCAGCCGACATTGGCCACGGCTACTCCCTTCTAAGCCGACTCCTGACGTACACAAAGCAGACGAATCTCTCCTCCCTATCACTCTCTCGTGGCGTTTTCATCTTTGCGTCGGCTAGATTCGAGCATCGACATCTGATGGAATACAAGATTGAGAAATTCAGCTAACTCAAAAATTCATGTATCCGCGAGAACGCGAGGCGCGTGCCCGGTATATCGCAATCGCAGCAGACAGCCTCAGCCGTCAACTAATCCGGGGATCTTCCGCACGCGCCTCTACCACTCTCTGCATCTCCCTCTTCCGCTGGCAAACAAATGTTATGATGTACCCATCACATGATCACAGCACTCAGCAACAATTGCGAGATTCCTCGAGTCGAACTCCCGGGGCTGAAGGGATCGAATGGAGATGTGAAAGGACGGCCTATTTTGCGATGCAGAGGAAAGTACATTTCGATACAAGAGTGTGAAACGTTTCATTCGCGTCCGAGTGATGGGTTTCCGGCCCGAGCCACAGGCGAGGGTCAGAATCATTACGAGGATGCGAATGAAAGGTCTTACGCTCGTGTACCTGACCATAATTTTCGATAAACTGTGGGTAAAAGCCGACAAACTGTGCAGAAAGTGCACTTGTACGCACAGTGTATCGAATTAGTATATTTTGTACCGAGTTCATGAGGTTGTAGCTCGCTTCTTAGCAATCGGTTTTCGGCCCGAACCGGAGGCGAGGGTTGAAATGATCGCTCGGAAGCGGGGAACCTCGATGCAAGGCACAAAAGTTATTTTTTGCAATTTCGTAGACACCCAAACATCAGAAATAATTGTATAGTGTCTCGAGCCGTGACAACTGGAACCTCCTGCAGCACGTGGAGTCTGCATAGGCCACGGCAAGCAGGTATTTAGCTAAGTTGAAAAGAAGTGTGAGGTTGAAGAACCCCAATTTGACGTATAGTAAACACAGTGCCACGCTCGATCTCTTTGTCTGCTCATCCTCGCGAGCAAGGCGCTACCACGCATCTTGATTCATGACAATGACTCTGATTCCAATTCTCACACGTTCGGCAGTCCTTTCGTGTGGCATCATTCATTAAACAGTCGATTGAATTTGTTTCAAAGAGGAAACTCCACAACCCGAATTTCGTTCCGTTCCCCAAGACTTCGCGTTAACGTGACTTTACTGTATAATCACCCTAGGAATTGGGGAATGCTCAGAATATCTGTGAGAGCGCAGCTACTCTCTCAGCATCAATCAGCTAATATATAGCCGAAATATCAGCTATTTTTCTCACGCTTAAATCGATAACTCTGGTGAAAGAACTCTACAAATCCGGATCTTAATATTGACATGAACACATTAACGACTTTTCCAGACCAAGTCACGACGAACTGAGGCGTATCCGTCCGATATTCACTCATTTCGTGTCACGAGAGGCCCTGTATAGCTGATTTTAATTAGCTATAAATCAGTGGTTATAGCTGAAAATCAGCTGATGTAGCTGAAATTCAGCTACAGTAGCTATTCGTGTCAGTATATAGCCGTCGACTGGAATATCAGCTTATAATAGCTGATTCAGTCAGCTGACATAGTTGGAATCTCAGCTAACTTTTCCAGGACTAGTTTTGCCTTATATTGTCGTGACGCAATAAAAATTAATTTGAAACTTTGAGGATTCGCAAACGAACCTCATTTCATTGATTCTTCTTCTTAAATCGATAATGGAGCTTCTTTATTGCTAAGGATGAATGAATGAATGAATGAATGAATCCTTTATTCGCCCGTAGGCAAAAAATAATAACAACACTCTTACAAAACAATATACATATGAATCAATTTCGATTTGGTCAAGGATACAATTATCACATTGGTGACTAGTCTTTTATAACCCACTATGATGAAATGAAATGAAGTAAATAAATAAATAAATGAATAAATAAATAAATAAATAAAATGACGCCAGGGCTCTCCCATGTTTATCACAGAATTTCCGCTCCCGCCATAAAAGTATACGTCATTTAAAACCAAGAGCCCTGGACTCAAAAACATATGGGAAAATTTATAAATTGAAAAATTGCCCGGTACCCACATTAATCCTCTGAGGGGGGAGTGTCATCAAATACTCTCTCACCGCCCCTTTGAAGTAGGACAATTCTTTGACTTGCCGGAGTCCTGAAGGGAGAAAATTCCAAAAACGAGCGCATTGACTCTGGAAAGACCTGAGTCCATAGTCGAGGCGCATCCTTGGAATTTTTAGTTCTTGAGCTCCTGCCTCACCTCGTTGGGGGCGCTCGGATTGGTACCTGGTGAACATCGCAGCTAGGTAGCCAGGTTCTCCCAGATGTATGATCTTGTGCATCAAGATAGCTGCGAAGTACATTCTCCGCGAATCAGTACGCAACCAATCCAAGCGTCCCCGGTACGCGGTGATATCTTCGCTCTTCCTAATACCGAAAATGTATCTCACACATAGGTTACTCAGTCTCTGCACTCTTGCTCTCAGTTCGTCGGTAGCGTCAAGGTATACGACTGTGCAGTAGTCCAGATGTGGTTGGATGAGAGTCTCGACTAGTCGAATTCGGAGAGCCTCGGTTGTGCATGCCCTCATGAACCGCAGACCATACAGGGACTTTTCAACTTTCTTCGTAATTTGATTTATATGCGGTTTCCACGATAGTTGACTGTCCAATGTCACACCGAGACTCACTACGGTATCACTGAATGGCACAAACACCCCGTCCTGTATCTCGACACTCGGCAAGTCCATTCTCTTCAATTCTGCGATGTTCCTGTGAGAGGTGAAGAAATTGCTTTGGTTTTGCCAGCGTTGAGACGCAGGCCGGCGCCCTCGGCCCATCCAGCTACAAACCTACCGATTTCTCCTAGCCGAGCAATTCCCTCCTCGATGTTACTTTTTTCGACTTGAAGGTAGATTTGGAGGTCATCTGCGTAAAAAAGATGGTTGACCGACTTACCATCAAGCAACTCAGGTAAGTCATTGACATACAAGCTGAAGAGTAATGGACCGAGAACAGACCCCTGTGGAACACCCAGATTGGTTGTGAGCCAATCGGAATTCCCAATTTTAGAAGTAACTATTTGGGTGCGACCCGCCAAGTAAGATTTTATCCACAGGAGCGCTGATCTCGAGAACCCTAGATGCCTAAGTTCCCTCAACAGCTTTGATGGTGATATCGTATCGAAGGCTTTGCTGAAGTCGAAGAGTAGAAGCAGGGTGATCTTTTTCCTGTCAATTCCTACTCTGATGTCATCAGTCAACTTGAGCAAAGCTGTCTGAGTGCTGTGATGTTTCCTGAAACCAGCCTGGGAGTGGTCTAATAATTCTCTTCTCTTAAGATACTCCGTGATTTGGTCGTTTGCAATTTCTTCCAGAACCTTGGAAAGGAAACACAGCAGCGCAATGGGACGGAAGTCCGTGACCGCCGATGGGGCCGCAGTCTTCTTTAAAGCAATCAGCTGAGCTTGCTTCCAAGTCTCGGGAAAAGCGCTGTGAGCGAAAGAAGCGTTGAAAATGTGCACAATAAGGTTTCCTAACGTCGGAAGAGCTTTCGCGATCACGCTCTGCGGTATACCGTCCACCCCACGGGCCTGCGAGGAAAAGTGTTTGATAGCAAGGACTACTTCACTGAAATTGGTGGGCTTGAACTTGAAGCCCTCCTCAGAGGCCGACATGATATCGTCCATTGCTTCTTCTATGTTCTCGTGGGGTGAGACGGAAACCCCCGCAAAGTGGTCGTTCAGCTCGTCCGGTGTGAAACCATGGAGTTCCTCCTCTTTCCTCTTTGGTAAGAGGCCGAGGTTACGCATTTCCTTCCATATATTCTTGTTACAGTCAAGAGCATCGGAAAGGTGATCCTGAAGAAAAGAAGTACGCTCTCGCTCCAAGCGCACGTCGACCTCTTCACTTAGCCGAAAGTACTCACGCTGAAGCTCAAGACACTTGCGCTGATTACGTTGGCAACGTTCCCAGCGCCTACGCGTCGCATCTCGCTTATTCATGAGTACCTTCAACTCGGGACCAATCCAAGGGGCATTTCCTTTTATAGGGTAAACTGTTTTTTCAGGTGCTAACTCATCTAGGACTTTTTTAAGATTTTCATTCAAACAATTTACTGCATCTTCCAAGCTGGTTTCAGGACTTTCTAGAGTTGTCCAGTCACAGTGTAGTAGTCGATCATTCAGCTGCTCGGGGGTGATTTTACGAAAGTTCCGGCAGGTGAAGGAATCTGACGGCGGGGCAGGAGTGAAAACGTCGATAGTTACGTCTATGACCGCATGTTTGCCAAAACTAGCCAGTGTTCTATTCTGATAGTCGATAATGCTGTCACTTTCATCTGTGTATATATGGTCTATCCATGTGTGAGATGCATCAGGGGTATGCTGGAGAGTCGCTCCGTGCTGAACTATTTGCAGAGATAGTTCGACCGTTAATTCAGTCAGAGTCCTCGTGTCAGGGTGAGTTGAGTTCAACAAGTTGGCATTCAGATCCCCCATAATGATTTTATGGCTGAAATCACCACACAGGTGGCGTAGTGAGCTGAACAGCCCATCATCCCTCTGCATGGCGATTCCGGGGGGTCTGTAGATGACTCCTACAAGGATTGGGGTAGTATTGCCCGGTTGTACACTACAGAAAAGGAATTCAGGTGAACCAGGATTCCCTGGGCCACTAGTGTCAGAATATGCCAATTTTTTAACCTTGAAATCGTTGCGTACATAAAGAGCAATTCCCCCACCTTCTCTGTTCCGATCCTGTCTCAGTACAGAAAATCCCGAAATTTGCACGAGACTGTCGTCCACGTAGTCGTCGAGCTCAGACTCAGCCACCCCAAAAAGCTGATAGGAAGGTTCGCTGGCAAGGAGTAGGCGGAGGTGTTCAATTTTGCCAGTCAAGGAATTGAGATTGAGAAAACCCACCCTTAAGGAACTGCCACTCCCTCGTGGCTTTCCGGCATTCGCACCTAGTCATGGAGTCCCCACTGGTCCTGCTGCCGAGTCTACGGCCTTCTAAGGATGGGATAAATTAAAGTAAGAAAGAGCTCTTGGAGAACACTATTGTACGCTGGCCACTGAAATTTGCAGAATTTGCGAGAAAATTCAGCACGGCGTGAAAGCGATATATGCGCAATCCACCCATTACCCATCATACATCCATCCACCCATTCCCATCCACCCATATGACCACCCATCACATTATGTTCCTTTTACATAGGTAACTCGATATACAGAAACCGCACTGACAGATTGTGGCTGGGCATTCAACTGTTATTTTCATAATCCACAGATAGAACCAGTCAGGCTGGTTGAAGTTTTCATTCAACCAGCTGGCTGGAGTTTTTCGGAGAAATTTTTGACGGCGCGCAGATGGCCTGCTTTGGCCACTGGGGGCCGGTTTTGGACGCAGGTGGCTCACTTACGATGGTGGTGGCCCACTTTCGATCCAGGTGGCCCACTTTCGATCCAGGTGGCCCACTTTCGATACAGGTGGCTCACTTTCGATACAGGTGGCCCACTTCCGATCTAGGTAGCCCACTTTCGATACAGGTGACTCACTTACGATACAGGTGTCCCACTTTCGATCTAGGTGGCCCACTTTAGACGCACTACTTGGGTCTTAGAAATTGGGTGGTCGGAGAACGATTCTAGAATACCAGAGACAAATCACGTGACACCCAGTGCGCAGGAAAAAACATTCCCGAACGGCGTATATCACCGTTCATCACCCTCTGTATCAGCTGATTCAATCAGTAAAAATCCGTTCACGTTAGCTGACGAAATCAGCTATCACTAGCTGATTGTCAGCTACCCTAGCTGATTCGCACTGAGAGAGTACGCGTGACTTATTCTGTGTACCTGGACTACTGAGATCATGGAATAGTCCAACATGACCGGATCTATGTTTAGATTATGTACACACAAGCAAGAGTAGGTATATTTACTTCAAGGACCATTTTAGTCAGTTTGGATTGAACCGTGACCTCAAGAGCAGTCGAGATAGACAGGATGAGTGATGCATAGCTGCTCTTTTACAGACATACTGAGCGTTCCCTGACCCCTAGGGTGGTCTTGTGCGGAAATAATGCAGTATTATGCGGTAAAGGATGGGAGAACGGAGAAAATCCCGTTTGAAATCAGTGAATGGGTCATGAATTCACCCGTATACGATTTCTGTCCAAAACCGGACCATCATCTGCTGTGCCACACGACGAGCCTGAGGGTCCCCAAGTCGGAGCTCAGGAGCAGACAACGGGGGATTCTGCCAAAACGACCAGGTACTCTGTCTAATCTAGATCTACCTCCTGCTCTAGAGAAGTCAGCCGACATTCCAACGAACGATTTGGAGTCACCAAGGATTCCAGAGCTCATCATGGATCACCTCAGACTGATGTTCCGCCAACAGGCTGGCACACTCCTCAACCCTTCAAAATTAACGGCTACGGAGGCCAAGGACTTGGCAGAGCTTATCATCAAGTGAACGGAGCATTTCCGTCGCCTAGGAATCGAGGAGGCATTCAGAGAGTGTAAGAATGAGCACTCAAGGGAGATACCAAAGAGTGGTGGTGCTGCTATAAGAACTCAGCTGTTAGCTGGACTCGCTTTACGAAGTCATTACCGTCACGCTACGACCCATCGCAACTTCGACCCCGCCTCAAGGCCGAACCCTACGGACAGCTCTAAGGAAAGAATGAAGACGTGAGTACTTCCATTGAAAGATGCAACTTCCAACCCCGATGTTTGCTTCCTGAGGCCACTGAGGAAGAACTGAGGACCCTGGTCACGGAGTCACCAGACCCGATCATTGGCTACCAACTGTGTTTTCGATTCATATGCTGCGATACGTAGGAGGAAATCGCAATCACGGTGTTTTGTGAATACAGATGATCTAGTCTATTCTACAGTACCAGGTTCCAATTTTGGGAATCTGTCATAATATTTATCCTCACTCGGAGTGTCGTCATGCGATGGATTCATGAATACTAGCAAACTGCATTCTCAAACGGGTACCTGAAGCTAGCGAACACTAACTCACGAATCGGGTCCAAACCAATTTCACTTTTTATTACCATTTTATTACTAATTTATTACCAAAGAAAGAAATTGATTACCGGTCATGGGCCCGAGATACGAGAGTTTTCGCTAGCGGAAGCTTATGCTAGCGAACACGTGGCCGGAGAAGGATCGTAGGGGAATGTGCAATAGCTCATTTTTTATTACCTTTTTATTACTCTCAGAATACGTCCTCAAAATATGCGTGTGATATGATTCGGCTGGAATATGATGGTTTTCGCTAGCGTAAGCTTACGCTAGCGAACACCATATACAGGCGTAGCTTTGAGGACACTCAGAACTACACAGGATTTTATTACTTTTTTATTACTCTCGAAAGGTATAGTCGAGATAGCCCCGAGACCAAGCGGAAACCGATATTTGGGCCTGAGGCTGGACGAGAGCTGGAGCGGGGCGAGATGAGGAATATATGATAGACTGAGCTACCTCTGTACAATAACGTGCGAATGAAAAAATTCCATCGCATACGGAAACCTGTCTGACGTTGAGCAGGGTACACATGAGTCTTCAGAGATAATGGAGAATCGATAACGAATCAGCAAACTCGATCATAGGGCCCAAAACAGGGGAGACCCTGCTTAACGTTATTATAGTCGCAGTCGAGACGTCACGGGGGGATGCCAGAGAGTCCCAATGGACCCGAAACTCTACAGAACCTTAGATCAAGTGGTTATGTACCACTGATGATGCCCAGATAATTTATTACCAGTCAGCACCCTCGGCTTTGGGGCCCAAAACAGGGCGAAATCAAGCTTTGAGCAGTTATCTGCGCAGTTATGACGCCACTGTGGGTTGTAGGATGTTTCAATGGACCCGAAACTCCACAAAACCCTAGATCGAGTAGTCACGTAGTATCTCTGATGCACAGAGGATTTATTACCAGTCAGCACCCTCGGCTATGGGGCCCAAAACAGGGCGAAATCAAGATTTGGGCAGTTATCCGCGCAGTTACGACGCCACTGTGGGTTGTAGGATGTTCCAATGGACCCGAAAGTCTACAGAACCTTAGATCGAGTGGTTATGTATCATTGATGATGCCCAGAGAATTTATTACCAGTCAGCAACCTCGGCTATGGGGCCCAAAACAGGGCGAAATCGAGCTTTGAGCAGTTATCTGCGCAGTGATGAAGCCACTGTGGGTTGTAGGATGTTCCAATGGACCCGAAACTCTACAGAACCTCAGATCAAGTGGTTATGTAACATTGATGATGGCCAGAGAATTTATTACCATTCAGCACCCTCGGCTATGGGGCCCAAAACGGGGCGAAATCGAGCGTTGGGCAGTTATCTGCGCAGTGATGAAGCCACTGTGGGTTGTAGGATGTTTCAATGGGCCCGAAACTCTACAGAACCTTAGATCGAGTGGTTATGTACCATTGATGATGCCCAGAGAATTTATTACCAGTCAGCAACCTCGGCTATGGGGCCCAAAACAGGGCGAAATCAGGCTTTGAGCAGTTATCTGCGCAGTGATGAAGCCACTGTGGGTTGTAGGATGTTCCAATGGACCCGAAACTCTACAGAACCTCAGATCAAGTGGTTATGTATCATTGATGATGCCCAGAGAATTTTTCACCAGTCAGCACCCTCGGCTATGGGGCCGAAAACGGGGCGGAAGGAAGCTTTGAGCGGTCATCTGCGCAGTGATGAAGCCACTGTGGGTTGTAGGATGTTCCAATGGACCCGAAACTCTACAGAACCCTAGATCAAGTAGTCACGTACTATCTCTGATGCCCACAGGATTTATTACCAGTCAGCACCCTCGGCTATGGGGCCCAAAACGGGCCGAAATCGAGCTTTGGGCAGTTATCTGCGCAGTGATGAAGCCACTGTGGGTTGTAGGATAATCAAATGGACCCGAAACTCTACAGAACCTTAGATCGAGTGGTTATGTACCATTGATGGTGCCCAGAGAATTTATTACCAGTCAGCAACCTCGGCTATGCGGCCCAAAACAGGGCGAAATCAGGCTTTGAGCAGTTATCTGCGCAGTGATGAAGCCACTGTGGGTTGTAGGATGTTCCAATGGACCCGAAACTCTACAGAACCTCAAATCAAGTGGTTATGTATCATTGATGATGCCCAGAGAATTTATTACCAGTCAGCACCCTCGGCTATGGGGCCCCAAACAGGGAGAAATCGAGCTTTGAGCAATTATCTGCCCAGTTATGACGCCACTGTGGGTTGTAGGATGATCCAATGGACCCGGAACTCCACAAAACCCTAGATCAAGTAGTCACGTACTATCTCTGATACCCAGAGAATTTATTACCAGTCAGCACCCTCGGCTATGGGGCCCAAAACAGGGCGAAATCAAGCTTTGGGCAGTTATCCGCGCAGTTATGACGCCACTGTGGGTTGTAGGATGTTCCAATGGACCCGAAACTCTACAGAACCTCAGATCGAGTGCTCATGTATCATTGATGATGCCCAGAGAATTTATTACCAGTCAGCACCCTCAGCTATGGAGCCCAAAACAGGGAGAAATCGAGCTTTGAGCAATTATCTGCCCAGTTATGACGCCACTGTGGGTTGTAGGATGTTCCAATGGACCCGAAACTCTACAGAACCTTAGATCGAGTGGTTATGTACCATTGATGATGCCCAGAGAATTTATTACCAGTCAGCAACCTCGGCTATGGGGCCCAAAACAGGGCGAAATCGAGCTTTGAGCAGTTATCTGCGCAGTGATGAAGCCACTGTGGGTTGTAGGATGTTCCAATGGACCCGAAACTCTACAGAACCTCAGATCAAGTGGTTATGTAACATTGATGATGGCCAGAGAATTTATTACCATTCAGCACCCTCGGCTATGGGGCCCAAAACGGGGCGAAATCGAGCGTTGGGCAGTTATCTGCGCAGTGATGAAGCCACTGTGGGTTGTAGGATGTTTCAATGGGCCCGAAACTCTACAGAACCTTAGATCGAGTGGTTATGTACCATTGATGATGCCCAGAGAATTTATTACCAGTCAGCAACCTCGGCTATGGGGCCCAAAACAGGGCGAAATCAGGCTTTGAGCAGTTATCTGCGCAGTGATGAAGCCACTGTGGGTTGTAGGATGTTCCAATGGACCCGAAACTCTACAGAACCTCAGATCAAGTGGTTATGTATCATTGATGATGCCCAGAGAATTTTTCACCAGTCAGCACCCTCGGCTATGGGGCCCAAAACGGGGCGGAAGGAAGCTTTGAGCGGTCATCTGCGCAGTGATGAAGCCACTGTGGGTTGTAGGATGTTCCAATGGACCCGAAACTCTACAGAACCCTAGATCAAGTAGTCACGTACTATCTCTGATGCCCACAGGATTTATTACCAGTCAGCACCCTCGGCTATGGGGCCCAAAACGGGCCGAAATCGAGCTTTGGGCAGTTATCTGCGCAGTGATGAAGCCACTGTGGGTTGTAGGATAATCAAATGGACCCGAAACTCTACAGAACCTTAGATCGAGTGGTTATGTACCATTGATGGTGCCCAGAGAATTTATTACCAGTCAGCAACCTCGGCTATGCGGCCCAAAACAGGGCGAAATCAGGCTTTGAGCAGTTATCTGCGCAGTGATGAAGCCACTGTGGGTTGTAGGATGTTCCAATGGACCCGAAACTCTACAGAACCTCAAATCAAGTGGTTATGTATCATTGATGATGCCCAGAGAATTTATTACCAGTCAGCACCCTCGGCTATGGGGCCCCAAACAGGGAGAAATCGAGCTTTGAGCAATTATCTGCCCAGTTATGACGCCACTGTGGGTTGTAGGATGATCCAATGGACCCGGAACTCCACAAAACCCTAGATCAAGTAGTCACGTACTATCTCTGATGCCCAGAGAATTTATTACCAGTCAGCACCCTCGGCTATGGGGCCCAAAACAGGGCGAAATCAAGCTTTGGGCAGTTATCCGCGCAGTTATGACGCCACTGTGGGTTGTAGGATGTTCCAATGGACCCGAAACTCTACAGAACCTCAGATCGAGTGCTCATGTATCATTGATGATGCCCAGAGAATTTATTACCAGTCAGCACCCTCAGCTATGGAGCCCAAAACGGGCCGAAATCGAGCTTTGGGCAGTTATCTGCCCAGTTATGACGCCACTGTGGGTTGTAGGATGTTCCAATGGACCCGAAACTCTACAGAACCTTAGATCGAGTGGTTATGTACCATTGATGATGCCCAGAGAATTTATTACCAGTCAGCACCCTCGGCTATGGGGCCCAAAACGGGGCGAAATCGAGCTTTGGGCAGTTATCTGCGCAGTGATCAAGCCACTGTGGGTTGTAGGATGTTCCAATGGACCCGAAACTCTACAGAACCTTAGATCGAGTGGTTATGTACCATTGATGATGCCCAGAAAATTTATTACCAGTCAGCAACCTCGGCTATGTGGCCCAAAACAGGGCGAAATCAGGCTCTGAGCAGTTATCTGCGCAGTGATGAAGCCATTGTGGGTTGTAGGATGTTCCAATGGACCCGAAACTCTACAGAACCTTAGATCGAGTGGTTATGTACCATTGATGATGCCCAGAAAATTTATTACCAGTCAGCAACCTCGGCTATGTGGCCCAAAACAGGGCGAAATCAGGCTCTGAGCAGTTATCTGCGCAGTGATGAAGCCACTGTGGGTTGTAGGATGTTCCAATGGACCCGAAACTCTACAGAACCTCAGATCAAGTGGTTATGTATCATTGATGATGCCCAGAGAATTTATTACCAGTCAGCACCCTCGGCTATGGGGCCCAAAACAGGGAGAAATCGAGCTTTGAGCAATTATCTGCCCAGTTATGACGCCACTGTGGGTTGTAGGATGATCCAATGGACCCGAAACTCCACAAAACCCTAGATCAAGTAGTCACGTTCTATCTCTGATGCCCAGAGAATTTATTACCAGTCAGCACCCTCGGCTATGGGGCCCAAAACAGGGAGAAATCAAGCTTTGAGCAGTTATCTGCGCAGTGATGAAGCCACTGTGGGTTGTAGGATGTTCCAATGGACCCGAAACTCTACAGAACCTCGGATCGAGTGGTGATGTATCATTGATGATGCCCAGAGAATTTATTAGCAGTCAGCAACCTCGGCTATGCGGCCCAAAACAGGGCGAAATCAGGCTCTGAGCAGTTATCTGCGCAGTGATGAAGCCACTGTGGGTTGTAGGATGTTCCAATGGACCCGAAACTCTACAGAACCTCAGATCAAGTGGTTATGTATCATTGATGATGCCCAGAGAATTTATTAGCAGTCAGCACCCTCGGCTATGGGGCCCAAAACAGGGAGAAATCGAGCTTTGAGCAATTATCTGCCCAGTTATGACGCCACTGTGGGTTGTAGGATGATCCAATGGACCCGAAACTCCACAAAACCCTAGATCAAGTAGTCACGTTCTATCTCTGATGCCCAGAGAATTTATTACCAGTCAGCACCCTCGGCTATGGGGCCCAAAACAGGGAGAAATCAAGCTTTGAGCAGTTATCTGCGCAGTGATGAAGCCACTGTGGGTTGTAGGATGTTCCAATGGACCCGAAACTCTACAGAACCTCAGATCAAGTGGTGATGTAACATTGATGATGCCCAGAGAATTTATTACCATTCAGCACCCTCGGGTATGGGGCCCAAAACGGGGCGAAACCGAGCTTTGGGCAGTTATCTGCGCAGTGCTGAAGCCACTGTGGGTTGTAGGATGTTCCAATGGACCCGAAACTCTACAGAACCTTAGATCGAGTGGTTATGTACCATTGATGATGCCCAGAGAATTTATTACCAGTCAGCAACCTCGGCTATGCGGCCCAAAACAGGGCGAAATCAGGCTCTGAGCAGTTATCTGCGCAGTGATGAAGCCACTGTGGGTTGTAGGATGTTCCAATGGACCCGAAACTCTCCAGAACCTTAGATCGAGTGGTTATATACCATTGATGATGCCCAGAGAATTTATTACCAGTCAGCATCCTCGGCTATGGGGCCCAAAACGGGGCGAAATCGAGCTTTGGGCAGTTATCTGCGCAGTGATGAAGCCACTGTGGGTTGTAGGATGTTCCAATGGACCCGAAACTCTACAGAACCTTAGATCGAGTGGTTATGTACCATTGATGATGCCCAGAGAATTTATTACCAGTCAGCAACCTCGGCTATGTGGCCCGAAACAGGGCGAAATCAGGCTCTGAGCAGTTATCTGCGCAGTGATGAAGCCACTGTGGGTTGTAGGATGTTCCAATGGACCCGAAACTCTACAGAACCTCAGATCAAGTGGTTATGTATCATTGATGATGCCCAGAGAATTTATTACCAGTCAGCACCCTCGGCTATGGGGCCCAAAACAGGGAGAAATCGAGCTTTGAGCAATTATCTGCCCAGTTATGACGCCACTGTGGGTTGTAGGATGATCCAATGGACCCGAAACTCCACAAAACCCTAGATCAAGTAGTCACGTTCTATCTCTGATGCCCAGAGGATTTATTACCAGTCAGCACCCTCGGCTATGGGGCCCAAAACAGGGAGAAATCAAGCTTTGAGCAGTTATCTGCGCAGTGATGAAGCCACTGTGGGTTGTAGGATATTCCAATGGACCCGAAACTCTACAGAACCTCAGATCAAGTGGTGATGTATCATTGATGATGCCCAGAGAATTTATTAGCAGTCAGCAACCTCGGCTATGCGGCCCAAAACAGGGCGAAATCAGGCTCTGAGCAGTTATCTGCGCAGTGATGAAGCCACTGTGGGTTGTAGGATGTTCCAATGGACCCGAAACTCTACAGAACCTCAAATCATGTGGTTATGTAACATTCATAATGCCCAGAGAATTTATTACCAGTCAGCACCCTCGGCTATGGGGCCCAAAACAGGGCGAAATCAAGCTTTGGGCAGTTATCCGCGCACTTATGACGCCATTGTGGGTTGCAGGATGTCCCAATGGACCCAAAACTCTACATAACCACTTGATCTGAGGTTCTGTAGAGTGTCGGGTCCATTGGATCATCCTACAACCCACAGTGGCGTCATAACTGGGCAGATAATTGCTCAAAGCTCGATTCCTCCCTGTTTTGGGCCCCATAGCCGAGGGTGCTGACTGGTAATAAATTCTCTGGGCATCATCAATGATACATTCCCACTCGATCTGAGGTTCTGTAGAGTTTCGGGTCCGTTGGAACATCCTACAACCCACAGTGGCTCCATCACTGCGCAGATAACTGCTCAAAGCTTGATTTCTCCCTGTTTTGGGCCCCATAGCCGAGGGTGCTGACTGGTAATAAATTCTCTGGGCCTCATCAATGATACATAATCACTCGATCTAAGGTTCTGTAGAGTTTCGGGTCCATTGGAACATCCTGCGACCCACAGTTGCGTCGTAACTGCGCGGATAACTGCCCAAAGCTTGATTTCGCCCTGTTTTGGGCCCCATAGCCGAGGGTGCTGACTGGTAATAAATTCTCTGGGCATGAGAGATAGTACGTGACTACTTGATCTAGGGTTTTGTGGAGTTTCGGGTCCATTGGAACATCCTACAACCCACAGTGGCTTCATCACTGCGCAGATAACTGTTCAAAGCTCGATTTCGCCCTGTTTTGGGCCTCATAGCCGAGGGTGCTGACTGGTAATAAATTCTCTGGGCATAATCAATGATACATAACCACTCGATCTAAGGTTCTGTAGACTTTCGGGTCCATTGGAACATCCTACAACCCACAGTTGCGTCGTAACTGCGCGGATAACTGCCCAAAGCTTGATTTCGCCCTGTTTTGGGCCCCATAGCCGAGGTCGCTGACTGGTAATAAATCCTCTGGGCATCAGAGATAGTACGTGACTACTCGATCTAGGGTTTTGTGTAGTTTCGGGTCCATTGGAACATCCTACAACCCACAGTGGCGTCATAACTGCGCGGATAACTGCCCAAAGCTTGATTTCGCCCTGTTTTGGGCCCCATAGCCGGGGGTGCTGACTGGTAATAAATTCTCTGGGCATCATCAATGATACATAACCACTCGATCTAAGGTTCTGTAGACTTTCGGGTCCATTGGAACATCCTACAACCCACAGTTGCGTCGTAACTGCGCGGATAACTGCCCAAAGCTTGATTTCGCCCTGTTTTGGGCCCCATAGCCGAGGTCGCTGACTGGTAATAAATCCTCTGGGCATCATCAATGATACATAAACACTTGATCTAAGGTTCTGTAGACTTTCGGGTCCATTGGAACATCCTACAACCCACAGTTGCGTCGTAACTGCGCGGATAACTGCCCAAAGCTTGATTTCGCCCTGTTTTGGGCCCCATAGCCGAGGTCGCTGACTGGTAATAAATCCTCTGGGCATCAGAGATAGTACGTGACTACTCGATCTAGGGTTTTGTGTAGTTTCGGGTCCATTGGAACATCCTACAACCCACAGTGGCGTCATAACTGCGCGGATAACTGCCCAAAGCTTGATTTCGCCCTGTTTTGGGCCCCATAGCCGAGGGTGCTGACTGGTAATAAATTCTCTGGGCATCATCAATGATACATAACCACTCGATCTAAGGTTCTGTAGACTTTCGGGTCCATTGGAACATCCTACAACCCACAGTTGCGTCGTAACTGCGCGGATAACTGCCCAAAGCTTGATTTCGCCCTGTTTTGGGCCCCATAGCCGAGGTCGCTGACTGGTAATAAATCCTCTGGGCATCAGAGATAAAACGTGACTACTTGATCTAGGGTTTTGTGTAGTTTCGGGTCCATTGGAACATCCTACAACCCACAGTGGCTTCATCACTGCGCAGATAACTGCCCAAAGCTCGATTTCGCCCCGTTTTGGGCCCCATAGCCGAGGGTGCTGACTGGTAATAAATCCTGTGGGCATCAGAGATAGTACGTGACTACTTGATCTAGGGTTCTGTAGAGTTTCGAGTCCATTGGAACATCCTACAACCCACAGTTGCGTCGTAACTGCGCGGATAACTGCCCAAAGCTTGATTTCGCCCTGTTTTGGGCCCCATAGCCGAGGTCGCTGACTGGTAATAAATCCTCTGGGCATCAGAGATAGTACGTGACTACTTGATCTAGGGTTTTGTGTAGTTTCGGGTCCATTGGAACATCCTACAACCCACAGTGGCTTCATCACTGCGCAGATAACTGCTCAAAGCCTGATTTCGCCCTGTTTTGGGCCCCATAGCCGAGGTTGCTGACTGGTAATAAATTCTCTGGGCATCATCAATGGTACATAACCACTCGATCTAAGGTTCTGTAGAGTTTCGGGCCCATTGAAACATCCTACAACCCACAGTGGCTTCATCACTGCGCGGATAACTGCCCAAAGCTCGATTTCGCCCCGTTTTGGGCCCCATAGCCGAGGGTGCTGAATGGTAATAAATTCTCTGGCCATCATCAATGTTACATAACCACTTGATCTGAGGTTCTGTAGAGTTTCGGGTCCATTGGAACATCCTACAACCCACAGTGGCTTCATCACTGCGCAGATAACTGCTCAAAGCTCGATTTCGCCCTGTTTTGGGCCCCATAGCCGAGGGTGCTGACTGGTAATAAATTCTCTGGGCATCATCAATGATACATAACCACTCGATCTAAGGTTCTGTAGACTTTCGGGTCCATTGGAACATCCTACAACCCACAGTGGCGTCGTAACTGCGCGGATAACTGCCCAAATCTTGATTTCGCCCTGTTTTGGGCCCCATAGCCGAGGGTGCTGACTGGTAATAAATCCTCTGTGCATCAGAGATACTACGTGACTACTCGATCTAGGGTTTTGTGGAGTTTCGGGTCCATTGAAACATCCTACAACCCACAGTGGCGTCATAACTGCGCAGATAACTGCTCAAAGCTTGATTTCGCCCTGTTTTGGGCCCCAAAGCCGAGGGTGCTGACTGGTAATAAATTATCTGGGCATCATCAGTGGTACATAACCACTTGATCTAAGGTTCTGTAGAGTTTCGGGTCCATTGGGACTCTCTGGCATCCCCCCGTGACGTCTCGACTGCGACTATAATAACGTTAAGCAGGGTCTCCCCTGTTTTGGGCCCTATGATCGAGTTTGCTGATTCGTTATCGATTCTCCATTATCTCTGAAGACTCATGTGTACCCTGCTCAACGTCAGACAGGTTTCCGTATGCGATGGAATTTTTTCATTCGCACGTTATTGTACAGAGGTAGCTCAGTCTATCATATATTCCTCATCTCGCCCCGCTCCAGCTCTCGTCCAGCCTCAGGCCCAAATATCGGTTTCCGCTTGGTCTCGGGGCTATCTCGACTATACCTTTCGAGAGTAATAAAAAAGTAATAAAATCCTGTGTAGTTCTGAGTGTCCTCAAAGCTACGCCTGTATATGGTGTTCGCTAGCGTAAGCTTACGCTAGCGAAAACCATCATATTCCAGCCGAATCATATCACACGCATATTTTGAGGACGTATTCTGAGAGTAATAAAAAGGTAATAAAAAATGAGCTATTGCACATTCCCCTACGATCCTTCTCCGGCCACGTGTTCGCTAGCGTAAGCTTCCGCTAGCGAAAACTCTCGTATCTCGGGCCCATGACCGGTAATAAATTTCTTTCTTTGGTAATAAATTAGTAATAAAATGGTAATAAAAAGTGAAATTGGTTTGGGCCCGATTCGTGAGTTAGTGTTCGCTAGCTTCAGGTACCCTTCTCAAACTCTGTCCTTGGTTGATTGACTGCCGATCGTGGAATACGAAAAAGGGCACCCGTGGTGGCTCCATATATACGCGAGTTGGCTGTGATAATACTTTTAGAGTTGTATTTGAAACTCACAAAATGCATATTCCAATGTCAAATCCATTGTTCTCCCGACCGCCGCGGTCGGAACTTCAAATTCACCCCTAGTCTCGTCCGCGCAGACCATTTTGTTTGTCCGTCGTACAGGACTTCAAACCGAACCCACCAATGGAAATCATTGTCAAAATATGCCTGCTTTTCTCTTATTCCTACTATTCTATTATCGTACTCCTAGATCGTGATGACCTTGAGGCGGGTACTCTTGGCCTAGTACTTTCTGAGATACAGCTGTACGTGACGGACAAACAAAAACGTCAACCCGGACGGAAACATCCGGGAAACCCGCTAAATTGACCAGAAACGACCACTTCTGGAATGGTTCAATCAACCATTTGATTTCTCATTGAAAATTCTTCCAGTTTGTCCCTCATCAAAAATGACGTAATTCCTTGTTTACTGTGTTTTTGTCTATTCTCACATTTTTATGGATGCCACCATCGTTGGAGTTCTGGACGCTACTTACTGGAAGAACGTCCAACTTCTGTAGACAAAAGCTACAGATCTACCATCTGGGAAAGGCAGTATCACTCCCTCAATGGTAATCTAACATTTTGCTGTCCGACGACTCTCTCCTCACTGAGTGTCGGTTGGAATCCATCCAATAACTCATCCATTTTTCTTCATACTATCGTACGCTCGCGAGAAATTGAATTCCTTCAAATGACATGGAATTTCTGAGTAATGATCATTGTTTTTGAATTCACAGATTGTGGCGGTTATCCTTTGTGATACAGGTATTGCTTTACTTGCATACATGGATGGAATAACTGGAAGTCCGACTCTAGGTGGAGTTGTCTTAGCTGCCTCAGCAGCAGCTGGTTCAGCCGTCTATAAGGTTGGTGAATCTCTTTCGGATGAATGGTTAGTCCTTCGTGATCATCTCCTCGATAGCTCAACCGATTCATGCTCATCAGGGCGGGCGGACATACATTCTGAAAACTCTATTCGCGTTGGCTCTTGAATCGCGATCATTCTCATTAAGGCGATGCGGTCACCGTGCACCGTGCACGCTGGAAGTTATTCGCACTTTTCTCCGATCTTCTTGCGATTTGGACTAAACGAGGAAAGAACGAATACTTATTACCATCTAACTTGAGTTCATCTCCTCGTCGCTTAGCTCAAATCGCAAAAGAATTGGATGAAAGTGGGAATAACTTGATCGCAGCCACCTCCTAACCTATAATATAGGCACATTGTAATTCTCACTTTTATCCGATTCTTTTGCGATTCGAGCTAAACGACGAGAAGACGAACTCAAGTTAGATAATAATTAGTATTCGTCTTCCCATCGTTTCACCCAAATCGCAAGAATATCGGAGAAATGTGGGAATAACTTTCAGCGTGCACGGTGACCGCATCGCCTTAAGACCTGCTCCCTTTTTAATATGATCTGTTCCCAATTTGATGACGGAAGCTCTGAACTCATATGAGCATATGAGTAATTCCGCACAAAAGCGGACCACGAATTGAAGACATATCTCAGATTGTGTTTCCACCATCTTTAATCAATTCTGAGGTCCGAAGGATCAACTCTTCACTCCCTGGAGGGTGCAGGAAGACTTTTTTGTTCCCGTGGGGAATATCTTTGTGATGGTCTTTTTAGGAAAAAATACCAATTTTCTCAGTAAAATGGGTGTAGTTCCGACTTGAGGTAAATTACAACCACGCAAATTGTGGCTTTCGAAAGATCTTTGAGAAATCCATTGCAAGTATTCCAAATTTTGCTATATCCAAAAATTCAGTCATACGCCTGAATCAGTCATAACGAGACTATATATTGCAGACCAATCGTGTAAGTAAAGCCAGCGTGTCTCTGAGGTGTGCGTGACTATATCATAGGTGCAAAGAACCAATACATACAGAGTGTGCCAAAAGTCAGTTCGCCCCTTGAAAACTCGAAATTGGCTCCGGGGATCGAGAAACCCCGAAACACGTGTCTCCTAAAATCGAAGGAGGAGCTCGAATATGGTTTTCTCAAATGGCAACCCCTATTTTTGACTCCGGATTCTGAAAGAGCACAAAATTTTACGTCCCAATATGACTTTTAGAAGATGTTTCGGATGACCTTTAGGGGTCATTTTGGGGCCAAAAGTATCTGGAGGGTGAATTAACGTACCACACCTAGTGTGATAGTCTTGTTTTGAGAGGTACCTCTCAGAGAAGTTCCTCAGCCTCATTCTGACCTATGACCTGTGACCTTGAATATGACTTTGACTCACAAAATTCAGAATTGGCTTCGGGGATCGAGAAACCCCGAGGCAAGAATCTCCTGAAATTGAGGGGGAAGCTGGAATATGGTCTCAGATTTGACCTTGAATGTGACCTTGATGGTTTTTCGGAGGTTCAAAACGGTTTTTCCAAATGGGAACCCCTATTTTTGACTGCGGATTCTGAAAGAGCGGAAAATTTCACGTCCAAATATGACTTTTTGCCCATGTTTCAGATGAACTTTAGGGGTCATTTTTTCAGGGTTTTCATTTGGAAAAACCGTTTCTAACCTCCAAAAAACCATCGAGGTCACATTCAAGGTCAAATCTGAGACCATATTCGAGCTTCCCCCTCGATTTTAGGAGACACTTGCTTCGGGGTTTTTCGATCCCCGGAGCCAATTTCGAATTTTTTCAGTCAATGTCATATTGAAGGTTACAGGTTAAGGGTCAGAATGAGGCTGAGAAACTTCTCTGAGAGGTACCTCTCAAAACAAGACTATCGCACTAGGTGAGGTACGTTAATCCACCCTCCAGATACTTCTGACCCCAAAATGACTCCTAAAGGTCATCTAAAACATCGGCAAAAAGTCATATTTGTACGTAAAATTTTTCGCTCTTTCAGAATCCGGAGTCAAAAATAGGGGTTTTCCATTCGGAAAACCCGTTCTTACCTCCAAAAAACCATCAAGGTCACATTCAAGGTCAAATTTGAGACCATATTCGAGCCCCCCCCCCCCTCGATTTTAGGAGACACGTGTTTCGGGGTTTTTCGATCCCCAGAATCAATTCCGAGTTTTTAGGGGGGGGGGGACTGACTTTTGGGACACCCTGTATGCAATAATTTCGCTTGCTTTTGCGCCATCATCCACACTACGCATATAACTATATCGTTATCCTCCCCATCATCATCCATATATCGCACATATGTCATCCCTGCTGCCGTGAATTTATTCTCTATACAAACTCATGTGAGCTGAATACAAGTAAACTTATATAAACGATGCGCAGAAAATTACTCATGATATATGGAAATGGATATACTGAGTCCCACCGAATATTGAGACACCGGGATCGTCTTCAGGAGAACAAAATACAAAGGAAATCGTGTCTCAATAAGAATCCAGGCTCATTAGAACATTCTCCTCAGCAACACAGCGATTTGAATGGATTTAGATGTTCTTCGGGGAAGTTTAGTTTTATCGCCAGGATCGGTATCTCTCGAATCACAAAGACCCTTGACCCCTGAGGCCTAAGTAGAACTCGTTTTTGGTTTCTATGGTTGAAATACATGAGAAATGGTCGTTTATATGACGACTCATCAGAGAAATATAGTCTACGCTCTATCGCGTCACTTTCGGAAGAACCATCAGAACTTCATGTTTTTTTTTATTTCTCAAAAATCTCCTAGACTCTTGCTCCATCACAAGATTTGATTCCTTGGCAGTTTTAAGGTGACTTTCCCCAGTCAAGCCCAAATTAGTAAAAACTGTAGAAGCCTAAGCGTAAGAATCTGGACAGAGTTTTCTTTGTCGGGTGGCTATATAACGCATAGCTTCCTCATGATCGCGGATACAAAACGTAAGAAAAAGGGCGAAAAACCATATTTCGTGGATTTACAACAACTTTGGTCCAAGTCACTCAAATGAGGCGTACCTTAGCTCATTCCATAGATTTTGAGACAAGCTTTAGGATTGATCGAAGCACGTATGAAAATGTGGAGATGCACCGAAGAGTCATGCAAAACAATAGCGGAAAAGGATCGAAAACACGTTTTCCTCCATTTTTTTCAGTCTTCAAGACTCTTGCTCCACCTGAAAAACTCAATTTTGAACATGCAGCGGGAAAATTTCTGTATTCTTTCACCAAAAGACAGTGACATTTCACTAGCGCCGAATGATTCCCGAGAAAAATGGATTTCCGGCCCACCCTAATGAGTAACTCCGCCAACTCAAGATTTAGGGGGGAAAATTTTTCCTCGAGGCACGCCGCCCAGCGATGGTTTCTCTTGTTTGATATGCCAAAAAGGGTAAGAAAACGCCCGTGTGCACGATTTTCATGGTAGGGTCTTTTGGGAAATCAATATCTCGTCATTTTTCACAGTTTTAATGACATTATGAGTGATCCCGGAGGTAAATACTTCCATATGGTCCATCGAAAAATGGGTGTCGGGTTGTTCTGTGCATTTCTTCAACATCTAGAATGAGTCGATGTACACAGTTTTTGATAATAGGCGTCTCCTTTGAGTTATGAGACCAAAACCGTGAATTATGGAAAAAGTACGGAAATAATGTCAATACGTAAATGAGGCGTCTTATATAGAGAATGTATTCATACTTTTTTCGTTCATTTTTCAAGATCCACAAAAATGAATTCTACATTTTTTGCTATGAAATGCGGTCCCTCCGAGTTATATGGGACCAAAACTTGGAAAAATAACAGAAAACTGATAGAGTACTCCTATTCCGCAGATAGAAGGTCTTATGTGGAAAATATTTGTAATGCCCTCCTCGTTCATCTTCTCTCAAGATTCACAAAAAGTATCTGTACACTTTTCACGATAAAATGCGTTCCCTTCGAGTTATGAGACCAAAACCGTGGAGAATGATGGGAAAATACGAAAACACTTTCATCACGCAAAGATAGCGTCTTTTACGGAAGAATTTGTACGTACCTTATCAGTTCATCTCTCCAAGACCTACAAGAACTAGCTCAACACTTTTTACGATAGAATGCGTCACCTTTGAGTTATGGGACCAAAACCGTGAAAAATAACAGAAATAATACCAAAATACCCTCATCGTGCCGAGGGATCTCATATGAAACATTGTAGAAACCTTCTTCGTTCAAATTCCCAGGGTCTTCAGGAAATAGCTCCTTGCAGAATAACTCCTTCGAGAGGTTGAGAATGCTTGAATGAAAAAAACCAAAACCAGAGAACGCGCGTTTCATGACGAAGTCATAGAAGTTTATTCGACAGGAGTACTATTCAACTGAAGTTTAGAATTCTCTTTACTACGTTAATCATCTTTCCATGGATTTTGAAGTTAGATGATTGAGTCGTCCAGAGTCGGTATGGAACAGAGAGAGAATTTCTATTTGATATTTATACGTACATACACCGTGATTATTCCGAGGATTGTTCACACTATTGGGCTCCACGATTTTTTGGATTTCCATTCCTACTGGCTCATATTTGCTCGGAAAGTATCCTTAATAATCATCCTTATTGGCGATTCACTTTGCCAAGAATGCGAAAGGTGTCTCAAATTCCTGGGTTTCGATAGATGAATTAATCTCCTCTCTCCCACATAATTTTTCCAAAAGTCTAACTTAACGAGTACGACTATCCCTCCCCTCTTCATCATTATCTGGGATCAAAATATTCATTTCAGCGCTCGAAAATCATGCAATTATGGACAATACGTCGAGTAATTTTGTAACCCAATCCGAACGTGAAACTAATAGAAAAAGACTGATTACAGTAGACTTCGAGGATCTCCTCAATTTTGCCTCAACTAGTGTTATTAACCACCATCCCTCTACTTCACTAAATAGATTTGGAAAAAGATGACCATACTAAACTCAAGAGGAGAAAACGGCAACTAGAGAACTTACTCTAGCATTGATCATTTCCAATTTCAATTCCTCATAAGTGATCATTGGCTGAAAAATGATTTTGAAAGAGTATGAGTTCGGTTTTATTCAGAACTTTGAAAAAATTAGCAACGCAAAAATTGAGAATGAGGTTAGATTTGTCATGTTTTCCTGTCATAAGCGTTGGCTGAGTCAGTCGACGTGCATGTTCCAAAATTCCCGCAATTTTGAAGTATAAAAATGATAAACACGCGAGTTGAACTATTATTAGACTAGGCGAAACTACCGCCATCGTTTGCAAAAATAGGTGAGTGGAATTTTTTTGTGGGATCCACTCCGGAAGACCCTCCTGATCATAGAGACGTATGGACCCAAGCCTAATCCCGATGCAACATTGTTTAAACCGAAATTGTTTAAACAATTGAGAAACATCACTTATTTCGCCCTGAAACTGATGTTTTAAGGTATTTTGGGATATTTTGGATCGAAAAGTATTCTTGTCATTTTTCTCTAGGAGCCATCATTTCCGAGCTATAAGCGTTTCAAAGTTGGAAAAACGCGAATTTTGCGATTTTGAACGTTAAATAAAGGTAACAACAAAGCGAGAAATCGATGTTCTCAAGGTCGGGATCTATCCACTAGGGTGTCATCTACAGGTTCCAATAGCAAAAGTCAATGGTCCCGACTCAGAACCTTCCGTTTTTCAAAAGTTTTCAACGCACTGTTTTCAATGAGTCTGAGATTGACTATATATATCGACCCGCGATGTATATAGTCATACTGGCGCCTGTAGAAACAGTGCTTTGAAAACTTTTGAAAAACGGAAGGTTCTGAGCCGGGACCATGGACTTTTGCCATTGGAACCTGTAGATAACACCCTAGAGGATAGATCCCGACCTTGAGAACATCGATTTCTCGCTTTGTTGTTACCTTTATTCAACGTTCAAAATCGCAAAATTCGCGTTTTTTCAACTTTGAAACGCTTATAGCTCGGAAATGATGGCTCCTAGAGAAAAATAACAAGAATACTCTTCGATCCAAAATATCCCAAATTACCTTATAAAATTACTTTCAGGGCGAAATGAGTGATTTTTGTCAATTGTTTAAACAATTTCGGTTTAAACAATGTTGCATCGGAATTCGGCTTGGGTCCATACGTCTCTACGATCAGGAGGGTCTTCCGGAGAGTATTCCACAAAAAAATTCCACTCACCTATTTTTGCAAACGATGGCGGTAGTTTCGCCTAGTCTATATAGTAGTATGAGTACCGGTATACCGAGCCATAACAAATGATGTCATCGCTTATCTCATCTTATCAGTGACGTCACGGTGGTGTGGGGTAGTCGAGTCTCACCGAGTGGCTTATCTTATCTCTTATCTTATCAGCGCGGTGGCGTGAGGCAGTCGAGCGTCGGCAAGTGGCTTTGACGTCACCAAGGTCAGCGTGTGGCGTAGTATTTTCCTATCTCTACTGGTTAGTGGGTCACGGCGGTATGGAGGGGGTAATAGCATTGGGAGCGGCTGGCGTAAGCCCATGATCTCATCAGCTGATGGTGTTTACGCATTGTTTACAATAAATCGGTGGTTTGCCCAAGGTGATGGGGTGGGGGTAATAAACAAAAGGTGGGGCCGAGCAGCTGATTGTCCGAAGTCCCGCCGATGTAGCCGTATATATATATATATATAGACACGATATATAGATATACACATTCCGGTGTGACCAAGTAGTACGCTGAGTCCACGCAATGTTTAGATTGTTGATGATCAGTGGTCAAGGTCAGGTGGTGGAGGTGGTAAACAAAATATGGGACCGAACAGCTGATGGGCGAAGTCTCGCTGGTGTAGTCACGTGTATAGCTATCTATATATATATATATATATTTATCCGTCGTGGCCAAGTGTTGGGGGATAATTAACAAAAGTGGTGTACATGGGCCTGATGGAACGCAGCGCCCCCTGGATTACCAACGGTCGGTAAGTGGAAATGCATTTCATCGATGTATGGTAATATATGATGATGTATAGGTGATGATCGTTATTGGTCGGCAACGGGTCACCTTCCTTACCTACGCGTGGTATTTTTTCAGGGGAATGGTATCATCAACATTCCCGGGGGCATCATTCAAATTATGGATGAGGACATCGTTTTCGCACCACCCAACGAGGTAGATATCTCGGCGCGTTTTTGTTTACGTGGTATCCCCTGATGCAGGCCTAATCCACGATCCGTGACTGTTCTTCTAGAGTCGGAAAAGTGAAAATGAATTCATATCTTAGGATTTCTCGTACCTTCCTTCCTTCTTGTCATCTTTTGAGCAGACAAGTCTTATCGCTCACACTATCCGGAAAATTGCCCCAGGTTGATTGTTCTTTCTTCCCTCCTGGTCTTCTTCGCTCCTGTCGTCTTCCAAGCGGGAGTATTTACCATTGTCTTGACCCATGTTCAGAAAGTGCTTTGCACCAGAAGAAACTAACGTGCACAGCCGCTGTATGAGGCGGTGGAGAATGGACTGAATCACGATGTCTTTTGTCTTTGATTTTATAATTTTCGAGAACATTGAGAAAGTTGAATATATAGAACCACATTGAGATAATTCGTCTTCTGGACCAAGTCATTTGACGGGAGGGAGTAACGTGGAAGAAAGATGAGCATAAGAGTACATATTCTCTCATTATCATTCCTATATTTCACTATGTACAAGGGAGTCGAGATATTTATTTCTTATCGTTTTACGATTAAGCATTCGCATCCATGTAATCAAATATGTCTTTTGCAAGATTTGCCGACCAAATGCACGCAGTTCCAAGAACAATATATTCAAATTATCGTTACCGAATAAATAGTCGAGTCTTGATATCACATCACCTTTGATGAATTCACTGTTCATCGTAAAGAGATGACGGGATGGAACCACATCTTTGAATATATTGAATCTCATCCCAGTGGATTCTTTCTGCATCAATTCACGTACAAAATTATTCACGTATTCAATTGCGCGATTCACAAAAGCACACACTTCTTCACTTCTCTTCAATTTTGTAGCTATGCACTCACGTAGACGTCGTAGGCCTTTGAATGTAGCCTGCTGCATGACGAATGTTGGCGTGGCGTCGAATTCCCTTTTCTTCTTGCACGGCTCCTTCTCTCCATCTTGACCCGCTTCCTCGATGGTTGACAGTCGCACCACAGGAAGTTGCGGCCGTTCGTCGATGAATATTGCCCTCGATCTGTACGAGATGGTGGAGACGATGTCGTGGGATGGCAGGAAGAGTTTTGATCTGGTTCCAGGATTTTGCGACAAAGAGTAGGAATTTTCGTGATATCCGGTGATTGCTTCCATCTTCTCGAGGAAAATCTCCCAGTTTGCCGCATCGAACGCGACGTGCTTGAGGGGTGTTCCATGGCTGCCGAGCCGGATGAAGGGTCAGAATGTTCCTCCAAATAATCTAATCCGACGAAAGCTCTCTTGGAATGTTAAAATCAACCACCTGAGAATCGGGGATACTGTCGCCTAGCTGGTGAGCAGCAACGTCGTCGAATGCAGCGGCAGTGGTGGCGAGGGCCTCGTCCTCGACGTCAGGTGAAGCGGCGGCGAGGGTTATAAGATCGGCTATCTTGAATGAGGAGTAAACAGCGATCGGACAAGATTCGCGGACTCGATCATGTCGACTGTGTGCCCGGCAATGAGCGCGCGGGCCCCTTATACCCTCATCCCTCCTCTTGCAACATGTCGTGGTGGAGGAAGAATGTTGTAGAGAGAAGGGGAATACAGGAGGGGAAAACAAGCCACAGCGTGTCAACGGTTCTTTCGATGACTCATCGCTCGAGCATCTCGAGAATGACCGTTAGTGCAACATTAGCAGATGAGTGATAAGACGCATGTGAACCGAGTCTTGCAACGAAATTGAGTAACCGTTGGAGATATCAATATCATATAAACATTAGGGTGGCACTTATTCATCAATCTTTTCTAGACCTACGGGCACCTCCTAGATCGTTCCTGGATGACAAAAAAATAAGATTGTCACCCCACCGGGTCCCGAAAAAGGAAATTGAACGGTGCCGCAAAGAGCCGACATTTTTCTGAATTCAGCCGAAAATTTTCTTTTTGCCTTTTCTAGCTGGGCGTGGTGATACAACTACGGGTGACACTCAAGGAGCTTGGAACATATTTCAAACCACTATTTTCCGTATGAGATTTGATGCTGGATCCGAATTCGGTATCATCTCAGACGCCAAAGTGGGTTGAGTTATACAAATTTGCAATTTCATGCGAGGAAATACTTTTCACTTACCATTTTCCCTTACATCGCCGTGTACGAACGGACCAAATCAACTCAAAGAATGACGCACAACATCATTTTTCATGTAAAAATTGGTGCTGAATCCGGATTAAGTATCACCCTCGTCTGTCAGCGAAGAAACAGGCTTGTAATACAGGAAACTGCTGCTTTCGATCGAAGTTTGCGTTGAGGGCAGAGGGAAGATGTCCAGCTCACTCGACATGCACTCATTTCAGTGGGTATGTGAGAACGCCATGTCTACTCTAGATATCGTGCGGGCCGAAGATATCTGACAAATTTCGTCTCACTCTCGGTGTCTTACGTTTCACAGATGATCTCCCAGTATTCTTTTCAGCTTTGCTCCGAGTCAATATTCTCTCCTCGACCTTACTGCTGCCACGAGGAGCTACGGTGCGCACGGATCCACGCGTTTTACGAGACTGTCGGCGTCGCTTTGCCGCTCGCGATTCATAGCCAGAACCTTTCATCATCTCTGCCAATTTCTGAGCTGCTTCCCTTTTGAGTTTCTCACCAGATTCCTTAGCTCGGTTTCGCAAAGGATTCGTGGAATTCATGCCGTTATTTGCCACGTCGTCCAAGCACCAACAACTTGGCCACGCTGATAATTGAATCCCGTCAAGTATCTTTTCATACCACCACCGATGACTCATGATATCATTTTTAGCGGTTGCGCTTGAAATAAAGCGTAACCGTCAGCGTACCGTACTCGAATGGTATGTGGCGCACATGTTGATTCCTTATATCTATTTCTATGCTCTGAATACCGTGTTGGAGGAGAGGGATGTAGTTGATAGGTGCAAACTGTTTAATGATATCGCCGCCAAACTCGTATCTAGAAGCATCCAATGAGACGATTCTTAGTAACCCGGCTTGGGTGACACCTACTGTATACGGCTCACGAATATCTGTGTAGACAAATAGCTGGTCTGGTATTGCTCGAGATAACGAAGCAGGTCTTGTTCCCACAACAATGGTGTCGCGTGATGTTTTGAATGTGCCCGTGTTTCGCTGTTCGGGATTTCCGAAGCCGAAGATACGGAAAATTTTCTCGTTGAAAATCGTGTAATGCGACTGTGTGCACGAGCAATTGTGCCTGAAAACGTAAAACCCTTTCCGAAAGTCAGCGGGTTCGAATACGTAATTTCTCTCATCTATCTGCGAGCTATTGATTTCGGCGGCCAGTTGTTCAATCGTGGAGTATATACCAACGGGGTAGTAGAGTTTCTGATCAAAATCGTCCGCCGATTCTCCTCCGGATTTGTTGGAAATGTACGTGTTTCCGTTCTCTTGGATGTGCATTATCGTGCAGGGTACATGGATTTCGGCGAGGCCAACACGCCAATCACCCACGGAACGAATGTCTCGAGGCAGAAGGGTATTGAAGCACGTCGTTGCGTTGTCGGGGTAGTATTGCATGCTGCTGTTGCTTGGTAGGACCAAGTAAAAATCGTCTTGAAGTGCCATCGCGAGTATCTCAAATCGACTCTAACTCGCTAGCTTCCACCCAACTGTTGAATTTGGCAGGATATTCAAGCCACTTGAAGAGGACTTCTTCTACATTTCTACCACGTTCTTTGGATTTTATGACACTCTCTACTTTGAAATTCTGATCATCCGCCTAACAATCTTTTCCAAACAGGGTGAGTTCTTCGGTATAAAAATACCCGTCTATGATCTCATCGTTCAAATCTCGGAGCTCGTACGTGTACAAATTCTGACGGAGTAGAACCTTGCTTACTTTGAAAATTCCTTCGCTGTAGTTTCTCTCGTGACCTTTCTCAAACATAAGTTTCGTGCGACTAATGCGTACTCAATCACCGACCGCGTATTAAGCTGTAAATCTCGCCGCTCCTTTTCCGGTTCACGGTTTGGTTCAGCACGCGGTGTTCCAAATTTCCTCTAGCTGCTCTGGCATTATAAATCGTGACCTTTACCGGCCTCATTTTCGTGCCCGTGTGCAAAGTGTGATTGTATGCGTGTAATATATCCTGTGTGACGTCGATGTAGCGCTTAGTGTTTTTGTAAGTAAAATAGCGCAAGATACGCTCTTTGATTGTTCTGATGAGACGCTCTACGCACGCGCACTGAATCGGGATTCCTCGCAACTCTGAAACTGATATCTTGCTCCTTGAGAAGCTTCGGAAACGGGCCAAACAAACTCCTTATCGCGATCTGATTGTAAGCAGATTGGAGTGCAACCGTTGGCACTCCTGAGGATTTTTTTTGAACGCTTTTGCCACGGTCGAAGCAGTCTTATCGCGAAGTGATTCGACCCAACCGTATTTACTCATCACGTCGACGTCAACGAGGAGATAATTGTAATCGTCGTTGTATCCTTGTAGCGTTGTGAGTTGCATCAGATCGCATTCCCATTCGTCGTCGATGTTGGTGACGTCATATCGTAATCTCGAGAATCTACTGCGGATTGGCCTGTTCAGGGTATAGGCGTCTTGGTTGCTCAGCCCCTTGTACACTTGTTTTTCTCTTCATCGTCCGCGAGGAGGTTACCTTTTCTGTTTACGCGTAGCAAGTTCCGTGCACCCGCGTAGATAGCCTCGTGGCTGGGCTCGTAGTATTGCTTCGAGTAGTCACGCATTTCTCTCTCCAAAGATTCATTCTCTGCCATTCTCTGATCTTTCCTTTCGCTGTAGGTGACGCGTCTTGCGCTAAACTAGCGTTCAGGCTTGCGGCTGCTTCGGCCCAGGAATCAGGGACTGAGCGTGTGACGCGTCGTTTTGCTGTATTTATGGGGTCCGTCAGCCTTGTCCCTATTCGCACGATGTTTGCGTTACCGATTAATTCGTTCGGGGTTCCGGTGATTCTTATAAACTTTGTGAATTCTAGCTGCCCGACGGGCAGTGCGCTGTTATCCTCATCTCTCTATATTTCCCTGCCTCTTTCGACGGTTCGTTTCCGAACGACATCGTTCAAGAGCTCGACAATATTGGAAGCTTGAATCGTGTGACCGTCTATGGTAACAGTACCCGTGTCATCCCACTTGACGGTTGGGCGCTGCTATTTTCCGATGCTGTAGGAGTCTCTTTTCTCGGGTTTTGTATAAGCGCGGGATATTGCTTAAAATCTCTTGCTCACTCAGAGGTCATAATCCGGAATCTGGATCGTTTGATGCTGCTGTTTCGGACGTTTCATTCAATCCGCCGCGCAACACGGGAGAACGCCACAGCACTTGCAGATATCCTTTGCATTATTCGTCAACCATACCAAATTTTTGAGCGTGGAGAATATCAAACATCTCCGAGTCGAGTCTCGAAAGTGGTCCACCAGGCGTTTGAATGGATTCCGTGACCATTTCATCAGTTGGTTCTAAGGTATCTGGCGTTTGCGGGTCCGAGTGGTGTTGCTGATGGCGTTGGAGTCGACCCAACATCGTCTCGGGCACAACGACCATTTTACGGAGTCTGTCCAGGTCACTGTATGAGTTTAGTAACCAGAGCGCCGAGAATTGGACTCAATAGTATGGGTAGAAACGACCTCCGCTCTGAACAATAGTCTTCTTCTTTTTGCGCCAATCCGATGTATTTTTATGAGCCAACTGTTGTAATACCTTTTTGTGCCGTCGGAGCTTTTTCTCTTCGTTATCTTTTAGAGATACAACACCGTAGAGCACGTTGAGAGCGCACTCGCGAATATACTTTACGAGTTTCTTATCGGCTTCGTGCAACAGCACAGTTTGTTGACGGGGATCAGCGTGTCGGAGAGCTTGTAAAATAGATATCCGTTTCTTCGTGAAATGCTTACCGGGCAAGTGCGCGCTTTCCGATTCTGCTCCAGCCATTGTTCGCGATAAACTGGAGCATTCGGCTATGTGAAGCCAATACTTGTTCTCGGATCGTAGTCTCTCTCAGGAATTTAATTTTACATACTTTGTCACGTAAGTATAGTGGACTTCATCATCAGGGAAGACCCCGGTGCAGAACCTGAATTCGTCCAGAGCGTTCTGCGGAAGATCTAGAGAAAGGTACGGGTGTGGCTCTCTCGTTGCGTCGAGATGAGCGTGTTTCTTATAGCAGTCACCACCGTTGAAATATCTGTCGCAGTCATGACGATTGACGAGTTCTGTATTCTCTGTCGAGCAAGCAGGTGATGAGGAACAGCGCGGACAGGATTCCTTGCATTTGTGTTGATTGACTCGGAAATATCTGAAGTTACAGTGCTCGCAAAAAAATTTTGCCTGTACAATAGCCGTCAGATTGACAATGGTATCAAAGTGCTGCGCTCTGCTGTTGTACAAAAGATTGATCGCGCCTACGGGTACACAACGGATATCGACATATTTTGTGCCGTCGAAAATCGCCGACTCACCCGTGCCCATGCTCGCCTCGTCGGAAACTCTGATGACTGTACCTTTTGTCGCATAGTATTTCTGGAATTTTCTGATCTCGCACATTCCGCAGCCCCCTTTGTAAACGACTACGCCTGCTTCGATACATGGCAGTCGCGCGGAATCTCCTTGGACTTGTCTACGCTCCTTACGGATTGCGTTCCACGGTTGGATGATTCCAGCTGTCCCGATGTTCTTTTCGTCCAAGTGGGCTTCCCCCACAACGAGAGCTCTGGGTAAACACAGCTCGTCGTCATTGTTCCGAATGGCCACGACCAACTTAGACAACATCTATGGTGACTGGTTTTCGTTTCCCCGCGCCTGCAGTCATGTCGACGCATACTGCTCGCACCTCAAAAGCCTCGTCGAGCTCGCAATTATCGTTACGCTGATTCAGTCGCTGGGTCAGATTCAACAAATTGGCATGTGATCAATTATTTCGCGGACGCAAGGACATTCCTCCGGCACCACGAGCTAAACGGTCACACCGAACCGACACACTCACGTTTTCGTTACCCATGAGCGAAACTAAATACGCGTGAATATCTCTCATAGCCATCTCGTACCAAATCAGTGAATACATATCCTCGTCGGGGCGTTCGTTTACCCGCATCGTAAAGTGTCTACCCATGACCCCAAATCTCCGAACGGGGCGATCGTTTTGACCCACGATTGTGAATCTCTCTCCCGGAGGACGAGTATCGATATCGGCGTTTGCGACATCGTCGACGTCGCAGTCACCCCGCCCCTCGTCACTGTCACCACTATAGCTGTCACTATCGTATTCGTATTAGCTATCGTATTCTTCGTACTCGCTATCGGATTCATTTTCACTGCCATTGGAATCGGAATACTCGCCGTCAGCTTGTTCCCAACTTGTCGTCGTCGTCGCCGTCGGTCACATTGTGCTCTTTATTCCTGTCGTCACCGGTTTCGCCGCCACCAAGCTGAATGACGGGTATTTCCCCTTGTGCATACTTAATCACCGACGGTCTTACTTGTTGCGGCTGCTGAAGGGGCTCCTCGGCTTCTCTCAAACCTTGTGCACCAACTTCTTGGATCACAGGTGATAATCTAACCCGGAGGTCGAGTGGTTCGTCTTGCAAAACTACTCAATTTCGCGTGGCACCCAGATCCAGCGGCGCATCCTAGGGATCACCACCCCACGTGAGAGCCAAAGACCTTCGTTTCTTTGAGCTGTGAGGAATGACGGAGATGAATTTGGTTATTTGTGATTTCACTAAACTCAAATTTGAACCGAAAAATTTATTGCTACTTCAACATAAGATCTTCACAAGAAGTACAGAATTATTCAAGTCCTCTATAACAACAGTCAAGTGCAATGATAACAAAAACAGCAATCAATCTTCGGGAATCTCGTATAAAGTTTCGCAAAGACTGGAGGAGATCTGACAAATCCGGCTCAAAATAGAGAGGCGAATTCGGATCTTCCGACTGGTCATCAAATCAACGGAGCTCCTGCGCTCTCGGAGCCCAGATCATCCTTCTCATGCTAAATTTTAGAAAATCTGGATGTATGCCTTGTAGTGGGGGTACACCGTAGTTGATCTATCTCCTCACATCTTTTGTTAGAAACAAGAGCAAAAAGAAAGGATGAACTATCAATACAGATTCTTTAAACAACGGTTACGCATAAATGAGTGTAAATGGCTTACATTCATTGATATTTCTTTCATTACTGATGTTTCCGAAAAAGTCAACTGGGTACTCCACGCCGTGCGTGTAAAGGTAGAATTGGTTCTGTATTGCCGAATCATCTCGCTGGTACCAGCAGTCAATCAGCATCTCACGATAATCTTCGTTGAATCCAAATCGTGCGTCACGCTCTTGTAGGACATACGCCAGATTGCCAAATGGTGCCTGATAACCTTGAGCTCGTAGGAGCTGCGGCAACAAGTCAGTTTGTAATTGCTGCCGTTCTTGGGACTATAATGGGTACTGGTTGCCGGCATTTATGATTTCCATCGCATCTTGCTAAGCTTGCTCAAGTTCTCGGGCTCTCTTTACTTCAGGATATACCTGTTCAATTGGTTTCGCCCCTGGAACTGGTCCTGGGGATGCGCGATCGGTTTTATCGCCATCACTTGTGTCGCTACTATCGGGTAGAGGCATGTTTCGGTGATGGGGATGGATCAAATCACTCATGGCTGCGTGAGGGCGTTCTTTTTCTCCTTCTTCTTCGGAATCACTGGTATACCTACTCAACTCTGCAACAGCATCTCGCAGAGAAATAGGATCGACATCGGCAAGTCTCTCATGCATCGGAATTTCTTCCGCTTCAAGTTGCTCCACGGCAGGATGCCCCGCGACAACTTCTTCCGCCATGTCAGGGCCATCGCTAGGGCAAGAGTCCGATTCATCAACGACCGCCCTTGAATCATCGTGGCGCGCCCGGTCCTCATCGTCTTCCGTATCGACAACGAGCACGAATTCATCGTCGCCGTCGTTGTCATTTTCACCTGCTCCATCATGTCCCAGTTGTGCTGTGAAATAGAGAAAAATCACATGAGAATATGCACGCATTATTTCAAAACGTTCGATAAGTCGGAAACTCACGTTCAACTTCCATCGGCTGTGGCTCCTTATCGTAAACCACACCATCTCTTTCGACGACAACTTCGACGTCCTCATCCTCGGAATCGGTAACATCGATGGCCCCCTCCTCCTCCTCATCATCGTCATTATCTGTCTCCCCCTCCTACTCCTCTTCCTCCTCTACACCCGGAAGATGGGAGTCACCTCCGACCCCCGAATCATTCTCAAAGTCCATCATCTCGTGGAGCTCCGCCACGGCCCTGTCCATGGCGGGCCCGTCCACGACGACAACCTCATCGTCATCCCTGTCGTCGACGTTGTCGCTGTCGCTATCGTTATTATTACTCGCGTTGGCATTTTGTAGAAGACGGTCAAAAGCTGGAACACGAAAGAAGAATATCATTCACCAAATGCATAAACAAATCTCTTTCATATTCATCAGATCCCAAACGTTAAACGTCCGCTTCGAGCATGTGACAAATCTCGACCATACGGGTTTCCGTGGAAAACAAGCGCGCGATGGAGGAGTCTGACAGGTCTCTACAGGCCTCCGTGAAAACAAGCGCGCGATGGAAGGGGTCTGCCAGGTCTCTGCGGGCCTCCGTGAAAACAAGCGCGCGATGGAGGGGTCTGACAGGTCTCTACGAGCTTCCGTAGTCGAGTCTCTCTCCACCTCCACCTATCCCCACTAGCGCGCTGATCCCACCCGAACAGACACTCTCTTTCTCTCCGTGTCGTAACTACGCTGTGTAGTTGGGGGCGCGGAAACTGGGAATATAAATATCAGAATTTTGGATTCCTGATACCAGTTTTGGTTATGCCCCAAGTCGAAAGAAGGATCAACCTAAAGAATCTGCACTCAGAATTGCGATTGGAGCTACAGGGACCGAGTTATGACCCAAAATGTGATTTTTAAACCAATTTGTTCCTTGAAAAAAGATTGAAAATGCAATATACGTGAATGCAAATGCACATACACGCGCATACATACACTCGCGGTTGAAAATTGATAGCACGCGTTCGTTTGTTATCCAACTGACAACTGACAGCCGTGGTTACTTAATTGGATAGGAAATCGAGAGACGGCACGTCTGAATGTACTTTCATTAGCACGGTCGCCGTCACTTATCGGTCTAGACCGTTTGTTAATACAGGCATTGGAGTATATGGATATATATTTCTTTAACTACAGATTCTGGGACGCGATGACGTTATTTCAGCGATATTTTGTCAAATTCTGGGACGCGTTCTGAATTCTGGGACGTCCCAGAAGGCGTCCTTCTAGATTCATAAATTCTGGGACGCCGCGAATAATATATTTTGCCATTTTCTGGGACGCGTGAAAATTTCGTGATACTTTGAAAAAAACCACTTTCTAAGCAAAATTCTGTTATTTCCTCGGCGGTTATCTCCCACCCCCACTGAAAATGGGTGGCCGCCCGAGCGGGCGCCCGGACGGTAGCACGAAATTGACGATAAAGTCGCCCGCCCGGGCGGCCGCCGCGAAAATTTTTTCTTGACCAAAAATTCAATTTTTATATTTTTGTTTTCCTGAAACCCCGAAATTATTCTATTCAATTTTGTTCCCTCTGATCCATGAAAAATCACCGGAGAGAACTCTGAGGGAGCCACTCCAGAAGATGATCATCACTGACAAAATGTTTCTGTAGTCGCAAAGTTTTTGCTCCAAATTCTTTTTCCCGCGTGAGATTTTGCTTAGAAAGATCTCCCAGAGAGAATCTTATGAGGGTTCTGGTCAGAATTCCGACTACTTCGCTGACGATTAATCATAGAAAATTTATTATCCGCTGGGATCCAAGCTCAAACAGATCCTTGGGGATCAATATGTGCACCATTTAAAAAAAGATCTCACATCAAAGATGTGCTCATGAACCAATCACTTCTCCTGTAACTCAGCTCATCGCTCGTTTATTCAAGTTTGCAGATACCTCAGCGGCTGGGAATTCACGAATCCCATCCAATTCAACGTGACTCATGATGTACATACAATGAACATACAATGGGATGTATATAAAATTTTTCCCAAAAATTATTTCGGATCTTCGGGAAAACAAAAATATAAAAATTGAATTTTTGGGCAAAAAAAAATTTTCGCGGCGGCCGCCCGGGCGGGCGACTTTATCGTCGATTTCGTGCTACCGTCCGGGCGGCCACCCATTTTCAGTGGGGACGAGGGATGGTTAGTGTTTTAAACGCAAAACGAAGTCTAAGCACGCGTCTGTTATCTCCTCGGCGGTTATCTCCCACGAGGGATGGTTAGTGTTTTGAACGCAAAACGAAATCTAAGCACACGTCTGTTATCTCCTCGGCGGTTATCTCCCACGGGGGATGGTTTAGTGTTTGAATAAAAAAATACTTTCAACCCAAAATTTTCATTTTTACGCGTTTTTGGAAAAGTCCCAGAATCTGGGAAAATATATGTGTTGACGTCCCAGATTTTATGAATCCGTATCGGCGTCCCAGAATTTGGAGTTAAGTATGTTTATATATATATATATATATATATACACTCTATCGCCCATGTGACAAGTACACACTCACATTGGGAGCGCGCCTACATTATGAATGCATCACCGGCATTGGCTGCACCATAACCCTTTGTGCAACGCGGATTAGCCCCCGGAAAACTTACACTCCAATAACCGCACTCGACACTCGCGCACGGGAGGTATCATCTGGCGTATGTATGCTTCGAGCACTGGGTCGCTTCATCATAATTGAACTTTTCATAATAAAGTACTCACCGAGAGCTTCGCGGTACTCGTCCATCACCTCTTGGAGGACATGGAGGTCCTCCATCCTCGCTTGAACTATGTAGTCCCCAACGAGTATGAGTACATAACGTGACCGCATGCATACTTGATGCATCGGGCGATGCGTCGAAATGTGCACCTCCCAAGCAACACGCGAAACTCCCTGAGTAGGTGGCTCAGCGAGACATACTCTCGTCGAATTCTCCTAAACCACTCACGGGTGCATCGCCACCACACACCCGCGTTGTCTTATCGGAGGCGCTCCGCCAGGACGAGGACTGCCTCATGAAGTTCTTCTACGGGGCTAACCATTTTGTCAGTACCGGTGTCATGACTCACTTTGCCGATGCCTTGGATGAGTACAGAGACTGGCGGCGCACACTGGGAACATAGTAAGATTGTTGCCGGGTCATCTGCCACAACGAAACGGAGAGATCTACGGCCATGTGAGTTGAATGGATGACTTCGTGAAATCATTCTCTTGGAGAATAAAGCCTCCAAAATGGTGACGGATAGAATTTTCCCCTTTATGGGCACGAATTTGATGTAAAATTCGCCCCCATTAGCATTACGTGAACTTCGAGGCGCTGTATAATTCTGAATTTTCACTCGATTCTCCTGAAATTTCGTACACTTAATCAGCTGAATAGGGAGAAAGGGATGATGTGATCGGAGACGACTCAATGGTGATAGTCTTATCACTATAAGATTTTTTCTCCTCTTGCTCCAAATAACTCGAATCTTCCATGAATCGACAGGAAGGAAACTCCTCATTTCAAAAATCGAATCACCGAAACTATCCGATCACCGGATGATAGTATGATAGAAACTCCCAATAATTCAGAAAGTCGACAGGAGAGCAGTTAGCCTTGCGGTTTGACTTTTGGCAGCTCATCTGGCCGATACTATCGGTAAATCTCGCCAGCCAAAACAATTTTCAGCCTAGCTCGGGTCATAAACAACCCTCATGAAGCCATTATGAACTTACCTGGCTCAATTTTTGAGTAATCGAAATAATTCAATTGACCGTGTTTTGATAACGAAATCTGCTCATCGATATCATGCCGATCATTTACAATCTTGAATGGTAGATGTCGGATAATATCAACCACGAAAAATGATAATTGTCCATATCACTACAATCCATATACTGATAGTAAATATGGGCCGATTTCTTCCATTCAAGTTTGTAAGACATCGGCTTGACATCAGTGAGCAAATTCTGTTATCAGATTGTGTCTGAATGCATTATTTTGATATCTTAAAAATTTTATAATGACTTAATGAGGGTCGTTCATTACTCGAGCTGGGCACGCAGGATAACCGAGCAGTTGCACGGCTTGGAAGGAGGCGAAGAGAGTGAGTCAGAGGGAAAGAGGGGGGTAAGAGGAAGAGTAAAGACCGAATGCAAGTTGCAGGTAGGTAGAACGGAAAACTAATGCAGCATCGGTCCGAAATAGCCTTTTCGTGTGCTGAAATTTCACCAAGGCGAGCATCGCGAAATCTCAACTCAAGGTACTACGGCAAGCGATCCATTTTTTTGCATATCTAGATGCAAAATAAGCGAGAATAGGTGTTAATGTGTATGTCCATCAAATTTGAGCACAGTCGATTGGATAGTTTGGGAAATCGACATTTCTTCTGTGGGACTTTTGCCAAGTCAATCGATAGAAATTGACCGTTTTAACAAAAATCGTGAACTCGCGTGACTTCATTTGGCCTCTCCCTACGCCATTGTAGGTAACCTGGATGATGAAGTGTATGTATGCGAAATTTTGAGACAATCAGTTGAATGGGTTACGGTGTATGGACGTATTTTCTGATGAAATTTTTACGAGTCGAACATTACTAACGGACGCTTTCAAGTGAAATTACGGACTCCGGTGACTTTCTTAGCCTCTTGAGATATAAATCCAGGTAATCTAGATGCTGGAGTGTATGTGTACCGAATTTCGGGCTGATTGATCAGATAGATCTCGAAATATTAGCATTTTTCTAATGGCATTTTCATGAGTCGATTGTTAAAATCTCATGCTTTCAAGTGAAATATCAATTCCGGGTGACTTGTTTTGGCCTCCCAGATGAAGATTTCAAGTAACCAAGGTATTGCAGAGTTTGTATATCAAATTTCAGATCAATCGATTAGATATTTTTTGAAATATTGGCATTTTTTCCCATAAAATTTTTAGGAATCGATTATTCGAAACTCATGCTTTCAAGTGAAATATCCATTCCGGGTGACTTTTTTGGCCTCTTAGATGAAAGTTCTAGGTAACCTAGATATTGGAGAGTATGTGAGGCAGATTTCAGGCCAATCGAGTGGATAGTTTTCGAAATATTAGAATTTTTTCCCATGGAATTTTTATGAATCGATTACTCGAAACTCATGTTTTTAATTAGAATATCAATCCCGGTCGAGTTCTTCCGGCCTATCTAATAGGAATTTCAGGTTACCTGGACATCGAAGAGTATGTAAACCAAATTTTAGGTCAATTTACGAGTCGAACATTAGAAACGGACACTTTTGAGTAAAGTTGGGTTCTCCTGTTATCTTTTCTCGCCTCTTCGAATCTAATTTCAGGTAACCTACATATCGAAGAGTATGTATGCTGAATTTGAGGCCAATCGGATGGATAGTTTCTGAAATAGAAACATACTTCCCAATGCAATTTTGATGAATCGAACATTACAAACTGACGTTTCTGAGTAAAATTGTGGGCTCCGGTGACTTCTTTCGGACTCATGGAATCTAATTACAAGTAGCCTCGATATTGGAGAGTATGTATACCAAACTTCAGGGCAGTATGTTGGATGAGTCACGAAATGGAGACATTCTATATGATGACATCCTCACAAGTTGGATCATTGAAAACTGACGCTTTTGAGCAAAATGGAGAACCTCGGTGACTTTTTTTGGCTGTTCCAGTTATCGTTCGAGGTACACTACCGGTCAAAAGTTTAAGCTCACCCAAAAATTTTTTTTTCAATTTTGTGAGTTGAACTACTCGGCTCTATTTGACCGTAGAGGACTCTTCTGGAGCTCATTTTGAAGGTTTTTGCACGTATTTTAAGATGGCACTATTCATTTTTATCCTTACGGATCGGGATCTTTCCAATTTGAGCTTGGAAAAGTGTCAATTTCAACGATTTTTCAGAGAATCTTTTGGCTCCTGCCAATTTGAGCCACATGAATGTTTCAATATGGGAGTTGTGGGATACAAAAGTACCAGTCTAGAGCTTTAAACTCCGTTTTTGAACGTCCCTCTACGCCACTTCCAGTCCTAGCTATGACACTTTCTCTGAGGGAAGATTTTTCGCAAAAACTAGGACCTGGATTCAAAAATGACGAGAAAATTCACTTTTTGGGGCATATTTCAAAGGTTCCTCGTTTCCTTAATCAAGATGTTGATAAAAGATGACAGAAATGATGATTATACCTCATAAAAATGCGTCTCTGTATCTCTCTCGAATTGGAGTGCTAGTTTTTGCGAAAAATCTTCCCTCAGAGAAAGTGTCATAGCTCGGACTGGAAGTGGCGTAGAGGGGCGTTCAAAAACGGATTTTGAAGCTCTAGACTGGTACTTTCATATCCCACAACTCCCATATTGAAACATTCATGTGGCTCAAATTGACAGGAGCCAAAAGATTCTCCCAAAAATCGTTGAAATTGACACTTTTCCAAGCTCAAATTGGAAAGATCCCGATCCGTACGGATAAAAATGAATTATGCCATCTTAAAATACGTGCAAAAACCTTCAAAATGAGCTCCAGAAGAGTCCTCTACGGTCAAATAGAGCCGAGTAGTTCAACGCACAAAATCGAAAAAAAATTTTTTGGGTGAGCTTAAACTTTTGACCGGTAGTGTAGCCCATATATCAAAGGGCGTCCATACCAAATTTTATGCCAATCAAATCGATACTCTTCGAGAAATAACCATGTATCCTGTTCAAATTCTGTATAGTCGGATCTGGAAGAGCCGACTTTCACAGTATAATAGTCGACTCGAGTCACGAAAACGAACGCAGCTGGAAAGGAAGCAAAAAGATTAAGTCGGAGGGAAAAAGGGGGAAACTAGACCACCAGCCACCAGCCATCGAGAGCATAGGACTGAGAGTAACCCATGAGCATCATTCGAGCACGTAAGTGATATAAATACGATATAGGATACCAAGGGAGGATGCATTCGTCCGACCGCTCGAGATGTCATTTTCAAATTAATATACACTGGAGAGTATTTCTACTGGTTCCCAGGCCCATAATCTGAATAGATTCCAGAGAAGAGCCATTCCATCTGTGGGAATCTTGACGAGCGGAAAATTCGAAAATCCAATTTTCTAGTGAAATGGCGAGCTCGAGTGATGTTTTATGGCCCTTTTGAATGTAACTTGAGGTTATGGAGATATTGAAAAGTATGCATACCAAATTCCTAGCCAAGCGGCTGGTTAGTTTTAGAAAGAAGGCCATTATGTCTCATGAAGCTTTGAAGAGTCGGAATTCAAGAAACTTACTTTTCTAGAGTGATGGTGAACTCTGGTGATTTTTTCCGGCCTTTTCGCAGAAAATCACAGTTGACCTAGACATCAAAGTGGCAGTATATCGACCTTCGCGCTCATCCATCCGATAGTTTTCAAAGAATACACGTTTCTTCAATTCAAATTTCACCAATTCGAGCTGACCTTTTCTAGTGGAACGGTGAAGTCGAAGGATTTTTTTCAGACTCTGTGAAATCATTCTGAAGTCACATAGATGTTGAAGTGTATGCATACCAGTTTTCAAGCCAATCGGTCCGATAGTTTTCGGAAAATAGCCATTTTTTCTGATGAGATGGTCACGATACGGACATGAAAAACTGACCCTTTTGAGTGAAATCGTGATTTCGGGTAAATTTTTTTGGCCTCTCTGATGTGAATTTCAGGTAACCTAGATATTAATGTGTATGTTTCCCGATTTTCAGGCCAATCGATTCGATCGTTTTTGAATAATGACCCTTTCTTCAGTTATGATTTTTACCGGGTCGGACATTGAAAGCTGACCGTTTTCAGTGAGATCGTGATCTCGGGTGAATTTTTTTGGTTTCTTCGATTGGAAATCCAGGTGACCTGGAACCTGAAGTGTATGTACACGGGTGTTGAGGCCAACCGGTTCGATAGTTCTACGAAAGAAACCATTTTTTCTCTTAAAATTTTCCCAAGTCGGAGGTTCAAAACTGACTCTCTTAAGGGAAAGTGCACCCCTGATTTTGGAGTCTGGCCTAAAAAACTATAGGGGGCTAAAGATCTGGATTTACATGTATATTTTGCATCTAAAAACGATGGCGCAGTCGGTTATTCGAAAAAAGAAAGTTCCGACCATATTTATTTCTTGGTTTGCGTCCCATCCTTCCAATCGCCAAATCCGTACGATATTTTTTTCAAAATGATAAAAAGTACCCGCAAAGAATTTTCAGGCGATTCCGTCAATTTCTGTAGGACTAGATACATTTTTTCGGGTCAGAAATCTGAATTTCCTCGCCAAACTGCCTCAGAACTCGAGAAATATCGATAATTTTGCAAAATGACGGGAATATTTTCTTGATCAGATTGAAAAATTACATCGGATTAATGAACAGAAAAAATCAGAAGGCAAACATTTTTATTTGAAGAACTAGACATGTAGAATCATATAAATTTCTAGTGATATTTTCTTGATTCTTAGAATATTTTGTTCACTAATCCGATGTAATTTTTTAATCTGAACAAGAAAGCATTCTTGTCACTTTTCGAAATAACCGATATTTTTCGAGTTCTGAGGCATTTTTGCAAGAAAATTCAGATTTTTGACCCGAAAGAATGTATCTAGTCGCACAGAATTTGATGGATCGTCGTGAATTTTTTGAGTGTTCTTTTTGTGATTTTGAACAAAATGTCGTATGGGTTTGGTTATCCAACAAGGGGGGTGCGAACCAGGAAATAAATATCGCCGAGAATTTTATTTCGAGAAACCGACTACGCTATCGTTTTTAGATCGGAAAAATACATGAAAATATGAATCTCCAGCTCCCATGATTTTTCAGGCCAGACTTCAAAATTAGGGGTGCACCTCCCGTCAAGTGAAATCGTGACTTCGGACCACTTCTTTGGCCTCTTTGATGGGAATCTCGTAACCTAGATATTAAAGAGAATGTATACCACATTTCAGGCCAATGGGTGGATAGTTTTCAAGATATTGGCATTTTTTCTCATTGAATTTTCATGAGTCGATTATGAAAAACTCATGCTTTTGGGTGAAATATCAATATCGGGTGACTCTTTTCAGCCTCCGTGATGGGGGTTTCCGGTAACCTAGATATTGAAGAGAATGTATAACAAATCTCAGACCAATATGTTGGATGGTTTTTGAGATATTATCATTTTTTCTCGTGGAATTTTCTTGCGTCGATTGTTAAAAATTCATGCTTTCAACTGAAATATCATTTCCGGGTGACTTTTTTGGCCCCTTTGATAGGAATTTGAGGTAACCTGGATACTAAAATATACGTACACCGATGTTCAGGCCAATCGTTCGGATAGTTTCCGGAAGATGACCATTTTTCCTCAAAATTTCCCCAAGTCGGAGATTGAAAGCTGACTCTCTTAAGTGAAATTGTGAGTTCGGGTGACTCCTTTTGGTCTTTCTGTTAGAAATTCCAGGTAACCAAGATATTGCAGAGTTTGTAGACCAAATTTCAGGTCAATCGGTTGGATATTTTCTGTAATTTTGACATTTTTTCTCACGGAAATTTTCATGAGTCGATTATTAAAAACTCATGCTTTCAAATAAAATATCAATTCCAGGTGACCTTTTTGGCCTATCTAATGGAAATTTCAGGTAACGAGGATATTGAAGAGTATGTATACCGAATTTTAGGCCGACTGGTTGGATTGTTTTTGGAATGTTGATATTTTTTCTCATGGAATTTTTATGAATAGATTATAATAAACTCATGTTTTTGAGTGAAATATCAATCTCGGTCGACTGTTTTGGCCGTTCTGATAGGAGTTCCATGTAACCTGAAATGTATGTACACCGATTTTTAGGCCAGTCGGTTCGATAGTTTTCGGAAAATGACCCTTGTTCCTTCTTAAAATTTTCCCCAGTCACAGATTGAGAAATAACTCTTTTAAGTGAAATCGTGATTTTGGGTGACCTCTGTAGGCCTCTTTGATGGAGATTTCCGGTAACCTTGATATCCATGTGTATGTTTACTGATTTTCGAGCTGATTGACTCGAAATTCCTCGAATAATGACCTTTTTCCTGTTATAATTTCTACCGTGTCGAAATCTGAAAGCTGACTCTTTCCAGTGAATCGTGATTTCGGGTGGCTTTTTACGGCCTCCCTGATAGGAATTTCAGGTAACTTGGATATTCAAGTCTATGAACACCGATTTTTAGGCCAATCAGTTCGATAGTTTTCAAGTAATATTCGTCTATCTGATGGATTTCTCCAATTCGAACATTGTAAACTCACCCTTGCAAGCAAGATCGTGAACTTGGAGGACTTTCCTTGGACCCGCTCAATGCAATCTCAAGGTTCATAGAACTAGATGATACTACGTCGATTGGTTAGATAATTCCTGGAAAAACCATCTTTTGAGATTCGCCCTGGTCATATATCTATTTCCTCTTCTCTGGGTTCGCACTCCGTGAGCAATCGGTCCGGAATCAAAATGGCACCTTGCCGGACTCCGGAAGCGACTGGTAGGCCAAAGAATCGCCCTGGTTATTTTTTGGTGGCAGTCAACCGAAAATAGAGAGAGGTGGAATCAGTAGTGATTCTCAAGGCCATAGTATCGCTGGAGATATATTTAAGTCTATCCTGGAGGAATGTGATCCATTGATTGTAAGTCGCATCGAAAAAATGTTCGAGAGGAAGAAGGAGAAGGAACAGAAGCTCCCGAAGAATACAGAATTCGCTGAGGAATTGGTTGTTTCTAGGCATACAAGAGATTCAGGTCTGGCTTTCTATATTGAGCATCGCTATACAAAGAGACAGTACTCAGGATAGGTGAAGGACAACCTTACAAGGGTGCAGAAGAAGAGGACTTACAATTTCTACCCTTCCTACCGAACCATTAAAGAAGCAATGAAAGAGTGCCTACCACCACAGATCCAAAGATGTGAAGAAGAAGTATTTGCTCCTTTCCAGCAAGTCGCAAACAAGACAAGTGAACGGCTTTGCGAATCGGTTGCCACTGAATGGAGTGAAAAAGCCCTAAAAAGATCTCAGGAGAATTCGACAGCGCATCGGGTCACTCCAATTCTCACCAGAAATGTGCTAATCCAGATAATCAGTGTCATGACGCGACACAGTCTATGTTCGTCCCCAGCGTCACTCCTCTGCAGCTGATATCAGAGAGTGTTACCGACAGCAACATTCACACCTGGCGAAATCCCACTCCAGCGAGTTATCGATACTGTCGACCTCTGCGTATTGCATTCGAAAGAGAAACAAAGGAAACGATCAGAAGGAACTGAGTTTTTACGTCGGAGAAGGTAGCGAATCACTCGACCTCGGAATCGCCCTTTTACACGCTGGAATTAAAACATTTGAGCATCTTCTACATCTTTCTTACCGATTAGAAATTGAAATTTGGAGAGTTTCACAAGAATAACGGGGTAAGTGTTGCAGCGCCACTTCCCTCAAATGTTTATCATTGCAGACGAAATACATGACATTTTCTTAATTTTTGGATGACTTTGATGCCTGGCGGTCGATAAGAATCGAAAGCGTTAGGGAAAAATTCGGAATTAGGCCCGATCAAGTATCACAAGGGCATGGAACTACAAATACCGGCAATCTTGCTCGGAGGTGCTCCAAGGAGCCTGAAAAGTTTGCTGCAGCTCTGAAACTGGATGAATCTTTCGTCGTGGATCTGGCTGATATTTCAATTCTCTTTAAGACAAAAAAGCGGATAAATTACACATTACTCAAAAATACTGTTGGAGGGTATACTGGAAGCATTATGCGCTGTATCCGTGGGCTCAAATGAACGTGTCGATCCACAAAATCTTGATGCATGGCTGCCAAGTAGCTAGGAAACTGCCACTGCCGATTTGTTTGTCTAGACTTTATTGGTCTTTCCTGCCAATTTTGCAAATTTTATTTGCGACGTTTCGATCGTTAGAATACGACCCTCATCAGGCTAAAAGTTACGATAATAATAAGAATACAGGATCATCATCTCACGTATAGTACATTAGTTAACAGGACACTTTTTACCTTAAGATTTTCGTTTAGGATACATTGGTGGATTGAAAATTTTTTTCATCTTCAAGATGAGTCGTCAACGTATAGATCGATATAAGCACCAGGAAAAGTTCAAAACAATTGTCCAACCTATCATCATAAAAACAGTGCGTGTTCGTTGGTAAAATTTAGACTAAATGATATAAAAGATCTGTAAGAATGTTTTAGTCTAAATTTTACCAACGAACACGCACTGTTTTTATGATGATAGGTTGGACAATTGTTTTGAACTTTTCCTCGTGCTTATATCGATCTATATGTTGACGACTCATCTTGAAGATGAAAAAAATTTTTAATCCACCAATGTATCCTAAACGAAAATTTTAAGGTAAAAAGTTTCCTGTTAACTAATGTACTATACGTGAGATGATGTATTCTTATAATTATTGTAACTTTTAGCCTGATGAGGGCCGTATTCTAACGATCGAAACGTCGCAAATAAAATTTGCAAAATTGGCAGGAAAGACCAATAAAGTCTACACAAATTATTCGAAGTATCCTGCAATAGCATCATCATTCAATATCACTGCCGATTTGCTATTTCTCAGAAGATAGCCAGGAATCGTGGCACAAATTCTACAGACGGAATATGGTAGGACACGCTCGACAATATAGTAAAGCTGCTCAAATTTTGGATGTATACCACCGAGCTATATAGGAGAGTGATCCGTTTACTCCCAACATACTATTGAAAGAGAGATCCGAATATCTGGAGAAGAAGGAAATTCCCCAGAGGCTCATGAAGTACATCACTACGAGGTAGGTTCGGGGCCTATGTACTCAAATATATAATGGTAATCTTGTGGATAAAATGACCCGAGTGAGGTCCAGGCATTTGAGGGGTGCTTATTTTCCATGCGTTTGAATAATATATTAATTTTCTCAGCGAAAATGACGATAGTGATAATGAGCTGGCCACGAGCGATGATACTACTGATGATCAAGATTCAAGTGATAGTGACCATGAACTGTGAAGAGGTTATGCGAGAGTTCGACTGATTATGAAATGACTAAGGAACGACATAGATAGGAGATCATTCGACTATTATGATGATGTATACTTGCATTTGGATGAAAACTTACGCCGAACTTCGAAAACGTTCGAATACATTTCAAACACGTAGAATTGCTTTTTTTCGAAAACCAACCAACCGACTGGCCTAATATATGGTATAAATATACTTCAGTATCTGGATTACCTACGATTCTTATCAGAAAGGCAAAAAGAAGCCACCCAAAACTGATATTTCCCTTAAAAGCATGAGTTTTGAACAATCGACTCCTGAGAATTCCATGAGGAAAACAACAATATTTCGAAAAAATCCAACCAATTGGCCTGAATTCTGAAATACGTTCTTTTCAATATCTGGGTTACCTGGAATTACTATCAGAGAAACTGAAAAAACTAACCCGGGATCAATATTTCACTTGAAAGCATGAGTTTCTAATGATAGACTCGTGAAAATTCCACGAGAAAGAATGGCAACATTTCAAAACAAACCTATCAATCGGCCCGAAATTTGGTATACATACTCTTCAATATCCAGGTTACCTGAAATTTCTGTTAAATAGGCCCAAAAAAGTAACACAAAATTGATTTTTCACTCAAGAGCATGAGTTTTTGATAATCGACTCATGAAAATTCCATGAGAAAAAATGCTAATATTTCGGGAACTATCCACCCGATTGGCCTGAAATCTGGCTAATATACTCTTCAATAACTAGGTTACCTGAAACTCCCCTCTAAGAGGCCAAAGAAAGTCACCCGGAATTGATATTTCACTTGAAACCATGAGATTTGATAATCGACTCATGTAAATTCCATGAGAAAAAATGCCAACATTTCAAGAACAATCCATATATCCTATGAACGGGGAAACTTCTATCCGTCACCAGTTTGAGGGCTTTACCCTTCCAGAGAATGATTTTACGAAGTCATCCATCCAACTCACATGGCCGTAGCTCTCTCCGTTTCGTTGTGGCAGGTGACTCGACAACAATCTTACTATGTTCCCAGTGTGCGGCGTTGCAACCTCGAATATCGAAGATTGGCTGATGATACTGCCGAAGATGCTCTCTCTTACTGGGCAATTGTGGGCTCGAGATATCCAAGATTGAGTGCTCGTGCTACAAAAACTCTTACTCATACCCGCATCTACTGCGCTCCTCGAGGAGTTGTTCTCTCACTGGTGTAGTATTCATACATCCGTCAGGCATTCCTTAGACGATGACAAGTCCAGCCGCCTGTTAAGCGTCCGCTATGCAGCAAGACATGAGAACGTATTCGTTCGCGAGGGCTAACAGTGTAATCAAGCATGTGATTATGCAAGTACTTCTTTTATTCTCCGAACGTGTAGTGAACAAGTTTCCGCCAGGAGATCCAGTGCTCAGCCCATGACGAGCTGAAATCACATTTCATGTCTCTGCCAAGAACATTCCTAAGCCCGAATTAGCCGTCAAATAATTCCCAGAGAGCATGTATTTTCTCAAAATTGTCTATAGTTCTAGAGAATGTGCCAGAAAGTTTCACGACGTGCGACTGTGAGGACACATTGTGTTCTTTTCCAATCAATGGAGGAATTTCTCTAATCACAAATCGCATGGAACTAGCCATTTTAAATTCAGAATTGGGAGACACTTCCTTGGAAAATGAAGGATATTCGCTTTGAGTCTTAAACTACTAAATATACAGATATGATCAATTCTAATCGATAGATTCGAGCTCAGCATATGTGAAACAATAAGTACTTTGGTAACACCTTCTTTACTCGAACCTTCTAAAGTCTTCCGAATCATACGAGTAGCCAAGAGCTCTTAAGATTAGAACATGGCTCATGGCCTCCATCCAAAACTGTCCGTTCTTTCGGATTCTGGTGCCAGAAATTAGATGAAATGCCGTTTTGATACCTAGGAAGACCATTTTCCTCTCCAAACCACATCTCTCATGATGCAAATTGGATTAAATGATAAATTTCTCTGAGTATAAATCATTCCTGGATTCAATTTTCCCAAACCTTTCTCTGCTTTGTAGTTCAGAACTCAATTGCACATATTTTTCAATTTTAACAGTATCAGTAGAGATTTTGGATATGGATTGCCCTTAGCAAAATAATGTAGAGTAACAAAATTGCAAATATCTATGAGAACTCAATGGTAGTTTTTCCTAGTAGCAATCAATTGTTGTCATCTTTTCTGAAATTTCACACGATTTCACACTGAATGAAGCTCCGGAAACGATGATATATTAAGAATCAACAAGTTCATGTTGTCGATTTGTACACTAATTCCGAAGACTAAATGTTGCGAAAATCTTGAATTTGAGCATTTTATAAAGTTCTGACGATTCTCCCGGGATTCTCTTTCCATCTCGTTGTGCATGCGGTTTGACACACAACGTATGCAAAGTTCGTTTGTCGGAGCTTGAAGAAGAATCAACGTACATGTAGCATTAAACGTGTTCGACGGCGGTAACCCTCAGCATGAATTCGCGAAGTTATAGCAAATTTTCTTGAATACCTTCATCACGTACGAATGGGCGTATATGTGTGTCAGAAGTTGAGTAAGGCATCTTGTATATAATGTTGAAGTATTGATAGTAAGACTATGATTTACGAAATTTTTGTTGAAAGTCTTCTGTTAGAGGTATCGTGGATTAACAATTAGGCAAGTGGAAATATGGTATCTCAACTGAAATAATTGAGAACTACAACTGGACAGTTCACTCTCTCTCCTACGCGAGACTAGCTACAAGAGCAATGGATGGAGCATTGTGATCCGCGATTTCCCGAAGAAGAAAAATATGTACGCATGTTTCGTTTCCTGCTCGTTTCAACATTTCTCTCTTGTTGCACTTCAAGAAACTGTTCCACTCATTTCCAGAGCAAGAGTCCTTGCTCTTCGGAAGAATGTGCTGTTGTAGTTCACTCACATTTCAAGTCGACAAAACCAAGGTATTGAGTAGGTATCATATCAACACCTTATTCAATGAATCATTGCATGTCCATATTATTCATAAGTACACTTGCTTCATTACTTTTTGTACATATTATTTCCATGTTAAGAATATACTGTAGCCTTCCACACATGTTGCAATCGTCTGACTACACTATTTGTGTTCAACTCCTAATCATCTCGGAGATTTTGAGTACAAACAAGGACGTGATATTCAGATTCCATGAAACTTATACGCTTTATTAAAGTTACTTTTAGCACAGACATGTAATTGATTTGTATGTTCCCCAAGCAAATCTAACTAGCACAATTTTCTGCGAATAAAGAGATTGAACACCATATAATTGATAGTATGAAGGTTCGCATTGTACTTCAAAAAATATAGTATCTTTCAGTCAGTTTGCGAATGTGTCTTGATTCTTCTGTGCCCCCGATAAAATTCCTTTCCACGAAAAAGTTCATCATACGACACCCCATGAATCCTCAACCGTTTTGTCAATCACTGATCGAATGCTCCGAATCAGGTGTCATTAAATTGCCGCTGGCATGTTTTCGGGTCCTTTCCCGCCGAGAAACGATCGGAATCGAGAGAACGACCCTAAATATCATGGAATCTAGGTGACTTTTGGAAATTGCGTGATTTCGAGGATACTACAGACACGAATCTACGTGAACAATTCATCGAATGCTTGAAAGCAAGTCTCATAAAATTGCCGCTGGGATGTTTCAGGATCCTTTTTCACCGGAAAACACTCGGGAATCGCAGTAACAATCCCCGAACCCATGGATCTTAGGTATCTTCTGGGACTTGCGGGGTTCTGAAAACACTACAAACACCGTCTCACGCAAACAACTTAACGCACGCTCTCCAGCAGGTATCATAAAATCGCCCTTGACAAATTGAAGCATTTGATAAGTTATTCACGTAGTATGGTGTCTGTAGTATTCTTCGAATCCCGCAGGTTCCAAGAGACACCTAGATCCCATGTTTTTGAGGGTCGTTTCCTCATTTTCGTTCGTTTCCCGTAGAAAAAGGACCCGAAAACATTCCAGCGGCAATTCTATGACACTTGCTTCGAAGCATTTGATCAGTTGATCACGTGCTCGAATGATAGGTGGCACATCCAAAAATCAATATTGATAAGATTTATTGTTCCAGAATTTGGGGAGGGCATCAATAAACGATAAAAACATGCATCTTTCCGACCTTTTTTCGGGTTTTCCATTATGAGTCAGCTCTGTCTTCCGTGTGATCTCTTACCCGTTGATATAAAACCGGGGTAAGTCAACTTTCCTACGCCTTGTAACCATGATTGCTTCGCACTTCTTGACAGCGAGCTCCAGAAGCTTATTGATCATCCACTCGTAGACTCGGACCAGCGCTTCGTTCGCGCGTCTACCCAAGAGTTCCTCGTTGTCGGCCCATACTGTGAGTCCCGTGTCGTCCGCGAAAGCTACAATTATCACTCCTTCTGGCAGTTCGATAGACAGTAAGCTGTCGTACTGGGTGTTAAAGTTGAACGGCCCGGAAACCGATCCCTGTCCGATTTCGGCGGACAGTACCCGAATCTCTTGTCCCTCATCGGTGTCGTACACAAGGGTCCTGTTCCGCAGGTAGTCACTCGTGACGGCTAGTAGATAGGGGGGGGGGGGGCACTTTACCTGCTTGGGATTGATAGACTCACTCCCAGCTCGCGCAGTTGAACGCGTTCTTCATGTCCAACGCAATGATGGCACAGAATCCTCCTCTCCCTTGGTATAGGTTCCCTACCGACGCTTGAACCCGTTTTTGGACCTCCTCGATCGCGTGCACAGCGATCCGTCCCTTCCGGAACCCGAACTGCATTGGTGATAGCCCACCGCCTTCTTCGTAGGCTTTTTCCACCCTGTTGAGCACCATCCTCTCGTACATTTTCCCGATATTGTCGAGCATGCTGAGAGGGCGTTGACCTCCTTGACCCTTAGGTATCAGGACCAGCTTCTGGCGTTTCCACTTGTCCGGGAAAGTTCCCGCGCTCAGACAGATGTTGAAGAGGTCGAGGAGTAGATCTGGCTTGTATTTGGAGACCAGTTTCAGAGCCTCGTTTGGGATGCCATCCAGGCCAGGGGCCTTGCCGTTCGGCATTCTCTTCGCCGCTATGAGTAGCTCTTGCATAGTGAAGAGCGGGATGGGGTCTTCGCTCTCCGTAGGGAATGTAACTCTGGGTTCTCCTGCTGGGAAGAGGTCTTCCACGATGGTGCGCAATGTTGCTGCATCGGTCGGTGCTGGGTTGCCCTTCCGGGGTCGGACCTTTGACATGACCACGCGATATGGCGTGCCCCAGGGGTCTTCGTTAACCATGTCGCACAGTTCACCCCAGCACTTCTCTTTGCTCCTCCGGATGGCTAGAACGAGAGCCTTCTTTGCTCCTTTGTACGCTTTGTCATCTTCCGCCAGCGATGGTCGTTGCAGCTTCCTTGATCGCCATGCGGTCCTCCTTTTCTTGTTGCTCGTACTTCGTAGAGCCTTGATCTCATCGGTGATCCAGTACTCTGGTTTCCTCCAGAAACATGGTGTTGTCCTGCGAGGCATCGACGCGTCGCAAGCTCTCGTGATGGCGGATGCTACCATCGCCACAGCTTCGTCCGAGGCGGAGTTCATCGGGAGATCTTCGACTGTTTCTATCGATTCCCGGAATTTTCCCTTGTCCAGCTTCCGTACCTGCCACCCCGTTGGTCGCGGTCTGCGTGTCGTCTGTCTCTGTCCGTCAGTCCTAAGTCGAAACCGAATATGTCGATGGTCACTCAGTGTTTCCGTGTCCAGAACTTCCCACGATGTCATACGTCCCATGAGCGACGGGCTCATGAACGTCAGGTCGAGGACCGATGATGAACCTCCCTCCCGGGACCGAGTGTCGTGCCGGTAATAGGTGATAACCCCCGTCTCGTTCGCGAGCACTAATCCCAATGCCTCCATGGCATCAGCGAGTATTACCCCCCGTCTATCGCGCGGCCCCCCGCTCCAAGTCGGTTCCTTGGGGTTGAAATCTCCCGCGATTATAGCTGGGCCCCCCATTGCCTCACATCCTCTTCTAGGTCATGGAGCTCGTCTTCAAATTCGTGCGTCTTGAGCGACGGCGAGTAGTAGCAGCTGTATACAGCTGTGCCCCCTATGGTCTTTCGAGCATAACCACGGCCACTAACAGTTGGTCCAGTCTCGCGGATCGCGGGATTCGTGATCTGAATTACAGCGGTCCCCCAGTGATCGAATGTGGAACGGGAAAGTTCGCGCTTCCGAGGCGGTTCGGAGATGATCAGAACATCGATACCCCCTTCTTTGGCGGCAGTGTGTAGGAGGTCACAAGCGTCCCCGCTTCTCCTGAGGTTGGCTTGGATGAAGTTAGCCATTTCTTCCCCCCCTGCGTCTATATGTCGCCCTCGCGTTTTGGTAGGCTGTGCAGTTGCTGGAGCCTGACCTGTGGTCAGATCTGGTTCCGATAGCCACGCAGCTGAGGCATTTTGGTTTCTCTTTACAGGTAGCGGCGAGGTGTCCTGGTTCACCGCACTGGAAGCAGAGTTTCGGTTGACGTTCCTCTGCCTTCTCTTTTTTGCAGCCTGAGGCCTTGTGGCCATACTCTAGGCAGTTATAGCAGCGTGGGATGCCTCCCTTCTCGCGGATTCTCACTCTGCTCCATCCCACCTTGGGTTCTTTCCAGTCCAGGAGGCGGTGAGCGAGCCTCGCTGGGATGGACACAACCGCTGTTTGGGTGCCTCGGGAGCCGTTTCGCAGGCTCTTGACTATTATGGCTCCATCCTCGTTTTCTGGTAGGGCCTTCGCGAGGTCCTTCTGCACTTTAGTTTTGTCGACATCGTAGTCGACTCCGAGAACCTCGAGGGTCATGCTATTTGCGAGGCAGTGGACGGCCCCTTCTTGCCCGACGACTGGTGTCAGAGCCGCTTTGATGGCTGCAGCGTCGGTGCCCTTCCTCAGTTCAATGAGGATTTGTCCTTCCTGTGTCTTGCGGATGCCCGTGACTTTAGAGCCCACTTCTTCATTAAGGTCATCCGTCTTTATCTTGCGCAGCATATCTGCGTAGCTTAACCCACCTTGGTTTGCCGTGACGAGAACGGCGTCGGATTTCGCTCTTCTTGGCTTCATCTTTGCCTTCTTTCCAGCGGTGTCACTTGATCGACCGCTTTTCTTTGCCCTCTTTGTATTTCTCTTAGAGACCACTTCCTGCCAAGGCCCGTCCTGCTTGGGCCTATTAGGAGTCGATGTCGAGCGCGGTGTTTCGAGGGCTCCCGATGGATGTCCGCGTCGCGTCCTCTTCGTATCGTGCTGTTTCTCTTGTCGCGATTCCGGTTTATTCGCCCCCCTTCCCTGTGTGCCGCTTCCCGACGCGGCTGGCCCAGAGGGCTGCGCACTCCTCTTCATTTTTAGGGTCTTCTCCGCTTCGAGAAGTGTCGTCTCGAAAGCCGCTCTCTTCCCTTTGTCTGCCGCAAGTAGGTCTTCGAGAGCGTGGCCAATCTTCTTGAGCTCTTCCATGTCGCCCTGAGTTCCTTCTGGGATGTTGGAGGCAGACTCGGCTATCCCTATGACCAAGTTCAGGTGGTCGAGGAGAAGATGAGTCTTCTCCTCCATCTGTTCTCGGCACATTTTCAAGTCCCTCCATCCTTCCATTAGATCGGGGGCCTTGTCTCCACTTCTTTGTCGACTGGCCTTCTCAGGTGTGGGGAACCGATCGATGTCCATATCCTCCGGTGTTTTTTGACCTTTTTCGAGTCCGCGGTCACAGTCCTTGGATGTTAGGGTGTCCTCTGACTTCTGGGACTCCGTGGTGGTGTTAGAGTCCCCTGAATCCGAGCTGGAATCGGCGGTATCGTCTCCCTTGTTCTTGTCTTGCGTAAGCTGGATCTTGATTGCGGGGTTGATCTTCATCAGCTTGTCTGCCGCCGCTTGCGCTTCTGCAGCAACCTTCGCGTTCTTCTCTTTTTGGCTCAAGAATGTGAGCTTCGATTGCTTCAGCGTTCGCTTATCTACTTCCTCACCCGGACCCTTTCTCTTCCTGCTGTTCGGGGTGAGGTCTACTCCTTTCTGGTGTTGGTCCTTTCCTCCAACTATCTTCGCCAGAGGCGTATTTCCATCGCTTGTAGCTTTACACGTGAGTCCACCAGCCAAGTGTGCCACTGGTAGCGCGCTTTGCATCGTTGCCCCCCCCCCCCAAGATCCGAATGGGGCCCCGCTTTACTTGGGGAATTTTTGCCGTCAATGCTGGACATCTTCTTCTTTCTTCTTTTTTCCAGGGCCTGGAATCGCATGCTGGCCGACACCGGACCAGGCCAGCACGGGTGTGGTGTGTTGTGTGATGCGTGTTCTGTATAATGTTGGTATGTCTGTGTAATGCTTGAGCAAGCGTAAGTATGGTGCGTGTAGAGTGTAGTGTGTGTGTTAGTGTAAGTGTAGGACTCGGGTCCGGAGGGGCGTCACTCCCTCAAGCTCCAAGTGCAACCCTAAGGTCACATCCAAAGCCCCCTACGGGGTCTCTCTCTCTCTCTCTCTCTCTCTCTCTCTCTCTCTCTCTCTCTCTCTCTCTCTCTCTCTCTCTCTCCCTCTCTCTTTTTGGATGGCTGAATGCTCAAGCGAGTAGTCAAAGCCGTCTGCTCAGACGCACTCGAGGATGATTTTACACTCGGAGTTTCGCTTACCTGCAGCCATCGCTCGCATGTCACTGCTCTTTGGGATGATCTGCAGCACTTGACATGTGCTGATCTTTGGCAGATGCCACATTCTCTGCTGCCCGCGCGTGAGGTGTCGTTACAGACACAGCAGGGTTGTCGCTCATCATGCATGGCGGTGCAACAGACAGCAGACAAGCGAAGCAGACGACCTCCGAGCGTGCACACTAGACTCACTATGGGCGCCACGCACTGCTGATCCGATGCTGTAGTTGCAGATGCAGAATTGGAATTACTCCTCCCAGGCTCGTGCAGGAGCCATGCAGCGATGCTCCATAGGTTTGAGCCTGCAGGAGAAATCCCAATCTGCAAAAAAGTGCCACTCGGGACGACGTTTCGATGGTTTGAAATACATTCAAACACCGAGCGATGTTAGATGCGTGTTGATATACTCACCGCCAGAGCGAGAGAGGAGAGAGAGAGAGAGAGAGAGAGAGAGAGAGAGAGAGAGAGAGAGAGAGAGAGAGAGAGAGAGAGAGAGAGAGAGAGAGAGAGATAGATATCCTTTATCCGTCATACGACAAAATACACCTACATATTTTCATATGTGTCACATATATGTATGTATAAAATCAATAAATATTCCGATAAAATCATATTAAGAAATAATTTGGTCAAGGATAGATATATCACAAATTGTGACTAGTCATACACTTTACGATTCCACTTGAAAGAAAATGAGATAAAGGGCATGGGTTCACGGAAATATCACAGTTTTTCTTCAGTCTGGTGACAGAAGGTCACTTACAATTAAAAAGAGATAGAAAGCAAAGGAACAAAGCCCTAGCCCATCAAAGATTAAAGTAATGCTGCTTCTCCGGATCAATCCTCTGAGGAGACTTTGTTAATAGGAAATCTTTCAAGGACTCTTTGAACAAGGGTGTTTTCCCCAGCTGCCGAAAGCCCGGAGGGAGAAAGTTCCAAAAATGAGCACATTGAACCTGGAAAGATCTCCTTCCATATTCAAGTCTCATATTGGGAACTTTGAGTACCCGCTCTTCTGCATTACCACGTGCGGGGCGTTCAGATTGGTACCTGGTGAACATCGCAGCTAGGTAGCCAGGCTCTCCTAAATGCATGCTCTTATGCATTAACAGAGCTGCGAAGTACATTCTCCGCGAATCAGTACGCAACCAACCTAAACGCTCCCTAAACGGGGTGATGTGCTCGTCTCTCCTAAGATCAAAAATGTACCTCACACATGAATTGCTCAGTCGTTGTATTCGTTGCCGCTGTTCGTCCGTGGCGTCGAGGTACACGGCTGTGCAATAATCTAAATGCGGTTGAACTAATGACTCGACTAGGCGAATTCGGAGAGGTCTGGTGATACACGCCCCAAAAAACCGCAATCCGTAAAGGGCTCTGTTCACTTTCTTAGTTACTTGGTCGATGTGCGGCTTCCACGTCAGTTCACTATCAAGTGTAACACCAAGACTCACGACTGTATCGCTGAACGGAAGAGAGAGAGAGAGAGAAAGAGAGAGAGAGATAGATAGATTTTTCCTTTTGATTGATAACAAATTTATCATGCCGAGGTCTTGGTAGACCGTATGGCAATAAGCAAACATAATCAGACAGAAATTTTACATAAAATTCTAAAAGATATATTCATAAATATGTTTCACTCAATCCAAGAATCGAGATAAAATTTTCGCTGGCAATTCATAGCAATACTGATGGTAAGATTTGAAGCAGAAACAATTTGGAAGCCAAAAACAATGCACTCTCTTGTAATGGAAGGGATCAACGAATTCTTAGCATAATAATGAGGCATCAAACACGAATCCACTCGTACAGTGCTTGAGAGAAGAAAGAAAGTCCATGAACTATTATAGGATCTTTTCAATATCCGTATCCGTCATTATTGAGATAAGCTCAGAGGTCTCATCTTTTTTGACAAATAAATTGCCCTCACGAATCCAAACATACTTGAAACACCGTTCCTTCGCGCGCTCTTTGGCTTTTAAACGCAATTCATGTACGAATTGAGTTAACATCTCGTGGATCTCTATTTTTGACACTACTTTTCCATCAGATGAGATTTCATTAAATTGTAACTCACCGAAGTGACGCTTTGCTTTTAGCACATGATCGCGTATGTATTGAGATTTCATCTTAATCACATACGGAAATTCATTCGAGCAGTGGTGGGTGATGTGGGAATAATAGCTCTCAAATTCTGAGGTTTGATTTTACAAACCTCAAGGATATCATTGCTCAAAGATGCTATCCCAAGTTTTTTGAAAATAGCTACCGAAAGCTCATTCAAAGGAGTATCACAATTTGCAGGCACTCCGGTAACCTTAATTTCAGAACATTCAGGGCTTGTAACACGTAACTGTTTTAGCTGATCCAATTCTAGTCTCAACGAACTATTCTCAATTTCAAGTTTGTCTATTCTTTTAGACTGAGTTCTTACTATTGCAGTCAGAGAATCAAATATTTCAGTGAGACCAAGCAACAGATAATCAGTTTTAGATGCATTCGATTGAATCGCCACAGTAAGAGTTGAAAATTGTTAGTTGAAATTTTCCCAGTTATCAGGTGAACAAGACATGATTGGAATCAGTGATTGTTTGGCGAGAAGCAGGGCGGGAAGTTGCTACAAACAATTAGCAGAAGACACGCGGACCCACGAATACACCAAAGGAATATAGCATAGACACTGCACTACTTCATCATTAGCTTACACGAGCACACGTTCGGAGAACTGTCTTTCTCACGATGGTAATGCAGGCAGGAACTTCAAACACGTGATAGCTATTCCACGTTGACGTTTCGGCACTGACATCAACGGTGGCGCTGCTTGTCGGATATCGCTTTTATCTTGTCCTCGGGGCGTGTATAACCTCATGATAACATCCAGAGAAAAACGGCTTCCTGGCTCACTAAGCGAGCCTGGTGACGATGCTCTTTATATGCAAGAGCAAGTGGAGAGCCGCTTTGTCTGGAAAATTTGCTCCTCAGGTCGAGCAAGTTCAAATGATCAGTAAAATTGAAATGCTGGGCAGAGGCAGAAACAAGCAAGTGTGTTCACTTACAGAAACGAAGAGAGAGAGATTGATTGATTGATTGATTGATGCCCGTTTATTCGTCCGAAGACAAAAAAGAAAAATAATCAGTTACATATGGTAATATATATCACAGATCAATAGTGCGCATTAATAAAAATAATGAAGTCATTTGGTCAAGGACAAATCTTAAGTATATCACAATTTGTGACTAGTCGGGTAGCACTCAGAAGATTCACAAACTCCATAGAATAATATAAGAATACAAATGAAATGGCAGGGCTCACAGTCATATTACAGAAAAGTTCAGTCGATTGACGAAAGGTCACCCGTATACTTATAATTATATTCTAGATGAACGAATCAAGCAAAAAGTCAGCCCAAGCCTTTCAAAGTTTAGAGATTGAAGTAATGCTTCTTCTCCACATCAATCCTCTGGGGAGACTGTGTCAGCAAGAAATCCTTCATAGCCTCTTCAAATAATGACATTTTCCCCAGCTGCCGAAAGCCCGGAGGGAGGAAGTTCCACAAATGAGCACATTGAACCTGGGAAGATCTTCTTCCATATTCAAGTCTCATATTAGGAACTTTGAGTACCCGCTCTTCTGCATCACCGCGTGCGGGGCGTTCAGATTGGTACCTGGTGAACATCGCAGCTAGGTAGCCAGGCTCTCCTAAATGCATGATCTTCTGCATTAACAGAGCTGCGAAGTACATTCTCCGCGAATCAGTACGTAACCAACCCAAACGCTCCCTAAACGGGGTGATGTGCTCGTCTCTCCTAAGATCAAAAATATACCTCACACATGAATTGCTTAGTCGTTGTATCCGTTGCCGCTGTTCGTCCGTGGCGTCGAGGTACACGACCGTGCAATAGTCTATATGCGGTTGAACCAGGGACTCAACTAGGCGAACTCGGAGAGGTCCGGTGATACATGCCCTAAAAAACCGCAATCCATATAGGGCTCTGTTGACTTTCTTAGTTACTTGGTCGATGTGCGGTTTCCACGTGTGTGCGGTTTCCACGTAGAGAGAGAGAGAGAGAAAGAGAGAGATTGATTGATTGATTGATTGATTGATTGATTGATTGATTGATTGATTGATTCCCTTTATTCGCCTGGTGGCAAAAGTAAAAATACAATTAAATGAGATACATATAACGGTCATAATCAACATATAAGTATTATACAATTTGTCATTTTGGTCAAGGAAATTTCATTTATCACAGGAAGTGACTAGTCATTGAAAAGGCATCGAGAGATGCGCACGAGTCAAAATAAATTAGGTAATTAATTAATCGAGGTACATCAGTACATATAAAAAGACAGACATGGGCCCGGAAACTATCACAGATTTAAGAGTTATGTGACAGGTAAGCCACGTAAAACTCGACTAAAACTAGAAAAAGACTAATTGAAAAGAGCCCAAGCCTATCAGAGATTGAAGTACTGTTTCTGGTCCACGTCAATCCTCCGGGAGGGTTGCGACAAGAAAAATTCTTTTAGAGCGTCTTTAAAAAGTGAAATTTTTTGAATTTGCCGAAAGCCCGAAGGGAGAAAGTTCCACAAGTGAGCACATTGAACCTGGAAAGATCTTCTACCATATTCAAGTCTCATATTGGGAACTTTGAGTGTCCGCTCTTCTGCATCACCACGTGCGGGGCGTTCAGATTGGTACCTGGTAAACATCGCAGCTAGGTGAGAGAGAGAGAGAGAGATTGATTGATTGATGTCCTTTATTCGTCATAAGACAAAAAATAACCCACATATTTTTACATATGTTGCATAATTCTAGAAAAAAAAAATTCAAAAATAAAAAGAAAAGGTGTAAAATATATATAATACAAGCGATTTGGTCAAGGACAGGTACATATCACAAATTGTGACTAGTCATTACAATGCGAATTCGCGTATGTCTAAAATCTGAGAGCATGGGTTCACAAAAGAGAAAATATCACAGTTTGCTTCAGTCAGGTGACAGAAGGTCACGTAAAACTAATCGTAAGCTAAAAATAAGAACCCAAGCCTATCATAGATTAAAATAATGCTTCTTCTCCACATCAATCTTCTGAGGAGTCTGTGTCATCAAGAGATCTTTTAAGGCCTCTTTAAACAACGATATCTTCCCCAGCTGCCGAAAGCCCGGAGGGAGAAAGTTCCACAGATGAGCACATTGAACCTGGAAAGATCTTCTTCCATACTCAAGTCTCATATTGGGAACTTTGAGTACCCGCTCTTCTGTATCACCGCGTGCGGGGCGTTCGGATTGGTACCTGGTAAACATCGCAGCAAGGTAGCCAGGTTCTCCCAAATGCATGATCTTATGCATTATAAGTGCTGCGAAGTACATTCTCCGCGAATCAGTACGTAACCAACCCAATCGCTCCCTAAACGGGGTGATGTGCTCGTCTCTCCTAAGATCAAAGATGAATCTCACACATGAATTGCTCAGTCTCTGTATCCGTTGCCGCTGTTCGTCCGTGGCGTCGAGGTACACGACTGTGCAGTAATCTAGATGCGGTTGAACTAATGACTCGACTAGGCGAATCCGGAGAGGTCTGGTGATATACGCCCTAAAAAACCGCAAACCGTACAGGGCTCTGTTAACTTTCTTAGTAACTTGGTCAATGTGCGGTTTCCACGTCAGTTCACTATCAAGTGTAACACCGAGACTCACAACCGTATCACTGAACGGGATGAAATTTCCATCCTGTATCTCAACCCCTGGCAAGTCCATTCTCTTCAGATCTTTGATATTCCTCTCAGAGCTGAAGTAGATTGCCTTGGTCTTGCCAGCGTTGAGACACAGGCCGGAACTCTTGGCCCATTCGGCAACTAGTCGTCCTATTTCACCCAGCCGAGCGATGCCCTCCCTGATTTTAGTTTTCTCGACTTGGAGATAAATTTGGAGGTCGTCCGCATAAAATAGATGATGTACCGACTTTCCGTCTAGCAAACCAGGTAAATCATTGACATATAAGCTGAAGAGTAAAGGCCCGAGAACGGAACCCTGTGGAACACCCAGATTGGTTTCAAGCCAATCAGAATTACCAGATTTTGAAGTGACTTTTTGGGTGCGACCTTGTAAGTATGATTTTATCCACAGAAGTGCCGATCTCGAAAAGCCAAGATTTCGAAGTTTACTCAACAGCTTAGATGGTGATATCGTGTCAAAAGCTTTACTAAAGTCAAAAAGCAGGAGCAAGGTGATCTTCTTCTTGTCAATGCCTACTCTGATGTCATCTGTCAACTTTAGTAGAGCTGTCTGGGTGCTATGGTATTGCCTGAAACCAGTCTGGAAGCGATCTTGTAATTCCTCTTGTTTTAAGTACTCCGTGATTTGGTCGTGTGCGATTTTTTCCAGGACCTTGGCGAGAAAACACAGCAGCGCTATAGGACGGAAGTCCGAGACCGTTGATGGAGCGGCAGTCTTTTTCAGTGCGATCAGCTGTGCTTGCTTCCAAGCCTCGGGAAAAGTGCTATGAGCGAAAGAGGAGTTGAAAATATGTACAATAAGATCACCAATAGCCGGAAGAGCCTTCGCGATCACGCTTTGGGGAATCCCGTCTGACCCACGGGCTTGCGAGGAAAAATGTTTGATAGCAAGGACTACGTTATTGAAATTTGTAGGCTTAAAATTAAAACCCTCCTCTGAAGCCGAATTTATATCGTCCATTGCTTCATCTATATTTTCGTGAGGTGAAACGGAAACTCCCGCAAAGTGAGCGTTCAACTCATCCGGTGTGAAACCGTGAAGTTCCTCCTCTTTGCTCTTAGGCAGGAGGCCGAGGTTGCGCATTTCCTTCCAGATGTTCTTATGTTGATCAAGAGCGTCTGATAGATGGTTTTGAAGGAAGGAGTTACGCTCTTGTTCCATGCGCAAGTCGACCTCTTCGCTAAGCCGAAAATACTCACTTTGAAGCTCAGGACACTTGCGCTGGTTACGTTGATTTCGTTCCTAGCGCCTGCGCGTCGCATCTCGCTTATTCATGAGCACCCTCAACTCAGGACCAATCCAAGGAGCGTCATTTTTCCGCGGGTTGATAGTTTTTTCGGGCGCTAATTCATCTATAACAGTCATTAAATTCTCATTCAAGCAGTGAATTGCGTCTTCCAAGCTGGTTTCGGCATTTTCAAGAGCTGTCCAGTCGCAGCGAAGCAGACGATCATTTAGCATCTCCGGAGTGATATTACGAAAATTCCTATAAGTAAAGGAATTTTTTGGCGGAGTGGGAGTGAAGACGTTGATGGTGACGTCTATGACCGAGTGCCTGCCGAAACTGGGCAGGAGTCTGTTTTGAAAGTCTGTAACGATGTCATTGTCATCTACGTAAATGTGGTCAATCCATGTATGAGATGTATTGGGGGTGTGTTGGTGAGTCGGGCCATGCTGCACTATCTGCAAGGCAAGTTCTTCTGTCAGTGCAGTCAGTGTCTTGGTGTCAGGGTGAGCAGTGTCTAACAAATCCGCGTTCAGATCTCCCATTATAATTTTGTGACTATAATCCCCACACAGTTGGCGTAACGAGCCAAACAGCCCGTCATCCTTCTGCATGGCGATTTTCGGGGGTCTGTAAATTACCACGACTAAAATTGGAGGGGAGCTACCCTGCTGTACGCTACAGAAAAGAAATTCAGGAACACCAGGTTTCCCTGGGCCAAAAGTTTTAGACGAAATTAGCTTCTCTACCTTGAAATCATTGCGTACATACAAGGCAACCCCACCACCCTCTCTGTTTCGATCCTGTCTCAACAGAGAAAAACCCGGTATCTGAACGAGACTGTCATCCACATACTCATCTAGCTTCGACTCAGCCACCCCAAATAGATGGTAGGAGGGATCGTTGGCGACGAGTAAGCGTAGATGCTCAATCTTATCTGTCAGGGAGTTAAGGTTGATAAATCCCGCTTTTAAGGAACCTCCACTCCCTCGTCGCTCCTCAGCAGCCGTATTTAGTCAAGGAGTCTCCACTGATTCTGCTGCCGGAACCCCGTTTTGCTCCGGAACGACTGTGCAGCTCTGGTTGTTGTTAGAGGACGCACGAGTACGTTTTGGAACACTTCGACAGGCCGTTTGAATGACCTGCAGATCAGCGAGGGACTCGAACGTGTGCGCTCGCTCACCATTCTTCCGCCTAACCCAGAAACGTCCACCGCTGTGCCAGACGTATCGTAGTCCCAAACCGCGTGCAACTGACCTCAAACTTATATACTTCTTGTACTTTTCGCGGGGGAGCATTTCATTTATGAAGATTTTACGGTCTGGCACATGAGCTTTCACATCTGGATCAAGTAGATCAGACTGGATGTTATTAGCCGTGAAATAATTATTGGCGATTGAACGTTTAGCCCGAATCACTTCCCCGACTAGTCGGCTACTGGAGAGTTGGACTACGCATGATGGTAAAGAACGCGAGATGGCAGCTGGAGCTCGGGAAGATGGGACCGAATCGCGATTTCCAGTTGGAGGCCTCTCCCCAGACGCATGCCCTGGTTGCAGGACATGAACATCAGCAATGTCTGCCCTCTCCAGTGAGGGGAGGATGGACTTGAGCACTGCGTAAGAAATATCAGATAATTGTGCCGGTGAGGCCATTGAATTTTCTTTCAAAACTCCATTAATAATCAATTTACAGTGCTCAAGGCCGTCACTGCCGTGTCCCTGTCGCTGCTTCCCAGCGTGTGAGTGGGGGGACTTGTCCATCCTAGGTGGAATAAGAGGAAACGAGGATTGATGTGGCGATTCGACATTACTATTCTCGTTAATTCTACATTCTCTATCTCGCAGACTACACTGGTGACCTTCTAATAGCTCAGTCAGAGTGGAAAGCTGGCCTTTCATGGTGGTATTCTGCTTCAGGAGAAGCTGGTGATCCAAGCGAAGCTCCTCCAGCTGGGAGTTCTGCCTCTCGATAAGTCTCTCGAGAGAAGATACACGTTCCAACAGGCGATCATCCACCTCTTTCACTGCTGGCGTGAGAGGTGGAGAGGGAATGGCAACGTTTTGTCGACTCACGAGAGATTTTATTTCGACGAGCTGATCCCGGAGCATGTCATATTGTTGATAAAAGAGGTCCAGTGTAGACTGCGCTATAAATACCCATTCAGGTTCAGGAGACTTCGTCGTTGTCGATGCTGATGGTACTGCAGGTTGTCCCGAGATGTTGCGGCTGTTACTTTCTACCGACCCAACAGCGTGGTCCACAGGTGGTATGGTGAGCAGCGACTGGGTGGTAGCATTGAGCCGCGCGTCCGTTCGCTGCTTTTGAAAATTCGCGGGCTCTACTGTGTTGGACTGCTGCAGGGTGGCGCCACTTGACGGAGACAGATCTGCAGGCGATAGCATATCCCTCTCTAGCGCGAGCTGTGGCCTTTTGGTGGAAAGAGAGGCATTGGTGGTGGGGAGCTTCGCGCTGCGGCGCGCAGCGGTGGTATGCTGCGGAGCGGGGGGAGACAATCCTGACGCAGCGCGTGAGCTGAGTCGCGTGTGTGAGATGGGCTGATTACTCACACGTCTTTGCGAGTTCGTATTCTCCTTCTCTCTCCCTCTGGCTGTTTGCATGCTGAGGCGAGAAGTCGTAGTCGTCTGCTTCGACGCACTCGATTTCAATTGTGCGGCTGGAATTTGACTCACCTCCAGACAGCCTTTGCATGTGTCTGCTTCTCGGGATGAGATCGAGCACTTGACATGTGCTGATCCCTTGCAGATGCTGCATTCTTTGCTGCCCGCGCGCAAAGATTTGTGGCAGTAACAGCAGGTGTTGTCACTCATCATGCAGCAGACAGCAAGGCGGTGAGGCGAGCCAGCGTAGCAGACGACCTCCGAGCATGCGCAGAAAGCTCACTTTCCGCGCCAAGCACTGCCAACTCGATGTTGTTGTTGGAAATTGCAGAATTGGAATTATTCCTCCCAGGCTCTAGTAGGAGCCATGCAGTGATGCTCCAGTGGTATGAGCCTGCAGGAGGAAGTCCAATCTGCAAAAAAGTGCCACTCGGGACGACGTTTTGGTGGTCAAAAAGATGTTCAAACACGGAGCGATGTTAGATGCGTGTGGAAGCACTTACCGCCAGAGAGAGAGAGAGAGAAGCGAGTGAGGATCTGGGACCGCCAGAAAGTGATCGGAGCCGAACGAGTACTCACTCCGACGATGAAGGAGATCATCCGCGACAACGAGAAGGAAATACCCTCGAACAGTGGCAAACTGAGTGGGACTCGCCATTCGCGAATGGCAGATGGACGCACCGGTTGATCCGTGACATAGCCAAGTGGGCGGAACGTTCCCACGGAGAGATGGACTTCTGGACGACTCAGGCACTGATCGATCATGGTTGCTTCGGCTCCTATCTAACCAGGTTCAAGAAGAGGACGACCCCAGCATGTCAGTCATGCGGGGACGACTGGTATGACGCCGAACATGCCCTGTTCAAGTGCAGCGACACCCGGAGAGAGCGCGCCGAGCTGGATAGATGGCTGGGTGCTCGAATAACACCTGAGAATCTCGTCCCGTACTTGCTCCGCAACCAGGAGACATGGGATAGAGTCACCGGATACATCAGGCTGGCGATGACCCGCAAGGAGGAGAAAGAGAGGGAAGTGAGGCGCCTCGATGCCGGCGAATTACAGTGAGTCTGCCAATGAAAACAGAAGAGGCCCAGATGATTCCAGGAGGAATATGATGCCCTGAAGAGAGGAGAAAGAAGGAAGAGAGGGAAGAAAGAAGAAAGAGAGGGGACAATGAAGAATGAAGATAGAAGATGCCGACAAGTGGCCGAAGAGAGAACATGGAGGAGAGGAATGCTCGCAATCGAGCGCGAGACATGCCGCTCATCCTGGAGTAATGCTCACGCGGTTCCGGGCTGAGATGGTAGATGCAGGTGGATCTCCTTCTTGATTGCCCGATGCCCTAGGTATCGGACATCAACAAGGGGAGAGGGATATTACACGGCCGGGCCGACCTCTCGGTGGGCCCCACCCAAACCCATGTCCCGCCTGGTATGGCCTGCGTGGGCTATGCGTAGTCCGCGTAAGCTGAACCAGCCCGGTGTCTGGGGACGGATCCGAAGGATCTTGAGGCAGATTTTGCCATCTAACCAAAAAAAAAAAAAAAAAAAAAAAAAAGAGATCCAAAAGTTCGGAGCGCTCCGACCAGCATATTCGAATAAACCTGTTATCCGTCACCATACCTCGAGATTAAGCCGAGAGTGTTTGGTGTTCCAAAGATCGAGCAATTTTCTAGGGATTGGAACTACGATTCTCTAGCTATGCGATCACAACTCTTGATATTGAAATGGACTACAAATCTTTTCAGGCGTGAATCTACGAAAGGATGGTAACTGCAAGGAGATTTGAGAGCTGATTCACTATTCTGGCCGATTTCACAGAGAGTATCTCATCTGATCCTGCGAGAAGCATGACTCCAATACAACGACCGTGGCCAGAACATAGTCTTATAGCAGCTCGATTGGGTGGTGTTTAAGATGGTGTGATTCTGAAGTTTCAGCTCTGTGATCAAAAATCTTGAGAAGGAGTCGGGGAGATTCTCGAGTTTCTTACCACAGAGCTAAGATTTCAGAATCGCACGTCCTGGGATATCTCCCAATCCCTAGGCTGATGGATCACGTGTTGATTCTGGGCCGTTGTTTCGCCATCATGCCTCCCGGTACATGAGATCAGATCCTGCTTGTGAAGGTGGCCAGAATAGAGGTTTAACGGTCAATTCTCCTGGCAGTCACATTTCTCTCCTAGATCCAAGCCCAGAGGGATTTGTGGTCTGTTCCGTCATCGAGAATTGTGATTACAGCGCTGGCGAGTCGCAATTTCGATCAGTAGGATATCGCTCGATCCCTCGGTCAATGGAGACACTAGATTGGAGCGTATGCTCGTGGTATGGTCTCGATGCCATAATTGGGCCTACAATCTTGGTCAAATTCTATCTCAGGAAATGATCATTTTCAGGAAACTACATCGAAAACACCATCACAGCCGCCCACCCAATACGGTTCTGAGGCTGGGTGATGTGAGATTTGTGTTAAGTGATCTCAAAATATCAGAAACACCCATTCAACTCGATTCGGGAGCTGTGTGATCGCAAATTCGTGCTTAACGATGCCAAAATACTCCAAAAACACCCTCCTACTCAATCCTCGAACTTCGATCCTGGTCAAAATTTGCGCCTCTACTCCCTCCCCCACCGCCCATGCAATATGACTTGGAGGCTGGGCGATCTTAAATTAGTGCTTAGCGACCCCAAAATACCCCAAAACACCCTTTGTTACGTGGGTGATCGACGATAAGTGAAAGACTCGGGAATAGATGGAACGATATATATATATATATTGAATGAATGTAGAAATGATATACAAAGTGGTGTGTAATGAGAGTGAGTGGAATGAGCGGTCTGGCGCGGCGCGCACGGATCGCGGCTTATATGCCCGCGATCCGCGATGTGTCGGCCAGGCCGAAAAGTGCAAAGTTCGGCAAAACGTGATCGCGCGATGCACATCTCGCGGATTGCATCGCTCGATCTACTTTGCCGAACCCACGACGGTGCGATTGCCCAAGTGCGGCAATCGCCTACCTCGTGACACCTTACTTAATCCCCGATCTTCGATCTCGGTCAACTCGCGCCTCCACCCTCGCAGCCGCCCACGCAACACGATTAGGAGGTACGTCAATGTCATTTTTTTGTTCAGTGACCTCAAGATACTTCAAAAACACCCTCCACTCGACTGTTCGAACTCAATTTTGATAGTCGCTTGCTCTTCACCCCGCAGCCTCTTACGCGATATGATCTCGAGATACGGCAATATGAGATTCGATCTCGATATCCTCGAAATATTTGGCAGACACCAGTCTCATGCGATCCAAGATTGATTTCGATCCATCCCATAAACTCGATTGCAGCCATACGTTATCGGACACCTTTTATCAACTATTCAAGGTGCGAGACTCACGCTATGCGATGATGCTGATAGTCAAAAAGCTGCTCCCGCATCATATCTGGGCTCTAAAGATTACGTACTCGTAGCATCCAGTCAGCACAGCCTCATGATCCAGCTTCAGCGTTAGCTGCTACACTGGTTGACATAAGAAGTAATTGTCGAAAATACAAGTTATTATGATTTCTTCGTCAATCGTGCATTATTACTTCTTCTGCATAAATTTATTTGCTTTTTCATTCTTCCATCGAAGGTTTCAGATAAAATGTTTCAATTACAAAAGTGATTACCCTTGAGCTACATCAAACTCAAATTGTACATTTCCAATCATTCAAATTCAAACGCTGCAAACAAGCCTTCGTTGTTGTTCTACATAACCTCATAACCTCCGATTTATTTGTGTTTATTTAATTTCTCCTGAAAAAAACTAGCCATCCTCCGTCTTCGAGCCCATTGAACTTTTTGTTCAGAATTTTTCGCTTGACAACATATTTCTTGCCTGACGGAATTCACCTGAACCAAAAATCCTATCTCTCGGAGCGGGGTCCTTTGCCATCAATGTTGGTTGACCACCTCTGAATTTCCTCCCTCTGAAACGAGAGTCTGGAAAATCTGCAGTGAGCATGACAGGATTCAAGAAAGCCTCAATGTTGGCCATGGCATCTGAATTTATATCAAGAACTTTGCTTTGCATGAGGCAGAAAATATCCTCTACGCTTCCCGGCAGTGTACACAAAGGATCATCTTCAAGCTCGTTCATCAAAGATTCCAATTCATTACAGTAGATTTGGTAATTGTTACTTTCTTTGAGACCCTTAAACTTTGATGCATCAAAGCCACGTAATTTGCGGAGGAGATCCACAGGCAAGTTTAATGTTGTATACACATGGTTTTGGAATGGGCCATCCGATGGAGCTCCAATAATTCCATCGAACATTATGTACTCAATGAATATACCAAAATGTCTAATACTATTTCTAGTGACTTTGTACAAAATGACTGAACAGTGGCATCGAAGTCTTCAATTTGATCATAGACGCAACCATGGATGAACACATACCTTAGATCCTTTGTTGGACCAAGTTCAGCATTTTCAACATCAACGAAACTTTTTGAATCCGTAGTCAACATTAAATAAACGATCTCGTGTTGATTCCCTCGGACACGCAATGCTGTCACCATTGAATCAGGAAAATCATAGCTTTGGATTTGTTTGGTCATCAGCGCTATTGCTTTTCCAAGAATATCTGTTCTGAATTGTGTGGCTTATGGCACATTACAATTCTTACCAAGAGAATGAATGAATTTAAGCGATTGGCTCTTCTCCAGTAATTCAAATTTCAAGCATAACTTGATACACATATGCAAACAGAGAATATTTTGTTCTTCTTGATTTTCACCGTGGATTGTTGCTGAGTGACGCTGAGTAAAATTGCTTGCTCTAGGCGGGGTTGCAGTAGACATGAGTGGATCAAGTGTTCTAAGACCAGTCTTTTCTGTTGCTGGGTGATGATCAGTACTCCCACCTGTTGTCGATGAGGTAGTAGCTGCCACGAGTAAAGCAGGTGGTCGACCGGTAGCTTGTTCCAATTGAGGAATTTGGAGATTCGTGCTCAACTCTCCCAAAGCAACTCTATCTGATTCCTTAGGCCTTGGTTTCATTGGTCCTTGAGGGCATCAATGCTTCCTAAAAAGATGAATCATCATACATTATAGGGGAAAATCCACTATATGATCTTTTTTGCTTCATGGACCCTTTCATAAATGACGATGAAATTCCAAATCTATATCGTCTTCACTTCTGAAGAGAGGATCATAACCTCCGTAAGTTAGGGGCAATATGAATTATTTGACAATCATGCACTTTGACCCCCAAAACATAAAAAACATAGCGTCGACTGTAACTAGCATCTTCCGTTATTTTAGAAATGATTTATCTATTTGACTAGTCAAGCTACTAATGGAGCTGAAATTTTTTCTCATGTTTATGACATTGTTCAAGGTGATTGATTGGCTGAAAAAATTGTACCTGTGATCATCTAAGTTGGAATTCGAGTGAACCCTTAGAACTCTTCCACAGGTCATACACCTTGCTCCTACAGGCTTTTTTCTACCCTTGGCGGTATCTTGTTGTGAGCGTTGAAAGCCAGTCCAACTGGAATTAGGTGCATGATGGATTCCATTTGGAAATGACACATGAAAAATAGTGATGTCTCGGATCGGTTTTTCGTGGTTTTGATTCGATTCTGTAGTCCAAAATATAAAGTTTCCACCCACTGACTCTGGTATTCATAGTCATTTCTAAACCGAGGGTTGGAGTTTGATCCGCAGTTTAGGCGTCTGTCTTTGGTGATCTGCTGCGCTGATATGATGCAGAGACTTTAGTTCATTTATTTGCCGCACCGACTACAGCGCCTAAACCGCGGATCAAACTCTAACCCCTCGTTTAGAAACGACTATGAATACCAGAGTGAGAGGTCCCAAAAAAGTCTTGGAGTCACCTGCGGAGCTATTTCTGTTTTGCTTTTCGATTCCACTAGAGCATCGAAATCATGATCTTTTTTCACTAAATTGAATATATCTCGAGTTTGGCTCAAGATAATGCAACGCGGTTTGCGCCATTCAAAAGATCTTGGAAGAACTTATCAAAATTGACCTTGAGAATTTTTGTTCAGCCTTTCCAGGCCCTGATCAGGCAAAATCCGGGAAAATCAAGCTAACCTGATTATCTCAAAAAGCGATTTTTTCAATTTTTCAAAAATATGATTTCTCATGCAATTTTGCACGATCTTTGCGATGGAACTAGTCGGGAGCTGTTTTTTTACGGTTTTATGTGTTTTTCGGTCGATTTTCCAATTTTTCATTTTCTGACCGATCAGAAAACCGAGATTCCTGCGTATGCGTGTAGTTTACCGGATTTCAAAGTAATTCTAATCGAAAGCTGAGGAAATTTCTTCTGGGATGATCTGTTGCCGAATTCCATTTGATCGACTGGCACTGGAGGTACGCGATTCTCTAGACATTAAGATTATTAACACCACTGACAACATGGATGCGAGAGAAGGTCTCAAGGCTCTGGTTCGCGATAGATAGGTGATCCCGCTCTGGCCATCCTTCTTTTCCAATGAAGGTGCCGTAGATACTGACTGAGAACATGTAATTGACTTTTTCAAGGGATCATTATTGAGGGAATTCCCTCAGCTTTTGATTAAAACTACTTTGAAATTCGGTAAACCACGCACATGCGCAGAAATCTCTGTTTTCTAATTGGTCGGAGAATGACAAATCGGGAAATTGATTAGAAAACGCATGAAAAACAACTCCGGACTAGTTCCATCGCGAAGATCGTGCAATTTTGCATGAGAGAACATATTCTTGGAAGATTGAAAAAAATTGCTCCTTGAGATAATCACGTTAGCCTGATTTTTCCGGATTTTGCCTGATCAGGGCCTGGAAAGGCTGATCAAAAATTTTCAAGGTCACTTTTAATAGGTTTTTTCAACATCTTCCGAATGGTGCAAACCACGTTGCATTATCTTGGGCCAAACTTGAGATATAATTGATTTTGTGAAAAAGATCATGATTTTGATGCTCCAGTGGAAACGAAAAGCAAAACAGAAATAGCTCCGCAGGTGACTCCGAAATTTTTTTGGGACCTTCCAGTCAGTGGGAACTTCATATTTTGGACTACAGAATTGAATCAAAACTACGAGAAACCGATCCGAGACATCACTATTTTTCATGTGTCGTTTTTAAATGGAATCCATCGCGCATACTGTCTCTGCATGTCCTGAAAAAACCATGACTTTGTATCAACAAGTCTCAAATATTTTGCAGCTGAGAAATCAGCTGGCGCTAACGTCAAATAATGAAGTGGCTCATAATACAAGACCTCGAATGAGACTGAGCTTGGTCTTTCGACAGATTGTTTCAAGCACAACGCCTAATAAGAGATGATGAGAATCACAAACATTCCCTTTTCCTCATACTGAAGTAAAAAATCACGTCTCTCATACAATTTACAAACAAGACATAACCTCCATGGATCATGAATAAATGACATTCTAAAGGAACGAAAAGGTGGTGACGGCTCAAATTTGCTCACACATCTGAGTTGAACATGCCGCACTAGAAAATTAATCATGATATCGAATTCATCAATCGGAATACTTACGTTACTTGGTAATTGCAACCGGCGTTCGCCACTCGTAAATCAAGTGAGATCACAAACGATCTGCCCTCGTCCTGCTCCGAAAGAGAAAGAAAAAGATCGGTGCCTTTTTGCCGTCCCGTGTTTCATCTCCAGATGATCATCCAGATGATCATCTGACTTGTCGCAAAGTTGCGCATGCGCAGATACGTAAAATTCTAGAGAAAAGTACTTTTCGCTACTTTTCGTTGTTTCTTTTACTCCTCGCCCACAGCTGGTGTGCATACCACGTCATTTTCCAGTTGGCGGAATTACCCATATATCGGGGCACACAGGGGTAGGCGTGAGAACAAGGCAAGATTCTTTGCCGCCAGGAAAGAATTCGGGTGGCTGAAATGTTATCGCAATCGTCAAGCTCAACTCGTAGCGCTCCTCTCTCCTCTTGTGCGCATATATATCATTTCCGTCTCCTCTCATTTCCCCTGCGCAGGTGAGAGAAAGAGACGCGCTGATTAGAACTCCTCCTGTGTTGAAGCACATTCAGTGTAATATGTGTCTCATCCTGCTTCATTCGATAAAAAATCTAGCTCAGAGCACTTCCCCAGAGGTATTGTGTGAGCCAAGAATCCTGAGAGCTCTTGCGCAGCTCATGAAACAGTTGTGGGATATTCAGTCATGGGCAAAATGCTCTCCGGGGAACTTTTGAAAATCCCTCTGAAGAGCATCTCAAGAAGCCTGAAGGTGAACTTACGTCTACATTGTATTGTGAAAATAATGAAAGGTCGTTCATTCTTCTTCTCCTCAGGTCCTTTTTAGGAAAGTATTTGGCAGTGAAGTCAATTTCAGTCAGATTTCCCTGTTCCTCACGATGGTTGGGATCTGCAATGCCCTATTTCTATGGCCGATTTGCTTAGGACTAATTTTTCTTGATGTTGAGAGTTTCATGTGGGATGAGCTCTCATGGACTCCCCTCATCATGGCTAGTGTACTACATCTTGGTGAGACATCACAAATTATGATGCATACATGAAGCAATAACTCCGAACTCTCCCCGGTGTCTTCCACTCCTCCATCTATCATACGGAAGTGTCATAATCCTGAGAAATTTCATTTTTTGAGAAATTATGGCAAAAAATGTAGGGAAAAGATTGAAAAATTCACGACGCCTCTATGATTTTTGAATCATCATTGGAGTTTTGACAGTTCAAATTGGCGCCATCCGATATAGCGGTGGCTGCACATGTGCCACTAAATTCACCGAATGGTGTGATGTCATTTTTCATCGGAAATTCCCATCTGAATCACAATCGAGAGCTTATTTTACTCAAATGATAGGAGTTCGCGGGGAAAAAACGGAGGTTTGCTTCAAAACGCTCGTGGAAAATACTCTGAAGTAACGTGACTCATGTGCAGTCGCACTCTTACTGGATGGCGCCGATTCAAAACCTGAAAACTTCAGACTCGAATTTGAATCACTTTCACTACAGAAAATTACCAAATTTTCATATATCGTGTCTCTTTCAACGTGAACTTCCATAATACAGTCTGATTCATCAAGTGTGTACATGCCATAACCGGGATGTGGCAAAAAATTTGTATATTTCAACGAGTTGTTTGTAAAATTCGTAATAGCTGTCAGAATTTGTAACTTTTGATAGAAACATGATTCTTAATCATGACATTTGAAATGATTGGAAGCGGGTGCCAACTTCACACGCGTAATGTTTTACCTTCCAACCATCACATAACAAACACGTGTTTATTATGTCATGATTATTGTTTCGCCATGGAGGTTATGTGTTGAATTTGCGCGTAGTGTTGTGATTTGTGCAGTTTCTTCACATATAGTGATTCTCGTTCTGTTTCTTGGCTCTCTCTTCTCGTAATTTTGCCGCGGAGCCCCGCGAGAAAGAGAGTGTGATAACGCCATTTCACAGAACAGGGGGTCATAGCAATGTCTTATGCACACAAAAGCACAACGTCCACACCGATATGGGTGCCTCTCCATACGTGTGGAAGTTGTGCGTTAGTAGTGGAAAATCGTGAGAGCGGGGAGAGGGCTGTATACTGAGCAGCAGAAGGGTTACTGACACTCATTTTTTGCTTTTTCTGAAGATAATAGTTTGATTTCGTGACAGCAAATTTTTGATCAACATTCCTATTCAATTGCATATTCTCTTCGCCAAATGTCCTTGTATCTAAAAAATGGTTGGACCATTTTCTTCCTCTCGCCGAGATCTATCGATTGGAGATGATACTTCTTCTCCAGGAAGCATCCCAAACCTGAGACAGACTAATCTTTGAGGCCCTTTGTCCGTGTGTATGTGTATTGTTTTATCTCCTCGACGCTTTCTCTTTTATACTCGATCTGATCAACTTTGGCTCTCCTAAGAGTTGTAGAGTATCATTCAGGGGAGAGCCCAGTGATTTGGCATCTCTTCTCTCCCAGTGTCATACAATCTAGAGGCTTTTCGAGCAAAAGTTGCTTGAATCTCTGGTTTTAAAATCCAATTGTGAGAATTCAATCTGATTGAATTTAATAATTCAATTTCTATGTCAGTTGGGAAATTTGACGATTTCAATTCAATAAGTTGATTTTTCCGTTCGTTTTAACGCACTTAGAATTGTTGTTCATTAGCATGGAAGTCTAGATCACTCGCTTAACACTACGTCCACGCGTTACGTGCATAAGATGCTAGTGATCGAGTTTTTCAGAGAATTCACAGATCGAGTCATTGAATTCTGTGAGACCACATACATTTTACGGTTGGAATTTCAAATGTTGACCGAGGATTTTTCCTTTTCACTATTTTGATGAAATTTTTCGGTCGAGACTAAAGAGTTCCTCCGGTGTTTTTCGAAATAATCGATATTTCTCGAGTTGCGAGGCATTTCGACGAGGAAATTGAGAATTTTGGCAGGAAAAAATGTATATAGTCTGACAGGAATCGATGGATCGGTCTGCAGATTTTTTCTGGTGTGCTTTCTGTAGTTTTGAACGCAATGTCGTATGGGTTCGGTGATCTGGCCAATTGTACGCAAACCCGGAAATATACATGGATTACGTAGTATTTTTCTGAGAAAGTGACTGAGCGATCGCTTTCAGATCAAAAACATACTCATGAATCAGAATCTCCAACCCCCCATGATCTTTTAGACCAGACTTGGAAATTAGGGATGCACCTCCCATTGAATGTGTGACTACCAAACCATGATCATTTGCGTACGCTACCCAAGTAAATGGTATCCGCGTACGCGAGTACGCAGAATAATGGACTCCTCCTAAACATTCTACGTGACCAACCAACCATGGATATTCGCGTACGCTACTAGGGGTGCAGATTAACGTGCGCGAATGCATGGAGTGTTCTCCAACTGAAACACGCGTGTGGCTATTGAACCAATGGTATCCGCGCAAGCTCCCAGGAACAGAATAATGAATTCGCCCACTTGGATGAGCGAATGTGGCAACTCCTCCTGGTATTCGTGAATGATCACTAGACCATGAGCATTCGCGTACGCTACCCAAGTGAATGTTATTCGCGTACGCGAATCCACAAATGACAGGAATTTTCCTGAAATTCGCGCGATACTAACTAACGATGGATCCTCGTGTACGCTACAAGAAATGGAGATTCACCTACGCCAAGTTACGCATGTTTTCCATACCATGGATGCCTGCGTACGTTCCCAAAAGGATGACGGAATCTTATACGGACATCAGCGGATAGACCTCCTCCTCCTGAAGTTGTAAGTGACAACCAGACCATGAGCGTTCGCATACGCTACTGAAGTGATTTGGATTCGCGAACGCGAATTCGCGTGTGACTACCAAAGCATGGATATTGGCGTACAAGCTAAATCATGCTGATTCGCGTACGTTACCTGAATGATGCCGATTCGGGTACGCATGTCCTGATGTGGTCACCAAATCGTGGATATTCGCATAGGCTATCGGTATAAATGATGTTTGCTTATAAAATTTGTGCGTGATCACCCAACTATGGATATCCACTCTTGCTACTAGGGATACAGATTCGCGTACGCTACACAAGTGATTCGGATCCTCGTTTGCCAATTGAAGTTGTGACTACCGAACCATGCATATTCGCTCAATCTCCCAGAAAAGATATGATACTAGAATTTGCGCACATGAATCAGTGGATGCGACGCCTTTTCCTGGTATTCGCGTGTCATCATCAGACCATGAGCACTCGCGTACGTTACCCAAGTGAACCATGTTCGCGTACGCGAATACACAAATCAAAAGACTCCTCCTTGAAATTGTACGTGCCTCACTCATCGTGGATCTTCGCGTACGCTACTGAAAATGCAGATTCGCCAACATGCCCAGTAGCGTAAGAGGATATTCATGGTTTGGTAGATACCCGCGAGTTCCAGTTCATGCATTCCCATACGTGCCTCCGCGTGAGCAAATCTGCATCGCTAGTAGCGTACGCGAAGATCCACGATGAGTGAGGCACGTACAACTTCGAGTAGGAGTCTTTTGATTTGTGTATTCGCAGCGAACATGGTTCACTTGGGTAGCGTACGCGAGTGCTCATGGTCTGGTAATGACACGCAAATACCAGGAAGAGTTGTCGTATTGACTTATTCACGTACGCGAATTCTAGTATCATATTTTTCCTGGGAGATTGAGCGAATCTGCATGGTTCGATAGTCACACCTTCAATTGGCAAACGAGGATCCGGATCACTTGTGTAGCGTACGCGAATCTGTATCCCTAGAAACAAGAGTGGATATCCATGGTTGGGTGATCACGCACAAATTTCATGAGCAAACATCATTTACACCGATAGCCTATGCGAATATCTACGATTTGGTGACCACACGAGGACATGCGTACCCGAATCGGCATCATTCAGGTAACGTACGCAAATCAGCATGATTTAGCTTGTACGCCAATATCCATGCTTTGGTAGTCACACGCGAATTCGCGTTCGCAAATCCAAATCACTTCAGTAGCGTACGCGAACGCTCATGGTCTGGTTGTCACATACAACTTCAGGAGGAGGAGGTCTATCCGCTGATGTCCGTATAAGATTCCGTCATCCTTTTGGGAACGTACGCAGGCATCCATGGTATGGAAAACATGCGTGACTTCGCGTAGGTGAATCTGCATTTCTTGTAGCATACGCGAGGATCCATCGTTAGTTAGTAACGCGCGAATTTCAGGAAAATTCCTGTCATTCGTGGATTCGCGTACGCGAATAACATTCACTTGGGTAGCGTACGCGAATGCTCATGGTCTAGTGATCATTCGCAAATACCAGGAGGAGTTGCCACATTCGTGCATCCAAGTGAGCGAATTCATTATCCTGTTCCTGGGAGCTTGCGCGGATACCATTGGTTTAATAGCCACACACGTGATTCAATTGGAGTACTCCATGCATTCGCGCACGTTAATCTGCACCCCCGAGTAGCGTACGCGAATATCCATGGTTGGTTGGTCACGTAGAATGTTTAGGAGGAGTCCATTATTCTGCGTACTCGCGTACGCGGATACCATTTACTTGGGTAGCGTACGCAAATGATCATGGTTTGGTAGTCACACATTCAAGGGGAGGTGCATCCCTAATTTCCAAGTCTGGTCTAAAAGATCATGGGGGGTTGGAGATTCTGATTCATGAGTATGTTTTTGATCTGAAAGCGATCGCTTAGTCACTTTTTCAGAAAAATACTACGTAATCCATATGTATTTCCGGGTTTGCGTACAATTGGCCAGATCACCGAACCCATACGACATTGCGTTCAAAACTACAGAAAGCACACCAGACAAAATCTGCAGATCGATCCATTGATTCCTGTCAGACTATATACATTTTTTCCTGCCAAAATTCTCAATTTTCTCGTCGAAATGCCTCGCAACTCGAGAAATATCGATTATCCCGAAAAACACCGGAAAAACCCATTTGTTTCGATCGAAAAATTTCATCGAAATTGTGAAAAGGAAAAATCCTCGGTCAACATTTGAAATTCCAACCGGAAATGTATGTGGTCTCACAGAATTCAATGACTCGATCTGTGAATTTTCTAAAAAACTCGATCACTAGCATCTTATGCACGTAACGCGTGGACGTAGTGTAAAGCGAGTGATCTTGACTTCCATGCTAATGAACAACAATTCTAAGTGCGTTAAAACGAACAGAAAGATCAACTTATTGAATTCAAATCTTCAAATTTTCCAACTTACATAGAAATTCAATTATTAAATTTAATCAGATTGAATTCTCACAATTGGATTTTAAAACCAGAGATTCAAGCAATTTCTGCTCGAAAAGCCTCTAGATTGTATGACACTGGGAGGGAAGAGATGCCAAATCACTGGGCTCTCCCCTGAGTGATACTCTACAACTCTTAGAAGAGCCAAAGTTGATCAGATCGAGTATAAAAGAGAGAGCGTCGAGGAGATGAAACAATACACACACACACGGACAAAGGGCCTCAAAGATTAGTCTGTCTCAGGTTTGAGATGCTTCCTGGGGAAAAAGTATTATCTCCAATCGATAGATCTCGGCGAGAGGAAGAAAATGGTCTAACCATTTTTCAGATACAAGGACATTTGGCGAAGGCAATTGAATGGGAATGTTGATCAAAATTTTCTGTCACGAAACCACACTATTATCTCCAGAGAAAGCAAAAAATGAGTATCAGTAACCCTCTTGCTGCTCAGTATACAGCCCTCTTCCTGCTCTCACGACTTTCCACTACTAACGCACAACTTCCACACGTATGGAGAGGCACCCGTATCGGTGTGGAAGTTGTGGTTTTTTGTGCGTAAGACATTGCTATGACCCCCTGTTCTGTGAAATGGCGGTAACACACTCTTCTTCTCGCGGGGCTCCGCGGCAAGATTACGAGAAGAGAGAGCCAAAAAACAGAACGAGAACCACTATATGTGAAGAAACTGCACAAATCACAGCACTACGCGCAAATTTAACACATAACCTCCATGGCGAAACAATGATCATTACATAATAAACACGTGTTTGTTATGTGATGGTTGGAAGGTAAAACATTACGCGTGTGAAGTTGGCACCCGCTTCCAATCATTTCAAATGTAATGATTAAGGATCATATTTCTATCAAAAGTTACAAATTCTCACAGCTATTACGAATTTTTACAAACAACTCGTTGAAATATACAAATTATTTCCCACATCCCGGTTATGGCATGTACACACTTAATGAATCAGACTGTATGAGCGTTTTGGAATAATTTCTGTCGTCAGGTCAGTTCTCTATTGATGATTCGATAATTATTCTTCTCAAAGATGATGGGATTCTCGCCATCATTCCCCCGTATTGTCTATCTATGAGCTATCTACTTCTCCAAAGCCTCCCTACTCCCTGGAACGGATATAAACTGTGGAAAGAGGTTTCTAAGATCTCGTCGATTCATACCGACGGGGAATTTCTGGAATGGCCACCAATCTCGTAGATCTACAGCCCATAAGGTCAAATTCGTAAAATAGCGCTTTCTCACTCGCTCCGCACTCCATCTCTCGACTCCATACTTTCCAAAATTGGGGAACCTATAATCCTCTCACATTGATTTGACTACTCACACAGCATGAGAATCTTCAAGAAACCTTCCTGCAAGCTTCTATGGAAACCCGGGAATCTTTCAGAAAGATTCCACCGAAATCTCCTCTAAATAAAGGTATGTCCCACTTCAGACAACTTTCTGTAAGATCCCATAGAAGATTGCCATTTCGGGAAGCTTTCAGGAAGATTTCATTGGAATATCTCACATAAATATATCCGTGAAAGATCCGTTTTTGGAATCGATACTTTGCTTGATAAGCTAGTAGTTATGTTAGCACCCTGGCGAAACGTAAACAAAGGCCCACTCTCGTGCTCACTCTCCCCCCACCACCCACCCGTCTCATCAGGTATGTGGACTCGCCGACTCGCACACGCTCTCACTCTCTCTCGCGCGCGCTCTCTCTGCCTTTTTCACAGGCTTACTTGCGTATACTCTCTCTGCGTAGCGATGATCCCCCACCGCGCATGACTGTACTACTCTTCGGCGAGACACAGACATAGAGAACAGTGCAACGGCTGAATGCCTCCACCATCAGCCATTGCCAAGAGTCCGGATGGGCTGAGCGATAACTTGATACATCTCATACTATAATGTGGCTATATTTTCGTACGTTTACGGACAATAATTACTGAGTAAATTTTTCTTCAGTCATTGAGAGGGTGCTCTAATAAGAGAGAAACTTTCTTAAAAATTGAGGTAGTCGTATAGTACTTGAATGTAAACGCATAATGATGCTCTTCTGTCAAACAACTCTGAATTGAGGCAATTGATTCTCAGATTGAAGAAGCTACGCGTTTGATAATTTTGAGGTAAAGAATGAAAAAATGACTCACGAATTAGTGAAAGATGAAATTTTTTATTACCAGCATCATCAACGGATTGTGTTTACATGAGGATATGATAACACTTTTTCGTCGGATGCATCCTTATAGGTGCATATTTTCTATTATATTTTTGATATTGTCAGCGGTAGATCTGAAAAATTATCTATTTTTAGCTACTATGAATCAGAATGTAGCCCGAATATACGGAAAATATGTACTTACAAATAAATGCGGCAACGCAGACCGGATCGAAGTGAATTATTTTCATCCGACACGCCACAGCGCTGACAACCCTGTCGTGTAGGCTGCACTCCTTTAGCTTTCAGCACCAATTTTCGCGCCTCGATCTTTGTGGTGACGCGGGCCACACCATCATAAACGAGTTTTTCAATGTCTTCGAATACTCGGAGTTTATACATACGGTCAAGCTCTTCTATTTGTTGAACCATTCTCTTGAGGTTCGCAATTTCCGGATCATCTAAGAACTCATTCCTGATTGGATATTGGGTTTCCGAGTGTGCGAGCTGTGAGGGACCCTCAGTAGACTTCATGTTGGGGCGGCCTTTTTTTGTCGGCCTTGCATGTTCATCTTGAGTGTACTTATTCTTTCGGGGGCGGCCTCTCTTCCTTGTTATTGTTGTTGTTCCACCTAGTACTAGTGATTTGCCTGGTGGTGACTCGGGTTTAGCGAGCTTCTCATACTCTTCGATCGTTACCGATCTCAAGGGTGTCAACGATGGTTTAAGCAATGGCGCATCGTTTGAATTGGGTGAATAATCACTTGACGTACCAGCACGTTGAACATTGGCTCCATCTGAGATCTCTTCGACGTAATTTTCATATTCAATAGCAACCGGATCGAGTGTTTTTGGCGAATCTCCATTCTCATCGGATGATTCTGGTGAATCATATATCGGGTCGATGAACCGCACTACACTGAGAGGTCATTTTCCACAATTTCCACATCACTGTCACTATCCAATTCGGAGCTCGTAGCCAATATAGTTTTTTGGTCGTGGATATCGGGTGAGCTTGTATCACCCATCGCAATGCTTCTATGATTAGGACTCGTCAGTACAACAGTTTCCCGATCATAGATAGAAGATGTTTGTGCTCATCGTGTAGGATTGAGTTAATGGAAGCAGCCCAGATGAGATACTGGTCACACATTTGTCTGAGCATGATCATCCTTTGTTGTTACCACCACCACGTGGGTCCACCCTCTACGAGAATAATTTTTTCTATGATAATTTGATGGTTTGTCTCACGCTCGAACTGACGACAGTGCTAGATGTCTCCGATTGCACGTCGCTGATCCAGATCGAGTCAAGTAGCATGGATCTGGTTGCTAGCGAAAAAATGAGCCGCCTAAGTAGCAGCTCCTGTTTTGGCACAGTCTACATCCAAGGAATTCGCCGTGTTAAGGTCCTGTTTATTGTATCGTACATTATGTGTGGGAATCGAAACTTGCGTTATATGAGACAGGAACGGAATATGAGTCTTCCTGCTGCTGACTCTACTTCGATGCAAATATTACGATGTACATCGTATGAGCAGTAACTGTATTCACAAAATCTTGCATTTCTGAATATCAATGTCAGAACTGACTGAATATATTCGGTAGCGTATGCAATGTCAGCACTAGCTCTTTTACCATTCGTTAACAACGCGTCCCTGCAAATGAAATTTTTGCTGAGCAGAAACGTGAGAGCCGCTATGGAGACAAATTAGCTGCACCTTAGACCATGTGATACTGATCGAAGAGCTTTGCGAATGAGTGAATTTTGCACCACACATAGCCGAAGGACGGATTATGAATATTTGAGTAACAGGGTGAAACTGCTTGTTCGGCAAAGATTTGCTATAAAATATAATAAGCCCATGGTGCGCAATCACTTGCTATTGTGCATCCGTGTCAGTCTTCGTGCCTTTAGAGTCAATATGGAGAAAGCTATACTCATCAACGCAATCATTAGTACTCTGAAATTTGCTTCGACTAATGATCCTTATGTTAAAACTAAGTGCAGTTTTCAATGGCGCAGTGATCTCAAACTGCTGACAATTGACATATTGAGGAGGAAGTTAAGTTTTCTGTTGCTTCACTGCAGCTACCGGACGATCAATAATTTATACAAGAGCGGTGTGCTCGGTGGGGAATGTATCACACCAATTGTTTGTGAGGTATTGAAGAAGAAATATGGTTCGTACAGTGATTTCAAAGACCAGACCTGGTGGATCTCGTGAATGGGTACACGGCTCAGAAGCGTGAGTAGAATGATAGAGATTTTGATTTGATAGAAAGAACTCAACTTTTTCGTACGATTTATCTGATCGGATGCATAATTTTTGTGTAGTGATGCAACAAATGTTGGAAGATAGCGACGGCGATGGAGTCATATCTTCGTGTAACTATGAAAGTGAGTAGTTTGCATCCTTACCCACCAGACCCTTTCTCTCTTTTAGTCGCAAACATCTGTCTATCTTTTACAGCGATGCAGACCATGATGGATGATGATAAAAATGAAGCATTGTTAACCGCTTGTAATCCCGGGAGTGAGCATTATCAACTATGACAATTATGAGTGTATTCTCTCTTTTTTTTTTTTTTTTTTTTTTTTTTAAGGTTGTTAGAGGGCAAAATCTGCCTCAAGATCCTTCGGATCCGTCCCCAGACACCGGGCTGGTTCAGCTTACGCGGACTACGCATAGCCCACGCGGGCCATACCAGGCGGGACACGGGTTTGTGTAATATCCCTCTCCCCTTGGTGTCCGATACCTAGGGCATCGGGCAATCGAGAAGGAGATCCACCTGCATCTGCCATCTCATCCCGGAACCGCGTGAGCATTACTTCAGGATGAGCGGCATGTCTCGCGCTCGATTCCGAGCGTTCCTCTTCTCCATCTTCTCTCTTCGGCCACTTGTCGGCATCTTCTATCTTCATTCTTCATTGTTCCCTCTCTTTCTTCTTTCTTCCCTCTTCTTTCTTCTTTCTTCACTCTTCTTTCTTCTTTCTCCCCTCTTCAGGGCATCATATTCCTCCTGGAATCATTTGGGCCTCTTCTGTTTTCATTGGCAGACTCAATGTAATTCGCTGGCGTCGAGGCGCCTTACTTCCCTCTCTTTCTCCTCCTTGCGGGTCATCACCAGCCTGATGTATCCGGTGACTCTATCCCATGTCTCCTGGTTGCGGAGCAAGTACGGGACGATATTCTCAGGTGTTAGTTGAGCACCCAGCCATCTATCCAGCTCGGCGCACTCTCTCTGGGTGTCGCTGCACTTGAACAGGGCATGTTCGGCGTCATCCCAGTCGTCCCCGCATGACTGACATGCTGGGGTCGTCCTCTTCTTGAACCTGGTTAGATAGGAGCCGAAGCAACCATGATCGCTTAGTGCCTAAGTCGTCCAGTAGTCCATCTCTCCGTGGGAACGTTCCGCCCACTTGGCTATGTCACGGATCAACCGGTGCGTCCATCTGCCATTCGCGAATGGCGAGTCCCACTCAGTTTGCCACTGTTCGAGGGTGGTTTCCTTCTCGTTGTCGCGGATGATCTCCTTTATCGTCGGAGTGAGTACTCGTTCGGCTCCGATCACTTTCTGGCGGTCCCAGATCCTCACTCGCTCCGCGACGAGCTAGTGGATGGGCGGAGTACTCGCCAATACGTGAGCTGCATCTCCTGACACGGTGCGGTAGGCACGGATACTCCTTAGGGCCTCTCTTTGATGGACAGGCCCCATTCTCTTCTCGATGATGGTCTTCTCTACTCTCTTTCCCCATACGGGTGCACCGTACAGCATGATGGAGGTGGTGACGGTGTTGAGAAGTGCGCGCCTTTTTTCCTTGGGTCCTCCGATATTCGGCATGAGCCGCTGGAGCGCCGCACCGACCCTGCTTGCCTTCTGGGCGGCTTCCTGGATGTGCTTCTTGAACGACCACTTGTCGTCGAGCCATACACCGAGATATTTCAGCTCTGTTTTCCGTGGAATCTCTTGCCCATTGATATAAAACCGGGGTAAGTCGAACTTCCTACGCCTTGTGACCACGATTACTTCGCTCTTCTTGACAGCGAGCTCCAGAAGCCTGCAAATCATCCACTCGTAGACTCGGGCCAGCGCTTCGTTCGGGCGTCTACCCAAGAGTTCCTCGTTGTCAGCCCATACTATGAGTCCCGCGTCGTCCGCGAAAGCCACTATTATCACTCCTTCTGGCAGTTCGATAGACAGTAAGCTGTCGTACTGGGTGTTCCAGTTGAATGACCCGGAAACCTATCCCTGTCTGATTCCGGCGGACAGTACCCGAATCTCTTGTCCCTCGTCGGTGTCGTATACGAGGGTCCTGTTCCGCAGGTAGTCACTCGTGACGGCTAGTAGATAGGGGGGCATTTTACCTGCTTGAGATTGATCAACTCGCTCCCAGCTCGCGCAGTTGAATGCGTTCTTTATGTCCAACGCAATGATGGCACAGAATCCTCCTCTTCCTCGGTATGGGTTCCCTACCGACGCTTGAACCCGTTCTTGGACCGCCGCGATCGCGGGAACAGTGCTTTGTCCCTTCCGGAACCCGAACTGCATTGGTGATAGCCCACCCCCTTCTTCGTAGGCTTTCTCCACCCTGTTGAGCACCATCCTCTCGTACATTTTCTCGATATTGTCGAGCACGCTGAGAGGGCGTTGACCTCCTTGACCCTTAGGTATCAGGACCAGCTTCTGGCGTTTCCACTTGTCCGGGAAAATTCCCGCGCTCAGACCGATGTTGAAGAGGTCGAGGAGTAAATCCGGCTTGTATTTGAAGACCAGTTTCAGAGCCTCGTTTGGAATGCCGTCCAGGCCAGGGGCCTTGCCGTTTGGCAACCTCTTCGCCGCTATGAGTAGCTGTTGCATAGTGAAGACCGGGACGGGGTCTTCGCTCTCCGTAGGGAATGTAACTCTGGGTTCTCCTGCTGGGAAGAGGTCTTCCACGATGTTGCGCAATGTTGCTGCATCGGTCGGTGCTGGGTTGCCCCTCCGGGGTCGGACCTTTGACATGACCACGCGATATGGCGTGCCCCAGGGGTCTTCGTTAACCATGTCGCACAGTTCACCCCAGCACTTCTCTTTGCTCCTCCGGATGGCTAGAACGAGAGCCTTCTTTTCTCCTTTGTACGCTCTGTCATCTTCCGCCAGCGATGGTCGTTGCAGCTTCCTTGATCGCCATGCGGTCCTCCTTTCCTTGTTGCTCGTTCTTCGTAGAGCCTTGATCTCATCGGTGATCCAGTACTCTGGTTTCCTCCAGAAACATGGTGTTGTCCTGCGAGGCATCGACGCGTCGCAAGCTCTCGTGATGGCGGATGTTACCATCGTCACAGCCTCGTCCGAGGCGGAGTTCATCGGGAGATCTTCGACTGTTACTATCGATTCCCGGAATTCTCCCTCGTCCAGCTTCCGTACCTGCCATCCCGTTGGTCGCGGTCTGCGTGTTGTCTGTCTCTGTCCGTCAGTCCCAAGCCGAAACCGAATGTGTCGATGGTCACTCAGTGTTTCCATGTCCAGAACTTCCCACGATGTCATACGTCCCATGAGCGACGGGCTCATGAACGTCAGGTCGAGGACCGATGACGAACCTCCCTCCCGGGACCGAGTGTCGTGCCGGTAATAGGTGATAACCCCCGTCTCGTTCGCGAGCACTAATTCTTATGCCTCCATGGCATCAGCGAGTATTACCCCCCGTCTATCGCGCGGCCCCCCGCTCCAAGTCGGTTCCTTGGAGTTGAAATCCCCCGCGATTATAACTGCCCCCCCCATTGCCTCACATCCTCTTCTAGATCGTGGAGCTCGTCCTCAAATCCGTGCGTCTTGAGCGACGGCGAATAGTAGCAGCTGTATACAGCTGTGCCCTCCATGGTCTTTCGAGCATAACCGCGGCCACTAACAGCTGGTCCAGTCTCGCGGATCGAGGGATTCGTGATCTGAATTACAGCGGTCCCCCAGTGATCGAATGTTCTCTCTCTCTCTCTCTCTCTCTCTCTCTATATATATATATATATATATATATATATATATATTCAACTGTACCCCCACCAGCAACAATAAACTCATCTCTCCTCATGCAACCGTCTGACTCGTGCGCGTGGCTAATACGTCTTGTGCTTCCTTTCTCCCCCTTTTGTGCGAACTGCGCCAGTGACGATGAATCGCCCTATAGATATATTTCAATCAAACAATTCTTTCTAGACTTTGAGGAAGTACTGAACCGTCCATCGACATCGGGTACCTCTCACGTACCTGCAGAGCAAAATCATTCGAGACCAGCGAACGGGTCAGAATTAATGATGATGACCAGGAAGGTGACGATCATCATTCGAAGTCGACCTTGACAGCTGCCTCAGTGCAAGAGGAGGAGGAGGAGGAACTAACATTGAATTCTGATCGTCGAAGGAGCCGATCGCGCTCCACATCAACATTTTCAAGCTCGAGCTCTCGATCATCCTCAAACTCCAAATCTTCGTCCTCCGGCTCCGATTCGTCATCGAGTTCTAGTTCGAGTACATCTTCCAATACCAGTCCTTCATCATCATCATCGAGTGACGGAGGTGAGTTTGATCTTAAATTTTCAGACGGTCTTGCATGACAGAAGAAGGGTAAAAATTTTGTGTGTCTACAGATGCTAATTTTCAGATTGGGCACGGTATAAGAGGTCAATTTTTGGTGGAATCGGTAACACCCAGACGGTATAGATGTTTTGGTATAGAGGGCCGCGAGATCAGAAGGAGAATTCCAGCACCACAACAACGAGTCGACATCTACCAATGGATACTCAGCTGTTTGCAAGATTCATATGAGCAAAATGCACAGGCGGACACGACGACGACTTCATAGGTGCCACTGTAAGTTCAGATGAATTTCAACACGGGCCACTCTGGTTACCTTTCAGACCTTTGAGAAATTTTCAAATCGTTACGTTTTGGGACTTGTTATTTAATGCAGCGCAGAGCACAACTGATTTTGAAATAGATGATAGCCTCATTTTGTAACTTGTAGAGAGATAGTGAATGATCTCAAGGGTCGAGTAAACCATACTTTATACATCATGTATTTCGAGAGAGAGCGTCATTTCCAACCAATTCTAAACCTTACGGATGCTGCAGGTTCAAATGGTTATTGCATACCTTGTAATAAGAGTTATACAGTAGCTGCCGATCACCGATGCTGTAATAAGTGTCATAAATGCATGAATATCCCCCAGTGTGATATGACTGAGTAAAAAGTTCATTGCCCAGCCTGCTCCTGATATTTTTACGGTCAAGGATGCTTCAATAATCACCTCAGAGTAGGATTTCTTGATAAAAAGTCGACAGTCTGTGATAAATTGAAAATATGCAAAAAGTGCTGTAAACTTGTTCGAATCCAGGGTCATGAGTGTGGTGTGTCATTTTGTCAAATTTGTAAAGAGAAACTACCAATTGGCCACTTTTGTTACATGCAACCAGTGCCGAGAGGGGAAAAAAAGCACCGGCAATATACATTTTTTTCGACATAGAGTCACAACAGTCCAAGAAAGTAGAGGGTGACGAGACCAAAACGGCCCATGTACCTAATTTGATCATGGCTCAACAACTCTGTAGTTTTTGTATCGTAGAGAAGGATCCGAATATTGATGAAGATTGTCCCAAATGTGGGAAGAGAGAGTACAAGTTCGAAACTGACCCAGTGAAGGAGTTCGTCGATTTTTCACTGGAAGAGAAAGAGAATTTCAAACAGATTGTTGTGGTTTCTCATTATGGATCAGGTTTCGATAATCAATTCTTATTCAAATACTTGGTTGAAAATCATGCTGAACGAACAAAACCATCAGTGATTCTCAATGGCACCAAGATCATTATGATGAAGATTAGAAATATCAAATTTATAAATAGATTCCTGTATTTTCAAATGAGCCTGAGCAATTTACCAAAAGCATATGGCCTACCAGACCACAAAGGGACTTTCTCACATTTATTTAATAAGCCTAGAAATGAGACTTATGATAATGTGATGCCACCTTTAGAAGATTTTTCACCAGACTCTTTGAAAGAATCCGACAGCGAACGTCTGATAGAATGGTACAATGGGCGAGTAGCGAACAATTATAGGTACAATTTTTGGTAAGAGCTTGTTAAATACTGCCGTCTCGATGTGATTATACTGAGGGAAGCGTGTGTGGTTTTTCGTGAAATGCTTCTAGAGTACGATGTCGATCCGTTTTAAGAATGTTGTACGGTTGCATCCACTTGCTTGCTCGTCTATGGAAAAAATTTTTTGAAAAAAAAACCAGATTGGGATCTTGCCTCCGGGGGGTTATCGAAAACGTTTCAATCAGTCAGTAAAAGCATTGCAGTGGCTATCATGGATGGAAAAGAATGTTTTGAAACGAAAAATCGAATATAGTGCTCGCGGTCGTGAACGGAGGTTACCCAAGGGAATACTTGTAGATGGATATGCGAGTCCTGAAGAAGGGGAAAATCACGAAGGTACTGTCTTGCAATTCCATGGGTGTTTCTGGCACGGCTGCCCTCGTTGTAATCTTTTCAACAGAGATGAGAGTGTCATGAAAGGGGAATCGATGAATGAGAAATTTGAAAGTCCTTGTGCCACATCTTCGCGAATCAAAAATTCTAACTATCGTTTGATTGAGATGTGGGAATGCGATTTTGATTCATTGGTCAGTTCAAATTCATACTTATCGGAATTCATCTGTGAGAACTCTGAGTATTTCACTCACATGAAACCGCTTGATCCTCGTGATACCTTTTTCGGTGGTCGAACGGGGAATACAGTCAAATTTCACGATTTCAAGGAAGGTGAAGAAGGTAAATATGTCGATTTTAACTCGTTGTGCCCATAGGTTGATAAGACAGCCAAATATCCCGTGGGTCACCCGACAATCTATATAGGTCCAGAGGAGTGTATACAGTTTGTTGGTGTAGAGAGAGATGTTGAGCGCGTCTTTGGTCTAATCATGTGTACCATACTACCACCACGAGATCTCTACCACCCCGTTTTACCAGATCACATGCACAATGAGATGTTGACTCCTCTTTGTCGTACTTGCGCTGAACTTTGTATCCAAGAAGATTGTCCTCATGAAAACCCAAAAGATAGAATGCTCTTCGGTTCATGGGTTTCAGTAGAAGTACAAGCAGCTGTCAAGCACGGGTATGTAGCTGACGAAATTTTCGAGATTTAGCATTATGATGAAACCACCCAGTATGACAAATCAACACGATAAGGAGGTATTTTTGCGGGCTATATTGATGCATTCTTTGCACGAAAAATGAGGGCATCGGGTTTCCCCCCAGGATGAGTCACGGATGAACAGAAGCGCGCTTATGTGGACGAGTCACCCCGGGTGGAGGGGATAAACTTAGACGTTGATTCCATCAGCTTCAATCCAGGGCTGAGATCCGGAGCTGAGACTTTCTGTAATTCAGCGTGGAGAAAATTTGGTCAACGGGACAACATGGGTACTACCGAGGCTGTGAGTTATCCCTTGAGATTGATGGCTATGCTGAATAGTCCAGAGATCGTTGTCAATGGTATAATACCTGAGAACGATGAAATTTTGTACGTAAATTGGTGCTACTCGGGAAATTTAGCCATTTCATGACCAAAGAGTAACGTAGTCATAGCAGCATTCACAACAGCGTATGCGCGGTTGAAGTTGTTTGAGTGCCTAAGTTCCCTAGGTCCTAGAGCTTCATATTTTGATACAGATAGTGTACTGTACGTTTCACGAGAGGGTGCTGCAGACCTTCCAACAGGTACTATGTTAGGGGAGCTTACCGATGAGCTAGCTGAAAAAGGTCCGGGTACTTATGTCACGAATTTCATCTCTGGTGGACCCAAATTCTACATCTTCAAATACCTAACACCCGATGGTACTGTAGGCCATGTGTGTAAAATCAAAGGTATCAAGCTCAATTACAAAAATAATGAGAAAAAAAAATTATGACTCAGTAAGAGCAATGATACTTGGAGAAACGAACGAGATCAGTGTGACAATTTCTGTAATCAGACAGACGAAATTTCATGATCTTTTGACTATGAATGAAGAAAAGAAATGAAAACCTGTATATACCAAAAGACGATTTGTTTCAGATGTTGTGAGTTATCTATGTGGTTATAAAAGGATAAAACCAAGCATTTGAATATCTTGTCTTTTCCATTGGTGAGGATAGATCCCCTCCTCGATCGAGGTGAAACTCACGAGGTCCTTACCCCCCAGAGGCTTCTCCGTGCATAATTTTCACTGTTTTACTGGTGTGCGAAAAGAGCTCTCTCGCACGCTAGTAGGAAACGCGGGAAAAATGCTCGACATGCGCTTGCTAGCTGATACACGCGCACTCTTCACGAGCTCATACGCCGCGTACCGAGCATAGTGCGCGACAATGAGCGACTAATTACCGACCGCGCGCGGGCCGCCGCCACCGCCACCGCACGAGCTCCCCGGGAGGGGATATAATCGGGGAGTAAGGGGCTCGAACCTTAGTTCGTAAAATGGAGGCAAAATGGCAACATCCTTGGATGTCTGTGATTTCTGGAGCAACTGGCTCCAGTGAATCTTGCTTTGTGCAGAAGCTAGTCAATCATATCGATACTATCAGCGACACATAATTTGCACGCATCATCTTACACTATTCAGAGTGGCAGAACGGGTATGAGGAACTTGGTGACAGAGTCGAGTTTCGCGAAGGTTTACCTGAAATGAGCGATTACACTTGCGACCCAAGGACCAAACTCTTGATCGTGGATAATTTGATGCATGAATCCTCTTCTTCTGATAGTTTGGCAAGCCTATTCGACTCTGTAAGAGCAATGATACTTGGAGAAACGAATGAGATCAGTGTGACAATTTCTGTAATCAGACGAACGAAATTTCATGATCTTTCGACTATGAATGAAGAAAAGAAATGTGAACCTGTATATACCAAAAGAAGATTTGTTTCGAATGATGTGAGTTATCCATATGGTTATAAAAGGATAAAACCAAGCATTTGAATATCATGTCTTTTCCATTGGTAAAGATAGATCCCCTCCTCGATCGAAGTGAAACTCACGAGGTCCTTACCCCCCAGAGGCATCTCCGTGCATGATTTTGACTGTTTTACTGGTGTGCGAAAAGAGCTCTCTCGCACGCCAGTAGAAAACGCGGAAAAATGCTCGACATGCGCTTGCTAGCTGATACACGCGCACTCTTCACGAGCTCATACGCCGCGTACCGAGCATAATGCGCGACAATAAGCGACTAATCACCGACCACGCGCGGGCCGCCGCCGCCACCGCACGAGCTCCCCGGGAGGGCATATAATCGATAAGTAAGGGGCTCGAACCTTAGTTCGTAGTTCGTAAAATGGAGGCAAAATGGCAACATCCTTGGACGTCTGTGATTCCTGGAGCAACTGGCTCCGATAAATCTTGCTTTGTGCAGAAGCTAGTCAATCATATCGATACTATCAGCGACACACAATTTGCACGCATCATCTTACACTATTCAGAGTGGCAGAACGGGTACAAGGAACTTGGTGACAGAGTCGAGTTTCGCGAAGGTTTACCTGAAATGAGCAATTACACTTGCGACCCAAGGCCCAAACTCTTGATCGTGGACGATTTGATGCATGAATCCTCTTCTTCTGATAGTTTGGCAAGCCTATTCATCAAAGGAAGTCACGACAGAGGCTTGAGCATCATTTATATCACACAAAATATTTTCCATCAGGGAAAAGGGCAGCGAGACATCTCTCTCAATAAGCATTACATTGTCATCTTTAGAAATCTCCGCGATAGATCACGAATTCAGCACTTATCTCGTTCACTTATCACCAGAGTTCAAAAATCACGCCTACGTCGGCACATTGTTTTACTGCAAAAAATAGCCAATTCATCAGGATCGCTCAAGGTCAAGAAAAAGTTAATCATTGAACGTCCTGAATTTTTGACAGCTCTCCTGGCGCCACTGTTAACCAATGTCTCAAGCTTCTAAAAATCTCACTGGTGGAATGAAACATGCGAGAAAAATGGTCTTGATACAGCAAGAGAAACTGAATTTGCTTCAACGCTTGTCTGCAATAAAGTCAGAGCATGGACATTTGGTGCAAACACCTGGTACACCAGCGACTAGATTGGATAAGGAAATGAGCGAAATTCTCAATTCGAATGCGTATGCGGATGACAGGGATAAATGAATTTAGTTTAACCAAGTCTTGCAGCAATTTCTCCATTTGAAAAATTCTAGTGATCCGCAAGAAAGGTCGAGAGCAGAAAGCAGCGATCAGCAAAAACCCATAGACCACGATATCGATCAATCTATAATTGAAAGTGTTCCAGTGAAATTACATTCCAAAGCTAAACGCCTCCTGAGACGCTTGAGAGCTGCAGGTGGTATCAGTTGGGACTCTACAGGTACTGTATCGATAGATGGCGCATGTATTCGGGGTGCCTCAATTCTCGACCTCGTCAATTATTCTATGCGCGCTAGAAAACAGAGCTCGCCACCGGGTCATCTCCAGTTCGCTGCCATCCTTCGTAGAGCAGGTATCCCACGCGAGTACATTGGTAATAAAACAGTCTGGCAGAACGCAGTGGATCATTCATCGTCTGAGGAGAGCGAGAGGGAGTCGTCTTTGCTCACACCGCTTGTCACACCGCTTGTCACACCGCGAGAGAGCCCATCCGCTGTCTTGGCTCACAGTACCCTTCATCAAGAGAATCAGCGTGTTCCGCTCATCAACAAAGAGAAAAAAAGAGAGGAGACGAAGAAGAAGAAGAAGAAAGCATCACTGAAACACCGAGGAATGAAAAACAAAAGCCAATCACAGTGTCAAAATGGAAGCATCTGGATCTCAAGAAAATGTAAACACCCCGGATCATAGCGTCTTGGACACACTCATTGACCTGTTACCTTTCGAAATGAATGTTCCAGGTTATAGATTTTTAGGACCAGGTACAAAATTGGCTGAACGTTTAGAACGTGGTAAGGTCGGTGTCTGTCCTTCCAGATGATTATGCTCGTGAGCGTGACATAGCGTACGCTGACAAAAACGCAGACCGTCGCAAAGCTGATCGCGTTTTGGCTGAGCGGGCATTTTCACGCATCTTGGCGAGTCAAGTTGATCCCGATAAAAGAACACTTGCGCTCATGACTGCATGGTGTATGGCCAGCAAAATTACTTCTGAAAAATTATTCTCACGCATCACCAAAGCCATCACTGGGAACAAGAAGAAGGATCAGGCTAAAAAAAAGAAGGAGCCCACGAAAACACCTGCTGATGCAGACGGAAAGGAAAAGAAAAAAGAGAAAAAATAAATGATACTCTGAGTCGTTCATACTATGGGTTACCACATCCAGCAGCTTATGCAGGTGCTCATAAATTACTACAATCTGCAAGAAAATTTTCTCGTCAAGAAGTTCGGAAGTGGCTCGAAAGTCAGGATGCTTACAATAAACACAAGCCCGTCCGTCGTAGATTTCAACGACGAAGTTATAACATACAAAATATAGATGATCTTAGGAAAGCTGATTTGATGGATATGCGGTCTCTCAAAATCTACAACGAAGGTTTCACTTACATCTTACTCATTATTGATGTGTTGAGTAAGTTTGTGTGGCTCGCACCATTACTCGATAAACAATCCAAGACAACTGCAGCAGGATTGAAACGAGTTTTGACTCGAAGCAAAGGACGCCGTCCTGTATTTTTGCAGACGGATCACGGAAAGGAGTTTGTCGGCCGTGAAATGCAGAATTTCTTGAAGAGCGAAAACATTATGTTCAAAAAAATCAAAAACAACACCACGAAAGCTAGTGTAGCGAAACGTGCTATAAAAACGATCAAAGAGCGGATCTACCGTTATTTCACGCATAAAAATACACGCAGGTACGTTGATATCCTCCAAGATGTAGCGAATGCGTACAATCACAGTAAGAACTCGGCCATAAAAATGACACCCGCATCCGTCACAATATTCAATGCATCCAGAGCTCGAGAAAATTCGCAGCAAAAGTATGACAACGCCCTCTTCAGGGTACCTAAATATCGGGTGAATGACTTGGTACGCGTCAGTATACGTTCAAGCTCCTTCCATGAAGCATATACAGGCGGATGGTCAACGGGGCTATTCAGAATCACCAGGATTTCACAGACACGCACACCTTGTGTTTATTTCTTGAATGACTTGAAGAGGTGAAGAAATTGATGGCATTTTTATGAAGAAGAGCTCAGCAGAGTGAACAAAGATCTAAATGATGCCATTTTTGGAGTGGAGCAAGTTCTGAAAACAAGAGGAAACGGTCGAAACAAGCAGTATTTTGTATCTTGGTAAGGTTACCCCGAAGAATTTAATAGTTGGGTTCTCGCCGCTGATTTGGAAGATATACCATGAGGGACGAGTTTCACATCGTTTTCTCTAGTGATAGCAGCAAGGCTTATTATCCTGACAACGAGCCATCACACTTTATCACAAGCCTACCTCAGCAAATTCATTTATAGGGTTTGTGGACCGTGGCTCTGACAGAAATTCACATCCCACTCACATTCCAACACCTGCCTGTGAGTTCTGAAGATCGTATGGTTCTCTTGAATATCTCTCTATCAATACATGGTGATTTAGATACCAATGAGAATATTAGATTGAACAAATCAACCAGTTCGTTCTCTTATGTGAAGCCAGGTGTTTATAAGGACATTGAACTCTTGGTTGCAGAAATCAATGAATTGGACAGTATCAGTAAACATTTGAAATTTGAAGTGGCAAGAGGTGGCTACGTCACTGTTGAGCGGATTTGTACGGATGATACCTGTTCAGCTCTCAAACATACATTACAGCTATCAAAGAGATTGAGGAATATCCTGGGCTTTGACCCCTATTTGCATGACATACATGTAAATCTAAAAGAGTCGACTGTTGGAAAGTTCCCTGGTAGTTTGGCTAATAGTCTCCCAAATATGCTGATGATATACGCTGATATATGCGAACCTTATTACACCGGAAGTTCAAGATCAAAATTATTGAGAGTTGTACCACTTGATACACATAACTACGCGTATGGCGGTGTCAAGATCAAGAATTTTGCCCCACCTATGTATCTACCACTGCTATTCAACTCATTTCAAACAATACAAATCGATATAAGAGACAGACACAGCGAATATCTGCCGTTCGACTTTGGTACTCTGACAGTGACACTTCATTTCAAAAGTATCGAATAAATAATCAATATGGATTCATATGATATCACAGAGCGCATGTCGAGGCGTGGACTTGCTGGTGCTAGCCACATCATTGATGGCTCGTCCTATCAAAACGGCGGTGGTAGAGGGGTGGGGCGTCTCTTGGCAGGTCTGATCAGATGTGCCAAAAGACGCCCCACCCCTCTACCACCATACCTGGCCCGTGGAGCAAGAGCTATAGGTAAAGAAGCTGTTCGCACTGGTATCAACGTTGCCACTGACGTCGCCACTCAGGATATTCCTATCAAAGACTCGATGCGGAAACGAGTACGTGAATCTGGTGAGGATCTAAAGAGGAGAGCAGAAGAGCACTTGGACAAGCTCATGGAGGGTTCGGGATATAAGTATCCTCGCTTGTACGGGTCTCTCCAGTCTTTTAGCAGCTCTGATCCGGGCAACACCTCTACGCCAAAGAGGAAGAAAAAAGTTGAAAGAGCAGCAGCAAGTCAAAAAGATCAGAGGAAGGAGAAACGTGCTGGGAGAAAAGAGAATCAAAGAAGAAGATAAAGGAGAGTACAAGGAGAGATATTTTCGATTAAGTTATCACGGCTTTTCTCCATACACAATCCTCGGAGTGTTAGAAATCAGAATTGAGTCTTTTTGAAATTCCACCTACTCAGACAACACTTGATTCCTCTCATTACGTACAATATAAGCCAATATCAAGATTAACCGATGATTCTTGCATAGAATTCATCGTTCAAGGAAATGGTGATGAATATATTGACCTTGCGCACACACTGCTCAGTCTCAAAGTGTCGCTCCAAATTCCTGAGGATGATGATTATGATGCGGAAACTTTAGCACTAATAGGGAAATGCGGACCAGTCAATAACTTCATGCATTCATTGTTCAATCAAGTTGATGTATTTTTGAACCAGAAACCTGTGTCACCACCCAATAATCTATACGCTTACAGAGCTTATATGGAAACTCTTCTGAACTATGGTCCTGCCGCAAAAAAGTCACATTTGATGAGCAGTCTCTGGTATGACGATACTGCGGGTAGAATGAATGATACAGCTAATGCTAACCAAGGTCTTGTAAAACGTCGTCAGCTCCTTGATAATGAAAAACGATCGATCTCATTGATAATATTCATTCAGACATATTTTGTCTCAACAAGCTACTATTGAATGGTATCGAGGTACGAGTTCGCTTGACTAGATCACGAGACACTGCTTTTCCTCTCATGGACCCGTCGGGTTTGGTGCGCATACATATTGCAGAAGCAAATCTGTTAGTGAGACGGGTCCGCGTCAACCCGGGGGTCTTGATTGCTCATGCGAAAACGTTAGCGCACAATACCGCAAAATATCCGCTCACCTGGGGGGAAGTCAAGGCTGTGACAATGCATAGTGACATACACGGCGAAACATTAGACAATATCATTTTGGGTCAGCTACCGAAAAGGATCATCCTCGGATTCGTCCAAAATCAAGCTTTCAATGGCGATAGAAAGATGAATCCATTCAATTTTGAGAATTCTAACATCAATTACTTGTGTTTGTACGTTGATGGTTCTCAAATACCTTCCAAGCCGCTACAACCAGACTTTAGAGTGAATAAATTGTATGTAGATGCATATCATACTTTATTCACAGGTAAGCATATACATTTCTCTAATGAGGGTAATAATATCAGCCGAGAAGACTACCCTAACGGTTACTGCCTTTTTGCATTCGATCTAACACCTGATTTATCGGCTGATGATTAAACACGGTAGTGTTAGGATAGATGTGAGATTCGACGAGCCTCTGACAAGTACAATTAATTGTATAATATACGCAGAGTACAATAATATTCTCAAGGTTGATGCGGCTCGTCAGATCATGGTTGATTTCAGTCATCAACACCAGGCGGCTTTTTGCTTCTTAACATAAGATCATTGATCGTGTGGGAATCATCAGTAGTCGCTTGTCAGCTTGCAAAGTGGAAGGATTGTAGTTGCGATGGATTCGATCGTGGAAATTCAATTTCTCAAGACTCTCAGTGACAGACCTGTACCAAAAGAAGTGGCAATAACAGCTATTGAAAAAGACTTTTGTGCACATTGGATTCTAACACCATATACCCCAATCGATGACTTGCCAGATGACATGAGGAAACAAAACGACTGGTTGAGTCAAAACCATCATGGTCTAGAATATTCTCAAGGGGAGATATCACTGAGAGCTCTATCACGAGTTTTGCGCGAGCTCACAAAAAATATTGGTAAGATTCATGTGCGCGGCAAAGAGAAGTGGTTGTTCTTGCACAAGACAGTCCGACGCCATGTTATCAATTTGGAATATGACAATGCCTGCCCTTCATTCCACAACTTACCGTGGTCTGATAGATATTGCCTACATCATGCTGTAAAAGATTCCTATCTTCGCTATAGTTGTGCTGTGAACAATGCTCAGAGATTAAGAAATTGGCTTCTATCTCGAGAAAAAGATAACAACGCCAATATATGCAACGAGTTTACTTTCCAACCGCCTACACAGCTTTGCGATGAACAATTTCGAAATATTGAAGAGTTTACCAAGTATACCCCATCATACTGTGGGTGTCTTCCCGGCAGATCGGATTCCATTGGTGTGGACCAAACCGACCGCATTCGTACTCAACACTCTGGATCATACGAAGAGATGTAACGGTCATTGGGTAGCTGTTTACGTGAGCAAAGATGAAAGCGCGTGGTATTTTGACAGCTACGGACTCCCTCCCACTGTACCAGAACATATCGATCGATTGAAGAGAAATTGTCGAAAATTAAGATGGAATGTGATGACTTTGCAAAATCCTACCTCTGACGTATGTGGTCAGTATTGTATCATGTTCCTGAAGTATATGAGCTATGAACTTGGTATGCAAACATTCTTGACCAATTTTTCTGCTGACTCGCAAAAAATGATATTGTTGCGAGGAATTTCCTGTTGTATGATAATGCTGATAGGAATTTCGACAAACTTGCTTAATCATCAGCACTTTTTGGAATCCTGGCTCTCCTAATGCTGACAAATATTTAAGGGGGAGGGCATGCATTGACGTCTTTACGACTCTTTTTGTCAGCTATTTTTTAGCCCATACCTCTACCATATAGACTACAAGCATATAAGCAGCACATCCGTAGCATTCGTCAGTCTCTCTGCCACCTGAACCTCTGTCGCCATGGCTTCGCAACAAGTAAGACGTCTCTCCCCTGCCATCTACCCATTGAATGAATCGGCCACCAAAAAAGCTCTGCTCGGAATCGAATTTGATTCGATCGAAGAAAAGGTTTATGATCCTGTCTTGAGAATCACTGGGAATGACTTGACAGGCGTCAAGTTCACGAACGATCAATGGGTCAACTTCAGAACCACTTTCGAGAGCATCAGCAGGTACTTGCGAGGTTTTGAAGACGAATTGAAAGACGTCAAGGTCTACGGCGAACGGTGGATTTTACAATACAAACGATCTCATCAACAGGATGGGATTGAAATTGAGGATGATCAACGAGAGCCGTCAGAACCTGTAAGAAAACGCTTCCGTCATACAGTTAATTCCCACAAAGTCACTTTTGATCAATTGAAAAACATATCGCACTTATAGATTTTAAGTTTGAATATTTGAGTGAAATGTCTGTAGTAATGCCTTATTCCGTGGAAAGTATAATAGATAAGACTCTTATGAGATCAATGTTACAATATGATGCACAAATTCAATCATTCGAGGATCGGAATTATTTCAACATAATATCTGGTATACAGTCCCTACCATAAATAATGGAACACGTAGGGTCTCACTCAAACAGCGATATCTCCGATTTGATTGGTCGCACGGGAATTCTGAAAAAAGGGTTTTGAAGAGCACAAAAAAATCTATCCATTTATGGGTTTTAATGATTTTTTACGTGCTTTTTAAGTGCCCGTACACGTGGTTGAAAATCAGACAAAATTTTCCTTCAATCAATCACCTACAATTTTGACGGAAGTTATCCAATCACAAAAATACTCACGGGATCTTATAGATCGTTCAAAAATCTAAAAATTTGGTCCTCTGTAAAATTTTCGTACGACCCTTCCCGTCTGACTTACGAGCTCCGAAAGAAAACTTTGTATTAACATAGGGTGCTTTTGGAGATACCGAGCCTGGCACCTGTGTAATTTTCTCTCGCTCTATTTTGGGGCAGAATTGGAATAAAAGAATATTATGGCACATGATTTCGACGTAAAATGATCTCATCTTTTAGAATATTTCATCAGATTTTGTCTCAAATGTGACCTATGAGAGCAAAACACGAAATTTATCAATTTTCTCATCGAATTTCGAGAAATCGTTGCTATCTCAAATCTCAATCAAAATCTGATGAAATATTCAAAAAGATCAGAACATTTTACGTCGAAATCATATGCCATGATATTTTTCTAATTCAATTTTGCCCCTGAATAGAGCGAGAGACAATTGAACAGGTGCCAGCCTCGGTATCTCCATAAACATCTTATGTTAGTACGAAGTTTTCTTTCGGAGCTCGTAAGTCAGACGGGAAGGGTCGTACGAAAATTTTACAAAGGACAAAATTTTTAGATTTTTGAACGATCTACAAGATCCCGTGCGTATTTTTGTGATTAAATCACTCCCGTCAAAATTGTAGGTGATTGATTGAAGGAAAATTTTTTCTGATTTTCAACCACGAGTACGGACACTTGAAAAGCATGTAAAAAATTATTAAAACTCATAAATCGATAGATTTTTTTGTGTTCTTCAAAACCCTTTTTTCAAAACTCCCGTACGACCAATCAAATCGGAGATATCGCTGTTTGAGTGAGACCCTACGTGTTCCATTATTTATGGTAGGGACTGTAGATGATAATGATTTTTTCGATGTAATCATGACTAACATCGCCAAAACTTTAGAAAAAGTAGAGAATAGCAATATTATGAATATATTTAAGAGTGTTATGAGTAGTAGCGCTATAAGAATATTATATGATGAATTACCTCTCACACGGGCTAATAAAATGATAAGCATCTTAGATACTCGATTACATGCCACAGCCGTACCATTGTGAAATAATTGAATGAATATAAATGTATTGTCAAAATAGTTGTATTCATTCCACTGACCCCACCATTAGATAATGATGAATAATGATATATCGTGATCTACAATAATTTGAAAGAAAAATTGCTCTCTTTTCTTCTATAATACATATATTGTACAAATATTCTTTCAAGACCTCTTTTCTCTCACAATACCAAAATCAGAGGCAATATTTCAATTAAAATCAGAGTCAATGTTCGATTTGAAATCTTGCAGTTATTCAGTGCAATAAAAAATCAATGAGAGCACTCAGACATGGAAATTCTAGTGACTTGGAGAGAAAATATGCTGCTTGCACACCACCTTGGTGGGGATGAGACAATTCAACGATGCATGGCTTTCAGAGACGTAAGAATCATACAATTATGAAGAGAGGTACTCTATGCACATTTCACTGTACATGCGCATCATCAACAGCACTACATACCACCGCATGATACCACCCTACTCCGACTAGTCGGGGGGGGGGGTCATAATAGGTCCCCCTACTCGTCCACTGGTGTGCTGGGTAGCGGGGAGCAGGTGAGCGAGTCCACACACCTGATGAGGTGGGTGGTGGGGGGGGGGGAGAGTGAGCACGAGAGAGGGCCTTTGTTTACATTTCGCCAGGGTGCTAACATAACTATTTAAGCTTCTTGACCACTCTAATGCACAACTTCATCATCTTGACTTGTATTCCAACTCCATTGTGACATTGAATCCACAACACCATGTTAGATTCATTAAAGTTCTATGAACTCTCTGATGTACGCGACACCTAATTAATGAGCCATCTTCCCGTCCCATATACTATCCAATATATTGTGAACGCTCGCGAGAAAGCCGTCACGCATTTTTGAAAAATCCTCACGAACAATTCACAGCTTATCATACATACCTGGTCTTAGGTATATCATCTCACATGGCAGATCTTCTAATGCTGCCATCGAATTTTCTGATATATAGTTTACCAAAAATCATAATTCATGAAGAAAAAATTTGAGGACTCATGTGTGTGATGTTACATCTAGCGGGGATAGAACCCTCCAATTGAGTGTTCCTGGAAGGTTTCTATGAGCTTCCAACGTAATATCTGTGGAAGATTCTTACTTACTTCCACTGGAGAAATTCTGGAAAATTCCTGCAATCTTTCACTGCGGTGTTCATGGAATATTTCCAGGATGTTATTCCGCTGAATTCATCTGTCATATTCCGCAGACTCAGGTGGTCATTCGCTCCTTGAGATACTTAGATAGGATACTATGTTGTTACGGGTTTCAGAAATAATATTCAGTACCCCGTCACATTGTTTTGCTTTGGAAGATTTCAGGCAGTTTGTGGAGATCTATCAACAATATATCACTGCGAAGTTTCTGGAAGATAACCTGTGGAGTATTCCAAAGGAACATGTCCAGAATCAGTCAGAAAGCTTCTACAAACTCACCATCATGATAGTTTCAGTCATATGCGATGACTCCTGCTCAGCCTCAATTCAAGCAGGATTCGAACAAGTTAGAAATTGAATGATCCCCCATCACAGAGGAGGTACCAGTGGTCCAACAGTTCCCATCTCCTGTAATACCCTCATGATTTTGGCTGAGTGACAAGCTGTCGAGTGTAAGTTTTACAATAACAGTAACTGACTCGTGACGCGTGACATTTTTCTCAGGAGTAAGTATAAATCCGTATCACTGGTGCAAAATCCTGCTGCTATTTCCAATTCTTCACGAGAATAACACGAACATCATTATCTGGAATCTGCCACGCTGCTTGATGCAGGCCTTTCGATACTAATATTCCATAGGAATCTTTCACGATAACAGCTTGTGGAAATTGATTCAAGACTGACTCGAAGAATTCTTCCAGTTCCTCCACTTTTTGATAACTACTCATGTATGATAAATTATTCCGATCTTGTTCATTGGAGCGAGAGACTAACTAATCTATGATGTTGGTCAATGTTGGGGTTGCCTTGTATGTGCGCAATGATTTCAAGGTAGAGAAGCTAATTTCGTCTAAAACTCTTGGCCCAGGGAAACTTGGAGTTCCTGAATTTCTTTTCTGTAGCGTACAGCAGGGTAACTCCCCTCCAACTTTAGTCGTGGTAATTTACAGACCCCCGAAAATCGCCATGCAGAAGGATTGTTTGTTTGGCTCGTTACGCCGACTGTGTGGGGATTATAGTCATAAAATTATAATGGGAGATCTGAACGCGGATTTGTTAGACACTGCTCACCCTGGCACCAAGACACTGACTGCACTGACAGAAGAACTCGCCTTGCAGATAGTGCAGCATGGCCCGACTCACCAACACATCCCCAATACATCTCATACATGGATTGACCACATTTACGTGGATGACAATGACATCGTTACTGACTTCCAAAACAGACTCCTGCCCAGTTTCGGCAGGCACTCGGTCGTTGACGTCACCATCAACGTCTTCAGTCCCACTCCGCCAAAAAATTCCTTCACCTACAGGGATTTTCGTAACATCACTCCGGAGATATTGAATGACCGGTTGCTTCGCTGTGACTGGACAGCTCTTGAAAATGCCGAAACCAGTTTGGAAGGAGCAATTCACTGCTTGAATGAAAATTTAAAGACCGTTATAGATGAATTAGCTCCTGAGAAAACTATTAATCCGCGAAGAAATGACGCTCCCTGGATTGGTCCTGAGCTGCGGGTACTCATAAAGGAGCGAGACGCGACGCGAAGGCGCTGGGAGCGGCATCAAAGTAACCAGCGCAAGTGTCCTGAGCTTCAAAATGAGTACTTTCGGCTCAGTAAAGAGGTTGACTTGCGCATCGAACGAGAGCGTAACTCCTTCCTTCAAATTCATCTTTCTGACGCTCTCGATCAACAGAAGAACATCTGGAAGGAAATGCGCAACCTCGGCCTCTTGCCTAAGAGCAAAGAGGAGGAACTTCATGGTTTCGCACCGGATGAGTTAAACGCACACTTTGCGGGGGTTTCCGTTTCAACCCACGAGAATATTGAAGAAGCAATGGACGATATTGACTCGGCGCCAGAGGAGGGGTTTGAATTTAAGCCCACAAATTCCACTGATGTAGTCCTTGCCATCGAACATTTCTCCTCGCAGGCCCGTGGAGCGGATGGGATACCTCAAAGTGTGATCGCGAAAGCTCTCCCGGCTATTGGAGATCTTATTGTACATATTTTTAACTCCTCTTTCGCTCATGGCATTTTTCCCGAGGCTTGGAAGCAAGCGCAGCTGATCGCATTGAAGAAGACTGCCACTCCATCAATGGTCTCGGATTCCCGTCCCATAGCGCTGCTGTGCTTCCTCTCCAAGGTTTTGGAAAAAATCGCACATGACCAAATCATGGAGTATTTAAAAATTCAGAATCTACTTGATCCCTTCCAAGCTGGTTTCAAGCAACATCACAGTACCCAGACGGCACTGCTCAAGTTGACAGACGACATCAGAGTAGGAATTGACAGAAAGAAGATCACTCTGCTCCTACTGTTCGACTTCAGCAAAGCATTCGATACAATCTCACCATGCAAGCTGCTGAGGAAGCTACGACACCTTGGCTTCTCGAGATCGGCACTCCTGCGGATAAAATCATATTTACAGGGTCGCACCCAACAAATCACTTCTAAAGTAGGTGAATCTGATTGGCTCAAAACCAATCTGGGTGTTCCGCAGGGGTCCGTTCTTGGGCCTCTCCTCTTCAGCTTGTATGTGAATCATTTGCCCGGGCTATTGAATGGAAAGTCAGTGAACCATATATTCTACGCAGATGATCTTCAGATCTATCTTCAAGTTGATAAGAAGAACATCAAGGAGGGGATTGCTCGACTGGGAGACATAGGGCGACTTGTTGCTGAATGGGCTAGGAACTCCGACCTGCGCCTCAACGCTGGCAAGACCAAGGCAATCTTTTTCAGTTCCGACCGGAACGTTAGAGACTTGCAACGAATGAACTTGCCAGGGGTTGAGATACAGGATGGAGTGTTTGTCCCATTCAGTGATACTGTCGTGAGTCTTGGTGTTACACTTGACAGCGAACTAACGTGGAAACCGCACATCGATCAAGTTACCAAAAAAGTCAACAGAGCCCTATATGGTTTGCGGTTTTTTAGGGCGTGTATCACCAGACCTCTCCGAATTCGCCTAGTCGAGTCACTTGTTCAACCGCATTTGGATTACTGTACGGTCGTGTACCTCGACGCCACGGACGAACAGCGGCAACGGATACGACTAAGCAATTCATGTGTGAGATATATTTTTGATCTTAGGAGAGACGAGCATATCACCCCGTTTAGGGAGCGTTTGGGCTGGTTACGTACTGATTCGCGGCGAATGTACTTCGCAGCTCATTTGATGCATAAGATCATGCACTTAGGAGAACCTGGCTACCTAGCTGCGATGTTTACCAGGTACCAATCTGAACGCCCCGCACGTGGTGATGCAGAAGAGCGGACACTCAAAGTTCCCAATATGAGACTTGAATATGGTAGAAGATCTTTCCAGGTTCAATGTGCTCACTTGTGGAACTTTCTCCCTTCGGGCTTTCGGCAAATTCAAAAAATTTCACTTCTTAAAGACGCTCTAAAAGAATTTTTCTTGTCGCAACCCTCCCGGAGGATTGACGTGGACCAGAAACAGTACTTTAATCTCTGATAGGCTTGGGCTCTTTTCAATTAGTCTTTTTCTAGTTTTAGTCGAGTTTTACGTGGCTTACCTGTCACAGAATTCTTAATTCTGTGATAGTTTCCGGGCCCATGTCTGTCTTTTTATATGTACTGATGTACCTCGATTAATTACCTAATTTATTTTGACTCGTGTGCATCTCTCGATGCCTTTTCAATGACTAGTCACTTCCTGTGATAAATAAAATTTCCTTGACCAAAGTGACAAATTGTATAATATTTATATGCTGATTATGACCGTTATATGTATCTCATTTAATTGTATTTTTACTTTTGCCACCAGGCAAATAAAGGGAATCAATCAATCAATCAATTAATCAATCTAATAACATGATAATATAGCACGATCCAGATGGATCTCAAATCCGTGGACTCCAAATCAACTGGCTGACGATGGTTCGGGTGACAATTCTTGGATGAGACTTTTCAATTCTCTCCTTCATATTGAAAATGTGCGAGAACAATTGATTGAACTTCAAATTCACTTGAATGGAGTGCCTTTCTTGAAGATAACACTATGCTGCACCAAAATGTTACACAAAGTCTAGAAAGCATTTTCGATGTAGTTTGATCCGCTGATTCCGAATCCGTTCTCAGAATTCGTCCATCGCGTCACGTTTTTGAATGAATCGATATCAAAGTTGCAAAAATTCTGTTTTCGTCATCTTCGACTGCGTATGACGTGAAAGTCCAAAATAATCTGTGCAATCTGGTGGGTCTTCTCTGAACTCGAGAATGAGCTCTTCCGAATAAAACAAAGTTTGACTGAGATCGGTCATCAAGATCTAAAGTAATCGCGATCTGAAATTAAGGAAAATTCAAGTCAGCGCGAGGAAACGCGGACCACCTCCTCTCGCATCTTCAGTACAGGGCTCGCCAGGCCTCTCTCCTCCTCCTCGCATCAGCAGTCCGCCGCTATGCATTGAGAGTATGCGGCTCGAACCCCGCCCCGCACTGCTCTCGTTAGCCACTTACCGATGCGCTTGCGCTCCTTCTCATTACAGGCATCCGTATTCAAGAAATTGAAATATTTCTCATTTGAATCTTTGATTGACCTACTGATGTGGATGGTGAGAGTATTGTTTGGTTTTCGGGTTTGGGAAGGGGCATATCATGAATGTTTCTTTTATTCTTTTCAAAGTCATGAAGAATCGACATAGTTTGTTCCCTCGTCAGAGAGTGTTGGTGGCCCTGAAAAGGGCCGATTGGCATTGAAAGATGTGCGTCTGAATTTTTCCTCCCCCAATTCCTCACAGGCCATCGGACATATCGTTGAAGCTCCTTTTTCGCGATCTTCTCTTGTGAGAAGCTTGTGGGTTGTCCCTCTTTAGAGACCAGCAGTAATCAGCCAACATAGCCAGTGCCACCCTCATACCTCGATTCCATTTCCTTCACATCTTGATGAAATCTCTCACCCTGCTCCTCGCTGACCCGGCCAAGGCTTCCCTTTGGGAAGAAATTAAGATGTTCGTCCAAATAATGCAATTTGGTGCTCGTCCTGCTTCCTAGTTTCTGGAGTTTGATGAGCATATCTCCTACAAGAGATTTGTAGTAATCTTCTTTCTTGTTCCCCAAAAATCCGGTGATAACTCGTTTGAAAGATATCCACGCAGCTTTCTCTTTTTTTATCATGGTCCCTTCAAAATTCTCATCTGAAAGCAGTTTTTTAATTTGAGAGCCCACAAAAATCCCTTGTTTCAGCTTGCCTTCAGAAATTTCTGAAAATTTGGTAGACAAATAGTGGAAACATTTACCATCCTTATCTAAAGCCTTCACAAATTGCTTCATTATACCCAACTTGATGTGTAAGGGAGGTAAGAGCACTTTGGATGGATCAACAAGTGCCTTGTGAATGATATTGTGCTCTCCTACTTTTAAATCATCTCTTCTCTCCCATTCGTGCCCTGTCCAATGCAGATATGTAGCTCTACTGTCCCATTTGCAAATGAAACAGGGATACTTTGAATTGCCTCCCTGTTGGCCCAAAAAATACTCAAGATTTTGAAGTCCTCGCATACTTTCCAATTGTAATTTTTGTACTTCAAGGAGTTAAGGAGAATTCCCATGTTCTCGTAAGTTTCTTCCATTTTGGTCGAATATGCAACAGGTACAGAGCCATACTTGTTGCCGTTGTGGAGCAGGACAGCTTTCAGACTATCTTTTGACGAATCGATGAATAGCCGCCAATCTTCATCCTTATAGTCTCCCAGCCCGAAAGCCGCCATCAAGCCCGGAACATTGTCACAATACACCAATGAATCTTCTTCCTTGAAAAATTCGGTGAACTCCTTGTCACGATAACGATATTGGGAAAAACACGTACCCAAAGCAAGCATGTTCCTTTCTTGCAAGCGAGAACCAAGAAGCTCGGCATCTGCTTTTGTCAAACCTAAATCTCGCACTAGGTCGTTGAGAGACTCTTGATCATAGAGCTTGGGAGTTCTGGGAGCTAGATCTGAATCCTCGACTGGATCGACAAAATCGATTGTCTCATTACCCGAATCACGATCTTCACAATCATCCTCTCGTTGAATCCAAGGAGCAGGCGGGATGGGTAAATCAGAGTTGTGAGGCCGGGGCCACTGTGAACTTGTGTAATCAGGATACTCGTTCAATTTGCGATTATGAAGATTGTAACCTTCAGTCAAGCAGTTACAGAAGTAACAATCTTCTGGGTGATTTGGTGGTCGAGTCCAAATCATTGGAGAACCAAAAGGCATACTTTTCCGTGCACCGTTGCTCCAAGCTCGAAGAGTTGTATCGCATGATGCACATACACCTTTAGGCACATAACTTTTATCTTGGTCTCTTACGTCCCTTTTGAAATAATGATAGTAGAGAGACATAAAACTAGGAGTCATATCACGAATTTCTCCCTTGAAAGTTAGGGTGCCACAAACGTACCAAAACCTATTCGGACTGACTTTGCATTGAATTTTAGAAATCTCGCCAACAGATAGGGATCACGGCAGATATCTGTTGTGTCTTTCCTAGCCAAGCCGGGACTCTGTACTGAGGCGCAGAAATATCTGCAACTCGCGTCTCAGCGTTCATGTCCGCGATGACAGCCCTGAGGGTAGAGAGGGATTTCTCGATTTTTCAAGAGCGGAAGATTGAGTGCAGATCAGCTGTATCACACGGGAGTTGTAAACCACCAGAGTGCACCTGGGGTTCTATGGCGGAGGATGCACCGTAATTTTCATCATATCTCAGAATTGGCGGTTGTAGGTATCAATGACTCCAAGAAGTCAGAGGGATAACAAGGTTCTGAGAGGTGAAAGCACTTTGAACCGGGCAGATTTACAAGGTGTCTTGGAATACCTCACCATTACATAATTGTGCGAATACTCTGGGATTATGACATTCAGGGCAAGATGGAATTTGCCTAAGTTGCCCAAAGGGTCCCGTAGTGTGGCCGAATGCCTCTATTGTCAATACAAGCGCAGGTACGACAGTGTATAGCTAATGAGAGTAGTGCGGGGCGGGGCCCGAGCCGTATACCTCTATACTTTCAATGCATAGGGGCGAACTGCTGCTGTGAGAAGAGGGAGAGAGGCCCGGCGAGCCCTGTACTGCAGATGCGAGAGGAGGTGGTCCGCGTTTCCTCGCGCTGACTTGAATTTTCCTTAATTTCAGATCGCGATTACTTTAGATCTTGATGACCGATCTCAGTCAAACTTGTTTTATTCGAAAGAGCTAATTCTCGAGTTCAGAGAAGACCCACCAGATTGCACAGATTATTTTGGACTTTCACGTCATACGCAGTCAAAGATGACGAAAACAGCATTTTTTGCAACTTTGATATCGATTTATTCAAAAACGTGACGTGATAGACGAATTCTGAAAACGGATTCGGAATCAGCGGGCCAAACTCCATCAGAATACGTTTCCAAATACCTTGTAACACAAAATTTGCCAAAATATGCAGCACAGTGTTATTGATATTTTCTTGATGGAAGGCAGATAATGGCAGCTGCTTGACTCTTCTAATACTGGACAACAAGAATAAATCACATGATTTCCGCCTCCTTCAGCTCGTTGGCTGAACTATGAAGTCAGCCTCTGTCAGCTTCTATTCGGCTGCGTGGCTTTCAGGGGAAAAGTCAACATTGTCGTTCGACAGCGCTCTGCTACTATCAGCGACTCCACGTCACGGTAGTGTCATGCAGCTACTAAACGTCGCAACAGCTCTCGTATTCATTCATGATGTGCACGTTCATAATCACTCATTTGATTCAATTTTTGGCCAATTTGCTGTGATGAATCACTCAACTCCCTCTTTCATTTCTTTTTCCACTCGAAAGCCACAGAAGCCACTTTTTCATGGGAGTCGTTTGATTCTCGTCAGCAGCTACCCGAGCCTTTCCAAAATCTGTCCAGAAGTTCCCTCTCAATTTCACAAAGACCTTCAAACTTTGGCGCAGCTGTTCACTGATATTGCCAGTGCAAAGTCACTTGAAGATTTTCACAATTCTCTTCAATCAAAGGTCAAATTCCCACAAATTTTGCAAAAAAAATTTCACTCACACCTCGGAGTAGCCGCTCACCATAGTCACCAGATGAGACGTGGGGGGGGGGGGGGGGGGGATTCAGCGCATAGGTAAAATGTGAGGGAAATTTCGGAATGAATAGGCATGATGTATCATTGATGCCATTATATAATACCTAGAGACTAGTAGTGTGTGCGTGTATCGCGGCGCGAAGCGCACCCGAGATGGTCTGGGTGGCTTGCTCTCGATGGAGGAGTACTCAAAGGAAGAGTGCATCGCGACATCGCGGTGCTGACGATGCACCTACGACGGCCGACGAGCAGCGCTTAGGCGTTGCGTGGGTCGCGAATTCGTCGCTGATGAATCGTCAAGGGACGAGAAGAGGCTCGGGTAGGAGGCCCGAGACTCACCACGTCACAGACAAAATCTACATAATAGTTATAATTTAGAGAACTTATTGTGGTGGGTAGGTACTTAAGGCACACGACGCTTGAGCTACAGTGCTTCTATATAACATTCATCCAAAGACAAGTTCGAGTAATCTTATTAATACTATGCGTAGAAGTTCATCCCGAAGCGACCAGTCAATTCTCTGATCCTTCCCTTCTCCGATAGGTTACCATATCAATGACCCAGAGTGAGGAGGAACTATCTGAAATTGTCTGGATAAGTGTAGTCGAGGGACTGCGTGGAAGGAGGGCGTAATGGTGGTTACGCCCTTTTTCCGCTTTTTTGTTTTTCGAGCCCTCTGAAGGGTGTTCCAACCGACCATGAAACCCGTCTTGAGAACAGTGTTTACGAACCTTAAGATTTTGAAAAGGGCATGAATACCTTCACGCCCTTTTATCCATAAAATTATGTGAGTCACGCCCTTTTGCTCGAAAATTCATGGAAGTTACGCCCATTTTCCGAATTCTCATCTCTCCATAATAATTTGACTGACTTACAGTCTGCAAAAAATCGAATGACTCAAAATATTCGGTATTAGAAGCTTAGAATTAAATTCTCGACGGATATCCCGAAGCCGGAAATTAGATCTTATTGGACAGAGCTTGTTGAGTAACATCTCGCTTAACTCACACGGTGTCCTCGAACCAACTCTAAATGAGTCGGAAGACCACCTTGCCAAATCTTCTCATAAATGATTATTCAGAGCTCAAATAACATCTCCCAATTGTTTCTCGAATAGCCTACATTAGGATTCTTGAATAAATAAATTTTTATGATTTTTTCCTGAAAAAACGTGAAAAAACGACTTTGACGCGCTTTGGTGATGATAAACGCTTAGTTATATGGTTGGAACTCCACCAAAGTCTCGACAGAAAGTGCAGATGATTCATTACACTCTATCCCAAACTATTTGCAGTGTAATGCGTACTCTCTCAACATAAACACAAACGGATTTTGACTGAAAATCAGCCATTTCAGCCGATTTTCAACTATTGTTGCTGATTTCCAGTGGAAATCCGTCCACGTTAGCTCCAGATAAGCTAAAATGGCTGATTCATGTTGAGAGAGTAGAGGAAGGGATGGGCCTCGTGAGTTGTGGCTAATGCTTGTGTGGAGATTCAGAGAATATACAGAGGTCCACACACCTATATTAGATAATTTTCCGTCTGCTCACGGCTCTCTCTTCTTTTTGCTCACATTGGTCGCGATAATATGTACACAATGCCTTGGACTCTCGGCAAGGTCCTTATCGCGCAACAGAAGCTCTCACTCGGGTTCTGGGGAGCTTGCAGGTATATCATGTCTGCTCTACATCTCGCATTCGAGTAGAGGGGGTAGTCCTATCGTAGTTCTAAGATGTGCTTGCTCTCATGAATAGAATCGACTCAAATTTTTGGTATTGTGCATGGAAAAGGAGGTGTGAGTGCGGAAACTGAAGAGAGACATGAAAAACTGCTCCAAAAGTGTTCAGCAATTAACGTGCAAGATGATGGATTGACCGTATCTGACTCACCTATGTCTGAAATATAGATAGAGGTAGTTTATCATCTTGCACGTCAATTACTGAACATTTTTGGAGCAGTTTCACATGTCTCTCTTCAGTTTCCGCACTCACACCTCCTTTTTCATGCACAAAACCCAAAATTAGAGTCAAGGAGCTGTTGCAAATAAGGCGAAATCTGGCCCAAACGGATTTGGCTGTAAATCACGTCAGATACTCGTTTTGGGTGTCAGAGTATGCATGTAAATTTTTTCCGCATGAAATCAACTTGCAGCGATTTGCCGAGCAAGAGTCGCCCCCATTTGAAATACACGTGAAACGTCATTCTTTGCGTCCCTCTCAAAACTGGCCACAGGAACCGCTACGGGACCAACGAGAATTTGTTCTTGAACAAAAAATACAACTTTCAGGGGTATTTTTAAGGACGGGGAATGCTGCGCTGATACCTAAAAATCACTCAGAAGATGGAGAATGCGGATTTCTCGCGCTAAAACCGGGAAATACTCGAAAGGAGTTGGGTTAATCGAAAAGTTGCAGAGGACTAAAGTTGTAGATTTTGTCCTAAACTTTCATTTGGCATTGGTATTTGATACATATATTGATTGAAAACTCCTGAAAAACGTCCAGAACTCATACAAAACCATATTTATCGAACTTTTTGGCGACCTCGAGGTCAAAATGGATGAAACAAGAAATACATTTTATAGGTTTCATGAAAATACACATTTTTGGTTCTCATCATTTTTTCGATAAAATGCACCAGACTTGAGCTATTAGCAAAACAAAGTCCAAAAGTGGCACTTTCCAACTTTCAAACGTAAAATACTCGAAAAAATCAAATGGAAACCCTATATAATAATTGCGTGAAAAGTTTTATTTTTTCATGAACTTCAAAATGAAAGAAAAATTCATAGCATTCCGATGTCTTGGCTTCGAGGAATATGCATTTTTATGCCGAATCGCTCGTTGAGGTGGATAAATTGATGGTTCTGAGATGCTTCAGGTGAATTTACGTCAATAGATCATACCACAGTATGAAAAAACTCACCAAGGCTCATGCCCGATTTCGGTCCAGAGTCCCACAACATCCCAGATCGCAATCATATTTGTCAAAGTACAGTAGGAACTTCTCGTTCCTGCAGATGCAATCACCCGTGGAAGAGAGAAAATACTCTACTCCCCGAATTTGCGCGCAGCTGGAAGCTCACGGAGAGGATATGTGTCACGACATTCACAAGTTTTCATCAGAATAAACTTTGTCAGAGATTCATATTTTACCATCAAAGATTAGACTAGAAATAATCACAGAAAATAAAATTTCTCACTACAAACAACATGACATTGATACAATCACTCAGTCTGAATCATCTTCATCGACTGATAGTGACTCAAACACTGCAAGCTCTGCTTCTTCTTGTTCGGCATCTCTTACATACGAATGGTAGTTTCGACTCAACCTATTCTCAGGATGTTCTTGATACCGGTCATAACCAAGATACCATAACACTGATGCAATGTGGGCATAGCAGCCAATAGTTCTCGCACCTGTCTTACATTGGCAGTACCAACCAGTCACAGCGTTTTCTTCTCCATTGTAGCTCACCCAAAGAGAGTACACTTTTGACGAAGTATGGCGTGACTGCATTTTTATTCTGATGACACCTGTATCTTCTTTATGGTGGTAAAGCTCATAAAGCCCATCGTCATCACAGTGTTCATCAGTGTATGAATTTGCTTGCTTCAACTGCGGACATACAAAATTATAACATAGTGGATTATGAAAAGGTAATGGACTGTTTGTGGCAATCTTTTGTTACAAAGAAAACAACTCGGTGCTTCAAAGATCGATCTACTATTCCAAAGTCATATAGATCAATTCCCTCAAGGGAGGACTATTTCAGATGATCTCATTGATGGTGTCACAAGAATCACCTGAAAAGATGAACATCAAATCGGGAGGTTCGGAAGCTCTGAGACAATTGCTTTGGAATCATGAACGGAGTCTGATAGATATATCTTATGGAAGAACTCTGGCGATACTACTCTGGTTCTGTCTTTACGAATAGGGATCGACCTATGTCATTGTTGTAGTCTTGTTTGAAATGGTAAAGATGGGAATATCCCATCGAAACGGTACCTGATAGATGCCAAGCGTCAAGTCTTCTAGCTCTCTTCGAGATAGGCAAGGGAATTCAGTGATTGATGCATCATTGACCTTCTCCCAAACTGCTCTTACGGTAGGGTACCTCCTTTCGATCACAACTTCCTGCAGATCGTTCTTTCTATTGAGACGCTGCAGTATTTCTCCAGCTCGAATACTATCAGCAGATGTATCAAATACTCGAGGTGGTCTGAATGCATTGCAAAGTGCACAGACAATTCTCACATAATCACCAATATTTGGTATTTCTTGGTTTGGGAATACGCTGCCAAGAGCTTTCCAGTTCTTTATCATGCCATTTACTGATTCAATGACCCACCTGCAATATGCATATGATTCATAAATAGATGAAACTCAAATCAGGAGATTCGTCTGATTGGAAAGTAAGAACTAGAAGTTACTCATAAGGAGAGGTACATTCTTGCGGGTGCTGGATTTGTCTCAAACTCCGGAAGTCATCTTGTTTCCGTGAAAAATGTAGGTATCCCCAAGGACTTAGTCCCATGGACCTCCCATTCTGATATACAGCTATGGAAATTAGCATTGTCAGTATATCTATATACAAAATTTTCCAACATGGCCTATATAGCTAATGCTAATCTCCATAGCTGTATCTCAAAATAGAAGGCCCATGGGACTAAACCCTTGGAGATAACTTCATTTCACAACGAAAAAAAATCATTCCCAGAGTTTGTGACGAATAAAGAATTCGCAAAGTTGGACCTGCCCTTGTTAGATTCATAACCAATCGCGAAGCACGAGGAACTCAGTCTACAATCGAGAGGAATGAATTGGACATAATATCATCGAAGTTCTGTTTGCTGAAGAGAGCTCGAGATCCTCAATCTGAATTTTGCTCCACCATAACTAGATGTAGGTGCTCGAGAGACTGGGCTTTCAAAGTTTCATAGGAGCTTATGAGAGTTGTAAGACTAACCTCATCGATGTTACGACGCGCGATTCATTTGCTTCCTCCGTGGAATGTTGGGAACGATTCTTAGGTAGAAAATGAGGCATTCTTGAGTTTAAGCCCAGAGCTTTGAGAAACTCCAAGGCATCTCTGAACCCTCTATCCACAATCAAATAATCACCTGGTAGCACCCAAAGATTGAGCCCATGACAATCGTTCCTCTATTTGAAAATGATTATAATTACTTTTATCATCGATGGGAGGGGACGCAGCAAATTGGATGTATATCATCATAGTACTCACTAATAGATCCACAAGAATATTGGCGTCATTATTCTTGCCGTTTGCATAATACGGGCCGTAAACGGCTAAAATGTATCCAGTCGAACTTATCAATATCATCGGTTTGACGAGGGGTCGATTCTTGTGGAGGGAGTATGTCATCCGGTGGAATTTGTAGTTACTACTCTTTTGTATGTAACAATATGTCGCATCTGCTATTATGATAGCTTCTTCACAAGTATCCAGCAATTTCTGAGCAAGGAGCCTTGTATGGTTTTTTACAAAGGTTTCATGATCAATGTGTGATGTACCTAAAAAAATCGAGGTTCAGCGACTTAGCTTCGAGTTTTGAATTATACCATATAAGCATGTCACCATCGTGTTATAGAAAATGAATCATCAATGATACCATACCTAGGTACATGGGAACGAAACTCTCCATCAGCATTTTTCGTCCTTTTTTCATCATCCTAGACACGGTTGATTTGTCTACTTTGAATAAAGTGGATAATACAGCCATAGAAAGATTTGTCCTCAACTTGAACAATAATATAGCAATACATTTCCTTATTGGTGGTTTCCTCTTGTAAGACTTGAATGTATTGCCGGTTTCGCAGACAGATATTATGTGATCGAAGTTCTGCTTAGTGATGCCAGTAAGATTGATGTAATCCTGATCCGACAAGTCTCCATCTTCTAGATCCAAATATCCTTTTCTTAATGGAGGAAAGTTGAGGATGAGTATTTCTTCGGAAGTTGGAAAAGATTCATTGTTTTGAATAGGAACTACCTTTCTTCTTTCCGCTTTCTTTCTGAGCCAAATCTCGCAATGAGCTTATAAAACGGTTCACTTCTTCATCTGACATCAACGTGTCTTCAAAATCGGGTTTGACAGATTCCAAAGCTCCAAGGTCGATAAAATTGCCGTTGAAATGTTGTGAACAGCATTTGGTATCATGTATGATAATCGTCTTCCTTTCGAAGAAACACTTAGCTATGGCTTGATACGGTACAACTCGCAAGTTATTGCTTGACTTGCATATAAAACATCTGGAATGTAAAACCCATTATGAGTTTGTGTTACGGCTATATTATCGCATGATTTGTGATGGAGAGAGTGTGTCCGTAAGGATAATCACACATGTCCAAGAATCCATTTTCCCTGCAAGAATCATCGAAATTCCGCGAACGACTAAATATGAGTGCTTTAAATAGCGCAACATTGTGTATTATCCTCACACACATACTTAGTCTGCCCGCCGGTCTCTCATTCCTCCTCTCTCTCTCTCTCTCTTCGTCCCGCTTTTTTTCTCTCTCCTTCTCTCTCCCTCTCTTCCACTCCTCATTTCTTCCATATGCCCATCCCCTCCATAGAGATAGTACCAATAGAGGGGGCATGGCACATCGGCCACTGTCAGTGAGTCCGTGACCGCGGAGGAGAGAGAAAGAGGAACGGGTTGGGAAAGCTATCTTTGTCTACTTGTGACGTGAGAGAGGGAGAACTGCCTGCAAACAGTGGAAGGACGAACACAGGAATGAGTGAAAGAAGCACTCATCAGAGAGAGGAAGCATTCCCAACTCGTTCATCTCTCTCAAGTTGCGCCAGGAGTCACGCCGAAAAAGCAGGCATGCCCCCTGCATTGGTACTATCTCTCTGATCCCCCCGCATTCTATTTCGCTCTTCTCTCTACTCTCTCTCTCTCTCAGCCACGCACACGAATACACTCAAATATTCAATGTTTGTGAGTAAGTAAGTAAGTGAATAAGTGAGTAAGTAGATAACATCAGCGTGAGGGAAAAAAAGAGCATGAAGATTTTTCTTCAGTCGAGTTTCGTTGCGAACTTGCAAAATGCATACGAGGACTTGAATGACATCACGAATATCAGCAATGGCCTCTCAGTTAGATATAATCGAGTTATGACCGAAACGTTCTGTGATATAAGATGTATCACCTGGACGTCGTTTTTTTGAATCCTCCGAAAGTCAATTTGACTTTTTTAGATGGAGGTTCTGAGTCTCCAGCCTCGGAATCATCAGCACTGTCACTATCTAGCTCAGAAATGTTGTTATCACTAATCTCAGGCTCCCTGTCCAAGACATCAACTTCTACATCCAAATAATTTCCTCCATCGAAGGAAGCACCACTGTCCTCACTGAGAGACTGCGAACTGATGATTTTCCTCATTTACAAGTAACACTTTGTGCAGTACATGGCATCCCCACACTTCCTAGTTTTTCGCCTATTCCTTTGGACCAAATGACACGAAACACTAGAAAAGCTCTTGTTCTTTTTATCCATGGTTTGTCAATAATCATGGAGACCGAGATAACGATAGAAGCAACGTGGCGTTCATAGGGTATCCACTCGTTAACTGAGAATGTCAGTAAACTCTCCTTGCACAAGAGAGGCTGAATAGCAGGTCCCCTTTGATGCTCTCACGTATCATAGACGAAAACTTGGGTTCCTGCGACTCTCCGCGAGCTTTTTAAAGGAGAGAAGACGGTGGGAATATGTAGCCAGACAGACGAGGAATGCGAGAGTGAGATGCAGTGGTCTCTGAGCTCGTGAGAGAGAGAGAGAGAGAGAGAGAGAGAGAGAGAGAGAGAGAGAGAGAGAGAGAGAACCCGTAGGGGGCTTTGGGTGTGACCTTAGGGTTGCACTTGGAGCTTGAGGGAGCGACGCCCCTCCGGACCCGAGTCCTACACTTACACCATCACACACACTACACCATACATGCACCATACTCACGCCTGCCCAAGCACTACACAAACATACCAACATCATACAGGACACGCATGACACAGAACACCACACCCGTGCTGGTCTGGTCCGGGGTCGGCCAGCATGCGATTCCAGGCCCTGGAAAAAGAAGAAAGAAGAAGATGTCCAGCATTGACGGCAAGAATTCCCCAAGTAAAGCGGGGCCCCATTCGGATCTTGGGGGGGGGGGGGCCCAACGATGCAAAGCGCGCTACCAGTGGCACACTTGGCTGGTGGACTCACGCGTAAAGCTACAAGCGATGGAAATACGCCTCTGGCGAAGATAGTCGGAGGAAAGGACCAACACCAGAAAGGAGTAGACCTCACCCCGAACAGCAGGAAGAGAAAGGGTCTGGGTGAGGAAGTAGATAAGCGAACGCTGAAGCAATCGAAGCTCACATTCTTGAGCCAAAAAGAGAAGAACGCGAAGGTTGCTGCAGAAGCGCAAGCGGCGGCAGACAAGCTTATGAAGATCAACCCCGCGATCAAGATCCAGCTTACGCAAGACAAGAACAAGGGAGACGATACCGCCAATTCCAGCTCGGATTCAGGGGACTCTAATACCACCACGGAGTCCCAGAAGTCAGAAGACACCCTGACATCCAAGGACTGTGACCGCGGACTCGAAAAAGGTCAAAAAACACCGGAGGATATGGACATCGATCGGTTCCCCACACCTGAGAAGGCCAGTCGACAAAGAAGTGGAGACAAGGCCCCCGATCTAATGGAAGGATGGAGGGACTTGAAAATGTGCCGAGAACAGATGGAGGAGAAGACTCATCTTCTCCTCGACCACCTGAACTTGGTCATAGGGATAGCCGAGTCTGCCTCCAACATCCCAGAAGGAACTCAGGGCGACATGGAAGAGCTCAGGAAGATTGGCCACGCTCTCGAAGGCCTACTTGCGGCAGACAAAGGGAAGAGAGCGGCTTTCGAGACCACACTTCTCGAAGCGGAGAAGACCCTAAAAATGAAGAGGAGTGCGCAGCCCTCTGGGCCAGCCGCGTCGGGAAGCGGCACACAGGGAAGGGGGGCGAATAAACCGGAATCGCGACAAGGGAAACAGCACGATACGAAGAGGACGCGACGCGGACATCCATCGGGAGCCCTCGAAACACCGCGCTCGACATCGACTCCTAATAGGCCCAAGCAGGACGGGCCTTGGCAGGAAGTGGTCGCTAAGAGAAATACAAAGAGGGCAAAGAAAAGCGGTCGATCAAGTGACACCGCTGGAAAGAAGGCAAAGATGAAGCCAAGAAGACCGAAATCCGACGCCGTTCTCGTCACGGCAAACCAAGGTGGGTTAAGCTACGCAGATATGCTGCGCAAGATAAAGACGGATGACCTTAATGAAGAAGTGGGCTCTAAAGTCACGGGCATCCGCAAGACACAGGAAGGACAAATCCTCATTGAACTGAGGAAGGGCACCGACGCTGCAGCCATCAAAGCGGCTCTGACACCAGTCGTCGGGCAAGAAGGGGCCGTCCACTGCCTCGCAAATAGCATGACCCTCGAGGTTCTCGGAGTCGACTACGATGTCGACAAAACTAAAGTGCAGAAGGACCTCGCGAAGGCCCTACCAGAAAACGAGGATGGAGCCATAATAGTCAAGAGCCTGCGAAACGGCTCCCGAGGCACCCAAACAGCGGTTGTGTCCATCCCAGCGAGGCTCGCTCACCGCCTCCTGGACTGGAAAGAACCCAAGGTGGGATGGAGCAGAGTGAGAATCCGCGAGAAGGGAGGCATCCCACGCTGCTATGACTGCCTAGAGTATGGCCACAAGGCCTCAGGCTGCAAAAAAGAGAAGGCAGAGGAACGTCAACCGAAACTCTGCTTCCAGTGCGGTGAACCAGGACACCTCGCCGCTACCTGTAAAGAGAAACCAAAATGCCTCAGCTGCGTGGCTATCGGAACCAGATCTGACCACAGGTCAGGCTCCAGCAACTGCACAGCCTACCAAAACCCGAGGGCGACATATAGACGCAGGGGGGGAAGAAATGGCTAACTTCATCCAAGCCAACCTCAGGAGAAGCGGGGACGCTTGTGACCTCCTACACACTGCCGCCAAAGAAGGGGGTATCGATGTTCTGATCATCTCCGAACCGCCTCGGAAGCGCGAACTTTCCCGTTCCACATTCGATCACTGGGGGACCGCTGTAATTCAGATCACGAATCCCGCGATCCGCGAGACTGAACCAGCTGTTAGTGGCCGTGGTTATGCTCGAAAGACCATAGGGGGCACAGCTGTATACAGCTGCTACTACTCGCCGTCGCTCAAGACGCACGAATTTGAAGACGAGCTCCACGACCTAGAAGAGGATGTGAGGCAATGGGGGGGCCCAGCTATAATCGCGGGAGATTTCAACTCCAAGGAACCGACTTGGAGCGGGGGGCCGCGCGATAGACGGGGGGTGATACTCGCTGATGCCATGGAGGCATTGGGATTAGTGCTCGCGAACGAGACGGGGGTTATCACCTATTACCGGCACGACACTCGGTCCCGGGAGGGAGGTTCATCATCGGTCCTCGACCTGACGTTCATGAGCCCGTCGCTCATGGGACGTATGACATCGTGGGAAGTTCTGGACACGGAAACACTGAGTGACCATCGACATATTCGGTTTCGACTTAGGACTGACGGACAGAGACAGACGACACACAGACCGCGACCGACGGGGTGGCAGGTACGGGAGCTGGACGAGGGAAAATTCCGGGAATCGATAGAAACAGTCGAAGATCTCCCGATGAACTCCGCCTCGGACGAGGCTGTGGCGATGGTAACATCCGCCATCACGAGAGCTTGCGACGCGTCGATGCCTCGCAGGACAACACCATGTTTCTGGAGGAAACCAGAGTACTGGATCACCGATGAGATCAAGGCTCTACGAAGAACGAGCAACAAAAAAAGGAGGACCGCATGGCGATCAAGGAAGCTGCAACGACCATCGCTGGCGGAAGATGACAGAGCGTACAAAGAAGCAAAGAAGGCTCTCGTTCTAGCCATCCGGAGGAGCAAAGAGAAGTGCTGGGGTGAACTGTGCGACATGGTTAACGAAGACCCCTGGGGCACGCCATATCGCGTGGTCATGTCAAAGGTCCGACCCCGGAAGGGCAACCCAGCACCGACCGATGCAGCAACATTGCGCACGATCGTGGAAGACCTCTTCCCAGCAGAAGAACCCAGAGTTACATTCCCTACGGAGAGCGAAGACCCCATCCCGCTCTTCACTATGCAAGAGCTACTCATAGCGGCGAAGAGAATGCCGAACAGCAAGGCCCCTGGCCTGGATGGCATCCCAAACGAGGCTCTGAAACTGGTCTTCAAATACAAGCCAGATCTACTCCTCGACCTCTTCAACATCTGTCTGAGCGCGGGAACTTTCCCGGACAAGTGGAAACGCCAGAAGCTGGTCCTGATACCTAAGGGTCAAGGAGGTCAACGCCCTCTCAGCATGCTCGACAATATCGGGAAAATGTACGAGAGGATGGTGCTCAACAGGGTGGAAAAAGCCTACGAAGAAGGCGGTGGGCTATCACCAATGCAGTTCGGGTTTCGGAAGGGACGGAGCACTGTGCACGCGATCGAGGCGGTCCAAGAACGGGTTCAAGCGTCGGTAGGGAACCCATACCAAGGAAGAGGAGGATTCTGTGCCATCATTGCGTTGGACATAAAGAACGCATTCAACTGCGCGAGCTGGGAGCGAGTCTATCAATCCCAAGCAGGTAAAGTGCCCCCCTATCTACTAGCCGTCACGAGTGACTACCTGCGGAACAGGACCCTCGTGTACGACACCGACGAGGGACAAGAGATTCGGGTACTGTCCGCCGGAATCGGACAGGGATCGGTCTCCGGGCCGTTCAACTGGAACACCCAGTATGACAGCTTACTGTCTATCGAACTGCCAGAAGGAGTGATAATAGTGGCTTTCGCGGACGACGCGGGACTCATAGTATGGGCTGACAACGAGGAACTCTTGGGTAGACGCGCGAACGAAGCGCTGGCCCGAGTCTACGAGTGGATGATTAGCAGGCTTCTGGAGCTCGCTGTCAAGAAGTGCGAAGCAATCGTGGTCACAAGGCGTAGGAAGTTTGACTAACCCCGGTTTTATATCAACGGGCAAGAGATTCCACGGAAGACAGAGCTGAAATACCTCGGTGTATGGCTCGACGACAAGTGGTCGTTCAAGAAGCACATCCAGGAAGCCGCCCAGAAGGCGAGCAGGGTCGGTGCGGCGCTCCAGCGGCTTATGCCGAATATCGGAGGACCCAAGGAAAAGAGACGCGCACTTCTCAACACCGTCACTACCTCCATCATGCTGTACGGTGCACCCGTGTGGGGGAAGAGAGTAGAGAAGACCATCATCGAGAAGAGAATGGGGCCTGTCCACCGAAGAGCGGCCCTGAGGAGTATCCGTGCCTACCGCACTGTGTCAGGAGATGCGGCTTACGTATTGGCGAGTACTCCGCCCATCCACTTGCTCGTCGCGGAGCGAGTGAGGATCTGGGACCGCCAAAAAGTGATCGGAGCCGAACGAGTACTCACTCCGACGATGAAGGAGATCATCCGCGACAACGAGAAGGAAACCACCCTTGAGCATTGGCAAACTGAGTGGGATTCGCCATTTGCAAACGGCAGATGGACGCACCGGCTGATCCGTGACGTAGCCAAGTGGGCGGAACGCACCCACGGAGAGATGGACTACTGGACGACGCAGGCACTGAGCGATCATGGTTGCTTCGGTTCCTATCTAACCAGGTTCAAGAAGAGGACGACCCCAGCATGTCAGTCATGCGGGGACGAATGGGATGACGCCGAACATGCCCTGTTCAAGTGCAGCGACACCCGGAGAGAGCGCGCCGAGCTGGATGAATGGCTGGGTGCTCAACTAACACCTGAGAATCTCGTCCCGTACTTGCTCCGCAACCAGGAGACATGGGATAGACTCACCGGATACATCAAGCTGGTGATGACCCGCAAAGAGGAGAAAGAGAGGGAAGTAAGGCGCCTCGAAGCAGGCGAATTACAGTGACTCTGCCGATTGAAACAGAAGAGGCCCAAATGATTCCAGGAGGAATCTGATGCACTGAAGAGGGAAGAAAGAAGAAAGAAGAGGGAAGAAAGAAGAAAGAGAGGGAACAATGAAGAATGAAGATAGAAGATGCCGACAAGTGGCCGAAGAGAGAAGATGGAGAAGAGGAACGCTCGCAATCGAGCGCGAGACATGCCGCTCATCCTGAAGTAATGCTCACGCGGTTCCGGGATGAGATGGTAGATGCAGGTGGATCTCCTTCTTGATTGCCCGATGCCCTAGGTATCGGACATCGAGGGGAGAGGGATATTACACGGCCGGGCCCACCTCTCGGTGGGCCCCACCCAAACCCGTGTCCCGCCTGGTATGGCCTGCGTGGGCTATGCGTAGTCCGCGTAAGCTGAACCAGTCCGGTGTCTGGGGACGGATCCGAGGGATCCTGAGGCAGATTTTGCCCTCTAACCACCTTAAAAAAAAAAAAAAAAAAAAAAAAAAAAAAGAGAGAGAGAGAGAGAGAGAGGGGAGGGAGAGAGTGAGAGGGGAGAAGGGTGGAGAGAGATTGATTGATTGATGCCCGTTTATTCGTCCGAAGACAAAAAAGAAAAATAATCAGTTACATATGGTAATATATATCACAGATCAATAGTGCACATTAATGAAAATAATGAAGTCATTTGGTCAAGGACAAATCTTAAGTATATCACAATTTGTGACTAGTCAGGTAGCACTCAGGAGATTCACAAACTTCATAGAATAATATAAGAATATAAAAATATAAAAAGAAATGGCAGGGCTCACAGTCATATTACAGAAAAGTTCAGTCAATTGACGAAGGGTCACACGTATACTTATAATTTTATTCTAGATGAACGAATCAAGCAACAAGTCAGCCCAAGCCTTTCAAAGTTTAGAGATTGAAGTAATGCTTCTTCTCCACATCAATCCTCTGGGGAGACTGTGTGAGCAAAAAATCCTTCATAGCCTCTTTAAATAATGGCATTTTCCCCAGCTGCCGAAAGCCCGGAGGGAGAAAGTTCCACAAATGAGCACATTGAACCTGGAAAGATCTTCTTCCATATTCAAGTCTCATATTGGGAACTTTGAGTACCCGCTCTTCTGCATCACCGCGTGCGGGGCGTTCAGATTGGTACCTGGTGAACATCGCAGCTAGGTAGCCAGGCTCTCCTAAATGCATGATCTTGTGCATTAACAGAGCTGCGAAGTACATTCTCCGCGAATCAGTACGTAACCAACCCAAACGCTCCCTAAACGGGGTGATGTGCTCGTCTCTCCTAAGATCAAAAATGTACCTCACACATGAATTGCTTAGTCGTTGTATCCGTTGCCGCTGTTCGTCCGTGGCGTCGAGGTACACGACCGTGCAATAGTCTATATGCGGTTGAACCAGGGACTCAACTAGGCGAACTCGGAGAGGTCTGGTGATACATGCCCTAAAAAACCGCAATCCATAGAGGGCTCTGTTGACTTTCTTAGTTACTTGGTCGATGTGCGGTTTCCACGTCAGTTCACTGTCAAGTGTAACACCAAGGCTCACGACCGTATCACTGAACGGGATGAACTTTCCTTCCTGTATCTCAACCCCTGACAAGACCATTCTCTTCAGATCTTTGATATTCCTCTCAGAACTGAAGTAGATTGCCTTGCTCTTGCCAGCGTTGAGACACAGGCCGGAACTTCTGGCCCACTCAGCAACAAGTCGTCCTATTTCTCCCAGCTGAGCAATGCCCTCTCTGATCTTAGATTTCTCGACTTGGAGATAAATTTGTAGGTCATCCGCATAAAAAAGATGATGTACTGACTTCCCATCAAGCAAACCAGGTAAATCATTGACATATAAACTGAAGAGTAAAGGCCCAAGAACGGAACCCTGTGGAACACCCAGATTGGTTTTGAGCCAATCAGAACTACCAGATTTTGAAGTAACTTTTTGGGTGCGGCCTTGTCAGTATGATTTTATCCACAGGAGTGCCGATCTCGAAAAGCCTAGATTTCGAAGTTTGCTCAACAGCTTTGATGGTGATATTGTGTCAAAGGCTTTACTGAAGTCAAAAAGCAGGAGCAAGGTGATCGTTTTTTTGTCAATACCTACTCGGATGTCATCGGTCAACTTTAGTAAAGCTGTCTGGGTGCTATGATGTTGTCTGAAACCAGTCTGGAAGCGATCTAATAATTTCTCAGACTTCAAAAACTCCGTGATTTGGTCGTGTGCGATTTTTTCCAAAACTTTGGCAAGGAAGCAAAGCAGCGCTATAGGACGGAAGTCCGAGACCGTTGATGGAGCGGTGGTCTTTTTTAATGCAATTAGCTGTGCCTGCTCCCAAGCCTCAGGAAATGCACTATGAGCAAAAGAGGAGTTAAAAATATGTACAATAAGATCACCAATAGCCGGAAGAGCCTTCGCGATCACGCTTTGGGGTATCCCGTCCGCCCCACGGGCCTGTGAAGAGAAATGTTTAATAGCAAGGACTACATCACTGTAATTTGTGGGCTTGAACTTAAACCCCTCCTCTGAGGCCGAATTTATATCGTCCATTGCTTCCTCTATATTTTCGTGAGGCGAAACGGAAACTCCCGCAAAGTGAGCGTTCAACTCATCCGGTGTGAAACCATGAAGTTCCTCCTCTTTGCTTTTAGGCAGGAGGCCGAGGTTGCGCATTTCCTTCCAAATGTTCTTATGTTGATCAAGAGCGTCTGAGAGATGGTTTTGAAGGAAGGAGTTACGCTCTTGTTCCATGCGCAGGTCGACCTCTTCGCTAAGCCGGAAGTACTCACTTTGAAGCTCAGGACACTTTCGCTGGTTGCGTTGATTCCGCTCCCAGCGCCTGCGCGTCGCATCTCGCTTATTCATGAGTACCTTCAACTCAGGACCAATCCAAGGAGCATCATTTTTTCGCGGGTTGATAGTTTTTTCCGGCACTAATTCATCTATAACAGTCTTCAAGTTCTCATTTAAGCAGTGAATTGCGTCTTCCAAACTGATTTCAGCATTTTCAAGAGCTGTCCAGTCGCCGCGAAGCAGACGGTCATTCAGCATCTCCGGAGTGATGTTACGAAAATCCCTATAAGTTAAGGTATTTTTTGGCGGAGTGGGAGTAAAGACGTTGATGGTGACGTCTATGACCGAGTGCCTGCCGAAACTGGGCAGGAGTCTATTTTGAAAGTCAGTAATGATGTCATTGTCATCTACGTAAATATGATCAATCCATGTGTGCGATACATTTGGGGTGTGTTGGTGAGTCGGGCCATGCTGCACTATCTGCAAGGCAAGTTCTTCTGTCAGTGCAGTCAGTGTTTTGGTGTCAGGGTGAGCAGCGTCCAACATGTCTGCATTCAGATCTCCCATTATAATTTTATGGCTGTAATCACCACACAGTCGGCGCAATGAGCCAAATAACCCATCGTCCTTCTGCATGGCGATTTTCAGAGGCCTGTAGATCACTCCGACTAATATTGGAGGGGAATTGCCCTGCTGCACGCTACAGAAAAGGAATTCAGGCACACCAGGTTTCCCCGGACCAAAAGTGTTAGATGAAACAAGTTTCTCTACTTTGAAATCATTGCGTACATACAAGGCAATCCCACCGCCCTCTCTGTTTCGATCTTGTCTCAACAATGAAAAGCCCAGGATCTGAACGAGACTGTCATCCACATGCTCATCTAGCTTTGACTCAGCCACCCCAAAAAGATGGTAGGAAGGGTTGTTAGCTACGAGCAAGCGCAGATGCTCAATCTTATCTGTTAAGGAGTTAAGGTTGATAAACCCCGCTTTCAAGAAACCACCACTCCCTCGTCGCTCCTCAGCAGCTATATTCAGTCAAGGAGTTCTCACTGGATCTGCTGCCGAAATACCACTCTGCTCCGGAGAGGAGGTGCATCCCTGGGTGTTGTTTGAGGACGCACTAGTGGGTTTTCGAACACTTCGACAGGCCGTTTAAATGACCTGCAGATCCGCGAGAGATTCAAACGTATGTGCTCGCTCACCATTTTTTCGCCTAACCCAGGAACGTCCGCCGCTGTGCCAGACGTATTTCAAGCCCAACCCACGTGCGACGGACCTCAAGCGTATATATTCTTTGTATTTTTCACGGGGGAGCATTTCGTTTACGTAGATCTTACGATCTGGCACATGAGCTTTGGTATCGGGGTCAAGCAAATCCGGCTGGATGTTATTCGCCGTGAAATAATTATGGGTGATTGAGCGTTTGGCCTGAACCACCTCCGTAACTAAACGACTGCTGGAGAGTTGGACCACGCATGATGGAGGTGTGCGTGAATCGGCAGCAGAGGGATTTGAAGATGAATCGGATTTACTATTCGGTGTCCCCCCAGACACACGCGCTGGTGGCAGAACAGAAACATCAGCAATGTCTTCTCTCTCCAGACGTGGAAAGATGGTCTTGAGCACTGCGAACGAGATATTACGTATCACTGTCGGCGAGGCCACAGAGTCTTTCGTTAAAGCACCATTAATTATCAGTTTACAGGGCTCAAGACCATCACTGATAGATCCCTGCCCCCGCCTCCCACCCTGTGGTTGGGGGGATATTCCTGTTGTGGGTGGAATTATGGAAGGAGAGGATTGATGTGTCGATTCGGCATTACTATTCTCATCAATAATAATTCTATTGTTTCGCAGACTACTCTGGCTACCTGTTAATAAATCGGTCAGGCTGGAAATCTGGCCTTTCATAGTAGAATTTTTCTCCAGAAGAAGCTGACGATCTGAGCATAGCTCCTCCAGCCTGGAGTTCTGCCTCTCAATAAGGTGCTCGAGAGATGACATGCGTGCCAAGAGTCGGTCATCCACCTCGTTCACTGCTGGGGTGGGAGGTGGAGACATAAAGGCATTACCCTGTCGGCTCACGAGAGTTCTTATCTCGTCGAGCTGATTCTGGAGCATTTCGTACTGACGGTAAAAAAGGTCCAGAGTAGTCTGCGCTATCAGCACCCACTTGGTGTCAGAAGAAGTTGACTGCGTCGATGTTGATGACGTCGTTCCTGCTGCTGAGTTGGTGATGTTGCTCTGCAACGTCTCAGTTCTTCGCTCTAGCGGTGGCGAGAGCGATGACTGAGAGGCAGAGGTGGTCCGCATATCATCCTGCCCATTTTGAGTGTTCGCGGGCTCTAGTGTGCTCGACTGGCGAGTGAGGACGCTGCGAGACTCATTCGAAGCAGCAGTCGGCAGTCTATGCCCCGCAAGCGTGAGCTGTGGGCTCTCAGGTGGAAGGGAGCCACTGTTGGTGGGGAGCTTTGCGCTGCGGCCGGTGGTGGTGGTCAGCGATGCGGGGGGAGACTTCACTGACGACTTGCGTGAGCTTAACTGTGTGTGTGCGGCAAGCTGACTACTCACACGACTTCGTGAGCTTGCATCTTCCTTCTCTCTCTCTCTGGATGGCTGAATGCTCGAGCGGGTGGTCAGAGTCGTCTGCTTGGACGCACCCGAGGATGATTTTACACTCGGAGTTCCGCTTACCTGCAGGCACCGCTCGCATGTCACTGCACCTCGTGATGTCTTTGAGCATTTGACATGAGCTGATTTTCTACAGGTGCCGCATTCTCTGCTACCTGATCTTAAAACGCCATTGCAGACGCAGCAGGTGCAGAGAGAGAGAGAGAGGGAGAGAGATATATATACATCATGTATAAGTATCAATATCATGTTGTTTGTAGTGAGAAATTTTATTTTCTGTGACTATTTCTAGTCTAATCTTTGATGGTAAAATATGAATCTCTGACGAAGTTTATTCTGATGAAAACTTGTGAATGTCGTGACACATATCCTCTCCGTGAGCTTCCAGCTGCGCGCAAATTCGGGGAGTAGAGTATTTTCTCTCTTCCACGGGTGATTGCATCTCCAGGAACGAGAAGTTCCTACTGTACAGGTGAACTTTGACGAATATGATTGCGATCTGGGATGTTGTGGGACTCTGGACCGAAATCGGGCATGAGCCTTGGTGAGTTTTTTCATACTGTGGTATGATCTATTCACGTAAATTCACCTAAAGCATCTCAGAACCATCAATTTATCCACCTCAATGAGCGATTCGGCATAAAAATGCATATTCCTCGAAGCCAAGACATCGGAATGCTATGAATTTTTTTTTCATTTTGAAGTTCATGAAAAAATACAATTTTTCACGCAATTATTATATAGGGTTTTCGTTTGGTTTTTTCGAGTATTTTACGTTTGAAAGTTGGAAAGTGCCACTTTTGGACTTTGTTTTGCTAATAGCTCAAGTCTGGTGCATTTTATCGAAAAAATGATGAGAACCAAAAATGTGTGTTCTCATGGAACCTATCAAATGTATTTCTTGTTTCATCCATTTTGACCTCGAGGTCGCCAAAAAGTTCGATAAATATGGTTTTTCATGAGTTCTGGACTTTTGCTTTCTCAAAAGAGAAAGCATTCATTTGGTGCCAGCAGAATTTTCGTCAAATTTTTCTAAAAAAATTTTTCTCTCCTCCAGTGAACCTCTTGAATACATGAAATTGGTACAGTCCTCTTCCTTTTGCCAAGATCTATCGAATGTAGGTCACAGTTTTTCGTTATAACCCCTCACAAAATTACTACAACCCCGTCTTTCGAGCCCTCTGTCCGTGTCTGTGTGTGTGTATGTATGTATGTTGTTTTCTATCGCTCAGCAAAACTCCTCACTGGTTTGATAGATCGTCCTGAAATTTTTATGCCATGTTCGGAGGCGTCTCTAGATGGGAATGCTAGATTTTGAGTGCCCCCCGATGATTACTTTTATACTTATGAATTTTTTTTCATTTTATGTATAATTTTTTTTCATCTTAAAAACTAAAAATATTCTCTCCTTCCTGCTCAAAAAATCTGAGGCTGTTGATTTACGCGTTTCTCGACGTGCTTAATCGATTGGTTAATACGGAATTTCGATTGAAGCTCATTTTATTATATCTTTCACACACCTCTCTTTCGTTGGGCTATAAAACCTTTCTAATCACAATTTAAAAAAATTCCGTATCAGCCAATCGATTCAGCACGTCGAAAAACTTCTAAATTACTTCCTTTACATTTTTTTTATGTAGTAAAATGGAATACAAATCATTTATAAGATTTGCTTCTTTCCGAAAAATTCCAAATTTCTCATTAAAAAATTCACAAGTCAAAAAATATTCATGCGATCATGCTCAAAATTCACTGGCATCATCATCACAGTCTTTAAAATACACCTACAAAGTCTCAAAAGATTTTGTCAGATCGATCTCGAAATTTTGCGTTCCAAATGATACATTTTTATTCCAATCTTCACGTTCACCGACAGTTAATTGCTTCCTTTCCTAACATAATCACCTGTTTACCAAAATTCTGTATCAACGAATCGATCCAGCACGCCGAAAAATATTTAAAGTACTTCCTTGACATTTTTCTCATATAGTCAAATGAAGTACAAATCATTTATAAGATTTGCTTCTTTCCGAACAATTTCGAATTCCTCATTGAAAAATTCAACAGTCAAAAAATATTCATGCGATCATGCTCAAAATTCACTGGCATCATCGTCACAGTCTTTAAAATACACCTACAAAGTCTCAAAAGATTTTGTCAAATCGATCTCGAAATTTTGCTTTCCAAATGATACATTTTTATTCCAATTTTCACGTTCACCGACAGTTAATTGCTTTCTTTCCTAACATAATCACCTGTTTACCAAAATTCTGTATCAATCAATCAATTCCTCGCGTTAATGAAAATCAATAAAGACCTTTACGTTATTATCACTCTGTTCCACCTACTGCAATTTGAAATTTACACTCCATAACTTATTCTTCAAATAACTAATTTGTAGAAAAATACTCAATTTTACTTGATTTTCTTCAAACCGATTCATTCCCTTTTCAATGTATACGAGTCATATTCATCAGACCATAAACCTGTTAACATAGTAAAATGTCAAACACAGGATGATGAACTATAGCGAGATAGTAAAGAACAGAACATTGAGGAGGATATTGTGGATTTGATTGATGTTGAAGATGAAGATCAAAGATAAATGAAGGATCATGGATGTTTACCAATTGATATTACAGAAAGTCAGTATAAAGAAATTCGAAAAAATATCTCATGTTCTGGATCATGGTTAGGAGACGTTTTGATATCTTGGATGAATAAATATTTCAATAAAAATTTCATGAGGAGAATTGATTAATGTAAGATATTAATGTATTTGAATTTTCGAGTGAATAATATGAGATTAGTTGACTTCTTCTATGGCAATGAGAAAGCATTCTGCTAAATTCTTTTAGCAGCGTATTTTTAGGAGTTTTCAATCAATATATGTATCAAATACCAATGCCAAATGAAAGTTTAGGACAAAATCTACAACTTTAGTCCTCTGCAACTTTTCGATTAACCCAACTCCTTTCGAGTATTTCCTGGTTTTAGCGCGAGAAATCCGCATTCTCCATCTTCTGAGTGATTTTGAGGTATCAGCGCAGCATCTCCCGTCCTCAAAAATACCCCTGAAAGTTGTATTTTTTGTTCAAGAACAAATTCTCGTTGGTCCCGTAGCGGTTCCTGTGGCCAATTTTGAGAGGGACGCAAAGAATGACGTTTCACGTGTATTTTAAATGGGGGCGACACTTGCTCGGCAAATCGCTGCAAGTTGATTTCATGCGGAAAAAATTTACATGCATACTCTGACACCCAAAACGAGTATCTGACGTGATTTACAGCCAAATCCGTTTGGGCCAGATTTCGCCTTATTTGCAACAGCTCCTTTATTCACGAGAGTAAGCACATCTCAGAACTACGATAGGACTACCCCCTCCACTCAAATGTGAGATGTAGAACAGACATGATATACCTGCAAGCTCCCCAGAACCCGAGTGAGAGCTTTTTTGCGCGATAAGGACCTCGCCGAGAGTCCAAGGCATTGTGTACATATTATCGAGACCAATGTGAGCAAAATGAAGAGAAAGTCGTGAGTAGACGGGGAATTTTCCAATATAGGTAGACTACCGGTCAGAAGTCTGAGGACACCTGCTAATCAAGCTGATGATTTTGAGAGTTGAATATCTCAGAACCTACTGGGCGTAGAGAGCTCTGCGTGGTTGCATTTTGTAGCTTATACCAAACACTATCAAATCTATCTCCTGTATTCTCCATCCCGCGTATTAAACCAGAGACACACGAGTCAAAAAAATGACTTTTTCGCAATTTTTCAAGCAAGGTACGAACGCCGGCCGATCCTGGAGAGATTAGAGATCGCTATGAAACCAATGACATCTTAAAGCCCATGAGGAGACCTTCAAGTTCCGTTTCTGAACGTTTCTCAAAGTCGTTCTAGTCCCGAGATCCAAGTGATTTAGTGAGGTAGTTTTTCTCTCAAAAAATCCCTCGATAATCCAAAAATGTTGAGAAACAGCTCATTTTGGGGCAGCTGACCCTCATTTCTGTAAGAGTTCGACTCAACATTGGGATAGCCATCGAAAGTGAAGGCTACCGACCTTGAACTGGGTTGTTCCTCATCATTTTTGGATTAACCGTGTAATTTTTTGAGAGAAAAACACCCGTAGACAATCTCTCATATCTCAATGCCAGAACCACTTTGAGAGACGTTCAAAAACGGATTCTTAAGGTTTTTTCATGGGCTTGAAGATGTCATTGGTCTCATAGCGATCCAACAATCTCTCCAAAATCGTCAGGCGTTCGTACCTAGCCTGAATTGCGGAAAAAGTCATTTTTCTGACTCGTATGTCTCCGGTATTATACGCGGGACGGAAAATACTGAGTATAGACTTGAAAGTGCTCGATATCAGCTACAAGATGCGACCACGCAGACCTCTCTGCGACCAATAGGTTCTGAGATATCCAACTCTGAAAATCATCAGCTTCATTCCCAGGCGTCGTCAGACTTTTGACCGGTAGTGTATGTGGACCTTTCTTTATTTGCAATCTGAATTTTTACACGAGCATTAGCCGAAATTCAAGGAGCCTATCTCTTCCTCTACGCATTACACTGTGAATAGTTCGGGATAGAGTGTAATGAACCATCTGCACTCTCTGACGAGATTTTGGTGGGATTTCGATCATATAACTGAGCGTTTATCATCACCAGGGCCCGTCAAAGTTGTTTTTCCACGTTTTTTTCAGAGAAAAATCATAAAAATCGATTTATTCGAAAATCCCAACTAAGAGGACTCGAAAAACATTCGGAAGATGTTATTTGAGCCCTGAACAATCATTCAAGAGAATATTTGGTGAGGTGGTCTTCCCACTCACCCAAAGTTGGTTTAAGGACACCGTGCTCATCATGTCACACCGATCCGAAACCATATTCCATCTCGACAGTATTCGGCGAACTCGTACTTTATTGAGATCTTCGTTCATAGAATTATCCAGGAGATTGTTCACAATCCAATCGAACGCTGCCGTTGGTCATGAAAAATCAATAAAGAAGGATCGCAGAAGTTTCACGATCATCCAACTGAGGAGTTGTTTGAATGCAAATTTCATGTCATATTCGTAGCACACGCGCACCCTTTTACGGCTCTGGAACAGTCTCCATTTGATGACCAATCTAATTGTCTAAACAAGTCTCTTGCCAAAATTGATCTGGAGGACTTGAACCGTAGGAAGAGAAGGAGAGATAATTCTATCTATTCAAACTGATTTGAATGGCAAAAATTCGCATTGATGCCCGGAAAATCAACAATTGATAGAATAAAACTACAGAAAATTGAGCCATGATTCGTGCAACCAACTTCAGAATTCAAGGTAAGACTTTTTCTTGAACTAATATCACTTTAGTTCAATGGTTAATGATACTAATGAGAATGAATTCCCCTTTTAGGGAAATATAACCTAATTCACCCTTTTTTTACAGATTATGGTCTATGCCAATTTTGTGGCAAAGACTGAAATGGGAATAAGAGTCCTAATTTTTTTGATTTTTACAGGGCTTGGAAAACAACACTTGGAAATCTTGGTCATTGGACTTGCTAATAAACCAATAATGAAATCAGATGAGGAAGGGAATATTTGCAAAATAACAAAGGCTGGCCTTCGTTGAGGGAAAACAACTGATTCAACAAACCGTGTGAGTTTTTATCTCACACGGCCAAGGTATTTTGTCAATTTGATGACTCTTTTTCTTTTCGCATGAATAGATAACTTAAGGATCATCTTTTTCAGCAAACTAATTATATATTTTTCTTTCAGGAAATGGACATCATGAATTTAAAAAAAGAAAATCGTATAAAAAGATAAAATTTACATAAATAATTATACTAAATCTCACGTCTCTCCCTCGTTTAAAACTGAAAATTAACTTCCAGAAATTATTATGAAAACTGAATCGTTGCATAGGTCCCCCAAAATTAGGACAACTTTTATATTTGTATATATACAGTGGTCGATTATCAAATTGCCTCATCATACAGATACTCTAGACTCATCTGGTTATTCCGATGCGAGGACTCGCGAAAAAGCTCCGCCGCAGGGGAGTACGTTTCCGCGGTGGGCGTGAGAATCCGTACTGGCCGATTGATGTCCTCCCCCTCCTCGTACGTGAACTCGTACCTCACGTCGCTGTCGAGCTCACTCGAGGATGACTGGGTGTAGGAGTTCTCCGGGTAGAACGGCCCCGAATGCTCCGCTACACCACTCTGCTCTGGCTCGGTACTGTAGGCCTCAGCTTCGATGTAACTCTCCTCTACGGACTCGGGTTCAGCCGCACACCAATCAATTTCTGAAGCGTCTTCTTCATCGCTGTGGCGAGGTTCCGCCACATACGACGCCACGTCAGATGCACCCTCCTCGTTGTTGCTCTCATTCCCGATGACTTCGTCCTTCGCCAGGAGCATGTCATCGGGAGGTGGGTTTCGGGCGTGCACCAGGCGGTATGCGGTCCTGAATTTGTGGCTGAGTGGTCCACAAGGCAGACTTACACCTTCGTGCTCCACGACCAGCAGCACTCGTCTTTTGAAATCGACGATCTTTTTTTTATTCTCGAACTGTCTCCGCGCCAGCAGTAATTTACTTAGATGTGGAAGGATGGCCTTGATTATATCTTCTATGAGCTGTTCCGCCCCGGCGATTCCTTCTTCGACGTCACACTATAGCATAAAACGAAATAATAGAACCATGGTGAAACTGCGAGTGTATTGTAACAATCATCGCGGCATACATTATCCAGCCGTCACCATAACAGAAATGCTAATTCCAAGATTGATTTTTTTTGGGTTAAACTTGTGTAAAAAAATGAAATAATCGTTCGTCATACCTCGGTTGTTGCGGCGCTAAACATGGAATTCTCCTCTTTTTGAGGGTATACCCCATTTTGGAGCAAGTCACTGCTCGTTTCCTCGCAGCGACGAGTCTCCGCATTTTGTCGAGGTGGTGTTGCTCCCTCCTGGCCAAGTGCCTCCCCTCCCTGGCAATTTTCGCCTGACGCCTCTCGTGCTGCCGACGCAGCAGCTGCTCGGCCTGCACCAACTTCGCCTTGAATTGGGCCATGAGGCCCCAGACTCGCTTCCTCCACTTCTGGAGATCCTTTTTCTCTTGGAGATGACGCCTCTGCGCCTTCTTGCCAGCGTCTTGAACCGACTTGATCTCTTTCCCAGAAGACTGAGCCATCTGAAAAGACAGAACCAAAAAAAACGATATCGTGAGAAACATTTTTGAGTATCACTTACATGGCTCGCCAAAACCTGTGGCCATGTAGATCACCCAGTACATATAGGTTTTCAAACTCCTCCCACGATACTACGTTCTGTATGACGAGACAATCATCATCATCATCAGAAGTTTCCGTCTTATTAAACGGACGTGGCATTGGCCTTGAACTTTGAGGCTCCGGACTCTGGTTCGCTTGTTCGATGATCGCTTGAAACCTCTCCACCTTTTCGCGTAAACGCTTCAGCCTATGACTCGCGCGTTTACGCAACCGCTGTGCCTTGGAGATCGGCATCGTTAGGCTGGAAGAAAAATGATTGATTCATTCGACTAGTCACCTGATGCAACTCCTACACCGGTTTCCCGGAAGTATGGACGTGAACTTGTACCGTGAAACATCCCACGATCCTCGTTAGTGAGCGGGTCATATAGGCGAAACGTCGCGTTATTGATAATTTTTCCAATCACGTAAGGCCCTTCATACAACGCGAGCAATTTCGAGGAAATACCCTCATCTGCGGAGGACACGTTGCATGATTTTACAAGTACTTCTTGACCCTGACAAAATTCGGTGAATTCGCACTTTTCGTTCAAAGCGTTAGCTCGTTGGTCCCCTTTCTTCAAAATTCGCTCATGTACCCACACGAGCTTCTGTTCGTATGGAACATTTTTCCTCTCAGGTGGGCTAATCCATTTTCTCCAAAAACGCGTGGGCATTTTATTCAAATGAATTTCCATTGGGGTAGCCTCAATCGTATCGTGGTAGACTTCATTCAAGGTGTCTTGTACGAATGGAACCCAATTACCCCAGGCTTTATGCTTGTGAGCTGCTAGTACCCGGAAAAATCTAGAGATTTCCCTATTGGTTCTTTCAATTAAATTGCTCTGAGGATGTCAAATGGCAGAAAATACTACTCGTATACCCTCACTCTCGACTCTATCGATCCATTTCCTGGATGTAAATTGTGACCCGTGGTCGTGAATAATTTGGCGCGGTTTACCATATTTCGGTATGTAGTCATTGAATATTTCATTGGTGACTGTTCGAGTATCCGCATTTTTGATGGCGTAAAGAACTACGAATTTTGAGAACGCGTCGATAGCAGCCAAAATGTATTTGACCCCACCCCTAGAGACAGGTAGAGGCCCATAAAAGTCTATAGATAAAAGGTCCCCCGGCGCCGCCGGTACCATTGGTCGCGTTTCTAGGTGAATTCCACCGGTGTAAATTTTACTACGCTGGCACGTATCGCACGTTCGCAAAATTTTGAAAACGTTTTTGAAGTTCAAGAGACGGTCTTCGCGCCGTTATAAGAGCGATTAGTAAGTCGTTCGGCTGACTTCTTTCGTCTTCACGCGGAATGCGACTAAGCGCGTCAGCAGCCACGTTATCCTTTCCCTTGATGTATTCGATCTCGACCTGGTAATCTTGTATCGCAAGCATCCAACGCGTGAGGCGACTGTTCAAAAATTTGCACGTTAAAAGGTATGACAGAGCTTGGTGATCGCACATCACCTTAATTTTAGCCCCGTGAAGAAATGATCGAAACTTGCCTAGAGCCCACACAATTGCAAGGAGCTCCAGCTCTGTAGTGAAATAGGCCCTTTCGCTACCCTTAAGGGTCCGACTTGCCATAGATACAACCCTTATTTCGCCCTCGTGCCTCAGAGCAAGTACTGCCCCCAACGACCTCGCGCTACTATCGGTGTACAGGAGGTATCCCAAATCACGCCGAGGATGTGTCAAGAACAATTCATGGGAGAAAAGATTTTTGATACGCTCAAATGTTTGTTCTTCCTGTGCACCCCATCTCCATTTCACCCCTGATCGCAGCAGCTCAAACAAAGGGGAAAACTCTTCAGCCAATTTGCTGGTGAATTTCGCGCAAAAATTGGTCAACCCCAGAAAACCTTTTATATGTTTCGTGTCTTTTGGTGCTGGAAAATTCTTTGTACATTGTATTTTCTCAGGATCAGGCATGATCCCTTCAACTGACAAAATGTGTCCAAAGAATCTGATCTCCCTACGACAGAACTCTACTTTATCGAAATTAAGAGTGATTCCCTCTCCTAAGACGCACTGAAAAAATAACTAGAGATGTTGCATGTGCTGTTCAAAATCGCGTGACATTACTAACCAGTCGTCAACAAAATCCCTAAGGAACTCATGCAACCGGCTGAGTATTCGATACGCTGCTCTTTTTAACGCAGCTCCACTTATTTTCATTCCAAACGGAACCACGGTATGCTGCCATATGATTCCTCTATGAGCGAAGCTCGTGAGAGGGCGCGATTCCTCTGCAAGGGTGATCTGATGGAAGCTCGCGGTCAAGTCAAAACTAGACATTATGCCTATTCCCGAACAACGCCGGAAAAACTCATCCACTTCTTCCGCGCCTTCGTAATCATCCTCGATATCCTGGTTGACTTCACGAGCGTCTAAACAAATTCGAACGTCCCCATTTTGCTTAATCACGACGACGATCGGATTCAAATATTCACTAGTCGATCTCTCGATAGTACCTAACTCGTACATGCGCTGGACTGCAGCATCGACTTTGTCGTGATATCGAATCGGGACCGGATACTGTTTGGGCTTACGCAGATGCAACCTCCTGGCCCTTATGACGTACTTAAATCCCTTGAATCGACCCGGTTTCTTACTGAAAATTGGCTTGAAACGACTAACGATATTAATGAGACGATCCTGATACTCCGTTGGTAACATGTGGAGTGGCCTAATTTTTCGTTCGATTTGTTCAAGGAAGAGTTCATCGGGGTCATGTATTGGCTCCGCACGGCTCGCCCACTCTTCGTTTTGCTCACTAGCATCATCACAAATTTGGTTGATGCATATTTGCCTAATGTCCTGCAATTTGGACAAACTCATTTCCACGCTGGAGTAGTCTATCCTGCATTTTTTCGACCCTACTTGAAAAATAATCGCGCTTTTCCCAACATCAATTTCGGCTAGCAGCTGCTTGAGGGTCCCTATTCCGATGATACAATGTTGCAGCAATTTAGGAATCACGAGAAAGTCCATCTGCGTGTTCAAGTCCCCCAAAACTACGTTGGCTCTGAATTGAAGTTTGATTTTCGCGGATTTTTCACCTGTGAAACCGCACCCCACACAGCATGGAAATATTTCAAAGAACGGTTCAGGGAAATATTTCATTGGAATCTCCCGGGAATCTTGCAGGGATATTGCAGGTGATATTTCAAAATGTTCCGTGGCAATATTTCAGAGAAAGCTTCCCGGAAGCTCCCATAAATATTTCAAAGAATCTTACACTCAATCTTTCAGTAACCTTGCACTGAAATGTTTCTGAAAGATTCTCGGAAGCTTTTTGAAAGATTCCTTGAAACAATTCACTGAAATATTTCTGAAAGATCATCGAAAGCTTTCTGGAAGATGTGAGTGCAATATTTTGGAAGAAGTTTTGGAAGAGTTACGAAAGCCTCTTGTGAGGTTTCACTGCTATGGGGAGAATCTCCTGGAAATGTTTCACCGATATTGAGTATAATATTTCATCAGGACGAGGCGCCAAAATTTTCTGGAGGGTTTGCTAGCTTCTACGGAGGGCTGCATTTTGAGACCAGTTTCAAATAACATCGTGCTTGCAGTTCTTTCAGGCTGGGAAATCTTCAAAAATTCTATGATGGATTTTCAAAACTCACCGCGTTCTGATAATCTATATGGAGCACTTTGTGGCCGTGAGTTATCCTTCTAACTCACGATATGAAACGTACCACTTTAGATTGAGCTTGGAAAATCAATTTGATTCTGGTTTTCATTGATACAATAGATTTCGGGAACATTTCAAGGAATTCTTCTATAAGTGACCTCTCTGCCACTCAATTGCACCTAATGAAATTGAAAAATTTCTGAATACCTTCTAAAAGATTCCAAAAATATTTCTAGGAATTATTTCACCGGTAATCTTTCAGAACGTTGCACTGGAATATTGTTGAAACCTTTACGAAAGCTTTCTGGAAGATTTCAATGCAATATTCTTAGGAAGAATTCCCGCGAAATTTTAGTACGATATTAAGATCAATGAAATATTTCATTGCAATCCCCCAGGAATCTTGCAGGGATATTGCGGGTGATATTTCAAAATGTTCCGTGGCATTATTTCAGAGAAAGCTTCCTGGAAGCTCACGTAAATATTTCGAAGAATCTTACACACAATCTTTCGGAAACCTTGCACTGAAATATTTCTGAAAGATCCACGAAAGCTCTCTGGAAGATTCCTTGGAACAATTCACTGAAGTATTTCTGGAAGATTCACAAGCCTCCGCTGTGATATAGGCTCATTGAATTCCTAACTCGTTTAAATCTCTTTTGAATTTAGGCTAATCACTAGTCGTCGCATATAAATAAAGCCATCATAATAATAGGTTTATAGTTGCCCAGCTACAATCTAGCACATTGCGGCCGTCTACGCGGCCTTGACGGCCGCGTAGACGGCTCGCAACGTGCTAGATTGTAGCTGGACGACTATAAAAAAATGTTTGTACCTCGTGCCGCAATCGCGGCTTTCCATGACTCGGGCTGCAAACAAGTTTGCAGCCCTCGTCATGGAAATTCCGCGATTGCGGCACTCGGGTACATAATCTACTATTTTGGAAGCTTTCTGACTGATTCCGTACATATTTCTTGGGAGCATTCCACAGGTAATCTTCCAGAAATCTTGCAGTGAGATATTGTTGATAGATTTTCACGAGCTTTTTAAAATCTTTCAGAGCAAAACCCTGTGACGGGGTACTGCATATCAATACCAAAAACCATTACATTCGAGGGAACAACATATTATGCTGTTAAAGTATTGCGAGGAGTAATTCTTAACGACTTGACTCTGTGGGATATGACACATAAATATTGCGGTGGAACATTCTGGGAATCCTTCAGTAACATTGCAGTGGACGATTGTAGGAATCTTTCAGAAACATTGCAGTGAAAGATTGTAGGAATCTTCCAGAAACATTGCAGTGAAAGATTGTAGGAATCTTCCAGAAACATTGCAGTGAAAGATTGTAGGAATCTTCCAGGGACATTTCATTGGAAGATTCTGTTCCCGCTAGATGTCGCATAACACACTTTAGTTCTCAAATTTTGTTCTCATGAATTATATGGTTTCTGGGAAACTATCTATCGGGAAATTTGATGGCAGCATCAAAAGATCTGTCATGTGTGATGACATACCCAGGACCAGCTATGCATAATAGTCTGTAAATGATACGTGAGGATTATTTGAAGATGCGTGCAGGCTTTCTCGCAAGCGCTCACAATAGACGCTGGTTAGTATATAAGACAGGAGGACGGCTCATCGGTAAGGTGTCGCGTACATCGAAGAGTTCATAAAACCTGGATGAATCTAACGTGAAGCTTTGGATTTAACGTCACAATGGAGTTGAAGTACGAGTCAGAATGATGAAGTCATGCATTAGAATGATGAAGAAACTTATCAAGCAAAATATGGATTCCACAGACAGAACATTAACGCATATATTTTTGTGAGATTTCATGAAATCTTGCAGGAACATTTCACTGAAATATTTCAATGAAATGTTTCTGAAAGCTTCCCGAAATATTCCCGGCAATATTTCATGAAATCTTGCAGAAAGGTGTCTGAAGTGGGACATATCTTTATTGAGGGAAGCTTTCAGTGAAATCTTTCTGAAAGATTCCCGGGTTTTCCTGAAAGCTTGCAGGAAGGTTTCTGAAAGATTCTCATGCTGTGTGGGACGCTTATAGACCCGTGATAGGCAAAGTCGCGCACGTTTTCCAAACCCCATGAAACTTTGAATAAACATCACTCGCGATACGAGTTAATTTGCTCCCTGTATCAATTAACGCCTTTATAATAACACCTTCGATATTGATCTCAATTTCCGGACATTCGACTCTTTCCTCAATTTTCTTTTCGCTCGCGAAACTTGATTCATCCAAAAGTTCCTCTCTAGTGAAAACCGAATTCACCTTCTGTTCAACGATTTCCAGCGCGTCACTCTCACTAACACTTTGCGTACTTTCGTCACCCAGAACCTGACCGATTGTTCCGTCAGAAGGAACACAGCAACCCCGCGTACCGATGCCTTTGTCAACCACCACCTGTTCCTTCGTTGCGGGCTGGGTTGCTAAATTTTCGGTACTCCTAACAGTTATGCCGGTTTCCTCAGATTTCAGTCCCCTACCCACTTGCGTACTTACGATGCGATGACGTGAGAATTTTCCAACGGTGTTGCTGTTTTTGGGTCTTCGCTAATGAAATTCGAATCGGTACCGGAATCAGAAACGTCCGTGCTTCTCTTCAAACTACTCGATTTATTCCTTCTATTGACTTTTTTGTTCAACCTTTTCCGGGGCTTCCGCACTCGCGGTATTCCCGTTGCACTAACATCAGATTTATTTGATTTATCACTCATAATTACTCCGCGTGGCGCGGGTTTTAATGCAACGGGCTTGAGTTTACCGCCTGCTCAATTTCCTCGTGATCAGAAGTCTCCTCGATGTCAATCTCGTTGACGGATCTACGCTTATCGTCGTTCCTTCCCGGGGGAGTGTTAGGAGCGCTATTAACGCGGTTGATGTATGGTCAATCGCGTGACAGCACTTGACGCGGGACGCTACTATTTTGATTTGGTTGTCAGAGAGTTCGGTTCGCGTCTCCGGGTACGGAGTCGATGCCTGATATGGCCCCCTATCCGTGCTATTCTGCTGAGGTGGCGATATTTTCGAAAGATCATTGAAACTGCCTGAACGACTTGGCCCGAACGGTTTTTGATTCGCTGAGAAACCACCCCTTGAAAAACGCGAGTCATTTCCGCGTGTCTGTGGTTGATCCCTCACGTAGTGACCGTCGCCCCGGGAATCTATATATTTTGTGTTTTCCAAGGTTGAGTTGAGAACCTTCTCCGAGTCTAACTTTTCTAACAATTTCAGGAAGTCATCGAAATCCGCGCAATTTTTAATCAACACGGCCTGCTGAATGGTTTCATCAAAATGATTTGACATTTTTTCGACAATCAACTCGGGGCTATAATTGTCCGGCAGCTGTACAACCTGGTTATAAAGCTTAGTAGCGTATTCGGCCCTACTCAAATTTCGCTCAGCTGCGTAGCTGCCAAACTCTAACGCACGCCGCACCCTATCCTGTTCTCGCGGATTCCAATACTTTTCCATAAATCGGGTTCTGAAATCGTCCAGCGAGAATACACTACTCTCAATATAATACCACCACTCGCGGGCCGGCCCTTTTAAAGCTTGACCGATCGCGAGCTTCATTGTTTCATCGTCGCAATTTAATGCCAACATATAATTTGTTAAATCATCCATGAATCGACCCGATCTCTCGTACGGTGCCGCGTTAAAAGTTGGTAAATCTAACTTCACTTTCTGATAGATCGATGGTCTCCCGCGAGAACCCGAACTCGCTTTCCGTGCGATATCTTTCAATTCTTTCTGAGTTTTTTCGAGATCATCTCGTAATTTTCGCCGAGAGTCGCTGCCCTTGGTAATCAATGAATTATTGCAACCCTCGATCAAACCCGTAAGATTGTCGATACATTCGCTGTGATGGGCAACACTCTGACTCAACTCGCGTGTCTGTGATTTTACTTCGGCTGCCTGCGCGGATACATAGCGCACGTCATTTTCGACGACATCTAAGCGATTCGCGTGGGAATCCAAAACATTACCCTGGTTCAACTGAATTTTCTCAATTTGAGCGCTTAATCTTTCAATGCGCGAGAGTCGCATCGCTTGCTCTTCAATCCGCGATTGAATTGCTTGCTATCGATTCTTCATTCCCAACAAAATCACTGGCGTATCCGTGGGGACACGAGGATTCGCGTTCCTATTCCTAATTTCAGGATCTGACCTACTTACACCTTGATTTCTTTCATTTCCAGGTGGAACTAGGAGACGAGGCCCATCAAGTAACCCCTGCTGCGGTGGTACGTCACCAAAACAGTATTTTTGCGCAGTAGGAGGCGGATCGGGTGATTCGGAGCGACTAGGGGCAGACAAATTTTCGCTGATACTGTTAAATACGTCATTAGCAGGTATTACGACACGACCGCTACCCGCCTTGGAACTGTTCGGCGATGCTAGTTGAGCTTCGGGCTCATCCTGATTCTTTTTATTTTTCGACGAGGATCGCGTTCTTGGACGTGCCTCAGGTTGCAAAGCTGCACCTCTACCACGACCACAACGTGTCTCCCGGCCTCTTCCGATACCTGGAGTCGGATTATCGCCACCCGAAGGCTCATTGCGAACCGTTTCCGACGGTGAAAAGTTTACGTCTGTTTTGCCTGAATCCGACATGTTTATTTGTGTATACTATTTACCACTGTACTAGCAAATTTATATGACACTCAGGCTGTGATCACCGAATAAGAATAATGGATACTTGAAATTTGTAATTTCCTACAATAAACGGTAAAAAAATAATTAGCTTGTCATAATTCTCTAACCACCACAACCCAATCCAATGAGAGCCCCACGTTGGGCGCCGAATGCAAGGATGCAAAATTCCTTGCTTTCTTTTATTTTTCTAAAATTGTTATATTTTATTCAAAATTAAGAGTACGTCAGCTTGACGTGACTTACCTCGCCATTGAACTCAGAATTCTTTGAAATTCTATCAATATTATGTGAAGAATTTTATACTCATATCGAACCATCAAAATATTTTGGTTTGACTCATTAAATTATCACAATTTTGATTGTATGAATTTTCTACAGCGAATACACGCTAACATATAATTTGCAGAAGAGAGGAAATTATGAAGTGAAAATATTCAATGAATTCAAAAATAAGGTCAGCAAAAATACTCTCACTTTTTGAGAGAAAATTCAACATCATATAATGATATTATATTATGTGTGGTTTTCGACTCTCATTGGGGATAGGCATTTGGGTGGGTCAAGAAATAATCACAAGCATAAATGCGAATTGCATTTAATCACTGTTTATTCAGAAATTCATCACTCAAATTAGCGTATTTTTAGACATGTAGACGGGCATCTATTTTGACCGTAAATGAATTCACTTGATGATATATGAAAAGAGAAACACTGATTTTACAATACTCAAACTATTATATTACGAAAAATCACTACTAGAATTTCTACTGATACATCGACACTTGTAACCGAACGGAGAAAAGTAACGACCATTAACTGAAAGAAACTGACTCTTATCTGAAAAATGAGTGTCACGCCAAAAGAATATAAGACGCCCGAAATTGTCAAATAATTATTAGCGATCACCGCTTCAAAATAGCGAGAAAAAGTCGCACGGTCGACCTTCAAACCGAAAGGGTTGACGCGACGCGGTAGAGAATTGATCCGCCTGCAAGAAAATGTTATATCATATATATCACAAAACTCCCCCACTGGCGCAGCGATTCCGATTCCACGAAAACTATTCACGGGGCATGTATTAGAGAGAGAGGCCCACGCGCCGCACACAGAGAATTTACTTGCGCGCGCGAGGATCCATTCGCACTTGATTCACTAAGAAAATAAAACTTGGGATAATCCTTAAGTGATGCGACAGTAAGGCTCTACGTACGTGATATTACGATGAAATCGCCATCACTACACGAGTCAAGCGTCTCCTCCGAAGATCTAGTCGGGGATATTTTCACCGCTAACCCAAAAGGATGAGGAGATCAATCACAGGTATTTCTAATCACATTACCACAAGGGCCATGACTCGAAAACAATTGCCTTTCTCGTCGATCAAAGATCTCGGAGGAACGTGATAGTTTGATCATGGTAGGAAAAAAAGGATGAGGTATTGGGCACCCGAATGCTACGATTTACCGGCACGCCTAGCTCCAGGCATCAGCGTGCTTTCTTTCGTTGCGGCCTCCTCTGATCACTAAAAGTGACAGGGATAGGGTAACCCAGGAGAGGAAATGAATTTTATCATATAGCACTTGACAAGTTGACACTCTACTTACGTCGACTTCTTGACAGTGCTCTTGCTATGTAGGGTGCCATCAGGGCTGTAGCTCAGGAACGCCTGTTGCGAAGAGCATGGTGAGTCGAGCCGGCAAACTCCAAGAATGGATGAGTCCATCTTCTTCGACTCGAGAGTCGGACCCTGGGGAGCTTCCAGGTGTTGATCCTTGGATGAAATCGACAAGAATGCCGCTCCGCTGCAGCTTTCCCAAGCACATAAGCTCGGTTTCCGCGAATTAAGCTTCTCTTCCCCACTCCTGGTACGCTCGACCAATCAGCGTCGAGGTCAAAGGAAAGCTTCGATTTTTCAAATTTCCAATTGTCGAGTGGTAGGGTAAAATTACTAAAAATAGTGATTTCCCCTCATATCGTAGTTGGAATACGGGATAAAAAATGTACATATTTACAAGTTATTATAATTAATTACACTAATTATCAAAATAAAATATGATACAAGTGCTGTAGCATGTAATTTTCAAAGCGGCGCGCATCTGCGCACGCTGAAATAGCAGCCAAGCATGCTATAACGACACTCAAAATGGCCGCCGCCAGCCCCTTGCAACAGGTTGTTTACACGGCTTCCTGGTGCTCGCGCTACGTCGTGGAGTGGTGTTCTAGTGTTCCGGGTGTGTAATTGTGTGCTGTGGACCATTAGGAACCCACAGCATCGTCGCCGAGGCGTGACACGGAACGGGGCGTGAGCTGTGAGCGAGACAACCAGCGTCTACTCGAGCCAGCAAAACCGGGGTGTTTATATCGTGAGTAATTTTTTATTGATAATTTTAATTCACAATTATTGGTCGTAGCACCTGCGCTAGGCTTTTTTCTTCAACATAAGTACCCTGGGAAAACTGGGAAAGTCATACTCACAATGTATTCTGTGTTGCAACAGGACACTGTTTTACCATGCATCAGCATGGGCTGCATGTAAACAAAGATTAATTTTTTGATCAGTCCCATCAATTTGGGACTGGGTGTGTAACTTTTTGTACTTAAATGACTATAAAAAATCCAAACGGCCAAGGTATTTTGCCAATTTGATGACTCTATTTCTTTTCGCATGAATAAATAACTTAAGGATCATCTTTTTCAGCAAACTAATTATATATTTCTCTTTCAGGAAATGGACATCATGAATTTAAAAGAAGAAAATCGTATAAAAAGATAAGATTTACATAAATAATTATACTTAATCTCACGTCTCTCCCTCGTTTAAAACTGAAAATTAACTTCCAAAAATTATTATGAAAACTGAATCGTTGCAGACTAATGTGGAGAAATTTCAAAGAATAAATAGATAGGAATTACTGATTGGTCGTAGACCTGAAAATATTCTACTAAAATAGCAATCTTTATGTACTCATATCCATTCATCCATTCTACGGACCGGCCGGGAACCTTTCTGATTGATTTCAACGGTCTGATTTGGAATAAATCGATGATGATGCATATACATATGATTAGAAATCTCAATTCACTAAAAAATGATAGATGAAAATCATGATAATCAATCGATGGACCTAGCTATCGATCCTAATTCGATTGCAATACTAAATTTTTGTCCACTGGGAGCACTATAATTTGAATCTAACACTCCACTGAAAAAAGTCTTGTCGCAACAGTACTGATCGGCGCAAAGTCGAACCGACACAACACACACCGAGTGAGACTCGCGCGCACACACCCGTCGCCGTCCATCGATGAATCTTCCGCAGGAATGATGTCGATCTCAGCTTCGGTTTGTGGTACACGGACGTCATCCTCTCGTACTGGTTGCTCCCGCACCTTGGTTTGATGAAATTCTCCTCCTCCAGGACCAGCCTCTCGTTCTAAGTCGGTCAGATTGACATGCCTCGGTCGAAATGACTTCAAAAGTCCTCTTGGAATCATTTGCGATTTCTCAGACGAACTAGAAAAATGAATCCTTCTTGACTCTAACTCGGACGAACAGTTACTGTCCAGTTGAAGAAAATTTTCAGAAATGCGTTCGTTGAACGACTCAGTCTTCGTGGAAAACAATCCGGTGCAGTGAGACATGGTGATGACAAACCTCCGAATGTGTTTCGGTCGAATAATTTTGACCTAACTTTGTGTGTCTTTCATGCGCACGATACGCGAATTTGTTGCACGTCTTTGTGATTTGCAATATCGATTTTGATGTCGATAATATATGTTGATGCGTTGATGAAAGTTCTGAGGATAATTGTCTCAGAGACTGATATACTCCTTGCGCTAAAGTTATACTTGGATTTATAACTTGATAGAAACGACCTCTCTGCTTTATGCAATCATGAACATTACTGCCCGTCTCGATCATTTTAAAAACGAGATGATAGTGTTCATCGAACGAACTAGAAGAATCAAGTCCAATGATGTGCTCACTCGCTTCTGCGAGATTGAATTCTGAAATGTGGACTACAGATGGATCCAAGTCATTAGAATGTTGACTTTCTGATCTAGCATCATCAGCCATGTCATGAGATGTAAAAATTGCCTCCTTGATGAATGAATTCTGAGCAGCGGAGTTGACAGATGAAGAGCTTGAAGGGCTCATCTCACTCTTTGTCAGTGTCAATTTGCAAGACTCAGGAGTTTTTTCAGGGGCATGTGCCAAATTTGCTACCCAAAATCGGTCGCAGGGATCGTTCTCGACATAAATTGAGAATCTATTGCACAAATTGACATTCGAGAATTGCAATTCAGCCCGCACGAGTAATTGTGCTGATTGACTAGATGCCAAGCGATATAATAGGCTTCGATGGTTTGCTAAATAGAAGTCTAATCCATGACAGGATTGAGAATTGATTGGTCCATCCAAATATGTTGATTTTCTGGTATTCCTCTTGCTAAGGACAGCAAAGGAGATTTGTACGATTATGTTGAGCGAATATTATTAATATTAATTTTGAATGAATTCCTTCTAATCCAAATCGGACGAATATGACCTAATCTGCATTCACACAACGCGTCGTTGATTCGAAAATTTCTCAATTCATTTTGGACGATCGTATATATGTCACCCGGAGACTCTGTCGCACTTGATTCGCAAACTTTCGGGGAATTTGATACACTCTTGATATCCGCTGACATAAAGTCATAACTATTTTCATACACTGCACACTGTGCTATAACTATATATACGCACGATTGTAATTTTACTCTACTCAATACATACGCACTACACTATACCTATATATACGCGTATGCTTATACTCATGCCACGCATTGGCATGTGCACTCACTGATTCACACATCAATTGCACTACACATTGTTCATATTCATTACTGCATGAACGCTACAGTAATACTTTTCATAAGTATGAGAGGCTATATATCGGACGATTCGATTGTCCATCTCTTCCACTCCTATGATAAAATTTTTCGGACATAAAATCGTTCGAAACGCGAGCTAAAGTCTAACCGCGACTTTGTTATCTTTCCGCCCCTTCGCGCTGGGCTTCGAATCCGATCGCGCGACACTCACACATATATTCACTCACGCACAACTCCAAATTCCAATTCTCTCGGTGCAGCAGACTAATATATTTAACATAATTTTGCATCAATCTTATTGTGACATGCACGATATACATTAAATTTCGATTTGAAAAGAGAGAACTTTTGATTGCAGCAGCAGGATGAATTGGATTGATATCCAGATTTTTTGATCGGACGCCAATGTGACGCATGCGACTTAATTTCAATGATATTTTGATGAATTTTCCTGTGGGCACCGATGTGACGCGCACAGTACAACAAAAATTTAATTTGCAACGTGAAAATTTGAATTCGCAGAGAAGATAACTTTTCAAATGATTTGAAGATTTTTAATTTCTTTTTATCTGGTGCCAATGTGACGCACGACAAAGATTGAATGATTTAAATCGAATTTTCATAAGATTGAGTACTTTTGGGCGCCAATGTGGCCCACGTAATATGATTTTGATGATTTGACCGAATTCTGAATTTCAATCAGGACCTTTGGTCTGGCCGCCAATGTGACGGCTGCTAGATTTGCCTAGTTGATTCAGCCGCACATGCTGGGCTGTGTGCAATGCTCAGGAAATTAGATTCATTGTAGCTGAAACTCTGCATGCTGCTGGATTGGCTACTACTTAGATAAATTTCCAGGTATGATATTGTGCTGCTGCGCACGAGTGAGATTGGATGAGGGAGTGCGCTAAATTATCACACGTGAATCCAATAGGGAAATAGACACAAGATTTATTCATTCAAAGTTACATGGTGCATAAGAGCACATCGAACGCGAGCACGAAGAGAGCAAAGGGTGAAGCCCCAAACAGAGAGAGAGCAATTCAAGGCTGTACTCACAAATGTATATCCTCTATCGGCCGCTCGCATTGTAATTGTTCTATAATCGGACGATGTCCAGGACGCAAAAATCGGTCGCACGCAAGGTTGATCTGGACCGCCGGATGATCATCCTCTCGAGCACATCGCCAGGGTACCGATCAGGAGCTGGTGCACACGGGGCGCGGACACAAGAAAATTGCGGAAAGCGTGGGATATTGCTCCGATCGCAGCCACATGGTCTGCTCGGCAAGACGGGCGAACAGAGTCTCAATTTGGCGCAACGCGCGATGCCGGTCAGCTGATTAGCTTGGACACGAGGGGCGCGGTGTGGCGATTCTAAAGGTTCGATGATGATTCGCGACAAACGCGTGATTTTACTGTCTCTGTCTTTTTTTTTTTTTTTTTTTTTCCAAGGTGGTTAGAGGGCAAAATCTGCCTCAGGATCCCTCGGATCCGTCCCCAGACACCGGACTGGTTCAGCTTACGCGGACTACGCATAGCCCACGCAGGCCATACCAGGCGGGACACGGGTTTGGGTGGGGCCCACCGAGAGATGGGCCCGGCCGTGTAATATCCCTCTCCCCTCGATGTCCGATACCTAGGGCATCGGGCAATCAAGAAGGAAATCCACCTGCATCTACCATCTCATCCCGGAACCGCGTGAGCATTACTTCAGGATGAGCGGCATGTCTCGCGCTCGATTGCGAGCGTTCCTCTTCTCCATCTTCTCTCTTCGGCCACTTGTCGGCATCTTCTGTCTTCATTCTTCATTGTTCCCTCTCTTTCTTCTTTCTTCTCTCTTCTTTCTTCTTTCTTCCCTCTTCAGTGCATCAGATTCATCCTGGAATCATTTGGGCCTCTTCTGTTTCAATCGGCAGAGTCACTGTGATTCGCCTGCTTCGAGGCGCCTTACTTCCCTCTCTTTCTCCTCTTTGCGGGTCATCACCAGCTTGATGTATCCGGTGAGTCTATCCCATGTCTCCTGGTTGCGGAGCAAGTACGGGACGAGATTCTCGGGTGTTAGTTGAGCACCCAGCCATTCATCCAGCTCGGCGCGCTCTCTCCGGGTGTCGCTGCACTTGAACAGGGCATGTTCGGCGTCATCCCATTCGTCCCCGCATGACTGACATGCTGGGGTCGTCCTCTTCTTGAACCTGGTTAGATAGGAACCGAAGCAACCATGATCGCTCAGTGCCTGCGTCGTCCAGTAGTCCATCTCTCCGTGGGTGCGTTCCGCCCACTTGGCTACGTCACGGATCAGCCGTCGCGTCCATCTGCCGTTCGCAAATGGCGAATCCCACTCAGTTTGCCAATGCTCAAGGGTGGTTTCCTTCTCGTTGTCGCGGATAATCTCCTTCATCGTCGGGGTGAGTACTCGTTCGGCTCCGATCACTTTCTGGCGGTCCCAGATCCTCACTCGCTCCGCGACGAGCAAGTGGATGGGCGGTGTACTCGCCAATACGTAAGCCGCATCTCCTGACACGGTGCGGTAGGCACGGATACTTCTCAGGGCCGCTCTCCGGTGGACAGGCCCCATCTTCTTCTCGAAGATGGTCTTCTCTACTCTCTTTCCCCACACGGGTGCACCGTAGAGCATGATAGAGGTGCTGACGGTGTTGAGAAGTGCGCGCCTCTTTTTCTTTCTCTCTCTCTCTCTCTCTCTCTCTCTCTTTTTTTTTTTTTTTTAAGGTGGTTAGAGGGCAAAATCTGCCTCAGGATCCCTCGGATCCGTCCCCAGACACCGGACTGGTTCAGCTTACGCGGACTACGCATAGCCCACGCAGGCCATACCAGGCGGGACACGGGTTTGGGTGGGGCCCACCGAGAGGTGGGCCCGGCCGTGTAATATCCCTCTCCCCTCGATGTCCGATACCTAGGGCATCGGGCAATCAAGAAGGAGATCCACCTGCATCTACCATCCCATCCCGGAACCGCGTGAGCATTACTTCAGGATGAGCGGCATGTCTCGCGCTCGATTGCGAGCGTTCCTCTTCTCCATCTTCTCTCTTCGGCCACTTGTCGGCATCTTCTATCTTCACTCTTCATTGTTCCCTCTCTTTCTTCTTTCTTCTCTCTTCTTTCTCCTTTCTTCCCTCTTCAGTGCATCAGATTCCTCTTTGAATCATTTGGGCCTCTTCTGTTTTAATCGGCAGAGTCACTGTAATTCGCCTGCTTCGAGGCGCCTTACTTCCCTCTCTTTCTCCTCTTTGTGGGTCATCACCAGCTTGATGTATCCGGTGAGTCTATCCCATGTCTCCTGGTTGCGGAGTAAGTACGGGACGAGATTCTCAGGTGTTAGTTGAGCACCCAGCCATTTATCCAGCTCGGCGCGCTCTCTCCGGGTGTCGCTGCACTTGAACAGGGCATGTTCGGCGTCATCCCATTCGTCCCCGCATGACTGACATGCTGGGGTCGTCCTCTTCTTGAACCTGGTTAGATAGGAACCGAAGCAACCATGATCGCTCAGTGCCTGCGTCGTCCAGTAGTCCATCTCTCCGTGGGTGCGTTCCGCCCACTTGGCTACGTCACGGATCAGCCGGTGCGTCCATCTGCCGTTCGCAAATGGCGAATCCCACTCAGTTTGCCAATGCTCAAGGGTGGTTTCCTTCTCGTTGTCGCGGATGATCTCCTTCATCGTCGGAGTGAGTACTCGTTCGGCTCCAATCACTTTCTGGCGGTCCCAGATCCTCACTCGCTCCGCGACGAGCAAGTGGATGGGCGGAGTACTCGCCAATACGTAAGCCGCATCTCCTGACACAGTGCGGTAGGCACGGATACTCCTCAGGGCCGCTCTTCGGTGGACAGGCCCCATTCTCTTCTCGATGATGGTCTTCTCTACCCTCTTCCCCCACACGGGTGCACCGTACAGCATGATGGAGGTAGTGACGGTGTTGAGAAGTGCGCGCCTCTTTTCCTTTCTCTCTCTCTCTCTCTCTCTCTCTCTCTCTATCCCCGTTGATATTCGCCTTAAAGTTCCGCTTGAATCTTTTAAATTTGCTGTTTTCGAATATCTGTATGAGAAGGAAGAAACCTGAATGCGAGTAGTTATTGTTGATATAATTTGATCTGCTTTGTTGAAGAATTGTCCGTCTAGATGTGCCATATTTTAGTCGCAAACTGCACCAATGAGCGTGTTGAATGTACAAACTACTTGTTACGATATAGTATTTAAGATGTCCAGTCAAATAATTTTTATCTATTTTGTTCATAGCATATAAGAATTTTATATATATTTGTATGAATCTTATTGCCATACGGTCCTTGCGACCACGGCATAATAAATCCGTTTATCAATCAATCAATCTCTCTTTTTTTTTTCTTTTTTTTTAAGGTGGTTAGAGGGCAAAATCTGCCTCAGGATCCCTCGGATCCGTCCCCAGACACCGGACTGGTTCAGCTTACGCGGACTACGCATAGCCCACGCAGGCCATACCAGGCGGGACACGGGTTTGGGTGGGGCCCACCGAGAGGTGGGCCCGGCCGTGTAATATCCCTCTCCCCTCGATGTCCGATACCTAGGGCATCGGGCAATCAAGAAGGAGATCCACCTGCATCTACCATCTCATCCCGGAACCGCGTGAGCATTACTTCAGGATGAGCGGCATGTCTCGCGCTCGATTGCGAGCGTTCCTCTTCTCCATCTTCTCTCTTCGGCCACTTGTCGGCATCTTCTGTCTTCATTCTTCATTGTTCCCTCTCTTTCTTCTTTCTTCTCTCTTCTTTCTTCTTTCTTCCCTCTTCAGTGCATCAGATTCCTCCTGGAATCATTTGGGCCTCTTCTGTTTCAATCGGCAGAGTCACTGTGATTCGCCTGCTTCGAGGCGCCTTACTTCCCTCTCTTTATCCTCTTTGCGGGTCATCACCAGCTTGATGTATCCGGTGAGTCTATCCCATGTCTCCTGGTTGCGGAGCAAGTACGGGACGAGATTCTCGGGTGTTAGTTGAGCACCCAGCCATTCATCCAGCTCGGCGCGCTCTCTCCGGGTGTCGCTGCACTTGAACAGGGCATGTTCGGCGTCATCCCATTCGTCCCCGCATGACTGACATGCTGGGGTCGTCCTCTTCTTGAACCTGGTTAGATAGGAACCGAAGCAACCATGATCGCTCAGTGCCTGCGTCGTCCAGTAGTCCATCTCTCCGTGGGTGCGTTCCGCCCACTTGGCTACGTCACGGATCAGCCGGTGCGTCCATCTGCCGTTCGCAAATGGCGAATCCCACTCAGTTTGCCAATGCTCAAGGGTGGTTTTCTTCTCGTTGTCGCGGATAATCTCCTTCATCGTCGGGGTGAGTACTCGTTCGGCTCCGATCACTTTCTGGCGGTCCCAGATCCTCACTCGCTCCGCGACGAGCAAGTGGATGGGCGGTGTACTCGCCAATACGTAAGCCGCATCTCCTGACACGGTGCGGTAGGCACGGATACTCCTCAGGGCCGCTCTTTGGTGGACAGGCCCCATTCTCTTCTCGATGATGGTCTTCTCTACCCTCTTCCCCCACACGGGTGCACCGTACAGCATGATGGAGGTAGTGACGGTGTTGAGAAGTGCGCGCCTCTTTTCCTTTCTCTCTCTCTCTCTCTCTCTCTCTCTTTTTTTTTTTTTTTTTAAGGTGGTTAGAGGGCAAAATCTGCCTCAGGATCCCTCGGATCCGTCCCCAGACACCGGACTGGTTCAGCTTACGCGGACTACGCATAGCCCACGCAGGCCATACCAGGCGGGACACGGGTTTGGGTGGGGCCCACCGAGAGGTGGGCCCGGCCGTGTAATATCCCTCTCCCCTCGATGTCCGATACCTAGGGCATCGGGCAATCAAGAAGGAGATCCACCTGCATCTACCATCTCATCCCGGAACCGCGTGAGCATTACTTCAGGATGAGCGGCATGTCTCGCGCTCGATTGCGAGCGTTCCTCTTCTCCATCTTCTCTCTTCGGCCACTTGTCGGCATCTTCTATCTTCACTCTTCATTGTTCCCTCTCTTTCTTCTTTCTTCTCTCTACTTTCTTCTTTCTTCCCTCTTCAGTGCATCAGATTCCTCCTGGAATCATTTGGGCCTCTTCTGTTTTAATCGGCAGAGTCACTGTAATTCGCCTGCTTCGAGGCGCCTTACTTCCCTTTCTTTCTCCTCTTTGTGGGTCATCACCAGCTTGATGTATCCGGTGAGTCTATCCCATGTCTCCTGGTTGCGGAGTAAGTACGGGACGAGATTCTCAGGTGTTAGTTGAGCACCCAGCCATTCATCCAGCTCGGCGCGCTCTCTCCGGGTGTCGCTGCACTTGAACAGGGCATGTTCGGCGTCATCCCATTCGTCCCCGCATGACTGACATGCTGGGGTCGTCCTCTTCTTGAACCTGGTTAGATAGGAACCGAAGCAACCATGATCGCTCAGTGCCTGCGTCGTCCAGTAGTCCATCTCTCCGTGGGTGCGTTCCGCCCACTTGGCTACGTCACGGATCAGCCGGTGCGTCCATCTGCCGTTCGCAAATGGCGAATCCCACTCAGTTTGCCAATGCTCAAGGGTGGTTTCCTTCTCGTTGTCGCGGATGATCTCCTTCATCGTCGGAGTGAGTACTCGTTCGGCTCCGATCACTCTCTCTCTCTCTCTCTTTTTTTTTTATTTTTTTCTTTCTTTTTAAGGTGGTTAGAGGGCAAAATCTGCCTCAGGATCACTCGGATCCGTCCCCAGACACCGGACTGGTTCAGCTTACGCGGACTACGCATAGCCCACGCAGGCCATACCAGGCGGGACACGGGTTTGGGTGGGGCCCACCGAGAGGTGGGCCCGGCCGTGTAATATCCCTCTCCCCTCGATGTCCGATACCTAGGGCATCGGGCAATCAAGAAGGAGATCCACCTGCATCTACCATCTCATCCCGGAACCGCGTGAGCATTACTTCAGGATCTCTCTCTCTCTCTCTCTCTCTCTCTCTCTTTCTCTCTCTCTCTCTCTGTTGCATATGTAACTTACTGCTCTCTCCTCGGATGCTCTGCTACATTCTGTAAAAAGGTAATCTTATTACATTGATTCGGGGCAGGAGAGAGAGATGATGGTTGAGATCATCTACTCAACCGTCACACAGTCAGTGACAGCCAATGGCAGTTCCTCGGCAATGTATTGAGTATGCCATCCGAATAGTCAGATGTGTTCTTATAGTCCCAGCTCAACAAGTCACAGTAAGAGGACTCAATTACTCGGTTTAGATTTGTCACTTTCAACCATCTGTTATCACAACAATTGATGCGCAGAAATTTGAATGTATTTCTTTTTCGAGTTACAGTCTGGATATGTCATTGGTTGTTCAGCTGAAGCATTCAATACTGTGTCTGAGATCTTGTAGGAACTGCCCTGACCATTCAGGGGCATGGATTCAACATGAACACATTCAATACATGAGTCTCAACCATCATTAACCGACTCGACTACATGCAGTTGGAGTTACACATTGACTCCGTGCATCTAAAATCTCAGGAACACCTGCAAAACTCAGTTTGGAATCTTAAGTTAGATACATCGCTCATCAAATGTGGGATTGAAGTTTTCATAAATGATTGAGTGTACAGTGTTTATGAAAGTCTATAAACTTGAAGTTTTTGACAATGAATTGATCAAACTTCATACAGTTTCCGAGGAATGGAATTCGGGAAAAACATTCACTCTTCTTATATTTGCAGCACTGCATAATTTCAATTTTTGCATCTGAATCCTTGATCAAAGGTACGTCAACTATTAGTGAAATTGTGCACTGATTCCTTGCATCTGAAAATTTGTTATCGATGTAGTACATCCAATGCCAGCTCAGAGTTTCCGTAAATGTCCGAGCCTAAGTTTCTATGAATATTCGAGATAACAGTTCTTCAACTCACTGATTTTGGAGTATTTAGCCAGCGCTCTAGGAATGGAATTCGGAATATTTCAAACTTGAAAAATATATCCAACTTTGCCTGTGTGAACTATTGCATGATCTCTAGTCATCTCTTCCATCAATGAAGATACTATGGAGCCAAATACTCAACCTGACTTCCAGCCATTTAAGCTACTGTTGGGTATACCAACACAATATATAGTAATAGTGGGCTTAATTCACAAGTTAGGCGGACCAGATAATAAAGGTGATGACCACACTCAATATATAAGATATCGATTGTTTATTGATAAGGTTAGATACAAGCCCGCATGTATTTCGTAAGCAGGGCTATACTTGAACTGCCTCGGGCTAACGGATCTCGTAGTCACACACACCACTCACATACCTCACACGCACGCTCTCTCTGGGCGCAGCCGCAGAGTTGCTCTTAAAGCAGATCCCCACATCACCCCCCCCCCTGTCGAATGAAAAAAATTTTTTGTGATATATAAAAAATTGTCGATCTTCGATACAATATGGGAGTAATGGATTTATGTAGCAAAAGTAACGCGTGGAAGAGATAATTTGGTATCGTGCACTTTGGGTGCTGTACGCAGGATGCTTTTGATTTGACTTGATTGGCTTGAATCATTAGGTACTTGAGGAATAGGATAAATTCTTACTAAGTTTTGATCTTGATCCCGAAACGTACAGCTAGGTTTTATAATGACAGATTTCTGGCTAAAACTAGGTTTTGACAGAATTTTCTTATAAACTATTTGTTTAGCACTGCACTGATTTTGACTTTGAGACACTCTACAAGGCACTCCATCACTGTTTTTGTTGGTAAATGCTGGTTTCAATGGAACTCTTGCACCATATTGACTTACCATTACAGGTTGAGGCACTGAATTGCTACTATTTTGTCTTAAGTCTATTCGCTTAGGTATAATGCTTGCACTATTTTGACTCAAACGTATGATTTTTGGAACATCCTTGGAATTGCTCTGACTTAAATTTACGGTTTTTGGAGCAACATTTGCATGGTTCTGACTTAGAATTATAGTTTTTGGAGCAACATTAGCACTATTAGGCACTGCAAGATTCGGAATCTGAGGTTGAATTGCAGTCTGACATGAGTGCAGCTTTTAGCGCGCGGTGCCAGCGTTCTACCATACCGTTTGCTTGAGGATGATATAGAGCTGTACGGATTCTTTTACAACTTAATAGGTTCAATAATGCATTGAAGAGTTGAGATTCAAACTGAGCACCTTGATCTGTGGTTATGACTTCTGGAGCTTCGTGACGCGAAACCCATGTGTCGTAAAACGCGGGCGCTACCGATCCGGCAGACATATCTTTTAATGGAACTGCTTCAGGCCAACGCGAAAACCGATCGACCATAGTGAGTAAGTACTGAAAGTCTCTACACCGAGGCAAGACGACTATGTCAATATGTACATGTTTGAATCTATCATTTCGAGCAATGAAATGCTGTGGTAAAAATTTGTTATGACGAGAAACCTTTGATTGCTGACAGTCTAAACACTGTCTACACCACAGCTTGATGTCCTCCTTCATCTTTGGCCATACATAATGTTGCTTCATCAAGCTAAGAGTTGCCCCTGGGCAAGGATGAGATGGATCATGGTACACGTGAAAAACTTCTGCGCGTAAGGATTCAGAAATGTAAGGACGTATGACGCTGTTGTGGGTGTCGCAATAAATTGGAACATGGTCTTTACCCCATGTCAATTTCACGAGTTTCAAAGGGAAGTTCGGGTCTTGCAAGATCTGTTTAAGTTGAGCGTCTTTTGCCTGTCCTTCTGAGAGATCTTTCATGCTAAAAGCCGTAGGGAACCGGAATGCGTCTATGTGCGAAAGGAACCCATAGTTTGGATCATTGCCATGCTCCTCAGTTATCTGATCAATATTTAGAACTGCAGAGGGTAGTACAGGTGTAGCGTGGACGGCCTCTCTTCTAGAGAGTGCGTCAGCGACAACGTTATCCCTCCCAGGCACGTAAACAATTTCTGTTGTGAATTCAGAAATGTATGCTAATTGCCTCTCACGGCGAGGAGGTGCCGTTTCAGATGATTGAGTAAGAGCGTGTCGAAGTGCTCGCTGATCCGTATAGATTTTGAACTCACGACCTTCCAACACATCTTGAAAGTATTTGATAGCATTAAACATGGCTGTTACCTCGCTATCGTACGATGAGTCATTTCTTTGAGCGTCTGAGAATTTTCGCGAAAAGAAGGCGACAGGTCTCCAGACACCATTTTCTAGCTGTCCGAGCGAGGCTCTCATAGATCGGTCAGGGGCATCGGTAAAAATGCGCGTCTCAGCAGAGTCATCTGGGTGAGTGAGCATTGGTGCATTATAACGTCAGATTTGCATTTTTCGAAAGCATTTTCAGATTCCGAAGTCGAGATTTCTTGGCACCGAGAGTGAGCTCTCTGCGCATGCTCGTGCGTCATTTGCTACGCTGGCCTGCTTTGTTGTCTGCTGCATGATGAACGACAACCCCTGATATAACAGTGATGGCAATTCACGCACAGGCAGCAAAGTGACCGGTATTCGCAGAAGATCAACATATGTCTAATGTTCATAATATCCAGAGGAGCTGTGATTTGCGATCGATGTCTGCAGATAAGCAAAAATCCATTCGCGAAATCAACATCGAGTGCGTCAAAGCCGACGATTTCGGCTTCTCGCCTTAGCACACAAGTAACCAGAGAGAGAGAGAGAGAGAGAGAGATAGAGAGAGAGAAAGATTGGTGGATCTCTTCCTTGTCCAATGTCCGGCGCCAACGGAGAAGGAAGAGAGGGTTTACCCGGTTCGAATGGCCGTATCGATGCGGATTCCAGCCCGGGACTGTTGGGGGGCTGACCGGTGCCTCTCCTTCGTATGTTGCAGCGTAATCGCCCTACAACCACCTTAGAAGAAAAAAAAAGAGAGATTACTGGAAGACGCAAGCACTGAGTGACCACGGTTACTTCGGTGCCTATCTGAACCGGTTCAAGAAGAGGACATCCCCAGCATGTCAGTCATGCGGGGACAACTAGGATGACGCTGAACATGCCCTGTTCACGTGCAACGACACCCGAAGAGAGCGCGCCGAGTTGGATGGATGGCATAGTGCTCAACTAATACCTGAGAATCTTGCCCCGTACTTGCTCTGCAACCAGGAGACATGGGATAGAGTCACCGGATACATCAAGCTGGTGATGACCGGTAAGGAGGAGAAGAAGAGGGAAGTGAGGCGCCTCGAAGCAAGCGAATGACAGTGAGTCTGCGGACTCAAACAGAAGAGGTCTAAATGGTTCCAGGAGGAACATGATGCACTGAAGAGGGAAGAAAGAAGAGAGAAGATCGAAGATCGAAAGTCGAAGATTGAAGAAAGAAGAGAGAAGAAAGAAGAATGAAGAGATGGAAGAAGATCGAAGAAGGAGAAACAACACCTGCGAGTCGCGAGAAGAGATGTAACGGGGCGGTATGGGTCACCTGAAATAGTCTGAACCCACCCGTGTTACCTCATTTATTTTGGCTGGATCGGGGCAAGGCGGGGTCCCCCGCGCCACGAAGGGCGGGTCGATGGGGGAGGATTTGAGAGCGTACCTGAAAATAACGGGGCTATCTGCGGACACAAGAATATTTGACTCACGATTTATAAAAACATAGAATGGGCGTTTATTGCTATTAGAATGTTCATGTTACGGCGCGCAGGCCGATAAACCTAATTACAGAAGCCGGATGCGGCAACATGTCTCTCAAATGTTCATCTTTCGTAAAAATCACCAAGTCCAGAATTACTTTGCGGTGGAAACGTGTCTATATATTGACTCAAGCACTCTCACTGATTCGCGTCAGAAATGCCTATATAGCAAGGGGCGGGGCTTCCCCTACTATCACTGCACACGCACTATAGCTCTGCTGAGCCACTTCCTTCTTCACCGGAAACTCACTTTGGCATCCACAAAATGGCGTCTCAATGCTGCGTACGCGGTCAAAATGTCTCAAATATCCGCGAGACCTGTTGCGCGAACCACGAGGGAGTCCAAGAAGTCGGCGTCAGTCCTGGGCGTTCATGTGGACTCCCAAGCTGGCTACGGAGAACAGGTTCGCGAGACAGGCGTCACTGCGGTGTGCGTTGCGAGGAACACGCGAGGGCAGGATCCGGGGAACCCGCACCCACGTGCCTACAGCTCCATCAGGCGTCTATCGGCGTTCCTTGAGGGATATCAATCGTGCTACGCACATGGTGGCGAGACCGCGCTCACACTACCACGAGATCAACTAGGACTCACCGTTACTCGATCGGCGTGCCTCTCCGGTTGTAGCCCGGTCGCCTTGTTGCCGACGAGGTTGGCACCAGCTGGTGTGGCGCGCTCGAGCCAGTTCGCGATGCCCAAAACCTCCGGGCGAAAATGTGTGGTGGGCGAACTGGCGAGCGAAAAGGTGGCACTCACTATCACTGGGATTCAGCCCATATTGCACCCGCGACGCAGACACTATATTTCACTCGCGGCACTACCCGGGTTACACTGACGACGGTGACTCCTGGAGCACGAGGCGAAGGAACGGCAAATCGCGTGGGGACATGTAGCTAGAGCGGCGGCCATCCCTGAAGTGCCGGCGACGCGCGGCTTGGCTTCCGCCCGCGACGAGAGCGCTGCGCCGGCCGGTAAGTACGACCGGGAGGTGCTGCCATCTCCTGATGGCGGGACCAACCGGTCCTATTCAAATAACACAAGTGTGCTGCAACGAGCCTCGTTGCACTATCCCCGGGTTCTCCCCCCACCCCTCCTGGAGTGAGAAGCAATCCCACAGGAGCAGTCAGGGCCAATCGTGCACTCTCTGCCGTCGACATCTTCCTCCGCTACGGTCCACTAGGTTTCCACTGAAACAGACTAAAAATACTCATATCTCGTCATAAGAAGAGAAAAATCAAAAGATCAACTTACTCTGGCGTGGCGTTTCTCAGGGGAGCTCCTGCTCAACCCCGGTGGTTTCCGTTGTCATTTCGATGAGTCAGGCGTTGGAAGAGGCCAGGAACACCATTCCTTTTATCGGATCCGTCAGCCTGGTGGCTACTCCCACGAAAGCCTGGAATGCGTCGTGGTCATCCGCGGTTATAGTGGTCAAGTAACCAGCCAAGTCTGATCTCTGGATCGTGCATTGGGGTGTTGCTGCTCTCGGCGCACTGGCGTGATCTGCTGGTTGGCGTACCCGTTCCGGAACTGGACCTTCTGCTGCGGTTCAACCGAAAACTGTCTTGGTAGGGTTACTGCCGTCAGCACATTGTCGTCTGACGAAATGGTCGAGTCTCTGCGAGTAGTTCCGGGCATTGGTACGATAGTCTGTCGGTGTGTCGTCGATACCCTTCTGGTGGTCGGATTGGGAATTGATTCCCGTCGTTGCTCGTATCTTGAACAAAAGCATCCGCAAGCACGTAAACTACTGACTCCTCATCCACTATCGTCAGTGGAACTTCATATTTTCGACTAGCTCCAAAGTAAACTTGTTCGTCCTCGCGGCGTTCACTCACAAGCACGTTCTTCTAGTCACGAGGTCTCCTATATTGATCGTCACTTTCTTCTCGGTTGTCGCTTCATTATTTCGCTTGTTGATTCTCTACTCTCGGCGTCATCGCCAACTGCTAACTCTCGAAGCACATCTAACCTCTTTATCGGTTTCTCCATTTCTCCGCCCACATCTCTCGGACAGTTCTGTACCCTCAAGCGTTGTCTTGATCCACTTGCTGGCGTCACGTGGCGTCCATAGTACTGAAATACCAGAGAGACGTTGATACCAGATTGTACCACCGTGTTCATGGTGTACTGGAACTCATGGACACGATCTTCTCAATTCCTGTGATCTTCCTGAATAAATTACGAGATCGAGGTCTTCGAACGCGATTCGCCCCCTCAACTAAGTTCATACGGCCATGATATGGTGGGTTTTCGTGACGTTGTTGTATAGTGCGAATTCCACACTCCTCCAACCTGGCGTCGACGATCTTTCATCAAATTCTCTTCCATTGACTGATAAGAATCATTCTGGCGTTTCTATTTTCTCCTCTACATTCTTCTCTCGTTTCTGCACAATCTCCCACGGCAAACCATCGAATCACCAAGCCGTCTGGGTGGATCTTCCCCGGCATGGAAGAAAATCCTTCACGATGGATCAATCGTTCAACTCGCATCGCACAATTCCCATCGAATTTAGTATCCACTGTCATTTTGATGGTAACTCGACTCACTCTCGTCCAATCAAATCTGGCGTTACCTATCTCGGCTGTCGCTTCCCATTTCAATTCTAAGTGACTCGACTCAATTGATAAATCGCAGTCCAATCAATTGATCATTATTCCGAATGCATAGGTCAAACATACCTGATACATACTCCTCTTGATTTTTGTGCTCAGTACAAGCTGACGTCTATGGGTTATTCCCCTCCGTCGTGCGAGAGAGTTTGTCACTCGATCTCGGCGTTCAGATCGTTACCCACAGTTAACTCAGTTCTCGGACAAGTTCTCTCATTGCTAAAGTCACAGTGAATTACTCCGGCGTCATTCGCTATCTTTCAAAGTCCATCCCAGCGCACTCTATGGCAGATGGACCAGTAAAAATCGCGGAACTCCTTCACATGCTAATCTGGCGTACAAAGCAATTGTACGAGGCAACATTCATCACGTCCCTCACATCTGGCTCTAACCATGGTCGGCTTATACCAAACATCTCATCGAAACCCTATTTTCCGGCTCGAGACACTACGGCGTCTTCTCTTCGATGCGTGTCACGCGATCATTCCGAAGTCACAAGGTTCTTTAACCAACTGGCGTACAAACTTCCACGAACAATTCACTCCCGGACCACAGGCTTGAATTCCAATACCCTTCGGTCCGCCACTAACAAGCGATTCATCCAAACTTTCGATCGGACTCAATCTCCTCAGTGACTCTGGTTTCGATACTCTATACAAACTCATAAGAGTTCTCATTTCGGATCAAGTCACAACTGGTCCTCAACTACGAAGATATTCCAGGTCTGGATACATCTTTTGGCGTAGCTTGGCGGGGAGCAGAAAGACTCATTTCTCTACTGGCGTATTCATTTTTCGCGGATTCCTATAATTCATTCGCATCCATTCGCTTGACTTCTCTCTTCCTTCAGCTAATGAAATTGTTCATACTCAAAACGAATTCACGATGGATCACCGTGATTTTCATAAAAAAGTACACTCGCTCTTACACAAGTAAGGCCAGATCCAATCGATCTTCAGCCCATTGACTGTTCTTCTCATTAAAACATCACGCAGATTGCTGTGATCCATATCCTAAAGAGTCGATTGCTCTCGACCTCATAAGGCAGATTCATCGCCGTGGTGTATCGGGGCCATAACAACGAAGGTAGATTTAGCAATCTTTCGTCTTCGTCTATGATATTTCAACCGTCGTGAGGGTAGATCACATGATCGTCACCCTCTCCACTTCACTTTACTCCATTACATCGAGGACAGGTCCGCACGACCACCAACCTCAATGTTTTCATTTTTCGTCAGTCAACGGAAAACGACTCCTCATGTACAGCTTGGTGTCATTCAAGACGTCCCTCGTCAGACGGCTGAGTTTGATGGCGAAGTTATTTCGTTTCCTTCAGAAGTGGAAGACGCATGGCGAAAGTAGTGTCGTTCACGAGTTACCGGGGATTATGTCTCACCCGTTGCTCAGCTGCAAACTCCGTCTCCGTCAGGCCTGCGCAAGCCATAAAGCACCCTCTTTCACGGTCTTCCGGTTCGACATCACACTATTTCTCACACAACATTTTCTCTCAGGCTTGGGCTCCCTTCTCTAGGTAACTCAGCTTTTGAATCTCTATAGCAACTCTCATGACAACTATTCTCTGGATTCTTATGAATTTTGGAATACTGGCGAAAGATTTCGAGAGGAGGTGTGCACGATCCTCGTTCTCTCATTCTCAGGCTTGGTCAAGCCTCCGGGCGACTCAGCTCTTGATTCTTCCGCACAGTTCCGACCACTTTTCGTTTACATGCAGTTCGACGCAGGCTTAAGCAGCCATCGGACTCCTCTACGGCTGAATCTGCAGTATTCAGGCTTCGGCTAGACCTCAGGCTCCTTGGCTCTCGGCCAAGCGCTTCAACATTTGAAAATGGAGTAGATCGCTCGCGATCCTCACTGTTCCTCTATTTCGACCACAACTAGGACAGATGTGCCTTGTCGATGATCCCTGACAGTCGTATTGGTCACAAAGCGGCGTGAGGGTAGATCCCTGCGACCCTTATCTACCTCTTGTGCTAGGCAACGATCAAGCGAATCGACAAATGATCGTCCTTTTTCGCGGTCTAACTCTCTGGGCACGGATGAGGGTAGATCCTTGCGACCCTCATCTGGCGTAAACAACTCTACTGACATCACAACTTGAAAAGCGTCGACTGGCGTCATTTTTGCCTTACAGTGGCTCGAGGGTCGATCCTCTCGATCTGCATCCTCTACTGGCCACAGTACCAGGCAAAACTCTCAGCAGCTCAACGCTGAGTCGATAGCTCTATCAACCGATCTTCAAGTTCCAATGTTCATCGGATTGTCAATCTCAACAAACTCTCATTCTCATCAAAGATTTTCGCGACTCTTCGCTGTCCATCTTTCATTTGCCACGACCAATCACACATACTAAAGGTTCATGCTAATCTCATCTGCAGTGCAGCCGGAGAGCACATCATCGTGATCCTCGCTCTCGACGGGTCATGCTAGGATGAGAGAGCTAACCTCAAGAATTTTGCTCATAACACACAACTTCGGGATAGGACAGATTCCTATCTTAATTTCACTCAACTGGCGTATTCCTGAGAGGAGGCCACCAACCTCGGCTCTCGGCGTTTTCTCTTTCAGTTTTAGAGGATTACTCTCATGAGTCTCTCAAGAACGGACCCCTCTACTGGAGATACTACGGGCCGTAAGATATTGAAAGTCTCACTCTCTGTAGTTCCGATTATCGCAGTTGCCATCACTGCCCTGGACTGGGTCACTGCAGTGATTGAAACTCGGACTGCAGGAGCGAAAACCTCAGTGATCTGGCGTGGCTCTTCCATGGAAAATGTCTTGTTTCGAATCGTAGAGAACCAAGGTGCAAATCGTTCCAGGGGTCCATCGGTCGCCGGTTCCCAAGGGACGTTCTCATCTGGATTAATTCCCAGTATGTCTGTTCTGATCAGTCCACTTCTCAAAATATCAATGTTTCCACTACAGCTGAGTCCTCGATGACATAAGAGACGTTTCATTTCTTTCAAAGGCAAGCGATATACTCGCTTGGCTATTTCAAAGTACCTATAGTCTCTCGATACTAATCCAGCCATACTTTGACTCATTTTGAGGTTGACTACTGATTTTTCATTATCTGTATCTTTCTCCTCCGTCACTGGCCGTGATAAGGCGTTTCGAACAGGAGGGTGTGTATTTAACACACACGGCCTGGTCTCGTGACGGTTTGGCACTTTTGAGTGCCAGTCACCGAGCTGACATTGAGCTTCGTGTAACTGACAGGAACTCTTCGCAGGCGTGGGAACTTCAACTGGCTTTACTTCACCGTGACATCGCAACAGCTGTACACTCTGTTGCTTCGTCAGGCTGGTCAGGGTTTGTCCCAGGCCATCACGATGAAATGTCTCGGCCTTCGTCTGGCGTCTTTCTAATTCGTTCATCGTTTGGCCCAACTTCGGCCTATTCGGATCCGGGGATCATCAGTCCGTTTCTTACTGCGTACCATCTTGACGATTAGGAGCTAGAGCTCAACTTAGGCGTCTAGACAGGAGCTCAAGCTCGACTTTGGCGTGACAACGAGAAACTCTTCCCTCCTCAACTTGATCAAACATTCCCAACCCTTCGCGGTGACCTATCGCGGTTCTGTTCGGCGTATCCTTGATGAGAACGTGAGTTCTCGGAATGAAATATTTTAGGAAAATACAGCAAGGATGAGGATGGAGGATTCTCAACTTCCCTTCAATCACAATGACTGCTATTAAAAAGAGCATGCAATGGACGAGGGTGGGATGGAGAGTCGTGTATCCGCGGCAGGTGACCGCTATAGACGTCGAACGCTTCAAAACCTCGCTAAGTGTCATGCCCGATACGCAATATCACGAATTCTCCGAAATCCGGTCGCATTACGGGTGAAAACTCGTACCCAGTAATGGCGGCGTCAGAATCCGTAAGAGCACTTGAACCTTCTCAGCACACGCTGTCGAACGAGTACCCAGATGGTATGGTGCGCGTCGATTGGTGGGTTCCACGCTTGGTGGATCCGCAGGGTGGTGCGGAATCGGGGCGCACGATCACGCTCCGGAAAGTACACACCGAGCGCTATTCAACGAGCACAAACACGATGTAGTTCGCTCCATTCAGACTCTAAGTCGCGTGGTGGGTCCGAGAGGCGTGGGGGCGGCAGAGCGCGCGGTGGCATTACGAAAAGTACTCGCTGAGAGGTTTCAAACGAGTACTCACACGACGGGGTCCACGTCGATCGGGAGCTAAATCGCGTGGTGGGTCCGAGACGCGCGGGGCGGGAGAGCGCGCAGTGGCGTTTTGAACAGTACTCGTTAAAAGGTTTCGAACAAGTACCCACACGACGGGTTCCACGTCGTTCATAAACAAAGTCGCGTGGTGGGTCCGAGACGCACGGGGGCGGCAGAGCGCACAGTGGCGTTTCGAACAGTACTCATTGAAAAGTTTCGAACGAGTACGCACACGACGAGTTCCACGTCTTTCATAAACAAAGTCGCATGGTGGGTCCGAGACGCGCGGGGGCGGCAGAGCGCACGGTGGCGTTTCGAACAGTCCTCGTTGAGAGGTTTCCAACGAGTACCCACACGACTAAGTTGGGGTCACGGAGCGCACGCGGGGGGTGGGACGCGGTATCACTAAAGCGGGTGGAGATGTCATGATTTGACAAAGCGCATTCGGGAGTAAACGCACGGGATCGTACGCAAGAGGGATAACATCATCGGCGTATACCGAGGGCTCGACGTTCGCTATAAGTCCGCGTGATATCGCATCGCTAATTATATGCGCGCGCGCTGTGTCCGTAGATTCCCGCAGGTCGCTAACCGGCGTTAACCGAGATCCTGGCAGGATCGCCATGTAACGGGGCGGTATGGGTCACCTGAAATAGTCTGAACCCACCCGTGTTACCTCATTCATTTTGGCCGGATCGGGGCAAGGCCAGGTCCCCCGCGCCACGAAGGGCGGGTCAGTGGGGGAGGATTTGCGAGCGTACCTGAAAATAACGGGGCTATCTGCGGACACAAGAATATTTGACTCACGATTTATAAAAACATAGAATGGGCGTTTATTGCTATTAGAATGTTCATGTTACGGCGCGCAGGCCGATAAACCTAATTACAGAAGCCGTATGCGGCAACATGTCTCTCAAATGTTCATCTTTCGTAAAAATCACCAAGTCCAGGATTACTTTGCGGTGGAAACGTGTCTATATATTGACTCAAGCACTCTCACTGATTCGCGTCAGAAATGCCCATATAGCAAGGGGCGGGGCTTCCCCTACTATCACTGCACACGCACTATAGCTCTGCTGAGCCACTTCCTTCTTCACCGGAAACTCACTTTGGCGTCCACAAAATGGCGTCTCAATGCTGCGTACGCGGTCAAAATGTCTCAAATATCCGCAAGACCCGTTGCGCGAGCCACGAGGGAGTCCAAGAAGTCGGCGTCAGTCCTGGGCGTTCATGTGGACTTCCAAGCTGGCTACGGAGAACAGGTTCGCGAGACAGGCGTCACTGCGGTGCGCGTTGCGAGGAACACGCAAGAGCAGGATCCGGGGAACCCGCACCCACGTGCCTACAACTCCATCAGGCGTCCATCGGCGTTCCTTGAGGGATATCAATCGTGCTACGCACATGGTGGCGAGACCGCGCTCACACTACCACGAGATAAACTTGGACTCACCGTTACTCGATCGGCGTGCCTCTCCGGTTGTAGCCCGGTCGCCTTGTCGCCGACGAGGTTGGCACCAGCTGGTGTGGCGCGCTCGAGCCAGTTCGCGATGCCCAAAACCTCCGGGCGAAAATGTGTGGTGGGCGAACTGGCGAACGAAAAGGTGGCACTTACTATCACTGGGATTCAGCCCATATTGCACCCGCGACGCAGACACTATATTTCACTCGCGGCACTACCCGGGTTACACTGACGACGGTGACTCCTGGAGCACGAGGCGAAGGAACGGCAAATCGCGTGGGGACATGTAGCTAGAGCGGCGGCCATCCCTGAAGTGCCGGCCGGCGACGCGCGGCTTGGCTTCCGCCCGCGACGAGAGCGCTGCGCCGGCCGGTAAGTACGACCGGGAGGTGCTGCCATCTCCTGATGGCGGGACCAACCGGTCCTATTCAAATAACACAAGTGTGCTGCAACGAGCCTCGTTGCAGAGAGACGCTCGAGCCTGAGCGCGAGACGCCGCTGGTCCTGATAAATGCTAACGCAGTTCCGGGGCCGGATTGGTAAGTTGGTGGATCTCCCCCTCGTCCAATGGCTGGCGCCAGCGGAGAAGGAAGAGAGGGTTTACCCGGTTCAGATGGCCGTATCGATGCGGATTCCAGCCCGGGACGGTTGAGGTGGGGCCGGCCAACCGTGTTTGGCTGACCGGTGCCTCTCCTCCGTACGTCGCTGCGTATTTGCCCTACAACCACCTAGAAAAAAAAGAGAGAGAGGAAGAGATCCCGGAGGGGGCTTTGAGTGTGACCTTCGGGCTGCACTTGGAGCTTGAGGGAGCGACGCCCCTCCGGGCCCGAGTTCTACACTTACACTCACACACACTACACCCTACATGCACCATACTCACGCCTGCTCAAGCACTACACAAACATACCAACATTATACAGGACACGCATTCTACAGAACACCACATCCGGGCTGGCCTGGTCCGGGGTCGGCCAGCATGTGATTCCAGGCCCTGGAAAAAGAAGAAAGAAGATGATGTCCAGCATTGACGGCGAGAATTCCCCAAGTAAAGCGGGGCCTCATTCGGATCTTGAGGGGGGGGGGGGGCAACGATGCGAAACGCGCCACCAGTGGCACACTTGGCTGGTGGAATTACGCGTACAGCTACAAGCGATGGTAATACGCTGCAAGCGGAAGGAGTGGGTGAGAGAAACCTACACCATGGAGAAGCTGAGCTCACCCCTAGCAGGAAGAGGAAGGGCCCGAGTGACGGAGCAGAGAAGCGAGTGCTCAAACAATCGAAGCTCACATTTCCGAGCCAACGAGGAATGAACGCGAAGGTTGCAGCAGAAGCACGAGAGGCGGCAGAGAAGCTGCTGAAGACCAACCCCGCGATCAGGATCCAGATCACTCAACCTAGCGACGGGGTTGATGACGCCGTCAACTTGAGCTCAGACTCGAGCGAGTCCGACTCCACTATAGGGTCCCAGGGGGACGGAACGACCCTGACTCCCATAATCGGTGCGCTCGACAAGAGAGTACACGATGAAGAGTCTGAAGGGATGGAGATTCTCCCTATCCTCTCATCCGGAGATACGGCACGACAAAAGAGTGAAAACGAGCGGGCGATCTCATGGGGGAATGGGAAGACCTGAGAACGTGCCGAAAAGAGATGTAGGAGAAGACATATCTCCTCCTCGAGCACTTGAACTTGGTTATAGGGATAGCCGAGTCTGTTTCCAGCAACCCAGAAGGGACCAAGGGTGAAAACGAAGAGCTCAAGAAGATAGGCCACGCGCTCGAAGGCCTACTCACGACAGACAAGGTGAAGCGGGCTGCTTTCGAGACAACGCTCCTCGAAACGGAAAAGACCCTGAAAGCGAGGGGGAATGTGCAGCCTCCGGCCACAAAAAAACCGGTCGCGTCGGGTAGTGGCTTTCAGGGAAGGGAGGCAGGAAAACCGGATTCGCAACCGGGGCAACAACGCGGTTCGAAGGGGATGCGATACGGACCTCCACCTGGAGGTCTCGGAACACCGCGCTCGACATCAACGCCTGATCGGCCCGAGCAGAATGGGCCTTGGAAGAAAGTGGTGTCAAAGAAACAAGCAAGAAGGGCAAAGGAGAGCGGTAGATCGGATGATGCCGCCGGGAAGAAAGCGAAAATGAAGCCGAGAAGGGTGAAGCCCGAAGCCGTCCTCGTTACGGCCAAACAAGGTGGGCTAACCTACGCAGACATGCTGCGCAGGATAAAAACGAATGACCTCGATGAAGAAATGGGCTGTAAGGTCACGGGCATCCGCAAGACCCAAGAAGGCCAAGTCCTCCTTGAACTCAAGAAAGGCACCGATGTCGCCACCGTCAAGGCAGCCTCGGCACCAGTCGTCAGACAAGAAGGAGCTGTTCACTGTCTAGCGAACAACTCGACCCTCGAGGTGCTCGGAGTCGACTACGATGTCGACATAATCAAGGTGCGGGATGACCTCGCGAAGGCCCTACCAGAGAACGAGAAGGGAGTCGTTGTTGTCAAGTCCATCCGAAGTGGCTACCGCGGGCCCAAACTGCGGTTGTTTCGATCGCAACGAGACTGGCCCACCATCTCCTCGACTGGAAGGAGCCAAAGGTTGGATGGGGCAGAGTCAGGATCTGCGAGAAAGGTGGCATCCCACGGTGCTATAACTGCTAAGAGTACGGCCACAAGGCCTCGGGATGCAAAAAAGAGAGAGCAGAGGAACAGAAACCAAAACTCTGCTCCCAATGCGGTGAACCAGGGCACCTTGCCGCGACTTGCAAGGAAAAACCAAAATGCCTAAGCTGTGCGGCGATCGGGTCCAAATCTGACCACAGATCTGGAGCCAGCAACTGCACCGCGTACCACAGGGCAAGAGCCACATATAGACGCAGGAAGGGAAGGAATTGCTAGCTTTATCCAAGCCAACCTCAAAAAGAGCGAGGATGCAGACGATCTCCTACACGCTGTTGCCAAAGAAGGAGGGATCGATGTTCTGATTATCTTCGAACCACCTCGGAAGCGCGAATACTCTCGATCCACAATCGATCACTGGAGGACCGCCGTAATCCAGATCATGAATCCTGTAATCCGTGAGAGTGGACCAGCTGTGAAGCCCAAATCAGACTAGCGGGTCTCGGGGCGGTTCGCGGGCGCGGGCGTGCATTTCTCCATCGAACTGCGCGGGTGTCGGCGCGGGTTTTGCCAGTGGTCCAGCTGATTTTGACATGCGGTGCGGACGATTTGCAGGATAATGGAAAGGTTAGGAATGAACCGCATTCGACGTGTAAAAAAGAAGAAATTAGCGATGTTGTTGTTGATTATGGCACAGTATCATGATAGCCTTCCAAATAGACGATGTTGGGTTCGACCATGGGTTGCTCGAAGGAAAGAAAGAGGATTTATTGTAATTTGTTCATGGAACTACAGCTTGAAGATCCAGAAAAGTATCGCAGGTTTGGGTTATTTTGGAATACTTGAAAAAATGTTCTTGATCATGAGTTTAGCATATGACTTTGAAAATATGTGAATCTGGAGTATAAGTTTTGAACATTGCGCAACCAACAGATGTCTCAGGATGGACGTAGGTATGTTTGAAGAGCTTCTGCAGAGAGTCACACCTCTCATTCAAAAACAAAATACTCATTTGCGAGAAAGTATATCGGCAGCTGAGAGGCTTTCAGTCACACTACGACATTTGGCTACAGGTAATCAGAACCTAATCTGAAAAAACATCGCTCTTCAAGTCATTCAGTTCCCCAATTGGTCAGAGTACTATATCTGGTATCATCAAAGAAACTGTGAAAGCCATCCACCAAGTTTTAGCTCCAGATTATTTGGGATTTTCGAGTTGTGAAGAAGAGTGGCAGGTTGTAGCTCAAGATTATGCAGAGAGTTGGAATTTTGAGCATTGTTTGGGAGCAATGGACGGCAAACATGTAAGAATTGATCCACCAATGCGGTCCGGTTCAATGTACTATAATTACAAGGACTTTTTTAGCATCGTATTGTTGGCAATTGTTGATGCTCAGCTACGATTCATCTATGTTGATATTGGAACCAATGGACGAGCCTCAGATCGAGGAATATGGAACAACTGCGCATTTAAACAATGCATGGACAGTCAGAAAATTCCATTTCCCGGCCCTTCTAGACTTCCCGGGACTGAAGAAGAATCCCCATTCGTCATCGTTGGCGATGAGGGATTCACATTGTCTGAAAATTTGCTAATTCCTTATCCAAAAGATGCAGTTGCCAATCGTAGGGACCGCAGAATTTTCAATTGCAGGTTTGTGGGTTATTTTGGCTTGGTATAATGCTGTCGGACAATAAGTGTTAATTCCTCTCGTACCGTTGATGTTATACAGATTGAGCAGAGCTCGGAGATGTTCTGAAAACGCTTTTGGTGTCATGGGAGCTAGATTCCAAATATTTATGCACCGGTGCGTTATGATCCAGATGATGCATCTGATGTGGTATTTGCTGCCGTTTGCTTGCACAATCACTTGAGAACTCAAGCCGTTGGACGTGCAATGTATACACCACCGAATATTTTAGATATTGAGGACGAAGTGAGTGGAACTATCCAACTGGGAGAATATCGTCAAGAACCAGCCCATGACTTGGTTCGCTTAGCCAATCAAGGAAGAAACCGGCATGCGAATGCTGCTATTGAACTTCGAGAACGCGTCTGTGAATATTTAAATACTGTGGGTAGAGTGCCATGACAAGACTTGATGGTTGATGCACGTCCATCACGTATGAACTAATCTCAAATTTAAACAAATGATGGAATAATTCTCAGTCTTAAATAAGTATACAGTTTCCGTGATACTGTCAATCGTTGATGTTTTGTGGATAAATAAGAACACCTTCAGCTTATACTCACTTTTATTAGATAGATATATTAGCAGGGCCAGCCATTTGCACAACAACTTTTTTGCATAGGAAAATCAGGGTCAGAACTAACCACTGTTTTCTTGACTTGAACAAGTTTGCATCTAAGTACACATTAATACTTTGGGGTAACATTGTAGTTATCTGGTACAGTGAAGGAAGGTACGTAGCAATTAAATTAACGGAGAGAGTAATTGAACCTTTCGTTCGGCTCTTGTCACTCAACAACTTGATCGCATTTTGGATCGAAATTAGACAAGTACCAAAAATGATAAAGTTTGGCAAAATACTTTTGGCATCTATGGCAATCGTCACTTTGAAATGCTGGTTTTTGATCTCAGCAGATAATAATACTTCCCTTAGAGTCATGGAAGACTAGAGAAATTCTATCTAATTATAACTCTCTCGATATGTAGGAAAATAGTCTCAATAATGAATTCACATCAGAATTTCATTATGTCAGTCATCAATAAATTCTCAGCCTCTTTTCGGGTGCTTGCGTCATCAATCCTCCACAGTCTATCTGCCATAAACTGCGCTAAATGATCTGCTGCATCATATGAACGTACTGGTATTTCGGGCTCTTTGGACATTCCTTTTATTAAAGTTAAAGCTTCATCCATTGCTGTGTCTATTTTGGCTTTTTTCCCTGCACCTCTCTTCTTATAAAATTCTGTTGTAGTAAGTTTGTCATGTGGTTGAGAAGATTTGGAGATTGATGGAATCTGCATAGCCACAGGAGCAGATACAGAACCCGTGTGCACAACAGCTGCATTCAGAGCTGATGATGGTCGAGGTATCGGATTTGGTGTCGAAGAAGGCGTAAGTCGAGGAGTAGAGTTCAGTGATCCAGGGGTAACCGATGCCGTTTCCATCTCCGAGTTATCCTCGATCACCGAACAATTGTTCGCATTTCCTGATACAATTTGAGCACTGCTTTCATTTTCATCTGGGACAATCCATACATAAGCCTGGAATCATTGAAACTGATGTAATCACACGTACAAAAAATCACAGTCGTAGTTAGAAATTCCCAATGATCGTGAGAGATAACTTACCCGACGGGACGGATCATGAACAATTTGATATCCGTCGATCGGTATTGGCTCTTCTGGTTCAGTATTAATTTGAGAATTCTCCTGATCCAGTCCCGCTTGCGTAGGTATTGGTTCCGGCATAATATTGCACTTTGAGCTGCTCATCTTACATGTTTTTTCTAGAAATTGCAGATGAGGCCACAATTTCCACGGGGGTTGATAAACATCATTGCTGCCTACTCCAGAGCGCTTCGAACTTGCCACCCTATGATAGTTTTCTTGATATGTCTCCTTTATTGTTTTGAATCTGTTCATCAGCATTTTCACTGGAACGGGAATAATACACAAATTGAGGCATCAGGTACGAATATCGAAACAACGAGGTTTACAACCGCAAGATCGTGACAATAGAAAGTATTCTCGACAGTGTTTCATAACCTATAATCGACTTAGGAATTATGTAAAAAGATCAGTGTGTGAGGCAAGGACTGTCATTACTACTTTTGGATGCATTCGGCGAAAAAATTCAACTAATATTACTTACCATCTTCCACTGTATGGCCTAATGATTGAGCAGTTGCAGTCCACGCCGGTCTCTTCAGATCTGCTCGTCTATAGATTTCGGATGTCGAATCCCACAATACGGGATACGTATGCACATGAGCCACTAACTGCACGTCCAGATCAAACATCGTTGTTCTATTTGGTTTCACTTTGGGTTTTGATAACGACATTTTGACAGTCAATTAGATCGAATGAAGCACGAGAATTCTTGCTCCGAAATACACCATAGCACGAGGCAATGTAGTGCGACCAGCTGAGTAGCAGTCAGTGTTTGTCTGGATGAAACGCTGTGATTGGTTGGCGGGTCCCGCGAGCGGGCGAAAAATAGACGGACGGCTGAATCCACAACCACCCGCGCGCCCGCCCGCTGCTGCGTTCTGATTGGCTGAGCCAGGTCCGCATCCGCACGCTCACCCGCGACCCGCGCCAAGACCCGCTAGTCTGATTTGGGCTTTAGTGGCCGCGGTTCCGCTCGAAAGACTATAGCGGGCACAGCAGTCTACAGTTGCTACTATTTGCCGTCGCTCAAGACGCACGAATTCGAAGACGAGCTCCATGACCTAGGAGAGGATGTGAAGCAATGGGAGGGGGGCAGTTATAATTGCGGAAGATCTCAACTCCAAGGAATCGACTTGGAGCGGGGGGCCGCGCGATAGACGGGGGGTCATACTCGCTGATGCCATGGAGGCATTAGGATTAGTGCTCGCGAACGAGACGGGGGTTATCACCTATTACTGGCACGACACTCGGTCCCGGGAGGGAGGTTCGAAATCGGTCCTCGACCTGACGTTCATGAGCCCGTCGCTCATGGGACGTATGACATCGTGGGAGGTCCTGGACACGGGAACATTGAGTGACCATCGTCATATTTGGTTTCGGCTCAGGACTGACAGACAAAGACACACGACACGCAGACCACGACCGACAGGGTGGCAGGTACGCAACCTGGATGAGGGGAAATTCCGGGAATCAATAGAAACAGCCGAAGATCTCCCGATAAATATCACCGCGGACGAGGCTGTGGATATGGTGACGACCACCATCACAAGAGCTTGTGACACATCGATGCCTCGGAAGACACCATCGTGCTTCTGAGGGAAACCAGAGTGCTGGATCCTCGACGAGATGAAAGCTCTACGAAGAACGAGCGATAAGAAAAGAAGAACCGCGTGGCGATCAAGGAAGCTGAAACGACTATCACTGGCGGAAGATGACAGGGCGTATAGAGAAGCGAAGAAGGCTCTCGTTCTAGCCATCCGGAGGCGCAAAGTGAAGTGCTGGGGTGAATTGTGCGACATGGTTAATGAAGACCCGTGGGGAATGCCATACCGCGTGGTCATGTCCAAGGTCCGACCCCGGAGAAGCATTCCAGCACCGACCGATGCAGCTACCTTGCGCAGCATCGTGGAAGACCTCTTCCCAGCAGGAGAACCTAGAGTCACATTCCCTCCAGAGAGTGACGACCCCATTCCGCTCCTCAACATGCAAGAGCCACTCATAGCGGCCAAGAGGCTGCCAAATGGCAAGGCCCTTGGCCTGGACAGCATTCCAAACGAGGCTCTGGAACTAGTCTTCAAATACAAGCCAGATTTACTCCTCGACCTCTTCAACATCTGTGTGAGCGCGGGAACTTTCCCGGACAAGTGGAAACGCCAGAAGCTGGCCCTGATACGTAAAGGTCAAGGAGGTCAGCTCCCCCTCAGCATGCTCGACAATATCGGGAAAATGTACGAGAGGATGGTGCTTAACAGGGTGGAGAAAGACCACGGAGAGAGCGGCGGACTATCACCAATGCAGTTCGGGTTCCGAAGAGTACGAAACACTGTGCACACGATCGAGGAGGTCCAAGAACGGGTTCAAGCGTCGGTCGGGAACCCATACCAAGGAAGAGGAGGATTCTGTGCCATCATTGCGTTGGACATGAAGAACGCGTTCAACTGCGCGAGCTGGGAGCGAGTCTATCAATCCCAAGCAGGTAAAGTCCCTTTCTACTAGCCGTCACGAGTGACTATCTGCGGAACAGGACCCTCGTGTACGACACCGACGAGGGACAAGAGATTCGGGAACTGTCCGCCGGAATTGGACAGGGATCGGTTTCCGGGACGTTCAACTGGAACACCCAGTACGACAGTTCACTGTCTATCGAACTGCCAGAAGGAGTGATCATAGTGGCTTTCGCGGACGACGCAGGACTCACAGTCTGGGCCGACAACGAGGAACTCTCTGGTAGACGCGCAAACATGGCGCTCGCCCCAGTCTACGAGTGGATCATCAGCAGGAGCTTGCTGTCAAGAAGTGCTAAACGATCGTGGTCACAAGACTCAGGAACTTTGACTTATCCCTTCTTCACATCAACGGGCAAGAGATCCCACGCAAGACAGAGCTGAAATACCTCGGCGTATGGCTTGACGACAAGGGTTGGTTCAAGAAGCACATCCAAGAGGCCGCCCAGAAGGCGAGCAGGGTCGGTACGGCGCTTCAACGGCTGATGCCGAACATCGGAGGATTGATTGATTGATTGATTCCTTTTCATTCGTCCGTAGACAAAAGAAGTATCCAATTTCATATGGTTACATATGACGCCCATCGGAAATAGATATATCATAAAATCGTATATATTTGGTCAAGGGTTCATCATACATATATCACAATTCGTGACTCCTGCACTCCACACACGCTTTGCCACAGTCTACTCTAATTTATTTGTTGCAAGCAGGACAGGTGTTGTTTTCCATACTAGCAGACGAAAACACGCCTGTAGTGTATAGAGACTTATAAATATTTGTCTAAGTAGTTTATTTAAGATGATGTTACAAGCGGCGGCTCAGTATGCACTGAGTTCCACCAATGCGAATGTGTCTTATATACTATTAGATATGAAGCCTGCCTATACGAAAGGCGTATCAATCATCCGGAAAATGCTGACCGCGTTTCTTCAGAGTAGAGCATCAGAGAGGATGCGTGGTATGTCATAGCATATACCACATTCCTCCCCTTTTTCAAGTTGAGTTCTTGGACTCATCTGCTGAGCATTTTGAACGGCGGACCATTCTGACAATTTGATTCTTATGTCGTTTCATGACCTTGTTTGGCTTCGTCTTCACACGAAAAGTTGATGGGGATAAATGCTTAACGACCGTCCCTTCTATGCATTTCCCACCTGATGTTCCGTAATTATCCATCATCACTTCATCTCCTACATCAATATCCATCATCCTCGGCCCGCGGTATGACTGTATCTGAGATTCTTGTTTATCGTCCATCCGCGCACGCAAGTCTGGGTGAAGTAGGTCGAAACGCATTTTTAATTCTCGTTTATAGAGTAAGTACGCGGGAGATTTGCCTGTAGAACAATGTGGAGCCGTTCTGAAATCAGACAGAAATTATTTTACAGCTACATCTACCGACTTTCCCCCTTCGACAATTTTCGAACACTTATCTTTGAATGTTCTGACAAAATTCTCGGCAGCTTCATTTGTAGCTGGGTGATATGGTGGAGAAAAAGTATGTTTGATCCCGTAATGTTTCAAAAAATTTTCAAATTCGGTACTCGTAAACTGTCGTCCGTTGTCTGTTACCATGTGATCTGGTAGCCCGTTTCTTCGAAAATAAATCTTGGAAAAATTCTATTAATTTTATAGATTTCGTTTTTCGCTTGAAATTCATTACATCTGGCCATTTTGAGTAAGAATCGATCACTACCAAATACATGTCATTGTAAAATGGGCCAAAAAAATCACAAAGAATTCTGTGCCACGCTCTTTCAGGCCATCGCCATGGTGTGAGAGGTACAAGAGGAGGTGTTTCCTGATTTACGAAACAGATTTCACAAGATTTCACCATATTTTCAATATCTCTATCAATATCTGACCACCATGTGCATGATCGTGCCACTGCTTTGATTTTCACAATTCTCATATGAGAGCTATGTAAATCGTCCAGTGATTGATCCCTCAACGTGATTGGTATAAAGATTCGAATACCCCAAAATGAACAGTTCTCCTCCACTGAAAGTTCGTTTTGACGAAAAGAATACTACATTTCATCATTGGGAAGATCTTAAAACCTTGGCCAGCCGAAAATGCAGTATTTCATGATTTTCGATGAGTTTCATCCCTTTCAGTTTCTAATCTCACCTGGCTAAAATCGATTATATTCGCGTTTTCACAGGAGTCATTCTTTTTAATATCGCCAAATTTTGGGTCGAGGGTCACGGATTTTTTTGTAACTTCGGGTACATGTTATGTATGATGAAAGTAGGTGGAAAGCACAGTTTTTAGGCCCGGAAAGTGATCCGTGGAGGTTTGGCGACCTATTTTCGTTTTGAAAATTTGCAAAAACATCGGTTCTTTCATCTTTTGATTGATTTTTCACGCGTATGAGACCCAAGAAAAAAAATATTCCAAATACACGGTTCGACGCCAGAAAATCTGAATTTTTCGGAAATATACTTGCAGAATCGAAAAATGTCAACATAACCTCAGAAAAGGAGTTTTTTCGGAAAAAAGTAATTTTTGGGGCCTTAGGGCCCACTTTACATCAAATCTGATGTTCTCATATGATTCCTCGTCAATTCTACGTCGAAAACCGTTTAGAACAGATTGGGATCTACTTGGGATGGGTTTGTTTTGAGTGAAACTCCTAGAAAAATCGTCGAAAAATTGCCTTCATTCATGCTTTCGCATGGTGATAACCTGCGTACAGTGCCATGCGGTCGAGTTATACTATTTGGCTGAACATGTTTTCATACGTAATTTTTGACGTAGAAACTGAATCTGCAGCCCATTTTATCCCAGTACTTCAGATTTTCCCTCAACATCGTGAGATATTGTTCATATAGAAATCATTTTTGACCATTTTTTAAACATTTTCAAAGTTCACGATCTGAAGAATGCAGCCTTGACAATATCATCATAATACTCAAAACTAGATTCTTCCCCGGAAATTGAGGTGCTCAACGTGATCTTGGTAATGATTTCGCCCGAAAATGCTCCTGGTGTGGGATGCGAACCAATCATTTGAGTTGCTATCGGCAACATGTGCATGATTTCATCGTTTATCGTTCAAAAGCTCGTTGAATGAGTGAAAATCATCCTTCCTCGAACCAAGGTGCACTTTCTTTGTCCTCACATGATCACTCAGGAAATATGATTATCATCTCAAGTATGGATGTCCTGAATCTATGAATCTGTGAAGCATATTAAACCAACAACTGATGAACTAGCAACTATTGAGATTCGAGGAACGCTCCCACTAGATAGGAGAATTCAAAGTGTTCGAGAAGACTATCCTATCACGAGGACGAGGAAATGTTTTGGTCTGCCAGGACAAGTGGACATTTTTAGTTGAAAATGCTTGAATTCATCCTACTCCCGTAGAATTGAGAAACTGATTTATTTGGATGCGTACTGGAGCTGTCCACATTGTTTGTCAACGTCAAGGTTAGCATACATCGGGATACTTCTACTAATTTTCTACAGCTCACTGGATCGTAGTTGAGTATTAAACATGATGAAGAGGAACTAACATCTCGTCATGTTGGACGAAGACTTATTACACGTTCCTTGAGGTACCGACCCCCGACGCTCAGAATTTTCCCCACCCAGTGATATTCTCATAATATCACGATGAATATTGACCCATTCGATTTTACAAGTAGTTCGTACATCCTAGACATCTATACTTGAGAATAACAATCATATTTCCTGAGAGATCATACTGAAACAAAGAGAATGCACCTTCCTGGTTCGAGGGAGGGTGATTTTAATGCACTCAACGAGCTTTTGAACGATAAACGATGAAATCATGCAAATGTTGCTGATAGCAACTCAAATGATTGGTTCGCATCTCACACCAGGGGCATTTTCGGGCGAAATCATCACCAAGATCACGTTGAGCCCCTCAATTTCCGGGGACGAATCTAGTTTTGAGTATTATGATGATATTGTCAAGGCTGCGTTCTTCAGATCGTGAACTTTGAAAATGTTAAGAAAATGGTCAAAAATGATTTCTATATGAACAATATCTCACGATGTTAAGGGCAAATCTGGAGTACTCGGATGAAATCGGCTGCAGATTCAGTTTCTTCGTCAAAAATTCCGTATGAAAACATGTTCAGCCAAATACTATAACTCGACCGCATGGCACTGTCCGCAGGTGCTCACCATGCGAAAGCACGAATGAAGGCAATTTTTCGACAATTTTTCTTGGAATTTCACTCAAAGCAACCCATCCCAAGTAGATCCCAATCAGTTCTGAACAGTTTTCGACGTAAAATTTGACGAGGAATCATATAAAAATATCAGATTTGATAATGGGCCCTAAGGCCCCGAAAATTACTTTTTTCCGAGAAAACTCCTTTTCTGAGGTTATGTTGACATTTTTCGATTCTGCAAGTATTTTTTTCAAGAGATTCCGATTTTTATACGTCGAACTATGTGTTTGGAATATTTTTTTCTTGGGTCCTATACGCGTGAAAAATCAATCAAAAAATGAAAAACCGATTTTTTCGCAAATTTTCAAAACGAAAATAGGTCGCCAAACCTCCACGGATCACTTTCCGGGCCTAAAAACTGTGCTTTCCACCTACTTTTATCATATATAACATGTACCCAAAAAAATCCGTGACCCTCGACCCAAAAGTTGGCGATATTAGAAACAATGACTCACAGGTGAAGTGAAAATCCTTCGAAAAGATGTCTGTATCATCTTCAATAGGTAATCGTGAAAGAGCATCACAATTACCGTTTTGTGTCGTTTTTATCCATTCTATATCATACTCAGAACCCGATAAAAAATATGCCCATCGTTGTAATCTTGAAGCGGCTGTTTGCGGTAAGCCTTTCTTAGGTCCAAGAATCGTCTCAAGGGGTTTATGATCGGTTTTTAGAATAATTCTGCGACCATAAACAAGATCATAGAATTTGGTGAAATCAAAAACAATCGCACTAGCCTCTTCGTCAATAATTTCTCTGTTGAGTTCTTTTTCCGGGATACGTTTCGACGCAAATGCTATGGGCTTTTCAGAGCCGTCCTTATATTTGTGAGATAAGAGAGCAGATAACCCGTAATGAGATGCATCGCATGAAAATACTAGCTGTTCATTGTCGTCATAGTGAGCCAACACTCTCGGTGACATCATTCCATTCTTGACCCACTGAAATGCTTTATCACAATCAGCATCCCACTCAAATTTACCTCTCTTTGCACAGTGAAATAGAGGTCTGAATTTGTCAGCTTTGTTATTTAAGAATCTTGCGTGAAAATTCACAAACCCTAAGAAAGATGACAACTGCTTTCGGTTTTCTGGTTTAGGTGCTTCATAAATTGCCCTCACCTTATCTTTCGACTTATGTAAGCCTTCTCTATCAATTACGTATCCTAATATATTTATCTTATCTTTCATTGTGTCACATTTTTTATATTCAGGCGTAATCCGTGGTCTAGTAGCCGCGCACACACCAGTGTCAAATTTCCTTCTTGCTGTTGATCGGTTGAGCCTGTTACGTAGATATTATCCATGTAAGCAATAGTACTAGGGATACCTTGTAGGGTCTCATCAATAACCTGTTGAAAATCACCTGGGGCATTAGCTCTTCCTCCAAACATGCGCGGAAATCTAAATAGCCCCAAGTGCGCGATTATCGGGAGAAATTTCCGTGATTCTACTTCTACTGGTATTTGCATATATGCGTGTGGTGAGTCGATTTGAGAAAAAGTCTTTCCGTTCTTCAAAATACCAAAAATGTCGTCAATTCTTGGGGAAGGCCGCCTAGTAATTTCCAAAGATGGCTTCAGGGTCACTTTCAAATCGCCACATATTCTGATATTCCCGTCGCTCTCTCTAACAGGAACAATGGGCGTTGTCCATTCACTTGAATCTACTTTTTCTAAGTATCCGTTTCCAATCAATCTGTTGATTCCCTTCTCGACCAAAGGTTTTAATGCGTATGGACCGTGCCTTGGCTTGAGTACAACTGGTTTTGTATCTGCTTTGGTAAAATTTTTGAATGAGTTCCACATGCGTACCACATGGTATCTCATGCGTATACAAAACGATACTAATGAGATATCATGAGATACCATGAATTTGTATGAAAGATAGAACATCGTCTATTTCATGACTGAGAATTCCAAAAGGAACAGAAAAATGACTGAACATCGGTACACTCGGAAAAGCTGAGGCGGAGAATTGTAGAACCCATGAGATATTATACGATACTGTACGATACTCCGTGAAAATTTATATACTGATGAGAAACCATGAGATTCTTTGAGATTCAGAAGACGAGGAAAAAATGGTCTATTCCATGACTGAGAATTCCAAAAGGAACTGAAAAATGACTCCCCTGATCATCGGTACACTCGAAGCAGCTGAGGAAAGAAATTGTAGAATCCCTGAGATACTATACGATACTGTACGATACTCTGTGAGAATTCATATACTCATGAGATACCATGAGATTCTTTGAGATACGAAAGACGAGGAAACATGGTCTTTGTGACATAAACAGTATGGAAGATCATCGATATTATGGAGAGCTGCATCAGGAACATCGATTCTCGGGTTTGGACTCGGCAGAATACGGAATTTGTGAATGAGCATGATATAGTATGATATCTCACGATATCTCACAAGTATTTGGACTATGAGTCGAGGAGAACGTATGAGAAACAATGGGATACTATTTAATAGTCACTCGCAGGAACTAAAATATATGGAGAAACGACGTTATTACGATTCTCGTAGTCCTACGCGATACTACTGAGATATCATACGGTATTCAATTGATCCCATGCTACGATCATGAGATAATATCCGATACCATGCTGATCCCATGACATACGTATAAGATATTGTACGATACTTTTGAGATTGTATGGGATACCAATGAGATATCATGGACTACCTGTCTGATACTATGACGAAACAATTGGATGGCAAATTGATACTCCACCCGATCCCATGACCTTCCAATAGTATACCATACGGTACTCGACCGGATCCATTCCTCACTCATGATATTCCGTTCGATACTCTTCCGATCTCGTGACGTACTAATTCCGTACAACAAGATACTCGTCCGATCCCACGACATACGTATAAGGTATTGTACAATACTTTTGAGGTTCTATGGAATACCGATGCGATATCATGGAATACCTTTCTGATACTATGACGAAAAAATAGGGTATCACATTGATACTCCATCCGATCCCATGACCTACCAATGAGATACCATACGGTATTCGTCCGATTCCATTCCATACTCAGGATGTTCCTTCCGATACTGCACTGCCGTGATGCACCAATGAGGTAACATGCGATACTCATCCGATTGAACGACGTACCAATGAGATACTGTGTAATACTTATCGGATCCCATGTCATACCATTGTGATACCGTGCGATACTCATGTGATCCTATGAAATATCAATTAGATACCCTTCGATACTCATCCGATCCCAGAGAGATGACCACCAATGAGATATCATACGCTACTCGACCGATTCTATGTTATACCCATAATATTCCATCTGATACTAGCTCGGTCTCGTGTTGCACCAGTGAGGTATTGCGTAATACTCATCCGATCCTACGACTTATATCAATCAGATACTGTACGATACTCATCCTCTGGTCTCATGATGAATTGACGAAGTAGCTCGCGATACTCATCTGATCCCATGACCCATCAATGAGAATCCATACAGTACTCATCCGATCCTATGACATTCTGATGAGATACTATCTGATACTCATCCGATTCTAGGTCATAGCAATGACATATACTTTCCGATACTCATCGGACCCCACAACCTGCCAATACGATACTGTCCTATACCTATCCAATTATACAAGAGACTAGTGAGATACCATACGATACTATTCCGATATATGAGCTGCAGACATCTCCCTCGTGTGGCAGCGTGATTATCACCGCAGTCCACTACTGATCAGTTTCACCTAAGAAACAATTATATGGATGGGAAGAATCCATCTTCTTATCCGGATAGGAAAGAGCAGATAAAGCACTATCGATAATCCGTACAGAATCTATCCTTGTGATTACTCGGTGTCCAATTTTCTGGAGTACTGTTGCAGCCAGTCCGAGACATCAAGTCTGTTGCATCGCTGGATGCTGTACTCCGGTGCTTTCCTGGACCGAGGGAATTCGTTGTCGATTTTCTGGCGTGTTTGGATGTTCTTGCACAGTTCCTGAAGAAATTCCGTACTCTTGACGTGTTAGGAACAGAGGCCAACACTCCTCGAATATACACTAGGATGGACGAGCAATTTCTGTCAAAATTGAGTCAATTGGAAACACTCAGGCTGTGACTTGTGCATTAGATGAGTTCTTTCATCAAATAATTTCGTTGAATGTTAATGAACAGAAAACCAGGGCCTTTGTGTAAAGATGAATATTCATTTTCAGAGACTCTGGTGTATCCGCAGGTGTGTAAAGTCATTGTGACGAAGATCGTTAAACAGCATAACCCGTCATATGCACTGCAGTCTTGACATTCGCCACAGTGTAAGTTACTCATTGGATTCCTTATTTCAAATTGTGATACTTCTAGTGGTTAGATTCCATTTTCAACTCCATAATATTTGGATTTGGTTAACATGTCCCGTTGATTTTTTCTCGCATGACAACTCAGATGGTTGGGAGGTAGAGGTTATTATTGTTAGATCTTGGATTAAACTCAGGTAGATGACGCTTCTTACAAATCAGAACTGCAGGTCATTATTGTGGTCCACAAGTCACTGTCCCTCATTGATAGGGTGCAAGAGTATATTTGTATCATATGCGTTGGTGTGACCAACTCCTGCTCACCTATATCCGTAAACTAAATCCTTACTCACCCAAATTAGAATCGAAGAGATTCATTTATTCATTTTATTTTATATTTCTAATTTACGGGCTAGAGCTCTCACAAGATCACACAATATGTATAGGGCGTGGTAGCACTAGTATGTACATTCCAGAAATAATGAATACACCGAAATCAAATATCAGGATTATCTACAACGTGCTTGATAACAATTGAATATCTATTGAGAGATAGAACCTGCTCCGTCATTAGACCAGGGCAGAATGGATTTATCTGTGAATCTGATGTGAATACTCGAAAATTGAACATCAACTATTCGGAGGGGATGTGAATGGAATTTGAGAGCTGTCAAATCCTGATGTGCATGTGTGTTGAACATGAACAATATCTCACTCTCAAAAGGAGGCTTGGGAGGATTCTATGGCTCAAGCTGTAGGTGAGACCCTTAGATGTTAACTTTCCATGCGTTCCGTACCCTCAACTCTAACTCTACTGCAGTAATGAATCCATCATCTTACTCAAATCTCCTATTTTGCGTTCCCAATGCTGACTCTGTCGCACTCATTCAATCTTCAGGGAAGAAAACAAATGCCTGATCCTTAATCATGTTTCTTGAGTGGAATTCAAGATTCCAAGAGTGTATTGTTCTAAAACTAATGAATGTACATTGGATACATATAACTGGTTGTCCCCTAATCATTGATTCTGTCCAAATGACTTTGGCTAATAAAAAAATCAAGTGATATACGCTAGCACTTTGTTCGAATGAATCATTACAGTTTAATTACTCCTGAACTTCAGCACCACGATGATCAGATTTTCGCATTTCTCACAATCTCAACAGAGATTCATGATAGTAGATGTTCTAATGTACGACCATCTTTGTTTCAACCATAGATAAATTCAACTCCGATTTTGGTCATGCACTAATTCATATTCCTATTTTTCTCGTTTCATCCATTAATATGTCTTGTTTTGGATTGTCCACAGTTGAAGAATCTCTAACTGAAGAGAATTTCGGGAAATCACGTTTCCCCCTCTCATAGTATTGTATAAGAATCCAATGCCGGTCTGAGGTGAATATCGCATAATATCTCATGCGTATCGGGTCACTTATATCGTTTCGTATCTCATGTAATCGTGAGCTCATATTATGACGAACTAGTCACGTATCGTAGAGAATCTCACAGAATCTCACAGAATCGCGTAGTATCGTTTGATATTTCATGGTATCGTATGAGAATACAGGGCATCTCTAGGGTGAGTATCGTATGGTATCATATGAGTATCAGACCAAAAATATCAATCAGTATCGTATAGTATCGTAAGGGTATATTCTCCTCGAAAAGTCGGTAATCGTACAGTATATCACAGTATCTCACAGAATCCAACAGTGTCGTTTCATGTCTCATTGTATCGTATAAGAATACAGGGCATCCCTAGGGTGAGTATGGTATGGTATCATATTAGTATCAGGCCGAAAATATCAATCAGTATCGTATAGTATCGTAAGGGTATATCCTACTCGAAAAGCTGCGTATCGTACAGTATATCACAGTATCTCACAGAATCCAAGAGTATGGTTTGATATCTCATGGTATTGTATATGGATGCAGGGCATCCCTAGGGTGAGTATGGTATGGTATCATATTAGTATCAGGCCGAAAATATCAATCAGTATCGTATAGTATCGTGAGGGTATATCCTACTCGAAAAGTTGCGTATCGTACAGTATATCACAGTATCTCACAGAATCCAAGAGTATGGTTTGATATCTCATGGTATTGTATATGGATGCAGGGCATCCCTAGGGTGAGTACCGTATGGTATCATATTCGTATCAGGCCGAAAATATCAATCAGTATCGTATAGTATTGTGAGGGTATATTGTACTCGAAAAGTTGCATATCGTATAGTATATCACAGTATCTCACAGAATCCAACAGTATCGTTTGATATCTCATGGTATCATATAAGAATGCAGGGCATTCCTAGGGTGAGCATCGTATAGTATCATATTAGTATCAGGCCGAAAATATCCATCAGTATCGTATAGTATCGTGAGCGTATATTCTACTCGAAATGTCGCGTATCGTACAGTATATTACAGTATCCCACAGAATCCAACAGTATCGTTTGATATCTTATGGTATCGTATAAAGATACCGGGAATTCCTAGGGCGAGTATCGTATAATATCTCATTAGTATATCACTGCATATGATGTTGATTCCACACGAGTATCGTATGGTATCCGATGCGTATCTGTGGAAAAGTATCGTATAGTATCTCTCGAGTACGTATGAGTTCGTATTGCAAATATCGTAAGATATCTTATGAGTATCGTATGGTATCACATGGTCGTATCGTATGAGTATCGCATGAGGACCGTATGGTATCTCATTCTATACGATATCATACGATACTCATTGAAATTTTTTACCAGGATGACTTTACATGTAGTGTTATCTCTCTTTTATTATATAGACCTGGTGTATTCCCGAACAATATCGAAAATTCCGTCAATAATTTTTCTCGTACAATATTTGCATCAATTTTATGGAAAGACTCCGCAGTCATGTCTGGATCTGTTGTCTCGAGAGGCCTCATCCTGAATGCTGCAAGCCATTGTCTACCAATTAAGGGCACTTCATTGCCCTCCGAAACCAAGCAAGGCAATATTTTCGAAATACCATTTAGTTTGTCTTGCAAGTTTCTCAATTGGCCTTTTGGTCGCATTTGACCATTTTCATAATTAAAAAGTTTAGCGTTGGTATCTTCAATTGTCAATTCTTTGAATTCACGTTTGACATAATTCTCAGACATCACAATGAAGTACGTATCTGAATCGATTTCCATGTTGATATGTTTCCCGTTGACCTCGACCTCCATGAACATAGGGTTGGCCTCAATGAGATGAAAGTACGTAGTGTCAATCGTATGAAAATCTGCCTGATGAACGATCTCGTGACCGTCACTGGAGCTCCCGTCACCAGTCTCTTCTCCGTTGTCTCGTTGTATAAGGGAGCTGTTGCAAATGAGGCGAAATCAGGCCCTAACGGATTTGGCTGTAAATCACGTCAGATACTCATTTTGGGTGTCCGAGTATGCATGTAAATTTTTTCCGGATGAAATCCAGTTGCAGCGATTTGGCGAGAAAAAGTTCCCCCCATCTAAAGTACACTTGTACGATACATTTCTGCATCGTTCTCCGAAACCGCCCAACGTCCCACACAGTCTTACGTAACACGAGAAAGACCACAATTATGATTACCCTGAAAACGTGCGATTTCGGAATGTTCCGAGGGGGGAAATTGTAGCTTTTGACATGCAGAATCTGAATCCTTTTCCCCCGAGGAGCCTCCTCTGCGCATACGCTGACGGCTAGCGAAAAACCGCGAAAATACTGAAAAAACAACAGTATTAAGGGTTTAAATCAGAGGGGAAGTGATTTACGCAAATTTTGATGGGAACTAAAGTTGTTGCATTTTGACACACAAATTTGATGGTATAACCAGTTTTTCCAAAAATGCATTTTTTGGAGGTTTTTGGGCTGTTTTGGCGGTTTTTTGGCAGAATTTCGGAATTTTGACTGCGGCAATCGAAAGATCAGAAAATTTTACGTCGAAATAGGTATTTTCAAAATTTTTTCTAAATCCACCCTGAGGCCTGTGCACCAACCAGATGGAGCGAGAGCCAGAAAAACGAATGGGGGCGCTCAAAAAGCTCCCATAGGGCGAGAAAGGAGCGATTTACGCAAATTTTGATGGAAACTGAAGTTGTTGCATTTTAACACACAAATTTGATGGTATAACCAGTTTTCCCAAAAATGCATTTTTTTGGAGGTTTTTGGGCTGTTTTGGCGGTTTTTTGGCAGAATTTCGGAATTTTGACTGCGGAAATCGAAAGATCAGAAAATTTTACGTCGAAATAGGTATTTTCAAAATTTTTTCTAAATCCACCCTGAGGCCTGTGCACCAGCCAGATGGAGCGAGAGCCAGAAAAACGAATGGGGGCGCTCAAAAAGCTCCCATAGGGCGAGAAAGGAGCGATTTACGCAAATTTTGATGAGAACCAAAGTTGTTGCATTTTAACACACAAATTTGATGGCATAACCAGTTTTTCCAAAAATGCATTTTTTGGAGGTTTTTGGGCTGTTTTGGCAATTTTTTGGCAGAATTTTGGAATTTTGACTGCGGCAATCGAAAGATCAGAAAATTTTACGTCGAAATAGGCATTTTCAAAATTTTTTCTAAATCCACCCTGAGGCCTGTGCACCAGCCAGATGGAGCGAGAGCCAGAAAAACGAATGGGGGCGCTCAAAAGCTCCTATAGGGCGAGAAAGGAGCGATTTACGCAAATTTTGATGAGAACCAAAGTTGTTGCATCTTAACACACAAATTCGATGGTATAATCAGTTTTTCCAAAAATGCATTTTTTGGAGGTTTTTGGGCTGTTTTGGCGATTTTTTGGGCAGAATTTCGGAATCGTGACTGCGGCAATCGGAAGATCAGAAAATTTTACGTCGAAATGTATCCACACAGAATTCTTCAAAGACTCATTCCTATTTTCATGCAGAGGTTGGTTCCCTAGGGATAAATACCTGTGCCAGCGTGGAATTCTCTGACTAAGTAATGGAATACATCGAGAATATTAGTAATTCATTGGCTAGAGCGCTTGAGCAGTTCCTCGTGGAATAGGTGGGCGAATGAACTTAGTATTTCATGTTTATTCGCCCATCTATTCCGTCTTTCCCTCGTGATTTTGTATCAATTTGATACCTGGGAATATGATGATTTAATAGTCACTAGGATCCCAAAATCTTTTTTTGCGTAGCTGCTGAGCGAATTTATGAAACTTTTAATTCGTCTCCTATAAAAAGAATGCCGACTTTCCACCTCCAAAACTCTGCTATGTCTGAAACAAAACAATGTATTAACACGCGGTTGGGTGCATTTGGATGGTGAGGGAATATCCCATCAGAATATGCTCGAAGAGTAGTTTCTCATGTCAATGGTGTCATTTATATCGGATTGTTTGAGAATTACCTCTTGACTTTTCCTCAAAAACGCATTCTCAGAAGAATTCTCAATTATTATTTTAAGGTGGAATTGTATGATCTCCCGGAAGAAAGGTTCCTTCTAGGGTTTACATTTCCAAATGAGTTTTAAGCGATTTGCCGCAATTTGATCTCCTCACCAGCCAGAACGTGACAGTTTCATGGAGATCCGCGTCATTTGACTGGACTAGAGCCTCACACAATCGATAGATCGAAAAATTCCCTCGAGAATGACCACTTTTAAAGTCCATCTAAATGCTCTCGAATCAAGATTCCAAGCTTCCAAATGCAATAAAAAAATTTCTGATCTTTCGATTGCCGGTGTCAAAATTCCGAAATTCTGCCAAAAAACCGCCAAAACAGCCCAAAAACCTCCAAAAAATGCATTTTTGGAGAAAGTGGTTATACAGGCGTCCCTCGTTTTACGCGGGGGTTGCGTTCTCAGAGAGTGCCGCGTAAATCAAAACCGCGTAAATCAAGACATTGTTCTTATGGGGAAAGGGGGGTTACGTTCCTGTCATCCATTAATGGCCAATCAAAATCACGATAAAGCTCATAAAAAATTTATGTAGAAGGAAATAGAAGGTTTTCTGAAACTATAAATGTATATAAATATCAAAGTATGTATAAAAATCTATTCAGGAGTGTGTATTTGGTTGGAAAAACTGTGTCAATTGAGTTTGTCTTGCTCGTCGTCTGAAGTCTCTTTGAATTTCCTCGTAGGCCCGTATAGCTGATTCACATTCTTCTTTGAGTTTCAAGCTTCTCGTCATAATGGGATCACACTCGATTGCTTTGTCGATTCCATCTCGAATCGATTTTATAATTTCAGAAACAGCTCTTGATGTGAGAGTTGGCTCTTCACTCACTTGTGGCTCATCAACTGGCAATTCCGGTCGCAAGATTTCTTCTATCTCTTCGACTGTCAAGTTATCATCTGCATTCAATACCTCTGACAGTTCAGATTCACCCATATCTTGGAAGCCTTCACATTCTATCTGCCTTGTCATGTTTGTAATTTCTCCAAGCGGTATTTGTTGAGTTTCAGAATTTACATCTACGAGGCTGGGGCACAACAAACAGCATCTTCTCCATTTGCTCTAATTCTGGGTCTCGACTGTACTTAGTTGAAACAGCTTGATCACCACTTTGTTTGAAACTTTCCCGAATTTTCTCTCCATTGTCTCTGATAGTTCTTATAGTCGATTCGTTTACTTCGTATCTTCGAGCGATGGTACTGATTTTTTCTCCAGCTTGGATCAAATTCAAAATTTTCAATTTCTCGCTTAGACTTAGCACTTTTCTCTTCTTCCCACTTTTTGAGCACGAAGAATCAGCTGCTTTCGTTGGAGCCATCGTTGTCGAATAAATACTACTTGAATTTACTAATTGAGTTACACTTGAAATTTTGTTTACGTGTCTGATGGATTACATACTCGAATTTTGGTTAAGTGTAGACCATACTGAATGCTGCTACAAAACTCATCAGCAATGTTTTGGTAATCAAATGGCCCAGAAAATTCGAAAAATTTTCGAATGGAACCGCGTAGTTTCAAGGGAATGACCGCGTAAATCGAGCAAAGGTGTCAAACTTAGAACCGCGTTATTTCAAATCCGCGTTAAAAAAATCCGCGTAAAACGAGGGACGCCTGTACCATCAAATTTGTGTGTTAAAATGCAACAACTTTAGTTCCCATCAAAATTTGCGTAAATCGCTCCTTTCTCGCCCTATGGGAGCTTTTTGAGCGCCCCCATTCGTTTTTCTGGCTCTCGCTTCATCTGGCTGGTGCACAGGCCTCAGGGTGGATTTAGAAAAAATTTTGAAAATACCTATTTCGACGTAAAATTTTCTGATCTTTCGATTGCCGCAGTCAAAATTCCGAAATTCTGCCCAAAAAACCGCCAAAACAGCCCAAAAACCTCCAAAAAATGCATTTTTGGAAAAACTGGTTATACCATCAAATTTGTGTGTTAAAATGCAACAACTTTGGTTCTCATCAAAATTTGCGTAAATCGCTCCTTCCTCGCCCTATGGGAGCTTTTTGAGCGCCCCCATTCGTTTTTCTGGCTCTCGCTCCATCTGGCTGGTGCACAGGCCTCAGGGTGGATTTAGAAAAAATTTTGAAAATGCCTATTTCGACGTAAAATTTTCTGATCTTTCGATTGCCGCAGTCAAAATTCCGAAATTCTGCCAAAAAACCGCCAAAACAGCCCAAAAACCTCCAAAAAATTTATTTTTGGAAAAACTGGTTATACCATCAAATTTGTGTGTCAAAATGCAACAACTTCAGTTCTCATCAAAATTTGCGTAAATCACTTCCCCTCTGATTTAAACCCTTAATACTGTTGTTTTTTCAGTATTTTCGCGGTTTTTCGCTAGCCGTCAGCGTATGCGCAGAGAAGGCTCCTCGGGGGAAAAGGATTCGGATTTTGCATGTCAAAAGCTACAATTTCCCCCCTTGGAACATTCCGAAATCGCACGTTTTCAGGGTAATCATAATTGTGGTCTTTCTCGTGTTACGTAAGACTGTGTGCGTCCCAAGATGGGCGAATGGTATACTATTCTACATCAAAAAATACAACTTCTCTGGGTATTTTCGTACTCGAGAATTGGTGGCCTCGAGCCCAAAAACTATCATTACAGTTGAGTTCATCGATTTTTGTGACTTATGAGCATGAATACTCGGACTGGGTGGGGTTTAGCGCAAAAATGTGGGGAACAAAAAATTTTGGCCTTATTCTAAGCTTTCATCTGGTATGTACTAAATATCCAGTTTCTCCCTGCAGACCGTGGGAAAGAGGGTTGAAGTGTCAAGAAACGGTACTTCTTCTGTTTTTTGGCCAGGAGGAGCAAAATATGAAAAATATCGAGAATACGTCTGAAAGATATTTGAGAAATACACAACTTTGTTCCTCATAATTTTTTCGATAGAACACTTTAAACTCGACCCGTGGGCCAAGAAACATGGAAAATTGGCATCTTGCTCCTTTGAACCACCGAATACTCGAAAAATTCAAATGGAAACCATATTTTATCTCAGCTGGAAAAGTTGGCATTTCTTGCGTACTTTTCAATGAGAAAAAAATTCCTTGCGATTCCACACTCATAGCTCGAGGAATCTGCATTTTTGAGCTGGAAAAATGTTTTCCCCGGGATATGAGCATCGTTATGGTTTGATTCTTGCGTATCAGGCTCAAAAAGTGTAGTCAAACACGAAGCAAATGTTATATCAATCACTGCTTTCTCACTGTCCTCATTTGGAATTATATGGAACTATCAGACACTGTCCCTATACACAAAAGGATTGTCCGATCGAGAGGTTTCTCTACGATCAAGAAACATGTTATCTTTGCTGATATGAAACTCGAACATTCGGCTGCTGTGTACACATTGCATCAGTGCTCTGGTATCTTGGTTATTACAAATACCAGGATAGTGACAACAACAAATTGAACAAAGATTACTCTTCTCATGTGACTGATGTGAATCAGGAGAATTCTAATGAAGAACATGCAGAGGACAATGATACTTTTGAGACTATGTCAACCGATTCGGAAGTCTCTGATTGAAAATAGATTCATATACAACCGGCATATTATGTTCCCGTAGAATTTCTCTTTTTTATGACGGTTGAGGATTGGAAGATGTACCAACCATTAGAACGTGAGGTGTATGGTCTTCGCTAAGATAACCCCAAATATCCTAGGAACTGTTGATCTCGACACTTAGTATGCATAGCATGAGAATAATTTGCTCGACTTGTATTATTTTGCTAAATTCTGATCTGAAACCAAGACATTTGATACTTATATAGGTGAGGTAGTGTACAACTTCGATGACTTTAGTGAGCCGCGTACTCTGAGATACATGGGGTATATTCGACATGCCCGAAGATTGTATGGATATTTTGTATACTCAAAATCGATCTGCTAATAGATGTATCAGGGTGATATCTTGTATACATGCATTTCAATGTCTCTCCATGATTCATTCCACAGTCCCTTGGGATTAACGTATAGGAATTGATTGATATTCATCAAATTCGTAGTGATTTGGGTCATTGTATTGTTATGTATGTATTTAATTTCACGTATAATAGGATAACTTGTGTTCAGTCCACATTTTTGGGTAAGATACGCAACAATCAAACCATAACGATGCTTTCATCCCGGGGAAAACATTTTTCCAGCACAAGAATGCAGATTCCTCGAGCTATGAGTGTGGAATCGCAAGGAATTTTTTTCCATTGAAAAGTACGCAAAAAATGCCAACTTCTCCAGCTGAGATAAAATATGTTTTCCATGTGAATTTTTCGAGTATACGGCGGTTCAAAGGGGCAAGATGCCAATTTTCCATGTTTTTTGGCCCACAGCTTGAGTTTAAAGAGTTCTATCGAAAAAATGATGAGGATTGAAGTTGTGTATTCTTCAAATATCTTTCAAACGTATTTTCGATATTTTCCATATTTGGCTCCTCCTGGCCAAGAAGCAGAAGAAGTACCTTTTTTGACACTTTTACCCCTTTCCCCACGGTCTGCAGGGGGGAACTGGATATTTAGCACATACCAGATGAAAGCTTAGAATAAGGCCAACATTTTTTGTTCTCTACACTTTTGCGCTAAACCCCACCCAGTCCAAGTATTCATGCTCGTAAGTAAGAAAAACCAATAAACTCAACTATTATGATGGTTTTTGGGCGCGAGGCCACCAATTCCCGAGTACGAAAATACCCAAAGAAGTTGTATTCTTTGATGTAGAATAATATACCATTCGCCCATCTTGGGACGTTGGGCGGTTTTGGAGAACGATGCAGAAATGTATCGTGCACGTGTATTCTGAATGGGGGACCTTTTGCTCGCCAAATCGCTCCAAGTGGATTTCATGCGGAAAAAATTTACATGCATACTCGGACACCCAAAACGAGTATCTGACGTGATTCACAGCCAAATCCGTGTGGGCCTGATTTCGCTTTATTAGTAACAGCTCCTTTGTTGGACATTTCTTGGTGATGCAGGCCCGTTCTAGATGTCCTCTTTTCTTGCAGAAGTCACACGTTCTGTCTCGAAATCTGCACGCATGTATTGGGTGCCCATGTTTTCCGCAGCAATAGCAAGTTTTGTTTCTCTGAGAGGATCCGGTCTCGGTGGATCTCTTACTGCGGTTGGGAATGTTGTAGGTACGTCGTGATGTGTAGAATTCCTCAATGGCAAAATTCTCAAGTTTTAATTGTTGATTGGACAGGTACTTTGCTGCACCTGCTGCATATCCCATAGCTTGTTCTCCTGGCGTAGCTTCTTGCCGAGCTTTTTCGAAAGTGAGATCCTTCATTTTGAAAAGCTCTATCCTAGTTGACTCGTCCTTCAATCCGCAAACGAATTGGTCTCGTACAGCTTTGTCGAGATCATTGAAATTGCAAGTGAGTGCTAGTTGTCTCAGCCGCTCGCTGAACCCATTATTATTCTCCTTCTGCTCCTGCTTTGCCCGGTTGGAGTTGCATCTTTCCATTACCTCTGATGGTATCGGTGTCAGATGCTTAGAGAGCATTTTCACTAGCTGGTCGTAAGATTGTTCATTCAACTTGTTATTGCATAGACTTCTGAATAGCTTGTATTTATCTTCATCTACATGTGTAAGTAATAAAGCCATTTTCATCTCCGTTTCTGTTATTTTCTTTGTAAACAAATGCAGTTCAAGTCGTTCTGTGAAAGAATCCCAATCGTCTTGGTAGAGTTTAAAGAATATTTTGGCGTCGTTTGTCATATTACTCAACTCGTTATCGGGTATGTCGGAGGCCTGTTCTTCTCCGTTATTTGTTGTGGTGTCGAGCGCCGATAACGTTATCGTACTTGCCGCTTTGTTTTGATCCCCCAGTTTGTCGTTCACTGCACTCTGTTGTCCAGAAGTATTCGATCCTGAATCCGACAGTCTGTCACTTTCTCGAGTATCCTCCTGTTGTCTGTCTCGAAGCTTGTGCAATACGGCTCGCAGAGTGTCTATTGATTGTAGATTGTAGACCAAGCTATTCAAAAATTTACTAATCCACAGAATCAGCTCAGACTTCTTTAACTCCTGAATACTCAACTCTGGAATCACCGGAAACTTGCTTTCCATATGCTCTGGTTCGGTGGTCCTCGTCGCCAATTGTAGTGTATGGAGACTTATGAATATTTGTCTAAGTAGTTTATTTAAGATGATGTTACAAGCAGCGGCTCAGTATGCACTGAGTACCACCAATGCAAATGTGTCTTATATACTATTAGATATGAAGCCTGCCCATACGAAAGGCGTATCAATCATCCGGGAAATGCTGACCACGTTTCTTCAGAGTAGAGCATCAGAGAGGATGCGTGGTATCTCATTGCATATACCACAACGCCGATGACAGGTAACGCCTAGCAGACCAGACATGCGCAGATAGAATAAATTGGGCGCGAGAGAGCTGATGGAAAAATCTCCCCGAGGATGTTTGCAGAATTGAGAATTTTTCCCAGGCTCGATAGTGGAGCCTTGCAGTTGTTTGCCCCAGTCGCTTGAGCCTGCAGGAGAACCCCAATCTGCAAGAAATAGTCCACTCGGGACGTCGTTTTGATGGTGAAAACGATGCTCAATTTCGGAGCGATGTGAAGAACGTGGGTGTTTACTCACCGCCAGAGAGAGAGAGAGAGAGGACTGGAACAGAAGAGGCGCAAGCTGCTCAACACCGTGAGCGCTCCCATCATGCTCTACGGTACACCCGTATGGGTAAGAGAGTAGAAAAGGCCGTCATCGAGAAGAGGATGGGGCCTGTCCACCGGAGAGCGGCTCTCAGGAGCATTCGTGCTTACCGACCCGTGTCAGGAGCCGCAGTTTGCGTGTTGGCGGGGATGCCACCCATCCACTTGCTCGTTGCGGAGCGAGTGAGAATCTGGGACCGGCAAAAACTGATTCGAGCCGAACGAATGCTCACCCCAACGATGAAGGAGATCATCCGCGACAACGAGAAGGAAACCACCCTTGAGCAGTGGCAAACTGAGTGGGATTCGCCATTTGCAGATGGCAGATGGACGCATCGGTTGATCCGCGACGTTGCCAAGTGGGCGCAACGCACCCACGGAGAGATAGATTACTGGACGACGCAAGCACTGAGTGACCACGGTTGCTTCGGTGCCTATCTGACCCGGTTCAAGAAGAGGACGTCCCCAGCATGTCAGTCATGCGAGGACAACTGGGATGACGCTGAACACGCCCTTTCTACGTGCAACAACACCCGAGGGGAGCGCGCCGAGTCGGCTGAATGGCTGGGTGCTCAACTGACACCTGACAATCTCGTCCCGTACTTGCTCTGCAACCAGGATACATGTCATGGAGTCACCGTATACACCAAGCTGGTGATGACCCGTGAGGAAGAGAAAGAGAGGGAAGTCAGGTGCCTCGAAGCAGGCGAATTACAGTGAGTCTGCCGATTCAAACAGAAGAGGTTCAAATGGTTCCAGGAGGAATATGTATGATGGACTGGAGAAGGAAGAAAGAAGAAAGAAGAGAGGAGAAAGAAGACTGAAGAGTAGGGAGAAGATCAAAGAAAAAGGAACAACACCTGCGAGTCGCGAGAAGAGAGACGCTCGAGCCTTAGCGCGAGACGCCGCCGGTCCTGAAGTAATGTTCACGCGGTCCCAGGGCCGGATTGGTAAGTTGGTGGATCTCTTCCTTGTCCAATGGCTGGCACCAACGGAGAAGGAAGAGAGGGTTTACCCGGTTTGGATGGCCGTATCGATGCGGATTCACTTGTCGGATATGTTCCAGGGTATCCTCGTGATCATTTTCCAACGAGAATCGAGAGAATCTGTGGAGGGATTTTGAAGAAGAATCGATTTTTCTGAATTTTATTGGAGTTTTCATCAAAATTATCGGTATATACTTGATTGATGCAGAAGGTCCTCATCTCACGGAATACATATGATGCCAAGACTGGAATTCAGTGGAATTTGATGGATCAAATCCAATTTTGGAGGAGCAGAGGGAAACTTGTTGGTATCATGAGTCCTGTAGATTTTCGTCTCCAATCAGTTTACACAAGGCTCGCTTATTGTGGGTGGATCACCAAACATGCATCAAACATATAACCCGTTGGATTTGCATACAGAACGAAATAATTCCTCTGAATCAACAGTGAGAGTCACTCGGTATTTGTACTTCTGAGAAGAATATCGAAGCCGTGATGCACTGGCTCATAAATCCCTCATGCGGCTTACATATTGAGCTTCAAGGCTCGTGTCGGAACAATCTTCTATACCGAATTGGGAGTTGCTAGAACTCCCACGTGATTCTAAACAGGAGGTACATATTCACTGTGCGATTCTCAGAAATATGATTTATACCAGTATTGATCCGTTACTTTGTCGGTCGTACAGGATTTTTCCGTCCGCATTCTTGATAGAAATCTACTCTTGGCGGTAGCTGAAAATGTATTCATGGATGGAATGAGCCGTTCTGACTCGAACAGACAATTTCTGGGAATTCTATGCGATATTCAAATGAGTTGGTGAGTATAGAGAACCTCCGTCTGCTTTGGAATGGTAGTTGATCCATACAATTCCACCAGGTCCGAATCATTATACCGTACTGCATCGATTGAAAATACCCCAACAAATTTTTGGAGTTGATTGAAGTATGAGAAACAAATACAAACGGGAAGAAACCCCGATTATTCCACCGATTCTTCATGAAGAGAGACGAAATTCATGAAAATCGATCTTGCTCCGAAATCCCTCTGCAGGATTTGTTGTTTCTCATCGGAAAATGACCGCGAAAACACCCTAAATTATATCCATCAAGAAAATCCCATGTTTGAACACCTTTCAATTATTCGGCTCTCCGACCCACCGTGCAATAGATTATGGCATACGATGAATATCAAGACTTCAATGTGATACTGTGATCGATTATAGGTTACAAATAACACTGTTGCGGATTCCAAAATTCATCGTATATTCCACTCCAGCAGGAGGATGGGAAATTTTGGAAGTTTTCGCAGAATTCCCGAGATGTACTCTGAATTCATTCTCCATCCTAGAGTACATCGTTACTAATCGACCTTACAAGTGTGTCATCATTTATCAACTTGCACTCACCAGCTCCGCTTAGGTGATGATCCATCTCCCATCCCTCCCATCCTGCTGCTTGGTCCTGCAACATTGCTGCCCCATCAGGTGCCGTAGTCCTGGTGCACGTGTGTTTTCATTGTGTTACGGATCAAGTTGGTGCCAGGTTCGTGGTGCACGCGTGCTCTTGCCACGCTGCTGCACTAGCAGAAGTAGCTGGATGCAGTGCCAAGATAGACCATTGCACAGAGCTGGGATTTGAGAGTCATCAAGCGCGAGATTTGCAACTTGACATAGTGCACGAGTGATCTCGGCAACGCGCTCCTCGAAACTCGGCTTCGTGCTTTGGTCAATGGTGGCACTGCGCAGAGGCGAATACTTTGACCTTGTGTTCCAATATTTTCCTCATAGGCCGAGTCTACATAGAAGCGCGCGCTCAATATTCTCCCAGCTTCAGGACCATACGCGCGCGTTCAACTACAGCATCGATGAAAACGTGCGCGCGTGTTTCTATGTAGGTTTGACCATGCACCAGAGTTTTGAGAGCGTGCGCCCACTGAGAATGCGGCACCCTATCGAGCCGCAGCGTAGCAGGAGGGAACGAGCATCACGACTACGGTACAAGATCACCCAGTAGTGTGACATGAGCAATCACCAGGGCAACAGGACTGGAAGTGGGATCGTCACCCAGGCGAATTTGGTGAGTACAAGTAAGTATATGAATTCATAGTAGCATATAGTGGAATCGGTATAGATATACTCTAGAATGAGGCTTGGAAAGGGAGACATTTTGGGAATTCTGCGAAAACTTGCAAAATTTCCCGGCACATGCCAAGCTCAAAACATGTAGGATGGACTTTGGAATCTTTTCGAAGAATTCAGGAGCTCATGGATCACTTCGCTGAAGTAGGAATGTAGATGGATATGCAAGTCTATGATATTATTTTCATTGAATGATATCGTCCCGTAGTATTATCGAATTCATGATGGGACCCTCCATAATTTGTGATCAATTATGGTTTCTCATTCGGATGAGAGTATGTGCCATGTATAACGTTATCATAAGTCATCCATCTATTGTGTATTATCGAGTGCAGTACCAGGGATGACCATATCATGCATTTTATGAATATATTATGAAGGAAGATATGGAGATAGTTTGGACTAGGGTTAGTAACTAAACGGAACTGAACTGAATTATTCAATTTGTTTCGTTTCGTTTATTGGTCAACGTAACGAAACTGAACGACGTTCAATTCCGTCGATGATAGATGAGACGGAACGTGAACGAAATGTCGAAGAATTTTGAAAAGCGAAACTAAATATGACTAATTCGCTTTCTGTTTCGTTGGGTGAGGCCTCAACGTAATCGAAATTAGAAGAGTTCCAATTATCACAGTTTTGACCAAAATTTTGTATTCTTGTTCGAATATCCTCTCACCACGGAACCGGAGCTGATGACTCTAATGAACGTAGAAGGAACGAATCTTCTCAATTTAGTTCAGTTTCGTTCACCTTGAAACGAAACTGAACGAAAATGACCCCTCATATCGTTGAAAACGAGACACATTACAACGATAATTTTGTTAAGTTTATTGTTATAAACGAAACGAAACGAAATTGATTCGGAATTCCCTGGCCATAAACGGAACTGAATGAAATTAAAATGAATAAACAGGATTAGAGACGTTTCAAAATGAGATGGTTATTGTTGCCTAGTCGGATGCAGAGTCTGCCGTTCAGTTTTGTATTCAACATAGGGAATATATGTTCAGCGCCACCAGTAGCCACGGAGAGTGTGAGGCTACCTGGTAGCTTTTGTATCAGTAATCAGGCTTGCACCCGCGGTGCTCAAAGCATAAAGCACCATGAACATCAGGTGGTGACGCCCTTCCGACCACCAGTATACGCTCCTCACGCTATAAATATGTTGGTATATACAATCTGTTACAGAAGATGTGTACATTTTTGTGATTCTTACGCAAGGTATGGCATTTCAGTGTAACGCTAGACGTGTTATGATCAGTCATCTTCTGCTGTTCAGTTTCGCGAACGCAAGGCTGGACCTCGCGCGTGCGAGAATCTCTATTCGGCAGCGCACTGTTCCGCGTATGCAAATGTAGGGATCCCTCACGCTTGTGAGTTATCACTACGTTCGCGAAGGCGAGTCTTGGATTGCTCGCGCACGCGAGTGATCCCTGTATTCGCGTACGCAAATCAACGCGCTACCGGATAGAGATTCTCGCACGCGCGAGGTTCAGCCTCGCGTACGCGAAACTGAACATCAGAAGATGACTAATTACATGTCCAGCATTTCACTGAAATGCCATACTCTGAGTAGGAGTTACAGAAACCACGAGGGTTCACAACTTTAGAATCGTATTAGACATCCTGAGGAGAGTCGTGGTGTATGCGATTGAGGCATCGAGTGAGTGCAATGAACGCGTTGCACTTACTCGGCGGTAACGAAGAATGTGCTGATGAATTTGTGAATATTGTAAGGCCTGAGTCGGTCATTGATAACGCCCAAGCGGACAGTTCTTACCGCGCGGCCGTCAAAGTTACATGTACGATTCAGGGTGATAAAGTTGGTTATAAGATTACGCGCATATAGATTTATTTCTACATCCTCACTGTGTCCTCATCCGGTGTGCAACATAACATTTTGGCGACGAGGAATGACGCAGTGAGTGACAACAGTTATTTATGGAATTACCAGAAGTTCCAGGAATTCATATCCAAGCTTTGAAGGAGGCTGAACTAATCAGTTACTTGTGCAAATACCCGAGCAGTTTGGTTCACAACTTACAAACAACCGACACCTTACAAGCAGCTTTACGCAGAATACGAAATATCCAACGCACATGAGAAGAGAATCACAGAAAACAGCTTAAGTAAGTGCCAGCCAGATTGATATTACACTTTCAAGTGAAATCCAAGAGGACGATCTCAACATTTACGAGGACGTCGCTCAACAATATACACGAACGAAGGACTGCGCGCAGGTCGACGAAGAGAACCAACATTTACGAACCCAAATCCAAGCAGACAACACTCACATCGGGAGTCTGGAAGGGGACACAACAAGCGACGCAATGGCCACAGAGACAAGGATTTACTTCAAGCTCCAAACAGATGACTGGGAGTCATTTGCAGAACGGCTTGAACTGCATCTTTTCGTAAAAAATTACTGATCCTGAGATGAAGAGAGCGATCCTTCTGACACACATAGACGAGGAGACAGACAAATTATTCAGGAATTTATGTACGCCAAGAAAACGAATGGAAGTGTCATACGGTGATCTCGTGAAATTGTTAGCAGGACACCCCAAACCAATGCCATACGGAAGTAACGGAACGCTGCAATTTTAGCCGCGCAAAGCAGGAGCGTGGTGAGTCAATAGCTTATTTCGCAACCCGTTTGAGACAGTTATCTCTGAATTGCAATTTCGGAGATCTGAGCACAGTGCTGAGCGATCAGCTTGTGTGTGGTATCCAAAATGAAGCTACTAGAGTGGATCTGTTCAAGCTAACAGATTTGCCGTTCGATGAAGCACTGAAAGAAGCATCGGCGAAGGAAAATGCCACGGAAAATGCAGCGAACGCACTGAAATCGTTCACGAGCAGAGATCGGTTCAAACAGGACAACTTTGCTAGAAATAGAGCAGGGCGTTACAAGCCCAGACAGCAACAACGTACAGAAGATAAACAAAGAGATGATAATATACGCAACAGATCATTCCAACCCAACAGTCAGACAAATAGACGCATCTGCAACTGCTGTGGAGGACAGGGACATTCGTCATGCATGTGCAGATTCAGACACAAAGTGTGTGATTTTTGCAGAATCAGAGGACACTTAGAACGTGCATGTTTCCAGAAGAAGAAGGCGTCCAACAAATTTATCGAGGAAGACAACGCCGAAGAGCATTAAGGAGGCGGTGAAGACGATCGAGAAGATAACCTTACCGGAGAGAACCATTATGTAGACTTTCATGCAATCAAGAGTTTTCGTGTGTGAATGTGTGTGTGTGTGTGTGTGTGTGTGTGATAACGCTACTAGTTGTAATCTCATTGAAGCTGATCCTATTCTCCTAGAAGTTGACATGAATGGGGAACGAATCAATATGGAGGTTGACTCAGATACGTATTTCACTGTAATGTCCGAGGATTTCGTTCATCGGAATTTTAAGGATTCACGAGTTGAATCAGCGTCCACAAATTCATCCAATTATGGAAATGGTACAATGAAACCGCGGGGTCAATTACGAAACTTGTAAGTGTAATTTAGAGGCGACACAAAAAAACTCCGTTGCTTAATTCTGAAAGGTGACAAAGTGCCTACGATCAGTAGACAATGGCTTGCAGCTTTCAAATTGTGGCCCATGCATTTTCATGTCAACTCGGACATTGTCGGAAAGTATGAAAAATCCGTTCACGAAGTAGATACGAAAGATGTGGGGACAAGAATTGTGGAGGATTTCCCTATCCTATTCAGTGATACGCCAGGATTGTACAATAAACGGGAAATCAAATAACACGTGAATCCAAACACAAAACCCGTCGCGCCTAAGGTGAGGCACGTACCTTACGCAGTGAAACCCAAAATTGAGGAAAAAATTTACCGCCTGGTGGGGCTAGGAAATTTGGAGGAAGTTGAATCGAGTGAATGGGCGACACCAATCGTCCCGGTAACGAAAAGCGACGGGAACATTATATTATGTGGCGATTTTAAGTTAACTTCGAATCCACATCTCATCATCACCAAACGCGGGTTTCCCAGAGTCAATGATATTTCTGCGGTTATGAAAAATGGAAGAAAATTTTTTCAGCTTGATCTCCCACACGCGTACATGCAAATTCCGGTAGGAAAAGGATCGCGGAAATTCCTCACGATCATAACACATTTGGGATGTATCTAATTTACAAGAATGTTCGAGGGAACATCAAATTATCCAGGGGATTTTCAATCAGTTATGGATGAAACGTTAAAAGGAATGCCCAACACAATCGCATACATGGACAATATGTATGTAACGGGTGAAACAGATGAGGAACATGAACGGAACCTTCAAATGGTTTATACGCGACTAACAGAGCGAGGATTGCGTTTGAACAAGAGAAAGTGCGATTTTATGAAGGACAGAATTGAAATTTTGGGTTACGTTATCGACAAAGACGGGCTACACAAATCAAAAAGAAAGGGGAAAGTGATGTATGAAGCTCCACGTCCCGAAAACACCAAACAATTATCATCGTTTCTTGGCCTCATCAATTTTCATGCTAGATTTTTAGATCACAGAGCGGATAAGCTCAGATCTCTTTTCGAATGCGCGAAGAAGGAGAAGATCGAATAGGACTCAGAGTGTCACAAAGCTTTGAAATGGATCAAGAATGTAACGATATCGCCTAGAGTTTTAGCCCACTACGATGGTAACGAGAAACTTATATCAGCATGCGATGCATCACATTACGGGGTGTCAGCAATTTTATCTCACCAATACGAAGATGGCACAGAAAAGCCGATCGCGTTCGCGTCAAAACGAATTCCGGAAAAAGAATTGAGCAGAGCTGTCATTGATAAAAAAGCAAGGGTAATCGTGTTTGGTTCCACAAAATTCTATGACTTTGTTCACGGACGTAGAGTTACGCTTCGCACAAACCATACACCGCTGAAAGTGATTTTTGGACCAGAAAAAGGTCTGCCGTTGACAGCGGTATCCAGATTACAACGCTGGGCAAATTCCTTGTCAGGGTTCCAGTACGACATAGAATAGATCGAAACGTCCCAAAACGGAAATCGTGATGCTCTGTCGTGTTTGCGTATCGATGATGATACGGACATTTTCGATCCAAAATTTCCCATGATCCATTACATATCCAAAGAGACAAACATTGCGGAATATAAAACAGTAGTGGCCGAAACGAAACGAGACAGTGTTCTGTCTAGGATGATTAAATTCTGTATTTTCGATTGGCCAAAAGAGTCTAAACATCTCTCAGATGAAGAAAAAAGTTACTTTTTATGACGCAACGAGTTGTCGATAGAGGGAAATTGTTCAATTCGGGGATGCAGGATAGTTATTCCCGAAACACTGCGGAGCCACTTACTAGACGAATCGCATCTCTCCCACATGGGTATAGTGAAAATAGGAGCATTGGCTAGATCATACATATGGTGGCCGGGAATTGACGCGGACATCGAAAATCTGGTAAAATCTTGCGAAATTTGTGTAGAAAACAAGAAAAAGCCTCCTCATGCGCCTCTCACACCGTGGCCATAGCCAGAAAACGGTTGGCACGGAATTTACTGCGATTTTCTGGGTTCTTTTCACCACGATGAGTATCTGGTGGTGGTAGATTCGTATTCAAAATGCCCCGAGGTCATAAATTTCAATCAAAACACAAAGTTATGTAGATTGGTAAGTGTCGTTCAAGATTTATTCGCGTGGCATAGATAACCAGACCATGTGGTCACTGACAATGGCAGGCAGTTCTTCAGTGGGGAGTTCATAACCTTTCTGAAGCAAAATGGGGTCAAACACAGTTTTTCGCCACCATATCACCCAGCGACAAACGGGGCAGCCGAGAATTTTGACGGTTCTTTCAAGGATAAATTTGCAAGAATCGTTCAAGGGGGGAAAACGGTAGAGACCGCAATAGCGCATTTCTTTTTTCATCACAGAAACACACCACACTGTTCTACAGGTCAATCGCCGGCTCTTTTATTATACAATAGGGAGTTAAAAACGCAGTTTGATTTGTTACGGTCCAATCTACGGTGCATCATGGCCGAAAAACAAGGGGGCCAGATTGAGTCTCGTCGAGGGCCAAGGAAAGTACAGATGAATGTCGGGGACTCGGTAATGATTGATAATTTTGGGGTATCCGGAGGAAAACGCATTGAAGGGAAAATAATCGAGGAATTATCACCTTCAACATTCCGAGTAGAAACTGAGTCAGGCACGATGACAAAGACACACACCGATCGAATCGTTGAGTTACCTTGGCGTTCGGAACGCATAGCTAATAAGGAAAGAAAAGGTATCTAAAAAGTGGGAGGAACCGTGGTGTATGCGATTGAGACATCGAGTAAATGCAATGAATGCGATGCACTTACTTGGCGGTAGCAAAGAATGTGCTGATGAATTTGTGAATATTGTAAGGCCTGAGTCGGTCATTGATGACGGCCAAGCGGACCGTTCCTACCGCGCGGCCGTCAAAGTTACATGTACGATTCAGGGTAATGAAGTTGGTTATAAGATTACGCGCATATAGATTTACTTGTATATCCTCACTGTATCCTCACCCGGTGTGCAATATAGGAAGAGTCAAACTCTTTTTGCTTTCTCTAAAGAGAAAGCTTTGTTTTCACCCCAACGAAAATTTGATCAAATTTTTCATTAAAAGCAACATATTATTCAACAAAATTCCTTTTATCTAAAAAAGCCAAAGACCATTCTCTTCCTCTCGCCAAAATCTATCAAATGTAGGTAGCACTTTTCCTCCTAATTCCCTTCCAAACCCGTCAGAGACTCATCTTTGCACCCCTCTTTCCGTGTATGTGTGTGTGTGTGTGTGTGTGTTGTTTTCTATCGGACACGCTTTCTCTTTTACTATTCGCCTTATCAACTTTTGGCTTTCTACAAGTTGTAGAGAATCCAATTTCTGAGAGCCCAGTGATTTGGCACCTTTCGGCTCCCAGTCAAATTTGATCCATGGGCTTTTTGAACAAAAAGTGCTCGAATTTCAACTTTTAATACATGAATATCTTTTTCCCACACACTCTCACAACAAATTGAGTCACCTAAACTATGATTTTTTCTGCGAGATCTATCGATTGGTTAATACCGAAATTCCATTTAATCTCTACAGATCTCAAATTTTCAAAAAAATCAAAATTTTCACCAAAAATTTTTTTTCTAGCCTTTATAAACCTACCGCATCCAAATTCTGTCTCAAGCAACTAATAGATATCATCGGAAAAACCTAAGACTAGATGGTTCAAATCCTTCTAAAAAGCTCCCTCCAAAAAATAATTCAAAAAATAAAGGAAAATTTCCCTTAATATTCAATTTTTCCTCCTACCTTCCTTCATGACTCATTTATCTCAATCTTGATGACTTAAACTATGATTTTTTCTGCGAGATCTATCGATTGGTTAATACCGAAATTCCATTTAATCTCTACAGATCTCAAATTTTCAAAAAAATCAAAATTTTCACCAAAAATTTTTTTTTGAGCCTTTTTAAACCTACCGCATCCAAATTCTGTCTCAACCAACTAATAGATATCATCGAAAAAACCTAAGACTAGATGGCTCAAATCCTTCTAAAAAGCTCCCTCTAAAAAAAAATCCAAAAAATAAAGGAAAATTTCCCTTAATATTCAATTTTTCTTCCTACCTTCCTCCATGACTCATTTATCTCAATCTTAATGACCTAAACTATGATTTTTTATTGCGAGATCTATCGAATGATGATGGTCTGGTTATTCTTATTATCATCATATGACGCTTGGAGAAAGCTTTCTGCTAATCACTTTTAGCAGCGTATTTGAATGTATATCCTCTCAACTCTCAAGGTACGACATTTGTTCTCATCCAAAAATCGAGAAAACTGGTTTATGGTTACTCTGTGATCCCCAAAAATCATCGTCGATTATCAATTTCTGTGAGAGTGACGGGTGAGAGCTTCGCAACCAACACTGGGGGTCTGCCTCACGATCTCGATCTATTCACATACATAAACTCTGAATTCGTCTACGTGGAACGCATCATGAGCGATCAAATCAAGGAACTATACTCGATTCCTCACTCTTTGCACATAAATCTTGAAGAACAGGGCATGGAGAAATTGCCTGCAACGCATTTTCACCCTCTCATGTCAAGTCGGAAGGATTTGGTACCGTATGATGCCATGCCCCATAGAATTTCTACCCCTTATCATGATACAACCTTTGTCTGAAATGACGTGGAATTATATGAACCCAACCAATCTTGCAACTACTGGAATCTATACTGATAGGAACCTCGAGGAACCGCGTATACGTATCATGTCTCCAGTGGAAAGACCAGCTGACTTAGACGCCTTAGCTCTGGAAATCTCCCATCAACTAACCACCAATATTGATGGAGCCAAATTCAAACTTCTCAAAGAAGCTCTTGTTCATATAATTCAGTCCGCGTGCTCTCTCAGCGCGAATCAGCTAGGGTAGCTAAAGATCAGCTAGTGATAGCTGATTTCGTCAGCTAACGTGAACGGATTTTCACTGATTGAATCAGCTAATACACAGGGTTATGAACGATGATATACACCGTTCGGGAATGTTTTTCCCTGCGCACTGGGTGTCACGTGATAAATTATTGGCTCTAGTATTAGAATCGTTCGTTCAGTGCAGTGGGATCCATTTGATTACCCGATTTTTAAGTCCCAAGTGGTGCGTCAAAAGTGGGCCACCTGGATCAAAAGTGGGCCACCTATATCGTAAGTGAGCCACCGGTATCGAGAGTGGGCCACGTGTATCGCAAGCGAGCCACCTAGATCGAAAGTGGGCCACCTGGATCGAAAGTGGGCCACCTGTATCGTAAGTGAGCCACCGGTATCGAAAGTGGGCCACCTAGATCAAAAGTGGGCCACCTGGATCGAAAGTGGGCCACATGTATCGTAAGTGAGCCACCTGTATCGAAAGTGGGACACCTAGATCGAAAGTGGGCCACCTGGATCGAAAGTGGGCCACATGTATCGTAAGTGAGCCACCTGTATCGAAAGTGGGCCACCTAGATCGAAAGTGGGCCACCTAGATCGAGAGTGGGCCACCTGGATCGAAAGTGGGCCACCTGTATCGTAAGTGAGCCACCTGGATCAAAAGTGGGCCACCCAGATCAAAAGTGGGCCACCTGGATCGAAAGTGGGCCACATGTATCGTAAGTGAGCCACCTGTATCGAAAGTGGGACACCTAGATCGAAAGTGGGCCACCTGGATCGAAAGTGGGCCACATGTATCGTAAGTGAGCCACCTGTATCGAAAGTGGGCCACCTAGATCGAAAGTGGGCCACCTAGATCGAGAGTGGGCCACCTGGATCGAAAGTGGGCCACCTGTATCGTAAGTGAGCCACCTGGATCAAAAGTGGGCCACCCAGATCGAAAGTGGGCCACCTGGATCGAAAGTGGGCCACCTGTATCGTAAGTGAGCCACCTGTATCGAAAGTGAGCCACCTTGATCGAAAGTGGGCCACCTAGATCGAAAGTGGGGCACCTGGATCAAAAGTGGGCCATGTGCGTGCCGTAAAAACAGCGGCGTGCTATGCCGCTCCCCACCGCTCGGAGGCACTGAAGCTCATGCTTCCCATAGCACGTCCCGATCAGAAATTTCGGTGGCTTCCCCGCGGGGCCCCCGCAGGGCATCCTCGGGGCAATACTCGCATAATTAAGTGCTATTTTAGATGAAGAGTGCGATACACTATTGCACATGTTCGTGATTATAACTCAAATCATTCTCTGATGAGTATTCAAGTGAAACAGAAAAATCATCTCAGGCATGGAAAAGAGCCTTATTATAAGTAGAGTCCAAAATATTTACTTACTTCTGCTGTGTCCGCTGTGGGGAGATGGGTACTTTACTTTGCAGTATGTGATCATATGTGATGAAGATTGTTCTGTTTCTGGACTGTGATTTGAGTTAAAAGTGAGTGCTCAATAATATTCAAATATAGTGTGATCACCTAGTGGAAATTTCCTTGACACATCTGCAGAGATGAGGTTAACTCAAGAACATTACGCAGGCCACCAAAGTGATCAGATGCTTTTCGCACTCCATGTGACAAGTGTAAGATTCAACTCAAGTTGCAGAATCAGGACCCGATCCTCTATCACAGGTGATGCACATCCTCAGCTAAGTTCTACTTCTCTGTAGGATATTTCATAGAGTGCAGGCATAGTGAAAACACTTGGAAAAAAAATCTGCGCTCAATTATATCTGGCCCTATTGAGCTTGCTCATCCCAGTTTTGATAAATGCTTTTTACTTCAGACTGACAGGGTGTATATGAACAATTGTCACAGCATCTTCACCAAGCTCTTACAGTATTTCTCGCCTCCAATTCTTATGAGCATTCATATTCTGCCAAGAAATTTCTTCAGAGCTTGAATATTCTACTATGAGTCTTGGGGTGCTTCAAGACACTGACTTCACATTCTAGAATACTAATTGGATAGATAAACATGATGATAACTCGATCATCTCCAGAATATTTACAGTCATTTTTTCTTTATGTACAGAAATCCAAAATATTTTACTTTTCTATGGTGCAAAAAAGAAGATGCAAGAGATTATTCAATGAGTGCCATCAAGAATTGGTTTACTGTCACATTTTTAAAGGCCGGTGTTAAAGGCACGTCAGATTCTTAGAAACGGTTATCGTTCCACTGTTTCGGCTGCGCTGTGTATACATATATAGGCGTGCGGAGCTGGACATGTTTACTCTTGATCGTGTCACACGCGCATATACCTATTTATAGAAGTTCGTCTATTATTATGGACTGGAATCATGTTTGTTAGTAACAGCGATCTTGATATAGAATAGAAGATCCATCATAATGTTTTATAATGCAGTATTGAGTGAATAATGTAAATTAGTGAATACGCCAATGAAACCAGGGGTGAGGGGCCTGTAAAAATCTCAAATTTAATAAAAAAATCCATAATGTTATTTTTGAAATTGAGAAAATAATGTAAGTTAGTAAATACACCAATGAAACCAGGGGTGAGGGGTCTGAGAGAATTCCAAAATTGCTTAGGAAATCTCGTAGAAAATTCATGCTTTTGAAATTGAGTAAATACTGTAAGTTAGTGAAAACGCCAATAAAACCAGGGGCGAGGGGGCTGCAAGATTTCAAAATTGATTAGAAAATCCATGATAGTATTTTTAAAATAATAAAGTAAATAAGTTCAATCTATCTTATAACTGAGTAGTTAAGATTTAAGTTTTTTTCTAATGCACCAATAAAGCCACAAGTAGGAAGTCCCAAGGATCGCACAATTATTCGTCGTCCTCGTAATGTGAAAAAAGAGATTTAATAATAATAAAAAAAAAAAAAGTTGCTTAACCGGGAATCGATCCCTGGCCGGCAAAACTGAAAGCGCACTCGCTAACCACTGAGCTATCAGACTGGTTGCAATCGAATGATCAAAAAGTGTACATATATCGCAGGCACCAAAAAAAAGGTGAAAATTCAAATTAATGAAGACCATAATACGTATATAAGCGTTTTAGGCAGAAAACTCTTTCCTTCATTGTAAATCTCTTGCTGAACGTCTAGTAGTTACTACAGTATATACTATATAATATAGGAACGGCGGAACAAGGGACCTGACGTGCCTATAAGATTACCCTTTTTAAATTTCTACTTCCTTTCGACCAAGTACCAAATGCTTGCACTTGATTAATTTTTGTGGCATAGCAAAGTAAGATAGCTAGGGATATACTAATTTTCCTGTGAATATTCTGGTAATGATGAGTTATATCATGCTTAACTCTACAATTAGTATTCTGAAATATAAAGTAAGCGACTTAAAGCCAAGACTTATAGAAAGATATTCAAGCTCTGAAGAAACTTCATGACAGAATATCAATGTTCATGAGAATTGGAGGCGAGAAATACTCCAAGGGCACATTGAAGATGCTGTGACAATTATTCATGCACTCCCTATCACTGTGAAGCAGAAAGCATTTTTCAAAACTGGGACAAGCAAGCTCAATAGTGCCAGATATAACTGAGCGTAGATTTTTTTCCAAGTATTTTCACTATGCTTGCATTTCATGTAATATTCTACAGAGAAGTAGAAATTGGCTGAGGGTGTGTATCACCTGTAATATAGCATCAGGTCTTGATTCTGTAGCTTGAGTTGATTATGATAGTTGTGTTATGGAGTGCGAAAAGCATCAAAACACTTTAGTATAACATCCCTGCGTAATGTTCCTGAGTTAACCTCATTTCTGCAGATGTGTGACTGTGAGGGAAATTTCCTTCAGGTGATCACACAATATTCTAAAATCACTGAGAACTCACTTTTAGCTCAAATCTCAGTCCAGGGAGAGAACTCCCCTCACCACCAACCTGCAGAGTCCAGATCCCAACTCCTTACAGCAGAAGTAGGTAAACACAGACTACAGAAATATCTACCCAAGTTCTCTCTCGTTTTTCCAGTCTTACTTGAGTTTTTGAGGAATGACATGAGTTGTAATCACAAACAAGCCCAAAAAAATACTAAATTTTTCATGACAAATTACTTGTACATTATGCGAATATTGCCCCGGGGATGCCCTGCGGGGGCTCCGCGGAGAAAGCGTTACACCTCTATATGCTCCTTCATACATTTGCCTCGCGGGGACCCCACGGGGAAGGTATATGGTTTGCCCCGCGGGGAAGCTCTGTTGACGCGAGGGAATTTCTGATCGGGGTTATACGCATCAACCTCACCTTCCGAGCAGGAAATAAAGATCTCTCGATCTCCATATACTTATGTTGTCGTCATATTAGGCTCCTTCTCAATATATCTTCCTTCGATCCAATGCTGATCTCGACACTGTATAGTGTATACGGCACAACACGAATATCGTTTAGCTGAAAAATCAGCTATATTAGCTGAGATTCCATCTGTGTTAGCTGACTGAATCAGCTATTATAAGCTGATTTTTCAGTGAATGGTTTTTTACTGACACGAATAGCTACTGTAGGTGAATTTCAGCTACATTGGCTGATTTTCAGCAACAATCACTGATTTATAGCTGATAATAATCAGCTATATAGGGCCTCCCGTGGCACAAAATGAGTAGATATCGAACGAATACGCCCTAGTTCGTCGTGACTTGGTCTGAAAAAGTCGTTAATGTGTTCATGTCGATATTAGAACCCGGATTTGTGGAGTTATTTCATCAGAATTATCGATTTAAGCGTGATTTTTGTGTTCGCTGATTTGATCAGCAGTTTGACGTCCCATGGGAGTAATAGCTGATATTTCAGCTATATAATAGCTGATTGATGCTGAGAGGGTGGTCGCAACAATGGGCCTATTGTTCTGACCTATATCTGCCTATTCGTCACCTTCGGGCTCAACTAGCGCCAGATTCATCGCTATCTTATTCATATTTCAGATCATGGACGCAGACGTGAGTGTCTTCCTACGAAAATGCGAACTTCACGGAGCTTTTGGATAGTTCATACATCTCCTCGGTGCCATTTGAAGCACCCTAGTCAATTTTCCTCCTATCATGCCTTACCTCAATTTCTTCCGCGAACACCACCTAATGGCGTGAATCGCTTCAACTTTTTCTAAGACAACCAACGTCCTATTTTAATCTCAAATAATGCACATCGGAGAATTTAAATATGACCGTTGGAGGCATACGATTACTATTTGATTCTCTCAAACTCTCCAGGTACCGTTCAGATATGGGACTGTGACGTCTCTGGTGAATTCATCCTTGCGGAAATATTCAACAGGTCTATGAAATGGAAAATGCTCGACACTCTTGCTCCCGCGAAACCTTGGCCGCATCCCTCTCGTGAGCCCTGCCGTAGATGAGTTCAGGGATAGTCTGTGTGTACTCGCGGTCTAGTTCCTCGTGGCAAGCCATGCAGAGTCAGCCTTGGCATCTACCACAAGTAACGAGAATATGAGTCATACCGCACTTTCTCTCCCGGCCCATCCAGAAGAGAAAACACGGAGTAGGTTCCCTAGAACTTTCGTGCATATTTCATCCATCTTTTTAATGATAGAACATGAGTCACCGTTAAAATTTAATATTCCTGGACCATACATAGTTTTGATCGATGATCACATTTTTGAATAATTCACTTCTCGTAGAATATGGAGCAATAAGTTGGGCTATGTAAAAATATCGAGTAAAAGGACTGAAAAATGAAGAAAAAACGTCGATGATAAAGAAGTGTGTGGAACAAAAATTTCTCATTTCAAGAAAAGGACATTGCAGCACGTATACTGTTTGGGATGAAGAGAATCGTAAGATATTGATATTTGAACGAAATGCATCTGATATCAGCTTGTGATATTGATCCATTGATCCCATCAATTGAGGAACTTTGATGTGGAAGCTAGATATGAGATATTACGTCAAACTACATATTTTGACCTTCCTGACTCTTGTAATCGAATAACCAGACGAAGTGAACAAAGGGACTAAGCGGTTAAGCATGGCGAATCGGCCCTTGTCAGGTTTGGACCCCGGATTAATTTTTCCCAGTTTCTAACACCAATGTGAGTGTGGAAAAAGGATCATTAGGTCCCGAGGTCGCCTATATTTTTTATAACACCCTGAAACGACTCTAAAAAAAGCTAAAAATCGATGTTCCATCGACTGAATCGCATTTTAGCGCATCTTGATGAATCTTTCTGAAAATTCTTTGAAATACTTTTGGAACATTGACAATTGGGGACAAAGTATTTTGGTACCGCCAACTCTTCATTTAAGCCCCAGAAAAAATTCTTGAAAACTGAAAATCAATTTTTCTCATAGAAATTGGCCGAGAAAACGGAAGATTCTTATTTCAACGTGTTTGCCAGAAGAAGAAAAATCGAATATAGGTGTTTTCAGCTATTCCCAAGTGGTGGAAAGTGGTCAAAATTGACAAAAATCATTCTCAAAGCGAATCCTGATCCAGTATTTAGCATCTCCTGCGCATGCGCGTCAATCTATGGTCTACAAACTATTTCCAATCGGTAGGCAGTGTAATTTCCTTCAAAATGACCACTTGACAAAGTCAAATTGATGCATTAGGACCCGAAATATACCAATTTTTAGAGGGGAAAGAATTCAAGGTACCAAATCCGTGAGGCGACGGTAAGCGTGGCGAGCCCAGTAATGATTGGATGCTCATATTTCCGCTTTTGCTACATAAGATTGACTTTGGCAAGGGGTCATTTTGAAGGAAATCGCGTGGGCTGTCGTTTTAGAATAGTCTCAAAACCCAGAAATCACGCGCATGCGCAGAAAATAGCAGTTTTTCGTCTATGTGGCAAGATTTTCACGCTTATTGTGGTATAAGATGACCAAGATTCACGTCCGCGTTGTTCTCGATTCCATAATTCCCCAATCTCTGTGATCTCCTCATCCACACGATAAAGTACTGGATGAATTGACTAGACTCTCCTGAAAATTCTAGGGACTTTATAGACACAGGTGGTGACCAAATGAGCAGATCGGCTGACTCAGGGTCACTACCGAATACCGGCCCGTATATTCCGTACAAGACATAAGTGTAGAGATGGAAGAGCCTTGTTCTGTCACCTCCTTTGTATATACCCTTCCCATTACTATAGTCGTATAGTTGGCACCAACTTGTGCTCGCTCAATCAGATGCATATAGATATCTATACAGAATAGCTTATAGACTATAGTAATAGGGAAGGTATATATGTCCTCTGGACCCAATCTACCTCATATACATATACATACTATTCCCTACATATAATATCCCCACGTAGAATATACATAGCGCATAGCACGAGTACAGTGCGCGTAGCCGCGTGCTCAGAGTTTTCCGTAATGAATATAAGACAGCCGTCTATATGCTTCAATAGAACATCAAGAATAGAACAGCATAGCGCCGTGTCGTCGTCATGAAAAAACCTTGATAGATAATATGATCGGCGCTGGAGAATGGAAAATGGAGTGAGCTGGTTTATTGGAGAGAACGCTACGTTTCCTCACGCGGCGTATGATTTCAGTGCCTGTTGTGCCCTCAAGCTGGCCGGACCCTCTGTCGGCCAGCATGTGGTTGTAATAAAGTATATCCACCGTTAATTTGGCTTACTCTTCCTGTCAATATCTTAGCTCCAGAGTCCAACCCCACCGAATAAGTGACATATATATGAAGAAAGTGACAGAACAAGGCTCTACCTCCTCTACACTTACGTCTTGTACGGAATATACGGGCCGGTACTCGGTAGTGACCCTGGGTCAGCCGATCTGCTCATTTGGTCACCACCTGTGTTTATAAAGTCCCTAGAATTTTTAGGAGAATCTAGTCAACTCACCCAGTATTTTATCGTGTGGATGAGATGACAGAGATTGGGGAATTATGGAATCGAGAACAACGCGGACGTGAATCTTGGCCATCTTATACCACAATAAGCGTGAAAATCTTGCCACATAGACAATAAACTGCTCTTTTCTGCGCATGCGCGTAATTTCTGGGTTCTGAGACTATTCTCAAACGACAGCCCACGCAATTTCCTTCAAAATGACCCCTTGCCAAAGTTGTGACGGTTGAGTAGATAATCTCAACCATCATCTCTCTCTCCTGTTCCTAATCAATGTAATCATATAACTTTCTTACAGAATGTAGCAGAGCATCCGAGGACAGAGCAGTGAGTTATACATGTAAGAGAGAGAGAGAGAGACAATAAAATCACGCGTTTGTCGCGAATCATCGTCGAACCTTCAGAATCGCCGCATCGCGCCCCTCGTGTCCAAGCTTATCAGCTGACCGGCATCGCGCGTTGCGCCAAATTCAGACTCTGTTTACCCGTCTTGCCGAGCAGACCATGTTGCCGCGATCGGAGCAATATCCCGCGCTTTCCGCAATTTCCTCGTGCCCGCGCCGCGTGTGCACCAGCTCCTGATCGAATACCCTGGCGATGTGCTCGAGAGGATGATCATCCGACGGTCCAGATCAACCTTGCGTGCGACCAATTCCTGCGCCCTGGACATCGTCCGATCATAGAACAATCACAATGCGAGCGGCCGATAGAGAATATACATTTGTGAGTACAGCCTTGAATTGCTCTCTCTCTTTTTGGGCTTCACCCTTTGCTCTCTTCGTGCTCGCGCTCGATGTGCCTCATGTGCACCATGTCTTTATTATTTGAATAAACTTGTCTCTTTATTATCTTAAAATCATGATTAGTCATTTGGCGCGCTCCATACCCAATCTCTCTCGCGCGCGATAGCAGCAATATATATATCTATATAGATATGCAGTAGTAGCAGCAGATGCAGAGTTCCAGTTACAATTATTATATACAAATTTGCTGGGCATTGCACACAGCCCAGCATGTGCGGCTGAATCAACTAAGCAAATCTAGCAGCCGTTACAAAGTCAATTTCATGTAGCAAAAGCGGAAATATGAGCACGTTGAAACAAGAATCTTCCGTTTCCCCGGCCAATTTCTATGAGAAAAATTGATTTTTAGTTTTCAAGCATTTTTTCTGGGGTTTAGATGAAGAGTTGGCGGTACCAAAATACTTTGTTCCCAATTGTCAATGTTTCAAAAGTATGTCAAAAAATTTTCAGAAAGATTCATCAAGATGCGCTAAAATGCGATTCAGTTGATGGAACATCGATTTTTAGCCTTTTTTTAGAGTCGTTTCAGGGTGTTATAAAAAATATACGCGACCTCGGGACCTAATGATTCTTTTTTCCCACTCACTCTGGTGTTAGAAACTGGAGAAGATCAATCCGGGGGACATACCTGACAAGGGCCGATTCACCATGCTTAACCGCTTAGTCCCTTTGGGATCTATAAGAAAAGCAACGCAAAAAATCCCGTATTGCATGAGGATATCGGCTAGAATAAGAATTGATACATTTAATATTGAGAAATTGATGTAAGAAGCTATCAAAATGTAATCCCGATAGATACTGTACCGGTGGTGCCATCTCTTGGAGATCCTGAGGTCTCAAAATCTACCTTACTCTGTCGGAAAATTAATATCTCGTTCTACAACACTACCTCCACCACTGTACCAAGCCGGGCGAGACAGCCCTGACGGCACTCTTCTATAAACCCAGCCCACGCAAAACCCTTCGAACTAATCCCCTTTGGGCCGTCTGCAACTTTTCAGTACTTGTGTATACTATTTCGGAATTCTCATCCAACTTGGTCTGCTGTACGTGAATACACTCAGTCTCCAGTCTGGCACTATCGGCGATTTGTAACGAGGAAAGTCTGCATATCAAAAAGCAAGTCTGAAACCCAGGAATCACTGATTCATTCAAATCACGTCCGTTCATCCGTCATCTATATCAACCTGTCAGTCCTACGTTCATTTTAGCAATCTGAGTGGGCCCTGCATTGTAGCCAATCGCAAGGCTGTTAGATCAAAGTTATTTCGGGAGGAATGAGTACAAGTTATTTCCAATGAAAACAGTCGTCTTTTCAATGAAATCGGGAGGATCATTAGAGTCTATGAAGTCGGCACTGTTGGTTAAAAATCGATATGATTTCTAGAAAAATCGCGTCCCTAAGCTTCGAGCCAGCTCTAAATAACGCTTTGTTCACTGTTCCACCCATCGGCATGTTACAATATCAACGTAGATGGGTCGTTTTGTACAAAGAACTCTCCATGGCACGAGCAAAACGCGTGCTATGAATTCTCCGTAACAAATATACCCATCTGCACCAAGTCTCATACAATATTTCATAACACGAACATCCACAAATTATCTGTGAAGTTGCGATTCTCAGGTTAAAGTGCTAGAAAGTGATTCTTCCGGACATCTCTTTTTAGTGGCCTCGATTACCCGATGGGAACGCACTTCATCGGAGAATGTGAGGGGCAAACTCTCATAGATCTTCGAATAATGGACGAGGGCTGTTATATCACATTGTCTCGTTTGAGGCCCCTTGATAAACATTTTTAGATACAAGATCCATATTTCTCCTACCAATTTTGATGTCTCCAACCCCATGACCCGACGGAAATATAAGAGGATCTCTGCTCATATGAAGTTTCCTGTTTTCCGGATTGACCTATCGTCGGTCCCTACGGAGAACTCAACATTTCAGAGCCTTCACAAAGAGTAGCCCATTTTCCTTGAAAAGTAGCATGTTTTATTTCCCCATTGAAAGTAACACTCAATCGCAAAGACCGGCACGATCGGCCTAGACTAGCACATTTCAAAACTCACTGAGATGTGCTGCGAGAGCACCGTGAACGATCTCATAAATGTCTCAGAAAAAGCTGTACAGGAATACAAGAGTTCTGATCCTCAACTTGGGAGAATGGCTCCTCAGACAAATGGCCCAGATTCTGAGATCTGGCCATATCCTTAGGGCCAGTTTTGAGGAGTGATTGAGTCGGATTAGATGATCCATACATGATCCGGGTTCGGGTATGAACTAGATATTGCCGTATCCTCAATATTGTCATAATATGGACTCCAATCGTGTTCTGTAGAACTGATGGTGAACAATTCTTTCAGCTGCCAATCTACTTGGAAATTTCAGCTCAGCGCTAACATACAATCTTTTCACTACGTTGGGGCTGATCACTGCCGTTCCGGTTTCAGCAGGTACACTTCCATTTCATGTTTCTCTTGAATTCTGTTTCTGACGATCTTGATAGTGGATGAGCCAGCTCTCCCCTGAACATCATCACACCATCTCGACCTCATTCATGGCTAGGATGAACCGTGGGAGGAGTATTGTTCCCATGGGTAAGTATGGGGAATTTCTCGCTGGGCAATGAGAAGTGAGATCTACTGGCTTTGCGGAAGAGTTCGCATGATAAGTAGAAATGGTTATATCGTATATGAGTGACACTGGAGCAAACTGAGCAGAATCGTCACCGGAAAGGTCTGGGAGAAAATAAGATTGGATTCACCCAGTCAGTACGAAGTTGGACCAAAATGAGAGGAACTCTTCCAGATCATTTCGAACTCCCCTGATTGGGCGCAACGAAGTTGCAAACTGATTGCAGCTTCGTTGCTGCAGCTCTTGGTGCAGGTTTTCTCTGGTTTGGAGTCCGAGTTTGGTTGATATTCCGTCCTGGTGACGTTGTTGGAACGTTTCTACAACCTATCATGCAATGTTGTCGGAGAACTTTGCAAGATGAAGTACAGATATGTTGCGGGAACGTTGCTACAACTTCTTTCCTGGCCAGCTCTTAAAATCTATGGAAAGAGGTTGCTCCAAAACGTTGCCGAAACATTTTTACAATCCAATAGTGCAACATTGCTGCGACTTTTAACGCTAATCTGCCGAGCATTGCGAACTACCGAACATTTACTTCACTTCCTGAAACGCACCTGAAGGAGCCTGAGGGCGGGAGAAAGAGATGATAATGACCAAAAGAAGTGACTTACCGAAGTAGTATAAGTACTGCTACAGTGAGACATAACATATAATATCATCGCCCATCTTATCTCTCATCTTATCAGTGACGTCACGGTGGTGTGGGGCAGTCAAGTCTCACCGAAGGGCTTATCTTATCTCGTATCTTAACAGTGAAGTCTCGTCGATGTGGGGCAGCCGAGCCTCGTCGAATAGCTCCAATCTTGGATGATGAATTCTGCGTCATCGATTTACACAGATTCTTTCAGATGCATGAATGGGCGATCATTTATAATACTCAAACCTTCTTAATCTTTATTAGAATGTCATTTGGATGATATCATTCCTTCAATTCAATGATGATCCATTCGCCTATACTTAAAGATAAACAACTTCGAACTGATCAGATTACCATACATGGGATTCATTCCATTATCCAAGAAGAATTAGGTACATCTACAGTTATTGATTCCAAGCTTCGACGACTCGCACCGATTCTCGAAGACGCTTCTCAATTCTTTCCTTGAACTATGTATGAAGTCTGCATGATCAATCTTTATCCACAATCCTGCCCATACCATATTCGAAATATGTCAATTTCACGAAACTCATCGTTTTGTATACCAAGGCCTCGTCGCTTAAGCCCACGTGCATCGTCGGGACTTTGCATTTACCCTCTCGATGTCCTGTGCATAAAAGTGTACTTTGAGCACACTTTGTAGACTCTTACTCACGAGTTATCGAATAGTATATTCGGATAAACGGGAGGAACCCCTCTCTTTATTCGCTTTCATTGCACTCAGCCACGGCCGAATGGAATCTTGTCAACGAAATCCATGTGTGAGCGCGTCAATGATTACTTTTCGCGTGCATTTGTGTTAGTTTCGAACTCTACGCGTTTCAACATTGTGTCAATGCAAAATGGGTCACTGCACAGATATGTTTGATTCTCCCTTTGCCTTTCCTGCCTCTCTACTCACTATGGCTGGAATTCATAGTCGCTTTTTGGAGCAAACTTTCACTCGGTCGGTAACGACAAAAAATTCGCAGTCAAGGAAGTCGGTTGAATGTACCCATCTCTTCCAGTTCCATGCTCTATGGCTAGCTGCAATCTGCAACACGCGAGGGACAGCCCTTCGACCAAGCACAACCTGGCCCGACAACAATTGTCTCTAATAGGATTCTAATTTTTCTGAGATTCTCAGGATTTGCGTGATTAGCATCTTTGAGGATTTCGACTTTTGTGTCGGCAAACTAGGTCCATATTCGGAGGATCGTGGCTCGTCACGCATTTCATCTGGACCCATGTGTTTCGGCACAAATTGAAGCTCTGAATACGCCAAAATCGTTATTTGCACTGAACATATGCAATTATTGTCTAGGAGGATAGATTCGTCAATAAAGAGTTACGAATGTACCGAGTACACCTATATATATATATAGGTGTAGGTATATATATAGATAGGTATACACTTCTTTAACTAGAGATTCCGGGACGCGATGACGTCATTTCAGCGATATTTTGCCAAATTCCGGGACGCGTTCTAAATTCTAGGACGTCCCGGAAGGCCTCCTTCTAGATTCATATATTCTGGGACGCGGCGAATAATATATTTTGCTATTTTCTGGGACGCGTGAAAATTTCGTGATATTTTGAAAAAAACCACTTTCTAAGCAAAGTTCTGTTATCTCCTCGGCGGTTATCTCCCACGAGGGATGGTTAGTGTTTTGAACGCAAAACGAAGTCTAAGCACACGTCTGTTATCTCCTCGGCGGTTATCTCCCACGAGGGATGGTTAGTGTTTTGAACGCAAAACGAAGTCTAAGCACACGTCTGTTATCTCCTCGGCGGTTATCTCCCACGAGGGATGGTTTAGTGTTTGAATAAAAAAATACTTTCAACCCAAAATTTCCATTTTTACACGTTTTTGGAAAAATCCCAGTATTTGGGAAAATATACTCTTTTTCGTCCCAGATTTTATGAATCCATATCGGCGTCCCAGTATTTATAGCTATATGGATGTATATATATATATATATATATATATATATATATATATATATATATGAGTAAGCGCGCGGATAGGGTGACTGATTTCGAGCAGTGACAACCCTGCTTCTGCGGGCCGGGATGACCGAGGCGTCAACGTTTGATGTTTGGATAATTTGCCGAATGCCTGCACTGAAACCAGCTTTGAGGCCAGTAGAGCATACAGGATGTCCCAAAGGTCAGTCCCCCCCCCCCCTAAAAATTCAAAATTGGCTCCAGGGATCGAGAAACCCCGAGACACGTGTCTCCTAAAATCGAGGAGGAAGCTCGAAATTGGTCTCAGATTTGATCTTGAATGTGACCTTGATGGTTTTTTGGAGGTTAGATCAGTTTTTTGAGACGGAAACCCCTATTTTAGACTCTGGATTCTGAAAGAGCACAAAATTTTACGTCCAAATAGTACTTTATGCCGATTTTTCAGATGACCTCTAGGGGTCATTCTGGGGTTAAAAGTATATGGAGGGTGGATTAACGTACCATACCTAGTGCGATGGTCTTGTTCTGAGAGGTTTCTCTCAGAAAAGTTTCTCAGCCTCATTTATACCCCTGACCTGTGACCATAACCTTGGCTCTCAGAACTCAAAAAAGGCTCCGGGTATCAGAAAACCCTGAAATACGTGTCTCTCAAAGTCGAAAAGGAAGCTCGAAAATGGTCTCAGATTTGACCTTGAATGTGACCTTGATGGTTTTTTTGAGGTTAGATCAGTTTTGCCTCCTCTAAAGAGAAAGCTTTGTTTTTGGTCCAGCAAATTTTGGATCAATTTTTCCATTCGATCGAATATTTTCTTCAAAAAAATTTCTCTTATCAAAATAATGCCTCAACCGATTTGTTCCTCTCGACAGAATCTATCGATTGGAGGTCACACTTTTCCTCCCGAAGGTCTCCAAGACATTCGAAGGACCCATCTTTCCGTACCTTCGTCCGTGTGTGTGTGTATGTGTGTATGTGTGTTGTTTTTTTCCCGACATGCTTTCTCTTGTACGGTTCACCTAATCAAAATTTCGTCTCCTAAGAGTCGTATGAAATCATCTGGAGATGAGCCCAGTGATTTGTCAGCTCTTCTGTCTCATTCGAATTTGATTGAGAGGCGTTTTGAGGTGAGATCGCTAAAATTGTGTACCTCCATAGTTAGATATTTTTCTCCTCCATTGTTTTACTGCAATTCGGGTTACCTAAACTATGGTTTTATTGGCTTAATCTATCGATTCAGCATAATAAAAGAAAAAATCTATCGATTGGTTAATACTAAAATTGGATTTAGTCTTGTCTCACTTAAATTTTCAGAAAATAATCGAAATTTCCACCAAAAACTCCATTTCAAGCATATTTAAATCAACTGTATCGAAATTCCGTTCCAACCAAATTCCAGATATTGCTGAAGTTACCCTAGTTTAGATAGCTCGAATCGCCCCAATTAGCTTCCTCGAAAAAATAACTCAAAATAAACACAAACATTTTTTTCAATATTCATATTTCCATCATATCCCTTTCTCAGACTGATTTTTCAAAATTCCAACAAACTAAGTTGATATTCTCCCCACATTTTTAATGTCTTGGTTGATACCGAAATTTCCTAAATGCCTCTGAATATTGTTAAAATTCAATTTATCCTCCCTTTATCAAGAATTCTACAAAAAACTACTTTTGAATCTATTTTACGCCAACTGTATTGGAATTTCCCCTCAACCAAACGATATATCTTGCCCGAAAAACCCTATTTTAGATCATCTGGATTCTCCTAAGAGCGAATCTCTTCAAAATAACCCAACGAAATCTTATCTGAATTTCATTCCATGCTCATATCTTATTCTACAACTAATCTATACAGCTGTTGATGAAATAGAGAGATACTTCTTCAGAATTTTCAATCGATTGGTTGATACGGAAATTCTCTAAATTGTTCTTTTTATATGATTTAAATCCAATTTATCCTAAAAAAATCAACAATTTTACAAAAAACTCAATTTCGATCATTCTTACACCAGTAGTAGGGGGGCCGCTACCGCGAGTCAAAACAAACCCCCACTCCTCCCCCGCCCCTTCCCCCTCCACCTGTCGTCCGCCCCCGCGTCTGGCTGTAACCCATAACCCATTGTTTGCTCTCCTCTGATGGGTTTCGGAAGGGTGCTCCCCTTGCTGCAGGTGCACCTGCCACCCCTCAAGGAAGGGTGCTCCCCTTTGGTATGCCCACCCCCACACCCATTGTGTGTGACCCTCGTCCTTCGGTAACCCATAACCCATTGTTTGCCCCCCTCTGATGGATTTTGGGAGGGTGCTCCCCTTTAGTATGTCCACCCCCGCACCCATTGTGTGTGACCCTCGTACTTCGTGGGGGGTGCAATCTCCTATTCCTCCTGCAGCAGGTGCACCTGCTCGTGCAAGGTTGCCCACCCTCGAATATCTGTGTAGTAGGTGGCACCTGGGTAACCCACCTCCGCGGACTATGCGCACCCTCATTCCCTCCAGCAGGTGGACGGTTGCGCCCCTCCTGAGGGTGGTGCTGATGCCGTGGATGAAGGGTTGGCCCCCTGCTCTTTGCAACGAAGGGACACGGCGCTTCGTATCCCCCCTCCTTCACTATTTTTATGCATATATATTTTCATCCACAGAAAAAAACGGTCGCTGGGTTGGCAGATGGTGAAGAATCCGGCCGTTATTTCCAATGATCGCTGCAAAAAAGAGCAACAGAAACGTTACCCGTACCTTTTCCTGACCACCTGGCGGTAGGTACGCAGGCCCGTTTTTTTTCTCGCCCTCCACACCTCGAGAGCAATTTCGCCGACGAGGAGTGGAGAGCGATGGCGGTATCCCCAGTAAGCCTAGTCCGCCATGGGAAATTGGAGTATCTGGAAAAAAAAATCATATATATAATCATTCAATTTATTCATTATTTCGTTGTACACGATCACGAATTATTCGTTCGAAATTCTCACCGGGGATTATCTTGTAAAAGCCCGTGTTTCCGAATGGCACAGTCGTGTTCGCTGTGCGTTTTGCGTAAGTTTCTACGTTGTTTATTAAAGCCACCTCGGCCATGGCATTATGATACTGGTACATGCTGAAAAAAATGGTAAGGTCATAGACATGTTATTTTATCTAACTGGAAGTATTGGTAGTACTCATTATCCTACAATAATTGCTTGTAGTTGAATCAGAATCCGTTGTGTTGCCTCGATGGTCTTGATGTCTCTAAGTTTATCCACATACACGTCTCCCAAAGTTTTTGGGGAACGGATGAGTTTGACATTGGAAAAAAACTCCGGCATCGATAAGTGGAGCAACTCGCACTCCAGCAGTCTCCTGTTTGCCTTAATCATTTCCTGCGACTTTGCATAAAAAACTGCTCGTTCTGCGAGCATGTCATCATATTTGCTGATATGCGCCGTAGGTATCGCGGAAGCAGACTTCATTATGGCATCGCCATAAGCAGTCAGATCTGTTAGCTGCAACCCAAGTGTTGCGGGCACCGTGTTTTATAGAAATAATCGGTGAAAATGTCATTATTCGCATAATCCGATATTTGTATCGGTGGCGGGCATCTTTCATTGAGATTCATCGGGTCGTGCCGATGAAGAGTCGCCTGCCTCTCAATCTCGATATCTGGCTGATTCTTGTGAGCGAAGACCCTGTTCAGAGCCTGCGGCCCGGCATGTTCGGGGGCCTGTTGAAGTGACTTTTCAAGGTACTGGAACCTTTTTATTTCTACCGTTCGAATGACCTCCGTCGCCTTGGGCAATTCCGCGAGTAATCTCGCTAGTTCATCAGATTCTATTTTTTTTTCGCTGTTTATTGTACTCACTCGGATTGATTTGCATGTTTTTTTTAATGGGTGATCTTCTCTTGGTCCCACGCTGCCTAAAATGCTTTGTTCCACTCGGGCCAGGTTGCTGCTTAGATTGCTCTGTTTTACTGGGGCCTGGTTGCGAAGCGATTGGCACCAACGGCGGTGGTGATAGCAGGTTCGCTGTTGTTGCTTCGAGCACCTTGAGCGGTACCGCGAGATTTTCCTGGGCTGTATTCACCACTGGTTTTGCTTCTACTTCAACCACCGACCGCTCTTCACCTCCTTGAATCACTAGCGGATTTGATGGTCCTGCTTCCACTGTTGCTACACCTACCACAGATGTTGATGAGCTATCACTTTCCACTTTCGGCGTACAATCACTCATATCTAAGAGGGAACGTTCCTCGTCAATGCTCATTTCCGCGAGAAATCGAGTGTACTCCTCCTGGGAGTCGAAGATTGGTTGAATATTCAAATCATCGAACCAATCTTTGTCAGACAAAGAACTTGAATATTCGCGATTGGCCATAACGTATATGCGATGCAGTCGGTGGGTGCCGCAGAACTAATGCGAGAATTTCCTAACACCCAAAAGCGAACTAACAATGGAACCTTATCTTTTTTACCCTCACCATCTATCATACAATTCTACTTCGGAAAATCTTCCCAAGGGCAATAAGCGCGTCCTTTGATGCCCAGTATCGGAGAAATACCATATTCTATAGGCAGGAGTCTCAGCCTATTAGATAGCGTATCGTATGTTGAGACAAAAAACTTTCGTAAGATGCGTGGAAAGTGTGAATATTACTGCAACGGGATGAAGACGTGTATACTTGTGTTCCTGGGCAGGATTAGTGCTCAGCTATCATAAGACAATATTCGGCCCTATATACTGTGCGATAATTTGTAGAGCGCCTGATGATCAAGCGAGAGATCGGGTCCCGCGATAACTACGAGCGGCGGAACCGTACAAATGAATCCGTCACTACACCTTCTTTGATCAATATCCCCGGACAGAGAGCCAGCTCTACTTCCTATCTGAGCAAACAAGCAGACAGTTCGGGATTCTAAGTTCAAGCCGTCACAAGTTGACATTAACACCGGTGTGCAACATACAGTTATCGAGCCAGCGGTCTCTAACAGCGTCATAGTCAATGCTAGACAAAAGATGTGAAACGCACAATAGTCGCTCGAAGAAGAGATTGGGCCCTGTACTTTGACGTTTGTATCACTCGGCGTAGAACAAAGATTACCGAACGCCCTATTAGTGAAAGTAGATAGACGTGCTTCTGAGCTGTATTTCCGCTTCAATATTATATGGCAGTATTCTGTACAGTGAAGAAGAAGAGATTGGACCTGCGATATCCACAAGCGACAGATCTATCGCACCCGTCATTCAATCTCCCCTAATCACCATCATGAGTATTGCCAGCTCTACCTTCATCCAAAGCAGATAAAAAAGGTAGTGAAGTCTCTACGTTCACGACACTGTACTTTGACATCTGTCTCGCTTGGCGTAGAACGAAGATCACCGAACGCGCTATTAGTGAAAGTAGAAAGTCACGCTTCTGGGTGGTATTCCCGCCTCAATATTATAAGACAGTATTCTGTACAGCGAAATGTTATGGTATGTATGACACGCTGTATACATACAGAGGTCGAGGCTTGCTACAACAATTAGTAGTAGCGCAGCTGAACAACTACGTTCGTCAATCACTGTTTTCTCATAGAAATAATACATAGAGCTCCATATGAACAAAAAACGAAAATAGCTGCAGCTCATCGAGTTTTGTCACGTACTTTGACAGCAACTTCGGGGACCTATCAAAAAGGCCCGAGCTGAATAGTTGATACAATTCACACATACTCTTGCGACACGTGTTGTACCGGGGCTGTGATTTGCAATATTTGTTACAAATAAATACGAGAGAAGAGATGGTTCAAAAAGGGCTCTAAGCGGTGGTGATGGATACCGAGCATTCAGTTCCGATGAGACTTGCAACAGAGAACTTCCGTCGCTCGCACATTCTCATAATGGATAGGCGAGAGTTGTGCGATTTCCAACGAATAGTGATCCGTTTGATTAGTTATGTTGCGACTTGGTCAGAACGCCCTGGTGTCCGGCGGCAGTGTCGTGCTCATCGTGAGAGATTGTGCAATCGGAGATCTAATTTTGGATATCTTTCACGTGTATTCCGCTGGGTCCTCTCAATTTGCTGATTCCGTGAAATTGCCCATCTCCACAGAATGTTCTTCCGATCAAATCGGCATGCGGTCATCAGTGCAGCAGAACTTGCCAGCGGGAGAGGCATACAGAGTCTCCCTGTCTTGATAATTTTGATGGAGGACTATGAAGAAATGAGAGGTAAGCAGGGAGAAACCGTATGAAATTCTACAATGATCGTTTAGATGCAGAACCCTTTCGAGATACAAAATTGACGACCTTTTTTTTTCGGCGCAGCCCCCCGAACCCCCCACGGCCAGGGGCTCTGCCCCTGGACCCCGGCTACTTTTTCAACTCTTATTTCACGTGGTTGTAAGCCCATTCCGATATCAACTGTAACCCTTTCCTATTCTGATTCTTTGGCGTGGCAAGTTTGGAGATACAGGATGTTTTATGTCGTGTCTGCTAGGGTCAGGAGAGTGGTGATTTTTTTGATTCGGAGGTCGAGATGAATTGACCCATGATTGTTATCTTCTAACTCATACTTGGTATTTCACTGATCGGCCAAAATTATGGAAGTATTGCAGGGAAACGAGATGAAGACCGGTACCTCTCAACATATGAAAAATAGAGCTCAATTTCGTTCGTAGATAGATTTGCGTAAAATGCCGAGAAACGCGCGTTCAAGTTAGACTATGACAAGTGCCCGTACAAATTGTGTTTTTTCTTGTTATACCTTTCAAGTGCAGAATTGCGAGACATCCGTGTCACGGAGTGCTGCATTTTACGCTAATTTTCATGCTTCGTTGGAATAGACATTGGAAATAAAAGATTCAATCTTATTGCAGCACTGAATGCATTATTGGAGCCTATTTCCCCACCAAGCGGAAATGATAACTACGATAGCGATGAAACCAACTTCGAAGAAGCTGAGAGAAACACTACGCTAACCCAGCTACCGCGCTCACAAGATTCTACTGAGCCAAATCGCGAAGATAATTCGACGATTGAAATTGATGATGGGAATGATGATGATGCAACGACACAAGGCCCATTGGTTGGCAATAGTGACGATCCCGGGTCATCGGTAGCCGACCAAGAGGTCCTTGGAGGTAACCCATCTGCTTTCGCGGGATCAGACGCTGAAAGTGAACTACTGGCTCATCACAGGTCAAACAACGATTATGAAAGCGACGTTCATTTTGAATCATCGTCATCATCGGATAAGAATTACGATGAGCATGACATTGGGATTTTGAGGAGCCGTCCCAGGGGAAAATTAGCAACTCTCCTGGTGCGCGACTATCCTGAGCCAGCAACCGACGCTTGGCGAGCCATCGGCCAGGAAGATGCTGATTGAACGAGTATGTCGGAATCTCATCGGGGAGGAGGAAAGAAGATTAGAACAAAACAGCGAGAGACAAGATAATAGCACCAATAGCGTTATCGAGGCTGCGTCAGAGGAGCATGCTCGTGTAGCCAGGACTCGCGAGCGGGTAATGCGAGCGAGGTATCAATGTTGGATGTTGACGAGCGTGAGCGAGAGAGTCACGAGCGATCGCGCATCCTGCTCGATTTCTATATGAAAGACCCTCGTGCATCACGACGCGCTTACCATGTATTGGAGGATGGCCATCGTTTGTCCTATAGACAATACGACGACGTATCAATTATGGACAGGAAAGTTAATGAAGGTAAGCATCAATGATGTCTTTTGCGTATGAGAAAAACACCCTCCCTATGAGTAACATATATGGTCCATTAGTGATTAGGCGTCATGAGAACGGTGACAACGATATCAGAAATTTCAATTCGCCAGCTTTGGAAATCTATGCACGGAGGATTTTGAACGTACGGGGTGCTCAGTGCCGGAGATTTTTCAACACTTTAGCGCAAAATCCTGATTCGCCTTTCTATACTGATCCTGACATAGAAGATATACTAGATCGTGCACGCGAGAGTTTTAATGGATCGCCCGAGTGTTGACGGCCACCTCGTGCTGTGGGTGCTGAGGGAACGATTATAGTCTCGAATAATAGAATGAAAAAATGTAACTTTATACTAAAATTACACGAGTTCCTACTGCACCTTCCTCATATCTTTCAGCTGCGATATTGGCGGAGAGAGATATGGAAAGGGAAACTGTCGGAGAGTGGGCGAGCAGTATAGGATAATTGACGAAGGGGCGCGCTACGTTCGGAGATTTAGAGTCAACGGGAGGCGATTGAACATCCGTATTCTACCGCCAACTCGCCCAAATATGAATCCTATTCTATGGATAGAGGCAGCTGTTCGTGATGTTCACGCACACATTGTTTCATTAGCTCGAGAGGACGAGTTCGTCGGTATTTCAATCCAATCGGATCACTTCAGCCACGGCCCTGCGGGGACTTCTCTTAGGCCTGTAATCCATTTCCGTTATGACGATTTTTGGAACTTGATATCGGGGTTGACTCAGAGTAACGAGAATTTTCAAATTGATGAGAGTTTTGTTCTCGAGATTTTATTCGTGAAAGTGCCCATGGGGTCAGGTCGCAAACGAAAATCATTCAACATCGATGCAATTAACCAGAAATCCGTCATTTCCATAGCCAATTCAGATAATCATTGCCTACCGCGTGCGTTAGTAGTTGGAGGAGCCTTCCTACGGAAACAGGAGAACAATTCAGAGGAGATGAAAAATTTATGGGACGCAATCCGAGATTGGAGAAGGCCCGCGCAACGCAATGCCGCGATGAATCTTGTAGAGCGAGTAAGTGTCAACATACCCGAGCGCGGATGTGGTTATCGCGAGATACAGCAATTTCAGGCCTACTACGCCAAACGAGGTATAGCTATAAGGGTTTTCGCCCAAGGCACTCTTGGTAGCGGAGAGCCACCTTTCTTTGACGGTCTCGAAAGTATCGAGGAGGGCGTACCATTCCGCGGTTGTATCAATCTCCCGTATGATCGCTTCAATAGGCATTACGACACTATTTCGAATCTTATTGGTGCCGGGAGCGGTCGCTTCTACTGTAAGAAGTGTAATAAATGTTACAAATTCGTCGATCAACACCTATGCTCAGCTAGATGCCCATACTGTTTCGTGTCACCTCTATGCGGAAGCGACGGGAATGCCGCCAAGAAATACAGAGACTGTCACAGAATATTGATCAGCGATTATTGTTTTGGAAATCATAAGAAAGACGGTCTTACAAAAAGTCGAATAAAAGAGTCTGCGATATCGTTCTGATCTGCGAGTCTTGCGGTGTTCAGATGCACAAACATAGGGGGAGACATGTGTGCGGGATGAGCTGGTGTACATTCTGCAATGAAAAAAATTCCGCCAACGATCTTTGTTTCATGCAACCTATATTAGATAAGAAAGCGGGTTTTGGGAAAGTAGCTAAAAATTCATACATTTCCTATGACCTGGGAACCCAGCAAAATTTGAGCCACAAAAATCACGCTATGACTACAATTCACGTGCCCAATCTGTGCGTTGCACAACAAGTATGCGATGACGGTTTAGCAACAGATGACATGAGCATCCCATGCGATACCTGCGGTTTACGTGAATATATATGGTGCACGAACCCCATCAAAGAGCTCATTTCACTCTGCATTTGCGGGAAATCTGTCTTTGAGCAGATAATTTGCATTGCTCATTGTGCTGGTAATTTTGATTCACAATTCATTCTTCGCGAGATCGTAGAGTCACGACCCGATCTGATCCCGGATGTTATCTTGAATGGTGAGAAGATCATTTGTCTGTCAGTTGGTCGGACTAAATTCATTGACAGCTTCAATCACTTTCACATGAAATTAGGCCGATTGCCAGATGCATTTGGACTCCCCGAACATACCGAGAAGGGATTCTTCCCTCATATATTTAATTTACCTGAAAACCAAAATTACATCGGAAAAATGCCCCCGGTCGAGTCATACGGTGCTGATAATATGAGCAGTGAGGAGAGAGAGAGGTTTTTGGCATGGTACAATGCTATATTTCCTGACTACTGTTTCGATATGAAAGCGGAAATCATAAAATATTGTCGGATGGATGTAGAGATTCTGAGAAGAGCATGTTTGTGTTTCAAGAAAATATTTGAAGAAACGGGGCGGGTTTGTCCATTTTCAGAGGCAATGACCATAGCTAGCGCGTGCTCTCGCGTGTACAGACAAAATTTTTTGAATGTTAGAACAATTGGTATAATACCCCATAATGGGGATCGGCGAGCGGACACTCACTCCCAGAAAGCTGTGGAGTGGTTGCTGTGGCGTGAGCATGAGCTCGGTCAGCAGATCGTGCATGCTGGTAGAGAGCGTGAGTTTAGGTTGCCGGGAAGATTCCTCGTGGACGGATATTTGAAACCATCGAATCCCACGGACAAAGGTACTGTTTTTGAATTTGAGGGATGTTTTGTGCACGACTGTCCGCGTTGTTTTGAACACGATCGAGACCAGCGGATGTCGTATGGTCGCACGTTTTCTGAATCGTTCGAGTACAATGAGTAAACTTGACCAGATTCGTAACCTCGGATACACCTTTGAATTTATTTGGGAATGCGAATTCGATAGAATGAAGCGAGAGAAACCGGAGATTCAACAATTTTTGAGGAATCATCCCCTAACTAGCAAAATCAAACTCGACCCATGAGACGCTTCCTTTGGGGGACGGACAGAAAACTTCCGGCCATACTGCAGAACTCAGCCGGGTCAGAAGATCAAGTACACAGACATTTGTTCTTTGTGCCCTTTTATCTGCGAACGTGGAAATCATCCAATCGGTCATCCACAAATTTATGTTGGTAACGAGAGCCGAGAACTTACGGGTGCGGATCCAAACAACTTATCTCAGGTGGAGGGGCTGGTGAAGTGTAGCGTCCTACCGCCGCGCAACCTACTCATACCATTGCTCCCAATGGAAATGCATGGGCGACTACTGTTTGTGCTGTGTAGGTCGTGCTGCGAGGAGGAATGGATGGCTGATTGTGATCATAGAAATATTTCCGATCGCGTTCTTAAAGGTATGTGGGTTGTCGATGAGTTACGCGCGGCAGTCGGCCTCGGTTATTGTATTCTCAATATCTCGATTACATGGCAACACGAGATAACTCAATTCGATGGTGAGAGAGGGGGTCTATTTGTGGAATACGTGGATACATTTTTTAAAATAAAGCAAGAGGCGAGTGGATGGCCTGCGTGGTGCATCGATAAAAGTTCAAAAGCTCGATATTTGCGTGATTATGAGCGAGATGAAGGGATAACCCTTGATCGCGAGAAGGTTGCAAATAACCCAGGGCTCCGCGCTGTCGCCAAATGCTGTCTTAACTCTTTATGGGGAAAATTCGGTCAGCGGAGCAATTTGAAACAGACTAGTATTGTACGGTCTCGGGAGGCATTGCTCAAACTCGTCATAAATCCCGAACTTGTGGTATTCGACATCTTACCGGTGAGTGATGATGTTTTGTACGTTGATTGGCGATCCCGAGAAGAAGCTGTGCCTTCGGCACATAATACGAATGTAGTTATCGCAGCCTACACCACAGCCCAAGCAAGATTAGTGCTTTACGGTTACCTAGAGAGACTCGGTGAGAGATGTATTTACACAGACACCGACTCGACCGTGTTCTTGCAGAATTGTCAGGATAGAGCAGAATATCAGCCAACATTGGGGACTTTGCTCGGTGATATGACTGACGAATTGGCTACCAATGGGCCCGATGCCTATAAAGATCGTTTTATCTCTATAGCACCAAAATCTTATGCGTATCGGGTCGTTACGTCAGACGGAAATACTCCCGAATGCTGCAAAGTGAAAGATATAACGCTCAATCATACAAACTCGCTCAAAATGAATCTCGGTAGTATAGAACAATTATTAGACATTTATTTCGGGTCGGGAAGGATGAGCAGGTAGCGAGAGATTCGGAAAACTCGATTAGATTGAACTACCGTGCTATAAGACGAACACCTTTGCACGAAATTGTAACGCGAGATGAAACAAAAACATGTGGTGTTGTATTGACTGAAAGACGATATGTATCTAAAGAGACCTCTCTGCCGTTCGGGTATCGTTCGGAGATTTCGAAATGTACTAGAACAATGTGTGACAATGATATATACCTACTCTTTGATCAATAAAAACCTCATTAACCTCTGAATGCGAATGAAAATCGATCCAAATACTCCCTCGAACCAGCATTCTTCCAGGACTGGCATAAACTACGGACTGCGATGGAAAGTGATGAGCTGACCCGCGGGTGTGGACTGATTTCTCCCCGCGCTGGTCCAGCTCGTTCCCGACGGATTAGCTAATTCTACCGCGCGCGGTCGAGTTAGCTCATGAACGCGGGCATTAGCTCGAGACCGGCACGTGCGTATCAGCTCATGACGGAGCACGTTCCGTCATCGTGGCCGCCGCCACCGCCACCGAGGGTTCTGTATTGCCTTGGATTTTATTCTTAGATCAGAGTCACTGTTTGGCAAGATGCTTGGTCCTCGATATAAATGGATGGTGTGCAAAACGTGGAAGTCAGTAAGTAAAATGGATGCTCGGTGGTCCCATCCATTCACAGCGGTTCTGTCAGGGCCTACTATGTGTGAGAAAAGTCACCTCATCTACCGCCTGTTGCGCCATCTATCGCAAATGATTGATGAGCCAATCGACAGAATACTATTCCATTATAGCGAGTGGCAAGATAACTACGGAACGTGTCTCAAGCTCGCAGACGGAAAACGGATTGAGTTCAAAGAAGGTTCACCTCAAAGTAGCGACTACTCAAATAATAATCACAGAAGTAAACTGCTCATCATCGATGATCTCATGCACGAGTCCAACAATCCTGTATTCTTAGAATTGTTCACCCGAGGTGCACATCATAAAAATTTGAGCGTTTGCTACATCACGCAAAATATTTTTCACCGAGGTGCGAACCAGAGAGATCTGTCACTTTATACTAATTATTTGGTCATGTTCAAGAATCCGCGAGATCGTGCTCAGATACAGTATCTGGCTCGTCAGATCCACCCGGAAGATCCGAAGTTCCTTGTCGAAGCCTACGCTGACGCTTGCAAGCCTGCGCATGGGTACCTTTTGCTGGATCTACGTCGAAGAACACCAGAAGAATTTCGTTTTCGTACCAATATATTCCCAGATGATCCTGTGCACTACGTTTACGTCCCAAAAATCCGAGGATCGTGAATAAAATCGTAGAATAAGGACAGATAGAGGCAGTCTCTGTGTGGCAATGGCTGCGTCAGCACCTGATTTTCATACCGGGTGCTCGGGGAAACTTATTTCCAAGAAACACATTGCTCTTTTAAACGCACTTCGTCACGCTAGTTATCAACAACGCGTTGCACTCTTGAAAGCAGCCGACAGAGATTTGATCAGATGTATATGCGAGTGTGCTCTTAATGTCTTACGAGGTGTCGTTACCTTAGAAAGTTCCCAAGTTGAGCGACTCAAACGATACAGAAATACTCTGCGGGAATTGATCAAGAAATCGGCTGGTAAGGCAGCGCACTCGTGGATTGGTAAGAAGAGGAAGATCGTACAGAGTGGAGGCGCATTTCTCCCGAATCTTCTGTCAAGCGTGCTGAGCGCTGTGATTTCAAATATCATCGAAAGGAAAAAGCAGTGATCGGGATGAATCATGCAAGGAAGATGGTTATTGTGCCCGAGGAGAAGTGTGCACGCATGCAGAATGATAGTCAGCCGACTGTTTTGGCACAAGATCGCGCTGCAGAACCCGGTACTGATAATTCCGTGCAAACAGTGGGCGATAACCTCTTCCGACTCAACACCGAGATGTATGAGATTCTGAACTCGGAAAAATTCACCGATGAACGTGAGAAGTGTAAAAAATACTTACAGGTCTTGCGACGATATTTGTTCTTCAAAGAAAGTGAAAGAGATGCCGAACCGAGTGTTGGAGCTGGTAACGGGGAATCGAAAATATTCGAGGACTCGCAGCCATCGCCCATGACCGAGGAGGCAATCATCGAGAACTTGCCTTTGGCTCACGCGAGAAATGCTCGAAGTTTGCTCACTCACTGGCAGAATTTCGAGCCCGATAGGTTCAAATAGAACGCCAAAGGGAACATTATTATTGATGGGCGCGTCATCCCACATTCGAACATAACAAAATTACTCGCCAATGTGCTGAGCAAGGGGAACAGAAAGGGTGAAATACCGATTGGACAGCTGGAAATGGCGAGATCCATAGGAACATCTGCTACACCTGTTAATTTGGTTGCAAATTCGGAAATTCTGGAAAATGCCAAGAGGCTGACGGATCCCCTGAGGAGGCCTTCTAAACGACTCCCCCCGGACGGGGATCCCATGACTCCCTTGAGCTCGAAGTTAAGAGTAGTCGCAGCATCGAAAGCTTCAGTCCCTTCTCGTCCACTGCCGAGGAACGCTCTCAAGGAGAAGTGGCTAAATATGAAAATGTAGAGATGTCTTCGAAAGTTGGTGGATACGCCGATCACTATTACAACACCGAACACGAGGCAGGTTACGCGGGAGCTCGGAATTTGATCCGTGTGAATGAGGAAAGCAAGTCTCGCAAGCAGAAAAAAGGGAGAAAAGCACGTATTTACGAATGGTTGAGTGGACAAGACGCTTACACTATCCACAGACCGATTCGGAGGAAGTTTTCGAGATTGCACTACAACGTGACGAACATAGATGATGTCTGGGAAGCGGATTTATCTCAACTCACGGCATTGAAAGAGGAAAATTATGGGTACAGCTATCTTCTGTTTGTCATAGATATACTCACAAGGGGGGACCACGGGGTCCGGGTCGCCAATCATCCCCAAAATGTTTTCACAGTTTGGTGCCATCTAGAACATGAGAAATCTAGAGTAACTCTGTCAAATGGGCCCCCTGTCGAGAGCTACAAGCAGTAACGTTAGCACTACCAGTATATCTATATATATATCACTTTTTAACATGGGCCTACATAAGCAATGTGAATCCCAGTGGCTGTATCTCTGGACAGGAGACCCATTTGACGGAGTTACTATGGATTCTTCATATACTCGATAGTACAAAACTGTAAAAAAATCTTGGGGGAGATAGGTGACCCGGCCCCCGTGGTCCCCCCTTGTCAGTAAATACGCTTGGGTGGAGCCGCTGAGGGATAAATCAGCTCGAGCTGTGGGTTTGGCATTCAAACAATACTTGAAAGAGCAAAGGGTCGCGTAGCCGTTCTCTTGCAAACGGACAAAGGCAAGGAGTTTGTCGGCAGTGCTTTTCAGGAAATCCTCGAAGCCAACCGCATAAAATTTCGTACAACCAGATCATCCGACGTAAAGGCATCAATCGTGGAGCGGCTACAAAGATCAATTAAGGAGCGTTGTTGGCGCTTCCTTACCCATCAAAATACCCGCAGATACATCGATAATATCCAGAAGATCCTTCACGCGTATGACCATACCGTACACACCTCGATTAGAATGAGACCAAATGATGTGAATCTGTACAATGCGTTCCGAGCGTGAGAGAACTTGCAGAGGAGTTGGGTGCAGCGACGCAAAGGGTGGCGAATCGTTGCGGCCCCTAAAAACAAGGTGGGTGATCTTGTGAGACTCAGTAGAGCCAAAGGCTTGTTTGAGAAAGGACACATCAAGAACTTCACAGTCGAGGTGTTCAATGTTGTGCGCGTTCTGCGTAAACAAGGAATTTACATTTATGAACTAGTGGACTTGGATGATACAGTTATAGATGGTTTCTTTTGCACCGAAGAGCTAGTTGGCGTGAGCAAAAGTCGATTTGATGATGAACAGTTATTTCAAGTCGAAAAAATGATACGAAGCAAGGGCCGTGGAGCTAACAAACAAGTATTCGTCAAGTGGTCAGGGTATCCGGAGAAATTTCACTCATGGATCAAGGCGACGAAATTGGAATCCACCGAAAAATGAGTTACTCCGACGAATTTTATCTTGTTCTGCCTAGCAACAGCAGTATGTTATATTTTCCCGATAACACTACTACGTGCTTCACAACGCATCTGAATCGTGAGATTCGATTGACGGGGAATTGGGTGGTTGGGCTTGCAGAGATTCATATCCCTTGTACTGTCACACACATACAGAAGAGTGACGCGTACTCCTACTTCAACGACAACAAGGACCCTGATGCAGATGACAAGACCATCCCCATTTCCCACGGCGTGTACGACAGTATCGGACAGCTCGTGCAAGAGTTGAATGTAGACAAAAGCGTTGCAAAACATCAAATTCTCGCCCCGACGGCAAACCCTAAGGGATACTATCAGCTGCTGAAAGTATGCAAATGTGAGGGGCATCACTATACTTACTATAACGGGAAAATTCGAAGAGCTTTGGGATTTGACGAGCGAATTGATCCGCTCATTCTCACGGACCAAAAAACAAAAATTGTTGGAGAAAATCCTGCATGTCTGTCAAGGTGTCTACCGGATCAGCTGTTTGTTCATAAATAAAATTGACCATTGTAGTCATGATATGAAAATAAGAATCATAGTAATGAGATCATGGTTGGGTTTCTGAAATAAAAGATTGCAATCATGAAAGTAGATGTAATTCCTCAAAAATTCGGAGGGGAAACTTAATATCATGTCATAAGACCATTCGTCCATACTATTCATTTGATCATTTTGATCATTGATCACTGGAGAGCGTTCATTTCACTGCACTGTTCATAGCACTTAGGCCCACAGGAAATTTCACTTATTGGCCATCACTGATGCACTTGGTCTCTTGAATCGACCACTAGGCACTTATTGAGCATACTGTCCATACAACATACGAATTATACTTATGGACAATTGTCCCATAGCCCATACTCCAGCATACGACCATACGTCACTCAATCCATACTTTTACAAACGAATAGTACTCAAATCTATAGACAACTGAAGTTTTGGTTGATTGACTATTTTGTCACATGATTGTTTGGTCGCACACCTTGCACATTCAGTGCGATTCGTCAAAAAAAAAACTAGTTGAAAGAAAATTGTCAAAAGACATTTGAGCATTTTATACATTTTCAAAAATTAAAAAAAAAATAATCCATTATTTCCACAAAATTGCATTGCAAGACATAGGAGCGTCGGTCATTGACCTCTTCCATTCTAACCTATAACATGATCAAAACTTGGTCATATGACCGTAACAAGTGATGAATAACAAAGTGATCAAAAAGATATTCACTACAAAAATTCAAAAATTCGGTCATAGACCTTAACTTAACTTTATGGAATTGGTCAATGGACCGTCGAACTTTTTATAAAGAAAAAATGAAAATTGGTCATGGGACCGTAACTTAATTCTAAGGAATTGGTCAAAGGACCTATGAAGTGACAAACCAAATGGAAATTTGGTCAACTGACCGTTATAAAAGGTAAAAAATCAAAGAAAAGCGATATAGATCGGTCAAGAGACCTCTGCTTCGGGCAAAACCCATATCTTCGGTCTCCAGACCATCTTCATTTTCGGTCAAGACCTACTTCTTCTTCTGGTTCTTCTCCACCAGATAATGATCGTCGTAATTTGGACAATCCCTTGGATTGCGGACACTACGTTCGCCACATACTGAGCAGTAGTGGCCAAAATCGTTGTAGTGCCCATCTCGAAATCTCTCCTGGCGGCGCTGCATGCGCTCCTGGTGGTTTTTCTTGAAGTAGTCTTGAACTTTGGCTTGTTCAAGCTCCTCCTGGGCTCTTTTTGCCGCTTGCTCGGCCTTTTCTAGGTTTTCCAGGGCCACGCGTGCTGCTGCTTCTCTTTTTGCAATTTCTCGGTTGCGTTTTTCCCGGATCTCCCGTGCAGTGAGATAGTCCTGGTTTTCTTACTCGACTTCTCTCGCGTATCCGTGCAAGTGTCGGAAAGGGGCCGAATTCCGCGCATATTTGATCTCGAGATTTTTGCTCATCTCGATGAGATCTTCGCTGGTTTTATTGATAGCCCTAACTTCGGCGTGGTGCTGCAACACGAGAGCGAGCAGAGCCTCGCCATCTTCTTCGAGCTGTTCCTCCGCTGAGAGTTGAACTGCCTCTTCTTGAACCACAGGTCGAGGTTCTTCCGGTTCATCCCGTGAACCAGCAATCAAAGGTTCGGCTGGTGGGCCAGTTGGGTCAGGGCTGTCCTCAGTACCTTGGACCGTTGGCACATTTTGGTTATCAATACTGGGGGTGGAGTGCTCCTCTAGGATTCGCATCTCTTCCAGTATTGCTGCCATTTGTTCCGGAGTCTTGCCGGTTTCTTCTTGACGATCCATTTTCTGGAAAGATTAGCCTTATGTTGTTTTTGTATTCTCAATTTTCTACGGGCAGGTGTCCACTACTCAGAAAAAAGAGATGTCTACAAGCATTCTATGACAAAATAGTATAAGTCGAAAGATAGGTTTACTATTTTGCCAAGCAACTACTAGATCTAATGCGCATAGGGGATAAGTTTGACGCATTCAAGAATTTTTTTAGTAGATCCTTTCGGTCGACCACGCGGTCGTTTCGGTATGGGTTCGGTCGTCTGCGCCGGAGCTATGTTGACCGCATTATGGTCTGGTTCATGACGAATCGAGGGCACGAAACTGACGCGTTTTTTGGTTACCACGATTTTGGTTTTCCTTGGTCGGCCTCTTTTTTTGGTAATTTTCGGAGTGTTTGCTTCTGACGCAACGTTTTAAGCGGGTCTGAGCACACGACATGGTCCTTGATTGAACGAATTATCGTCAGACGGACCGATTATTGACCGTTCAATCTCTGGTTCGTTTAGGGGTTTTTCACCATCGATGTAGGGTTTCAGGTCTTGAACATGCGCTTTCCCGATGCTTTGGCCCGATTCATCGGCCAGTTCGTAGACATTTGAACCGAGTCGAGCTAGGATGGTAAATTTGCCATCGAATTTAGGTGCAAGTTTGCCTGTGATACCCTGAGCCTGTGATGATAAGACTCTGTTACGCTTCCAGACAGCATCTCCAACTGCGTATTGGACATCACGTCGCTTTTTGTTGTAATATTGAGCTTGATGCTCGTGAGCTTCTTGTGAATTGGTCGCTGCGACCATGTGCAAGTCAGGCAGTTTGAGCATATGTGCTTGCCAATCACTTACTGCTTGCACTAGCTCTTTTCCAGCAGACGCGAGTTCTTGTTGATGTATGAAATTTTTGGGGGGAACTGAGTTACGTCCATAGTTCATAAAAGCTGGACTGAGGTGAGTCGAATGTTGGACGCTTGAGTTGTACGCGAACTGAAGTTCCGTCACATGTTCGTCCCAGCGACTATGTTTGTCCTCTAAGTATGCGATAATGGACGTCTTGATTGTTCTTATGTATCGTTCCGCTGGATTACAATGGGCGGCGTAGGGTGGTATTGTCATGTGTACAATACCCCGCTCATCCAGGTATTTGTCAATTACTTTGTTAGAGTATTCCGTGCTTTACGCACAGTCAGTGCATTCGCTTTGCAAACTGGCACACATTCCATCCATTTTGAGAATGAGTCAATAAAGACAATCATATATTCATTGCCGTGAACACTGCGAGGGAATACGCAAGTGTCGGCTGCTACAACTTGCCATGGTCTTGTGATGGACCGTTTGCCCATGAGGCCTGCTCGTGTAAGTTGTTGCACTTCACATTGTTCACAAATAGTACATTTTCTTACAAAATTTGCAACGTCTTGGTATGAATTTGGCCATAAGTGATAAAGTATGACACGTTGATGTGTTTTAAATCGACCATAGTGGCCTGCTGTTACTTCTTCATGGCATTCTCTTAAAATTTTCAAACGATTTTCTTGCGGGATCACCAATTTCCACGCATCGTTATCAACTCCGAGATCATCAAGAACTTCGTCGGGTTCATAATGATAAAGATTTTCACCGACGATTTTCCAATTTGGAAATTCTTTTGGTCGACTTTGGATCTCGTTGAATTTCTGAATGTACCACGCATCTTGCGTGGATTTTTCCACACTATTGGTCGCAAGACCAGGTGTCTTGGGCATGTCTTCATCTTCGTATAACCTAGACAAGCAGTCTGGTACGATATTTTTGTTTCGTGGTCGATGTTGTATGGTAAAGTCATGGCTTTGTAATCCAAATGCCCAGCGGGCTAGGCGTCCTGTGGGATTCCGTAGGTTAAATAACCAACGCAGACTACTGTGGTCAGTTATGACTTTGAATGGATATCCCTCAATGTATGGTCGGAATTTTCTTATTGCCCATAGAACAGCCGAGCATTCTCGTTCTGTACAGAAGAAAATTCTTTCTTGCGGCGTGAGCACTCTGCTAGCGAACTCTAGAGGGCGCTCTTCCTCATCTACTATTTGTACAAGCATGGCTCCTAGGCCCGTATTCGACGCATCGGTCTAAATCTGGAATTCGAGATTGTGATCAGGCCGATTCAAGACTGGAGCTGTTGCAAGCATGATTTTTATTTGCTCAAAGGCATTTTGTTGCTCATCAGTCCATAAGAAAGGCGCCCCCTTCTCGGTTAGCCGAGTGAGCGGTTCGGCAATTGTGGCAAAATCATTTAGGAATTTTCTATACCACGATGCCATGCCTAAGGAGCGCTGCAATTTTTTCAGAGTCTTTGGGGCTGGATATTCCACAATTGGCTTGATCTTCTCCGGATCCGGTCGAAAACCGTCACGATTGACTAGGACTCCGAGGTACCTAACTTCGTCCTTGCAAAAGTGACTTTTTTCATGATTAATTGTTTGACCGGCATCTTTAATTTTCTTCAAAATCAGTTCAAGTACCTCTAGATGTTTTTCAAACGTCTCAGTTACTACGATGATGTCATCTAAGAAGCTGAACGCGAATGGCTTTAACTCAGGACCGATTAGATCGTCCATTAGGGCCTGGTAGGTTGCAGGACCATTACAGACCCCATACGGTAGCTTTGTGAATTCGAACAAACCTAATCCGGGTACTGTAAATGCCGTAGATTTTTCTGAGCCTTTTTTAAGTGGGATAGACCAGTATGCGGAGCTCATGTCTATAGTGCTGATATACTTAGCATTTTGGAGCTTCCGTAGAATTGCATCCATTTGCGGTATAGGATATGCATTTTTGCGTGACACATTATTCAATTTTCTGAAGTCAACACAAAAACGATATTCGCCATTCGATTTCCTAACCATTACTACGGGGCTAGACCATGCGCTCGTCGATTTTCTGATCACTCCGAGTTCGAGCATTTTCCGGACTTGATCATGCATTTCGTCCTCGATCCGTTTGGATACGGGGTAATATTTTTGTTTGATCGGTCGACAAGATTCGACGACGATCTCATGTTCAATCCGGTCTGTGCAACCAATACTAGGACCATGTACTACAATATTTCTGTCTAGTACGTCATCTAACAATTTGCGCTGCTCATCGATGAGATCTTTAATGCCGACTGATGCGAGGTTTGCTGTATTTAAATCGCCTTGAGTCGCGAATTCAACAGTAAAAGGGTCAGATGGGCCCTTCTCGCCTTTCACTGTCATCGTATTTTCTTCAGGAACAAGAATTGCATTGAAAGAATACGCGAAGTCTGCTCCCAAAATTAGATCGCAGGCTAACTTTTCATAAATAAACATTGCGATTTCTTTCTTCACGCCAGCAACCTCTATAGCTGATTTGGTTTGCGCTACCGGTCGCGCTAATTCACCAGTTGCTAAGCGGCAGTGTGGGCCTCGATAGGGCGACACACGAGCTCCAATTGCAGCAGCAATTTGTAGACCAATTGGTCCGACAGATGTTCTTGATGCGCCAGTGTCGTAGAGAGCACGTACACAGGCATTTCCTAAGTTTGTTTTGAACTACCAGCGAGGATGATCGCCCAGCGGCTTTTCATTGTCATAATCAGATGGTGGACTCTTGTAGTCCGTCGAATATAGTCCTGGTTTCGTGGCTGACTGTTGGTCACTGACCAACCCATTACCAGAGGCCACATCCTCTAGAGAGGCGGTGGAGGCCTCACCTAGATGGCTCCTCCTCCTTTTTTTTTGGAATTCAGGACAGTCATTTTTGGTGTATCCAGATCAAAAGAAGTTCCAGCAGAATCTGCTTTTTGGACCAGGACCAGGTTCTTTGTCCTTATTATGGTCGCTTTTAATGACCGGTTTAGGTCTGAAGACTGTATTTGATTTAGGTTCCTCATCATCTGACTTATCTTATTGCTGGCTTGTTGCGGGTTCATTCGCCGATGCATTCAAAGTTTGTGGCTTAAATGATTTGAGTTTCTGATCAAATATTCTTGCCATAGCATCTGTCATTTGCGCAATTGTAATTGGAGCACTTGTGCTCGAATTCACTTTAGGCGCTGGTGGTGTAACAGGCACAGTCGATGATCTGAATTCTTTTTGAATTAATTCTCTTATGAGTTTGGTAGTCTCAAACAGAGGTTCGACTGAAGTGGCTGCCAGATGAGTTTGTGACTCATTATCATCAGACCTCTTTGATTCAGGTGGCTTGTATGCCAATTCAGGCAATTGAGACTGATCTGGATTTGGTGGTGGTCGATAGGATTTATTATTATCTCTAATACGCTCTGCTCCTCTAGTGAGCGTAAATAGGTCGTCCACCGATTTAACTTTATCACGTGGAATACATTGTTGAATCGTCGGGTGTAAATTGCGATGCAAGAGTTTTAATTGTTGATCATCGCTCCACGGTGTGTCGAATTTGTCAAGTATTGTCAATAGACAAACGATATAGTCTTTGGCACGCTCTTCTTTTCCTTGCGTACGAGACTCTTCCTCTCTGATGAATCGCTGTTGAAAGTGTTTGTCATGACCGAAACATACTCGAGCATCTGTTTTGAATGCTGCCCAATTGGTCCATTTGGACCGTGATTGTCTAAACCAACGCAAAGCTGGACCGGCGAGTAACTCGGTCAGTGCGTTCATAAGGTCTTCATCCGCAATATTGGATAAGGTTTTACATTCATCCACTCGCTGCGAAAATTCTGCGATGCTGCCATCTTTTTGATCTCCAGAAAAAGTCAATTTCCATTGACGTACTATTTTTCCGATGTCAACAAGTTGGCTGCGGGTTGAAGTATTCCTCCCGTAGGTGTCGTTGAGACCATTGTGCGCAGCTTGAGATGTAGGTGCAAAACTGGTCACATTTGTTGTTTGCATGACCGTTTGGTCAGATTGTCGAGTTTGATCTTCATTTGTACTGAAGTATCGAAGATCGTATGTGTCCTGCAAATTCACGTTTCTTGCTCGTGGTGTATTATTTGTGATCGTCGTTGCACTCATTGGTAATGCTGTGCTCTGACTCACAGGCACGCGCGTACTGCTCGCGAATTCGCGGGCATAAAATTCGCGCGATTTTTCAATCCATTGTGCTTCAAGTGTTTGAGCACGTTTGTGAATTTCTTCGAGCTCACGGCGCGATACCTCAAGCTCATGATTTTTCTTGGTCCAACTTGCTTGTAAAGCGTCGACCTGCCTCTGTGTATCGGTCAGACGCTTCATTTGATTTGCGATCATTCGCGGGATACATTGTACCGAGCCCTCTTCACACAGGTATGGAACTATATCAAGGTCGGTTGGACCACCAGTGGTGCTAAAAATTGGCCTATTATTCGTTGTTGCTGTAGTTGCTACGGTTGGCCTATTTGTTGCACCTATGTATGTTGAGGTTGACTCTGTTACGGTCGTTACTGTCGTAGAGCCACTCACCAGTAGCACTGGTATTTCAGAGGTATTGTGCTCTCCCAATCTTGATGATGAGGCTAAGCCTCCTGCTGCTAATGCGTTGTCGTTGACGTCGTCGTTGCTGATGTGGTCTTTGCGGACCGATCTATACGCTGTTTGTACTAAGTCATTACGCAGTCTAATTCTATATTCGCGCAAAGTTTCATCATTTTCGAAATCATCATTCTGAACGATGTCTGATTCGGTATAATCGCCCATAAGCTAACGCATAAGCCTTTGCATTTTGACAGGTTCATCACCATCCTCACGGAGGTCAAGTTTGCGAAAAGTCTCTAAGTATTCATCTGGTGGTAAGGTAACTAACCAGTTGGTTGAGTCTGCTCCGCAGCTGGAAGTTTCATTTTGATTTGCCATGATTCCTAAGAAAGTGGCAAAAGTTTCAGAGTTCATCAATATATCCTGACAGTTGCGTCAAAAATTAATGGAAAGTATTGAAATTTATTCAAAAAGCTTTAAAAAAGCGAAAAATTCTATTTTGCAAATTTTGTTTAACGCAAAATTTATTGCGAAATTATTGCGGAAAAATTTTCAATTATGCTCAATTATCCGCAAACTTGTGCTCCGAGCTATGTCTCTAGCTATCGCGGTCAAATTTTGACTTAAAAAGTCAAAACAGTCAAAAACAGGTATTTCCAAAATTTCTCAAAAATCGATCCTGATTTTACCTTGGATGGCTTTATTCAACCCAACATCGGGTGTTATATGCAAGGAAAACTCGACTTCTGTCGTAAATTGTTTAAATAATTGACAAAAACAATATTCAGTCATAGGACGCATTTATGTCAATATTAAAACGGACTATGTTTCGGTTCGCACGCAGTTTCAGTAACGCAACGCTTGACTGTATGCAGTCCGCACTATATCTATATATCATTACTGAGAATTCAAGTATATATATATACCTAAAAATGTCAATGTATAGCTATATATATATTGGTCGAAAATAGATCCGGTCGATGGCACAATAATTCATTAATAACACGGTTGGTCAAGCTAGATTTTTATTATTTTTAACCAAATTTGTCAATTTGTTGCTAATTATTGTCATTAACAATTTTAATTTGCAATGCACAAGAGTGCCTGAGTCACTATTCTATTACTGTCAAATGTGAGCATTTTATACAGCACAAGCAAAAATATTGGTCAAAGACCTTAGAATGACTCAATTTTAGCTTTAATTGTTGTTAAATAAACAAATAGTGCAATAATTATGGTGCACATCGACCGTTATTCATTTACGAATTTTCATAGCCATCGGGGTATTTTTAAAATTTTTCCGAACGTCAAATGATGGAAGGAACGCTTCAGCGCGATTCGCATTGTCCCGTATATCTATATATATATATATACGCTGGTCTTTGCTCGCAATAACGCTGTATGCATACATATGCATACGTTACACACATACATTGTTACACATCGAGCTTAAAGTTCGATGACGGTTCGATCGAATATTCACGGTCGCGTGAAATAATATTTGGAATATTATATTATACCGCATGTGTCTCTCTCGCACGCATATAAAGCGCACGTTCGAAAGATTCGATCTCGATCGATGCGAGCGGCGGTCAACGCGCGATGTTTTCAATGCCCATATATGGCATATGAGCGCGCGGGCCGTTGCGAGCCTCTCCTGTCGAGGGGCCGGAGGGTCGCGAAAATTTGCTGAGCATTCGATTGCTCCGAAAAATTTAAAGAAAATAATGGCCGTCAAGACCAAACGTCGCAAAGCGTCGCATGAAAATCCAACCGCACTTGGATTTTATTCACTCTCGATGCACACTTATTCACTCTGATCACACGCACACACAACACACTCACTCGTGCTCGAATTTGCGTGCCTCTTTAATTTAGATAATGAAAAACAGCACCATTCGTCGGGCGCCATATGACTGGCCGTGCCTGAATTAGGTCCAGTCATATCCAGATTAAATCTGATTCATCAATTTGGATTCGGTTATGCTGTATATCATCAAAAGAGAGAGAGGGATGTCAAGTGATAACAAATGAGTGTACGTTCAAGTGCCGAAGCTTTAATGAAAGTAAAGTGAAAAAGATTCAAACATATTTACAGGGAATATTTACAAGTGGTCATTAGACCGATAAAGTACGCGCAAAGGCTCGAGCACGAGGTCGGGAGGGCACGATGAGGAAGACATTCTACTGGTAGGCACCAGAGAGAGAAAGAGAGATCGGGCTGGCACTTACAGGTGTTGTCGATGTTGCTTGTCCAAGGGACGAGATGACTACGATGTCCGGACGCAGGTGGATTTGCCCCGAAGGTGGGCTGACGAGGGTGCCGAGCGCGGGCCACGAGATTCCAAGCACGGGCCGAAGATATGCCGAAGCGTAGGGCCAAGCGATGTCAGGACGGCCCGAAAACTATAGACCACCAGGTTGGTCGAGGAGCTGCTTCCAATGGCCGAGTCTACATAAGAGCGCGAGCGGGGTCCAAGAGCGCTCTCGCCGCTCAATAGCGCAGGTTTTTTTATCTTATAAAATTTGTGCGAAGACTGACGGGGTAGCCTCGCACTACAGAAACACAATTCTAACATCAAAGCAATGAATTATCACGGGGGAGGGGGCCTCAGCCCGAAACTCAAGAAGCCCCCAAAACCGCAAACACTCGGAAACTGGGCCTAACAAAATTATTCCCAAAAACTGAGGGAGTAACCAAACTATTGCAAACATCCGGATGCTTCTATCGATAAACCAGCCGGGAACCAAAATGCGACCAAAAGTGAGTCCCAAGACTCGCTAAGGTAATCAAACTTGCTAATACTCGAATACTAGAACTGAAAAGAGTGTCCATGAGAGAAATCCATCTCAAAACCCAGAATAACAAGTAAACCTGCGATAAAACCTGGATGTGAATGACAAAATTTTCTGATTGCAAGAAGAATCGATCGCAACACCCCGAAAGAAAATTAATGAACTCAAAATTCTATCGGGGCAGTAATCGATCCTCGAATCTGACATAAGCTCTCAACAGAAATTTCAGGCCGAGCATTTGCATGTTTGCGGTTTTGGAGGCTTCTTGAGTTGCGGGATTGATACCCCCCCCCCCCCCCGTGATGATTCCTAGCTTCGATGTTAGAACTATGATCCTATGGTGCGAGACTATCCCTTCAGTCTTCGCACACTAATTTGAAACATATTGAACCTTCGTTGCAGAGCGGCGAGAGCGAGAGCAAGAGCGCTCTCGGTGCGCGCTCGCTCTCTTATGTAGACTCGGCCAATGGGTTTGACGCACACGCGAAAACTCGGAAAAGTTGCTCCAAAAAGAGCGGCCACGAGGCAACGAAATAATATTCGGCGCGAATAAAATGTTCGGCAGAGCGCAACGTGCTCGCTTTATTCCGGTCTCGCTAGGAATGTCGCACGCCGGCGATGTCCGCGACTTCGATGCGCGCGGAGGGGAAAGACGGGGGGCACGGGGGGTCGAGCTCCTGCAGCTACTGCTGCTAGCGACGGCCCGTGAGCACTATATATGCCAACTCTCTCTCTCTCTCTCTCTCTCTCTCTCTCTCTCTCTCTCTCTCTCTCTCTCTCTCTCTCTCTCTCTCTCTCTCTCTCTCTTACCTTCAACTGTCCTCTCCTTCTCTCTTGCCGTCGCTGTAATATGAATGTGATATAATATTCTAATATTTATTATTATATTTGGCCTAGGAGAGAGGGAGACGGTAGGTATATTATATCGTCACAGTTGAAGCAATGTGAATATTAATTGTCTTCAAATGAACAATTATACTAAATTTTGATTCTATATTCCATGTTTCATGAACTATTCCTCAGACCATACGAAAGTGCTAACATTCAACTGATTCGGCTCATTCCTTCTGCGGCTACCAAGCGACAAACATCGCTAATCTTCAATCCGCCATGGGTCCCTGTAACTCAAAGAATTAGAATTACGAAAAATTGAAGAATGAAGAAGAACCTCTGGTTGATACCAAAAGTAAGAGCCAATCCGAATGGAAAACGTATAAAAAAGATAACTCTTCTTCAAAACCAAGCACTTCACAGAGACGAGGTTATGAAAAATTTTAAATATCTAGAAGACTCACTACTTTTTAACATCTGACCCACTAAAGCCCAAGGCGGACTAGGCCTCCAGGGGACACCGCCATCGCTCTCACCCGGGAAGGGCGAGAAAAAAAACGGGCCTGCGTACCTACCGCCAGGTGGTCAGGAAAAGGTACGGGTAACGTTTTTGTTGCTCTTTTTTGCAGCGATCATTGGGAATAACGGCCGGATTCTTCACCATCTGCCAACCCCGCGACCGTTTTTTTCTGCGGATGAGGATATATATACATATATATATATATATATACATAAAAATAGTGAAGGGGGGATACGGAGCGCCGTCTCCCTCCGTTGCAAAGAGCAGGGGGCCAACCCTTTATCCGCGGCATCAGCACCACCCTCAGGAGGGGCGCAACCGTCCACCTGCTGGAGGGAATGAGGGTGCGCATAGTCCGCGGGGGTGGGTTACCCAGGTGCCACTCACTTCACAGACATTCGAGGGTGGGAAACCTTGCACGAGCAGGTGCAACTGCTGCAGAAGGAATAGGAGATAGCGACACCCCCCCCCCCCCACGAAGTACGAGGGTCAGACCCAATGGGTGCGGGGGTGGACATACCAAAGGGGAGCACCCTTCCAAAACCCATCAGAGGGGAGCAAACAATGGGTTATGGGTTACCGAAGTACGAGGGTCACACACAATGGGTGCGGGGGTGGGCATACCAAAGGGGAGCACCCTTCCTTGAGGGTTGGCAGGTGCACCTGCAGCAAGGGGAGCACCCTTCCGAAACCCATCAGAGGGGGAGCAAACAATGGTGTATGAGTTACAGCCAGACGCGGGGGCGGACGACAGGTGGGGGGGAGGGGCGGGGGAGGAGTGGGGGTTTGTTTTGACTCGCGGTAGCGGCCCCCTTACTACTTACACCAACTGTATTGAAATTCCACCTCAACCGAACGATATATCTCATCCAAAAAACTCTGCTCTAGATCATCTGAATTGCCCTAAGAGGCAATCCCGTAAATGTAACTCAACAAAATCTCATCTGAATTCCCTCCTACTCTCATATCTCCTCCCGCAATTAATCTATCCACCTTACAATTAATTAGTGAGATACTCACCCATCACTCTACATCAACAGGTTGAAACCGAATTTCATCTACTCGAAGTCAAAGTCGCTTCAGAAAGATGTGAAGGAGAGTAAATGAGAAATTTTCACTTGAAGAATCACGTCCTTGCTAAGTTATCGCACATCTTGCTGAGAGAAAGCTTCCTGATGATCTCTTTGAGCAGCGTATTTTGAATAGGAACTCCTATTTTCGACTCTGGGCCCTGAGGATGTGACGAATTTTGAGCCACATATGACTCTCTACCAATTGCGTAGATGACCTTCAAAGATCATTTTGAAGTCACAAATCTCTGAACCCAGGGTCAAGATAGGACTCTCTGCTAATCGAGCAGGTAATCAGGAGCTAATGAGAATCCAGGGTCAAAAATAGGGGTTTCCATTCAGAAAAACCGATCTAACCTCCGAAAACCCATCAAAGTCACATATAAGGTCAGATCTGAGACCATTTTCGAGTTTCATTCTCGATTTTGAGAGACACGCATTTCAGGGTTTCCTGATACCCGCAGCCTTTTTCGAGTTCTGACAGTCAAGGTTATGTTCAAGGTCAAAGGTCAAGGGTAAGCATAAGGCTGAGAAATTTTTCTGACAGAAACCTCTCAGAACAAGACCATCGCATTAGGTCTGGTACGTTAATCCACCCTCCAGATACTTTGAACCCCATAATGACCCCTAGAAGTCATCTGAAAAATCGGCAAAAAGTACTATGTGGACGTAAAATTGAGTGCTCTTTGAGAATCTAGAGGTTTCCATTGAAAAACTGATCTAACCTTCAAAATACGCTGCTGAGAGTGATAAGCAGAATGCTTTCTCACAGCGTTATATGATAGTAACTACAACGAATCCCACATCCATTAGCATTCTAATTGCGAATAATCTCCTCTATTTTGCAAGAAATTTCTATGACTAGCATTCTTATCTCAAAAAATTTCCTATATCTAGATAAATTCTTTCGAGGGAGCTTTGCGAGGGATTTACAGAATCTAAACTCAAGTTCTGTTAGCAAAGTCTATAGTTTGGTTGGGATGGCATTCGGTACAGTCAGTTTGAATATGTTGAAATGGAGATTTTTCAGAAATTCTCTATTCTTTCGGAAGATAACTCCATTTGAATGATGTTTCACAGATTTCAAGGAAATTCGGTACCAACCAATCGATTCAGGATGCCAGAAAAATATGCCCTTAGATCATTGGAAGTGAGATAAATGAGTTGTCGAGAAAGATACGGGGAAAAACGAGTATCAATGAAAATGTTTTCATAAATTTCGAGTTATTCTTTCGAGAAAGCATCTTAGACAGACTCCAGGTTTCTAAAGTGAGGTTTTTCAACAGTATCTATCCTTTGCTTGAGACGGAATTTTGATAAAATCGGTTTTTATATGATTAAATGGGAGTTTTTGGTGATAATTCCGATTCCTTCGGGATAAACTCTATTGGAATGATATTTTACGAATTCCCAAAAATTTGATATCAACCAATTGATCCAGAATGCCGGAGGAGTATGTCTTCTGGTCATTGAAAGCGAGATAAATGAGTTGTAGAGGAAGATATGAGAAAAAGATTAATATTAATGAAAAAATCTCCATACAATCTGAGTTATTCTTCTGAGAAAGCATCTTGGAGAGATTCAGGGTATCTCAACTGAGAATTTTCCAACGATTTCCATCATCTTGTTAAGACGGAATTTCGATAAAATCGGTTTAGGTTTGAATATGATCAATCTGGAGTTTTTGGTGAAAATTTTGATATTTCCAAAAATTCGAGTTCTATAGAGATTAAATAGATATTTGGTATCAACCAATCGATAGATTATGCCGAGAAAAGCATACTTTAGGTTACCTAAAATCCCGTGAGATTCTGTTATAAAAAGATATTTATGTATTAGAAGACGAAATTTCATCAATTTTGCTCTCGAAAGCCCATGGAACAAATTTGACTGGGTGGTGAGAGCTGCCAAATCACTGATCTCATCTTTGAGTGATACCCTACAATTCATAGGAAGGCAGGAATCGATCCAGTGGAGTGTAAAAGAGAAAGCGTTCAGGAAAAAAACAACATACATACACATATACACACACATACAGAGAGTAAGAGAGTTGAGTCTCTCCTTGGTTTAGGGAGCTACAAGGGGAAAATTGTTACCCACAATCAATAGATTATGGTGAGAGGAGTGAAAAGATATAGGTCTCATCCAGATGGAAGGAGATTCTCAGAAGAAAATGTTGGTTTGGATGGAAAATTGAGCAAAAAATTTGCCGTGCCAAAAACAACCCTTCCTCTTTAGAGAAAGCAAAACCTTCGAGGTCACATTCAAGGTCAAATTTGGGACAATTTTTGAGCTTCTCCCTCGATTTCAGAAGACACGTGTCTCGGGATTTTTCGATCCCTGGAGCCAATTTTGAATTTTTAGGGGGACTGACTGACTTTTGGGACACCTTGTATGTAACCCTTTGCAGGAAAAAATCAGGTGCCAGGAACCCATGCATGCACGAGCTTATGTACGCCCCTCCGCCCGCGCCGTCTCGTCATATATATTGGGATAATACGCGGTACAGGTGTGAGTCATTATGGACGAATATCCACCCTTCTCGTCAATCATTTCGGCCGTTTCATGCAGAAAAGCAGAGGGGAACAGTTATCATTTCCTGATGAAATTCATCCTCTCTTAACTTCTCCGAGTGAGATTTTCCACTCGGATTCCGAGTGAAAGTCTATTTCACTCGGTAAAGAGTCAGATATCAAAAAAATCAAAAATTTCACTCCGAAGTTCGAGTGAAATTTCACTCGGATGCAAGAGTGAGACGCTCAAATCAAATTTTAGGTTATGTTTTACCCCAAGTTTGTTACTGATGGATCAATGCGTAGCTCACAAAGAGGAAAATAGTAGATTTCCTACAATATTTCTTGAAAAACTGAGCTAAGAAATGTCAATATCTTCTTCCATAAGTTTTATAAATGCCGAGATAAATGCATGTACAGACCAATATCATATCATATTACGTATGAATTAATCAACCCTATTAATATAGAAGCAACGCCCTGTTACCGGGGTAATGTAGGTTTCATTTTTGTTATTTCTTCACCCGAAACCATTGCTAGTTTTCATATTTTCATTTCCACTTACGACACGTATAAAGTTACACGGTGCATTATCCACATAACAGGTTGCTATGGACCTCAGATGTTAACAGCAGCAGTAGTCCAGTAGAGAAGCAGTCCGACTTACAATCAAGACAACCGAGTTCGATTCCCCGCACTTCCCAAATAACAAAAGTATTGAAATGACCATGCCGCTACAGGCGTGATAGATTTTTTCTTTTCTTCCAACCTTCGGATGATTAATAATAATTTATCTATTTTATAGCCCGCAACGTATTGATTAAACGAAAATATTCAGTTTCAACTAAATAACATTTGGATTCACTCGAATTCCCCGAGTGAAAAATCTCACTCTTTTTTCTGAGTGAAACTCACTCGGTACCGAGTTGCCACGATTTCACTCCGAACTCCGAGTCAGAACTCACTCTTTCCGAGTGAGATTTCACTCGGAAAAGTTAAGAGACTCTTAAGAAATAGTTTATCACGAGTGTACCGAGTTCGTAAAAAGACGCTTTTCCGCAGCGAGATACATACGATATTTTATGGTTGGAAACGAAAGGAATGAGAATTTCACCTGAGGATTCTTCGTATTCTCAACGCATGACTTCTCGATCGGTTGATCAAAATCAATCTCATGATCTCAGGCTTCTGTCACGAGGAGTAAGTCACCTAGTCAAACTCAACGCTCGGAACCGCATCCATGAAATACAAAACTTCAGGGTGGATGAGAAACTCGTTCCCGACTTACAGCTCTTACCGACCGAGCAAAAGTTTGTTCCGAAAAGCGACTATGAATTCCAGCCTATACTCTCTCCTCTCTCCTGTCTCTCGCTTTCAGAAAATCACAGCAGCCGACGCAACTCGTCGATTCTTCGCATACCCTAGGAATTTCACTCTTCCTGGCTATAATTAATCAAAACTTGATGGTTATCAACAAATAGGAGTGTTCTCTCTGAGATATGTTTATATAACAAGTATAACAACTGCCTGTAGGACCCATAACCTCCTCGAAGTGCTGCCACTGCCACGCGATGCTGTCCTGTCAAGTCTGATGGCTGTTGCTGGCTGTGCTGCTGCTTTTAGTGCTGTTATTATGATGATTTGATGTTTCTCAGTTTTCAGCAGTTTTTAGAGTGCGGTCGACCTCGCCCAACTATTGGATTCTCACAAATTCTCCGCATGCGACTTCGCTGTCCCATGGTCTTATCGAAAGTTACTCTCCACCACGCGTGACCAATAAGTTTGTGATTAGTGTTAGCAGATGAAAAAGAATAGGTACCTCGAACAGTTGAATGGTTCCATCTTTTTGGAAGCTCTGTGAGGAAGTTGAGGCCTTAGTGTGCAATCAAGTTTTGTTGTGTATGTACAGTAAGCGCACTGAGCCAAAGTCCTAGTCTTCAAGTTATGAAGCACGGTCAAGGTGATGAATGATATTTCATGAGACACTGTGTGCTCCTTGATTTGTCATTGAAATCAAACTCTCTCCTCACTCTTAGTATTGTATGCTTGAAAAAACTTCAGATGAATGACGGAATGGACTACATTCAATTGAAATAGTCACAGTGGCTCTACGCGTTATGAGTTTATTTATTTGAAGCATTGAGGATGCTTCCTGTCATTTCTTGATGCATAACAGAGATTCAACAATCTTTTCAAGTTCAATTGCCATGGGTCCAGCCATTAAAGTGTAGCATAACATGTTATATTGGGCTCCAGATTCATTCCGTTTCTAATAAAATTCACTCTACTGATTTGGGGATATGATCATCCATGCTCGAGTTTTGGTATGTAATGTATCATATGATCTTCACTGATGGAGATGTCCTGACGATGAATTGATACTACGTTAGCGATCAATGTTCAGCTGTGCCATCACTAGCTCACACTTCCTGATGAATTGATATATCATTGGATGTCTTCATATTCTAGAAATTAGGGTAATGCAGCCTCTCAAATGTGATTTGACTGTAGCTTGTGAATCAATTCCGAATATTTCGTATGCTCAACATGAGATGAGAAATTATTTCTAATCAACCATAGCTGACTGATTTATTCCATTTTTCATCAATCTGCATCCTGGAACGCTAGAGCGAGGATGGAATACCTAAGGAATCTTAAGATTAATATCTCAAGATTCTAGCTGATATTAACCTCTTCGTGCATTCACCTATTTCCCGTGGTTGAGGAAATTCTTTCTCGATGGATTCCATGAGCTCCGACGTTGGAGGAATTGATCCGTATATTGTATTTTCGACCATGTCCACGTATGTGGACACCATGGAGTCATGGAATGAAATCATAGATGGAATTTGACTGCACCAATTTAATGAGTATGAACTAGATACCGTATAACATAGTCTAATAACATGACATCCCCATTGTGAGACTACTCCACACAGTCTCATCATCATTGTCAGTACATCATAACTATATAAAAACTTAGACACGAAGAATTTTCTGAAAAGTCCTAATCATAATCGAATTCTATAATGTGATCGTGAAGCAGAGTACACCGAGAAAAACTCTCCCCGTTCTTGTACGAAAACTCTCCATATACTCAGGATAAACTGACTCGCCCGAATTCTTTGAATGCACGGTGTCCACTCATGAGGCCAAACTTCACAAGGCTCGCAATTTTGTGAACTTCAACATTTTGCATCCGTTCTTGTGGCAATAGTTTTGTGTACTCGAAGAGTATGTTAATATCCTCCTGTTTGATTTTTATACCTCATATTTGAGTACTAGGGTCAAGTTTCAGCTCTTTCGAAAAATTGAATTTTCCCAATACAATCAATTTGCATCAAACAGGTAGTGAAAATGTGTTCACCGAAGAATAAACTCGAGTAAATCATTGATTCTGGGCTAGAAGAGAGAGACCCACAAGGCTTTTTGCGGTATCTTGAGAATGGAATTTACTGGCATCATCTAGAGATGCGTCCACGTGTGTGGACAAATACGCGAAGAGGTTAATATCCTTCATTCATGTTCTATATTCCAAGCGATTAGGAGTGAACTCAAATTGAGAAAATGGTATAATTGAAAGAGAAAAATTCTAGAAATTCGCTTTCGTGGAACTGTTAAGCACAACAGCATGTCAAAATTTGGAGAAAATGAAAATCGTTATCTACGTTTCTGTCATAAACAAAGTGTGAGTGAGTTGACGTCCAGCTCCACCAATTCCATGATTCTAAGATATCAAAATGGTAGAAGCGTGGGTTGCGAACTCGACACATCAAGAGTAGTTTTCATCAATCAACCCGCGCTCTTCACAATTTTGATATCTTATAGTCGTGGAGTTCCTGAAGCTGAACGTCGACTGACTCACTCTTTGTTTGTGACAGGAACGTAGATGACGGCTTTCATTTTCTTCAAATTTTGACATGCTGTCATGCCTAACGGTTCACATTAAAGCCAATTTCCAAAATTCGCTCTTCTCAATTATTCTATTGCATCCATATGATAATTCCCACCTACGTCTGCGATTAGGGCCGGAAACCCATCACTTTGACTCGGAGAAAAGTTTTTACACCCTTTCAAAACAATTGCCAGTAGAGTCGGGGCCTGACATTTGCGAATTGCATGTGGAGGAAAGAAATAAATGTTTGAGTGTCGACTACAGCTGCTGTCTCTCATAACGGAGACGAAATTGAATGATGGCTCTCATTCTTCACGATAAACATAACTATACTGTCAAAATGTTTATTTATAGTCATTCCTAAGAGGATAGTTATCATTATTGCGAATCATGATTGCAGCCGTTTCATTATTACATCAGATCGGTCGTTGTATATTGGCGAATTTCACATCCATTCCGCGTTGCAGCATTCATAATTCCCAAGAACTGATGAATTCCACTAAAAATTTCAAGAACTCAGTCGTTCTCGATGTTTTCAAAATCTTCTGATGTTCACATTTCCATCGAAGCTGATGATTTGAAATATTCTAGACGCAAAAATTCGATTTTCTTCTATCCCAATAGATCCTCATGTACGCGCAATAAGCGCGACAGAAAGGTTGGAGTGATACTTCTCCGTCGCACTCATGCCGAAGACAGAATGTCCATGTATCCGCACTTTTAGCTCTTTCTCGAGGGCGATCGATCAGCTTCGACATTAAATCGATGCTACACAGTTCATGTCAATAAAGCCAACAAACGTTCTTCGAGAATTAGTACAGATTATGAGATTGTGACTCAGAACTATGCTGGTATCTTTTGCTGTCGAGATTCCGACTTTAAATTGACCGATATAATAATCTTGAAAGAAATACAATAGGGAAACGGACTGATAGGTGAGGGTTATATCAAATCGATATGTCAATTAAAAGAAGTCTCTAAGCTGGAGATATCTGACGATTTGCAGGAGGATGGTTACGGATCATTCGTATATTATTGTTCGATACCAATCTTGAGTGAAAGAATGAAGTCTCTCTAACTCATTATTCCAGGTATCACTCGCGTTCTGAGGGTGGAAGAGATTTATGAGATTAAAGAGTTGTGTCATGCTAAAATGGAGATGGGGAAACTGGTGCTTTTGAGTTAAATTATCACTCGATCGATAAGAACGATCGCGACTTCCTCGCTTGCGAGAATTCGAAATGATGTTATTTATCGTAATTTTCATCGTTCATATCGATCGATTGATGATTGAATTCAAATATCCACCAGTTGTCGGCACATTAATGACCGAGATGGAACATACCAAGAAATCATATGGGAATTGCAGGTTGGAAAGATTTCCTAGCAAGCGATTGCGCACGAGCGACTTATATAAGGAAGATCAAGAGACTCGATAACCAAGCCAGAAGGATCCCTTTGAAGAGCCGGATCTGTTGGAGGAAGGCGAAACGCACCAACACCGAGCGTGAAATCGGATTGTTTTGTATGTTTTTATTCCAAATTATTTTCTTACATCAAAACCCCCGAAGTTGCAACCTCGCATTAGTAGTGTCTCGAAGATACATGGTTTGAAGCGGAGTGATTCGATATCTGTGACGGCCGAGTCAGTCCGTTTTCCCCTATCCCTGGACCGAATATGATGATAATCATATAGTTCGTTATAGCACAAGCACAAGACGAGTTGCTGTATAGTTGAGCCAGGTAAGAAGGAGAGAGATGGGGAGATCGCACAGTCGTAGAGCCCGCGCGCCCTATATATTGAGCCCTCCTTGACGCGAGTCAATGTTGCTCCGGTCACAGCAGACTTTTGATATACATTGTGACATTTCGGAGCGCTCGAAAGTGCCTATTAACAAGGAGGGTGCCAGGCCTTCGGATCACCAATCCTCCTGGAACTCTAGGATATGTTTTGTTATACCAAAACATGTAACAAACCACTCTTATAACTTGCCAACGCTCCCTAGAATCATTCTGAGTACCAGGGTCAATATCCCAGGAAATAGGCCTTTTCCAGGTGGATTGATGCATCCATAGCACTCCATGAGCCAGCTATTCTATGGGACTTTCCTTTAGACTAATGAGGATAGTAACATGAAATAGAGACTGAAAAGAACAAATTTCAGCTATGTAAGACTGGTATAGCTCATCTCAACCATGGATGAGGGAAGTTGAGAATCAAAAAATTCACAAAATAGAGTTTTTCAGAGACGGAATGATGAGTCTGGGAGGATATAAGACTTTTGAATAAACATACGATAATGAATATGATTTACTCACATTCAGAGACCATCACTTTCCCAATTGATGTTGTCAAATTGCACTTGCACTGTGTAAACTGCCAAGGCCAGCCAAGGAGAGTCACAACCAATAGCAGATCCTGCGACTGACCTGTAAAAATTTGACAACAAAGTATCGTGCTCAACTCACACTCTGACTCTGCATATTCTACACTGATTTTACATGTTTCTATCCACAAGTTGATTGAAAAAATATAATCTGAACTAATCTGAAATAGCTCTGTTGACCCAAAGTTAACCTGATTTTGACCACGTTTAGAACAACATCACAAGCAAATTCTACAGCACCTAAAAATAAGTACTCATCTGAAAACCCCAAACTGCAATCAGCCACGAATTTTCAAGATGCTTAATTGTCAACGATGGATGGTAAATTGTAAATTTCTCTCAAGCAGACTAATGAATATCAGGCCAGGTGATGGTCTGCGAGAAACTGTTGCACCGGCAGAGTTCGCCATGCTATAAAGGAGCAGACGACAAAAGTCATACAAGTGTCGTATTTTTCATTCCTTGTTTAGCTTTAGAGAAACTCGCACTTGATCACTTTTCCATCGCTAAAATCGTCGACAACCATCCTGACTGGAATTATCAGATAAGTATTCATTTTGAGGTGCTTAACAAGACTTTCCTTGTGACATTGTTCTGAACGTGGTCAAAATCAGGTTAATTTTGTGTCAACAGAGCTATTTCAGATTAGTTCAGATTGAATTTTTTCAATCAACTTGTGGATAGAAACATGTAAAATCAGTGTAAAATATGCAGAGTCAGAGTGTGAGTTGAGCACGATACTTTGTTGTCAAATTTTTACAGGTCAGTCGCAGGATCTGCTATTGGTTGTGACTCTCCTTGGCTGGCCTTGGCAGTTTACACAGTGCAGGTGCAATTTGACAACATCAATTGGGAAAGTGATGGTCTCTGAATGTGAGTAAATCGTAATCATTAATGTACGTTTATTGAAAAGTCTTATATTCTCTCAGACTTATCATTCTGTCGATGAAAAACTCAATTTTGCCAGTTTTTTGATCCTCAACTTCCCTCATCCATGGTTGAGATGAGCTATACCAGTCCTACATAGCTGGAATTTGTTCTTTTCAGTCTCTATTTCATGTCACTATTCTTATTAGTCTAGAGGAAAGTCCCACTGCATAGAATAGGCAGCTTATGGAGAACTATGGATGCATCAATCCACCTAGAAAAGGCCTATTTGCTGGGATATTGACCCTGGTACTCAGGATGATTCTAGGGAGCGTTGGCAAGTTATGAGAGTGGTTTGTTACATGTTTTGGTATAACAAAACATATCCTAGAGTTCCAGGAGGATTGGTGATCCGAAGGCCTGGCACCCTCCTTGTAAGCTTATTATCGTGCGCGTTGTCCACGCCACCCGGGATCCGCCCTTGGCATGATTCAGCCGGAGCTCCAGTGCGTGCATTCCACATACTCTGTGCCGTGGTCTACGACCAAAATCGTCATCGTCTGAGACAATTGCGAGTTGCCTGATCGTCTTGAGCTGTGAGGACCGGTGCCCAATCTGAGGTCGAGTGACCATCCTGCGTCAAGGTCATTTATACTTGTGTGCGCCTCTAGCAAATCTGTCTTCCTCCTTCCTGGGCTGATAGATTGTATTTTCGCCAAATGCGCCCTCGATGATTGTGCTCGAGCTCAATCCACTTTAACGGGCAGCGGACAGATTTGTAAATAGTTTTCATGGAATGAATACCTGTTTCTTCTTTATTTCAATCGATCGTGTGCTTTCTCAGTGCTCCTCTCGCCTGATTTCTTGAACAATTACAGCAATCGCTCACTCCCTGAGCTTTTCAAATGGAATCAGGCTTTGTGTGCAAGTGACAAGTTACCAGAACCGTTACTCATCGAGCTATGCCAAATTAGTAGATTTCCTGATTAATCAGCTCGCAAAGGTGAAATTGCAAACATTCACATCATTCAAAATTCCCGCGAGCAAGAAAGTCACGATCGTTTATATCGATCGAGTGATAGTTTAATCCAGACATCCACCGGCTGTCGGCTTATTAACGACCGAGATGGAACCTATTGAAAATCATATGGACATTGCGGTTTAAAAAGACCTTTCTCGCAAGCGGTTGCGCATGAGAAACTCTCATTTATCAGGGAGATAAAAAATCTCGATCACCAAGGTACTCAGGCTGGGTATTGTCGAAAACTAACCCCACAGATCCCCTTAGTCCCCCTAGAGAGCCTGATCCCTCGAGGGAAGGCGAAACGCACCAACACCAAGCTCAGAATCGAATTTTTTCGTAGTTTCTCATTTCAAATCATCCCTTCCCATCAGAACCCTCCAAGTTGCAACCTCGCATTAGAGGTACCTCGAAGGTACATGGTTCGAATCAGGGTAATCCGATATTGATCTATGCGGAGTCAGCAGATCTGTTGATTAATTAGCTCACAAAGGCCAAACTACGAATATTCACATCTTTTGGAATCCCCGCGAGCAGGAGAGTCACGACCATTCATATCGATCGAGTGATAGTTCGAGTCATACGTTTTCGATACACTGTGCGTAAAAGTGCACTTTGCACACAGTTTGTCGACTTTTACTCACAGTTTATCGAAAAGTATAGTTAGATACACGGCCGTAAAACCTATTATTCGCATCCTCGTGATGATTCCGACCCTCGCCTGCGGCTCGGGCCGGAAACCCATCACTCGGACGCGAATAAAACGTTTTACGCCCTTGTATCGAAATGTACTATTTATCTGAATCTGTTAGGTATTACTACTGTGTAAGAGGTTCGGATGTGGGATATGTTCAATTTTTCACGCATTGTCGGACTCTCGTACTGAAGGCACAAAAGTTCACCATGCTTGATGCAAACAATATCTTGCTACGCTATAAAGCCGATTGACATCGCCACTCGATCACGAGTTTCCATTGTAAATACCTTGTTTGGATAGCTACAAAACAAAATTTGTGAACATACGTTGAACACCAAAACAATCACAAGAGCACGTGGCTTCACACCGAAATAATAAAATTACCTAAGACATGGTGTGACTCACTTCCACGACAATGTGATGACGAATCAAAACTAACTATTTTCCATCAGTTTTCCCGGAAAATTAGTGGTGAGAAAATTATCGGACGAGTCTTTCCGGACTCCAAATTTGATGAGCTACACGATGCCGTATCGCAAGAGTATTTCTCTTGAATATTTCGGGGAGAATTTTCCCGTTCGCATCAAATTTTTCATTTTCTGAAAATGTTCACTCCACCATCTGAGACGGAATATCGGACCATGCAAGAATCAACTTCGATCCAATTTGTACCTTATGAAGAGAAAAAACGCCAAGGAGTGTCCACCTTATCTTGGTCATACGATATATTAGCTATTGATTGCTTGGTGAGTCGGAGATACGAGCTCTACAGTAGCCATGAATAGCCTTTGGTGGCGGTGAAGTAATATACAGTGGAACATGGCTCCTCAAACTCCACTCATCCATAACTGTGCAGGGCCGCCCTTGACGATTTCTATTCACTTGCGCTCGCTGTGGATCTCCCCCAGTAGCGCACAGTAACCTCTCCACTAGTCATATCTGCCGGCATTCGTCACAGTTACTCCCTAGTAAGCCAGCCCTCAGGAGGACGCCCTCGCTTCAGTAGCTATGTCTGGAGCGGCACATGATATCACAGGATACTTCAAGTGTAAGGGATGACGGAATAGTGTTTGTGGTACACTTTCAAAATTCTCACCATATTCGCCTGATTCTGAAATACCAGCGATCGCCATTGGGACTGGAGGGAGGTAGGAGACCTAGGAGGGAATCCAGAAGATTCACATCCTACTATCCAGAATCTCATTCATCTTTCTATCATATTCACCACCTCGATCCTCCTGATTTGAGATATACAGTGTATTAATTCGTACTTCTCTTCATTCATAGCTCTGGATATCGTCCTCTATGATACCCGCTTTATGGGGATGAAACTATCTGGGATGATCTTGATAGCAACAGGATTTTTTTTGGTACTGTTCCCAAATGATTGGCCTGACTACTTCATACGCCTAGTGAGGTAAGTCTTCCAATCCCAGAGGTTGAACTTAGTGCGGTTGAACTGACTCCAACGTGGGAATTCTTCCACCTTCTTCCCAGTATATGGTGAATGAATTTCTCCGAACGAGAATCGGAATCATTGGCGGTACTGTTTTCGAGGGGAAGCAATGCAATGGTGGGAGACTTTGATCGCTCGTATTCTGCGTGTGATCCTAACAGAGGATTCCGACCAATTTCGATGAGCAAACAGAGACTCAGATCGTCGGTTTGATATCTCTCAATCTCGCATGGGGAGCTGACATAATCCGTGATCCGATCACTCCTCATGGGACCAGATATACATATAGCGGATCTAAATCCAGTATCAAACTATAGAAGACTCGACTATTGTCAATGTTGTGAATATTTGTTTCTGCCCTCCTGGCAGTTTGATAGTCAGTGGCCTGACGTACGGGGAGTTCCAGTTGAACGGACCGGATTATGATCCCTGCCCAATCCCGGCGGACAGCTGACGAACCTCTTGTCCCTCGTCAGTATCGCACTTGAGGGTTCTGTTCCGCAGGTAGTCACTCGTTACGGCCAGTAGGTGGGGGGGGGGGGGGGGTATTTTGCCTGCCTGGGATTCATAGACTTGCTCTCAGCTCGTACAGTTCGATGCGTTCTTGACGTTGAACGCAATAATGGCGCGGAAGCCTTCACTTCCTTGCTATGGTCTCCCTACCGCCGATTGTACGGGCCTCGACAGAGAGTGCGCATTTGCTCTTCTTCCCTCGTGTAATTAGCGCCATTCTCCACCCGTGGCGTGCGATGGAACTACGGCGCCTATGCTTATACACGGGAGAGGGAAAAGCGAAAAAGAGAAAATGCGCACTTTCTGTCGAGGCCCTACCCGCTCTTGCACTGTTTCGATCGCATGCACCGTGCTACGACTTTTCCGGAACACAAACTGCATCGGTGATAGCCCGCCATTCTTCTTGTAGGCTTCCTCCACCCGGTTGAGTGCCATCCTTCATCATCTTTCAAACGCACTCTTCGCAATCATATCTTTGAGCCCGACTGTGAGGGAAGACCAATAATTCCGCCCAATGCCCAGTGAGTCTCCAGCAAAAGTTTTCATAAATCGACCCGTCGTCTTTGACTGACCGACCAAAATGCTGTGATGAAATGTATATAATGAATTCCACGCCAAAGCGACCTACGGAAAGAGGTCATCTCTCAGATTCTTTTTTGACCTTTTTCATCCGATTCTATAGCCCAAAATAGGAACTTCGGACCACCTATGGGGCCCAAAAAAAATTTCTCCTCTCCATTGCACGCACATCCGTCAACAGACCGAATATTTATCGTGTGAAAATCGATGCTCTTTTATTCACGAAAATGGGAATGTTTCGAGATTTTGAATAGCTATCTATTTGCGGGTTGCGCCATCTGAAAGGGCATCAAAAAACTCATCAAAAACGTTTTCGGGAATTCCTTCTCTGTGATTTGGGGGCCTCCTGGAGGCAAAGGAAAGTTTTTCACTGAAATGTTGATTTCTCAAAAAGCTATTTTTTTTATTTTCTCAAAATCATATATTTGACATAAAATTTCGCGTTCTTTTGAGAAAAATGAGTTTCAGACAAGTTTGGGATGATCCAAGTGACTTATGAGCCATTTTTTGGAAATTCGATTTTTTCGTTTTCAGAGAAAGGCGATTTTCTGCGCATGCGCACAAACGTAGACTTTCGGCGCCACTTTCAATGGAAAGCTGACAAAATTTCGTATAGAACCACTACCCGCAAAGTTGAAATTCATGCACTGAAACGCGATTTGCAGGGATTAATTATGTCGAATCAAAATCACATGGAAATTCAGCCCATTAACGCCTTTGTGGCGCCTGCTGAGATAGCACATTCACGAGATCTTCTCGGGACTCAATTTTGAGTGCGAAATCGACCTGAAAAAAATTCGGACCACATGCTTTCAACGTAAAATTGTATGAACTTTCAAAATATGCGATGAAAAACCCCGTTTGAGGCGAACCCGAGGTGCTACATTCAATTTTTCGCCAGAAAATACAATATTCCACATTCAAAATTGCGAAAAATTGAATGTAGCACCTCGGGTTCGCCTCAAACGGGATTTTTTATCGCAGATTTCGAAAGTTCATACAATTTTACGTTGAAACCATGTGGTCCAAATTTTTCTCAGGTCAATTTCGTACTCAAAATTGAGTCCCGAGAAGATCTCGTGAATGTGCTATCTGTGACGTAGGTTCGGGTGGGAAAGTTCGATAGAATAATACGGTATCGATGTTGAGATGAAATGTATATTCAGAATAACAAGTGAGTTGTGTATGAGTGGAGTGCTTGGTTGTCGTGCCTGACCAAAATGTGCAAGTTCGGCAACTTACAACTCGGGCGATGCCTTTCGAGGTTCATCGCACTGTTGCGAAGCCGGACGAACGATGGTGCAAATGTGCATACATATGCACCATCGTTACACGTGTGATGTGCGGGACATCGTTGGCCTCAACGATGCTCCGTTTGTGTTATGCGTGTATTGTTACATATGTACATTTCCATTGAATTCATGTATTCATTTTATATATGACCTCATCTCATTTCCATTATTCTTCATGAATGATTGGTTCTTCTTTCGGGTATATATAGATATTCGCCCTTAATTCATTTTTCTCCATTGAATTTGCGTATTCATGATATAAATTCATGCCCTTGGCTACTCTCTTCATACATATAATCGTTGGTTTTTCCCTTGAATATGTGTATATATACATGAATATCCACCTGTAATTGAATTACCTGTAACGTTAGATTTTTATAGTGCGATATTTCATATCCATTACCATTCGTTATTCATGAATCTTATATCTATCTTTCGAGATTTATATCCTTGATCTATCTCTATATTCTTACAGCTAGGTCTCGATGTATTTTCTATGGGTTTCATGGTGATCTGAGGAGGAACATGTGTGTATACGCATGTGATTTGATGAGTGAATGTATCGTTAATGTACGTTGGCTTATTCATTTGAGATTCCAGCTATTTGATGGTAACTTCTCGTACCAAGTGCGATAACGAAGTGTTGACTCCGCATTCCTTAGGGCTTTCTCTCTCTTTCTCCTCAACACTTGGTCAGTCCCAGAGCTGCATTCGTAGCTCCGTCAGACTCAGTCTGCTCGTCGAGATCGTTGAGATCGCGACCCTGCGCATATTCCGAGATTGTTTCCAGATTTTTCCAAATTGTGATTAGGTTTTCCCAAGAGCTGTGTGATAATGTATAGTTATAGTGTATAGTGTATAGTGTATCCCGTGTTGGTGTTTTGGTTGATCATTTCTCCCTGGTGGGGCGGGTAGAAAGCTGCCTGCGTTCCTGATCCTCGTCGTCGTCGACTCTTCTAGGTGAGCAGTCGCCTTTCTCTCTTTCTCAAGCATGAATTTGCTCTATTGAGCGTCCGACGGTAAAGCTATCCGTCGGCGTGGAGTCGACTTTCTGTACTTTTCCAGACCAGTTATTTCCGTGAATCACGTGTGTATGTATGTGGATGATTGTGTGTGGTGTATGGTAGTCCTTCCTCTGTTCACGAAATCCTGAAAATTTACAATATTAGTGATGGGTTCAATCTTTCTATAAACGATCTCAGATATATTCCATTCTAGCGCATGACTATTATAAGATTCACAACTAGTGCAACTTTTGAGGTTCGGTTTACATATATATATATACAACTCATTCAAATATAATTAGTCAATGGTATGGCGGGTTGCAGGTCTGTAGGGAGTATAATTGATGGTCTCTAATCTCGTTCAGATGGTTTCAAGTGATAGGAGGGGGGTGTGCGGGGCGATTCGAGTTTCTCCGGTGTATGGGTTTGTTGGGGATAGGGGGTGGTTCTGGTGGACAGGGGGGGTAGGGATAGGGGTGGTTTCGCTGATGGATTTTTTTTCTCTTTTGAAATTTTCCCTGAGCGTGAAGCTCTTACATTCTAATGTTTATGCATGAGATTTTGGAAATTCTCTACACGGAGAGACCAAAACATAGCCGCGGGCGTGACGCGCGCGAATCGTCTCCCTATCCGCGTCGCGCGCACGAGATCAACAAAGCAGAACATCTCGATGAATCGCGTGGCACGAGCGGCGAGTCTTCTCTGTGCGAGCGCACGTCGCCGGGGTAGCGAACACGAGATCGCTGTAGCTTGCACCTCCTCGATGTCGCGGGCACCCTGAAGTTGCTGCCCTCCTTTGCGTTGTGATGTTTGTCTCGTTACACGCACGAGGACGATGTGTCCTGCCCTTCGACGATGTTGCGTTGTTCCGCGCCCGTCGTCGACGACTTTCCACATCATCGTTGGTTGTTCTAGACGTCGGGTTCCTCAGTTTTATTGCGTCGTTTCTGCAAATAAACCCACTTTCCGGGGACTTTTGCAACCAGAATTTTCAAGTGCTGACCACGACGTTGGTGCAGATTCTCAAAAGTGTCTTTCATCACAAGTATATGTTACCCGATGTGAGATCGCACATCGCCCATCATGCTCTAAGCAGAAGAGGTTAGGTTCGTTAAATGTTGTTGAAGCGCGCAGCACAAACTTTTGCACCGGCTATCACGTACACAAGACAAGGTAAGCTTAGTCAACGAGGGTCTATTTAAGTCATAATTGGTCACTCATTTAGAACGTGGGTCTGTATTGTGAGTCAACTCCGAAATGTTCTCGTTGTTCACAGTTCTTATACTGCAACTTGCAGTCTGCAAGGAGGTTGTAAGACCTTCGACCTCGACAGTATCAAAGAATATTGGGATAAATAAGTATCGTACGCCTGCCAATAAGTATAATCAAACTCCGGTACACTGCTGCACATTACTTCGAAATTTGTAAGTCGTCTCCATCACTCCTCTTTTGATGAAAATGTATCTTATAATACATTAACTCCACATTGATCTTAAATGATATGTGATTCTATTCGAAACACAAAATTCCTTTATATATTCCATAGAAACTGAACCATTTAATGAAATAGGTGAGCAAATATCTTGAGTAGAGTAAACGATGAGTATGCCAGTTGAAGCAATAGTTGTTTGCCACCGATACAACTCATTCTTATAAAAATTTCTCATAGTGAATGTCAAATAACCAGTTCATCGAATGCATGAATAAACAAGATAAAGTGTCCTAAACGTTTAGCATGCTAGGATACATGCGATTTTGACTACATGAAGAGCTTCCTTTTGGAGAAGGGTATTCTCTACATTTCCCGAGTCTTGTATCACGATTTGCTGAATTCAAATAATGGAAGTGTATCGCATTGTGAGAGAACTATGAGGTTTTCAAAATTTCTTCAATTGCTTGTTTAACGTGGGCTAGAAATGTTGATCTCTACAGTCTCCAACTAACACTTCTCCGAAATAAACATCTCAAAATTTACTCATATCACTCTCAGTTCTATAGAGGATCTTTTCTAAGCTTGCAAAAGAAATTGGCATAACGCCATACATTTGTGCTAATCTGTAGACATTGAGCAATGAATGAGGTGCGCTTCATTTGGGTCTTTGCATTTTTCTATGTGTAACAGAAAACTATTTCAAAAATGAGAAAATTCTGCGGACAAGGAAAAAATATTTGAAAAAACTGTTCTACATTGATTCTCATTATAGAATAGCTAATCGAACACGCTCAATCTGTTAGAGTGGAATTATATGACAGGAAATTCGCCCGAGAGTTGAGTTACTTCTAACTAGAGTGTTAGCGGATGCAACACATAACGGATTACCTTTTTCGAGTACATTGTATATTTTCTGATGAGAGTTGATTGTAAAAATTTTTTGAGCTATAAGACCGTGTTCATATTGGCAGCAAGTCGCCGCCTTCAGCGATTTCAAATCGCTGCTCAATCGCCTATGTGAAAAAAAAATCGAAACTCGCAAATCACGCAGCTGTCCGCGCGGGCTGAGAATATAATATCGCATGTTGCTTGAGAGCCATTGATCCACGGTAAAGACAGTCCTTATCTTGTAACGGAATAATCAACCATAAATCAAGATGCGATGAGCTGTTCGTGTAATCTATTCCTCTACTAGTGATAGTATTTTATCATGCGATGTATCATGAATCCAAATTTCCAATATTGTTTAATTAGTCTACAGTTGCATTTGATATATAAGATTTTCGACTCATCTTTGAGTGAGACACTTTGATACCGGGCTCATTCCTCTATAACTCATTTTCTAGTAAAGTAGATTTCAATTGTCTACCTCGAATATTCCGAAATTCCATGCTTGGTTCAACGAGTCAAGACTTATTTATTTTATAAAATCTCGTTTTTGTACGCAGTATGCAGTGTCAAATCGAAATGATCCGGAGTTATGAATGGGAATGCTTAAATATCATCAATTTTCTATTGTGATGAATTCAGTTTTTTTCTCGACTAATGGGATCAGATTTACCGTCATGTTTGAATGATTGAAAATCGATATTTTCTCAAATTGTATTGAATATACATTCAAGACATATCGGAACTATTTGATGTCTCTGAGAGTGCCTGTTTACCAGAAGTAGTGGCAATCTTTAGTTTTATGAACAACCGGGTTTTCCTGAATTGATAGAGGATGAGAAAGAAGTGGAAAATGAGAATTTAGTACCGTGGATTCGATCTCGGGAACCAAAACTCCAGCGGTAATAGCCCTACTGAAAAAATAGCTAATTACAAAGTTTCCTAAAATTAATTCAATCAATTGGCTAATTGATGGGGTCATTCATTGAAAGTATTTGAGTATATCGAAATTATTCAAAGCTGTAGACCATGCGAACGATCTCGTATGTGCTACCGAACAGTTCATATGATCCAGTACCCTGCTAGATCTTGATTAAGTCAAATAATTTTGATGAATGACCCAATTAATTAGCTAATTTATCGACTCAATTTCAGGAAACATTGTAATGAGACTTTATTTCCAGTATCAGGGTCCAATTCTAATGGCGTCACTCTGGTTCGATGTATTGGGTAACTCAGAGGATCAGCTTATCAACATAGATATTTGGGTTGTTTCAATCACTGTTGTTCAGTAACTGTGGTCAGCTGTAAATCATGGACTGATTAGTTGGGTGTGACGATTTTTGACACTGCTGAATGTTTTACAGTCCTCAGAGCATAACATTTTGGTTTATACTCTTTAAATTTATGGGGACGCAAATTTATCATTGCAAAATATACTGTTTTCAAATGAGATAGATGACAGCTAGTTGATGCTATTCTGAAACTAACATGAAGTACGAGATATGAATATTACTTTGCATTATCATTTCGTTCTTCAATCAATCACATCCTATAAGTCATTTTTTTGAATTTGACTCCCGCTAGGTATATATTAGGAGGGTCATCTATGATTTTTATTACTTTGCAGATTCTATAAGCACAAAGATGGAAGCAGAACTCAAAAACATCTTGAATAACTGGAATCTTGCATCAGATTTAGAGGAGTTGATCAGACTTTTTGAATGTAAGTTTGTATCCGTACATCAAAATTTATTACACAAATATGAGTCGTTTGTTGCAATAAGTAAGGATAAGGGTCCCGTAATGATACATTGTGCAAGGGTATGGTAAGTGTTACTTGATGGGCTCAAAGACAGTTTACTAGACGATCAAAGCGAGTTCTATAAGTTTTTTGCATCCAAAGCTAGTCGATGAAATGTACTTAATATTTGCTACTCTCACATGATAACTCATTCTCTGCAAACTATATTCATTATTTTTCTGCTGCTTAAACTCAGTATGGATGATTTTTGAAACGGATTTGAGTGACCGTCTGGAACGTTTCTTAATACTCTCATTGAGTCTTGGGGATTTCTTGAAATTCCCTTGAGCTTTCTGTAGGAAAACTAGCCAACACCCTGATATAGAGATGTAGTAGTTCATGTAACCAAGTCTTGTCGAGTTTTAATGAAATCGTAGCTAATAATCATTTAAGGCATATCGAAGCAAGCGATCCACTAATACGAATCAACCCTTACCGGCAAACATGTTTCCTTGACGAATTTTGACTCGATTCCAATTCCTACAGAGAATGGTCATATTAATTAGTAGTTTCCACGACTGCTCCAAAAAAAGATCCGGAAAAAGCAATCCAAGCAGGAAATCGTGCTTGAGTGAGTGCTGAATGATTTCCAAAAAAAATTTTTACATTTCATTGATCCATTTTTGTGTAATCGCCATCTGTATATCCGAGCACAAATTGATGTGTCACATAAAAATGACATTATGCCGCTAAGGGTGGAAAAGGAGCTACAATCTCATAAATTGGCCACAGTCATTTGCACTTGACACTTATTTTAATTTTGCAGTATGTCGTCAAAATCAAATTTCAAATCTATCACGCTTACATGCTTCTCGTGAGGATTGTTGATTCTCCGATATCACTGTCATGAGATGAAAAACTCTGTGGAATATGATCACCAATTTCTCTATTTCGTCTGAGAATTATTGTCTCACTCTCTCTAGTTGCAAGAAAAGTGGAATAATCATCGATGTAGATTTCTTCCAAAGAATTGCGATCATATCGACGCCTCTTACGAAGATAAACACCTATTTTCTTGTGACTGACGAAGATTAACGTTTATTCGTTGTGAACACGAATATGAACGGATTCTTCTTAGGTCCACGAAAACTAACACTTACTCCTTAGGGACACGAAGATTAACGCATTCTCGTTAAGTCCACGAAGACAAACACTTACTCCTTAGGGGCACGAAGACTAACACTTACTCCTTAGGGCCACGAAGACTAACACTTACTGCTCAACGGCTCATGAAACTAGCACTCACTCTTGAACGGTATCAAGACTATAACACACTTGCACACGTCCTCGTCCAAAGGGACGGAGACCAAGTATTTCGTCTTAGGGCCACGAAAAAAAACATTCTCATTAGCGGCACAAAAATTAACGCATCGGTAGACTTCATTCATAGAGGGACGGAGACAATAAGTATTTCGTCTTAAGTCCACGAAAAGTAACACATTTTTCTCTACGCCACGAAGACTAACACATTCTTCTCGATGGAATGAAAAACAACACATTCTCTTTGACGTGACAATGAACGGTAAGTGATTGTGTTAGCCTTCGTTCCGCTAAGAAGAATATGTTACTTTTCGTGGGCTTAAGACGAAGTACTTATAATCTCCGTCCCGTCAAGAATGGAGTCTACGAATGTGTTAGTCTTCGTGGCGTAAAGGAAAATGTGTTACTTTTCGTGGCCTTAAGACGGAATACTTATAGTCTTCGTCCCGTCAAGGAAAAAAATGCGCGAATGTGTTAATCTTCGTGCAGTTTGAGGAGTAAGTGTTACTCTTCGTGGTCTTAAGCAGTAAGAGATGATCTTCGTGGCGCTGAGGCGTAAGTGTTGTTCTTCGTGGCGTAAACAGTAAGTGTTAATCTTCGTGGCCGTAACAAAGCAAATGCTAATCTTCGGCCACCGTGTTTTTCTTCGTGGGCGTTAGCGGATGTGTTTATCTTCGTAAGAGGCGTCGATATGATGCGTCTCGATGAAATTGGGCTGATGAAAAATTTCATCTCTCATTTCAGTCCACAATGTCAAAGATCAAGAGTCGTTCACTCGACTCAACATTACCAAGATGAATGAAATATTGGAAGATCCTTTTGAAGGACGCCAACTATTCATTGATGCATTTAAAGTTAATGTCGTGAAAAAGAGGAGATTGAATGATGATTCGACGCTGGAGAGCCATAAAGAGATCGAGGCTAGTGTAAATCCAGCTGAAAATCCTATACCAGCGCTGCCCGGAAACCCATCAAATCAAAGTCAAACCAATGTTCAAAGTTCTGCTAATACGCAAAATGTTCCGGCTCACGAAAGGCTGAAGTTGATCGACACATTCTACAATGAGTGTGAATATTTCAATGCTAATCTCTTCGTTGAAAAACTCGTGCATAAAATGTACAAAATATTTATTTTTTACAGTCCAAAAATCGAGGCGTATCTTCAAACTTTTATACAGAACTTTCCAAGGAAAAACGATTCTTTATCATTATGCCAAGACAGGAGATGTCCTAAGAGTGGAGTATAGTCGAATCGTCATAGATGAAAAGCTCAATAACTCTTTGTCAAATCCAGTAGATTACCTTACGTAAGGACGTTCTCGATGATTACTTTCTCTTGAATAAAAATGATTCTGTAAATCAAAGTATTTCAGAGACATTTTTTTTATATTTCTTAATGGAATAACTAGTGCTTTACGATGGCATTTCTAAACGTATCCGTATAATGCTTAACTCATTAGTGACGGACCTGAGTCGATTTCAGTTCGCGTTTGAGATTCTCAGTCCAACAATCGAGAAAATTTGAGATTGCAAGATCCCTTCTCTAACCTTCCGGAAAATCTTGTAGGATACGCGATGAGCGAATGGATGCTCTATTTGACGAGACAACTCAAGTCTTCAAAAATGAAATGAATAAAGCTGCCTACACAGAGAAAGGATTGACTTTATCGGGCTCAAATACCACTGTGAGGAGAAGATCTGGCGGGTGTTTTTGGAATGCAGCGGACATCCTCTTCAATACTGCAAGATTTTCAGGGCTAAAAGATGTTAAGCCAGTCAATACTATTAAGAATCCACCCAAATCAGGTATTGCATCCTGAGGTCTACATTTTACCTACGACAAGGATAGTTTAAAAACATAACTTCACCCATCCATCTGTCATTACAGTTCCCGCTACTTCAAGAATTGATTTAAGCATTTTTGAAGAGAAGGAACCTCCGCTGGCTACTGATGAGTTGAAAAAATTATGGCTTGCAGCGTGCTCACACAAATACTCTGTAATTTATCCAAAACTTTCCTTTGCACAGATCACTGGAAAGTTTGCATCACTGACGGGTGAAGTAGCACCACATTTGGTAAATATTTTGAGGATGTATTACGTCGGCTCTGAGTTATTTTCCTGTGTGCTTACTGGTTGAGTCAGTCTCCTCTAAATGTAATGAAATGATCCCAACATCATCTTACGTCTCATAAGGATATCCTATATCAATTTTTTCCCCAGGTTGGAGTTGACTTTCTGTACATACTTGCAAAATTCAAAAACAAAGTTGATGAATACGATAAGTTCAAACTCACTGCTGTCGAAGAAAAACTAAAAAAGCACTGGCCTCGTTTGGCATCAACCATAGTACAAATAGCTATCGACCATAACAATGAAGCTGTTAATACAAAGAAAACAGTCATTCCGATACCTATTGAGGAAGAACATTTCGGAAAGGATGGTGAGCACCAAAGTCTACGTACTCTGAATTACTACAGTCTTTGGTCATGGTCATTTCGTTTTATCCTAACGTAACCACTCTCCTCTCTTCTCAATGTTTTTTTCATTTCTTTCATCGTTATATAACGCTACATTCAATCTCTGCTGAGAAATACACTCTTCTCAATGTTGATCAGCACGTTCATTGCGATGGGCCCCGCGGCCGGGGCCCACTTTTCATTGGGTTTCAGCGCCCATCAAACAGCGAAGACGTACCCGATGGCTTATGTCGAGGTTATTTCTCGTTCTTTATGGCATAATGAACTTGTGTACACAGCAGTTCCGGCTTCGGACTTGATCTCGTTGAGTTTTGAACGATCTCCGTATTTTACACAATTATTCATCAATCACGCGAGAACAAAGCATGAAAAGGAAATTACTTATCCCAAGTTGAACAATTTCAAACGTATCTTAGCTCATTTGAAAGCTCATTTTGAGACCTACAAATTGAGTCCAAGTACGTTGGAAAGCATTGAACCTCATTTGAGTAAACTTCAATTTGTGCGAGGAAGGAAGTTTGGCTGATTCGAAAAACGTAGGTTCTTACAATCACAGCAATCGCTACATCTCATCTGTACCATCATGCACTGGAACTCTCGGAATTCAAACTAGAGATGAGGATGTTTTATTTAAATATCTAGTTCCAAACGCTGCAGACATTTGAAGTACGTCAATGAATCGAAGCCTAAGATCAGACTTAGCAATGCATATGAGTTGCAAGCACGGAAATACCATGGTCACATCAATCATTGTATGTCTGCAACAGATATCAAAGCACAAATCCTTCCAGAGCATGCAAACATTGATTTTGACGACTTGGTCAATACTCCTCATCACCTTGATGAACATTCACAGCGTTCGGAAATTTTTCTGGGGATCACCAGTGGAGCCCACCGCACAGAAAGATGGACGCCAACTCTGTGTGCGATGGGTCCCACCGGTGGGGCTGACAGAAATTCGTATAAATAGTGTACATGGATGTCAAAATGATGATTTTCCAGAAAATTTGGTGCTTGTGACTGCTCAAGTGCACATTTGTACTCTGTCGCAATCTAGACCAGAATCGCGATTTCGCCTTCGCAATGCACGTGTTAAGAATCATGATATCATACAGAACCGTACAGTGAGTTGAATAATCAAACAGAGCTGAGAATTGGTGTTTTCAAAAGTTCATCAAAATTTTCCTGACGATTAGAATCCCTGTGATCAAAACCGAACTATACACCCTACATCACTGAAGAACTCGATTCTGTCTGAATGTGTTCTGAATTTTATATTTCTAGAATCTTCTATTTTCAAATTAAGGTAAGTGTACCCAACTTGCCTCTGTACCCAACTTGCCCCCATATGCCGATCTCGGGGATGGGCACTCCTTGGCCTCCCGGCAATTTTTTTTACGTTTGTTATGTCGGAATATGAGAAAGTGAATAGTTTGCGTCGACCCCGAATTATTCCTGCGTTCTTCAGAAAATCAAAAGTGATTTTTCTATTTTTCGTGATTGCTTAGCTAAGAAAGCACCGAGGGAATCGCCTTCAGTAAAATCGGTGCCAAATTCTCTGAGTTCAACCAATCTCAACGTACCTTAGCGCATTCAATTCCTTGTTTCAAGACCTTCAAAATCCATATTCCAAAATTGCGAAATTTGAATATGGAGCTGTTTTATGTGCAAAACACGGAGACGATTTGTAAACAAGGATGCCAACATCGGAGTGTACCTAACATGCCCCCATACGTTTATCTCGAAAGGGCGTGCAGAACGACTTTTTTTACCACTCAGAACGTGTTCATCACGTCAAAATAGGTCAGAAATAGTGTTTCGAACCACCAAAAAGCTCCAAATGTGCGTGCACGGCGATAAAAACACTTTATCGCCGATTTACATCATTTATTTCGGAAGAATTGAGATAGTTCGGCTCCAATTGATCCAAATTGGACGTAGCTTAATGCATTTTCAAGGTCTTTAAACAAGCTTTAGAATGAGTTGAAGCACGTTGAAAATCATTGAAGTAAACCAAAGTTATTAAGAAAAAGGCTTAATGGGGGCAAGTTGGGTACACACTTTTGTAAACTCTCAAAAATCACCTTTTAGGAGAATTCAAACAGTTTGGCTCCAGTCGGTTCAAATTGAATGTACCTTAATTAATTTTGAAGGTCTTAAGACAAGCTTTAAAATGAGCTAAGGTACGTTGGAAAATATGGAGATGGGCCGAAGTTATTAAGAAAATGGCTTAATGGGGGCAAGTTGGGTACACTGACCTTATATGATGGATCTTCGGTCCGTAGGATACAAGGAGACCCTAGCTTGGTTGCTGATGCCACACTTAATTAAACACTCTTTCAGGAGGAAAGTGTTCGCTGATTGGAAACCTACGCTTTCAGAAAGTATAGAATGTTTTGTCAGACACAGCGAGGTGACTACTGTATTCTTAGCTTATTCGCGCGCCTTTGAATATTTCTTTCGAATGCATACCTTATTGAGATCTTTTCCCAGACCGATTGCGATGATGAGGTGATCAATTCTGACGAAAGCGAGACAGAGGAAGTTAGTGGAAACGAATTAGAGAGTGCCAGTGAGGACGAATAAGAGAAAATTGAAAAAAAGAAGCTACGAAAAATTGTTACGAGTCATCGAAACAAGTACACCAAGCTAGGTATTAAAGACGCTCAGCCATTTGTCCTCGTCAGAGGCTCGCTAGCTTCAAACCCTAAATCTTATGTTGTGATAGACAAGATTGTGTACCCTTTTAAATCTATAGTTGAAGCAGTAGATTTTTGCTTCAAAAGTTTCTTCAGCTCCAATTTGCCGTATTGCCTAGCTTCAGAGCACTTATGGTCGTTCCTGCACAAAGCCGTGTATGAAATCAAAGGCATCAAATATTTTGTCAGCGATAAGGATATGATGAACTTCATTGATAAAATCTACAAGTATAACGGGTTTAAATTAGACGATCCCGAAAATGTTGAGAATGTCGAACCCTCCAATCTAAATGACAAGCAAATTGAAAGCATTGACGAGCTTTGAAAACTATTCGAATCAATGAAGTATCTCGTTCATTTTGTTTCGAGTATTAGATGCGTTGATTTCGATCCAATTCACGAAGCTATATTACAACTAGTCAGTTTTTGTCACAGATCGTTTGAAAAAGAGATGAATTTTCTTGAGGTGGCTCCATCGAGTTTTAGAAATTGAAGAGATGGAATTGAGTTTGTTTCTTTGACTGATCTCATTAGATCTGTAAATGTCAGCTAGGTTGTAAGTCCTTATTTTATGAGTTTGAAGTCCACTGTAAGAAAATGGACATGTTGAAAGAAACTGTGAGGATAACATCAATGCTGTACCAACACCTCAATTTTTCACGCAAAGATTTTATATTCATAATAAATCTGTTGAATAATTTCATTAGTAATACATACAATTCATTTTTACTGGAGGAGCTTGAAAAAAGTGTATTTCCTTTGATGGACGATACTATTGTGAAAGAGGTGAAGAATGTATTCAAAAAAGCGTCGAATCCATTCGGACCGTTGGACTCTGAAAAATACGCTGCTGAAAAAATTTAGCAGAATGCTTTCTCATTGCCATAGAAGATGTCAACTAATCTCATATTATTCACTTGACATATTGATCAATTCCCCTCATGAAATTTTTATTAAAATATTTATCCATCCAAAATATCAATATAATCAAATGATAAACTTTATGAAATAATCAATCCACTATATAATAAATTATTTCTCAATCATTTTCATATAATCTTACAAAATTTTCATGTTTACTAAGGATACTCTTCAAAAATTGCAGTCAATAATATCTTCATCAAATGATTCCGCAGTATTATTTCATCAGTACAATAATTTCCCATTGACGGATCTCTACCAAAACAGATTGTTACTGCGTACGCTGTCGCTAACAGACCGCAAGAACTATAATCAATCTATTTTTGCGCCTTCTTGAATACTACGAAATCATCTTCTAGTGAAGGATACCTTTTTTTTATGGAATCCCTTTCTTTATCATCCAAATCTTCCAAACTGTGAATGTCACAATACAGGCTGTCATAAATGAATAGAAATAGTGCTTCATAATGTAAGCACCTCCAATGCTTGAAATCATTCGAGTAGAGAATTTGGATATCTTCACAATAAGTTTCATTAATCATTCAACTTAACTGTGTCAATACCATGTCTGTAGGTTTGAAATTGGGATAATTTTTTTTCAAAAACTTCAGAAATGCATTGATTGATTCATCTCCTGACCATGATCCAGAACATAATATATTCTTTCGAATTTCATTAAACTGACTTTCTGTAATTCTAATTTCCAGTAGGTGGGACAGAGTGATAGGAATGTAAAGGTCTTTATCCATTTTCATTAACGCGAGAAATCGATTGATGATAGAGATTTTTGGTAAACAGGTGATTATGTTAGGGAAGGAATAAATCAGCTGTCGGTGAACTTGAAAATTGGAATGAAATGTGTCATCTGGAACGCAAAATTTCGAGATCGATCTGACGAAATGTTTTGAGACTTTGTACGTGTATTTCGGAGACTGTGATGATGATGCCAGTGAATTTTGAGCATGATTGCATGGATATTTTTTGACTTGTGAATTTTTTAATGAGAAATTTGAAATTTTTCGGAAAGAAGCAAATCTTATAAATGATTTGTACTTCATTTTACTACATGAAAAAAATGTAAAGGAATTAATTTAGATGTTTTTCGACGTGCTGGATCGATTGGTTGATACGGAATTTTGTTAAATTGTGATTATAAAGGTTTTATAGCCCAACGGAAGAGAGGTGTGTAAAAAATAGAATAAAACGAACTTCAATCAGAATTCCGTATTAACCAATCAATTCAGGACGTCGAAAAACGCGTAAATCAACAGCCTCAGATTTTTTGAGGAGGTAGGAGAGAATATTTTTAATTTTTAAGATGAAAAAAAATTATAAATAGGTGGAGAAAAATTCATAAGTATGAAAGTAATCATCGGGGGGTTCTTAAAATCTAGCATTCCCATCTAGAGACGCCTCTGAACATGGCATGAAAATTTCAGGACGATCGATCAAACCAGTGAGGAGTTTTGCTGAGCGATAGAAAACAACATACATACATACACACACACAGACACGGACAGAGGGCTCGAAAGACGGGGTTGTAGTAATTTTGTGAGGGCTTATAAACAAAAACTGTTACCTACATTCGATAGATCTTGGCGAAAGGAAGAGGACTGTACCAATTTCATGTATTCAAGAGGTTCACTGGAGGAGAAAAAAATTTTTTTAGAAAAAATTTGACGAAAATTCCGCTGGCACCAAATGAATGCTTTCACTTTTGAGAAAGCAAAAATGTCTGAGAGTCTTGTCAAAGTCCAATCTATACTCTGGACCTGAAGCATATGAAATCAAAGCCCATCAAAAAACTTCTGCTAGAAATGATGTATTGACTTTACGCGAGAAGAAAGTTTGGATATACCATATGTCTCTGAGAAAGTCTTTGACAAATTTGTTCGAAATGGAAGGTCTACTCGAAAAGACAATCGATTATATGGAGCATCTCTTGGAGAGCAAAAGAGTCTATATGAATTTCGTTCAAGGGGAGCTTTTCCGAGAAATTTTGAATGATTTTAAGAATCAAATGAAAAATGACGATACTGTCGTTTTACCTTTAGTCGGATTCTACGATGACGTAGAGACAGGAAATGCTGAGGGCAGCAAAGCTGGTAAAAACTCAATTGGCAACATCAGTGTAACGTGTCCTTGTTTTCCTCCCAGTTTTGCCCCAAAGCTTGATAGTATCCTTGTCACTGATCTATTCTATACAAAAGACAGAAAAACGTACGGGAACGAACTTATTTTTAAGGAACTAATCGATGAGATCATTGATTTGATGACTAATCCTATTGAGTTCGTGTTGAAAGGAAAACGGATCAAAGTTTATTTTGTATTGAGTCTATGGACAGGAGACAATAAGGGCATGAATGAATTGTTTGAGATGGTTGTTTCCTTTTTCAACACATTCTGCTGTAGAACGTGTGAGGCGAGCCCAGAGCAAATACGATTGATGACTCGAGAAGATGCGAATCTTCTGCGAACAGACGAGAAGTATAAGATGGCTCTTCAAGCACTGAGTGCCGATAGCACTCTAACAAACGTTCTCGGTTTCAAAGGTAATTGCTGCTTCAACAGAATTCGAAACTTCACTCCACCCAAGCGTGGATATGTTGATATCATGCACGATGTTGTGGAAGGTATGGGTAATGTGGTAATAGCCAAAATTTTGTTGTCGCTGATAGAACTTGGGCACATCACAATCCAAAACATCAATGACATCCTAGAAAATGTCGACTTTGGATTTGAGAATTCAAACTTGCCTCATAGACTCAATCTCGAGTACTCACAAAAAAAATCAGTGATTAAAAATGTCAGCAAGTGAGTCACTCTTCTTTGTTAGGTACTTAGGAGTCATGATCGGCCACCTTGTTCCACGAGAATGCGAAGAATGGCAGCTCTACCTCTATGTTAGAGACGTTGTCAATATTGTCACGAGCCCCTATATCAGCGAAAGTGATCTTGAACAATTATTGGATTCGACACAAACTCATCATGTACTGTACGTAGATCTATACGATCATCTGACTCTCAAACAGCATAATGCTTTGCATTATATCCGATTAATTAGACGGAATGGGCCAACATCAAAAATGTGTGCTCTAAGATTTGAGTCCAACAATCGCCTGATTAAATCAATTCTTCTGTCCAGCTCATCAAATGTTAATATACTTAAAACCATGGCAGTTAGACTTGAACTCAATCAATCCCATTTCAAGTTCATGAAATATCAAGACCACTATGTAATCTACGGATCAGAAATCGATGATGATCTTGTGAACCTTTACTTCCCGAGCTCGCAAAAGATTAGAGCTGTCACATATGTCACGGTCAATGATTTCACCTACTCCACTGGTACTGTCATAGTCATTGATTTTAATGACAGCCAGGTCGAGTTTGGTGAAATCGAGGCTGTGTACATAATAGACGATGAAATACACTTCAAGTATTCCCCATACATTACGATTGGCTTCGACCGTCACTACTATGCGTTTCGTGTGGCTGAGAAGGTCAAAGAGAAAAGACTTATCAGATATATATCACTAGCAACTAGAGTGCCTTGTCTTTTGTACAAAAATATAGATGGGCTGTTTATCGCCCCAAGGTATCGGCTGTGAAAATTACCAAAATGGTAGTCTTGAAATGATCACACAGTGGTAAAAATTCTTGAACAGTATTACGAATCTTTCGTTTAAATTTTAACGTCACTTGATTTGTTATATATGAGAATGTTATTAGTTTCACGGTAATAATTGCAATGGCTTGATCGAGTCGATGATTGTCCGATTGAGCTTGATCAAGACTATTCACATGGTTGATGTTATACATATCTCGAAAACGTATACTATCTACGTTCAGATTGGCTGCGACAACTGCTAATGTTTGTATCATGCGTTATTAAGCGGGAAAATATCCATAGCGATATCTTCAAATTAGACTACCTTAATTATAATACAAATGGTTATAGAATTGTTAATTACCCACAGAGCTCGCTCGTCACCATGATCAATGTTATTTATGATGCTTTGAAAAATACATGTCATAACTGAAGTTGTTAAGAGAGGATTTCTTATTCTTTGCTCATCATTTCATATCATTACCTCTTATATATATATATACCTATATTATCACCATACTAGTAAACTCTCTAGGTTCAACTCTGAGAATTTTTACTTGAATACTATGGCAATATCTCAAATTGTTGGATGCAAAATCTGTTTTTCCACTTGATACGTGAATGTGAGGAAGAAATCATCCAAACCATATTTTGTGATGTGACAAATGATGAATTTTACAGTCTTCTGCCAGCCATCAAGCTACATGATCCAATCTGATTGTCAAATTTATCGACGCTCTTTCTTTCTTTCCTTGAGAATAAGTATTTAACTGCGATTTTTAATGCATTTTGTCGCAAGGCCAGAGAATATGAACGATACACGTCCGACAATTTCGGTCTATACGACGTAATGTCTGAGAAAAATCACTACAGGATTATCAAGACGTATATACGAATGCTATATGCCGATCTCAGGGCCGGACGCGTCTTGACCTTCCCGAAAATTTTTCTCATGATTGGCACGTTAAAATATGAGAAAATGAGTGATTTGGACCGACTTCGAATTTTTCGCGTTTTACAGAAGATTGAAGAAAGTTTCTGCATTTTTCGTATGTCGTCTTGAACTTCCCGAAAATTTTTCTCATGATCGGCACGTTAAAATATGAGAAAATGAGTGATTTGGACCGACTCCGAATTTCTCGCGTTTTACAGAGGATTGAAGAAAGTTTCTGCATTTTCCGTATGTGCAGATCTAAGAAATCGGCTTGAATAAAATCGGCGACAAAAATTTTTGGCCAAACCAATCTTCAAGTACTATAATACATTCGATTTGTAATCCCAAGGGCTTCAAATTCTTTTTTTTCTTTTTGAAGTTGCAAAACTTGCATCTGAAGCAATTTTATGAGCAAAATCTTGATTGGGCGTGGAGATGGAAATTACTACTACTCAGAACGTATTCATCGCGTCAAAATACGTCGAACGTAGTGATTTTGACCCATGAAAAAATTTCAAATACACTACGGCGATCAACATTTTAGCCATTATATCGCCCACTTGCACTGGTGTAAGAAATGAGGGCATGTAGGGGACACCATCTCGCAAGTCTCCAAAAAATCACTTTTTACATAGCTTCACTCTAGTTGGTCAGAATTAAACTTATCTCAGTTTATTTTGAAGGTATTAAAATGAGCTTCCAAATGAGTCGAGGTACGTTGGAAAATATTGAGGTAATTCGAAGTTATTTGTAAAAAGGCTTGAGGGGGGCGTGTTGGGTACACTGACCTTACTTCCAATACAATGCAGAAAATTATTGATTATCGTAATATTCATTAAAATTCTAGGAAAGTTGGGGTTGTCTTGCCCTGAGAGCTTGAACAAAATTTGAAAAAAGAGAAATTGAAAACTCTAATCGGTAGCATTCTCGTATGGCAAGCCCTCGCTCGGATTTAGAAAATTATTCCCAGGTTAAAAGTTTCCAAATTGATCCGTCCCACCGATTCCCCGTCATTTCCAAAACATCGCTAAAAAGATTGCCTCGTCAAACTCAGTGTTTTACTATATTTACTTCAAATTTGGATTCCTGTCAGACCTCTGAGAAGAAATATTGTGATAGCAATAATATTATGAAGAGTGTCTGGATCATCCAATCTTTTGACAGAGGAAAAATATTTATTGTATGTTATTTATTATAGTTGGTAACGCGGTGAAATCTTACATTTTTTCTGCATTGTTGCACGGAAGAAATACTTTCCGTCGGGCACAAAGCATCGCGCAACATCAAGACACATCGTCCTCGTGCGTGTTACGAGACAAACATGACAACGCGAAGGAGGGCAGCAACTTCAGGGTGCCCGCGACATCGAGGAGGTGCAAGCTGCAGCGATCTCGTGTTCGCTACCCCGGCGACGTGCGCTCGCACAGAGAAGACTCGCCGCTCGTGCCACGCGATTCATCGAGACGTTCTGCTTTGTTGATCTCGTGCGCGCGACGCGGATAGGGAGACGATTCGCGCGCGTCACGCCCGCGGCTACGTTTTGGTCTCTCCGAGTAGTGAAGAGGTGAGGTGAATTTGGTGTACCTGCGAGATACTTGTTCAGATTACTGGGCCCCTGGTCGGACTGGCCTGGTATGGGTTAATCACAGTGTTGTCTAGGAAAGGAGGAGGGGTGGGGCAAAATGGAATGGTTGTGAATTTGTGCCGTATGCGCGCAGAACCCTATCCTAAGCTATTGCCTTGTGCTCCCGTCAATATTTCTTTATGATCTGAGTGAGTTCTCGATCTTGCTTGAACGAATGGCTCGAAAATTTCACGCTGTTCCATGTGATGGTGCGGGAAATTTTCGAGACGTGACACAATTTCAAGATTTCTTTAATTATATGAATGGCTCAAAAATTTTCACGCTATTCCGTGTAATAGTGCGGGAAATTTTTGAGGCATGAACAGATGAAGTGTAGTCCAGCGTTCAATGATTTCGACTAAAATTATGTAATATTCTAATACCTTATTATCTTATACTCTTACAATCTATAGCTCACTGTCTACATCATCTTCAGTGGTGATTTCTTCGGTCTTCACACGCCCGTTGTTCTGCTGCTCGATCTCCCCTCATGTTGTTGTGACACTTTGCGTGACTGTTGGCCTCCTCGTGTGTGGGAAATTTGTTTGCTCATTTCGGTTTGATGGCGGCTCTTGTCTTGTCGTATGTGAGTCCTTTCTGCCGTCTGTATGTTCAAGGAAGACAGGACGTCTTCCCGTCCCTTATTTTCTTCGTTTTCAGCGCATAACAAAATAAGTGCAATTCGGTAAATAATTGGTAAAATGCCCATTGTGGTAAGAATTTTCCAAATAAATAGTGATAATCCGAGGATACCGACCGTTGCTGCGCCTATAATAGGTAACCTGTTTCCTATCTTCTTTACTCTACCGGCGATGGACTTGTACTTCCCAATGTTTCTGGCTTTGGTGATGATTTCTTTCAGGCTCTTTCCCATCTTGAGAGCGTCGGCCTGGGTCAGCGTCGGTGATTGGTTATCCTCCAGCATCTCTGATTCTAGAATTTGGTTGATTTCGTGGACATCCCCAGTGCTGCTATTGGTAGTCTGGATGATATAAGGTATGTTCAACTTGTAATTCTGAAAAATTATCGATGCGGTATTTAATGAGATTTCTCTAGATGCTAATAAACGTGCGTTGCGTGTGATTGCTGTGCAGCCTGGTAAAAGCTTCACGATCCCAGTCCCTTTTATTGTTGAGGTGGTGTGTTCGCTCCTGCGACACTGTATAAAAATTTGTTCTTCTTCGTTGGTTGGGTATATCCAAGAGTTGGGTTCGTGCAGTTTCATCCAGAATGTCTCATGAACTTTGATGAGTCGCACATCGCATCTAGAAATATTTGTAATATTTTGACTAAGGGCAATAATGATTTCGCATGGGGCTGAAGGTGGGATTTCTCGAACTGGTGCCGTATCTCTGCAGATCAGCAGGTCCTTGAGGTGTTTGCATCTATCGAGATCATTCTGGTGCAGTGAGATATATTTATTGGTTTTGGCCTCGATTGCAAAATAATGCCATCTTGGCCATATATAAGCGAAGATGTTCAATGATGAGTTCTGGAAATTTTGTTTCACTGGAACAGGTGAAGCTTTGTATAACGGTAGTCGGCCAAATCTAATAGTGGGATGGTGATGATGTAAACTAAATTTTTGTTGATTATTGAGACTGAAACGTCTGTGATTTTCCCTAGGTCTATCATCGGCTCGCCATCCTCCGCTTGGGGAAAAACAGCGTCGGGAACAGCGTTCTGGACCAAGGATTTGGTATTCTGGATTATTTCCGGAGACAGCAGCCTGGGATGGACGCTTCCCTTTATGGCAAAGGTGAGATTTTTAATCAGCATATTTGTATCGATTTTGAAGATTAGGATATTTTCCTCCAGGAGCTCAACTGCATTGTGCAGAACCACCGCCGATTTTATATCCTGGACTTTGGCCCTCAGGTGATCGGTTGTTGTTTCTAGTCTCTGTAATTTTTCCGAATTCTTTCCAATTTCGATAATTTCTGTCTGATTTGCAAGCAGTTTTGCAACTTTCCTAGTATCATTTGATTGAATTTCTATTATTCCTTTGATTTCTTCTTCGGTATCCTCATCGAGGATACCAAATAAGTACTTACTACCTGCTCCAATGAATGGGAGTAAAGACCTGTGCGTTCGATTGCCCTTACTGACTCTATTCTGTTTCAACAGGTCTAGGATCCGCCTGACATCCGTCCTCGATTCGTTCAGTTGGAGATGCAAGTTTGCCAGATGTGATTTGGACTCTGAATGGTCGCACAGCTTTGTGGTGGATTGTCACGTCTCTTCCAAGGTTTCGCCCGTTCTGCTGAACCTGTCGAGATCCAACTTCTGGATTATTTTCCAGTCAATTGATGTTGTTGATAAGGGCGCTATGTTCTCCACAACGACTCCTGGTGCGTGGTCCAATCCCTTGATGTATCGAGGAAGATTGTCATTTGGCACCGGCCTGTAAGTAGATTTTTTTATTTCAAATCAGTAAAACGTGATTGATATCTCCACTTATTTTGTTATACACGATTGACTCCCTCAATCCGGATTTTACGACTCGTCCTCCTTCGGTGGAGGTGCTCTCAAAGAACATATCCTTTTCATCTTGTCAATATGAACTATTTTCGTCTTTTTCTCGTTTAGGATTTTAACGTTCTTCTTTTCATAGTCGATTCCGATTATTTCGTATATACCCTCGTACTCTTCATCAAATTTTCCTCTCTTCTTCTCCTTCAATAGGGCAACTTTCTCACCCTCCCTAAAGTGGGTTGTGTGTAGTCTACGATCGAAAAAGTACTTGGACTTATTTTTGCTTTGGATCAGGTCAAGAATTGCTAGTCTCTGGATCTCCGACAAGTTCTTGGTCAAATCTTGAAGATATTCGTCATATGTTACGAGCTTTTCCCGCGGTGGGAAACTTGATGGCGTTCGCGCCTTATGCCCAAACACGAGGTGGTGGGGGGTATATCCTGAACTGTCGTGGGTGGTCCCATTATAGGCATGCATGCACAGGGGTAGTAATATGTCCCACTCGTTGTGTTTGTCTATGAATGATTTTATGTATTCAGTTAGTGTATGGTGCATTCTTCCTATGGCTCCATTTCCTTGAGGGTGGTATTGAGTAGTTCGGAATGATTTTATACGGAAAATTTTACAGAACTGTTGCATAAGTCTATTGATGAAGTGAGATCCTAGGTCCGTCAGTACTGCCCCTGGGGTCCCGTAATACGCGATAAAGCTGAATGTCGAGGCTTTGGCCGTTTCTTCTGCCGTGGCTTGTTTGACTGGAATGAGAACAATGAACTTCGTGAGACAATCCTGAATAGTAAGGACGTATCTATAGCCATTCGCAGTTTCTTCTAGTGGTCCATAAAAATCCATCGAAATTTTATCAAATGGTCGAATTGGTGTATCCGTTATTGCTAATGGTAGTCTCGTTTTCATTCGAACCAATTTGTAAATCGCGCAGTCAGGACAAGCCTCTACAAATTTGTGAATTCCTGGGCGCATGTGTTTCCAGTAATATTGGTCAGCGATTTTTCTGAAAGTCTTGTTTATGCCTCTATGAGCTCCTATAGCCGAGACATGGAACTCTTGCATCAACCTATATCTATCTTCAGTAGGAGGTATGGGGATGTTATCATGGAATATTACCGCCATCAAGGGCGAACCTTCGAATATTTTGTTGAAAATTTCCACGAATCTGGACCATTCTTGAGTTGATAAGAACGTCGAGTCTCGTATAATTCCCAAGGTTTTAATTTGCCTTGTCAATATAAAATTTTTCAGATTTGTCAGACACTTCTTCATATTTATTTGTAGAATCGGGTTGTCGACGTAATCCAGCATAAACAAGCCTAGCAGATTGATGTCCTTGCATTTCGACCATTCGACCTCACCGACCGAAAAGTTAGCGTTTTCAAACCTTTTTGGATCCAAGAAATTTCGTTCGATCAATGACTGTATAGCTTCTGATTGTAAGAATGGTGATGCGCTCATGATGTATACGAGATTCTCCCGGTATTTGAATGGGTGATCGTTGACCGACTTTATTCTTGCAAACGGTGCAGGTTCTTCCCCTTCTGGGATAGCCCAAGGAGGTTTCTCACGAGGTTGACGAGCGTTGCTGACCAGGCATTTTTCGAACGCGTTTGTGTGTGAGCGCGGTCGTTGTTGTAAATCTGCTACTGCCTCGTCAGCGGAAGAGCTATCTGATTCTACTCGTGATCCCACGTTTCTGTTGAGTTCGTCGCCGCTGACAGATTCTTCACCTTTGTTTTGAGTTTCTGCCCCATCGCGATTCAGATTTGATGTTCCCCCATTTGTCAATGGGATGAGAGGCGTGTAGTGTCTTTGTGCTTCGTCCAAGTGCAAATGAATAACGGCGCCTGAACCGTGTTCCCAGAAATGGTAAAATTCTATCGAACCATTCGGTTTTTGATTGTGTACGCAGATTCTCGCGTCGTATTCGCGTGCAAAGACTTGTATACAGCTGTCATCCCCTGTTCGTTGTCTGACTCGAGTATTCTTTTAGCATCTGCAGGTATCGCACAAGATTCAATATGGCTTGAGTTTCTGAGTATTCTGCGCAGAGTGAGAGGGTCTATGTTGAGGTTACAGGTTATAATGAGCGAGTGGAATAAGCAGTTCCCTGTGGGTTGTGTCGGGATATCTGTTTCGTGGAAGAACTCTAAATGTGGTTCCACACACTGCGTTTTCATATCGTAATTCATGGGAAAGTCAAAATCGTCCATTCTATCCGAATTTTCATTCAAGTCCCTCGGCACCTGTTCGGGTTTTGTCGAAACTGGTTCGGTCGCCTCGCGCTCGTGTGACGTGAACATGGGCCCGCTAACGGGTGGTTCGGTGTTTGCGGGCGCTTCAAGTGTAATTGGAAGCTCATCGGATTCATAATGCTGACTCCCGTCGCTCTCGTGTTCCCTGTCGTCCCCCGAGATTGCGTCGTCTGATACATCCGTGCTTGCGTCGCGGATGTCCAGCATTGTGACATCTTTGCCCTCCCGAATCGTTTGTTCCCAGTGTAGTGTCTTATCGCGTTGCAAGATACCCGGAAGACGAGCTTTCCCAGTCAATTCCCGAGTTTCCCTTCGTCGGACGGACGGATCTTGCTCTAAGTCTAATCTACCGCACTTTCTCTGACTCATACGTGCATGCAAATCTAGATTCAATTGAGATGTGGATTCTTCATTCAAATAATTAATATTTTGTAACTCATCCATAGGTGCTGCTGGCGATGCGGTGTCCATCGGTGCCGATGTTGGATGTTGCGGTGCGGACTCTTCTGAACCCGCCTGGATCCCCGGTGTGCCGGTTGTGTTTCCACCCCCCGCGTCGTGTGTCGGCGTTGTTGGTTCAAACGACTGCTGCACCGGGTGTAGTGTCATTTGGCGCAGCGGTAGCTGCCCTGCCTGCATGCGGCATGGATGACGTCTATCTGGCGTGCTACACGCACCTATAGCTTTCCTCCAGTTAGATTCTTTACGCATGTGCGTGAGCTTGGCATCGAGTTTTAGTTGACTCAGGATCTCTGATCCGTTACGACTCGTGTCATGGATTTCGCGCTCCGGAGACCGATTTTTCAATCTACGTGATCGCTTCACCCTCATGCGCCCCCGTTTTGTATCTACCCAATCCCCATCATCTGAACTTCCGCTACTCTCTTGAATTCCCTCGCATATTTTCTTCTTCACTCTATCCGATTCTGATTCTTGAGAATCAGACCTTATTTGTTTAGATTTTCGTACCCCATCGATCCTATTTTTTTTTATTGCTCTCGTGGCAAGAATATGAAAAGGGGTCTCCTCGGTATCCGTGTTACCCTTATCCCATTCGAATCAGTTCGAGTCTGATGATTTATCAACATCGTCCGGAAAGAGTGACGTTAGCATAAAAATTCGACCTGGGGGATTATCTTCTCTACAAGTTGTGTCTGCTCGCTCTTGCTGGTTCGCGATGATGTAGAGTTCTTCGCGTGATTTCTCGGATAAATCTATCTCGCCTTCCCGGAGTATCGGATTGCGAGATAGAGCATCTGCTATGTTGTCTTTGCCTTTGCGGGATTTGATTTCAAAGTCATAACCTTGGAGTTCGGCTTTGAGCCTGTTAAATTTGAAAACCAACCTTTTCCGAGGTGTGAAAATGCTTCAGAGGTTCATGATCGGTGTAAACAGTGGAATGGCGACCCCATAGATAAGGTCTGAACTGATCCATCGCGAAGCATACGGCCGATAGTTCCTTTTGGTATGTCGGGTACTTTAGCTGAGAGCCTTTCATTTTTCTAGACGCGTAGCAGATCGGCCTGTCTTTTCCAGGCTCCCCTTGGGTGAGAATTGCTCCTCCTGAATAGTCGCTTGCATCTGTGTGCACATAGAACCTTTTTGAAAAATCAGGTGTTGTTAGAATTGAATCGCTGCAAAGGGCATTTCGTAAAGTTTCAAAAGCTTTCTGCTGTTCTGGGCCCCATTCCCATTTGGAACCATTTCGCGTGAGCTGAGTGAGGGGGTATGCAATTTCCGCGAATTTGTTAATGAACCTCCTATGGTAACCGACAAATCCGAGAAATTCTCTTACTTCTCGTACTGTCGTAGGCGCTGGGTATTACCGACATGCCTCTATCTTGTCTGGGTTTGGTTTGAGCTGTCCATTCCCGAGTATATGTCCGAGAACTCGCGCCTCTCTTTTTAGGAACTGGCATTTCTTTGGCTCGATGGTTAGATTGGCTTCCGTGATTCTATCCATAAAATTTCTGAATTTTCTTTCATGATCTTCCAATGAATTCGCGAAGATCATCATATCGTCTAAATGAATCAGAACTTCCTCTGGTGTTAGACCGGAAAACGCGAGATACATCATTTCCATAAATGTGTCGGGACTCCCTTAGAGCCCCATCGCCATTTTCGAATACTCATAATGCCCATTGATCCCGGAAAATGCAGTATACTGCGCGCTTTCCTCGTCCATTTCCACTTGGAAAAACCCACGTTTGAGGTCGCAAACGGTTATATATTTTGCTCCCGCGAGTCTCTCTAAAATATCGGGTGTTGAAGGGATGGATTGGCAACTTCCGACGGTTTGTTCGTTCAGTTTTCGGAAATCTGATACGAATCGCCATCTCTCATTGCCATCGTTATCGGGAGGCTTGGGCACGATCCAACAGTTTGCTGAGTAGGGAGATCTAGATGGACGAATGATACCCATTTTCAATAATTCATCGATTTCCACTTGCATAATTTTTTGCAATTTATAGGGTACTCTATACTTCTTACATTTGATAGGTTTATCCGTTCTCAATTCAATCTTATGTTTGATCAGATGAGCTGATGTAAGGGGCTCGCCATCTAGGGCAAATCTCCATGGATTTATGCTCAGCAAACGTCGCACGTGCTCAAGTTCCTCTTTTGTGCAACCTTCTGTGTCAACAATATTCATTAGTTTCTGCACTCGTTCTTCGACCTCCTGCTGCGTACGCAGTATTCGAATTCGCCGCTCCGGTTGAACGTTCAATTTCCGTCGCATGTACATTTTTCTTAGTGTGCAGTTTCGTTTCGCTTTGCCGTCCCCACCGGCTCTAGAATCTACTGCATGAGGTTGAATTGTTTCGCAAGGGACAAGTTCGATGGTCGGTTCTGGAATTTCGACTGTATGTTCGCTCAAATTAGCGCATTCCGCGTAAACGTATCCATCGCGATTTTTCCCAACAAAATTTCCAAAATGTACACCCTTAGCTAATTTCGTTAGTGGAACCCAACCGATTTTAACATCATTGCTCGCTTTTACTCGAATTATTCTTCTTGTTTGTGGCGGTAACTCAGTTTTTTCACATGACTCGAACGGAATCGTAAATTTTTCAATCTTCAGACTTTTACTTTTTGCATCTATAGCTACGCCATATCTCAGTAGGAAATCCCATCCTAGCAGTGCATCTGTCTTTATCGGTAACCCATCAGACACGTAGTGCATCTCGCAATCTAGTCCGTTTATCTTGATTTCGATTCTACCCAATGAGTCAATTTTTCCGTCAGTTACCCCCGTTATCGATAGAGTGTCATTCCGATCAATATCGACGCGAGGGTGTACTCTACTCTCTTTGATCACACAAACATCTGCTCCTGAGTCCACGTAAAATTGCGCACGAGCGTTTAAGATTTCCTCGCCCACGAGAGTGACGATGGGTGGCAACCGTCCGATTCTAAGGCATTTTATGGAAACAATTCTACGCTCACGTTCCTCTGATTCAACTTGGCCGACTGGCTGCCCGTCGCCTGAGGATGCCGGCGAGCAGCTTGTGAGTTTAAAGTATTCGTGTTAGTTGGCTGATTTCCCTGAGAAGAGGATACATTGTTCGTTCTTGGACTGCCCTCTCGATTACCGTTCTGCTCAAGCGGCCTGCTGCTAGCCGTCTCGTTCTGATTCCGATCTTGCCCTTTCGCTCTGTTGAAATGGCTATTTAAATCTTGCAAGGTGATTTTATTGCTGCTAAAGTCCCAGAATATCTTTTTGCACGCCCGAACTGGATGCTCTTAATTGCAATATGTACATTTAGAGCCCTGCCAACATTCGTTCTCTCTGTGGCCGTACCTATCACACTTTGGGCATGGTGTGCCTTGCATGTTTTGATACCTCCGCGCGTAGCCATTACCTCGAGGATTGTTCCGATGTGTTCGTTCCCGCTGTGTTTGGGATGCATTTTGAGTGTGTGATTGATTAGATTGTGATTGTGATTGAGTATAGAGCATTTGCGTTTGTATCGTATTCCCTGAGTTTCCCCGGATTCTCTTACGTTCGCTATCGATCCTCCTCGCGTGCTGAATGGCTTGATCGAGGTCCTCTGGTTTCTCAAGTCTGACCAGAAGTTCAACCTCATTTCCAAGACAGAATAGGTATCTATCGCGAGCTGCTTTCGCTGCGTCTTCACGTCGAAAATCTTTTTCAGCATCAAAGTATTCGGGCGAGAGACCGATCATGATATTATATTCATCCAAACGTGTTCGAATTCTTCTATCAAGGTCATCCGGTGTTTCGTTCGCAACTTTGCTGGTATTATTAATTTCGAACAGTATATCCTCGACCGAATGGGTAAGACAATATCTCACCATTATTGCTTTCAAAAATTCATCAACTGATTTGAATTCCAACATTCTGTGATAGAAATCTGTTTTTGCTTTGCCGGTTAGTTTTTGCTGAATCTGACCCATCACATAACACACGTCTGCCTCGCAAAGATTTTTAGGTACTGCTTTGTCTATTCCCTTGCAAAAGGATTGGAGCAGTAAAGTCGAACCGTCAAAACTAGAAATTGTATTGTTTATTTTCGTGTAGTCAGTTTTCCGTAACTCTGACTTTCCCGTACTATGATGTTCCGAATGTGTCTCGTCTAAAAATCTCCGAGTTCCATTGAGTAGATCTTGAGTCTGAGGTTCATTTTGTGTCGTTTGCGGAAATGTTGTATTGAGTCCAGTTCGCGATGGGTATGAATGTGGTTGAGATTCACTAGAATGTGTCTGTGCTCTACGTGTATTGATTTGCGGTATTTGATTGGTATGAATACTCCGTGATGTTTCTAAGTTTGCCCTCACAATCGATGGTACGTTTGTTTGAGGATTGCTATTTCCACTCGGCGTTTGCAAATTGATTCCTTGATTTGACTCAATTCCTGATTGACTGTTGATTACATTTGGACTTTCTCGTGGAGAACAGATTGGTGTAGAATTTTGAGCGAATTGAGTATCGGGGTGTGGTGGAAAATTCTGTGTAATAGAATCTTGGGTGAGATGGAACCCGTTTTGTTGTGGATCGGTTCCGCCGATCCCTTGATTAGGAGATGCGACTCTTTAATTCATAAGACATTCTATGATTTTTTTCAATTGACTCACTTCATTTT